>CM075649.1:37983240-39233240 GCA_037953625.1 Crotalaria pallida
GAATACCGAATTGGAAGGGGTCCAGGGCCGATTAACTGAATCTGAGAATGTCGTGACCCGCTTGGAAGGTGATCTTGCCAAGATGCGTCGGAAGGCATTAAAGCATAAAGTTTTGGCTAAGAGGAATCAGTTCAATTGGGATCATGCGACGACCAATTCCTTTGTCAACGCTGTTCAGCAACTGAGCTTTATGAACCCTGGGATTCGAGTTGCGGGAGCACACCCGAGCTTTGGGATATTGGATGGTCGTGCTGTTGACTACAGCCGAGGGGATAGGGAGGTAGACTTGTTGGCCCCCAACCTTCCGAATACGCTGGACTTGGCCAACGAGAATGAAGAAGATTTTTTTAGAATTATTGTTAGGATTGGCAGCCGACACCCAAGAGGGGGGGGGGGGGTGAATTGGGTGTTTACAAAAACATTGGAAAATATTCGCTTTAAAACGTTTTCAACAAACTTAAAGAGATTTGCAGCGGAAAATAATTATAACGATGAAAATGATTGCGCTGAAGCGAATAATATTAATACTATTATGAAAACTAATATGCACGGATACGAATTTAAAATAAGAACAACGAAAACGTATGATACCACTCTAATTAATTTAAAATCCTTTAAATTAATTATTATGAAAATAATCGCTTTGATGCAAGAAGGATAATAACAACAGAAAATAAAGAGATAAGGGATAGAAGAGATTGCACCGGAGATTTTATCCTGGTTCGGCAAACCCGGCCTACTCCAGTCCCTAAGCGACCCGCTTGAGCTTTTCACTAAACCAAAGACGCCTCGCGTCCCCAAATACAACCAGAGCGCCCCGCAAGCTACTAGGAACCTCCTTTCGCCAGGGACCTCAACAACAACCAGATAGCCTAACTACTAGGTGCCCCACCGTTCGTCTAGCACTACCCAACACAGCAGGGTTCCTCACCCTACAACCACGAACGCAGCACGTCTGCACTAGGAGATTCACTCCCTAGTCTCTAAGGGTTACACACCCTTTACAACACTGGTTATGATATGAGTGATTGGGTACAAGACCTATAGTGCACTCTTAATAGTGTAGATACAACAATATAAAGGCCACTCTAACAAAGATGTGTTCTAAACAACACTGATACAACAATATAGCTCTAATGATAATGAAGTCTATATAAGGTTGTTACAAGGCCAGTACAAGGTTTTGCTTTTCTTTGAAAAGATATGAACGTGAAAAACAGAGAATAGGAGAAGAAGAGAAAAGAACGTGAATGATCAGGATTGTTGAATGTAGAAGTGGAACTGATTTTTGAAAAACAAATAAATAGAGTTAGTTTTGAAATAAAAAAAATCAAAAGATAAAATATAAGATTTAAGAATTAAAACCAAAAATTTGAAATTTCAATTTTGAATTTGAAAATAGAATCAGAATCAAATCAAAAACGATTTTGGAAATAAAATAATTTAAGTTTTAAAATCAAAACCAAATAAAAAAAGATTTAAAAAATAAAACAAAGATTTGATTCTTAAAACAAATAAGGAATATTTTCAAAAATAAAATCAAATTCGAATTTTGAAAATAAATCACAATCGATTAAGTAAAAACAAATCTGGAAATAAATCAAAATGATTCCGACACGTTTTTCAATAAAACTTGAGGTAATCGATTACTTCAGAGAGGTAATCGATTATCTCTTCAAAAATAGAAACTTTGAAATTCATTTTAAAAACCAGTAATCGATTATCACATGCATGTAATCGATTACTGCACTTTTGTTTAATGTATGATGCAACTCATATAATCAATTACCACTAATCTAATAATCGATTATTGAGCCTCTGATTTCTATATGATGCAACATCATGTAATCGATTACTACATAACATGTAATCGATTACTATGTCTCAGGAAAATATATGATGCAACAATTTTAATCGATTACTTGAGCCAGGTAATCGATTACTCTCATAAGAAAGTAATGGATTAGCAAAGTTCACTTAATCGATTACAAGCTCTCTGATTTTTCTATGATGCAACAAAGTTAATTGATTAACTTAGGCAAGTAATCGATTACTCCTTCTTGCATAACATAAAAATATTCAGAGTTTTGTAACATCAATTATTTTCACCAAAACTAAGATATAAAAACTGATTTTCACAAAACTTCTTTTTCTTCTCCTTAATTATGAAAAATATATTTAGAAAAACTTATATTGGCCTTTTAACATAATATAAACCATGACTTCATTACCTTACATGATGTCCTAAGGGAAAAGGCTAAAATCTTCATTTGCTTGAATCTTCAACTTCATTTGCTTGAGTCTTCAACTTGAAGCTTGGACTTGAAGGATGAAGATCTTGTGATTGCACTTGATAAGAACTTGAGAATCTTGAGTTTGTTATCATCAAAACCATATAAAATATTTGCACTTGAAGTCCTTGGAAAAACTTGACTTCCAACAGATTTTGATGGTTCGTTGATCGTGCTCTCTGAAGAAGAAGAGTAGTTTTTTTTTCTTTTTATTTCTTTGTAATTTCAGTTAAGATGTTGCCCCTTTTTGTAGTTTGATCCGTATGTTAAGACTTTGATTACTCTTTATGTATGCAAGTTATTATGCCTTTTTGCCTTCATAGTTCCAGTGTGGATGATATTGATATTTTTTCTTTGTTATGAACTGTTATTGAGATTTCGGATCTCCGACCTTTGCCAAAGGGGGGATCCTCGGTCCTCGACTTAAAAAGCTGTTAAGCTTTTTGGTCGGGCATCTCTTTAAGTACTTGTTATTTTAGTTTATAAGTCCTTGTTGGAAGGACAAGTATAAACAACCCGGTTCGACTCGGTGGCGAGCCAAGAGGAAAGGGTTAGTACGTTAACAGAATAAAATTGGAAACAAAGATGCTGTATGTAACACCCCAATTTGGAACTTAGAATTTTCACTAAAAATTTGGGCCATTTTTTTATAACATTTACCAAAATCCGTTCATTTTATTTCTTTTACAAAAAGGTTTTCATAATACTATTTGAGTTACTTGGTTTTCAAAATATTTGCAACATTAAATTCTTTTTCCAAAAAGAGATGTTACCAACACATTTCCAAAAACTTATTTTCTTAACTCCATATTTATTCGATGGTTAACTTGCGGAAACATTTAATTACTTTTTGAACTTGATACATAACCAAAGAACTTCCTTTATTTCTTTTACAAAATAATCCTTTTTACAACAGGGGTTACATCGGGATAGAGTAATCGTGTCTTAGTCACCTTAAAATAGGGTACAAAACAAAGACTACTATATTATCCTAGATTACCAGTCTTCATTGCTATCCTCCGCCACCAGTGTCTGAGGGATTCCTCGGTTACCGCTTCTGCTTCCTCCTCATATGGGCACCAGCTCACGATCATCTTGCAACTTGAGCAACCACTACTCGAACTCCTACTTTATCTGTCATCTGTGAACATTGTCCCCCAATGTCCATAGTGAGGAAACCACAATTGGTGGTTGAAACAACTAAGGAACCCTAGGAGAACACCTAGAAGGGGGGGGGGTTGAATAGGTGTTTAAGAAACCTTGAAAGATTTTCGAGAGAAACGAATCGAAACAATCAAAACGAATGATTTTTGCAGAAAACTCGGCTCTTAATCGATTAAACTGTGTCTTAATCGATTAAGACCAGAAAGTTTACATTCACTTAATCGATTAGGGCTTCACTTAATCGATTAAGCCTGTTGGAAACTGAAAAACCACTTTTTAATCGAATACGAAAGTCAACCAAATAACACGTATGATCAGAGATTTAGCGGAAAGGATTAACACCAATATTCTTATTGATTACCTAGGTTATGAAAATGATTTTCCCCAAATCAATTTACACAATTAAGATTCAATTCAATCACTTATGAAAAATCACTCTTTTCTAGGTTTTCAACCAAGAACATATGAAATGACAAGAATGTAAAAAGTTAAGGGTTTAGAGATACTGCACAGTGATTTATCCTGGTTCACTTTCATCCACTTGAAAGCTACATCCAGTCCCCTCTTCAACCAAGAGAGATTCTTCACTATGAGGAATTAGAGTTCTCAAATTACAAACAAATGCCTCTCAAGACTCCCTTCTTGATAGCCTCCAAGAGATACACCACACTCTTGTTTTGCAATCCTATTGACCCTCTAATCTAACCTCTACCCTTTGCTTGTTGATAACTCCACACAACAAGTCTTCATGTTGCTCGTTGATACCTCATAACAAGACTTCACTTTGCTTGATTCACAACCAAGACTTCTTCTTCTTCAATTTGAATGAACTTGCTTGATGATAATCGACACACCAAGTCTTGTTGTTTGTTGTAGATAGCTCGCCTCTTGCAAAGATTACAACTCAAATGAAAACACAATGACAATCCTAAGAATCTCTTTCAATAGCTATGAAAATATCAACATAAGAGATTCCAAGATTCTTGATCAAAGAATGTAAAAGTTAAAGCTTTGATCTATGAGAAAGTGAGACAGAATAGTGTGGCTTGATCTTTGTAAAATTGATATAAGAATGATGCTTGATGATCACAATGATTAGGAAAAAGGTTTATATAGAATACCCAAAAGTTAGTAGCACTGAAAACTGATTTTGAGAAGTGAAAAACGTATTTTAAAACAAGTTGTACAGCTCTTAATCGATTAGACTATTGCTTAATCGATTAAGCACTGTATCTTTGAGTAGGTTAATCAATTAGAGCAAGTCTTAATCGATTAAGATAGTGCAAATCACTTAAAAACTTGTTTTCTCAAAACTAAACCTTTTCTTTCAAACCTTTAAACCACCTATAGATTTTAGGTTAAGTGAAAACTCAAATTATGATATAATCATGACCTTGATAGAGATTCACTACCCTCTAAATACTTTACCCAAACTCATCAAAATAAAGGACTTAAACTAAAGATATTACATTATACACAAACTAAGTCTTCATGAGCTTGTTCTCTCTTCATTCTTTGTTGAGTGTTGTTTGCTTGTTGAGCTTGAACTTGATCAAAATATTTGTAGCTTGTTCAAAACCTTTTGTCATTATCAAAACATTCTCAATGGAACTTACAATCTCCCCCTTTTTGAAAATGACAAACATGTTTTGAAATTGTTTGAAGTTGTTGATACTTGAACTATTTGATCACTTGGTGAGACTCTTTCTCCCCCTCAATAAATGCTTTTGACATTTGAAATCCAATTGATAGAAGCTTGATTCTCCCCCTATCTTCAACAACTTTGCTCAACCTACACAAAAACAACAAAACAACCCTTTCTCCAAACAACCATTTCTCCCCCTTTTGGCATTATCAAAAAGTAATATATACCAATTGAAATATAAAATGCTAAGCCAAAATAAGAGAAATCAATGATCATTTCTTCACAACATTGATAACAATTGAAAAACACAAGTACTATACTTTGAAATGTGATACTAATTGGCAAAAAATATGATAATGAAATATGATACCAATTGAAAACTAAAAAGTCATAATATCACTTAACAAAGTAAAATATCAATTGTAAAGAAATATCACAATAACAACAATAGCATGATAATCATCTAATGATCACTCAATGATACCAATTGAACTTTTAGAAAAGTAATACCAATTGAGAGAACTATAATTGTCAATATCTAACAATATCAATTGTTACCAATTTGTAGGACTTTCACTTGAGACTTGAAGATGCAAATCAAAGAATGACACTTGTAAGCCCTTTTTGCTCTTCAATCATACCTACAAAACAATCATGCTTTGCCTTTTGGTATCCAAATGGTTTTGGATCCATTTTTGTTAGTTAAGGGACTCTCACCCTTCTTAACCCAAACAAAATCTCCTTTAGGTATACCATGCACTTTAATATAACACACTTTTGAAGTATGTCCATGAGTACCACAATAGAAACATGTTGGTGTATTTGAAAAATCAACCTTAGAAAAATCAACAACATTTCTATGAGATTTACTCTTAGAATTAGTATAACCCAAACCAAACTTGTTTGAATTTCCTTTTTGAAAATTTAACAATGTACTTAATCTAATATCACAATTTGTGAAACTTGCAAGCTTATTTTTCAAAATAGCATTTTCATCTTTAAGCAACTTGCAATTCTCACAATCAACCACAATATTCAATCTACTAGCACAATCACAAGAAGAACTAGCATATATAAGATCAAGAGTTTCATTTTCAAGATTAAGCTCATCAACTTGTTTTTGAAGTTCTAAAATCTCTTGTTGATGTTTCAAAATGAGCTTCTTTCTTTCAATGTTTTTCAAAGCTAGTTTTTCAAATTGTTCATGCATTTCTTCATAAGCATTATACAACAATTCATATTTAGAAGAAATTTCGGATTTAGTATGACTTACATCGCTTTCCTCGCTTTGTTCACTTGATTCATCATTTGAACTTTCCTCTTCATCTACTTGAACAAGCAAGTTAAGATTAGCGACTTCTTCATCATCCGAAGAACTACTTGATGTGCTTTTCTTCTCTTCTACATCACTATCCCAAACTATATATGCCCTTTTGTGTTTTGAACTTTTCTTTTCTTTCTCCTTCTTCTTGAGATACCTAGAGCATGAGTACTTGAGATGACCGGGTTTTCCACATTCATGGCAAACTACTCCTTCTTTTGATGTCTTGGTCTTGTAGTGTGGGGAATTCTTCTCTTTACCTTTGTCTTTGTTCAACCTTCCTTTTCTCCTTAGAAACTTGTCAAACTTCCTTAGTAAAAGTTTCATTTCTTTTTCATCAACATCCGAATCGGAATCTTCACTATCATCATCATCGGAACTCTCTTTTTTTTGTATGATTTATTAACTTTAAGAGCAAGTCCTTTTCTTCCTTTGTTCTTATCCGACTCTTCATGCATATTCAAACGCCCAAGCTCCATTTCATGTTCTTGAAGCTTTCCGAAAAGTGTTGCAAGATCCATAGCATCCAAATTCTTAGATTCAACAATAGCCGTTACTTTTGGTTGCCAATTCTTGTCTAAGCATCTCAACACTTTGTTAGAAAGTTCACCTTGTAGAAAAGTTTTACCAAGAGCAAGTAAATGATTAATAATATGAGTAAATCGCATTTGCATATCATTAATAGATTCATTTGGAAGAATTTGAAACAACTCATACTCATGCATCAAAACATTCAACCTAGCTCGTCTAACCTCACTAGTTCCTTCATGAGTCACTTGTAAAGTGTCCCACATTTCCTTAGCACTAGCACATTGAGAAACTCTAAAGAATTCGTCATAAGATAAAGCGGAGGTGATGATATTCTTTTCTTTAAAATCATATTGAACTTTATTTCTATCATCATCATTCCACTTATCCTCGGGGGTTAATTGTGCTACACCTTCAACTAAACTAGAGGGGATATGAGGACCTTTTTCTATTGCTTTCCAAATTTCATTATCAATGGCTTGGATAAAAATTTTCATACTAAATTTCCAATAAGCGTATCCCTCACCATTAAATAGTGGAGGACGACTTATCGAAGCACCTTCACCACCATAGGGATTCATGGAACCCATTGCGGTTACTTAAAAAGGATCTTTACGAAAAAGCTCTTATGCTCGTGTCTTTCGACCGAGCTCTGATACCAATTGAGGAAACCGCAATTGGTGGTTGAAACAACTAAGGAACCCTAGGAGAACACCTAGAAGGGGGGGGGGTTGAATAGGTGTTTAAGAAACCTTGAAAGATTTTCGAGAGAAACGAATCGAAACAATCAAAACGAATGATTTTTGCAGAAAACTCAGCTCTTAATCGATTAAACTGTGTCTTAATCGATTAAGACCAGAAAGTTTACATTCACTTAATCGATTAGGGCTTCACTTAATCGATTAAGCCTGTTGGAAACTGAAAAACCACTTTTCAATCGAATACGAAAATCAATCAAATAACACGTATGATCAGAGATTCAGCGGAAAGGATTAACACCAATATTCTTATTGATTACCTAGGTTATGAAAATGATTTTCCCCAAATCAATTTACACAATTAAGATTCAATTCAATCACTTATGAAAAATCACTCTTTTCTAGGTTTTCAACCAAGAACATATGAAATGACAAGAATGTAAAAAGTTAAGGGTTTAGAGATACTGCACAGTGATTTATCCTGGTTCACTTTCATCCACTTGAAAGCTACATCCAGTCCCCTCTTCAACCAAGAGAGATTCTTCACTATGAGGAATTAGAGTTCTCAAATTACAAACAAATGCCTCTCAAGACTCCCTTCTTGATAGCCTCCAAGAGATACACCACACTCTTGTTTTGCAATCCTATTGACCCTCTAATCTAACCTCTACCCTTTGCTTGTTGATAACTCCACACAACAAGTCTTCACGTTGCTCGTTGATACCTCACAACAAGACTTCACTTTGCTTGATTCACAACCAAGACTTCTTCTTCAATTTGAATGAACTTGCTTGATGATAATCGACACACCAAGTCTTCTTGTTTGTTGTAGATAGCTCGCCTCTTGCAAAGATTACAACTCAAATGAAAACACAATGACAATCCTAAGAATCTCTTTCAATAGCTATGAAAATATCAACATAAGAGATTCCAAGATTCTTGATCAAAGAATGTAAAAGTTAAAGCTTTGATCTATGAGAAAGTGAGAGAGAATAGTGTGGCTGGATCTTTGTAAAATTGATGTAAGAATGATGCTTGATGATCACAATGATTAGGGAAAAGGTTTATATAGAATACCCAAAAGTTAGTAGCACTGAAAACTGATTTTGAGAAGTGAAAAACATATTTTAAAACAAGTTGTACAACTCTTAATCGATTAGACTGTTGCTTAATCGATTAAGCACTATAGCTTTGAGTAGGTTAATAGATTAGAGCAAGTCTTAATCGATTAAGATAGTGCAAATCACTTAAAAACTTGTTTTCTCAAAACTAAACCTTTTCTATCAAACCTTTAAACCACCTATAGATTTTAGGTTAAGTGAAAACTCAAATTATGATATAATCATGACCTTGATAGAGATTCACTACCCTCTAAATACTTTACCCAAACTCATCAAAATAAAAGACTTAAACTAAAGATATTACATTATACACAAACTAAGTCTTCATGAGCTTGTTCTCTCTTCATTCTTTGTTGAGTGTTGTTTGCTTGTTGAGCTTGAACTTGATCAAAACATTTGTAGCTTGTTCAAAACCTTTTGTCATTATCAAAACATTCTCAATGGAACTTACACACAGGAAAAGGAAATAAAGACAGTAAGCACTTCCGAACGATATTATCGTCGACGGCGTGGGCTTACCATAGGGGAATATTAAGACCATACATTATACACATCATTATTACCATTACCTTATAAATAATTTCAGTTAATTACCATAAATCCTTTCCCAAAAAAGGTACGCCTCTTAAAACCATAACTGTTATATTTAATTATCTTTAGGTTCTAAGTTTCAACGTCACAACCATCGGTAAATCAAAAGGGGGTACCGTTACCGAGGTTCAAGGGATGGATAGCACACACGTTAAATCTCCTCCACCAGTCCAACCATATCCTAGTTCGGAAAGCAGATGGGATGCACAGGAACCCTAACCACGCTGGCATAGAAGTCGCAAAACAACAGGCTGAAACCAACTTCCTTGCGGTCAGCAAAATTACAAATACATTTTCCAAAAAGGAGTCCAAAATAAGCAGAGCTTCTAGCCTCGTTCGGATTCCCTCTCACCATCTATGATTTTCTCAAGGGGGCGACAACACTTTCTCTAGTTGCGCATGCCATGACACTAACTTTGGTCATTGTAGCATTCGTCCCGCCTAGAGAAGCGCTCAAGGCTTCTTGACGTTCACCGTCCTTGCCCTCCCCTATCACAATCACCACTTGAATAGACACCAACCTCCAAGCATACGGCATCTTTCTTCTCCACTACTTCACTCTCAACGCAAGGTTTAGAAAAGGGGTTCCTAAGTCTTTTAAGTCATCGAAGGGTTTTACTAAGTTGAACATTCCTAATTGTGGTCGACCCATTCTAAGCCACACTTCTAACGGGTCTCGACCTCTAAGGGATTAACCTATCACAAGCGCTTCCAAATCACAGGAATTCCAAACCGAGCTCACAACCACGGCGTTCCATTCACGTGGCCGGCAAAACTTAATGATCAAGCACGTCACCATGACAGTGCGATAAGGGGATAACATTATAAACTTTCATAAATTTCCGTAATGATTCCATACCAATTTCTTAAACCATAAAGCCTTTTAATCAATCCCCAAAAATTCTCCAACATAACATCATATGAATCAATTATTTTCCAATAACAGGTTTATATGACATATACGCCATACATGTTATCATTATTATAAACGATTCAGCATCATAATAAAACAGAATATACAACACATACAATTATATTCGAGGGATCATTGTTTTCGTATGAACGGCGGAACACACACACAATTTCCGTTCTACTACTCACCCGATAGATCCCTAGTTCCGACCTTTGAGATGATACGGAACGTCCTAACATTAGCCTACATGCCACTATGTCTTAAGAAGGCTTCTCTCTCACCTTGAGTTGAAGCTACAAAATTAGTGTCCTCTTGAATCGAATTCGCGTCACGTGATTCCAAACGAGAACCTTTAACAATTTGATACACATAATCCAAATAACAAATCAATTTAAACAAATTATTAAAAGAACATTTTACAAATCGAAAACACTTAGTATCTTTTAAAAATACAAAACAGTATCGGTAGCTTAAAACCTTTTGAAAATAAAAACAGATTACTTCACTAGAAAAATCACTTTTTCTTTTAGCTTTTTAAATCATGAAAACCTTTTCTAAAAATAATATAACTTTTAGAACTTAATTATCACCTTTCAAAAATAAATTCTAAAACATCACTTACTCAAAAACACATTTCTAAATACCTTATAACAACTACCATTTACAGACAAATCATACAACAGGATTTAAAATCATTTGCTTTGATGCAACCTTAAAACTAAATTAAGCAGTAAATAAAAAATCACTTAACCACGTTATAAGCACACCTAATTCATATAAAACATAACTCATGCATTCAAGCTAAAATATATTTTTCTAAAGTTGATGAAATTTTAATTACAAGTTCTAAACAGAATAGAAAAATTATACTTTTTACACATCAATACATTTAGGCATCTAAATTCCTAACAAATAAAATCACATATTTTATCACATCAAACAATTTACGAAACCATCAGAACATTTAAGCATACATTCACAAAATCACTTCCATAATTCCTTTTGAACTCTATATACTTATACTAAAGATCCTAACATAAAATTCACATACTAATTCATTGTAAGACAATTTCTATAGTTGATGCAACAAATTTATAATTTTGGACAGCATGTACTACAAGTCTCAAAAATCACTTTTCTCACAATTGGTTTATCAAAAAGGCATGTCAATTTTTCCTAAAATTTCTTCACAAGTTCCATTATAAAAATATGATTAAATATGAGTTTTATAAAATAGTTTTGCTTGCTGGACAGCCACCAAAATTCAGTTGCATCACTTCTAGAAATTGAAACAACATGTTCTAACATCCAGATACAATTATAAACAAGTTAAGTATTGCAACACATAAAAAATTCATCATTTGGGATCTCATAGTTCAATAAAATTATTCTTCAGATATACTTTATCTTCTCATCAATCACATAATTTGTTTCATGCATACACATCAGTAAACATACAGAGGCATCATATAACCATTTAAGCACTTAGGAATTTAGCAAAAAATTATCCTTTCTTACCAAATAATTTTCGGCCATCAAGAATAAAAATAAAAGAGTAATATAAATTTATAAACACATATATATTCTATTCATATGATTCCATACCTTTCAAAAATTACTTTAAACATCAAGCTAAATAGAACATAAGCACTTTTGAGTCAAATCATTTTTTTTGTACAGCTCTTATCAAAATAGCTTATTTACCATACCAATCCATATAATCATATAAACACAAATCCAATTAATCATTTTGAACCATATCAGATATCATCAGATACACATAATTATCAAACAAAAGAACACATACAAAATTATTTAAAAACAATATAGGCCTCACGGCCACACACACACTGTAACACCCTATATAATAATTACCCCGAAATTAGGATTTAAAATTTCTTTTAAGATGAATATGATATTTGCCAAAATAATATTTCCTTCCCTTAATCACAAAAACATCAGAGTTAATAAAGCGGAAGACTTCATTAATCAATAAACAAGAGTTGAGAAACATAGCTACACCGAGCTCATTAGTTCGAATTACAAAAATGATGTTTAGCTCGGCCATCGGGCCGAGATCAAAATATACAAAAGCGTGTTTTAACTCGGACCAAATAGCCGAGACCCAATACAAAACAAATATTTTAGCTCGGACCTATCCACATCTATGACTCTAAATAACTTACTCTCCCTGTGAGGGAGAGTGATCCTGCTCGGCCGGGGACTGCGTTTGCTCGGGCTCAGTACCTGAAAAATGGTAAGGAGGTGAGCATTACACAGAACTTAAATAAGCAGTTTCTAGAATGACATACCGAACTACCAAGCCGAACACACGTAGTCAAATAGAAAATAAATCACAAGTAATCAAACCCATATATCTCATGCATATATCAACATTTAGCTCGGTTCGCATACCCACATCCTCGTCTAGCTCGGCTCACATCATAAACCAGTTTGCTCATTACCTACTAACTTTACCTCGGTTCACATTCTCTTACCTCGAATTACCATCACTATCTCGGACACTACGCATTATTCCATTTTCACATAGTTTACAATCTTTTACTCTTCTCGGATGCATACACCCAGTGCATGTCTTACACCATTTAGGTCGGATATTGGAGTGTCCATAACTGCGAGTACCACAATACCCGTCTTACAACTGCGAGCACCACAATGCTCGGCTTATGCGATCAATGCACGCACCCAGTACGCGTCTGCTATGACCAGGAACACTACCGCCGATCATTCTATGGAGTAAGGAGTGTCCATCACTGCGAGTACCACAATACTCGTCTTACAGCTGCGAGCACCACAATGCTCGGCTTACGCGATCAATGCACGCACCCAGTACGCGTATGCTATGACCAGGAACACATCCCACCGATTCCGTTCTCGGAACCTTGTGAGTCATAACTGCGAGCACCACCATGCTCGTCTTACAGCTGCGAGCACCACAATGCTCGGCTTACGCGATCAATGCACGCACCCAGTACGCGTCTGCTATGACCCGACCACACAACCATTTCTCTTTAATTCCCCTTATCTTATTAACCATTACTTTTAGTTCGGCACACCTCAGTTCACCTCTAATTTATTCCTCTTTGCATTAATCTCATTATTTACTTAGCTCGGCCTCTCTCGGCTCAACCTCTACTTATCCCTTTAACCATCTTTCTAGCTCGGCCTCTCTCTCGGCTAAATTCAGTAACCATTCCCTCTTTCCATTAACCTTACTCATTTTCTGCCTTATTACTCTATCTCTCCTACTTTCCATCTCTACCATTTTCTCATACCCATTCCCGAAGTCACTCAGCTCGACCACAGTCATGGATCATAAATATCAAAGCTCATAAACATTTATACACAAAGTTCATAATCACTTATACAACAGCAACAACCATAAGAATAAAACACTCAACCATTTCATAATGTAAATACCAACATATAGCATATAACGATACTCATCCCTACTTCGAACTCAAGTTTCTAATTCGTTTATTAGTTCCCTTTTTTTTCCCTTTTTACCATTTCCTTTCTACATTAACCTAGATCCATTTCCTAATCTAACACCCACTCTTAGTACCCTTTATGAACACCCTAGAAACCCAAACTCAAGTAGAGGTAACACTCACTCCTTACCTCAAACCGTGTGAGATAAGAGTTGAGAGTTTGAGAGTGGTCCCTTGTTGCTTGTCCTTGATCTAGACTTTGACCTTGTGAGCTTCACACCACTCGAATCCGTGTCCTCCTTGCTGCCACCACCACACCACCACGGTCCAGGTACGCCGGAACAGAAGAGAACAGAGAGGAGGAGGGTTCCGTTTTGTGAGAAGAGAGGGAGAAAGAAAGTGTTGGGGTGTTGTTTGCTGAAGCTTTGGAGGAGAAAGAGAGAGATTAGTAGGAGGAAGAGAATGAGGAATGCAAAGTGTGTTATGTGGTGTTTTTTTGGGCTTTCTTTTATTCCTTTAGGGAAAATATTTGTGTGGCTAGGATTTATTAGCTTCTTGAGGAAGCTTAGAATATATATGGCCAAGATTCATTGGCTTCTTGAGGAAGTCATGAATAGTACATTGAAAGGGACATAAAGTAATGATAGAGACATAAAGTGAAAGATAGTACCGTACGGATGGCACGGAAACCAAAGGGTCAACAGCTCAACATAAGCTGGCACGGAAGAGCTAGGATGTGTCAGCTCGAATACGTCGGCCAGGATATGCTGGCTCGGTTTGTAGGAACATCAGCAGTCCGAGCTTACCTTTCGGATAATGCTATGAGCTGCGTTGAGGTCAGATAATCCAGACTGGACAATGGGTTTCACGTTGGGTTCCCTTTCAGCTCGGTTCAGAAGCACAAAATCTTGTCTAGCTCGGCCGAGATTGGGCCGAGGCCTTAATCTCACATCCTAGGTCGGCCTGTGCTCATACTACCCTTCCAACCCTGTACAATTTCTAAGGCTTAACCCTATCCTTACATAGATATTTACATATTAAAATTATATTATTTAATATCAATTTTTGGGATGTTACACACACACACACATCACAATTTTATAATTTTTTTTGTTCATCATCACTTGCTTATTAATTATATTTTCATTCTTATAATCAAAGTAAAATCAAAACAACAATACAATACAGATGAAAATCAAAATTCTCAAAACAGATAAACTAACTTTTTATCAATTACAATTCCAGAATATCATTTCTTTATTGAATCATTAATAATTTGGTCATCAAAGGCTTAAAAAGGGGAGATCAATATCTCTTTAAACAACTCTTGTTTTGTCCCTTTTCAATCCTTATTCATTTGACCTTTAACCAAACTCACATTAACAAACCAAAATTCATATTATATCAGAGAAGAAATTAAAGACTTTAGTTTCACAATTTCAAAATCAAAGAAGAGTAGAAGAAGTCTTTTTATTTGCTAAACTAAAAGAATAAAGAATAAGAACTTAAGATTAAAACAAATACTAAGGTTGTAGGATTACTTCTTCTCCTTAGCAAAGAAGAGCTTCAAAGTGAATATGAAAATTTTTCCCTTCCTCTCAACAAGAGTCACGCCCCACTCTCTCTTTCTCAAGCCTTTCTCAAATTTTTTTCTCTCAAAATGATTGTTTGTTGTGTGTAAAGGAATGAGGGGTTTTAGGCTCTATTTATAGGTGAAGTAGGAAATGAATTTCCCCCCCCCCCCCCAAAAAAATGGCTGAGTTACACACCCCTCTCCTCATAAAATGGGTCAAAGAATTTCAATTTTTGCTTTAACCAAGTCTAGGAACATGAACATGCATTAAATGGGATTTTTCCAACTCCTATAAGCCTTAAACTCTAAGATTCTTCTAGGTACATTTTCAGAAAATTTCCCCTCTCTTTCCCATGTATTTGGACAGCTCACTCTAGTCAAAGTGGGAAGACACAATTTTCATTTATACTCACTTTGAATCCACCTCTCCTTTATCCAATCAAATTAAAGCTTTGTACTTTTAAAATTCAAAAATAAATAGAAAATAGAATAATCTGGACTATGAAGCTAATAACCTTTCAAATAAATATCTGAACATACAAATAAAATATTTTGAAATCCAATAATTAGTTCTAGGCTTTAAAACAATTTTTTTCAAGCATAAAACATATAAAATCATACAGTTACTGCAGCAGAGAAAATTTTTCGAAGGATACCTCATAAAATTACAATTATTATATTTTTTAAAAACTACATTTCAATACGATCGTTTTCATATAAAAATTTTAATTTTTGGACTTACGGTTTGAAAGTTATGAATTTTTGAAGTTCTAAGGTTATTTCCTCCAAAGTGCACTTCATAAGCTTTCAAACAAATTTATAATTCAAAAAAATACAAAAATTATATTTTATTTGGTCAATGAAATCAATAAGGGATTTTCAAAATACATTTTCCATGCTCATAAAAATATTTTTGGGTCAAAGAGTCATTAAATGCATTAAAATCACATTTTCAAACTTAAAACTCAAAATTCGTACAGTACTGTAGCAGTGATAAAATTTCGAAGACTCTAAAATAAAAATAAAAAATTTACATTTTCATAATCTAAATTTCGATACGATCGTTTTGACATATCATTTGTAATTTTCTGACTTACGGTTAAAAAGATATGAATTTCTGAAGATAGAACACCTTTAATCCTTCAAAAGCATTTCATTTTCTAAGATCTTTTAAATCAAATACTTTACCTTAAAATATTTTCACCTTAAGAATACAATTTAAATATATTAAGGAAAACATTGGTATACATATATATATATATATAATATATATACCACGTGTATATATATACATATACATATCTTTATAAAACATACTATTTTAAATAAATCTAGGTATCCAAAAATCAAACATAATCTTTTAAATTCAAATATAAATTCACAAATAAATTGGGTAAAATTGTGGGTCTCACACTGTAAAAAAGAGTTCTTCATTGAGTTCCTTCAACTGTCTACAAGTAGTGAATGTCAAACACAGAAAGTATTGAAACGACTAAAAACATAAAGATGCGCGCTAAAATAAATGACAACAAGGTAGAAAAAAGTGAAACAACGAAATTTTAAAACCAAGGTTGAAATTTTGCAAAGGTGATTGTGGGATTCCAAGTATTTTCAGCTGTAGTAAGGCTTGAGTTTTGTGGCATTCCAAGTGTTGTTTAACTGTTGCTTTGTCAATGTCTCCAATTTGTATGCTCCAGATCCTGTTTTTGAGGTGATTCTGTAGGGTCCTTCCCAGTTCCTGGCCAGCTTTCCTTCTTTGGCTTTTCTCAAACCAATGTCAGCTCGCCTGAGGACTAGGTCCCCCACTGTGAAACTTCTGGGAACCACACATTTGTTATACTCTCGAGATTGCCTTTCTTTTGCCTTCTTCTCTCGGGCCGCCGCGAGAGCTCGGATCTCATCACTGAAAGTTAATTCTTCCTTAATCAATTCATCATTTATTTCCACTGGGCGCTCCGACACTCGGAATGTGGGAATCCGAGTTTCGATTGGTAACACAGCTTCACAACCGAAGGTGAGTCGGAATGGGGTTTCTCCTGTGGAGGTATGTACGATCGTGCGAATTGACCAAAGCACCTCGGGAAGAATGTCAGCCCATGACCCTTCCGCTTCTAGTAGCCTTTTCTTTATTCCATCAATGACAATCTTGTTCACCGCTTCTGCTTGCCCGTTTGTCTGCGAATGCTCGACAGACGAGAAATGGTGGGCAATATGGAAGTGGTCCACTAATTCTTGGAAAGCCTTGGCAGTGAATTGCGTGCCATTGTCAGTTACCAAAGTATGCGGGACGCCGAAACGAGCAATGACTTGCCTGAGAAAGAACTTTTGAATTTTGGCTGAAGAGATTGTTGCCAAAGCCTCGGCTTCGACCCATTTAGTGAAATAATCCAATGCGACCACTACAAACTTTAACTGTCCAGGAGCCGTTTTGAACTTCCCGATGATGTCCATGCCCCATTGGTAAAAGGGTCATGGGGCAATCATCGATTGCAGCTCAGTCGGTGGTCGCTGGAAGACCTTTCCGTGTAGCTGACAGGATTTGCATCTCTTAACATGATCTCAAGCATCATTTTGAAGTGTGGGCCAGTAATAGCCTACTCGAAGGACCTTGCGGGCTAAGGCTTTTCCTCCTACATGATGGCTTGAGATTCCTTCATGAACCTCGACCAAGACGAGCTCTGCTTCCGCTGAGTTCAGACATTTCAGCATGGGAGAGTCTATCCCCCTTTTGTACAGGGTATCACGAATGATGGAATACTGAGCTGCTTGTTTGACTATCTTCTTTCCTTCCAAAGGATCTGCCGGCAAAACTTGGTGCCTGAGATATTGCTTGATAGGGTCCATCCAGTCGATAGCCAAGGATACCGCTAGAACCACGCTTGGCTGATGAACGGTTTCCTGTGCTAAGCTCTTGTTGTTCTTGGGGCCCTTGGTGATGGCAAGTTTGGAGAGGATGTCTGCTCGTCCGTTGGAGGCTCTTGGAATATGAGTGATAGAGAATTGTGAAAAGAGGTCGGAAAGAGCTTTGACCTGTTCCAGGTACTTTTGAAGAATTGGCTCCTTGGCCTGAAATTCTCCGTTGACCTGGGACACTACTAATTGTGAATCACTGAAAATTTGAATTTCCGAGGCCCCCATCTGATGGGCCATTCGCAAACCAGCTAACACCGCTTCATACTCTGCCTGATTGTTGGAGGTGGGGAACTCGAACTTCAGGGAGTATTCAACGCTGAGGCCTTCAGCGCTTTCCAGAATTATACCGGCCCCCAGCCCCTTTGCTGTGGCTGGAGCCGTCCACGTAAATCTTCCAAAGCTGTGGTTTGTTGGAGTGATGAGGGTCTGAAAGTTCTGAGACAAAATCTGCTAGAGTTTGAGATTTGAGAGTTTTTCTTGGTTCAAAGGTTATGTCGAACTCCGACAGCTCAACTGACCAGGAAACCATTCAGGCCGGTGGAGCACCTGCCTTATTGGTTGGGTTGTCCTGACTATGATGGGATGGCTCTGGAAATACTGCCTGAGTCTTCTCGCAGTAACTACCAGAGCAAAAGCAAGCTTTTCAATCTTCGAGTACCTCGTTTCAGGTCCCTGCAGGGCCTTAAACACAAAGTACACCGGTTGCTCGGTCCCTGAGTCTTCTCTGACCAAGGCCGAGCTTACGGATGATTCACCAATTGACAAATATAAAAACAAAATCTCCCCCTCCCGAGGGCTGATGAGAACAGGAGGGGATGACAGGTATTCCTTCAGTTCGGCAAATGCTTGTTCACAAGGTTCGTTCCAATGAAAGTTTTTGTTCTTTCTAAGCAGCTGATACCACGGGAGGGCCTTCTTGGCCACTTGCGGGAGGAATCTTGAAAGAGCCGTCATCCGACCTGTCAGTCTTTGGACTTCTTTCACATTAGACGGACTGTGCATTCTCAGAATGGCTTGGCATTTTTCCGGGTTAGCCTCGATGCCTCTCTCCGTAAGCATGAAACCCAAGAAATTAAAGCCCCGGCAGGTACTCCAAAAGTGCATTTGTCGGGGTTAAGGCGCATATTGTGCTTTCTAATTCTGGCCAAGACAGCAGCCAGATCATGAGGGTGGTCTTCTTTCTTTTTGCTTTTGGTTATCATGTCATCTATGTATACCTCAAGGGTGGGACCAATCAGGCAAGAGAAGACCTTATTCATCATTCGCTGGTATGTTGCACCAACATTTTTTAATCCGAAGGGCATCACTGTGTAGCAGTACGTGGCCCTCTCGGTGATGAAGGCCGTTTTCTCCTGGTCAGGAGGGTACATCGAAATCTGATTGTACCTTGAATATTTGTCCATAAAGGAAAAGAGCTGATAACCAGATGAATTGTCCACCTACTTGTCAATAACTGGGAGAGGATACTGATCTTTTGGACAAGCCTTGTTTAGGTCGGTGTAGTCGACGCACATGCGCCACTTCCCTTTTGACTTCTTGACCATCACAGTATTTGAAAGCCAATTAGAGTAGTTAACCTCTCTGATAAATCTGGCTGAGAGGAGTTCGGCCACCTTTTCTTCAATTACTGCAGCCTTCTCAGTTCCCACTCTTCTCTTCTTTTGAGCGATCGGTTTGGTGGTCGGATTGACACTAAGATGATGGCATATAAAATTTGGATCAATCCCCGGCATGTCTGCCGAGGTCCAGGCAAAAAGATCTTTGTTCCTTTTCAAAAGCTCGAGCATTTCTGCTCTTGTATTCTCGGAGAGGTTGGTGCCCAGTCTTACTTTTCTGCTTGGGGTTTCCTCGTCTAACACTATGAATTCCCACTCTCCTTGGGGGGTCGGCCTTGTGTCGTCCTGATCAGACCTAACATCCAGGTCCGTTAGAAGTACATTTCCTTTGTTCAAGTTCAGTTTGGGTTGAATTTTCTCTGGGCTCTTGAGTTTCGCCAAACTAGCGTTATAGCATAGTTTGGCTTTTTCCTGCTCGGCTCTGATTGAGACAACACTTCCATCAGAGCCCTCGAATTTCATGGTCAAATGAACGGTTGAAACAATCGCACCAAAGGCTTGCAAACATGTTCGGCCGAGTATAGCATTGTATGCCGACGGGCAGTCAACAACCAAAAACTTGATGATTTCAGTTCTCGCAGAGGGTTGGTTCCCGAGTGTTACAGGGAGTTGAATATGTCCTTTGGGGACGACTGTGTCCCCTGTGAAACTAATCAGTTTCCCCTCAAAAGGGGTTAAGTCCGAAGTTTTCAATTTCAGTGCTTCAAAGAGATTCAAAAACATGATATCAGCAGAACTGCCTTGGTCGACAAATATTCTTGCGACTTCATAATTACCTACCAAAGCAGTTATCATCATTGGGTCGTTATGGCCCGGAATGATTCCTTCTAGATCTTCATCAGTGAAACAAATTGGGGCACTTTTTGAGGCTCTCTTACGGATCGGATGGTCCTGGATAGCAAGTACTTGATTGATATACTTTTTTCTGTCAGATTTGTTTTCACCTCCTCCCGCAAAACCTCCAGCAATGGTGTTGATTCTGAGGTTTTGCGGGGATTGATCTGTGTTAGCTATCTCCACCATAGCTATTCTCTGCTGATTTGATGCTTGTTGCTGATTGGGGTGGTGATTGGTTTGTCTAGTTGGAGATGGAGTTTTTTTGCGAACATTTCTGTCCGGGGAGGGGGTCCTTCTTCGAGTACGCCGATTGTGTGCCTCTCTAACGTATTGCTGCAATTTTCCATCTCTGATAAGCTGCTCAATAACGTCTCTTAGCCAAGTGCACTCGTCTGTGGTATGGCCGTATCCCCCATGATACGAGCAAAACTTCGAACGATCCTGGCGCTGGCTTCTTTTCAGAGGAGGAGGTCTCTCGACCATTCTCAGGTCGGTCTGCACGATTTCCTGTAAGATCTGACTTCTTGGGACAGTGAGGAGGGTGTATTTGTCAAACTTGGACCTAGGGATGATAAATCTCCTGTCTCCCCTGGGTCCTCTCCCCCGCTCGTCTCTCTTATCACCTTTCCTATCATCTCTCCTCGGCCTTCCTTGAGATGAAGGCTCCCTTCTTTCACCTTTTTCTCTTTGTCTCTGCCACTTGCTGAATTCTTCCAAATTGAAAAATTTGGTGGAACGGTGTCTCAGTTCCGCCATGTCCCTTGGTGGCTTTCCCACCAGCGAGTTTTTGAAGTCACTATTACGAAGTCCCTGGGTGAAAAGAAAAACTGCGAAGCTCGGCTCGAGGTTTGGTACAGAACCTGCTTCCGAGTGGAATCAAGCGAGATACTCTCTCAACGGTTCTTCTTGGAGTTGCATTACTCCTGCTAGTGCGTGGTCCGACTTTGGTTGTACGCAGCTAGCAGTGTACCTGTTAAGGAAGACCCTTTTCATTTCTGCCCAGGAGTTAATGGAATTTCTGAGCAGGGCCGAGTACCACCTCAGCACGGGTGGTTGGAGAGTCATCGAAAAGGCTCGGCACTTCATCAAATCTCCTCCATCATAAAAATTCATGGCACCTTCAAAAGATAAGATGTGCTCTAGGGGGTCGGTTAACCCGTTATACTTTGCAACGCTAGTGGGGCCAAGGAAAGCAGAGGGTGTTTCGTTGGCCATGATACATGGGGTGAAGGGGTGGCCTGGGTGAGTACTGATTTCTGTTTCATAGGTGGCTGCTAAGGCCGGGTTTATGGGTGGTGGAGGGGGTAAAGTGATTGGACCTTGCAGATCATGACCTGGTGCGGTTGCTGGGGCTGTTTCCATTGCCCGTGCAGCAATCGTGTACATGTGGATCTGCTGAAGGTCGGTTATAGCCTTCCCCTGTTGTTCCAACATTTGAGCTTGTTGCTTAATTATCTCTTCAAGTTGGGTCTCTCTTCGGCCCTGGGAGTGTCCCCTTTCTTCTCCGGAAACACGGGCGTCAATGGATCGTCCAGATCCGTGGTTCTGGACACGGTTGGGGGTATTGGGGTTTGTTTTTCTAGAATGAACAGTGTAGGGACCACTGTGTGTTCGGGTTGGTATGGTGTGGTGGCTACGGGCTGGGATTTCCAGTCGAATTGATGGTATGTTGTGGTGGGGAGGGTGAGGCGGGTTTCTTCCTTCAAGATCTCTTCCGTTGTGAGCACTACCTTCTACTAGTCTCTGACGGTTTCTTCCGGCCTGGTGGTTTGCACCACGAGAGTTGTTTCCAGTGTTTCCATGTGTGTTTACCATTTTGGGTGGGAATGACAGTTTATCATCCCCACAGACGGCGCCAATGTAGTGTCTAAGATATACCCCTAGCTCAAGGATATAGAAAGATCTGAGAGCTAGTGAGTGATCTGATGTTACTGTGTGATTCTTTGGTATTCTAGCTATCCAGTTGGGATAACTAGGGTTTCCCTAATCACGGTGTGTGCGATTGTGCAATTAGGGAGTGAGAGAACGTACCTGAGCCCCTTGCTGGAGACAGCTATTTATAGGGGTGGCATTGTACCTTATGGGCCTGTACGGAGGTCCAGCAAGGCAGCTGACGTGTCCCATTTAGGATAGGGGATGAGTCATTCATCCTTATCCTATATTGGGGGATCTTATCCCTGTAGCAAGTTAGATTCACGCGCTCCTAGCTCGGACTCTTAAGGGGCGGAGCCCAAGTGGTCGGTCCAAGGTTGCTAGGGTGGGTCCTTGAACAAGCGCTCGGCCTGGATTAGACGTAGTTTGACCGATAGATTAATATGGTCGGCTGAGTATTGCAAGGGTAGGACAGACGGTCGGTCCACCACACCTTACATAAAATCGTATGGGAAAAGGGAAACCACAAAAATCTTCATTTGCTTGAGCTTGAACCCTGTGAGCTTGTTTGACTTTTAGCACAACTGTTTGTAATAATCAAAACATTACAGAATGAAACTTGAAGTCCTTGGGAAAGCTTGACTTCTAACACTCTCCCTTTTTGATGATGAAAAACTCATTCTGAATGCGCTACATCACAAGTGTTTAGCAAGCAAATATATACAATATAATCATATCATTAACCCCAATAGGAAATAGAACTATAACACTGGCATATATATCATCAATATACAAACTCCCCCTGAAGAGATGCATAAAACACCATGGAACAATTAAAACAACATCTCAGAATCTTCTCCCCCTTGTCAACATCAAAAGGTGGGAAATCCAAAGGCGGTGCCTGAAATATGCAATAAACTCCCCCTGAAACACTGAGTAGATACATTAGTAATAACAAGGGAGTAAATAATGCATGAACATACATTCAACTAATAAGTGATGCGCAAGTTAAGCTGATTTCTCCACGAATAAAAAAGAAATTTTCTTTTGGAAGCGGTTTAGTAAAGATATCGACTAATTGCTTTGTGGTGCCCACATACTCAATCACACAATCACCTTTATAAATATGATCACGAATAAAATGGTGTCGAATCTCGATGTGCTTTGTGCGAGAGTGTTGCACTGGGTTTTTGGTAATATTGATTGCACTTGTGTTATCACATTTTATTGGAATATGATCTAGACTTACACCAAAGTCTAGGAGTTGCTGTTTTAACCATAAGATTTGTGCACAAAAGCTACCTGCAGTGACATATTCAGCCTCAACTGTGGATAGGGCTACACTAGATTGCTTCTTGCTAGCCCAAGATACTAAAGAGTTACCTAAGAGGTGACATGTGCCGCTCGTTCTTTTCCTATCTACTTTACACCCAGCAAAGTCAGAATCAGAATACCCATCAAGGTTACAAGTGGAACCTTTGGGATACCATAAACCCATATCAGTTGTGCCAGGTAAGTATTTCATTATCCTTTTGACAACAACTAAGTGCGTTTCTATTGGATTCGCCTGGAATCCCGTACACATGCATACGCTAAACAAAATATCTGGCCTACTTGTCGTTAAATAGAGAAGGGAACCGATCATACTTCTATACTTTGTAAGTTCAACAGGTTTACCTTCCTCATCCTCGTCTAGGTAGCATGAAGTGCTCATTAGTGTTGCCACTGCCTTGGCCATGCCAAATCTTTTCAGTAATTCCTTGCATTATTTTGTTTGGATTAGAAAAAATATATCCTTTGCTTGTTTGATTTGAAGCCCAAGGAAGAAGTTGAGTTCTCCCATCATAGACATCTCGAACTCTACCTGCATTATACTCAAGAAATTCTTGCAAAGGGTTTCATTAGTAGCACCGAATATGATATCATCAACATATATTTGAACTAAAAGAATGAACTTTCCTTTCTTTTTGATAAAAAGAGTGCTGACAACTTTACCCCTTTCAAAATCCTTTTCTAATAAAACTTTGCTCAATCGCTCATACCATGCTCTAGGAGCTTGTTTGAGACCATAAAGAGCCTTTTTCAATTTGAAAACATGATCAGGAAATTCAAAACTTTCAAAACCAGGGGGTTGACTGACATTCATTTCTTCATTTATAAAACCATTTAGGAAGGCATTCTTTACGTCCATTTCATACAATTTAAAATTTAAGGTGCATGCAAAAGCTAAGAGTAACCTAATGGCTTGCAACCTAGCAACATGGGCAAAAGTTTCATCATAATCTATCCCTTGATGTTGGTCGTAGCCTTGTGCAACCAACATAGCTTTGTTTCGAACAATTATACTAGTCTCATCAAGTTTGTTTTTAAAAATTCATTTAGTTCCAATAATTTGATGAGAACTAGGCCTAGGAATGTAACATCCCTAATTTTAATCCCTAATATAATTATAAGTTTTATTGAATTAAATATTTATTTCTTGAAATAAATTATTTAGTTGTTGGGTATTTTTATAAAATACATTTTTGTTATTTACGAAAGTATATTTAATTATATTTTAAAGTAAATTCATTTGAAACAATTACCCTATTTGAAAAATAGACTTTATCTTCTATACTCCCTCCGGTCCTATATATAGGACATACTTAACCATATTTCTCGGACCAAGAAAAGTAGTTAGTTTTATGAATTCTATGAGAATATATTGTAACATTACAATTTTACCCTCTCAACTTTTCTTGAAAAATTCACTCATTAATGAACAACAAAAAACACATGCATTTAATAAGGGCAAAAAAGAGAAAAAGTAATAAATGATGCATAGAAAATACAAAATGTCTTATATATAGGACCAAAGATTGCTTCTAGAATATGTCCTATATATAGGACCGGAGGGAGTACTTTGGTATTTATAAAGATACAATATTAAATAAATTTTGTTATTTCCTAATATCTAAACTAATTTTTATCTTAAAGTTTTCCTATATGAACCTAAAATCCTATTACTAATATTTTTGGGCATAAATAAATAAATGTAATTATATGTTTAAAAAATAATTAAGAGTATGATGTGTTGAAATGGGGGAGGGGAAACCCTAAAAAACTACCCAACAGCCGCCACCCCCCCCCCCCCCCTAACTGTCTCTCTCTCTCTCCCTCTCGTTCACTTCTCTCTTTCCTTCGCCGCCGCCGACCCGCAACCACCATCACCGCCTTCGTCCCTCTCTCCTCCACCAGTTCGTGCGTGCACGCTCTCTCTCTCCCTATCTGCTCCAGTCGCGCTCCCTCCCTCTCTCGTGTCGTCACCGCGAATCGTGGTTCCAGCTCCGGCGACGCCAACCACCACACTCCTTTTATTCTTTAATCAAAATGTTCAAATTTGGTTAAAAATCAACTCCTTTTTAAATAAAAACAAAAAAGATGATAATCTTTTCATTAATTTTAATTTTCACACAATCTTTTCAATTTGTTTTTATTTTTCTTTCAATCTTTTAAAATAAGTTTATTTTCAATCTCAATTATTTTAAAAAAAAATAAATTTGATGATAATTTGACGCCAACCACCACACTCCTTTTTAAATAAAAACAAAAAAGATGATAATCTTTTCATTAATTTTAATTTTCACACAATCTTTTCAATTTGTTTTTATTTTTCTTTCAATCTTTTAAATTAAGTTTATTTTCAATCTCAATTATTTTTAAAAAAAATAAATTTGATGATAATTTTTTCATTTATTAATCTTGATCCTCAAAACTAATCAAATCTATCCCCCTTTTTTCTAACTCTTTAAAAAAAAAAACTCTATCTTTTATATATTATCCCTCCCTATTTTTTTTAAATGAACTTTTTTTCCTACCTCTTTCTTTCTTCCTTTTTTTTTTTGAGGGGGGGGCGGGGGGGGGGGGGGCAAAATTTGATATCTATAACGGCCTTCTGAAAAGTTTTTTCGGAAAATGTGAGTGAGAATAAAGCGCACCAAAAAGCATTAATAATATGGGAACATTCGTCAATCCATATGACAAATGTTACATATATAACAAGTTTATCAAATAATAAACCCATAGGCTTAATTGGGTCACATGTCCCTGAAGTTTGGGGTACTTTTGTCAGACACTCTTATACTTTTTTTCAATGTTTGACTCTCCGAAGTTACTTTTGGATTTGTCATATATTCTACTACCAATTCTGGTAAATTTCGATGACATGTAACATCAGAATCCTAGTGTCGCGTGATGTCACATAGACGAAGGCGACATCTCTCTTCAATTCTTTTTTTTTTCTTTTTTTATTTAACTAAAAATATAAAAATATTGAGTTTTTTAGTTTTTTAAATTAAAAAAAAAAAAGATCTTCGCCCACGAGGCACTAGGTGCTTAACCTCCTGCGTCGGATCGGGATTTCGATGTTACATATCAGCAAAATTGACCAGAATTGATAGTAGGGGTATATGACAAATCCGGAAGTAACTTCGGGGAGTCAAACATTAAAAAAAAATAAGGGTATCTGGCAAAAGTACCTCAAACTTCAGGGACCTAGGACATAATTAAGCCAACCCATAATATAAATAGCTTATCAAATACTACCAGTTTATATGATAATAGCTTATTAAATAAATCCATTTAAAAACACTATCAAATAATTTATTTAGTGAAATAAGCATGCAAACTAGCATATAAACAACCTCATGGCCTTACCAAAGACATGCCATGAACCCTCCAACAACTAGTAATAACCTAAATCTTATTTCCTTCATCTTAATCAACTCCTTTTCAAAAGGAACAAATGTTAAGGGGTTGGCTTTTGCTTTAGCTAGGCACGGGCTAGTCTAGGAATCTGTATTACTTTTCTTTACATTAGAGAGCCTATGACATAGTCCTGACTCATGAACAATTTTGGTCACCATGTGAATGCAAAGAAGAAAAAAACAAGAAATAGACAGGGTGAAAATATGCACATGCTCTCAATAATAGAAGCAAGAGGAATTGGAAATTTTTCTATGGCACATGCTGATGCTAGATAATTTAACCATGACAACAGATCAGGGCTGCAAATGTTGAAAAGCACAACCCAGTTTCAATTTTTTTCATGCAAATCAGGTTTCTAATAAGAATTAAGAGGTGAATTTTCAGGTGACTAAATCATCTAAAATTGAAGCTAGCAGCTTTCCAACAGTAGATCCAATTCAACATAGGCTCCTATATCTATGCACTATTCATTGCAGAGTCAGCATGGCACGTATTGGCATCTTCTATAATCTTGCCATTTATTTGAGTTCTCTGTCTCTGAGGGAGTGAAAACACCCATGTTATGTCCAGATCACAGACAAAGACATCACATAAAAGGAAATGAGAAAGGAAAACTAGATTCACAATACCCAATCTGCAGGATCTCCTGAATTCCCATTCAATAGTTCGTGGTTCTCCTCTTTGGTTCTGCCATCTTTGTCTTTGGTGCTCAATGGTAGCAGGGTCACAGATGCACTTAACCGGTCTGGCAATTCTGTAGAATAACCAAGTCAGAACAACAGAAAATAGCTGCTTAAGTAAATGGCAATAGCATAATACAAAGACTGTTTGTTTAAGCTTTAAAAAAAAAAAGATTTTGGTTGCATAGCTTTTATGTAAAGCAGAAGCGACTTTCCAATTGGCTACAATTATAGAAAGTGTTTTCCATTTTTTTTACTTGTTCTCTCCTTTTTGCAGTTCTTTTTTGAAGCTGAATATCAGTTTTATTCTTTTTCTGGCCTCTTCTTTCTAGTAAAAGCCCAACCAAACAAACATGTAAATGTTACGAGTGATTCTTTTTTATTTAAAAAAAAAAAACCTTTTTTCAACGGTCACATATGGATGTGCTAACCTGGCAATTTCTTGTCAACAAAAAATACCACCAAATTAACAGTGTACCTGCCAACAAGGGACCAGCAGATTAAATCAAAAACGGCATAGACCACAGTTTAACCCATCACAAAGCAGGAAATACTCTTACCACGCAACAGCTACATCAACCGTGTAATGTTTGCGAGATGCTACTATTAAAAGACTCTGAATCACAGCAAGAAGCCATCCTAGCTGCTTTATCCACCTAGTGGTTTATCAATAATCACAACAAATTAGAATTTTTTAAAACATAACAAAAGAGGTGACATTGACAGCATGTTATAAAATAAACCTTGAAACAACCAAACAAAGACTTCCAACTCCCAAGCCTTAAGACTTGATACATGACCATGTGGGCTACGCCCACTTGTCAACATTAATTTATTATTAAAAAAAACAAGCCAGGCCGATATGTCAAAGGAACTTATGACCCAATTTTACCTTCGAGTCCCATATTTATGATATGTACGTACAAAAACAAGAGTGAAGATCATGTGTGATGAAAATATCAAATCACCACATCCGTATACCACGCCACGCGGAACTGCACATAAAAAATTAAATGAGTGCCAAAGCAATTGCAAAGGTCTCAAAGCTATACAACACCAATACAATAATGTATGCTAACAATTAATCAAGAGGACTTCAAGAGTGTTGTCTGGACGAGGCAATGTGGCAAGCTTAGAACCCTACATGATAATAGCAATAAGTTAAAGCTGTGTAAAATCATAAGAATCTGGAAAAAAAAATTGATGTCCTACATATATGCAATTTACAATTACAATTGACAAAAAAGAGTAATACTTAAACACTGCACGTGACATGATATTTTACGATCACATTATCTTAAACAGTTATACCTCACGGCAATGGTAGTTTGGACCAGGAAGTTGTGTTGAATAAAATGTGATAATACGAAGAAATTGAGAAGCCTGCAGTAAACAAATACAACGAGCCATTTAATGAGAAAACCGGCATATTCATCTTTACAAAATTAGCTCACTTATATATTTAAATCACCAAAACTATACTCTGCTGACTACACGAGGCATTTTGCCAAAATAATGTAATCCAATGTATGCCATATCACCTTAAGCACTCATCTATTCAATCCGAATTAAAAACAAATTAAACATTACAATAAAAATGGCAAGATTTGATTAAAACTTACAACTAAGAATGCTAGAACCCTGCACCAAATTAGAACTGTATAAATCTTTCTGCTTTTCAGTATGAAAGGATGAAATGTCCACTGCAAAAGAACATAGCAAGAAATCGGGAAAAGATTAAACAGGAAGTAAAAGAAAGAAAACTTCAAACCACAAAATAAGAAAATATCTTTTTTGATTTCATTCGCCATTCCTGTTTTTCCGATGTTTATGATAAGTCAATCCTAGCAGTTGGTAAAAAATCCAATAGCAACTGCCATTAGGCTTTAAAAGTATAGAATTTTTTACTTCAGGAAACACCAGAGAGCAGTAGTCTAATCAGATAATTTGGCAAGCATATGCACCCTCCAGCGATATTTAACTTGAGAACTGACACACCAAAAATTAAAATGGAAATTCTTACTAGATTATAGAATTCAGTCTTTATGAATTGTGATGCCATAGTTGGTTAAATTAGGTTAAATTCAAGGGCCACCTCATCCCAGATACAAGGAAAACGTAGGCATAAAAAATTAAATGCCAACAGAATATAGTCATATACACATACAGATAAGATATGAAAGCTAAGACAATGAAAGGGGGAAATTCTTACCAAGACAAAGGATAAAAAGATAACGGAGAAAAGAGTTTCACTGATGTAAGCCTTGTCTTTTCCAAGCTCCTGTATCAGCGCCAAGATTAAAAATTACAAAGGCATTCATATCATTCAATGTAATACAGATTTTCAAGACGACAGAGAAAAAGAAGGGAATGGCAATTACAAACCGGAAGAAAGAAGAATCCAACATCTTGTAGAATAGGGCCAGGCCTATGTAAATAATGAACTCCTCTGGCAGCCAAACCATGAATGTACTGTAGCGAAACAGTTAATATTTAGATATCAAAAATTGAAAGAAAACAGAAACTTGTCATATAACCAAGTAAAGCAATGCACCATACATTGTTAATCCCTGAGAACAACATACACAAGGATAGAAAATACATACACATACTTAACAAAAAAATGGCCATTATTATTTCTTTTTCCGTTCTCAATAAAATATTTGTCCTCAATATTCTCCCTCGCAAACTAGCTTCAACAATTAAAGGCATCCAAATGAAGAAAATGTGAGCCATAGAATTCCACACAGACTTGAGAGTAAATGTGGAATTAGGATGGGAATAAATAATCAGAGCGAAAAATTCGGTTAAACTATGTATTTGGTCTCTTACCTTATTTTTCAATATCAAATTGGTCCCTTACGTTTCTTTGGTATCATATTGCTCCCTCATGTTTCTTTTGCTATCAAATTGGCCCTAAATCACTGTTCATCTTACGTGTCAATATCATATTGGTTCACATTTGAATTGTTGGAGGAGGAACGACACGTGTGTATCATATTGGTCTACATAGGATGAAAAATGATTCGGGAACTAAATTGATAGTGAAAAGAAACGTGAGGGACCAATATGATACCAAAAAAACGTAAGGGACCGATTTAATAATGAAAAATAAGGTAAGGGGCCAAATGAGTAGTTTAGCATTACAAATTACAAAGCATAAAAAACCACAAAAATTACTGAGCATTACAAATGATACTGGAAAGCGTTACAAGTTCCATGAATCCCCTCAAACTCAGTTACTCAGACACTTAATGCAATCATCTTGAGAAAATAAGGTTCATTATTAAACTAAGGAGGCAAGCAATTAGCACAAGCAACCATACAAACAACATGAAGAAAGAAACTTTTGAAATGTTCAAGCAAAGTTCCCATCACCAAAAATACACTATCAAAATTTTATACTCGTGAATTGAAAACAAAACATTCTTTTCACAATAGGGTATCCAAAACTGCAAAAAAATCACTCTCAACCATTTCACTAGATTGATTAAATAGAAGGGGGAAAAACCTGAAAAACAAGACCAGCGAGCAGGTACTTCCAATTCTCTGCAAGGAGGTTGATCTCTGTAGCTACCTCTGCACAAATCCTCTTCCATAGCTACAGTCACATGAAACACAGATTAAAAGAAAGAAATACACAGATGAATAAAAAACAAGACATTAAAAAAAAAAAAAAAAAAGGAGCAACCTTTGAAGCCTCACGACCAATGTAAAACGACATGTTATCTATGCTGTTGTTAGTAGTTATGTTTAATGTGTGAAACGACAACTTCCATATTACCTCAAAACCAGAGTCTTAAAGTGAACATGATTGCAGCTATGCTATATTAACACAATCTCATCTCATGAGAGAAGAATCGATTCCTTTTTTCACTTTTTCCACTCTGTAAAGAAAATATTAAAAAAAAAAAGAACGAAACTTTGGTCCGAAAACACTAGACCCAGAAAGCATAAACCAACTGGGTATCCGAATCTGAATCAGGAAATGAATAAGATCTGAGTTGAGATCGGTGAAAAAAAGAGAGAGAGAGAGAGAGAGAGAGAACACAGATAACGCTTTGTTTGGTTGGCAGAATCAATGGGAGAAAATTAAGAATAGCATGAAAACGAAAGGATTCTCTGATGAAGGCCCAAAGGTCAAAAGGGGTTTTCTCTTTGATCTTTCTCGCTGTGTTTTCTGACTGCTATGCACGCGAGATGAACACGGGGAGACAGTTGAGAAGAGAGAAGAGAGTAGAAAATTATAAAGAGTGTACCCTTCTCACTTTTTTAATAACGGTTTTTTTTTTTTTTTTTGGTGTACTTAATAACGGTTTTTTTTATCTTTTGTACTTATGCATTAGATAAGATAAGATAATATAAATAATAATATTATATTGGAGAATTAAGTAATTAATATTTTAATTCAATAAATTTCTTAATATCCAACAAGATTTTACTTTTTAAGGTATAATTAATTTATACATCATGTGTATATGTTAGAAAGACCATTTTAATAATAGTAATATTTTCAAACAAATATATTTAAAAAAAATACTAAAATCTAAAGTTATTTGTTTACTTATGTGTATGTTGAGTTGCAACCCTACCATCGTCGTGCTTTTGTCCTTAATAATGCATATATATAATTCTTTGCACCAAAACTCTTGTGCGAGTGTCTCTTTTTTAGTTTTTTAAATTCAAGAATTGATTGGTGATGAAATTTTAAGTTTTTATTAAGAAAAAAAATGGTGACAAATTTTTGTAAGACATATAACAAAGATGATGAAAATTCAGTCATGGACCCAGAAATTTTTAGCCGTGGAGGCGACTCATACATAATTATGTAACATAAAAATTAGTTACATGCTAACAAACGTTTTTGATGGACTTGTTAAGAAGCTAAACATTGTAAAAATTGATGAAAAAAATATAATTTTTTGTATTTCTGAGACATAAAAGAATATACACTTATGATTAATTTATTAATATTAGTATTTTTAATAAGTGTCCTTAAGACACTATGAACACTTGTTAATAAGACTCTTAAAAATATAATTTTTTTTACAAGAACATATTAATTAATAGTGTGAATAAACAAACACCCAACCCCTAACTTTATACTCTACAGCAAATTATTATATGATAATAACATTATTACAAAATCACATTAATAAAAGTAAAAAAATAAATAAATATTTAATATATGTTTATACGATTATTCTCTTTAAGTTACCATTATTTACTAGTAATTTATTCATACACTTCAAATAATATGTACGACTAGAAAGTTTAAAAATAGTATTGAAAAATCAAAATTTGATCTTAAAAAAAATCAAAACTTGAAATACAGTAGTAGTTTTTTTTGTTTTAAGGTAGAATAATACTAGCAGTGGTAGATTTATTCATTATCTGACACAAGTTTTTAAGGAATAAAATTTTAAAAAAAAAATAGCGAAATATGAAGAAGTTTAGAGCATCCACAACCCCAAACCCACTTTGGGTTCATAACTGGGTCTCACGCATTATCTTATAATTTTTTACACTTCCCCAAAAGTTAAGAATTCTATCCACTTTTTTTCTCCAACCCCAAACCCAACTTTCATTCTTAAACGGGACCCACAACCTACCCCACACTATTATATTTATTTAATTAATTAATTATAAATTTTAAATGCAACCTAGCCCAACGGCTAGTTTTAGTTTATTGATTTTTTTTCTTTATATTATACTAGTTTTAGTTCTTTATTTTTTTTTACAATTTTATTTTTTTTGTCACTTTTTTTTTAATTTAAAAAAAATTAAAAAAACATAAATAATAAAAAATAGAAATTAGAAATAAAAGCAAATAATTTCAGTAAAGAAAATACATAACAAGCATGATAATTATTACAAACACTTTAACATTAATACAAAGGCCTACTCATACATCAAACCATTAACATTATTTAAACATTAATAAAAGCTTACTCATACATCAAACTCTTAACGATAACATATAACAACCATGATAATTATTACACACACTTGAACATTAATACAAAAACCTACTCATTCATCAAACTTGTAACATTATTCAAAGATTATCCTGGGGCATGTTATTCCAATTTTCCCATATATGTTGTATTAAGTCGGCTTGAAGTTGGTGATGAGTTTGCCTATGGCGTAGTTCTGCTCGCTTATCCAGATAGGATTGAAAATCAGGACGAGGATATTGTTCCGGTGGTTCGATGTTATGGTTTGTGGTATGGTATTCAAGATTACCAGCATACCCATCTCTTTCTTCCTCCACAATCATGTTATGCAGGATGATGCATGCATATATTATACGCTTCAGCGCATCAATATGCCATTGCTTAGCTGGGTAACGTATGATTGCGAACCGTTGTTGAAGTACACCAAATGCCCGCTCGATGTCCTTTCTTATGCTAGCTTGACGCTCAGAGAAAAATATTCTTTTTTCTCCTTGTGGCATGGGAATACCCTTGACAAATGTTGCCCACTCTGGATAGATTCCATCAGCCAAATAGTAACCCATGTTGTAATCAGTTCCATTCACACTAAAATGTACAGGAGGAGCTCGGCCTTCCATAACATCATTGAAAACATTAGATTGATTTAAGACATTGATATCATTGTTTGAACCGGCAGTACCAAAAAATGCATGCCAAATCCACAAGTCTTGTGAAGCCACCGCTTCAAGCATAATTGTAGGTTTGTCATGATCACCTCGGCTAAACTGTCCTTTTCACGCCACAGGACAATTTTTTCACTCCCAATGCATGCAATCAATACTACCTAACATACCTGGGAAGCCATGTTTTGCATTCATTTCAAGTAGGTGTTGAATGTCTTCATTGGTTGGTCGGCGTAAGTATTGTGGTTGGAAAATCTCAATCACACCACTTGTAAACTTGTCTAAGCATTCTAATGCAGTGGTTTCGCCCATTCTTAGGTAGTCATCCAAAATATCAGCAGTGGCTCCATACACTAACAAACGCATGGTTGCAGTGCATTTTTGCAACGAAGAAAGACATTGTTAGATCCAGTGAGAAGGTTTTGATAATGACAAAGGTTGACAAAGGTTTTGAACAAGCTACAAATGGTTTGATCAAGCTCAAGGTTTGAAGAAGCTCAACAAACAATCAACACTCAACATTGATGAAGAGAGAACAAGCTCATGAAGACTTAGTTTGTGTTTTATTGTAATATCTTTAGCCTCTCAAGTCTTTTATTTTAATGAGTTTGGGTAGAGTCATTAGAGGGTAGTGAATCTCTATCAAAGTGCATGATTATATTATATTTTGAGTATTCACTTAAACTAAAATCAATAGGTGGCTTAAAGGTTTAAAAGGAAAGGTTTAGTTTTGAGAAAACAAGTTTTTAATTAAATTTAGCAGTGACTAATCGATTAATGTGTTAGGGTTAATCGATTAACACACATGTTACAGTGGTTAATCGATTAAGCCATGTGTTAATCGATTAACACGTGCAGAATCAGTTTTTAAAATAAGCTTTTCAAGGCAAAATCAATTTCTATTGTTTTTCAACTTTTGGGTATTCTATATAAACCTTTTCCTAACCTTTGTGATCAACATACATCATTTTTTTTATATTCATTTTACAAAGAATCAAGCCACACTATTCTCTCTCACTTTCATAGATCAAAGCTTTAACTTTTACATTCTTTGATCAAGAATCTTTGAATCTCTTATGTTGATATTTTCATAGCTATTGAAAGAGATTCATAGGATTGTTATTTTGTTTTTCATTTGAGTTGTAATCACTGTAAAGAAGGCAAGCTATCTACAACAAAGGAAGTCTTGGTTGTGAATCAAGCAAACAAGCATTTGGAAGTCTTGTTGTGATAACAAGCAAATTGGAAGTCTTGGTGTGTGGCATCATCAAGCAAGTGGAAGACTTGTTGTGGGGACATCAATAAGCAAGGTTACAGGTTAGATTAGAGCATCAATAGGATTGCAAGGCAAGGGTGTGGTATCTCTTGTAGGCTATCAAGAAGGGAGTCTTGAGAGGCATTTACTTGTAATTTGAGAACTCTAATTCCTCATAGTGAAGAATCTCTCTTGGTTGAAGAGGGGACTGGATGTAGCTTTCAAGTGGATGAAAGTGAACCAGGATAAATCACTATGTCGTATCTCTAAACTCTTAACTCTTTACATTCAAGTCATTTCAATATTGTTCTTGATTGAAAACCTAGAAAAGATTGATTTTCATAATTGATTGAATTGAATCTTAATTGTGCAAATTGATTTGGGGAAAATCATTTTCATAACCTAGGTAATCAATAAGAATATTGGTGTTAATCAATTCCGCTTTATCTCTGATCATATGTGTTAATTGATTGATTTTCGTATTTGATTAAAAAGTGATTTTTCAGATACTGTTTAGATTAATCGATTAAGTTGATTGTTAATCGATTAGTTTTTAAGTTGCTTTCGGCATTAATCGATTAGTACCTTAGTTAATCGATTAGTTTGAAAGTAAGCTTCGGCATTAATCGATTAATACTGAAGTTAATCGATTAATCAGTATATTTTTGTAAAAATCATTTTGTTTTAATCGTTTCGATTTGTTTCTTTCGAAAATCTTTCAAGGTTTCTCTAACACCTATTCAACCCCCCCTTCTAGGTGTTCTCCTAGTGTCTCCTAGTTATTTTACCCACCGATTGTAGTTCTTACAATTGGTATCAGAGCTCGGTCGAAAGACACGAGCATAGAGCTTTTTCGTTAAGATCCTTGAGGAAACTACAATGGGTTCTACGAATCCCTTTGGTGGTGAAGGTGCTTCAATTAGTCGCCCTCCTATGTTTGGTGGAGAGGGTTATTCTTATTGGAAAGTTAGGATGAGAATATTTATAGAAGCCATAGACATGAACATTTGGGAAGCCATTGAGAATGGTCCTCATATTCCCTCATCTCTAGTAGAAGGTGTATCTAAACTAACCCCCAAAGATAAGTGGACCGATGATGATAAAAAGAAAATTCAATATGATTTAAAAGCTAAGAATATCATCACCTCCGCTCTATCTTATGATGATTTCTTTAGAGTCTCCCAATGTCTTAATGCCAAAGAAATGTGGGACACCTTGCAAGTCACACATGAAGGCACTAGTGAAGTTAGGCGTGCTAGATTAAATTCTTTGATGCATGAATATGAATTGTTTCGTATGTTGCCTAATGAATCTATATGTATTATGCAAAAACGTTTTACTCATATTATTAATCATCTCATTGCTCTTGGAAAAATTTTCATGAATTGTGAACTTGTTAACAAAGTTTTAAGATGTCTAAGTAGGGAATGGCAACCTAAGGTTACCGCAATTGTTGAATCAAAGGAATTGGACACCATGGATTTAGCAACACTATTCGGAAAGCTTCAAGAACATGAAATGGAGCTTGAACGTTTGCATTTGCATGAAGAATCGGACAAGAACAAAGAAAGAAAAGGAATCGCTCTTAAAGCTCAAAGGTCATATCAAAAAGAAGAGAGTTCCGATAATGATGATAATGAAGATTCCGATTCGGACATTGATGAAGAAGAGATGAAACTTCTACTAAGAAATTTTAATAAGCTTCTAAGGAGAAAAGTAAGGTTGAACAAAGACAAAAGTAAAGAGAAGAATCCCCCACACTACAAGACCAAGACAACAAAAGAAGGAGTAGTTTGCCATGAATGTGGAAAGCCCGGTCATCTCAAGTATTCATGCTCTAAGTATCTCAAGAAGAAGGAGAAAGAGAAGAAAAATGCAAAACACAAAAGGGCATACATAGTTTGGAATAGTGATGATGAAGAAGACAAGAAAAACACATCAAATAGTTCTTCGGATGATGAAGAAGCCGCTTGTCTCAACTTGATAGCTCTAGTAGATGAAGAGGAAAGTTCAAATGATGAATCAAGTGAACAAAGCGACGGAAGTGATGTAAGTGAAACTAAATCCGAAATTTCTTCCAAATATGAAATTTTATATAATGCTTATGAAGAAATGCATGAACATCTTAAGAAACTAGATTTGAAAAACATTGAAAGGAAGAAGCTCATTTTGAAACATCAACAAGAGATTTTAGAACTTCAAAAACAAGTTGATGAGCTTAATCTTCAAAATGAAACTCTTGATCTTATATATGCTAGTTCTTCTTGTGATTGTGCTAGTAGATTGAATATTGTGGTTGATTGTGAGAATTGCAAGTTGCTTAAAGATGAAAATGCTATTTTGAAAATAAGCTTGCAAGTTTCACAAGTTGTGATATTAAATTGCGCACATTGTTAAATTTTCAAAGAGAAAATTCAAACAAGTTTGGTTTGGGTTATACTAATGCTAAGAGTAAGTCTAATAGAAATGTTGTTGATTTTTCTAAAATTGATTTTTCAAATGCACCAACATGTTTCTATTGTGGTACTCATGGACATACTTCAAATGTGTGTTATATTAAAGTGCATGGTATACCTAAAGGAAATTTTGTTTGGGTTAAGAAGGGTGAGAGTCCCTTAACTAACAAAAATGGATCCAAAACCATTTGGATACCAAAAGGCAAAGCATGATTGTTTTTGTAGGTGTGATTGAAGAGCAAAAGGCTTAAAGTGTTATTCTTTGATTTGCTTCTTCAATTCTCAAAAGAAGTCCTACAAATTGGCACAATTGATATTGTTGGATTTTCACAATTGGTATTGTTTTTACAATTGGTATTACTTCTTTATAATCTCAATTGGTATCATTATGTGATCATTAGATGTTTATCATGCTATTGTGATTATTGTGATATTTCTTTACAATTGATATCTTACTTTGTTAAGTGATATGATGACTTTCTAGTTACAATTGGTATTATGTTTCATTGTTATATTTCTCTTGCCAATTGGTATCATATTTCAAAGTATAGATCTTTAGTTTTGCATTTGGTATCATTGATTACTTGATTAATTAAATACAATTGGTATCAATGTTGTGAAGAAATGATCATTGACTATCTCTTATTTTGGCTTAGTATTTTATATTTCAATTGGTATATATTACTTTTTTATAATGCCAAAAGGGGGAGAAGAGGTTGTTTTATTGTTTTTATATAGGTTGAGCAAAGTTGTTGAACATAGGGGGAGAATCAAGCTTAACTCAATTGGATTTCAAATGTCAAAAGCATTTATTGAGGGGGAGCAAAAGTCTCACCAAGTGATCAAATGGTTCAAGCATCAACAAATTCAAAACATGGTTTGTCATTTTCAAAAAGGGGGAGATTATTAGATCCAGTGAGAAGGTTTTGATAATGACAAAGGTTGACAAAGGTTTTGAACAAGCTACAAATGGTTTGATCAAGCTCAAGGTTTGAAGAAGCTCAACAAACAATCAACACTCAACATTGATGAAGAGAGAGCAAGCTCATGAAGACTTAGTTTGTGTTTTATTGTAATATCTTTAGCCTCTCAAGTCTTTTATTTTAATGAGTTTGGGTAGAGTCATTAGAGGGTAGTGAATCTCTATCAAAGTGCATGATTATATTATATTTTGAGTATTCACTTAACCTAAAATCAATAGGTGACTTAAAGGTTTAAAAGGAAAGGTTTAGTTTTGAGAAAACAAGTTTTTAATTGAATTTAGCAGTGACTAATCGATTAATGTGTTAGGGTTAATCGATTAACACACATGTTACAGTGGTTAATCGATTAAGCCATGTGTTAATCGATTAACACGTGCAGAATCAGTTTTTAAAATAAGCTTTTCAAGGCAAAATCAATTTCTATTGTTTTTCAACTTTTGGGTATTCTATATAAACCTTTTCCTAACCTTTGTGATCAACATACATCATTTTTTTTATATTCATTTTACAAAGAATCAAGCCACACTATTCTCTCTCACTTTCATAGATCAAAGCTTTAACTTTTACATTCTTTGATCAAGAATCTTTGAATCTCTTATGTTGATATTTTCATAGCTATTGAAAGAGATTCATAGGATTGTTATTTTGTTTTTCATTTGAGTTGTAATCATTGCAAAGAAGGCAAGCTATCTACAACAAAGAAAGTCTTGGTTGTGAATCAAGCAAACAAGCATTTGGAAGTCTTGTTGTGATAACAAGCAAATTGGAAGTCTTGGTGTGTGGCATCATCAAGCAAGTGGAAGACTTGTTGTGGGGACATCAACAAGCAAGGTTAGAGGTTAGATTAGAGCATCAATAGGATTGCAAGGCAAGGGTGTGGTATCTCTTGTAGGCTATCAAGAAGGGAGTCTTGAGAGGCATTTACTTGTAATTTGAGAACTCTAATTCCTCATAGTGAAGAATCTCTCTTGGTTGAAGAGGGGACTGGATGTAGCTTTCAAGTGGATGAAAGTGAACCGGGATAAATCACTGTGTCGTATCTCTAAACTCTTAACTCTTTACATTCAAGTCATTTCAATATTGTTCTTGATTGAAAACCTAGAAAAGATTGATTTTCATAATTGATTGAATTGAATCTTAATTGTGCAAATTGATTTGGGGAAAATCATTTTCATAACCTAGGTAATCAATAAGAATATTGGTGTTAATCAATTCCGCTTTATCTCTGATCATATGTGTTAATTGATTGATTTTCGTATTTGATTAAAAAGTGATTTTTCAGATACTGTTCAGATTAATCGATTAAGTTGATTGTTAATCGATTAGTTTTTAAGTTGCTTTCGGCATTAATCGATTAGTACCTTAGTTAATCGATTAGTTTGAAAGTAAGCTTCGGCATTAATCGATTAATACTGAAGTTAATCGATTAATCAGTATATTTTTGTAAAAATCATTTTGTTTTAATCGTTTCGATTTGTTTCTTTCGAAAATCTTTCAAGGTTTCTCTAACACCTATTCAACCCCCCTTCTAGGTGTTCTCCTAGTGTCTCCTAGTTATTTTACCCACCGATTGTAGTTCTTACATTTTCTTACCAGTTGCGTCAATTTTGTCTTGGAAATAGTCATCATGCTGAACAAGAGCTTGTACAATGCGAAGGAAGAGATGTTTTCGCATTCGAAACCTTCGACGGAACTGATCATCTGTGTATACGGGGTGATCGGAAAAATAATCATTGACCAACCGAATATAATCTTCCTCATGATTCCTCTCTATGTACTTTCTTGAACGTTTGTTGGAGCTGCTGCCTTCTTGTTGTTTTTTCTTTTGCTTTTGAAGATAAAGCCTCATCAGTTTTTCATCATCGTCACTAGTGATGATATTCATAATGTGCCACTCAGCTAGCTCATAATGTTTGAAGGGTCGATATTGGGAATTGAATTGGGATCCATTGGAATTAAAGGGTTGATGTTGGGAACTTTGTAATAAGGCTTGAAATATGATTGAAGCGATGAATTGTGTAAAGATAAATGCGATGTTTCATATTATTTACAAGGGAGTCTATAACGGCTAGTTCGAGTAATGACTACTTTGCATAACAGATAGTTCGTGTAACGGTTAGTTTGAATAACGACTAGTTTGAATAACGGCTAGTTTGAATAACAACTAGTTCGAATAACGGATAGTTCGTGTAACGGCTAGTTTGAATAACGACTAGTTTGAATAACGGCTAGTTTGAATAACGACATGTATTACAAACACTTAAACATAATATATAATGATAAGAACTAAATTTAAACATAATACATAATGACACTTAACAACTAAACTTAAACATAATACACAATGACACTTAACAACTAAAACATAATACACAATGACAGTTAACAACTAAACTTAAACATAATACATAATGACACTTAACAACTAAACTGTGACATAATACAAAAACCTACTCATCATCAAGTCCATATTTTTTTCAATCATAGCACACAACGCCAAATGAGCTTTTAGTTGTCTCCCTGTCATACCAGGGGACGAATCCAAACAACCGTGAACTGGGGCTCCTTTCAGTTCGTTCTTGTACGAACTCACCCACGACCCTGCGTTGTGGGTGCTCTTAGGATCGAACCCATGCAAGCAAAGTCAGCAAAGTAATGCCAAAACACTTTTCTTAACAACTATTGCTTACTGTAATATACATAACATTACTATGAATATATATTAAAGAGTGAAGGCCTAATTTGGTCCTTCAAGTTTTTCGACTGGGATACTTTAGTCCCTCAAGAATTATAATTCACTTTTAACCCCTAAAAGAATTTAAAAAATAACACTTTAGTCCCTGTTTTCATTCTGTTAACTACTGTCACTGTTTCCAGAAGCATCAGGGACATTTACTGTGAGACCATTAGCACCTGGGAATGAAATGTTACAGTTTATGCCAACAGTGACAGTAGTTAACGGAATGAAAACAAGGACCAAAGTGGTATTTTTTAAATTCTTTAGGAACTAGAAGTGAATTATAATTCTTGAGGGACTAAAGTGTCCCGGTCGGAAAACTTGAGGGACCAAATTGGGTCTTCACTATATATTAAAAGAGAGTAAAACGTTTGTGGGGGCTGGCTAACTCCAATGGGGGTTCGTCCTTGTGACATCCCACATTTTTCCTACCGGTATAAATTAATTTTCATTAATATAAATTTTGAGATTTTATTTTATAAAAGGATTTGAAGTGAATATTTTACTTGTTCAAGTAATAAGTCATAAATTTTTATGGAGTTTTATAGATATATAATTTTATAGACTTAAAGTAAATAATTTTATTAAGCATGAAATGTTTATAACTGAAAGGATAAATGATGGTTTTACTATTTTGATTCTTTTATGTAATGAAATTTTTTATAGACTTTAATTGAATTATTAACTTTGAAAATTCATAATTTTTTAACCGTAAGTCCAAAAATTATGATCTATATATGAAAACGATCGTATTAAAATATAGAATTTAAAAATATAAAATTTATAATTTTCTGGATTGATTTACAAAAAATTATTTTCTGGGTGCATTTTAAACGAATTTTGAGTACATAAATCATTAAAAATAGTTAAAGATCTCTAATGAACTTTTCCTTTTGGGAATCTCTTTTATATATGAAAAGGTGATTTTAGAACATGATTGGGGTCTGTACTTATAGCCAATTAGTACATTTAATTATTTTACCTAAAAGTGTATTTTTTGGAGTTTTGTCCATAATTACTAATATATTTTTTCTTAAGCAAGGAAAATTGTTTTGTGCAATATTATAAAATAAATCTAAAGATAAAATGAATGTCTGATTTGGTGTTCATATGAAATTGCATGATCAATGATTTCTTGAAAAAGTTTACATTATATTATTTTCATTAAAGTAGTATATTATGTGAAAATGCTTTCATGTAATGCATGAATTGAAAGAGAAAATAAAATGTGCATGTGGGTGTATGTGTGTGCCGTATAGTGCATGAATGAAGGAGTAGAAATTTTAGTTTGACAACTTGATAAGCATTAGTCACATCCCTTGAATCATGGAAGAATATCATCATTTGGCTTTTGGAAAATTTGTTTTCTTAATTAATAAGAAATTCAGCCCAAGTTACTATTGCATGCAAACTTTTGTGAAGACTAAAATGCCCTTTGAATTTACTCTTAAACCCCTAAAAAAATTTGTGAATGAACCCCAAGACTTTGTGTGCCTATAAATAGAGTGACTTGCCTTTGGATTCCTTTCACTTCTTCTTCTTCTCTTATGATTAAACACTAAGTATTACGAAGCAAAGTGAGAAAGAAAGAGAGAGGGAGAAACCGTATAAAAAAAATAAATTTTGAGAGCTTTTGTTCATTCTTTAAGAAGGTAATTCCTTAGGTGTTAGTCTTAATCATCTTCTTCTTAAGTGATTTCTTTTTGTATGTTTGAAGTTCTTTGAAGAAAATATGAATTAGTTCAGTGAATAGTATGTGTATGGTTAGTTTAAGTTAGATGATGATTATAAGATGCATGTGTAACTGATGAGCATTTTATTTCCCATTATTCCTTGCATTATTTTACTCCTATTATTGATACTTGTTGCCCATTTGACATTGATTAGCTTGATTTAGTGATTTTGAGTTTATTGGACTAATATTCCGAATATTGTTTAATTTGGGATTATTTAGCCTAATTAATTCTATTTCTATTTTCATGTAATATTTGGCACAAGGACACTTTGGGAAGTTTGGAAATGAAGATTGAAGCATTGAAGTGAAGATTGTAATTTGCATTTAGGTCCCTTTTTAATTGTAATTTTCAGAATAGTGTTTCTTAGGACTTGGGCCCATGTTTTAGGCCCATTTTCATGACTAAAGAGGGGAAATTCGTGTAACCCCCAAGAACACACTCCCATTTCAGATTTCTCACTCTCTCTCTAGGTTAGAACTTCTCTCTTGGCTCTCCCAAGTGGTGGTGGCTGCTAGGGTTTTGTTCTTCCCCATTTCTACTCGTTTTTCTTCATTTATGGCCATGGAAGGCTAGACTTCAAGGGTTAATCCCTTTGGTATTGTATTATCTACTCTTGAGCTCTTGTTATTAATGCAATTTCGTTTTCTCTTCTCTGTTTTCATGTTTATCGATGTGTAGTGGTTTGCTTAATTCCATTTCGTAGAGATAATACATGAATATAAATGCTTAATTTGTATTAACTCGTAAAAACTCCAATTCTGGTTTCTGATGCTTAATTAGAAGTTAGGGTTTGGAGTGATAACTGAATTTTCGCTTAGTATTTGGTTATCACGAGTTGGACAGAGGAGAGGAGAGGAATCGATCTTTAGTGAGCTAGGATTGAGTAGTGTACGTAGCCAAAGGGGTTTGCCCGCTTTTATTTCTGATTTTCTTAGTTTTTATATTCTGTTTATGTTTTGTTCTTCACATTTGTCACACACAAAAACCCCCCCCATTTTACTGCACACTACGTGTTTGATACTTTGCCTAGACCGATATTCGCTGGGAAACGACCTAGGATCACCTTCCTAGTACTACAGAATAAACACCTTTTATTTTGATCGGGTACGGCCTCGATCAAAATTTGGCGCCGTTGCCGGGGATTATCGGTTCTTGCCAAAGATCATACAGTAGTTAGTTAGATTAGTTAGTGTAGTTAGTGTGTGAATAAGCATTCTGATAACTGATTGAAAGTTGCCCTGTTTGCTGATTTGCTGTTCTGCACAATTGATGTTATTCTGGTGATTCTGTGAGTGCCATTCAACCTAGCTGTGGGTGGAATTTTTGCACGAAAATTGGTATCCACACTTGTTTCATCATATATTAGTGTGTTGATGCATCACAGACACTCAGATAGGCACTGGTTGTGAGTTCCAGAAAAATTTTCCAAGTTTCAGCAGTACTTACTATAAATAGGCGTAACTTTTGATCCGTAAGTCGGAATTTGACGAATTTTATATCAAATCGAAGGGAATTTTCTGAATAATCTGATTTTTCTGACTTTTTTAGAAAACCCCTTCGTTTGGATCTCGAAAAAGCCTGTTTACTATTTCTTTTTTATTTTACAAGTTCTATTTTCTTAGTTTTTGGTCACTATTTTAATTCTTTGACCTGGTTCCCTTTTGAATTTTGTCCTCAAACTTTCTGTGATATGTTTTCATGATTTTAGGGTGCTTAAAAAAAATAAATAAAAAATTTTAAAAAATAAAAAATTTTGTTGCCGATTTTGGTCATGCATATCTGTTACAGTATGCTATGGTTGATGCTGTTCTGTTCAGTACATGACTAGGGGCAACCCAATTTATTTGCATCCTTACAACCCTGAAATTGATAGAACTTATCACAGATTAGTTAGACAAAATAGGAACAGTCATTAGGTAGTGAGTCAGAGTCATCTTATAGTCCATCTAATTCTGATTCTGTTTCTATTTCTTCTATTCCTTCTACTTTTATTCAATCTGATTCTATACATTGTGATAACATGGCTCAACCCCCACCAAGGGAAAGGACACTTAGGGAGCTGGCTGCACCTGACTTCACTATTGAAGACTCGTGTATCCGGTATCCTGATGAGGATGTTCCTTTTGAGCTTAGAACAGGACTAATCCATTTGTTGCCCAAGTTTCATGGTCTTGCAGGTGAGGATCCTCATAAGCATCTCAAGAAATTCCATATAGTGTGCACCACAATGAAACCACATGATGTGCAAGAGGATCATGTCTGTCTCAGAGCATTTCCACATTCCTTAGAGGGTCTAGCACAAGATTGGTTATCTGACTTGGCCCCTGGTTCCATCACAAGCTGGGATGACTTGAAGAGGGCATTTCTGGAAAAATTCTTCCCTGCAAATAGGACCACTGCAATCAGAAAGGAAATTTCTGGTATCAGGCAACAACATGGAGAGAGTCTCTATGATTATTGGGAGAGATTCAAGAGGTTGTGTGCTTCCTGCCCTCACCATCAGATCTCAGAGTAGCTTCTCATCCAGTACTTTTAAGAAGGTCTCAACTTCATGGAAAGAAACATGGTAGATGCTGCAAGTGGTGGTACATTGGGAGATATGACACCCTTACAAGTCAGGAGCAAAATTGAGAAGATGGCTTCCAACTGTCAACAATTCCATGCAAGAAGCAACAGTGATGCAATAGTTGTGAGGGATGTAAATGATGTTGGTGCAGACTCGGGCAAGGTTAAGAAGCTTGAGCAGAAAATTGATTCACTTACAACATTGGTCACACAATTGGCTGTCTATCAGAAAAAGATGATACTTCCTGCTAGAGTGTGTGGCATATGCACATCCATTGAGCACCCCACAGATGCATGCCCTTCCCTTCAGCAGCAACAGCCGATGACCAGTGGTGACCAACCTGAGGCCTATGCAGCAAACATATACAACAATAGAGGCCCACAACAACACAGTCATGACCTCTCTTCCAATAGATACAACCCTGGATTGAGGAACCATCCCAATCTGAAGTGGTCTGATCAACAACAGCAACTTTCTCCTAATGTTCCATTTCAGAACACCGCTGGACCGAGTAGACCACCATATGTACCTCCTCCAATCCAGCAGCAAAGGCAACAACAACAGTAGCAAGTGGTTCATCCTGCACCATCAGCCCCTCCATCCAACCAACTTACCTTGGAGGAGTTGGTAAGGCAAATGACCATGCAAAACCTCCAATTTCAACAAGAGACTAGAGCATCCATTCAGAGACAAGAGACATCCATTCAGACTTTGACAAATCAGATGGGTCAAATGGCAACTTCTCTCAACAACTTGAAATCTCAAAATTCTGACAAGTTGCCATCCCAAACTGTGATCAACCCTCAGAATCAGAATGTGAGTGCCATCAACCTGAGGTCGGGAAAGTAGATTGTCACACCCACACCACAACCTCACCTCAACAATGATGCTCTAGCTTCCTCTAAAGGGAAGAGCCAAGTGGTAGATGAAGGTGAGCATGCTATCACCAAAGAGAATCATCCAACTCAACCCTCCTCAACTTCAACCACAAGCCCTGCTGTTGTCCTACAACCTCCTCCTGTTCCTCTTCCATTCCCACCAAGAGTGCCTCAAAACAAAAGGGTGGAAGAGGTGGACAAGGACATTCTTGACACATTCAGGAAGGTGGAAGTCAACATACCCCTTCTTGATGCAATAAAACAGATTCCAAGGTATGCGAAGTTCCTTAAGGAGTTGTGCACTCATAAGAGAAGACTCAAGGGCAATGAGAGGATAAGCATGGGAAGGAATGTCTCCGCTCTCATAGGTAAACCTATCCCTCACATTCCTGAAAAATGTAAGGATCCTGGAACTTTCTCTATACCTTGCATCATAGGCAATGTTAAGTTTGAAAATGCTATGCTAGATTTAGGAGCATCCATAAATGTCATGCCTATGTCTGTTTTTAAGTCTCTTTCTCTTGGACCTCTTTAACCTACGGGTGTGGTGATTCAATTGGCAAATAGAAGTACTGCCCACCCTGCTGGTTTGATAGAGGATGTCTTGGTTCGGGTTGAAGAGTTGATCTTCCCTGCTGATTTTTACATACTTGATATGGAAGATGACTCTCCCCGTAATGTTGTTCCTATTATTTTGGGGAGGCCATTTTTGAAAACAGCCCGAACCAAGATAGATGTGCATTCAGGTTCACTTTCCATGGAGTTTGATGGCAGTGTGATCCGATTTGACATTTTCCATGCTATGAAACATTTTCCTGAGGATCACTCTGTTTTCCATGTGGACTTGCTTGATGATTTGATAGATGAGCATATGCTTGACTTTTTGCATCATGATTTTGAATTGCCATCTTTCACTGATTCATTTACTTGTCCATCATGCACTAACTCTGGATGGTGCACCGCATGCATTGAAATAGCTCAGTTTCTAGACTCTGCCACTGCATCTGATGATTCATATGTTATAGATTCAGATTATGCTAACCCTAACCCCATATCTATTATGCATGAGTCTGATTCACTTGTTCAGGTGCAGGCAGCAGAATCCATTTCTGCTGTCCCTTTAGTTCCATCTATTATGCAGGCACCCTCATTGGACCTGAAGCCCCTCCCTCCTCATCTCAAATATGCTTACTTGGAGGATGAGCAGAAACTCCCAATGATCATCTCTACCTCACTTTCTGTTGATCAAGAGGAGAAACTGCTGGATGTGATAAGAAAGAACAAGAGGGCAATTGGATGGACTTTAGCGGATATTCCTGGAATTAGCCCCTCCATGTGCATGCACCGCATTTTGTTGGAGGATGGGGCTAAACCAGTGAGACAACCCCAAAGACGATTGAACCCCCAGATTCTTGATGTGGTTAAGAAAGAGGTCACCAAGCTGCTCCAAGCGGGTATCATCTACCCAATTTCAGATAGCACTTGGGTGAGCCCGGTACAAGTTGTCCCCAAGAAGTCTGGTGTCGCAGTTGTCAAAAATGAGAAGGATGAGCTGATTCCCACTAGAGTGCAGAACAGTTGGAGAGTCTGCATTGATTACAGAAAGCTCAACCAGGCGACTCGCAAGGATCATTTCCCTCTCCCCTTCATTGATCAGATGTTGGAGCGTCTGGCAGGTAAATCTCATTATTGCTTCTTAGATGGATTCTCTGGTTATTTTCAAATTTGCATTTCACCAGAGGACCAACATAAGACCACATTTACCTGTCCTTTTGGCACATTTGCATATAGAAAGATGCCTTTTGGCCTATGCAATGCTCCTGCCACATTTCAAAGATGTATGATGAGTATTTTCGCTGACTTGCTCGAGCATTGCATAGAGGTCTTCATGGATGATTTTAGTGTTTATGGCTCCTCATTTGATGCATGTCTTGATAATTTGACTAAGGTGCTTAACAGGTGCATTGAGACTAACCTTGTCTTGAATTTTGAAAAATGCCACTTCATGGTAGAACAAGGCATAGTCTTAGGGCACATTGTTTCGCACAAGGGCATAGAAGTTGACCCTGCTAAGCTGCATGTAATATCACATTTGCCTTACCCCTCTTGCGTGCGAGAGGTGCGTTCTTTTCTTGGTCATGCAGGTTTCTATCGCAGGTTTATTCAGAACTTTAGCAACATTGCCCTTCCTCTTTCCAAGTTGCTTCAAAAGGATGCCCCATGGGAATTTGGAGACTAATGCAAGAGGGCATTTGATGAATTGAAGAAAGCACTGACCACCACTCCCATCATCCAACCACCTGATTGGACCCTCCCATTTGAGCTCATGACTGATGCTTCAAATTATGCTTTGGGAGCAGTTCTCTCCCAAAGGGTTGGTAAGCTGTCGCATGTGATTTATTATGCTTCTAGGACTTTAGATGCAGCACAGGTTAATTACACAACAACTGAAAAAGAACTTTTGGCTATTGTTTTTGCACTTGACAAGTTTAGATCATATTTGCTTGGTTCTAAGGTTGTAGTGTACACTGATCATGCTGCTCTGAAGTATCTTTTGAAAAAGACAGATTCCAAACCTAGGTTGATTAGGTGGATGTTGCTCCTCCAGGAGTTTGATCTTGAGATTCAGGATCGGAGTGGTGCGCATAACCTTGTCGCAGACCACTTGAGCAGGATAGAGAGAGAGGAGGATGCATTTCCTATCCGGGATGACTTCCCGGATGAGCAGCTTTTATCTTTACATGTTTCCCATCCCCTTCCCTAAACTCCTTGGTTTGCAGACATTGTTAATTATCTGGTTGCTTCTGTTTTTCCTGCCTTGGCATCCAAAGCTCAAAGAGACAAATTAAAGAGCGATGCCAAGCATTATGTATGGGATGAACCCTATTTATGGCGTTTTTGCAGTGATCAGGTCATTCGCAGGTGCATTCCAGACCAGGAGATCCAATCGGTTCTCCAATTTTGCCATGCTTCACCAGTGGGAGGCCACCTTGGTACTCAAAGGACAACACGAAAGGTGCTGGATTCTGGATTTTATTGGCCTACCATTTTCAAGGATGTGAGCAACATCTGCAGCTCGTGTGAGCAGTATCAAAGAGCAGGAGGCGCCCTATCTTGGAGGCAACAGATGCCGCAACAACCTATGTTGTTTTGTGAGGTGTTTGACGTCTGGGGTATAGATTTCATGGGCCCCTTTCCTGTTTCTTTTGGTTTTTATTATATCTTACTTGCTGTGGATTACGTATCCAAATGGGTGGAAGCTAAGGCCACCAGGACTAATGATGCTCAGGTTGTTGTAGATTTTGTCAGGTCTAATATCCTTTGCAGGTTTGGCATACCTAGAGCCATAGTTAGTGACCAAGGCACACACTTCTGCAATAGATCCATGCAAGCTTTGCTCAAGAAGTATGGGGTTGTGCACAAAGTTTCTACACCCTATCACCCCCAAACCAACGGGCAAGCTGAGATTTCAAATAGAGAGATCAAGCGGATTTTGGAGAAGATGGTGAAGCCTAATAGAAAGGATTGGAGCACACGATTGGAGGATGCTCTGTGGGCCCATCGGACCGCTTACAAGGCACCCATAGGGATGTCACCCTATCGGGTTGTCTTTGGTAAGGCGTGCCACCTGCCTGTGGAGATAGAGCACCGTGCATATTGGGCTGTGAAGCAATGTAACTTAGCTCTTGATCAAGCGGGTGAGGAGAGGAAGCTGCAGTTGAGTGAGCTAGATGAGATCCGCTTGGAGGCCTATGAGAACTCCAAATTCTACAAAGAGAAGACCAAGAAGCTTCATGATAACTCCATTTCCAGAAAGGAGTTCTTGGTTGGTCAAAAAGTTTTGCTCTACAACTCTAGGCTTGGACTCATGAGTGGAAAGCTCCGCTCTAAATGGATTGGACTGTTTGTAGTCACCCAAGTGTTTCCTTATGGCACTGTGGAGATCAAGAGTGAGTCCACGAACAAGAGCTTCAAAGTCAATGGCCACCGACTCAAGCCTTTCCTAACCACCCCTTCTTTGGATGATGCACCTGTGGAGGAGGCCTCATTGGTCGACCCCACTTTTGAACAACCATGACTTAGGGAGTCTCCTTTTCTCCTTCCTTACTCTTTTTATTACACTTGTCTATATCTGTCTGATTCTGCTATTTGTGTTCCATTGAGGACAATGTGTGATTTAAGTGTGGGGGGAGAGTAGTTTAGGTTGCATATTTTGCTTTGATTTTTTTTATGTTTTGCTTAGTTTTGGGCATTTTCTTGCATGTTTTTGCTTCATTTTAGTAGAGTTTTGGTATCTTGTGTCTGAATTCATGCATTTCTGTGTGTAAAGTTGCTTTTGATAATTAAGAGGTGGTAACACTGTGATAAAATTGTCCCTTTTGTGAGGATTTGAGCCTTAATTGTGGGTGGATTGCTATATATGCCACCTAATTTTCTTTCATGTGTGATTGCACTCTGGATTACTTGCACTCTAGAACTTGACTTGACTCTTGTTGATACTTGATTGCTCATGCACATTTTGAAATGATTTAGGCACTTTCTTTCTTGAATAAGCTACTAGCCATATGAGCCTACCTTGAATGAATGTATCCTTTGCTAGCCCCTTTGAGCCTTTTTATCCCTTTCCTTGTTCTTTAGCTCATTACAAGCCTATGACTGAAAAACCATGATTGTCCTAACCTTAGGGAATTTTGGAGCTTTGGAATTGTTTTGGGAATGGGTATTAGGTAAGAAGTATGCTTTATGCTTTAATTGGTTGAGTTCTTGGTTTTGCCTCATTGGTTGTTATAGTTATGGCTTCATCTTCATGCCATTTGTGTTGTTTCTTCTTTTCTTTTTGTATATCTCTCAAAAACAAAAAAAAAATAGAAGACAAAAATACAAAAAAAAAATGCAAAAATAAAAAAAAACGAAGAGAAAAAAAAAAGAAAAAAAAGTGAATAAAAGGTTGTTGAGGCAAAGAGGATTGGAATTAGTGGTTGTTGATCTTGGGGTGGATTTTGCTTACTTTTTACTTATTCCCCATTTCTCCTCTATTCCCTTGGTTTTAGCTACATTCCCATGTTTTTATCCTACCTTGTCCTTGGCCCCATTACAACCCTTAAAAGACCTTTTGATCATTTTGTGCATGTGTGTTGATGGTTGATGTTAGAGGCTTGTCAAGCTTATGGTTGTGTTTGTTTTTCATGATGTGGCTTGAGTGTAAATAATGATTAACCCCAAACACTTGAGTGTAAACACTTCTGAGTGATCCTTGTGAGTTTCTATCATCTTTGTGACTATCCTCTTGATGTCATTGGTTTCTTTGCATACTTGAAGTAATTGGATGATGTTCGTGGATGCTTTGACTCTTTGATCCTTAACCACTTTGTGTGCTTGAGTTTTCCCATTTCTTTGCATTTCCTAGAATTCATTGTGAAGTATGTAATCTCTTAGGTTTGCATTTCTTAGTTGTAGTCATCTTGTTGCATGATTCACTTTGGTGCATATTGATCTTCGTAGTCCTATCTTTTGGTTTTGCCCAGGAGTGCAAAAGGATAAGTGTGGGGGTATTTGATGAGCATTTTATTTCCCATTATTCCTTGCATTATTTTACTCCTATTATTGATACTTGTTGCCCATTTGACATTGATTAGCTTGATTTAGTGATTTTGAGTTTATTGGACTAATATTCCGAATATTGTTTAATTTGGGATTATTTAGCCTAATTAATTCTATTTCTATTTTCAGGTAATATTTGGCACAAGGACACTTTGGGAAGTTTGGAAATGAAGATTGAAGCATTGAAGTGAAGATTGTAATTTGCATTTAGGTCCCTTTTTAATTGTAATTTTCAGAATAGTGTTTCTTAGGACTTGGGCCCATGTTTTAGGCCCATTTTCATGACTAAAGAGGGGAAATTCGTGTAACCCCCAAGAACACACTCCCATTTCAGATTTCTCACTCTCTCTCTAGGTTAGAACTTCTCTCTTGGCTCTCCCAAGTGGTGGTGGCTGCTAGGGTTTTGTTCTTCCCCATTTCTACTCGTTTTTCTTCATTTATGGCCATGGAAGGCTAGACTTCAAGGGTTAATCCCTTTGGTATTGTATTATCTACTCTTGAGCTCTTGTTATTAATGCAATTTCGTTTTCTCTTCTCTGTTTTCATGTTTATCGATGTGTAGTGGTTTGCTTAATTCCATTTCGTAGAGATAATACATGAATATAAATGCTTAATTTGTATTAACTCGTAAAAACTCCAATTCTGGTTTCTGATGCTTAATTAGAAGTTAGGGTTTGGAGTGATAACTGAATTTTCGCTTAGTATTTGGTTATCACGAGTTGGACAGAGGAGAGGAGAGGAATCGATCTTTAGTGAGCTAGGATTGAGTAGTGTACGTAGCCAAAGGGGTTTGCCCGCTTTTGTTTCTGATTTTCTTAGTTTTTATATTCTGTTTATGTTTTGTTCTTCACATTTGTCACACACAAAAACCGCCCCATTTTACTGCACACTACGTCTTTGATACTTTGCCTAGACCGATATTCGCTGGGAAACGACCTAGGATCACCTTCCTAGTACTACAGAATAAACACCTTTTATTTTGATCGGGTACGGCCTCGATCAGTAACGCTCCTTGTATATCATCTTACTTTATAAGAAAAGTAATAAGTTTATGATTGCATGGACTTGTCATTGTTAGAAAAAGATCTGAACATAAAAATTTTCCCTTTCCTTTGAAAATTCCTTTTACAAAAATTTGTCTAATAAAATCAGAGTTTGCGGAAACATAGTAAAATAATCATATTATACTCTCAAAACATATCAAGTGTAACAAGTCCATGGATGCCAAATAAGTATTATTATTAAACTAACTTCATCTTATGATACCTCTTTCAAAATGTGTATCATATAAATACTATTAAAAATAGAGAGTTATAGAGTTGGTCACTGGTCCTCTGTCCAAACATTCATCTGGCCGGATCCTCGATATCTGCACAAAGGGTTCCCACCCACTCTATCTATACTCTGCATGCACCTAAGGGACATCTCCCTTCACTGACTTTTGTGCAAGCTAGATATACGATCAACACCTAATAAGGGCATGGGGGTTAGCTATACATATTCGCATGATCAAATGAGAATAAAACTAACATACACACGTAATCATGTAGCAAAACAGAATGCATAACCATATGAGCACACCCGGTTAATCATAATGAGTTTTTCAATGCAGGTGGCATGATGCATGATTTCCATCCACAACTGAGGCCTCCAATACTGATCAATCTCGGACGTCCATCCAATACACCAATGTGTTCCCAGAACACTAACATACGTTCCCAGAACGTATAGCAAACCATACTTGGAATATAAGCAAGCATCACGTTCCCCGAATGTGTAGCAAACCATACTTGGAATATAACAAGCACCACTCCCAGAGTGTGCATCACGTTCCCAGAACGTATCAAAGAAACCATGTCCCAGACACTGGCCACATTCCCAGAATGTGTCATCGAGTAGGTTGCATATCAATGTGTTCCCAGAACACTAACATACGTTCCCAGAACGTATCAAAGAAACCATGTCCCAGACACTGGCCACATTCCCAGAATGTGTCATCAAGTAGGTTGCATTAATTTGGTACTCCCAGAGTACCCTCCTCATGTTCCCAGAACATGACAAACGTTTCTTCCAACCTACCTTCCACTCTCTATGCATGAATGCACAATTAATAAGGTTGGTTTTATCTTTAATTTAATTATTGTGATTTAGAAATATCTCAATTTCTCTTTTGAATGATTAATTTGAGGTATAACCTTTGGCACCAAAATTCATCCATGAATTAACTTAAAAACATGCCATTAGGCTTGGATTGGGAAAAACTTAATCAATGGTATCCCACTTTTCACTTAAAAGACTTAACTTTTATTTTTCAGTTTCAGGTACTAACCGGTTACAGTCTCAGGCTAACCGGTTAGAATTACAGACCTGAACTTACTAACCATTGTAATTCAGAAAACCCTTTTCTTGAATTCTTTACCCAATCCATAAACAAAGTTTCAGCATTGTTTTATACCTCAAACCCACTGATTTCATCATTCAAAAGTCTAAATCACAATCCAATTCCAAATGAGCACAATTTCCTTTTGAAATTATCTCATAACATTAAGGCATTAACTTCTCAATTTCAATCTGAACCAAATAGTATTTATCAACATGTTTTCAGATTGATTTCAAGTGAAATTAGAATATAGACTTGAGTAAGAATGGTAAGAATACAGGGCCAATTTCAGAAATTCATTTTCTTTGAAAATTTACAGTATCTAACCGGTTACAAATATCGAATAACCGGTTAGATTATGTGTAACACTCCTTGTATATCATCTTACTTTATAAGAAAAGTAAGAAGTTTATGCAAACTTGGACTTGTTATCGTTGGAAAAAGATCTGGAAATAATAATTTTCCCTTCCCTTGAAAATTCCTTTTCACAAACACTTGATTAGTAATGAGGTTGACTACCAAAATCAGAGTTTGCGGAAACATAGTAAAATCATCATATTATACCCCAAAATATATCAAGTGTAACAAGTCCATTAATACCAAATAAGTATAATTATGAAACTGAATTCCTCTTATGATACCTTTTTCCAAAATATGTATCATATAAATTCTATTAAAAATAGAAATGTTATAGAGCTGGTCACTGGTCCTTTGTCCAAACATCCTTCTGGTCGGATCCTCGATATCTGCACAACGGGTTCCCAACCCACACTTTTTATACTCTACATGCACCTAAGGGACACCTCCCTTTACTGATTCTTGTGCAAGCTAGATGCACGATCAACACCTAATAAGGGCATGGGGGTTAGCTATACATATTCGCATAATCAAATGAGAATAAAACTAACATCCACAAGTTAACATGTAGCAAATCATGATGCATAATCATATGAGCACACCCGGTTAATCATAACAATTCTTTCAATGCAGGTGGCATGATGCATGATTTCCTTCCACAACTGAGGCCTCTAAAAGTCCATCTTGGACGTCCATCCAATACACCCTTGTGTTCCCGGAACACCGACATTCGTTCCCAGAACGTAATGCCGAACCATACTTGGATAATACACATCACTCCCAGAGTGTGCACCACGTTCCCAGAACGTGTAGCAAACCATACTTGGATAAATAAGCACCACTCCCAGAGTGTGCACCACGTTCATAAAAACCAGGTCCCGGACACTGGCCACATATCTATAATGTGTCATCAAGTAGGTTGCATATCAATGTGTTCCCAGAACACTAACATACGTTCCCAGAAAGTATAAAACCAGGTCCCAGACACTGGCCACATATCTATAATGTGTCATCAAGTAGGTTATAATTTGGTACTCCCGGAGTACCCTCCTCATATTCCCAGAATATGATAAACGTTCCTACCAACCAAACTTCCATTCTATATGAATGCACAATCATCAAGGTTGGTTTTATATTTAATTCCATTATTATACCAACGTGTTCCCAGAACACTAACATACGTTCCCAGAACGTATCGCAACCCATACTTGGAATATAATCAAGCACCACTCCCAGAGTGTGCATCACGTTCCCAGAACGTGTCCAAGAAACCATGTCCCAGACAATGGCCACATTCCCAGAATGTGTCATCAAGTTGGTTGCATCAGTTTAGTACTCCTAGAGTACAGGGTCGTGTACCCCGAACATCACAAACAATCCTTTCCAACCTATTTCATCACCTTTCTCTATGCATGCATCGCATACATAATTACTAAGGTTGGTCTTTCCATTAATTACTGTGATTTAGAAATATTCCAATTTCTCTTTTGAACGATTTATTTGAGGTATAGTCTTTGACAACAAAATTATCTTTTGAATTATCTCAAGACATGCCCTTAAACTTAGATTGGGTAAAACAAAGTCAATGGTATTCAAAAACTTAACTTTTTATTTTTCAGATTCAGGTACTAACCGGTTACAGTTCCAGGCTAACCGGTTAGAATTACAGACCTGAACTGTTTACCATTGTAATTCAGAAAACCCTTTTTCTTGAATTCCCTACCCAATCCATAAACTAGTTTAACAATGTTTATACCTCAAAACCACTGTTTATATCATTCAAAAGTCTAAATCACATTTCATTGTCCAATGAGCATAATTTCCTCTTGAAACTATCTCATTACCTTAAGGTATTAACTCCTTAACTGCAATCTGAACTATAACAGTGAAATCAACTTATTTTCAGATTGTTTTCCTTGAAATTAAGGCCTAGATTTGAGTAGGATTCGTAAGACCACAATGCTGATTTTGTAAACTTATTTTCTCTTGCATTTTAACAGGGTCTAACCGGTTACGAATATCGAGTAACCGGTTAGATTATGCAGTCTGACACTAAAACATGAGTTTTAACAAACCATTCTCTTCACTACTCAAATCTAACCAAATTTCAACCTTTAACAGAGTTCAAATACCTTAAATAAATATGTTTAAACACAAAAACATATCTATCTTGCATGCATTCAATTTGGATACACAAATTGCACATAATTGCACATATTTCACAACTTAATGCATCAATTCACATAATATCCAAGTAAGTCATGAAATCAACATCAACATAGCTTGCATGCATCCAGATAACATTGCTCAAAACAACAATTGAGCTCAAATTGGCCTCCAAGCCATTTAACCATTTCAACTTATGCCCTTTGAGTCTCTTGGTGACTCATCCTATATTCTACCACAATTTATTCTTATTCTAGCAAATAGTAAGCTTCCCCCTTACCTTAGGTTCGTGCTTGATGAATCTAATCACTCGAATTTGTCAGATCTCCCCAGAATCCACAATCTCCATTTTCAGTCCACAACAGGTTTGACAGGGTCCAAAAACTACAAGATTTGACACATGAATTGGACAAACAAATTGGGGAAAACCATCAGCACTCAATCTATGAAACATGCACTAGAGGTAGGAATAGATTTGAAACCAAAAGGGTTCGTGTGCTTACCAAAATCGAGCTTCAAAGTCAGCTCCAGAAACCAGAAGCTGAGGTTTGACAGCATCAACACCTCAACTTGGCAAGCTTCGTTCTCAAACTCCAGGAACTCTCAACTCACAAACTTTATATCAATACAAAGCCCTTGATGTGAGCTTTGTAACCGTGTATCACTCATGATCTAACTCTCAGAAGGAGAATCGCACCAGACGAATCAAGAACCCTAAAACAGAGCTTCAGCAATTCAGGAGCAAAATGGGTTTCAATTGATCAACACAAGGCTATATATAGCAAAATCAGAGCTCCATGCATGATGACACGTCTATCCCCACTAAGATTAAGACGATTTCATGGCGAATTCTGGGTTAAAACGCGTGATTACTCATCAAACGCACTAACCCAGTTTTTTGAGTTCATCGTGTAACCGGTTACACAGCCCTTCTAACCGGTTACATACTGATAAAATTCAAAAATTAATAATTTAATTACTCTTTCTTCAAAAACCTTTTTAATATTGCAATTAGGTCACAGCCCAATGGCTAATTTACAATATTCACATTTTTGTACAAAATAACCATATAAAAATATATCTCATATTTTTATATCAAAACACATAATGTACAAAAACTAAAACCTTCAAAACTAATATAAATCAATTATAAAATAATTGTTATAATCAATTTCTTGGTTATTTGGGAGACGAAAATTAGGGGTGTTACATTATGTAGAGTGTACACTGAAAAGTGAAGTTTTGCATACCATTCTTCCCAATACTCAAATCTAACCAATTTCAACCATACACAGAGTTATAATACCTTAATATTAATATGCATACCCAATGAATCACATTCATCTTGCATCCATTAACATTATGGACATCAAATTGCATATAACTTCACAATTTTCAATTGAATTTGTCATTCACTTTAAGGTATAACCCATTTAACAAATTTGGAATCCATATCCAACAATTAGAGGGTAATAACAGTGATAATAGACCTTAAGTATCAACTAAAAATGGTGAGAATTACTTAACAAAACCAGAATTGTATATTTTCATTTTTTTCAGGTACTAACTGGTTACAGACAGGCTCTAACCGGTTAGATTATGCAGCACATCATACTAAAACTGATTTTTCAGCACCATTTTCAATTGTACTCAAATCTAACCTATTGTCATCATTACCCAAGGTTTAATACCTTAAAGTACACATGTTTAAACACTTAAACATATCACAAATTCATGCATGCAAAATCATCATACACCAAAAGTGCATAAATCACATATTTCACAACTTAATGCATCAATTCACATAATATCCAAATAAGTCATGAAATTGTCATCACAATAGCTTGCATGCATCATATTATAATTGCTCAAAACCAGAAATGAGCTAAAATTGGCCTCCAAGCCATTAAACCAATTCAAGCTATGCCCTTAGAGTCTCTTGGCGACTCATCCTATTTACCAAACATATTTATCCTCACTCTAGCAAATAGTAAGCTTTCCCCTTACCTCTAAATTGTGCTTGATCCAAAACATTGCAGAGAGAAAGGCTCCAACACAGATTTCCACCAAATCCACTACATGCAGATAGAGTTGGACAGGGTACCAAAACCAGGGAAAATTGACATGCAAAACCAAATTAAGAATTGGGGAACATGGTCAAATTGAATTCTCTGCAACATGCACTAGAGGTAAGAACAGATTTGAAACCAAAAGGGTTTGTGTGCTTACCAAAATCGAGCTTCAAAGTCAGCTCCAGAAACCAGAAGCTGAGGTTTGACAGCACCAACACCTCAACTTGGCAAGCTTCGTTCTCAAACTCCAGGAACTCTCAGCTTACAAACTTTATATCAATACAAAGCCCTTGATGTGAGGTTTGTAATAGTGTATCACTCGCTCTCTAACACTCAGAAATGAAGAAGAATTTCAGAGATGAACTCACGAACCCTAAACAGAGCTTCAACCCTAAATTCAAAGAATCAACCCCAAATCCTTCAACAATCCCTCCTTTTATAGAGAAGTAAAGCTTACATGCATCACGACGCGTGTTTCCCACTAATCCTGGGCTGATTTCGTGGCGAATTCTAGGTTAAAACGCGTGATTACTCATCAAACGCACTAACCCAGTTTTCTGAGTTCATCGTGTAACCGGTTACAGAGCCCTTCTAACCGGTTACATACTGATAAAAATCAAAAATTAATAATTTAATTTCTGTTTCTTCAAAAACCCATTCTAATATTGCAACTAGGTCCCAACCCAAGGACTAAATTACAATATTCATATTTTTGTACAAAATAACCATATTTATATATAAAAACACATAATGTACAAAAACTAAGACCTTCAAAACTAATATAAATCAATTATAAAATAATTGTTATAATTAGTTTCTTGGTTATTTGGGAGACGAAAATTAGGGGTGTTACAACATGCATGTGATTTTTACATGATTCTCATGATTTTAGTGTTTAAAAAATTTGTATATATGTTGATTCTTGTGCTGCATGTTTCGGCCAAGTTTAGGAAGTTAAGAAATAATGCTTTGATAATTGATCTAAGTACATGCATGTTAGTTTCTAGACTTGATCTTGAAGGTTTAAATGCATGCATAATGATATTTGACTTTAAGATGTGATTTTGATGTTTCTTTGAAAAATGAGTTGAAAATGTTTATAGTGATCTCTTGATAATTTTTGGTTTTGCATGATTAATTAAGAAAACTAAGATCTTAATTATTGCATGTTAAAATTTTTACAAAGTAATGACCTTTTTCTTGCTAGATAATTCGGCCACGATTAGTTTAATTAAGTTAGAGTGTTTGTTGTTTGATAAAGATGAGTTCTTAATAATGATTATTTTATGCATGTTAGTATTAAAAAAATAATTAGTCTTGCATGCATGTAATTATATGTAAATCATGATGGCTAAGTTCTAATCAAGCGTTTATTTATCATGCATGTGATTAATTAAAGAACCTTAGGCTAAATAATTATTTTTGGTGCATGCATGATAATATCTTTGATTTATTTGTTGATTTAAGTAATGAAAAATTTATTATTAATTTTGTATTATTTTCTTGATCTGATTCAGCTTTGAAGAAGAAAAATAGAAAATTTAGTTTGTTTATTTTTATGTGTATGATTCGGTTTTTTTTAGTTAATGTGGTAGATTAATTTGGTCAAATGAAAATTATCCTTTTTCACGAAGTGAATATATTTAAGGAATTTTTGTGATGATGATTGGTTATGATAATTAATTCTAAGTGTTATTTGTTTAGTTACGTTTGTTTAGGATGAATGCATGATTTTTGGTGTTGTAATTGTAATATATTATATAAAATTTTTAGATGAAGAGAAATGATTTTTTAGAAGTGTTTAAGTATATTTAATTGATGTTATAATGAATGTGAATAATGCTGTCCTAGATTATTTTTTTTTGGTAGAAGAAATAATCTATTACCAACTTGCACAATTCAAAGCACAAAAACAAAAGACTATCCCTCACTTGCCACCTTCTAGGAAGGGTTCAAGGTGAGAAATGTCTAAAAACTCTAAATTAGTTTGCCACCTTCTATGAAGGGTTCAAACTAAAAAAGAGACCAAAAAAAATAGTATAACCAATTACAATTCAATGCATATTCTATCAACTAAGGTCCTATTTGACCATAACAGAAACTTAGGAAAAATAAAATCAATCCTATGAGCAATTTCTTTCTTGATTCTACTGAAGATCACAGTGTAATGATTTGCAGTATCATTGAAAATGCGAGCATTCCTTTCTGCCCAAATAGCATACAGCACTGCAGCATATGTAGCAGCCACACATTTGGCTCGTTTCTTGTCCTTGAAGGCACGAGTAATCCACCTAGACCAATTTGAGTATTTGGACCGAAAAGAATCCAAGCCAATCCAATTACAGCTTAACTCCAATAAAGAATAGCTCCAATCACATTGGAAGAAGAGGTGATCTCTAGATTCCAAGGCTTTGAAGCACAAATAGCAATGATTAGGAATCATTGTAAAATCAAGCCTATCCTTGGTGCTAAGCTTGTTCCAAACTGCTAACCAGTTAATAAAACCATGTCTCTTAATAGCCAAGGAATTCCAGATGTATGAGTGAAGGGGGAAAACAGTACCTTGTCCCTTAAGAAAGTCATAACCACTCCTAATTGTGTATACCTGATCAGCAGTATAGGCCCAAACACCATTGTGATAACCTGCAGCTAGCAAATCCCTTGTTTTGAGCAATTGCTTCCAATACCAACCATGTGTAGCTGCACTAGCACAATCCCAGAAACATTGCCCTTTCATATAAATACTGTCAATCCACCTAATCCAGAGGCAGTCCTTTTTAATAGCCAAGCTCCAAACCTGTTTCCCAATGGCTGCTGAATTCCAAGCAATACAGTCAATGATGTTAAGCCCTCCATATTTCTTCCTGTTGCAAACCTTATCCCAGGCAACATTAGCATGAACATGGCCTTGAGCATTAGTGCCCCAGAGGAAAGCTCTACACTTCTGCTCTATGCCCTTCAGAACTGCTTTTGGCAAGATGAAAACAGTAGCCCAATAGGTGTGAAGAGTCATCAACACTGAATTAATCAAACACACCCTACCTTGATATGACAGATTCCTGCTTTTCCAAGAAGCTATCCTCTTGGTAACCTTATCAACAAGAATTTGACAGGTTGCATTTGACCATTTTCTGGAGGAAATTGGCAGCCCAAGATATCTGAATGGAAATTGACCAAGCTGGAACCCTGTAATGTCTAAAATTTCCTGCTTCCTTTGATCACCAACACCAGCTATGAAACACTGAGACTTATCAGCACTGACATGAAGACCTGACCACTAAGAGAAGTCATTCAAAGCCCTAAACAACACTCTTACACTTGCTGGATGACCTTTACAAAAAATCATAAGGTCATCAGCAAAAGCCAAGTTTACCAATCTGAGATCCTTACAAAGAGGATGGAACCTGAAGTTTCTGTGTCTTGTAGCAGCTTGAAGGCATCTTGTGAGAACTTCCATAGCCAAAACAAAGAGGAGAGGAGAGACAGGGTCACCCTGCCTAATCCCTCTAGTCCCTGTAAATTTAGCACTTCTTTGACCATTAATAACCAGCCTAAAACCAACTGTTTTTATGCAGCCCATAATCCAACCTCTGAACTTCTGAGGAAAATGAAAGGCACAAAGAAACTCCTCAATGAAATCCCATTCAAGAGTATCATATGCCTTCCTTATGTCAATTTTAAACAAGCATCTAGATGAGGTATGTGTAAGTTCCATGATGAATGTTTTGATAATGACAAAGTGTTTTGAACAAGCTATCATGTGTTGATCAAGTTCAAGTTCAACAAGCAACAACAAACATCAAATGAAGAAGAGAGAAAGCAAGCTCATGAAGACTTAGTTTGAGTGTAATTGTAATTGTTTTATCTTTTGCCTCTCAAGCTTCTTAGGTCTTTTATTTGGGTAGATTATTTAGAGGGTAGTGAATCTCTATCATAGTCATGATTAAATCATAATTTGAGTTTTCACTTAACCTAGAATCAATAGGTGGCTTAAAGGTTTTAAAGGAAAGGTTTGGTTTTGAGAAAATAAGTTTTAAACAAGTATCAGACATGATTAATCGATTAAGAAAATATTTAATCGAGTATTAATCGATTAAATGTTGATTTAATCGATTAAGTACTGCTGAACTGGTTTTTTTAAAATACGATTTTCACTTCTCAAAATCAGTTTTCAAGTGCTACAACTTTTGGGTATTCTATATAAACCTATTCCTAACCTTTGTGATTAATTAGAACACTTTCATAATCAATTTTACAAGAATCAAGCCATTCTATTCTCTCTCAATTTCAAAGATCAAAGCTTTCATTTTTTCATATTCTTTGATCAAGAACCTTTGAATCTCTTATTGTGAATTGTCATAGCTATTGATTGAGATTCATAGGATTGTTATTGTGTTTTCTATTGTGTTGTAATCTTTGCAAGAAGGCAAGCCATCTACAACAAACAAAGAAGCCTTGGTGTGTCGATTATCATCAAGCAAATCTCATTGAAGAAGAAGAAAGTCTTGGTTGTGAATCAAGCAAAGTGAAGCCTTGGTGTGTGGATTATCATCAAGCAATTGAAGACTTGTTGTGTCGATTATCAACAAGGGGTAGAGGTTAGATTAGAGAGAAGATCAATAGGATTACAAGGCAAGGGTGTGGTATCTCTTGTAGGCTAGCAAGAAGGGAGTCTTGTGAGGCATTTACTTGTAATTTGAGAACTCTAATTCCTCATAGTGAAGAATCTCTCTTGGTTGAAGAGGGGACTGGATGTAGCTTTCAAGCGGATGAAAGTGAACCAGGAAAAATCACTGCGTCGTATCTCTAAACCCTTAACTCTTTACATTCAAGTCATTGATTGTGTTCTTGGTTGAAAACCTAGAAAAGAGTGATTTTCATAATTGATTGAATTGAATCTTTATTGTTCAAATTAACTTTGGGAAAATCATTTTCATAACCTAGGTAATCAATAAGAATATAGGTGTTAATTGTTTCCGCTGAATCTCTGATCTTAAGTGTTAATTGATTGATTTTCGTGTTCGATTGAAAAGTGATTTTTCAGTTTCTGATAGATTTAATCGATTAAGTGTTCGTTTAATCGATTAAGGACTTTTGAACTTTCAGGTTTAATCGATTAAATTTCAGAATAATCGATTAAATGCTGTAGAATTTGCAAAAATCATTTGTTTTGATTGTTTCGATTTGTTTCATTCGAAAATCTTTCAAGGTTTCTTTTACACCTATTCAATCCCCCCTTCTAGGTGTGTTCCTAGTGTTCCTTAGTTGTTTCAACCACCAATTGCGGTTTCCCCAATTGGTATCAGAGCTCGGTCGAAAGACACGAGCATAAGAGCTTTTTCGTAAAGATCCTTTAAGAAAATCGCAATGGGTTCCATGAATCCCTTTGGTGGTGAAGGTGCTTCGATAAATCGTCCTCCATTGTTTGCCGGAGAAGGCTATGCTTATTGTAAAGTTAGAATGAAAATCTTTATACAAGCCATAGATAGTGAAATTTGGAAAGTGGTTGAAAAAGGCCCTCATATCCCCTCTAGTTTAGTTGAAGGTGTAGAACAATTGATCCCCGAGGATAAGTGAAAGGATGATGATAGAAATAAAGTTCAATATGATTATAAAGCAAAGAATATCATTACCTCCGCTTTATCCTATGACGAGTTCTTTAGAGTTTCTCAATGTTCTAGTGCTAAGGAAATGTGGGACACTTTACAAGTGACTCATGAAGGAACTAGTGAGGTTAGGAGAGCTAGATTGAATGCTTTAATGCATGATTATGAATTGTTTCAAATGCTTCCAAATGAATCTATTAATGATATGCAAAAGCGTTTTACTCATATTATTAATCATTTACTTGCTCTTGGTAAGACTTTCTTACAAGGTGAACTTTCTAACAAAGTGTTGAGATGTTTAGACAGAAATTGGCAACCAAAAGTAACGGCTATTGTTGAATCTAAAAACTTGGATGCTATGGATCTAGCAACACTCTTTGGAAAGCTTCAAGAACATGAAATGGAGCTTGGATGATTAAGTATCAATGAAGAGTCGGATAAGAACAAAGAAAGAAAGGGACTTGCTCTTAAAGTCAATAGATCATATAAAAAGAAAGAGAGTTCCGATGATGATGATAGTGAAGATTCCGATTCAGATGTTGATGAAAAAGAAATGAAACTTTTACTAAGGAAGTTTGACAAGTTTCTAAGGAGAAAAGGAAGGTTGAACAAAGACAAAGGTAAAGAGAAGGATTCCCCACACTACAAGACCAAGACTACAAAAGATGGAGTAGTTTGCCATGAATGCGGAAAACCCGGTCATCTCAAGTATTCGTGCTCTAGGTATCTCAAGAAGAAGGAGAAAGACAAGAAAAATTCTAAATCTAAAAGAGCATACATAGTTTGGGATAGTGATGAAGATAACAAGAAAAGCACATCGAGTAGTTCATCGGATGATGAAGAAGCCGCTTGTCTCAACTTGATAACTCTAGTTGATGAAGAACAAAGTTCAAATGATGAATCAAATGAACAAAGCGAGGATAGCAATGTAAGTCATACTAAATCCGAAATTTCTTCTAAATATTAATTGTTATATAATGCTTATGAAGAAATGCATGAACAACTTGAAAAACTAGCTTTGAAAAACATTGAAAGGAAGAAGCTCATTTTGAAACATCAAAAAGATATTTTAGAACTTCAAAAACAAGTTGATGAGCTTAATCTTGAAAATGAAACTCTTGATCTTATATATGCTAGTTCTTCTTGTGATTGTGCTAGTAAATTGAATATTGTGGTTGATTGTGAGAATTGCAAGTTGCTTAAAGATGAAAATGCTATTTTGAAAAATAAGCTTGCAAGTTTCACAAATGGTGATATTAGATTGCGCACATTGTTAAATTTTCAAAGAGAAAATTCAAACAAGTTTGGTTTGGGTTATACTAATGCTAAGAGTAATTCTCATAGAAATGTTGTTGATTTTTCTAAAGTTGATTTCTCAAATGCACCAACATGTTTCTATTGTGGTACTCATGGATATACTTCAAATGTGTGTTATATTAAAGTGCATGGTATACCTAAAGGATATTTTGTTTGGATGAAAAAGGGTGAGAGTCCCTACACTAACAAAAATGGATCCAAAACCATTTGGATACCAAAAAGCAAAGAATGATTGTTTTGTAGGTATGATTGAAGAGAAAAGGGCTTACAAGTGTTATTCATACATTTGCATCTTCAATTGGTATTACATTTGCATCTCAAGTGAATGTCCTACAAAGTGGTAAAATGATATTGTTGAATATTTACAAATTGTTTAGTCTTCTTAATTGGTATAATTGAATTGTTCTCAAATAGTATTACTTTTCTAAAGTTCAATTGGTATAATTGATATTGATCACTCAATGCTACTAATTTTGATGATTAGATGATTATCATGCTATTATTGGTATTATGACTCCTTAGTATTTCTATTGGTTCATAATTCATTGTTATATTTTCTTGCCAATTGGTATCTCATTTCAAAGTATAGTACTTGTTATATTTCAATTGGTATCAATGTTGTGAAGAAATAAATGTGAATTTCTCTATTTTGGCTTAGTATTTTATATTTCAATTGGTATATATATTACTTTTTGATAATGCCAAAGGGGGAGAAGTAGTTGTTTTGAAATAGATGTGTTGAAAAATGGGAGAAATGATATGTTTTTGTGGAGAAAGGTTGTTTTGTTGTTTTTATGTAGGTTGAGCTAAGTTGTTGAAGATAGGGGGAGAATCAAGCTTCTATCAATTGGATTTCAAATATCAAATACATTGATTAAGGGGGAGCAAGTTTCTCACCAAGTGATCAAATTGTTAAAGCATCAACAACTTCAATCAAATTCAAAACATGGTTTGTCATTTTCAAAAAGGGGGAGATTGTAAGTTCCATGATGAATGTTTTGATAATGACAAAGTGTTTTGAACAAGCTATCATGTGTTGATCAAGTTCAAGTTCAACAAGCAACAACAAACATCAAATGAAGAAGAGAGAAAGCAAGCTCATGAAGACTTAGTTTGAGTGTAATTGTAATTGTTTTATCTTTTGCCTCTCAAGCTTCTTAGGTCTTTTATTTGGGTAGATTATTTAGAGGGTAGTGAATCTCTATCATAGTCATGATTAAATCATAATTTGAGTTTTCACTTAACCTAGAATCAACAGGTGGCTTAAAGGTTTTAAAGGAAAGGTTTGGTTTTGAGAAAATAAGTTTTAAACAAGTATCAGACATGTTTAATCGATTAAGAACATATTTAATCGAGTATTAATCGATTAAATGTTGATTTAATCGATTAAGTACTGCTGAACTGGTTTTTTTAAAATACGATTTTCACTTCTCAAAATCAATTTTCAAGTGCTACAACTTTTGGGTATTCTATATAAACCTATTCCTAACCTTTGTGATTAATTAGAACACTTTCATAATCAATTTTACAAGAATCAAGCCATTCTATTCTCTCTCAATTTCAAAGATCAAAGCTTTCATTTTTTCATATTCTTTGATCAAGAACCTTTGAATCTCTTATTGTGAATTGTCATAGCTATTGATTGAGATTCATAGGATTGTTATTGTGTTTTCTATTGTGTTGTAATCTTTGCAAGAAGGCAAGCCATCTACAACAAACAAAGAAGCCTTGGTGTGTCGATTATCATCAAGCAAATCTCATTGAAGAAGAAGAAAGTCTTGGTTGTGAATCAAGCAAAGTGAAGCCTTGGTGTGTGGATTATCATCAAGCAATTGAAGACTTGTTGTGTCGATTATCAACAAGGGGTAGAGGTTAGATTAGAGAGAAGATCAATAGGATTACAAGGCAAGGGTGTGGTATCTCTTGTAGGCTAGCAAGAAGGGAGTCTTGTGAGGCATTTACTTGTAATTTGAGAACTCTAATTCCTCATAGTGAAGAATCTCTCTTGGTTGAAGAGGGGACTGGATGTAGCTTTCAAGCGGATGAAAGTGAACCAGGATAAATCACTGTGTCGTATCTCTAAACCCTTAACTCTTTACATTCAAGTCATTGATTGTGTTCTTGGTTGAAAACCTAGAAAAGAGTGATTTTCATAATTGATTGAATTGAATCTTTATTGTTCAAATTAACTTTGGGAAAATCATTTTCATAACCTAGGTAATCAATAAGAATATAGGTGTTAATTGTTTCCGCTGAATCTCTGATCTTAAGTGTTAATTGATTGATTTTCGTGTTCGATTGAAAAGTGATTTTTCAGTTTCTGATAGATTTAATCGATTAAGTGTTCGTTTAATCGATTAAGGACTTTTGAACATTCAGGTTTAATCGATTAAATTTAAGAATAATCGATTAAATGCTGTAGAATTTGCAAAAAATCATTTGTTTTGATTGTTTCGATTTGTTTCATTCGAAAATCTTTCAAGGTTTCTTTTACACCTATTCAATCCCCCCTTCTAGGTGTGTTCCTAGTGTTCCTTAGTTGTTTCAACCACCAATTGCGGTTTCCTCAGTATGCCTTCTACCATAAAGTCTGAGTAACTCCTGAGTAATTAAAATGTTGTGCACAATACTCCTATCTTTAACAAAAGCAGTTTGATTTTCCTGAATTAGATCAGGTAGCACCACAACCATTCTAGAAGATATTAGCTTAGAAATTACCTTATAAACTGTGTTGCAACAGGCTATAGGCCTATAATCCTTCAGTTGATTAGTACACTCAGTTTTTGGAACCAAAACCAAGTTAGTCTCATTTATCTGTCTCAGCATATGACCAGTCTGGAAAAATTCCAACACTGCCTTACAACAGTCTGTACCAATAACATCCCAAGCCTCCCTGAAGAATCCAGAGCCAAATCCATATGGACCTGGAGATTTATCAATATGAATGGAATAGAATGCCATCTTAATCTCCTCAGGTGAAAAAGGTTTGATTAGGCCAATTTGCTGCTCAACTGAAAGCACCTTACCCTCATCCATGATTCCATGATCCCAATTAACCTTTTGACATCTGCCTCTGAATAAGTCTCTATAGAAATCCACAAAAGAGAAGAGATAGCATCCTGAGAGTTCAGAATAACACCCTCCGAATCCTGGATCCTGATAATTCTATTTTGATATCTTCTTTGCTTAATGTAAGAGTGAAACTGACTAGTATTCTCATCTCCATACTTCAACCAGTTTAGTTTTGCTTTCTGTCTAAGAAAAGCATTTGCAGCCTGCTGAACCTTCCCATACTCCTTTAGGATCATCTTCTCAGATGTTTGAAGATCAGAATCAGAAGGATTGAGAACCAAAGCCTTCTGGACATCAAGAAAAGCATTTCTCAACTCAGACTCTCTCATATCAATGTTAGCAAAATGTTTTCTGTTTAGTTTACTCAAAGGAGCCTTCAGAAACTCCAGTTTTTTACAAACTTTATACATACAGCTACCTTCAACCTCCATAGACCACACAACTTTCACAGTGGGCTCAAAATCAGGATGCTTAGACCACATATTGTAATATTTGAAACCACTACCATATTTAAGCACAATAGTTTCCCAATTTACAAGCATAGGTGAGTGATCAGACACTCCAGGAGTTAGGAATTCAGTCTCCACATTTGGCCATTTCTGACACCATGCCTGATTTACAAGGGTTCTATCAAGTTTACACCAAATTCTATCATCACCAATTTGTTTGTTAGTCCAAGTGAACCAGCAACCCTTGAATCGCATATCAATTAGACCACAATCAGCCACACAATCAGCAAACTCCTTGATAGCATAGAGGTCTGCAGGGTTCCCACCAAGCTTCTCTTGTTGGCTAAGACAAGTGTTGAAATCCCCACCTACTATCCAAGGTAAGTCAATGACTGATGTAATTCCTCTGAGCACACTCCAAAGCTCCTTTCTTTCATTAGCATCATTAGAAGCATAGATCACAGTAACAAAGAAAGCAGTGTTTTCTAATCTCTCAACCACAAAGCAAAGAACATATTGGTTTGAACAAGCCACAACAGTTACATTAAACATATCAGGTTTCTAGATAATCAGAATCCTACCAATGGGACTGTGCTCAAAACTAATGAATCTTTTCCACCCATCAGCAATGTTCTTCAACACAGAATCAATATTATTGCTCCTCAATTTATTTTCTATAATGCCTACTCTATATTTACGAGTAAAATCTACTACTTCACACTGTTTTTGAGGGTTGTTAAGCCCTCTGATGTTCCAAAATGCAACTCTATCCATTAGGATGACATTTAGAACTCTCACCCTTCTGCAACTCCATGTGTCTGATCTGTGCTTTGCTTCTTGTAATCACAGGAGTCCAGGTACCATCCTCATTTCCAATGGTCAAATCAGCAACATTTGCCATATCCTCATTACCAAAATTGCTGCTTTGATTTTCCTTTCCAACACATTCAACATCCACTAGCTTATCCGAGACCTTCCCTTTCCCTTTATCACCACTTCTAGCCTTCAACATAGCACTTGCTGCTTCTCTATTTTCCTCTAGAATAGTCCCTTCATCCAAACTTTTCTGCAGTTTTAGTTGATCCACCAATTCATCAATCTCATCCTGTGAGGGTTTGTTTTTCACAACCCATTGCTTCTTTGTGGCTTTTCTACAAGACTTCTCATCATGTCCAAAGGAAGAACACTTGGGACAGAAGACAGGTTTCCATTCATAAATAACTTTCTGAGAAACAAGCCTCCCCTTTTCATCTTCAAAATGCACCTCATCAGGCAATATTGCAGGGTCAACCTCAATAAGAATCCTTGCATAATTGATTCTATTTATCTGCTGAGTCACTTGGTCATTCATAATTGGTTTCCCTACAAGACTGGCTATCTTGCTAAGAGCAGAAGTACTCCAGAACTTAAGGCTTAAATCAGGCATTTGAATCCACACTGCAAATCTATCTAAGAATCCTTTGGTCACAGTCCTACCAGTCCAGGGAGCCAATATAAGAGGTTTCTTATCAAAATGGTAGATTCCAATTTCAAGTACAGTGTTTCTTGCCTCCACAGAATTGAATCTAACCACAACCGTACCATCATTGTTCTTCAGGATTTTATCTATTCCATGAGCACCCCACACTTTCCTTATATATCCACTTAGAACAGGAAACAGTGGATTAGCACCAACAACATAACAGACAATGGCAGATTGCCAATACTCCATCTCTTTTTCAACATCACTTACATCTATTTTACCAATGGAGATGCCTTCTTTTAGCACAGGTTCCACAAATCTCAGTTTGTCTCCAGCATTCCTAAGCTTTGAAATGTCAAACGTATCCCAGACCGAAACTCGCTTGATCACTTCATCATTTTGAGGTTGAGTTGGCTTTTAATTCATATCCTTGTTTTTTTTCCAAAGGAATCCTTGTTTTGCAAATTCAATCCCACATCTGCGTCTGACACTTCCTTAGGATCAACAATCATTCCAGTCCCTTCTACATTCTTACTAGCAGCCTTAGACTTGACTGCAGATCGGATATCATCCAGTTTTTGTAGGACAGATTCGAGTTGCTTAGGGCTCAAGGCATCCAAATCTTTGTCAATACCTTCAAGGCTCACTTCTGTCCTAGATTATTTGTTGTGATAAGATAGTTAAAATTATGTTAAGTTAAACATGTTTGTATAAGAAAATGTTTTGGTTGATGATATAGTAGTTTAAGGACTTAATTTAATTCATTATGTAATTTTGAAAGAAAGTATATGATGCTGTCCAAACCTAATGTTTTCATCAAAAAGTGATTTTATAGTTAGTCATTTTGTTAATAACAATAATTTTTAAGTTTATAATTGAAAAACTATTGTGGTTTGTAAACCTTTAAGATAAGAGTGACTTTTAAATAAATGTAGGTGTTGTCCACATTTTGATCTTTATTGATTAAATGGTTTTAAAGATTTGATTATGATTAAAGGTGTTATTCTAAGTAATAGATTTCAAGAATATAAGTTAAGTATATTGTTATTTGGATGAAATAATGTTGTTTTGTAAGAATCATGACTAATTTGTTTATGATAAGTTACAAATTTTAAAATCTTAGGTGTTGTTATTTTAATAAGCTTGACTGACTATGTTTGTTCAATGGTTATGATTTTAAACTAAGGATAAAAGTTTAGTTGGCTTGAAGAATATCGTTCGATGTTTAGAAGAAATAATCTTTGTAAAATTTTAATGGACGTCATGAATGTTTTAAATTGATTGTTTAATGCTGTCCAAGAAATGTATTATGTAGAAAAGCTATTTTTTTTAATAAGTGAATGGTGTAGAATATAGAAATGATATCATAAAATTTGTATGTGAATTTGAAGTGATTTCTATGTTGTTTAAAATAATACAATGGTGTTGTCCAAAAATCTTGCATGAATTTAAGTGTGTAAACTAAAGTATAAACTTGCATTAACGTTAGATTTTGTGTAGAAGAAATACTATATGTTGTGTGATAACTTGATTGAGTGCAAAAGTGTTTATGTAATGTGTGCATGCTGTCCAACATTGTATGAGAATGATTTTAGTTCTAATGTTGATTTCTTGAATTTAAGATTTATGAATATTTGGTAATAGAGTATATAAGCAAGGACTTTAAGCATTTTGGATATAAAGTAAAAAGTTATTTGCATAGATAGGTGTTGTCTAGAATGACTTAATAAAACAAAATGAAATTGAAAATGACCTTTTGAGATGGAAACTTAATGATTTTCAAGATGCTAATTTTAAAAGAGTTTGTATGAATCTAACGATAATAAAGAGTTGTTTTTTGAATTCTTTTATAAAGCTTTTGAAAATGTTTTCGGTTTTAATCAGAATATTATAGATCAGATTTAAAGTTAAAGTCATATGGATATTGGCAATGTGATTAAAAGCTATTAAACGAAAATGAGTATTATAGTGATTTTTCAAAGCGAGAAATGTTTTAGAGTTGTTAAAAATATTTTCGAAATGAATTTATTGAGATGATTTTTAACGTAAGGATAAAATGTTTTAGTTTCGAATCATGGGAAGAGAGTGGGGAAAGGAATAACGAATCGGCAATTCGAGGAGGACGCTTGAAGACCTGCACGTCTGTTGAGGTGAGAAAGAAGTTTCCCTAAGACACCATGGTATTTAGATAACATATTAGGACGTTCTCGATCATCTCAAAGGTCGAAACTTCATGGTTCTGAGTCAGTAGTATAGTGGCAATTGTTTGTGATTGTGTGGCCACTTATACGAATGAGACAAAGACCACATACCCTGTCATGATGTGTTGATGTTTTGATAATAGCATGCTCTCATTTATTTATTTATGCATGATGGATATTTTTAACTGTTGTTGATTATGGTTAATATGCTGAGAGACGTCTGCTACGTCTTGATTCCGAATTGTAATTAAGTAAAACGATGGAACTTATGAGATTATGACGAGATCAAGAATACCCTAAAAGTGATGAGGACACTATCAAGAATCAAGATTAGTTATAAAGAAAAGAATTATGTTGATTAAGATAAGATTGATAAGAAAGGCTATGGAAAAGTTATAAGATTGATGATTTAAGATTGTATGGAAAGTTTCCAATGGTTATGAGGAAAAAGATGTTGATTAAAAAAGTAATGTGTTGAATTCAATAAGTTGAATCCCAAAGTTGAGAAAGAAAGATTGAAACGGTGTTGTTATGAGAACAAGATATGAATGATGATTCAAAGAGATTGCATTACGAAATATGAGGTAAGTTGTGATGGCAAGAATGATGATCAAAGAATAATGTGATGCAAGAGACAAGTTCAATTCCAAAGATTGAGAAAGTTAAAGTGGAAACGTTATAATATGAGAAAAAAATTATGGAGCGATGCTCGAAAAGTCTAAGTCTTAACTATGAAAATATATAAGAACATCTCTGGAACAATGCTTGTACCGAGTAACTTCCAAGTGCCATGCTGTGCGGCTAGGAAGTCAGCCACGTGCGCCGTTATATGGCCTTGGTAGGCCAACCGCGTGAGCTATATTATAACCGTGGTGCCGTACAAGTACTGAGACTAGAAGCCTTGTACAATGCTATTGTTGGGGAACAACCCAAAAGCTGTTAGTGGTCGAGACTTGTCGAAGTGATGCACCAAGGACGAGTCGACCGTAAGATTAAAGAAATTAATTGAGCTGATAAGAATCTAATAAGACTTTAAAAAACATTGACTATCGCGGTGAGTACGAATGTGAAGTAGTGGAGATGAAGATAGTTATCTGCGAATACTCAAGAGATGATTGCATTAGGGTAGGCTAGGGCGGTAAAACGTCATGACGCCTTATGTACTATTCTGGGCGGGACGAATTCCATATGTGGTACGGGTAGGCCGGTCCCGAATAACCGTGGTAAGTCCTGCACTTGAGACTAGAATAGTGCTGTTGCCCCTTTGGCAATTCGTGAACAATGGAGAAGGACTGGAACGAGGTGGCTGTCACCGTTTCTGTTGAGCTATGATGATCTTGATGATGAATTACGAATGATATGATGATGATATATGTTTATGATTATGATGTATTTCGATAGCCAGCCTGCGTGGGGAAGGTCCTGTAATCTTGTTTGCTTCCGACTTAGGTATGGGTGGATATGAGGAGATGTAGTCGTGTGTGCTAACCAACCTCCTCAATGATGACCAATTCCCCGTATCATTGAAGGACGCGAATTCAGAAGACTTGATAATAAAAGAATGGAAATGTATTAGACTTTATGAAATATGGAAATGAATACAATTAAAAGATTCATAAGATGTGATGTTGTTGAGAAAAGAACTTGAGAAAGAAAGAATTATTATATTGAGAAAAGACTGATAATATTGTTATGAGAAAGTAAACTTGAACTTGTGAGTTAATAATTGATGATGAAGATGATCATGTATATTGTTCTGTTTATCTGTTATTTTCCTATGTTGTGTTGTTGTCTTAATATCTTGCCTATTGTATACCCACACCGTCGACAATTCGTCGTTCAGAATGCTTACTCTCTCGAGTTTTTGTCTTGTGTATTGTCTATGTGGTGCCACCCTATAGCTGATGGATCCGATCAAGTTTACCTTCGACATTCGTAATGACGGACAATGAGAGATTAATCATCGTGGTTGGGAATGGCGCGGAGACACCGAGGTTCGCATCTTCGACCCCGATAAGGCCCCTGCAATGGACTCCAGTGATGAAGATTAGTATACAGGAGTAGTTAATATGTATTTTCTTTTAAGGCATTGTACCCATTGCACCCATTGCAGTTACTTAGACACTGTTGCTGTACCACGATGTACCCCTTGATTATGTTTCAGTATGTATTGCTATTCCGAGCAAAGGTTTTCAGTTAATGAGAAAATGAACGTGTTTCTTTGAAAGAACTTTATGAAAGAAGGTTTCAAAGTGCGATGTTAAGTAACATCTCGGTTTGGAACTTGAGAGATAATATGAGATATGAGAAGTCGACTTTATTTACCAAAATGTTTAATGAAATATTTTGGAACTTCAAGACTCTCATGTCCATGTTATCTTATAAAAAAAAACTTACCAAATTTTCACTATATCTTATTGAATAAAGAATAATTTGTCAAGTGATAAATCGGGGTGTTACATCCCTGGATAGAATGGGGAATAGTTATATTAGTGTTTGTTTTGAAATTTGAAAAAACTAACCAATGTAAGTTAGCATAGTTCATAACTGGATTGTTGCTCCTTAAGCAAGTAGTCAGGGGTTAGTTATCTTGCTCGCGCCTTAAAAAACCTTTTTCTTTGGAAAGTCGATTGGAATTTTTGACATAAACACTCATTTATTTAATAATTGTAACGTCCCAAATATATATAATACTATTTTCGTGGTCATTTTTTTTAAATAATAACTTTATCCATAATACTTAATATAATAATATTAGACAAAATACTTATGTATAAACTATTAACATTATTTACATTGATTCCAAAACAATTTACATTCTACATTAATTTACATGTTGCCAGAGAGGAATTGGATCAATTCCCCCTAACACCTGTTGCATATAAGCTAATACTATTACTAACATATTGTTATTTATTGACAAACTAAATTACTAATACTACTATTGTTTAGATGATACCAACAAGCATTGACCTAGCCGGTGCACCCACTATTGTTTATTATCAATCATCCCTTCACTGACTTCCTATGGGGTTCTCCACCACCTCATCTAAATTCTCAGCAGGATCTCCTTCGGGATCTTCCTGCTCCTCACTATCATCATCCGAGGATCTTTGGAATCATTATAATCTCCCGATTTGGAGCTAAACTCACCCTACGGGATGGCATTGGAGTTGGAGGTCTCTTGGGCACAACTTGAACGCCAGAAGGCTTAAGAGGATTTCTGCGGAGTCTTATTACTCTACTCACTGGTGGTGGTGGTGGTGATAGAGAGGGATGTCGATAAATGAAGGCTGGATGCATATGTTGGGTTATTATCATTGGTACCCTCATCCTTCTTAGGCATATTCTAGTTCTCGGATTTGGATGTCAAAGAATTCTCTCCACATCCCCTTCAAATGTAGCACGACACCCATCATACACCCAGTCATCCCTACCTAGTGGAAGAATTTCCATGCATATCATATTTCTGGCCATTATTACCTAACACATTTAAGGGTAGGGAGTAAGTCGTTGTCACATCGTTGTATAGATGAATAATTAATTGCATTAAAAGCTCGCAAACACAATTAGTTCATTTAGCAAGTAGTAATGCATGAGCATACCCCATTTCATGACAATACAATATTATAATTTTGTAATTATGGTATGATGCATGAAATACTCTAATCTCTACTCCATTGGATCCAATACACACATCTCTTTTTCAATATCACTCTAGTTCTCAAATTAAGAAAAGCAATTGAAAGTTAATGTCTTGCTCCCATGTATACCATTACTCAATACTTTGTAAATCCATAGAGGACCATGGCCATACCAAGAATCATCCTCAATCAGTCAAAACATGTCTAAGAGATTGATAGAATATATTATAGCTATACAGAATTATCCCAAGCGAGATCGGCCAGATCAGCCTATCATAGGGTCATTCTACCCATAATAATTCGCAGCGGTTATTTGACAAATCAATGTCATAAACCTAATCTCTATAACATTTTCAATCCAGATTAACAAAATCTTTCATGCATCTTTTCCCATTTCCCTATCATAGAACCTTTATCACCATGCATGAATGCATAACTCTCTATATTTTAATTCCAATGGAATAATTATAATTACATTCATTGGTGATAATTCAACTTATATTAAGCACAATTTGTGACGACCCAACTTTTATTCCAAAGTTAAATATTCGTATTCAAAAAAAAAATACAACCATTTTTTTTCTTTGAAACTAAAAGCCAAGTCATCATCCATTATCAATTCTTGTGGAATCATATAAACACCGAGTCATGAAGACAAGTGACGTAACATCATATTTCATTCATACTAAAAAGGGAGTACATCCCATTTTCTTCATTTAAACAAAATACATAATTACTTAACTTAACACTCTAGGCCATTACATTATCTTACATATATTACAACAAAATTCATAATAACCTAGAGCATATGGTTCATGACTCATAATATAACATAACATAGATAAGAGAAAACCTGATGGGTTATATCAGTCACATTCCACCCCGCAACTTAACTTAGTCGTCAGTTCCCCACTGACTTCCAGTCGAGTTGTCCATAAAGTCATCCACCATCTGATTCGCATTATCCACCGGATCCTCATCCTCGATTGGATCCTCCTCTTCCTCTTCCTCCTCTTCTTGTGCCGAATCGTCAGGCACGTATATCGGAGTTTGGGATCGAACTCGAGGAGAAGGACTAGGACAGGCAGGAACCTCTAGGTTGATTCTTTCTGAGGAGAGTGTTGGACTCGGTGGGATAGTGCGTCTCGGAAAACGTCTTGGTGGTGGTGGAGGGGTTCCATTTCTCATAACAAAATTTGGCGGAATGTGCATGATGTAAACCATTGGAATTCTCGATCTAAGCGGACGCATACGGGAATATGGATTAGGATGGCGGAAGATAACTTCCACATCCCCCTCATATGTAGCCCTATGGTCCTCAAAATTCCACTCCCCATTAGGGAGCGGCCTCATCTCCACGCAGAACATGTTTCTCGCCATCACCTACACAAGGGACTGGGAGTGAGTCATAGCTAAAAGCAATAGCAAATGAGTATAACAGTGGCTAGAAATAACAAACACATGTTATCATATAGCAATAATAAATGCATATGTATATGCTCAAACTGTCTTTTATAATATCTCGATTAGTGTCGTGATGCATGCCTACTCCTCATTCATGCTACACGGTTTGGCATCCGAGTATCTCAGGCTCGGGATATTCTCAATCCTATGGTTCATCAAACCGGAGCGATTCATATTCAAGCATCACGATCGATGGGAACTCGGTCTTCCTAGCATCCTTGTGCCAGGGATATTCTGATTTAACCTTACCGAAGTTCCGAATCTAGATCGGAGCAACTCCTTCTCCATGCATGATAATGTCACATAAAACTTTTCGTCTTCTTTCTTTCTTTTAAATCACATCCTTGAACATCATGCCTCCAATATAGAGACCCAAAGTTCATAATCCTTCTTAATCACAATTTCATCTTTTCTTTTAGCATTAACTGGTGCTAGTGCTTACTGAAAATTCAATCAGCGGCCCAGCCACTTTGTGATGGTTTTATACAATAGGAATTAATCGTTATATCATTTAATTATTGCAACGAACCCATTTAGGACTCCCAAAATATCAACCAAGTGGGTAAAGACTTCCACTGGGACGTGGGAAAATAATCAACCAAATGGGTGTACGCACTTCCATTGGGACATCCTGTCCGAATATGTCAACCACTGAATAAAATTCTAGTAGGACTCATCCAGGATAAAATCAACCAATGGGAATCAAGTAAACTTATACATTTGTCCATTGGGACTCCTGTCCGAACATATCAACCACTGGATGAAATTCCAGTAGGACTCTTTCAGGATAATAATCGACCAATGGATAACGTATAAGAATTAAGTATTTAATATTCTAAAAAATAAGTGTTTTCTTGAGTTTTAGTCAAAATACTCGAGTGTTCTTCATTTTTTTCCAGAATACTTGAAGTCTTTGAAGAAAGACTCGAGTTGTTCTTCATTTTTCCAGAATACTCGAGTGTTTCTCAAAAACTCGAGTGTTTTTACTGCAACAGCACCAGTTTCTGCATTTTAAGCACCAATTCGAATTCCATTCATTGTTTTTCCATTCTTATGCAAAACAGAGGCATAAACACATATAAGAAACAAGTTAGAACAGATAAACAAGTACATAATAACATAAATCAACATCAAATCACAGGATCAACATAAACTTGGAAAATAACCATTTCAAGATATGAAATTCATTTCCACTTGGTTTTAACTTCGAAAATCAATCCAGTGAGCATTATTAGGTCCATTTAAACTTGTTTGACTTAGAAAACCTTGGGTTTATGACCTCCATATCATACTCCCAATTCCAACTTCATCCCTTGATGAACCTTGTGAGGTTCCTACATCTCTAGCTTGAGATTACTCATTCTAGCAATTAGATAACTCCTCCCTTACCTTAGAGAAGCTAAACAACAGATTAAACAACGAGAAACTTGGCTGGATCAAAAATCCAAATTCTGGACTTGTGAAAAAGGGGTTGAACAGGCTGACTTTGGCCACAGATTTCACAACGGATTTGGCATGAAAAAGAACGAAACAAGTTAGTTTAGCAAACTATGATATACTAACTCCAATCAAAAACAAGTTTGACACAAAAAGGATCCCTGAGATTACCAAACGAATTCAATGAAGATGAATACTTGATGCTGAAAACCACTTTGTTTTTACAACTTTGAACCTCAAACTTTGATGAGCTAGAACTCGAACTACAGGGGCTTATTTGATGTGATTCTTGATTCTAATTCAAAGATGGAACTAGAACCTTGAGTTGTGTTTTGGTCTCGAAGGATTTGATTGAGAAACGAAGGAGAAATCAGAGATCAAAGTGTGCTCTAGAAAACTGAGAGTCAAAAACTGAAATTCGGGTTTTGGGTGATTAGAGGTGTTGAATGCTTCAACCAAGCACCAATTTATAGCTTAAGAATACTTCAGGTCGAAGTAAAGTCCAGCTCTATGCTTGTCATTTCAAGAAACCGCGTTTTGGTGCGAAAATTAAATGAAAACCGACTTATACACTTTCAGGTCTGTACGAAATACTCGAGTTTTTTCCCAAATACTCGAGTTTTTATTTAAAAATTCAAATTTCCAAACAGTCTACTTAAAATACTTGAGTTTTGCCTAAAATACTCGAGTGTTTTGCTAAAATAGGAAAAATTGACTATTTTAATGATACTAATATTGATAAAATACTTTTATTTCATATATTTAAAATATAGGATCTTACACAATTTGCTAATAATATTTATTATATTTTATAAAGATTAATATGTATATCCAAAATAATATTTTGTGCAATTTTTACATCCATAATCGCTTACAGACCATCGATAACCGGTACAATTCAAAAACATATAACTTTGAATTAACACATTAATTCTTTATAAAAACATTCTATAACATTCTTGAAACGTTAATCAACATATATACAACATGTTCAATTATAAATTCAGCTCAGATAACAAGTAAACAAGTTGAAATTTCAAATAATCACTTATGCATATACCAAATCACTTAATTCATATCAAATCCAGAAATCAAGTCTAATATTGATAATCTCAGATTTGGTAGGTTTGAGTTCAGTATTTAGGACATGTTTAGTATCTATTTTAGCATAAATAACATGTATTCCATTTGAAGTTTCATAGATTCACTTATGCAAAATTTTAATTACTTCAGTCTTATGTTTACATATCAATTTCAGAAATCAAGCTCAATATCTATTGCTTAGCCTAGCATTAATTCATATTCAGTATTTAGAGAGTATTCAAAATCATTACAAGTAAGTCCGATTCCTTTTCATTCATTTAGTTCTCTTGAGCTAATGGAAACTCTTCTACACTTCTAATCAACTAACTATCATCCTAGCAATATAAATAACTTCTCCCTTACCTTTTTGAAGATTTACAGACTCAAATTTAAGGAAAATCTACGAATATCAGCTTCAACCATAACCTAAACCCGAAACAGGGACTGATGCAACTAGCCAACTTCACCAGGAAAGTTCAGCATGAATATGCCACATAAATTCAAGAGTATGAGTTAGAATCAAACATAGGCTATCCCATGTTGATGTTAGAAATGAATTTGAAGGAAATTGGTTGAGTTTTCTTACCAAACTTTGGCTATGAACTTTGTTTTAATTTTTATACTTTTTTTGAGCTTTTAGTGTATAATTCTTGTTCAATCACTCATGGTGAGCAATGTGTACTCAATGTAACATCCCAAACTTTATTTTAAATTAGATTATTAATGAAAACCTTAGAAAAATTGGAAAAAGTGACTTAATGAATTTTGGTAGATAGGTGAGTGGTAATTATAAGTCCTAGGGGTTGTATAGAAGGCAATTGTGGCTTTGGGCAAAGTCAAATAAGCGAAATCGGGAGTGTAATCGGCGTTTTAGATGTTAGAAATCAACCGAAAAGAGAAAATTAAGAATATAATATCCATAGTTCCAAACCAAATTCCCACCGTTGGATGTGAAGATTAAGGTCTTAGGAAGCTTGTCTCAAAATTTGAGCAAGATCCGATGGTTAACGAAAAAGTTACGGCGAATCGAAGATTTGGAATTCTGGTGCACGCCCAGGCTCACCGGTGCACGCCCAGGTGGGTGCACTGTTCATTGGTGCACCAGACAGTGAAAAACTCGCCCAGGCGGTGCACCAATTTGCCCAGGCGAGCTGAAACACGCACCAGCCGCATCAGATTCGCGTGTGGCGCGCCAAAACCCCACCTGACCGCACCAAATCTCGCACCAGGCGCACCAGCAGCACCAGTTGGTGCTGATCTCACGCCCAGGCGCGTGGTCTCTGCGCCCAGGCGCGCTGCGCGCATCAGACCCCCTTCAGGCGCACCAGACTGGCGCGCCAATCTCTCCTGACCGCACCAGCTCTGGTGCTGGTGCAAGAACTCGCCCAGGCGCGCGCTGTCCTCGCCCAGGCGCGCGCGACCAGCTGGTGCGCTCCCAGCCACCAGATCTGGACTTGGGGGCCAAGCCACTCCCTCCCCACCACACGATCTGACCAGCCAAGGCAAGGGGCCTTATAAACCAACCAAACCACCACCAACATACCTTCACCTTCTTCTCCTCCTTACTCTATCCGTGCCTCCCTCACTCACCAAGGCACCACCATTTCTTCTTCTTGCTCACTCCCACCCAAAGCAACCAAGCACCAATTTCCTTTCTTCCCCAACACCACCGTGATTCCCTCTCTCTCATGGACCCAAGCACCTTCTCCTTTCCTTCCCCAACACCACCATCTCTCTCTCTCACCCAAGCTAGCAATCATCATCACCATCAACCTCCAACATGGATCAAACACCAAATCACCACCCACCACCACAACAACTCACCCTCTTGATCCAAGAACCTAGCTCCACCATCATCAACTCAAACACTAGTAACCAAGTCCCACTATTCTCATAAATCATCATCAACTATCAAGCAACCAAAGAGCTAGCACCATCTTCCTCCATAAATCCATGATCAAGACCTTTGATCGCCATCTCCACCAAAAAAAATTAAGTATGAAACTAATAACCCACAACTTCCCTCCTCTTCCCCTTGAAATTCGTGTTCTTCTTCCTCTCCATGGGTTTCTCTAATTCAAGTGGCTAGGGAGAACACCTCATGAGCACACCTTTAGCTTCAAGTCAAAGAGTAGGAGATTAAGGCTAGGGTTTTAAGGGCCAAGTGGGTACAAGTCAAGGATTAGAAAGGCTAGGGACAAAAAATCAAACACAAGGATCAATGGGCTAGGACTTGGGATTCGCCACCACTTCTTAAGAAGGTAAGAAGGGTTTGTGTTACCTTTCCTAAGGATATAGATTCTAGGTTGTTGTAATGATGACTAGGTGTAGATAAATAATTAAAAGAATAAATCATAGGATAATTAAGGTGTATGGAATGAATCTTAGGGCAAATTGCTTAGGAATGTGTAGATTATATGCTAATTAAGTTGAAAGTTGAGAACCCTAGGGAGTTGACTGAATTATAGTGCTCTGAGACATACCTGAGTATGTCGACTGTTTTGATTGTTATTCGTTGATTGTTACTTGTTATTGATGTATGTTCATGTCATGTTTGGTTTTGTGACTCGTAAAGTAAATAATGGACTAAGTATCATCATAGGCAAGTAATATAGAAAGGGCTAAGTAAGGAAGGAAGGATGGAAAATTATGAGTGAATGATTAAAGAATGGACTAAGGATAAACAGCTTGGTAAAATAGAAATGATGTTTATTAATAAATGAATCAGAAATCAGAGGATGGTGATCGAGTGAGCAGGAACCTTGATGGATGTTGTGCTTGATTTGATTTGATAAGTGTAAATGTGACTATAAGGATTGTGTGATGATATGTCATATTTAAATGTTGAATTGTGCTAATTAAGTTATAATATATAATTGTGACCATTGGATAGTGGAAATGTGTAATGTGATAATTAATTTTGAATAATGGAAATTTGCTAAAGAATTAATTAAATTATACCCAGGCTCAGCCAGGGGATTGAGAAACATACCCGGGCGCTGTAAGTCGTTATCGCATGGCGGTGCGAACGCAGTAGGTCGTGACCAGGGGATTGAGAAACATACCCGGGCGCTGTAAGTCGTTATCGCACGGTGGTGCGAACGCAGTAGGTTGTGATCAGGGGATTGAGAAACATACCCGGGCGCTGTAAGTCGTTATCGCACGGTGGTGCGAACGCAGTAGGTCGTGACCAGGGGATTGAGAAACATACCCGGGCGCAGTAAGTCGCTATCGCGCGGTGGTGTGAACGCAGTAGGTCGTGACCAGGGGATTGAGAAACATACCCGGGCGTTGTAAGTCGTTATTGCACGGTGGTGCGAACGCAGTAGGTCGTGACTAGGGGATTGAGAAACATACCCGGGCGCTGTAAGTCGTTATCGCACGGTGGTACGAGCGCAGTAGGTCGTGACCAGGGGATTTACCCGAGCGCAGTAAGTCGTGAGTGCACAGGAGTGCAGACGTAGTAGGTCGTGACCAGGGGATTGAGACACATACCCAGGCGCAGTAAGTCGTGAGTGCACAGGAGTGCAGACGCAGTAGGTCGTGACCAGGGGATTGAGACACATACCCGGGCGCAGTAAGTCGTGAGTGCACAGGAGTGCAGACGCAGTAGGTCGTGACCAGGGGATTGAGACACATACCCAGGCGCAGTAAGTCGTGAGTGCACAGGAGTGCAGACGCAGTAAGTCGTGACCAGGGACAGATTGAAAATACTTATGAATCTGATTAAAGTGAATGAAACGAAAGTCTTTATGAAAACGATGGATGAGAATGAAATGTGAATTTAATTGAATTGAAAAGCAAACTTAAGACTAAAAATAGGATCGATGGGAAGGTAGTATGGACATAAGGCTTAAATTATCGAAGATGAACTTGTATGTGATTACCTGAAAAAGAATTCTAGGTTAACAGACAACTTTGACTTCAATAGGGCCTAGTTTGTCAGCTATGCTTCTTAGAAGCTATTATTCTTAGTACTGTGTAATGCTACCCATCTTGCTATATTTTTACAGGTACCGAAGGAGCATACACGTGTCTCGCCGAGCAGGATTACATTCCACCACGTGGAGTGTGGATAGTATTTAGCGACCACCTATTGGTCATGGGTTAATTTCGGGAAGTTTTATTGTATCTAATTTACTTTGTATTTTGAGGAACTATGTGTTTGAGAAACTATTTGAAATTCCTTAGAAATAATGTAATGAATGGACTAAACCATATTTTGGGCCCTGCTGGCCTCTGATGAATTTAAAATGCTATTGTTTATCAGGTTACAGGAATTTTGGGAAAGTCCTAAAAACAAGCAAAACTCCGTCCGTTTGACGGGAGATTTCCATATGAATTAAAAATAACTAAGTGTTTTTCCTACTCAAATCATAAGTTTAAAAAGAAATTTTCAATTCACTATTTTAATTAAGGGTATAAAAGGGTAATTAATTGTAGGTGTTAAATTTATGGTATCAGAGCAGTTTTTCCTCGGCCCGAAGGGAGTAACTGACTACTCCTGTGGTTACTCATCAAGCGAGTAACTTGTAGTCAAATGTTAAACTGCTTTGTGGTCTAGTCAGGTGTTGTTGTAGTATGATATTAGGCATAGTTGTTGAGTCTAGCATAGTGAGAACTCTAGATTCTTTTAAGTTTGTTGAGTGATTTGAGGAGCGCGATTAGCATCTGACGATTTCTTTCGAAAAGCATGGTAAGCATTGGAAAATCTTTTATAAGTCCACTCAAATCATGTTCAGTTTACCATGCTAAACTTGAAGTCTTGTGAGAACGACAAATCATATTTAGAGATGGATGAATGATGAGGCTAAGGAAAGCAATACCCCAACGGGCAAGAGCACAAGGTTGCTACCCCACCGGGAGGAAGTGATCTTTAGTTTCGCTCCAAGTAAACCAACTCTAAATGTGACACACGAAGCAAGATTTCAACGTTTTAAAACTAATAGGCTATGTGTTTCAAACTTAAGTAAGACGAGAATGGTCTTATCATCGATATGATGTATGGTTGAGCCTGATCACCTCAAGTATACACATATTGGAGGATATCATCATCTTGTCCTTAAGTTTCGGCGAGTAATATGGGAATTTAGTGAGATCCCAAATTTAGGAGAATTAGAGGTCCTTGTCATAGGCTTCCGTATGCGTAAGTATTTTAGAATCAGAGTTGCGCAACGGAAGTGTAGGAAGTATTGTCTTGTCTTAAGATAAGAGAAGTAGCTAGTTAGGAATCCTAGTTAGCTATGATAGGTTTCTAGTATTTATACATTTAGAATTGAATGTAAGAAATCCTAAGATAGTACATAGCAACAGTTCTAAGTTAAACATTAGGTGCACAAAATCCTAGTTAATTGCATAGAGCTAGGTCATGTATTTGGAAGTGAATGAATGGGATGCTATGTACTGTCTTGTGTTTGCCTACATGATGAATTGTGCATTTTAATGATAATTTTATTTCTCTGAACATGTGCATGATGAAAATTGTTTTGAGCATAAAACCTTTTGCAAATTTCTTCATGAAATGGTGTTACTATCAACAAAATGCTTGGTTCCCAAGCATAATCATTTCAAAACCCGGAACCGTTCGATTTTCAAGAGTGATAGTAACCCCAATGAACTTTTAAGTTTGGAATTGAATTCAAAAGTGAATATCATTGTTTTAACAGAATCGAAAATCATTCTAAATTGAGTGCTAAGTCGTATCACGAAATTTTGAAAAGTTAAATTAATAAACCAAGGATCCTAAGTAATCAGGCAGCGAACTAATCATTCTTTAATCAATCCCCACGCTGATTAAATAGGAACCCTTCTATGTGACTTTACTCAATTCGGAATGAAGCTTTGTTGTCAAACTCAAAGTCAAAGGGGAATGTGACTATTTTGATTGTTTGGGAAACATTGAAATAAATTTTCTAGTAAACCACATATTCCCATTCTCATTGAGTTTGCTAATCTTGAAAAAGCATATACACCTTCACCTAAATTTCTTGAAGTTAGATGAAGGAAATCCTTTTATAAATATATTTATATATATATACATGCTTTGCTTTATAAAGTTGGTTTTTGGAGCTTCACTCAAAGTTATTTGGCACGAACATATCAAAGTTTTAGAGTATGGAATAAATTTTCCTGATTTACTCTTTTTCTAAGAATCTTACGAAAAACAAACCAATATATTTTCCATCAAGGAAAGAATTCGATTTTCATGAATAATGACTCCGTCTACACACCACCACATCAATATTTGTTGATGTGTCCTTTTGACTTGTGCATATGTAAGTACCTTATTGGTATGATAAGCAAAATTTCTAAACATAGATGAACGCATACACGTTTTCGGCATATCCCCTTTGATTTTATAGATGCATAAATGCACAAACGAATTTCCGAACGCTATTCTGATTTTCATAAAAATGCACATACTTTGAATTTATAGGATTTTAATTATTGAAATTTGAAACCATACAAAGTGATTGATTTTGTCGAAGTTTTATCTTGACATGCATAACTTGAATGTGTGAACAAATCATGGGAAACCATGCAAATTTTCAAACTCTTCTTAGATTGCATTTGAAATGTGGGCAGCTTATTTAAGATGTGTGCATGGATTTAGACTTGAGTTCTAGGGTTGATTTAGGTAGATCGGGATTGGATTAGAATCAAGTAGAGATTGCCAAGTTAGTGGTTGTATTTATGTGCTGATATGAAATGTTGGTGTGCGTATTTGAATTTTGATTGTTATGTATGTGCTAACTGTTTACTTGTCAATGAGTGTGATTGCTTATGACTTAAGAATAGTGCCTAAGTGTAGATCACCAGGTAGATTGTGATTAGAACTCTTGTGATGTTTGACCCACATCGGAGTGAACCTCAAAAGCCTTAGAGCATTTTGCTTCTAGTCTAACCAAACTAAACCACGATTTGTATTCTTCATTGGATGCATGAGTCCGGTGGCGTACTTAAGCAAGGTAGTATGCCGATTCAAAGTGGGGGAGTAGAACCTAGTGCAGAATGTATCGTAGTTAGAAAACCCTTTGTCGGGATGGTTCTCCATTTGAAGGAATTGAATGGAATTTCGGGGACGAAATTCTAATAAGTGGGGGAGAATTGTAACATCCCAAACTTTATTTTAAATTAGATTATTAATGAAAACCTTAGAAAAATTGGAAAAAGTGACTTAATGAATTTTGGTAGATAGGTGAGTGGTAATTATAAGTCCTAGGGGTTGTATAGAAGGCAATTGTGGCTTTGGGCAAAGTCAAATAAGCGAAATCGGGAGTGTAATCGGCGTTTTAGATGTTAGAAATCAACCGAAAAGAGAAAATTAAGAATAAAATATCCATAGCTCCAAACCAAATTCCCACCGTTGGATGTGAAGATTAAGGTCTTAGGAAGCTTGTCTCAAAATTTGAGCAAGATCCGATGGTTAACGAAAAAGTTACGGCGAATCGAAGATTTGGAATTCTGGTGCACGCCCAGGCGCACCGGTGCACGCCCAGGCGGGTGCACTGTTCATTGGTGCACCAGACAGTGAAAAACTCGCCCAGGCGGTGCACCAATTCGCCCAGGCGAGCTGAAACACGCACCAGCCGCACCAGATTCGCATGTGGCGCGCCAAAACCCCACCTGACCGCACCAAATCTCGCACCAGGCGCACCAGCAGCACCAGTTGGTGCTGATCTCACGCCCAGGCGCGTGGTCTCTGCGCCCAGGCGCGCTGCGCGCATCAGACCCCCTTCAGGCGCACCAGACTGGCGCGCCAATCTCTCCTGACCGCACCAGCTCTCGTGCTGGTGCAAGAACTCGCCCAGGTGCGCGCTGTCCTCGCCCAGGCGCGCGCGACCAGCTGGTGCGCTCCCAGCCACCAGATCTGGACTTGGGGGCCAAGCCACTCCCTCCCCACCACACGATCAGACCAGCCAAGGCAAGGGGCCTTATAAACCAACCAAACCACCACCAACATACCTTCACCTTCTTCTCCTCCTTACTCTATCCGTGCCTCCCTCACTCACCAAGGCACCACCATTTCTTCTTCTTGCTCACTCCCACCCAAAGCAACCAAGCACCAATTTCCTTTCTTCCCCAACACCACCGTGATTCCCTCTCTCTCATGGACCCAAGCACCTTCTCCTTTCCTTCCCCAACACCACCATCTCTCTCTCTCACCCAAGCTAGCAATCATCATCACCATCAACCTCCAACATGGATCAAACGCCAAATCACCACCCACCACCACAACAACTCACCCTCTTGATCCAAGAACCTAGCTCCACCATCATCAACTCAAACACTAGTAACCAAGTCCCACTATTCTCATAAATCATCATCAACTATCAAGCAACCAAAGAGCTAGCACCATCTTCCTCCATAAATCCATGATCAAGACCTTTGATCGCCATCTCCACCAAAAAAAATTAAGTATGAAACTAATAACCCACAACTTCCCTCCTCTTCCCCTTGAAATTCGTGTGCTTCTTCCTCTCCATGGGTTTCTCTAATTCAAGTGGCTAGGGAGAACACCTCATGAGCACACCTTTAGCTTCAAGTCAAAGAGTAGGAGATTAAGGTTAGGGTTTTAAGGGCCAAGTGGGTACAAGTCAAGGATTAGAAAGGCTAGGGACAAAAAATCAAACACAAGGATCAATGGGCTAGGACTTGGGATTCGCCACCACTTCTTAAGAAGGTAAGAAGGGTTTGTGTTACCTTTCCTAAGGATATAGATTCTAGGTTGTTGTAATGATGACTAGGTGTAGATAAATAATTAAAAGAATAAATCATAGGATAATTAAGGTGTATGGAATGAATCTTAGGGCAAATTGCTTAGGAATGTGTAGATTATATGCTAATTAAGTTGAAAGTTGAGAACCCTAGGGAGTTGACTTAATTATAGTGCTCTGAGACATACCTGAGTATGTCGACTGTTTTGATTGTTATTCGTTGATTGTTACTTGTTATTGATGTATGTTCATGTCATGTTTGGTTTTGTGACTCGTAAAGTAAATAATGGACTAAGTATCATCATAGGCAAGTAATATAGAAAGGGCTAAGTAAGGAAGGAAGGATGGAAAATTATGAGTGAATGATTAAAGAATGGACTAAGGATAAACAGCTTGGTAAAAGAGAAATGATGTTTATTAATAAATGAATCAGAAATCAGAGGATGGTGATCGAGTGAGCAGGAACCTTGATGGATGTTGTGCTTGATTTGATTTGATAAGTGTAAATGTGACTATAAGGATTGTGTGATGATATGTCATATTGAAATGTTGAATTGTGCTAATTAAGTTATAATATATAATTGTGACCATTGGATAGTGGAAATGTGTAATGTGGTAATTAATTTTGAATAATGGAAATTTGCTAAAGAATTAATTAAATTATACCCAGGCTCAGCCAGGGGATTGAGAAACATACCCGGGCGCTGTAAGTCGTTATCGCATGGCGGTGCGAACGCAGTAGGTCGTGACCAGGGGATTGAGAAACATACCCGGGCGCTGTAAGTCGTTATCGCACGGTGGTGCGAACGCAGTAGGTCATGACCAGGGGATTGAGAAACATACCCGGGCACTGTAAGTCGTTATCGCACGGTGGTGCGAACGCAGTAGGTCGTGACCAGGGGATTGAGAAACATACCCGGGCGCAGTAAGTCGCTATCGCGCGGTGGTGCGAACGCAGTAGGTCGTGACCAGGGGATTGAGAAACATACCCGGGCGCTGTAAGTCGTTATCGCACGGTGGTGCGAACGCAGTAGGTCGTGACCAGGGGATTGAGAAACATACCCGGGCGCTGTAAGTCGTTATCGCACGGTGGTGCGAACGCAGTAGGTCGTGACCAGGGGATTGAGAAACATACCCGGGCACAGTAAGTCGCTATCGCGCGGTGGTGCGAGCGCAGTAGGTCGTGACCAGGGGATTTACCCGGGCGCAGTAAGTCGTGAGTGCACAGGAGTGCAGACGCAGTAGGTCGTTACCAGGGGATTGAGACACATACCCGGGCGCAGTAAGTCGTGAGTGCACAGGAGTGCAAACGCAGTAGGTCGTGACCAGGGACAGATTGAAAAGACTTATGAATCTGATTAAAGTGAATGAAACGAAAGTCTTTATGAAAACGATGGATGAGAATGAAATGTGAATTTAATTGTATTGAAAAGCAAACTTAAGACTAAAAATAGGATCGATGGGAAGGTAGTATGGACATAAGGCTTAAATTATCGAAGATGAACTTGTATGTGATTACCTGAAAAAGAATTCTAGGTTAACAGACAACTTTGACTTCAATAGGGCCTAGTTTGTCAGCTATGCTTCTTAGAAGCTATTATTCTTAGTACTGTGTAATGCTACCCTTCTTGCTATATTTTTACACGTACCGAAGGAGCATACACGTGTCTCGCCGAGCAGGATTACATTCCACCACGTGGAGTGTGGATAGTATTTAGCGACCACCTATTGGTCATGGGTTAATTTCGGGAAGTTTTATTGTATCTCATTTACTTTGTATTTTGAGGAACTATGAGTTTGAGAAACTATTTGAAATTCCTTAGAAATAATGTAATGAATGGACTAAACCATATTTTGGGCCCTGCTGGCCTCTGATGAATTTAAAATGCTATTGTTTATCAGGTTACAGGAATTTTGGGAAAGTCCTAAAAACAAGCAAAACTCCGTCCGTTTGACGGGAGATTTCCATATGAATTAAAAATAACTAAGTGTTTTTCCTACTCAAATCATAAGTTTAAAAAGAAATTTTCAATTCACTATTTTAATTAAGGGTATAAAAGGGTAATTAATTGTAGGTGTTACACTCAATGTGTGTATAATTTAGCTTCGTGCAAGCTTTTGAGGTTTTCATGGTTATTTATAGTTGAAGAAGAATGGAGGTGGAAGGGATAAAATTTGAGTTTTTGGGGCTGAATCCTACTTGACACCTAGGAAGTGATTCACCTCATCAATCGATTTACCACTGAATTACCAAGCAGGAGGTGGCAAAGGTTGAGTAAATTCAAAATTTTTCCACTGATTTCGTGTTGAAAAACACTGAATAAGTGTTTCTGAACATATCGTAACCTGTTATCGAACCCTTGTAACTGGTTATTACAGTTAAAATTCAAAATATTATATTTTATTTATTTCCCTCCCAAATATTATATCAATATTTTTAGAATTATAAAATTACCAAAATTCCCTTACTTACTCAAAATAATTTTTGTAAATACGTTTCATTTCTATTCAATAATTTCCAAATTTATTTATTTTACAATATTTAGAAATTAATTTAAGTTGGTGTTACAATAATTCAAAATTAGAAACCAAAGATGAGAAAATAAGTAGTTACAAAAGTCAAGATTTAAAAAGGTGGACATCAAAGATGTCTCTCCCTTTATAAATAGGTACTCCCTCCGGTTTGAAATATAAGGAAAAAAAACACATTTCACTTGGTTTACAATATAAGAAAAGTTAATTATTTTCTTAAATTTTGTTTCTACTTCCTAAAACATCCTTAATAAGTGGTTTTCTCATTTAATTTTTGTTCAATTCACAATACTACTTTCCTAAAATACCTCTATTTTTTTATAAGTTTGAGAAAATTTAATATCATCAATTAACATCCTTAATGTCGTGTTTCAGTATTGCTGGAACAGCATGATGTGTTTGATGGGTTGTTGTAGCTGGCGAGGGTGACCCCGGTCCTACGTATCCCCAGTGAAAAGGGAATCAAGCCACACGTAGTTCTTGAGAGTAGGGATGAGAGAACATACCTTAGCCCCTATAGCATGGCGGTTCTTATAGGGGGTTTACCTAATATGTGTGTTGTGGGCTTTCTGATGAGGCCTGTGAGGAAGGAGTGTTTGATTAGGATTAGTTAAGGTGCTGTTAAGGTAGCCTTCGTTAATCTTGTTGCCGATAAACACTGATCTATATCCCGTAGTTTATCAAGCTGTGCAGAAATATAGGAGTAATTGTTAGGCTGTTGGGACCGTAATGGGTGAGGATAAGGATGATAATCCTGTGCTCGGTCCTGATCCCGTAAGCCTTTAAACCACTGTGTCCCTAGCTCGGTGTGCTGTGAATTCGACTAGTTTATGGTCGGTGCTCATAAACTCAGTGCTAACTGGTCGGCATAAGATTGAACCGATCAGACTGGAGTCAGGTCCGCTACATAAGCCCCCCTAGCTCGGTAAGGCGATTTGAGCCTGTGCCGAGTTAAAGGGTTAGCCGAGCAGTTAGCCGACCGATTATAGGAGGAAATCTAGGGCGATGGGACTGTAGCTAGTAAGATAAGGTTGTTAGTAGCCTGTTTATAGCTGTAATCTAGTGGCCCGTAAAGTGTCGAAGAGTTCGGCGTACGGGCGATTAATATGGGGGTAGGTCGGACCGGAGTCCGGTCCACGACATAAGCCCCCCAACTCGGGAAGATTTATAGAGACTCTGTGCCGAGTTTAGAGCCCTTTTGGGTCGATCAGACGTTCTTTTCCAAGGCTTGGTGGTGACGTAAAAGACTGTTCGCAGCCGAGGTCTTTTACTCAGAAGAGTATTGCGATTTGTAGATTCATACACCTCTTTCATCGGGGTGTGTTAAAAGTAATATCATGTATTTGGATTGTAACGTCTACGGGGGATGCTGTCGGAATGACTGCCTTGGCCGAGGTGCATTCCTCGATCCTGCGATGTATTTGGCCGATGGCCAAGTTATCGAGGTAGCAATCCCCGTTTACACTTGTAGCCACGTCGATCTGGTCGGCCAACCGAGATCGTAGGCAAGTGCGTCGGGACGTGATCCGAAATGAGTGAATGTATTAAAGTAATACCTTGATGAGAGAGACGTATACCAAATCTGACAGAGATGGGTAGGAAATGTTGTTACATCCCTTATACGACAAGATATGATCTTGATCATCATATGGTGCTAGTATCTAGGTCAGCCTACGTCGGCTATGTACATACTATATCACATACCAGTCCCCCACTCGGTAGAGCCTGAAAAAGGCTTGTGTCGGGTCATAAGATCTATAAAGCTCTCGGGGCCACAACGAGTGAAGAAAGGTTGGAGTATTTAGATCAACTTTGTGCCCGCCTCCTTCACCTGAAAGAGGTGATCGGGAAAGGCCGTTGAGGCTTGTGTCGATTGTATGATAATTGTGAGACGCTAACTGTTGATGTTCGAGGCTTCCTCGAACTCGATCTGGGTCCGAAAGAATTCCTAAAGATATTGGTCAGCGGCAATGATTTGTCAACGCATAGAGAGCATGGAAACTTCCTTGTTACAGTTCTTCCCAGATGACTCTAAGGCCTTGAAGTATGTTGCTAATCCCGAGCAGCAGGCAATGAGACAGGATGTGGCCGCTCGGGAGGAAGTCTTTAATTCCCAACTGGCAGAAATATGCTGACACATGGGAGGACATGATTGGAAACTTGACAGACATAGGGAGTATGTTGGGGATGCCGAGAAGGTAAAGAATGACGCCGAGAGGGCAAAAAGTGAGATCATCTTCAACAAAGCCGAGAAAACGGTATGAGAAAATTCCTTGTGTATACGAAAAAAGGCGCTGATTCTTTCGTCAATGTTGTTAATCAAGTATAACTGCTGAACCCCTCGAAAATCGGAATGTTTGATCCAGTGAGAATGTTTTGATAATGACAAAAGGTTTTGAACAAGCTACAAATGTGTTGATTAAGTTCTAGCTCAACAAGCAAACAACACTCAACAAATGATGAAGAGAGAGCAAGCTCATGAAGACTTAGTTTGTGTTTAAATTGTAATGTCTTTAGTTTGAGTCTTTTATTTTGATGAGTTTGGGTAGAGTCTTTAGAGGGTAGTGAATCTCTATCAAGGTCATGATTATATCATAATTAGAGTTTTCACTTAACCTAAAATCAATAGGTGGCTTAAAGGTTTGAAAGAAAAGGTTTAGTTTTGAGAAAACAAGTTTTTAAGTGAATTTAGCAGTGTTTAATCGATTAAGGGTTAGGTTAATCGATTAACACATATATGTTACAGTGGTTAATCGATTAAGCCATGTGTTAATCGATTAAGACCTGTAAAACTGGTTTTTAAAATACGTTTTTAACTTCTCAAAATCAGTTTTTAAGTTTCCTAACTTTTGGGTATTCTATATAAACCTTTTTCTAACCTTTGTGAATCATAAGAACAATTTTTCATATCAATTTTACAAAGATCAAAGCCACACTATTCTCTCTCACTTTCATAGATCAAAGCTTTCACTTTTACATTCTTTGATCAAGAATCTTTGAGTTTCTTATGTTGATATTTTCATAGATATTGAAAGAGATTCATAGGATTGTTATTGTTTTCAATTTGGTTGTAATCATTGCAAGGAGGCAAACATTCTACACAAGGAAGCCTTGGTGGTTGTTCATCAAGCAAAAGAAGTCTTGGAAGTCTTGTTGTGTTAACAAGCATTTGGAAGTCTTGTTGGGTAAACAAGCAAATAGGAAGACTTGTTGTGGGGATATCAACAAGCAAGGGAAGAGGTTAGATTAGATTCAATAGGGTTGCAAGACAAGAGTGTGGTATCTCTTGGAGGCTATAAAGAAGGGAGTCTTGAGAGGCATTTGCTTGTAATTTGAGAACTCTAATTCCTCATAGTGAAGAATCTCTCTTGGTTGAAGAGGGAACTGGATGTAGCTCTCAAGTGGATGAGAGTGAACCAGGATAAATCTCTGTGCAGTATCTCTATTTCCTTAACTCTTTACATTCTTGTTATTTCAATATTGTTCTTGGTTGAAAACCTAGAAAAGATTTATTTTCATAATTGATTGAATTGAATCTTAATTTTGCAAATTGATTTGGGGAAAATCATTTTCATAACCTTGGTAATCAATAAGAATATTGGTTTTAATCAATTCCGCTTTATCTCTGATCATATGTGTTAATTGATTGATTTTCGTATTCGATTGAAAAGTGATTTTTCAGTTTTAACAGTGATTAATCGATTAACTGAAGGTGTTAATCGATTAACCAAAAGCAAGCTTTCAGGCATTAATCGATTAACCTGTTTGATTAATCGATTAACTAAGTGTTTCTTAAAGGGTTAATCGATTAATAGGCATGACTAATCGATTAAGGGCTGAGAATCTTGTAAAAATCATTTGTTTTAATTGTTTCGATTCGTTTCTTTCGAAAATCTTTCAAGGTTTCTCTAACACCTATTCAACCCCCCCTTCTAGGTGTTCTCCTAGTGTCTCCTAGTTATTTCACCCACCGATTGTAGTTTCTTACACAGAATAATTGGGGCAGATACATGATATGAGGTCGGGCAGATACATGTTATGAGGTCGGGCAGATCCATGTTATGAGGTCGTCGAAGGCAAGGTGATAGATTATTCAAATAACGAAGCTGAAGTAGACCTCTACTCCCTTGCATAACAAATTCGAACCCGATAAATCCTGAAGAGGCTTGTGCCGAGTTCAGAAGTCCTGTGATACGTAACAAAGTGTTTAGGTCGGCGCCTTATGAATCCAAGGGGAGATGGACGAAATCAGTCAGGCTCGTACGGATGCCAACTAATGAAACCGAGGGGAGATGATTGTGACACCCTCTTCTCTTAATGTAAATATTACCATAATTAAGGTTAAATTGGTAAGATATATGGACTTGTTATATAGAAATCGTGAAAATAAAAATTTCTCTTTCAAGGCGGGTGCACAAACCAAAACATGGAATTCTTGGAGAATAACTTCTATATCATTTTAAACAATCGTGTTGAATTCGGCGTTCTCTAAAACCTTTTCACAAGTTGGATAGCATCCATATTTTGAACTCATATTTATATGATAGAAAGTAAGCGATGCCATCTTTTCTTTCTTTTTGTAAAACTGATACCATTTGATTCTTTTCTAGCAGAACTCTTTAAATAGGTTAAATCAGAGTAAGCGGAAATAATGGAACTATGCATTTTTATAAGACAAACATAATTTGTATATGTATATATAAGTCATGATGTACATAGTCCCATGGTGTATCTCCAAGATCCATACAAGTCCATAAAAGATCTACATCAAAACAAGACCATAGCCCTAGAGTTCTCAAAAGTGTATCTACAATATATACATCACAAAAATATGAAACTCTAGAGGTGGTGACATAGATCTGGTAGCAACAATAGTAGTAGTGATAGTAGTAGCAGTCTCCAGGTAGCAAAAGAAAACATCATCATCAACATCAACAGCAGCAGCAGCAGTGTCTCCTCCACAACATCCCCACATCGGATCCCCTGATCCTCATCATATACCATTACAAATACCTAGGGATCGTCATACCTCCACTGGCTCCCGGTAGAATGAACGACAGGCTCGCCTCCGCTCTCGTCCTCCACGGGATCCTCCTCGATCTCATCCGATGGAGAGTGTACCCTACCACTGGGTATAGGGTCAGGAGATGGTGTGACCCTAACTGGGCTCCTCGGATCAGAAGGGGGAGTCTCCTCGCGGACGACTCTAGAAGAAAAAGGGTGTGAGCGGGTAGGTCGAAAACGGAAACTGTGATATGAGCGAGCTGGTCGCGTGGGAGGTGGTCCATGATATGTGTAAAAAGGGGGTACGTGCATAGTGTATATGATGAGAATCCTAAACCTACGAGGACGGAATCGAATCAGCGGGTTCGGGTGGTAGTAGGTAATCTCTACCTCCCCCTCGAACACCGCGCGATGGTCCTTGTAGATCCATATGCCACTTGGAAGTGGCCGGATCTCGATGCAAGCGATGTAACGTGACATCACCTACAAGGGCATAGGGGTAAGCAATTCTATACACATAATCAATATAGCATAAGTATATGTACAATGTAAATGTATAGATATGCAACAATGAACAACAATCACATTTAACACTTAGAAGTTATTGAATGCAAGTAGGATGCTCAGACTTATTTCATTTATCAGCACCATTTTTAGATGAGTGGCATGATGTATGAACCTAGCTCTCAAGCCTATCTCCATCATTCTATAACACTCTCTGACGTCCATCCTTTACTTCGTCCAGGACTTAACAGTGCGTTGTACTCCTAGGTGTACAACATTCGTACATTCACCAAGAATGTACACGACAAGCTTGGAATACGTGCCACCCGAGCAACGTCCCGTCATCCAAACAGTATATCCATATCAGCATCTCACTATGCCGACCACGTCGTCAACCATAACGTGTCATCAAGCGAGCCGTCAATTGGCACTCCCAGAGGCCCTTCTCATGTTATCAAAACATGATAAACGATCTATCATCCGAACTCCAGAATGAATGCATCATTTTTAAACTTAAAGGAAATTGGTTAATATATATATATATATATATATATATAACATGCCACCCGAGCAACGTCTCGTCATCCAAACGGTATAATTATATTAATCAATTTCTTTTAAGTCCAGATCCCTTGGATTATTATTATTTAATCATTAACTAAATGGTTCAGAATTAAAAATGGTATTTTTAATATTTTGGGTAAACTACTTGAGTGTTCTTCAGAATACTCGAGTGTTCTTCAATTATTCCCAGATTACTCGAGTTGTTCTCAATTACTCGAGTTGTTCATGTCTTTCCGAGGATTTAGGTTTCAGGTTCATAAAAATACTCGAGTGATTCATGAGTACTCGAGTGTTCTTCATCAATTCCAGAACACTCGAGTGACTCTTGCATTACTCGAGTGGTTTGCCATAAAGTGTCCCCATGAATCCGTGAATACTCGAGTTCTGGACCTGGTACTCGAGTGTTCTAACACAAAATACACTGTTTTATCAAGGTTTCACTTGAGTATCAAGCCAAGTACTCGAGTCTTTTCTTGTAGAACAGACTGGAAACTTGGTTTTAACATACCATTTTCAATTTTAACCACTTTTAGTCCAATCCAATGATCAACAGAGTTCATATAACACATATTGAACATGCTCAAACACTTATAACTCATCAATTAACAAATTTGACAGAGAATCAAGGGTTTGTGCATAAAACATACAATTTCACAACACAACATCTTAATTTGCAAAATACTCAATAAACTTGTGAAATAAAGCTCATTACAGCTTGCATGCATCATATGAAACTTGCTCAAAACAACCATAGAGCATGAGTTGGTCTCCAAACCAAAGTTCTTACTCAATCTAAGCCCTTAGAGCCTCTTGGTGGCTCTCTAATGAAAATCATGGAATTTAAACTCTATCTAGTGCATAAAAAGACTTCCCCTTACCTCAAATTCGTGTGAGAACTGAAATTGGACAGAAAAACGAACTCCAAGCTAGTTTCCCCAAAAACCATATGACAGCAACACAGTTTTGAGTGAGGTCATAAAACCAGAGATTTTGATGGTGAAATCATGCAAAATAATTGGGGAAAGTAATTAGAAATCGTTCTCTGCAACACATACTAGAGAATGGAATGAAATTGAAGTCTCAAAGATTCAAGGGCTTACCAAAATCGATTGCTCAAGTAAGCTCCAGAAACTGAAAAATAGCTTCAACTCCTTCCCTTCTCAGATTCGATTCTCACTCTATACTTGTTTTTGACTAACAATCTTTGTGTCTTTACGAAGCCCTGGATGTGTGTAACAGCCCGATTTTCATAAACCCAAAATGGTTAACTTTTACTTATTAAAGTTACCAAAAATGAGGCCAATTTTTTTTTAAACATATTGAAAAGTCTTTGATACATTTTAAAATCTGTTGTACTGAAAACCGAGTTGTTACTGAAACCTTTACTTTCGTAGAACTTTCATTTTCATAAAGGCTTGTCTCCAAATCATCCTGATATTTTCCAAAAGGTCACATCGTTCGATTTTTAAAAATAATTAGACCTCAATACAGAATGTAAAAGCTTAGCTTGATTACAGGAGTGGTACATTGCTTGGTAATCCTTGACTCAAAACACAATTTACAAACTTATACTAAATTTGCTACTTTCGCTTCCACTACGCTACTCTGATGAAGACAACCGGATGAAGCCTCCTTTTCTTATTGCGCCTTTCCTTCATCCCCGAAGATGTAGTCATCTCTGTCATTACTTTCTTGTCGTTGATAAGATCCTGCTCCACTCCGTCTTGAATGATGATCTCCACGGGTTGCTCCGTCTGCCCGTTGAGATATCAGCAGCACCGATATGCCAACGAACAGGAGAGAGTAAGCGTTCCGAACGACGAATCGTCGACGGTGTGGGATTACGGTAGGCAAGAGAGAAGGACCATACAATACATAATAAAACATACAAGCACACCACAATCAAGAATATTAACAACATTAGTATTATTCTTATCATCATTATTCTTATCTTTCCTTATCATTTCAAACTTAATTTCATTCCTCATAAACATTCTTCCTTCCTCAATCCTTTTCCTTCTCATGCTCATAATTTCCTCTTATAAGATATCATCGGGGTACTCATTTCGTTCTCGGCTATCACTCACGTCTACATCTCCTCGGTCATCCATCCAACCTAGTCGGAAGCAAACAGGAGTACAGGACCTTTACCACGCGGGCACGACAGCTGTCACAACACATAAATGGTCCCAGACCAGGAGGATCTCGTCCTCAAATCAATTCAATAATATCAAGGCTCACTGTCCACGCAGTGGCAAACACAATGCCCCATTCCAGTCCCTCTCACTGTTCTCGATTTGCAATCTAGGGGGCGACAGTATGTTTCTAGTGGGCCCGCAGAACTTGCTACAGCATTAGACCCAGTCCCCACCACGTTAGTGCGCCACATGTGGAGTTCGTTCTGCCTAGAAACACACTCTAGACTTCTTGACGTTTCACCGTCATCGTCCTCCTCTAATGCAATCTCGTCCTAAGTATCCGCAGATACCTATCGTTTCTTCCTCTCCACTACTTCGCATTCTCATACCTCACCGCGCATGTCTTTTAAAGTCTTTTAATCTTTTTAATTATCCTAAGGTCGGCCCGTCCTTCGTGCAACCCTTCAACGAGTCCCGACCACTAACTTTGTACAAACTTTCTCTCATCATATCTCACATAGCACAGAGCTGGGATCACATCACAATCTCAAATCTCATTTCCCAACTTTCTCAACATTCTCCCTTTCTCATAATCATCTCATCTCAAAATCTTTTCTCAGAACATTCTTTTCAAAACTATCTCAAAACTCCATTTCATAAACTTTCACAAAATATTATTACGTAAATATTTTTTCCAAAAACACTTTCTATAATATTTTTCTCAAAAACCTCTTTTCGAGAACATTTGCAAAAGAATTTCTTTTCACAATCTCTTTTCTAAAAATTCCTTTTCACCATTCCCCACAAAATCTCTTTTTCACGAATCATTTTCAAAACTTTCCTTTCACAAATCTTTTCAGAAATCTCTTTTTCAAAAATCTTTTCGAAAACTGCTTTTCAAAACCTCTTCAAAAATCACAACTTTGCTGGGCGCTAATGGAGGAGCAAGCTCAACTCAACACTAGTCCCAGACTAAAACCAAAAGACAAAGGAGCCCAGCTCCACTGAAACCACATCTCATATCAACGTCACTCTCCCCAGCTCTGGCTCTTTCTTAACATTATCACACATTCATTCTTTCCCCCAATCTCAATTCTTTCTTTCTTTTCCAGCACATACTTTGTTTCCACTCATTATTCCTTTCTCTTTGTATCTTATCATTATTATTTCCTCACACTTCTAACTTTACTTTCACTTTCATTAATTTCATTTCCTTATTCAGGACGTAACAAACGTCCATCAGTATATTACACATATCAATCAACAGCAGTAAGTAACATAAGGCATGATTAAATAAATATATAAAAGCATGCTATCATTCACACAAATATCACACAACAAGGTGGTCTTCGTCATCTTCGTATAAGTGGCCACACAATCAAACAATTGCCACTTATACTACTGACTCTAACCACTTAGTTCCGATCTTTGAGATGATACGAAACGTCCTACTAAATCACCTAACTACCACGGTGTCTTAGGAAAGCTTCTCTCTCACCTGAGGTCCAGCAATTTAATGCGTACCGTTGCCTCGGATCCTTTGTGCTGCCGGCTGCCCCAATCCCTCATCTTTAAGATTATTCCTCGTACTAAATAGAATACGTTTAGGTTATTAACTTATATTATGAAAACCTTTTTCATAATCTAGACACTTCTATTCATCGTCAAAACCTAAAACATAACCGTTTTCTTTCAAACAACTCGGATGTTTACAACACTTTAAGTATTTTCAAAAATCATTTGAAAACATTATGAAAAGTTATTTAAACCATTTAGTTTGGGTGCTGGTCCGTTTTGAACAGCACCTTAGACACGTCTGAAAACACCGAAAAATCGCACTTTTCAAACCAACTTTGACCTAGATCATATATTCTCAAAAACTCAACTTTAAAACACTTTGAGAACATTTTAAAACAAGAAATATAACTCAGAAAATTCTGGACAGCATCATGTCCTAAGTTTTAAAATTCATTTTCTATTGTTTAAAACCAACTCAAATCCACAACCAAATCAAGCATTGTGAGGACAATCAAATAAACACTCAAACCGATACTTTCTCAAGTTCAAACACTTAGAATCACACATGGACAACATGGTATTCAAGTAACACAAATCATTTAAGCACTTCCATGCATTCTAGAAATCACTCTTGTAACATCCCCTATTTTATTTTCCTAATTTAATTGGGGAAATATTAGACTTAGGAGGTAAGAGTAAGAGAAAAATCAAGTGTTAGATTTTAGAAACCAAAAATAGGTAGAAATTAGTTAAAGTTTCTAAATAGGGAGAAAATATTAGGATTTAAATATTTAGAGCTCAAAACCTAAAATCCACCGTTGGATGTGAAGTTGGGATCATTAGGGAGCTTATCTCCAAATTTGAGCAAGATCCAACGGTTAACGAAAAAGTTATGGCTGTTTGAATGTGAAAGTTGCTGTCAGATTTTATCTGTGGACATAGATGTCATGGTTGTGCACATCGATTTTGCACATCGATATCCATAGGTGGACATCGATGTCCACGACCTACAGAATCCATTTTTAAGGCATTTGGCTGAGTTCATTTGGGAAAAAATCATAAAACCTCACTCGAACCTGTTGGGAAAAGTTAGGGTTCATCACCCCCAACCTCCAACCTCTTGATTCCTTCATCAAATCATCTTTTCCCTTCATCAAAGCAAGGTTTCGACTCTTCTTCACCATCAATCTCTTCTTTTCCTCCATCAATTCACGGTTCTCTCTCTCCATCTCTCATCTCCACTTCTCCAAATCAAGGTAAGAGAGGAGATATTCTCCTAATTAGAGGAAGGACCTATTTTTAGTAATAAGTATATAATATTATGCATGTGTTAGGTTTTAATTGTTGATTTGTTAAGTAGTATTAGAAACCCTAGATTTTCTCTATGTATGGAATGGTGAAATTAGTGTTTGATTATGTTTCATTTGTGCATTAATTGGTTGTTTGTGTGGTGTTGTTATTATTATGCATATTTCTATGCTTGGAACTTGATTATGGTGCAAAATGGTTATGTTGGAATTATTTTAAGTTATAATTAATAACTTATAAAAGGACTATATACATATGGTTGGATTAATTAATCTACACTAATTAGAGGAAAAAGGAAACATGATTATATAAAACGGCTTGGCTATTCTAGTTAATTAAAATTAGTAGAAATACGTGCATCAGTAAGTGAGGAAGGACGTTAGGAATTGGAAAAGATACGAGAACATTCTATGTGGACTGAAGGACAGTCATGCGAAGGTTCCATAGAATCGACGGACGAGAGTGATATAGTGGCTCAATTGTGTACCAACACAATTGTGGGAATTTATCATAGAGGACTTTGATCCACAAGATGGGTCTAATACAGTATGAGGTATTCTACAAAGGGATGAAGTACTGGGCTAAGCCGTGGATTGGTCCTACGGGCACTATGATAGTTCTATCCGCCACTTAGGCACTTCGGGACTAGTGTAAAGTGGTTCCTGCTATAGCCAATTTGGGTATCCGGCCCAAATGGTACGATGTACACAGGATGGGATAGCTTCCCACCGTGCTAAGGGGAAATCCACCCGACATCGTATTGTGCAAGCATCGGTTGGGGAACACTTACTCCTAGTTGATCTTTTCCAAATTGTGTGGAGGGCGATGTGAAGATATATGGCAAACCATGGTATATGGATACATTATGGAAAATATATGGATATATGGAAACATGGACAAATGGAAATGGTACAGGGAAATTGATATGGAAATGGTTATGGAAAGTGCATTGCATTGCATATCATTTCATACATGGCATCATATGGCATTAGAAGAGAATAGGGCATAACTATATATATATATTTAGTTATATGTTTTGGTGTCATGTATTTTATTATGTTTTATTACTGTCTTTAGGTGTTTCCTTTGATTTTGAGTTATATCTCACTCTCTGTGTTGACCATTTTAGGTATTGAGGGAAAAAGTCACTACAGTTGCCAGAAGACCGAGGTTGGGTACACTAAGGTGTAACCCTATGTACATTGGGTTTATCCCTTTTCACAGTCAACCTATGCTCTCTTAGCATATAATGTAGGATTATTTTGTATTCAGGACTTTTTATATAAACTGTTGGGTTATCACCATTTGGTTTAATATTTGGGAAAAAATTATATGTATTTACTGGTAAAATGGTGATATTCCACTTTTAACTGGTAAACCTTAATTTCATTTTGGAACATGGTTTTCATCTATTCTGTTATAAGTATTTTGACGTAACTGAACGAATAGATTAATTTTCGAATAATCTGGCTGACAGGTGACAGGTTTTAATCATAAAGGTAAAGTCCAAATTTTAGAATAAACCCTATCAAAATTTTCCTAAAAACTTTTATAATAATATGATATAAGGGATTAAAATGGAAGGTGTTACATTTTATGGTATCAGAGCAATGGTTGCAATCCTCGGCTTTGGAGTATGGATTTTCATATCTCCCATGTGTTGCTCCACTTGAGAGCAACCAATAAATAGTTCGTTATGTATCATAGGTTAGTGGTATACATTAGTAGTTATGCATGCATTTTGTTGAGTTTGGTACAGCTCGTTAGTGTTGGCACAAAGTGAGTCATAGTTGGTGATTATAAGGTTGTATTTTCAATTTAAAGAGGGTGAAACATAATTTTTCAAGTGTAACTTTGTTGTAATTAGAAATGGACAGAAAGTAGAGGCTAAGGGAAAGGAAAACTCCCAACGGGACAGAGCATGAAATTGCTACCCCAACGGGAAGGACTAACTCTTAGTTTTGAATTAAGTATGTCTATTTCAAATATGACAGAGAATTGAAACTTTTCTTTAAAATAAAACGGTGAAACTCTCTTTTGAATGGAAAGTGGGTCACCTATTATTTGATTGGAACTCAGGTTGTACGATAAGTGATTCTATTTTCCAGTATGATGTAGAATCGAGATGGTACCCTCGAGATTTACATTTAATTGGAAGATGGTATCATTGAGTCCTTGAAGGCAATCAAATAATTGTTGAATTTACTTCCTAGGCCTAGGAATAGGAAAGGTGTTAGAAGGTATTTGAGTTATGTCAGAGTTGCGCAGCGGAGGGGTAGTAAGAGTTGCTTTGTTTTGAGATAGAAGGATAGTGAGTTCAAGAATTCTAGTTAGCTATGATAGTGGCTAGAGTCTTAGGTTCTAGATCAGAAGGTCAGAAACCCAAGTTGGTGCAGAGTGTTAGCTGTAGGTTTAAGCAAGTAGAGGCATAAAACTCTAAGTGGTTGTAGTGTGTTAGGTTATATGTGTGATATATATACGTTTATGTGTGATGCTATTTGTTTGTTTTGTGGTTACCTAATTGATTAATTGCTATGTGTTGTCTTATGTTATCTAACTGATAAATTGTGCTTTTTGATGATGTTTACTATTGGTTGTGAATGTCGAATTTGTTTTAAGTGTAAAAACTATTTTGAAAACTTTCTCACGAAATGGCATGCTATCAAGAGATCAATTGAGTTCCAAGGATAATGGTATGATGTTGGAAATTAATTGACATTTAGACTTGATAGTATTTCAAATGAATTTCATTAGGTTGAAAGGAATCGGAAATCTTCCCAAATTGAAGGTTAGGTCGTATGATGAACTTTTGAGAGGTTAATAAGAAAACTAAGGATTTCTAAGTAATCAGGCGGTGAACTAACTTATTGTTTGGTTCAAACTATGCGCCGATTAAATAGAAACCTTTACATACGACACTAATCAATTTGGAATGAAACACAGCCTTCAAGCTCAAAGTCAAAGGGATATGATTATTCCAACTTTTGAAGATGAACCAAAAAAAAAAAAGTTTTCTAAACCAAGAGCATATTTCCTTTTCTGTGAGTTTGTTGATCCTAAGTAAATTATACTCCTTCACCTAAACTTTCCCGAGGTTGGATGGAGCAGATACTTTTCAAAGACATAGGAATTGAATTGCAAAGGGTTTTCAAAGTTTCATCCAAGTCATTTTCACAAAGGAAAAATACTAAGATTGTAAAGCATTAATCTGTTCGGATGATTGAGTTTTTCATTAAGATTTTATCCAAACACAAAAGTTTTTCATAAAAGAAAGAATCCAATTTTCAAAGGTTTTGATTCCATTAGCATACCATTGCAAATGTGTTCGTGTATGCAACTCCGATTTTTATAACATAAGTAATGCATACCTATTTTCTAATCGATTATTTTGTTTTCATATATATATATATACATATATGCATCACTGATTTTTGGGTACTCCGCATTGATTTTTTAAAGGTGTAAATACTTTTACAATATGAGGGTTGCATTTGTTTTACTTTAACCCTCATATACAATGATTGTTTTTATCAAAGTTTTCAACATAGCATAGGTATGGTTTGAATGTTAAAAACTTTGTTTTACTTGTATGTGTAGTTGTAATGAATGTAAGGGGGGATGTAGTCATTCCTAATGAATAGATTCATGTTTCCTAGGAACTAGGTGTTTACTTTAGTGTTTCCCTAGAGTCTAAACTAGTGATGAATAATCATCATTAGAGTAGGCCAATTAAGAGATTGAACCTTAGGAATTGTTTGATGCTATGTGTGTATGTTTGGAATTGAATGATAAATGAATAAGTTTGTTTTCTTAAGAAATTATGTTAGCCATAGATATGTTGTTGTGCTTATGGATTCTTGTTGATTGGGAAATCAAGGTTTTTAAATACAACTAAAAAGCAGAGTTTTTGGGCTTGGGATACTAGTTTGATTTGACATGTTTGGCATAAGTACCATAAGGTTGGATCAATGTGTTATGTAAAATTCCAAGCTAATTGGAGCAAATTAGTGTTTTGAAACAAATCGAATCTAACGTGCTCCGATCGGTTGGACAATTTTACTCAACCTTGAAGTAAGTTTATGAGTTGCCCCTTTTTAAATTTGAGGTCGTTTGGAATTCCCTATTATTTTTAAAACAAATTTGACTTAGGTTCAGCCCCGACAAATTACAATTCTCTGACTAAGTGGTCGTAGGGTTAAAACTGGACCTAATGAACTCTGATTGACCTGAAAATTTATAACAATGTCCTTTTATATGCAGGGACATTACTTGTAAACTTTCACAGCATTAGGGATGTAGATGATGAAAATGTATTTGAATGAAAATCATGCAAATCCTGTTTTCCGAATCCCTTTTTGAACTAATTTCTGAATATGTGCTGAATGCTATAAATATGTGTGTAGATTAAGGATTAACCCTAAGTTAGGTAAGGTAAACTAGAACTAGCTTAGAAGGAAGTAGGAATTGAGTAAGACTTATGTTTGGAGTGTATGCTGATGTGTATTGTGGTTGTGAATGTTTGAATGTCGAAGTCTGTTTATATGTTCTATGTTTGTTTTATTAAATTGTATGTGTTTGACTAGGGCCCTAGATAGAAAATAAGTTTAAATTTTGATTGTAGACAGACCCATGAAGGCATTATAGCATAGGATGTAAAAGTGCCTTTTTCCAACCATTGAAGCTAATTACAAGTTTAGTTCCTTTGGAATTTCGAGGTTCCTTGGAGTTTGTTTCCTATTTTTTTTTAAGAAAATGTGTTGAAGGTTCAACTTTTGCTGTTTTCATATTTTAACAAAGTGGTTGTAGAACCACAGTTGAATCTAACAAACTCCAACTCATCTGAAAATTTACTTTTATAATTCTTTTATGCAAAGGGACGTTACTTGAAAAACTTGTATGACATTTTGGAATCGAATCAATCCTTGTTTTCGAAAATGTGTTTCAATGCAGTTACGTGATTTCTGATTTGGGTGGTATACAAATCATGGAAACCATATTATCTTTCAAAAACTCTTTTTGAGCAAATCTCTGGAATACTTGTTTAGTGTCAAATGTGTGTGTAGATATAGGCCTGAATTTTAGGTTGAATTAAGTAGATCAGGATCAGGTTAGAAGGAAATGGAGACTGCCTAAGTTAGAGTTTGCAATTAGGTGTGGATGTGAAATGTTGATGTGCATGCTTGAACTTTGATTGTTATATATATTATAATCGTTGTTTGACAATGTATGTGTTTTGCTAGGACTTAAGAGTATCCTTAAGTAATTATGATTAGATCCCTGTAAATACTGCCGTGTAAGTAGAATATAGGAGTAGATTGAGTTGTCCAAGATACGACAGTCAATAAATGTTTAATCGCATCTGATCTTAGAACTTAAGGCCAATTGAGAGTCTTTTTGGCCAGACTCTTGAAATGTTTAGTTGCCTAAAGAGTAAACCTTGGAAACCTTAGAGTTTTATAACTCCACAACGAACCATAATTGGTATTCCTTATTGAATGCAAGAGTCTGTGGTGTACCAATGAAAAAGGGTATGCCGATTCCAAGTGGGGGAGTAGAACCAAAATGAGGTGAGTATCGTAGTTGAAAAATCCCTTGGCTGGGATGGTTCTCCGTTTGACGGAATTGAACGGAATTTCGGGGACGAAATTCCAGTAAGTGGGGGAGAATTGTAACATCCCCTATTTTATTTTCCTAATTTAATTGGGGAAATATTAGACTTAGGAGGTAAGAGTAAGAGAAAAATCAAGTGTTAGATTTTAGAAACCAAAAATAGGTAGAAATTAGTTAAAGTTTCTAAATAGGGAGAAAATATTAGGATTTAAATATTTAGAGCTCAAAACCTAAAATCCACCGTTGGATGTGAAGTTGGGATCATTAGGGAGCTTATCTCCAAATTTGAGCAAGATCCAACGGTTAACGAAAAAGTTATGGCTGTTTGAATGTGAAAGTTGCTGTCAGATTTTATCTGTGGACATAGATGTCATGGTTGTGCACATCGATGTTGCACATCGATATCCATAGGTGGACATCGATGTCCACGACCTACAGAATCAGTTTTTAAGGCATTTGGCTGAGTTCATTTGGGAAAAAATCATAAAACCTCACTCGAACCTGTTGGGAAAAGTTAGGGTTCATCACCCCCAACCTCCAACCTCTTGATCCCTTCATCAAATCATCTTTTCCCTTCATCAAAGCAAGGTTTCGACTCTTCTTCACCATCAATCTCTTCTTTTCCTCCATCAACTCATGGTTCTCTCTCTCCATCTCTCATCTCCACTTCTCCAAATCAAGGTAAGAGAGGAGATATTCTCCTAATTAGAGGAAGGACCTATTTTTAGTAATAAGTATATAATATTATGCATGTGTTAGGTTTTAATTGTTGATTTGTTAAGTAGTATTAGAAACCCTAGATTTTCTCTATGTATGGAATGGTGAAATTAGTGTTTGATTATGCTTCATTTGTGCATTAATTGGTTGTTTGTGTGGTGTTGTTATTATTATGCATATTTCTATGCTTGGAACTTGATTATGGTGCAAAGTGGTTATGTTGGAATTATTTTAAGTTATAATTAATAACTTATAAAAGGACTATATACATATGGTTGGATTAATTAATCTACACTAATTAGAGGAAAAAGGAAACATGATTATATAAAACGACTTGGCTATTATAGTTAATTAAAATTAGTAGAAACATGTGCATCAGTAAGTGAGGAAGGACGTTAGGAATTGGAAAATATACGAGAACATTCTATGTGGACTGAAGGACAGTCATGCGAAGGTTCCATAGAATCGACGGACGAGAGTGATATAGTGGCTCAATTGTGTACCAACACAATTGTGGGAATTTATCATAGAGGACTTTGATCCACAAGATGGATCTAATACAGTATGAGGTATTCTACAAAGGGATGAAGTACTGGGCTAAGCCGTGGATTGGTCCTACGCGCACTATGATAGTTCTATCCGCCACTTAGGCACTTTGGGACTAGTGTAAAGTGGTTCCTGCTATAGCCAATTTGGGTATCCGGCCCAAATGGTACGATGTACACAAGATGGGATAGCTTCCCACCGTGCTAAGGGGAAATCCACCCGACATCGTATTGTGCAAGCATCGGTTGGGGAACACTTACTCCTAGTTGATATTTTCCAAATTGTGTGGAGGGCGATGTGAGGATATATGGCAAACCATGGTATATGGATACATTATGGAAAATATATGGAAATATGGAAACATGGACAAATGGAAATGGTACATGGAAATGGATATGGAAATGGTTATGGAAAGTGCATTGCATTGCATATCATTTCATACATGGCATCATATGGCATTAGAAGAGAATAGGGCATAACTATATATATATATATATATATATATATATATTTAGTTATATGTTTGGGTGTCATGTATTTTATTATGTTTTATTACTGTCTTTAGGTGTTTCCTTTGATTTTGAGTTATATCTCACTCTCTGTGTTGACCATTTTAGGTATTGAGGGAAAAAGTCACTACAGTTGCCAGAAGACCGAGGTTGGGTACACTAAGGTGTAACCCTATGTACATTGGGTTTATCCCTTTTCACAGTCAACCTATGCTCTCTTAGCATATAATGTAGGATTATTTTGTATTCAGGACTTTTTATATAAACTGTTGGGTTATCACCATTTGGTTTAATATTTGGGAAAAAATTATATGTATTTACTGGTAAAATGGTGATATTCCACTTTTAACTGGTAAACCTTAATTTCATTTTGGAACATGGTTTTCATCTATTCTGTTATAAGTATTTTGACGTAACTGAACGAATAGATTAATTTTCGAATAATCTGGCTGACAGGTGACAGGTTTTAATCATAAAGGTAAAGTCCAAATTTTAGAATAAACCCTGTCAAAATTTTCCTAAAAACTTTTATAATAATATGATATATGGAAGGTGTTACAACTCTTACTTTACTTAAGAATCCTAAACAAACATTCATTCAATTCAAGCATCACGTAATCACAAGTCATCAAGCCAACATGTCACGTTTACATACTCATTTATACACATAACTTAATCAATCAAGGAAATCAAATTCTTAAACATAATCAAACCGAATATGCATCACATAAACACAATTTCATTGAACTTCCACTTAATCAATTTCCATCTTAGCAAAGCTTCATCTTAAAATGCCTAAACATGTTAAAACCGTATGCATTATAACCTCACAAGTCAACACATAATTTCATGACATGAACACATATACTCATTCAAGGAAATTCTATTCAAGAGTTAAGGTCTAAAACGTGACCTTAACTAGATTTTCTCAAAAACACTTTCAAAGATTCAAGTCTTCTAAAAAACTCCAAATTCGACAACAATTTCACATACCTCATTAAGCAAATAAAAATATAATCCTAGCATGTATTTTCTTTATGAAACCGTGAGCACACATAGGTTTTTAGACAATTTTCATTTCACTTAAAACACATAAAATCAACTCATAATTCATGGAAATCACATATTCATCACTTAAATTTAAGAAAATCTTGGTCCTCTTTTATTTATACTTACAAACCGTGGCTAACATGGAAAATCACACAATTTATATTCATTTAAAACATCATTAAACTCAAGATTGTAACATGCAAAAGATCAATCAAAAGAAAATCAAGTCTTTAATCACATCATCATCAAAACCGTGACTTGTCCATAATTTTCTTAAAAAGAGTTTTCTTAAAGATTCAAACTTCCAAATCATACTTGGAATCACAAGATAGTGATATGCACACAACAAAATCCAACATCAAACTTCTAACCTAAAGGTCAAGCACAAACCATGGCCAACACAAGGGAAATCATCAAGAGAACTCAATCATCAAACATATCATGATTTAGGCATGGGTTTAGACATGCATGCAACCAAAAACACTAGATTTTTCGAAGATTCTTCATGAAAATTCAAAACAAAGTTCTTTTCAAAAACCCTTTTAAGAAATCAAGGAAGAAAACTCAAAATCAAGAGAGAGAACACTTTCTTAACAAAACTTTTAGAATCATGTTTAGAAAATAACATGCATGTGAAGGGAATCACTAGATCTAATCATAAAATAAACATGCATCAACACCTTTTTCAAACAAAATCAAGCTTTAGAAGAAGATCATGAAAAACGAAGAAGGATCAATGAAAAAGGTTTAAAACTTTTAAGATCATAAAACAAGGTTCTTACTTAATCGAAAGTCTTAGAGAATCAAGTCCAAATCTTAGGTCCCTTCTCTCTTTCCTCACGGCTCACTCACACTCTCTACGGTCCTTGGTTTTCTCCTTCTCTTCTTCACTAGCTTGGCTTGATCTATAGCTTAGGTTATGAAAAGTTCAAAGTTTGGTTCTCTCTTCCTTACAATTCGGCTACTCTCTCTCTCTCTCTTGTCACTAAGAGTTTGATTTTCTCTTAGTGCTATGTGTTTGGCTTTTGGAAAAGAAGTGGAAGAAAGTGTGTGTGTTGATGAAAGAATGGAGGAGAATTCACTCACTCCCTCACGGTTTTAGGGTGTTTGTTGGTGTGTGTTGATGTTGTTTGAGAGAAGAAGGAAATGGTGAAGATGGAATGAAGAATGAAAGGGTGAAAATGAGCTCATCCCCTCTCTCACACGGTTTGGTCCTTATTTTATTTTTCCTCACTTTTTCCTAATTGCCATCAAGGGCTTGCATGGGCGGCTTCTTTGCAAATACTTGGGGACTAAGTCACAAAACTTGGAGGCCAAGTTTTGCTCCTAGGCCCCTCACGGCCTCCTTCGTTTCTCCTTCCTCTTTCTTCACTTTTTCTTCTCTTATGTCATGCTTGGTCATGGGGATGATGTCATGGTTTGAATATAAAACATGCCACTTGGTAACCATGCAAATGAGCTTGGTGGCTAAGCTATTCACCTAGCATTCGGCCATGGAAGGTTTAGGATAGGTTAGATTAGCTAATTAGGTTTAAGACACTAATTAGGGTTCTAATCATGATTAGGGTAGGATTAGGTTAATTAATCTAGGTTTAGTCCACTAATCCTTAGTGATTAGGGCTTAATCAAGGATTAAGGTACTAATCAAAAACTTAATCATGGGTTTAAGGAAAGTTAATTCTAGATTAGCTCACTAACCAAAAAGGGTTTAGGGTTTAAGGGAGTAATTAAGTTCTTAGTCAAGAATTAAGGACTCGATTAGAGCTTAATCAAAGATTAGGATACTAATTAGGGTTTCTAGAATCAATTCTTAATCAAGATGATTTGGACTTGGACTCTCGAAACATAGAGAAAATAATTTTCCATCTTAAAATCATATGCATGAATCTTAGGCAATCAAACACACATTCAAAGAAAATAAATCGCCTTTCCAAAATAAATTTCAAGACTTATAACATTATTTCATGAAGAAAATCATACTTTAAAATCATTTACCACCTTGAAATCGTGAAGAAAGAAATTTATTTAAGAGGTTATCCTTTTCAAAATTCTTTTCTCAAAAATAATTCTTTTTAGGGATTAAAACAGTACGAGGATTTTGAGGGGTGTTACATTCTCCCCAACTTAAAGATTTCTCGTCCCCGAGAAATACGTTGTGGATTGGGTGGCAGGCACAAATTCTCACGTCACTTGCTTTCCATAAGGACATTCTTCTTCCGCTTTGTGATCATATTCTCGTTTGCCGATCTGATTTATGTAACACCCCGATTTGACAACTTGAAAATAAAATTTCTTTAATTAATATAGTGAAAATTTGGGCCAATTTTTTTTTGTTTTTTTAATACAAGTATTACACAAGATGAGAACGTTCGATTTCCAAAACGTAGTTACATTTTAAAACTCATGTTCTCACATTGCATAAAACCTTTCAAGTTTCAAACCGAGATGTTACGAAACATCGCACTCTGAAACTTGTTTTCACAAAACACATTTAAAAGCCCATTTCGTTTGTCTTAACCGTAAAACTTACTCTCGGTTATCCAGTTTTATAAAACACAGTTCGGGTGCACATGTGGATGCAGCTAATGATGTCTAAGTACCTGGTAAGGGAGTACAACACTTGAACATAGACACTATAACGATAGATCTTCGTCCAACGTAATGCTCCTCCGAAGAGTCGAACCATCGATCATCGAGTCCTCGAGCCGAGCTTGACCTTCTTCTCCTTCGAGACTCCATCTCGATCTCGTCTTCGTAGGCCAATGCTTGCAGCGCCGATTCCCAATATAAACTACTCACTCTGTCACCTGTGGACATCATCACAGAAGTCCACAGGGAAGGGGGAAAGACAGAGAGAGTAAGCATTCCGAACAACGTATCGTCGACGGTGTGGGTTTACGATAGGCAGAATATTAAGACAATACAGGCATACAACAATACACATTCGCAGCACAACAATACAGCGGATAGTTATGCAAGATGCATGAGAATGCAATGCAATCGTCGCATTATCTAAACCTTTATCTCTTTCTTAAGGGAATCTCTTATTCAGCTCATCTCGCAAAGCCGAAGTCTCTTAAACAACCTGTCTCGTAGAGTCGAAGTCTCTTTATTCACACATCTCGAGTCCATAACATCGGAAATTCAGGCTTTATGGTTTGGGTCTACATCTCCTCGGAATCCATCCACCTAATCAGAAGCAATCAGGAGTACAGGATCTCTAACCACACCGGCTATTACTGGATGGCAAAACAAATGAATACATAAAATGCCCGGGAAATAAGCACATCCGGCCGTGTTCGAGCATCCCTTTCACTGAACAAGATTTGGTCAAGGGGGTGTCAGTCCTCTGTCTAGTGATAATGTGGTACTTCGTCCACACCACTGAGTGACCAGCTCCGACCGGTTCAGCCAGGGCCCCTATGGTTTTCCCCACCTAGACAGACTTCCCAAGGCTTATGACGAATCACCGTCATTACCGTCCCCTATCTAAATCATCCAGCTGAACACCACAAGGGTAATTCAGGTGTATCTTCCTCTCCACTACTTTGTGTAACATCCCAAATTTTAAACCTAAGTGCAAGTCAATTAATAATAGTTAGAGATAATTGAGATAATAATAACACCATAAATATGTATTAAAATAAGTGTTCAAGCATTAGAAAAGATAAATAATAGTAATATTGGGTTAGGAAAAGAAAGGATCATTAAATTAGAGTTAGAAACAGGCCAGAAAAATAGATAATTCGGTATTAAAACATAACGTAGGTTAGAAAATCAAAATAAAAGATGTAGGACTCAAAACAAACTTTCCACCGTTGGATATGAAAATAAGGATTTCAGGAAGCTTGCTTCCAAATTTGAGCAAGATCCAACGGGTAATGAAGATGTTATCTCGAATTGAAGCAGGAAGAAAATAGGAGGAAAATAGGAAAATGAATAAATGGGGTACTGGGCAAAATACTCGAGTCTTTTGGAAAAGACTCGAGTGTTCTGGCTAGTTGGAAAATGACTCTTTCAGGCACTACTCGAGTCTTTGTGAAAAGACTCCAGTGTTTTACAGATTTAGAATCGGGGAAATTTGAACTCTCAGGTATACTCGAGTCTTTTGGAAAAGACTCGAGTATTTTTAAAGGAAACACTCGAGTGTTTTGTGCAGACAGTCTTAAAAACGTGTTTCAGCCAACAATCTCATTCATAACTCAACTACACTCTCTCTCCTAGGTCACGAACAGCTCCTCATTCTCTCTCTAGATTTCACCTCAAATCACCATTTCAATCCACAAATAAGCATTGAGAATCAATCCCCAACACATTTAAACACTTAATCTCCATTCAATCTCTCAAGTTCTTCCTCTCTCAATTCATGGGTAAGAGTTAGGGCCAACACCCAATCTTGGTTCTCATCTCTCAAGCTCAAGGTAAGTGGAATACAAGCTCTATTCCTCCTTTCCGTCATAGATTTCGAATTCCCCTCCCCAATCTCTAACTAATTTTCCTTTCTTTGGTTTCTAGCTCATTCTCTCTCTCTCCCATAGTTTTGGAGCTCTCTCTCTCTCTCTACAAGGGTGAGGTAAGGGAGTGGTTATAGTGAGCATTGGTTTGTTCTAGGGAATAGGTTCAAATTAGTTAATAAGAGCTTGCTAGGATTTATATGTTATTTTGATGTTATTAAATCCCTAGGATTATGAAGGAATAGAGTAGTTTAATTTAATTAAAGACATAAAAAGTAAACTTTGAGAATGCATAGAAATTGCTATGTATTAATGCTAAATGCTCTTTATATTAAATGTTGATTGAATTGATGAATATCTATTGATGTGAGTAATTGATCTAATTTGTGAGTTATTTGGAATATATGTGGATTTTACTTTTATGTGATAATGCAAGTAATGTTGCCAATGATTCTAAGTGTGATAATTGTTTTGAATTTAAATAAATGAAATTATAAAAATGATATAAGTTGCAGCTATGATTGATCCTTGGGATACACCGACCCATTAGGTGCCCTGTTAGGTGACAAGTTACCCATTAGGCACAAGTTACCCAATCTAGGTGAAAGTTACCTATTAGGTCCCGTAAATGCCCCATTAGGCGGGTGTATCCAATGGATCAATCATGCTGCACAATAGTAATAGTTTTGAAAAGAGAAAATGTGAATGTGATGGTAAAAGAGTTAAGATGTTGCTTTTAGTCCTAATGGGTGTCAACCGTGGCCTAATAGGTGGCAAGTTACCTGGATTGGGTGAAAGTCCTAGTGGGTGTGAAATGCCCTAACAGGTGCGCTAATCCCTAATGGTAAAGAAAAGATAAAATGATTTAAAAGATGATAAGATGTGTGTATGTTGTCCTCTGACCGTGAGGAGACATACGATGTTATTTGGGTATGTTAGCCTCTGATTGTGAGGTGACATACGGTGTGTGATTTCGAAAAAAAAAGGGTATGACGTATGGTTATGAGTTGAAAACGGATTATATGAGTAAGTGAAGGTAATGGACATGGAAATAAAAAGATGAAAAGTGAAACAAAATGATAAGTAATGAGAAATATAAATGAAATCTGAAATGGATTGCCAAATTGTAAATGCATGATATTTGCCTGTGAATAAATTGTGCCATATGATCTAATTGGTAATTGTGTCTGACTTAGTGGGTAATTATGTCTAATGAGAAACTGCTTTCCTATTTCATGTGCAATGCTCACTCCCTTACTATCCTTTACAGGTACACAGATTGAGATTGCACTATTACTGGCCGAGCAGGAGTGCACTCCACACCGTGGAGTGTAATTTAGTTTAGAGTGTATTATGGTCATTATATTATAATTAATCTATTTTGGGTTATTGAAATAATCTAATCACTGTAAGCCTGAGTTTGTTATATGTCGTTGTTAGGGCTTGTAAAGTCAATTATTACATTTAGAAGTTGAAATGTTTTTCTGGATTGTACTGGTTTGACAGGTGAAAATTCTAAATTTTTAGGAAGTCCGATAAACAGAGGAAACTCTGTCGGATTTTCATTAAGATTTAAAACAAAATTTTCAAGTCCTAAGTAAAAATCAACTTAATTATTAGTAATTAAACTATATAATTGTGAGGGTGTTACACTTCGGGTTAGGGTTTCAAGTCGTGAGGTTATACTTATTCGTTCAATCGTCGACCCATCCTAAGTCATCTCCGCCATACAGCTCCGACCATATGCGGAATGCTTCTGTGGGACTCGACCACTAAATCCGATGGGCTCCGACCCATCTCAAATCATTTTCGGCATACGACTCCGACCAGTATGCAGGATATCCACAATCTTTCTAACGGGCTACAACCCATTCAGAATCACCATCGACATATAGCTACGACTATAGTCGGAATATCAATCATCATTATGACGGGCTACGACCCACTCAGAATCACATCGGCATATGGCTCCGACCATATGCGGGATATCCATCAATCTTTGGTAGATAGGCTCCGACCTATCTTAAACCACTCTCAACATATGGCTACAACCATATGGAGGCCATCTCGACACATGGCTACGACCATGTGGAAATCATCTCATCACATGGCTACGACCATGTGGAAACTCTCTTTGTAGAATTCGGCACTCATTGCGTCTGGTCCAAAGACATCATCGTCGTCATCGTATCATCAGCTTGATCCACGTACTCAGCATATCAGCATCATCCTGTTCCATTGCGTGTTCCATCCCTTAGAGTTTCACTCTAATCGTTGGGGGAATTCCTTATAGTTTTCTATGTCTCTTCTATTCTTATCTTATATCGCGGGATGATGCATTATGCTCATGCAATGACAATATAAACAACAATATATCTCAACATACAAACATGTCAATCAATCAATACCATGTAATGGTATAGGTCTGAGTCTTCGTATACCACGATACAAACAATCACACAATTTATCGGGTATACTACTAGCTACGATAGACCCTTACTTCGACTTTGAGAGAGTACGAAGTGTCCTAATAGATCACCTAAATACCACGGTGTCTTAGGGAAGCTTCTCTCTCACCTCAACTCCAGCAAATACCTCGTCCGAGATCGCTGCGGGTCCTCCCAACTGTCAGCTGCTCCAAGTTCTTGACTTGTACGCACCTCATACTAGATAGGAGACACTAACGTTACTAGTCTATCTAAATGATCGTCACACTTAAAATCCAAAACGTGTTTTTCGAAAATCCTTTTCACTTCTTGCCGGAAAATCGTAAAACGTCAAGATTTTCTCAAAACCAAAATCCAACTTTCACTATACTTTAAATACTTTGAAATCATTATAAGAAATCAATGAAATCATTTTAAATAAATGGATCGGTTGCTGGTCCGTCTTGGACAGCAGCTCGCTCGATCCCGCAAACATCGAATAACACCACTTTTGAAATCTAACTTTTCTTAAATCACGTACCATTTAAAACTTAAACTTTTAAAACCATTTTCAAGATTGAAAAACAATAAAATCTGGACAGCCAAGGTACGGGTCCATAAAGCACTCTTTAGAAAATCTGAAAACATTATAAAATCGCATTTTTCAAACCAACTTTATCTTATATTAGGTACTCATCAAAACTCAACTTCAATGACTTTGAAAACATTTTCAAATATGAAATACAACTCATAAAAACTCTGGACAGCATCATATTCTAGGTCTTAGATTCATTTTCCTTTGTCCAAAACCAATTTAAATCCATAAACAAATTAAGCATCTTGAAAACAATTCAATAAACACTTTGATCAACACTTTCTCAAGTTCAAACACTTTAAAATCAAACATGGGAAGCATGATGCTTCAAATAAGACAAACCATTTAGCACATAGAACATAGCACATTTCAAATCATAATTTCAAACTATTGGCCTAGATCGAAATACCGTAAACAATTAACTTTGCAAATTCATTCATGCTTAGTCTAAACATACCATCAAGCAATCACTCATTCAATTATTTCAAGACATTATAATCGTCATACAATTCCAGTCAAGTCATGAAGTGAAGTACAAAATTCATGTTTGTCAAAAACATGAAAATGAAGCTTTTGTTCAATTACGAGAAAGCACAAAAGATAAAATCTAAAACTATACCAAATCAATTTGTCTAACCTTCAAAATTTCCAGAACATACACATATATGTTAAAGTTCATCACATAAAATTTTCAAGTCATTTGAACAATCCTAAACTAGGTTTCAAATCAGATTTTGTATGAAAAGCAAAATAGAACTGTTGCTGGCCTGAGACCAAAATGCCATTATTAAAAATAGTGTTTCAACTCCGAATTGCATGAAAATTGGTATAAAGCATCCTTACACAATAAAGAACATCCCATAAAAATTTCAGATTATTTGGAGTTGTGAAAGTCATACGTTTTCAATTAAAATTTTCACTAAGTCTGGAAAATATGAACCAAACGGTTCACTGTTTTGCCTTTAGTAAAATTATCAAATCAACTCCAAATCTCCTCAAATTTTTCAGAGAGCATCTAGAGAGTTTCAGGAAGCTACCATAAAAATTTCAAGCAATTTGGAGTAGCACAAGTTTGAAAATTCTGTTCATCTATAAACCGGAAAACTTGTTTTCTCAAAATCGTCTTCACAAAATTGGTTCTCATAGAAATAGGAAATCGATTCCAAAAATCTTTCAAAAACTTCAGAGAAACTCATTTTATCATACTTAAATTAGTGACAAAATTTCAAAATTATTGAACATGCACAAATATTATTTATCAAGGTTAAAAACACACATATCCAAACTTCAGCACAAAACTTTATCAAATAAACTTGTTCATTCATTTCAAACATTACATAACCACAAGTTGTCGAGTTGAACATGCATATATCTTAATCAAATAAAGAAATCATACTCATGAACACACAAAAACCGAATCATGCCTCATACCAACACTTAGACAAATTTCCATTTAATTCACACTTAATCAATTATATCTTAGCAAAACTTCATCTCATTACACTTGTCTTATGCCAAAACCGTATGCTTCATTAGTTTCTCAAAACTTATTTTCTCAAAGAATAACTTTACAAATCAACATGTAGTTTCATGGCATCAACATACATACATTCAAGAAAATTTAGCTCCAAAGTTAAGGTCCAAACCGTGACCTTAACTAGGTTTTCTCAAAAACATTTTTTAAAGGTTAAAGACTTCTAAAAACAACTTCAAATCCAATAACAATTTCACATCATTCATCAAGCAAGTAAAAATAAAACCCTAGCATGCATTTTCTACATAAAACCGTGAGCATCTTCACACTTCTAAACAATTTTTATTTTACATCAAACACTTAAGATCAACACAAAGTTCATGGAAATCATATAATCATCAATCAAACTTAAGAAAATCTTAATCTTCCTAGTCAAGCATGTAAAACCGTGACTAACACACAAAGATCATAACATCACATAAATTCCCATTCATTCAAATCATCACTTAATTTCAAAATCATGACATGAAAGAGATCAAACAAAAGAAAATCAAACTTTCACTCACAACAACATCAAACCGTGGCTAACATAGTAAGTCACATAATTTCTATGCATTCAAAACATCATTAGATTCAAGATTGTGACATGCAAAAGATCAATCAAAAGAAAATCAAGTCTTCATGCATAACAACACCAAACCGAGGCCAATCACAAGAAAATCATCAAGGAAAAGTTCAATTATTTTCAAAAGTCTTTATATCACAACTCAAACATCAAGTTCATCATAGATCAAGCATGGATCTTGGCATGCATGAAGTCAAAAACATTAGATCAACACAAAAGCAAACATGCATCAACACTTCTTCAAACAAAACCAAAGTTTAGAAAGAAAGCATGAAAACGAAAAAGAATCAAAGAAAAAGGTTTAAAACTTTTTAGATCATGAATTAAAATTCTTACTTAATCAAAAACTTTAAGGAATCAAGTCCAAGATCTTTGGTTTCTCCTCTCTTTCCTCATGGCTCACTCACTCTATCCTAGTCCATGGTTTTCTCCTTCCCTTCTTTGCTAATCTTAGCTTGATCTTGCTTAGGATGTGAAGAGTTCAAGGTTTGGTTCCCTTTCTCTTAATGTTCGGCCACTCTCTCTCTTTTTCACTAAGAGTTTGGTTTTCTCTTAGTGTTGTGTGTTTGGTTTGAAGAAGAAATGAGGAAGGTGTGTGTTGATGAAAGAATGAAGGAAATGAAGAGAAACTCACTCCTTCCACACGGTTTTAGTGGTGTTTGTGGGTGTGTGTTGGAGTTGCTTGAGAGAAGAAGAAATGATGAAGATGGAAGAATGAAAACAACTCACTCTCTTTCTCACACGGTTTTGGGATTCTTTTATTCTTCTTCATATTTTCTTATTTGCTATCAAGGGCTTGCATGGGGGGTTTGGTTGCAACTACTTGGGGACTAAGTCACAAAACTTGGAGGCCAAGTCTTGCTCCTAAGTCCCTCACGGTTTTGGCTTCTATGTCCCTCCTTAGGTCATGCTTTGGTCATCATGGTGATGTCATGGGCTTGACTTTTTGGCATGCAACTTGGTGACCAAGTTAAGGAACTTGGAGGCCAAGTTAATCACCTAACATTCGGCCATAGGGTATTAGGGTAGGATTAGGTTAGCTTAATTAGGTTTAAGGCACTAATTAGGTTCTAATCATGATTAGGGTAGGATTAGGAAAGATTAATCTAGGTTTATCTCACTAATCCTCCTAGATTAGGGCTTAATCAAGGATTAAGATACTAATCAAAAACTTAATCTAAGCTAGCATAGGTTTAGTGAAAACTAATTCTAGATTAGCTCACTAACCTCGATGGTTTAGGGTTTAAGAGAGTGATTAAGTTCTTAATAAAGGATTAAGAATTCGATTAGGGTTTAATCAAAGATTAGGATACCAATTAGGGTTTGAGAAATGATTCTAGATCAAGATAATTGTACTTTGATTTCTTTGAAACTTAGAGAAAATAATTTTCCATCTTAAGATTGTAACGCCCCGATTTTCGCCTCCCGAAAATAATCGTTATTTATTTTAAAAGTTGCTAAAAATGAGGCCATTTTTTTTAAAACGATGTGGGTGCAGATTTTACGTACATACCTGAAAATCGAGTCGTTACGTAAAACCTACTTCCACACATTACCAAAACGAGTTCATAGTTTTTTTTTTTTGCCAACACGAAAGATTCGGCCAGTTCACAAAATAAAAGTAGGGCAACCTTACAGAGGTGGTACTTCACTTGGATAATCCTTAACTTCACTTACAACACATAACTAAATACCCTACCTACGACTCTTCCTAGCATAGACTATGGGATGAAGATCCCGATCCTCCTTGGGCTCTTGTTTGACTCTAGAAGATAACGCCATTGCCGTTGCTGCTGGTCCACCATACTTTGGCACCCACTGCATCCTAACTGGAGCAGGAGAAGTCTTCAGAGTTTCACAGCGCAGCTTCTCTTCGTAGTCGGTGTATCCACGGACAGACACTTGTCCTAGCAGGGGTCCTAGATTAGCTCCGCAAAGACGATGCTCAGGATCCGGAATCACAATCTGCGAATCTCCGACCCATACCCAACCATACGGGGTACGCTTCCAACCACATCCATGCCTCATCCAAGTTGAGATCTCCATGCGATATTCTATCTGCACATTGGAATACCAGAAACACCGGTACGCCAATGAGCAGGAGAGAGTTAGCACTCCGAACGACAAGTCGTTGACGTTGTGGATTTACCGCAGGCGCAAATATCAAGACAACGCACACAATACCAGCAATGCACACACAACACACAAACAAGATATCACCATTATTATTATCTTAGTATCATCTTCAATATTATTCTTTTTTTTTCAATTACTTCCTCAATTACTTCTTTCTTTCAATCCATCACTTATTTCCTTTCCCTCTCCGAGGGTCACATCACTTTCTTTCACACTTTCTATCTCATCACCAACCATTCCCAAACTTCTCTTTTCTCAATCATAATTCTTTTCTTAATAAGTCTTATCAATTATAACCATCGATGATTAAGGGGAAATTAAGAATCATCGAGGTGCGCGTCCGTTCGTAGTTAGCACTCTCGTCTCAAGCCTACATCTCCTCGGCCACCAACCACCTAGTCGGAAGCAAACAGGAGTACAGGACCTTTACCGTGCGGGCACGACAGCTGTCACACACAAATGGCCCCAGGCCAGGAGGTCTCAGCCTCAATAACATAATCATCATAATCACGGCACACTGCCTCGCAGTGGCAAACAAAATGCCCCACTCCAGTCCCTCTCACTGTTCCTGAACTGCCATAGGGGTGACAGCACTATTCCGGTCGCGGGTGCGGAACTTACCACCGCATTAGACCCAGTCCCTACCACGTTAGTACGCCACATGTGGGGTTCATTCCGCCCAGAATAGTACTCAAGGCAACGTGACGTTTTACCGCCCAAGCCTACCCTAATGCATTCATCAACCCGAATATCCCTGATATCCGGGGTACCTTCCTCTCCACTACTTCGCACTCTCATACCTCACCGTATTCGTTGTTAATGTCTTTTAAAAGTCTTTTATCTTTAATTAACCTAATGGTCAGCTCACCCTTCGTGCATCCCTTCAATGAGTCCTGACCGCTAACTTTGCATCACTTTTCAAACTCAGCACAGAGCGGAATCACAATCTCAACTTGAATCTCATCACAAAACTTCCCTCAACAACCCTTCCATAAAAAAAATCTCTCCTCATAGCTTTCACAGTTCTCACTCCACAACTCCCTTTCAAACTTTTTCTTTCATAAAACTCTTTCAAAACTTTAGTTCATAAATTCTTTTCTAAAAGCTTCATTTCATAATTCTTTCCCAGAATCCTCCTTTCGAAAACTCATTTCAAAAGACAAGTCTCTTTTCAAAATCCTTTTTCAAAAAGTTTCTTTTCAAAATCTCTTTCATAAAAATCTATCTTGGAAATCTTTTCTTATTTTGGGAACCCTTTTCAAGTACAAGACTCCTTTTTGAAAATAGACTTCACTTTGGGAATCCCTTTTCAAAATTATATTTCGAAAACTGATTTTCAAAAACCTCATTTTCATAAAACTCCTTTTTTTTTAAGAAAATTCTTTTTCCAAAATCTCTTCTCAAAAACTTTCTCTTCTTGAGGACTAGGGGAGGAGCAAGCTCAACTCAGACTAGCCTCAATCCAAGACGACAAAACCCAACAATTCACATCTTCCTTCTTGAGAACCGGTGGAGGAGCAAGCTCGACTCAGACCAGTCTCAATCCAGGAGAATAGAACCAAACGACTCACACCTTCCTCCTCCTCATATCTCACTTTCAATATCACCTCAACGTTTCTTCCTCGCTCTGGCCCACTCGCATTGTAACACAAAATCCTTTTCACTCTCATCTCTTATTTCATCTCAACCATCAACTCAATCCTCTCACCATTATTTCCATTCTTAATGTCTTATCAAAATAAGGCGGCCTTTCTCAACAAGGACTTAGGCCCAACAAGGAATTATATCTTTCTTGGTGTGTTTTACTCTTACTCTCCTTTATCATTATTAATTATTCCACATTAACGATTCAATATTGTCATACATAAACAAACAAGAATAAACACACATCATCACACATCACACACAACCATGTGGTCTTTGTCCCATTCGTATGAGTGGCCACACAAGCAAACAATTGCCACCATACTACTGACGCAGAACCACTTAGTTCCGATCTTTGAGCTGATACGGAACGTCTTAATACGACACCCACTACCACGGTGTCTTAGGAAAGCTACTCTCTCACCTGAGGTTCAGCCATCTGATGAACACGGTCTCCTCTGATCTTGTTTGCTGCCATTGCCTTAATCCCTCGCCTGTAACGTTTCCTCGGATTAATTAAAACACATTTCCATTAAAACCTTTTAAGAAAATTCTTTCCCATTCCTTATCAACTCAAAAGTTTCTTAATTCTTTAAAACACCTTGAAATCATTTTGAAAACATCAATTAAAACAATTTAAATCAATTGGTTAGGTGGCGGGTCCGTCTTGGACAGCACCTTAACCGATCTCAAAAACATCGAAAAATTCGCCGGTTTCAATCCGGGTTTTCTAAAATCAAATACTTTTCGAAAACCAAACTTCGAGTCTCATGAACTCAATTTAAAACATCAAAAACAACTCTAAAACAAACTTGGACAGCAAAGAAATGATTTCACAAAATCAATTAAATAAAAATTCAAAACACCGTAAAACACTCTTTTTATTGTAAATACTTTTTAAATCAATATAAACACTTTGAAAACTTAAGTTTTTATCACAAAATAAATCACCACATCATTTCACAAACTCAAATAAATCAAACCAAACAGATTTCAAAACCAAGCATACACACATACGGACAACAACACACTTTGATCACATATGCACTTCAGTCACAAACCAAACATCAAATACTCAATTTAATCACTTTCAAAAACAAAATCATCTAGGCCTACCTATACTCACCAACCAATGCATCCACACATAAATTAGCCAAGCACAGCACTTATTCTTAAGTCTTATCCTAATTAACAAACATAGACTCCTAAACCGAATACACACACTTAATTCACTAAGCATAGAATCTATCATTAACCAATTAGTTTACATGCATGGACCGAAAATTTCACAATTCAAAACATGGTTTATGTATCATCAAACATACAAAATCACACAATTATTCTCTTCTTTTTCTTAATAAAACCGTAAGCTTAATCATGAGAAAATTTTACCAACTTTAATTTATTTCCTAAGCTCAAACCGAATCAAAATCATGCAAGGACATAAGGCACATATCAAGTTTCCATAAAATAAAAACATGGATTTTGAATCAAGACATGGCCGAGTATGACATGCACAAAATAGACACTTAGATCACATCATGTTCATGCAAATTAAATTGTTTTAAGGTTCATTTTCCTAATTTCTTCTAAAATCCGGGGCATGCAACACAAGAAATCATGGTCTCTCTACTTAAAATTAACAATGCGTGTATTCAAACCATGTAGATCAAGTCATGCATTTAGCCATATAAGCACACATCAAAACAAAAAAAATCATTTTGAGCAAGAAAAGGATAAAACCGAGACATGCATAAAAAGAAAATATAATCTTTTCACCTAGGATTAGCATGCACACATTTAGATAAAGTAGATCAAGTTATGAATCAAAACATAGGAACACAACTAGAAGACAAAAATCAATTTAAATAAAAAGGGGTCAAACCGAGATACATTCAAAGAAATAGGAAGACTTTTATTCAAAATTATTTACAATACTCAAAACAAAATCAAGATCAACACAAAATCAAGGATCAAAGCACAAATTAAAGTTTTTATCAAAATTAAGTCAAAACCGAAACATGCAAAAGTTTAAAACCATAAAAATCATTTTCAAGCAACATACAAGACCAAAAATCATCAAACAAATTTAGATCAAACATTAATTTAGCAAATAATCACATAGACACTCATTGATTTATGGTTTTAAACATCAAAAGTAGACATGCAAGAAGATCTACTTTAGGTTCATAAAGATCAAAACAAAACTCTAGATCAAAAAGGAAAACATCAAGATCTACCACAAGAACAACAACACTAACCGAATTAACACACATATAACTATAATTATTACAAATTAGTTTCAAGTCTTTAAAAGTCCATAGATTAACACAAAGGTGTATAAAATTAGACATGCAAGGGAAGAAAATAAAATTGCAAGATCAAAACTAAGTCTAAGGCTTCTAAGTCTTCGGCTATACCAAGAAGAAAAGGTCTTCTAAACACTCCTAAGCTCTTGGTCTTCAAAGATCTCATAGTTTGGCTTTGAATTCTCCTTCTTCTTCCTCCTCTCTAAGCTTCACGGTTTCTCCTTCTTTTTCTTTCTATTTTTCTAAGTTTTAGTCTAAGAGTTGGAGAGGCTCTTAGACTTGTGTTCTGTGTTGATGTTTGGACGAAGGAAGTGAAGAAATGAAATGGGTGAAGGAAATGCATCTCAAGGCCAAGGCTTATATAAAAATGTATGGATTCCTATTTTAGCCTTCAAGTGATTCGGCCAAGGCTTCAAGAAAGAAGGGTAATTTCGGCCTTCTCCTAATTTGCATGGGTGGAGATTAGCAAATTGCAAAAGGGAACAATATAGGAGACATAGTGCTTAGGGTTTCATCCTAGGTTTTTGACTTTTGGGTTCTCCTTAGGGTTTCCATCTAGTTAGGGTTTAGTTGGGACTTTGGTTGAGTCTTGGTTCACCTAGTTACAACTAAACCTCCTACTCCACTCACACATACACACGGCACTCTCACACACTTACACATATTCATTTTCATGCACACACACACACCCATTTGCACGACACATACACCCACATAGGCACACCTAATCACATTTATCCACTAATTCAATTTTTCCTTATGCGTACATGCATGACCGTATATGCATATTCATACACACATAGAGAAATAATTCATTTCATGCATAATAATCATCGAAACATCAAACACATATTTCTAGCAAATCAATCACCATTTTAAAGTAAAATTTAAAACTCATAACCTTACTTTACAAAAATCATTCCCTTAAAAATCATTTTTCACTTGAAAACATGAGCAAAGAATTTTATTTTAAGAAAACACCCCTTTCAAAAATACTTTTCTCAAAAATAATTCTTTTTAGAAATAAAACCAGTTCGAGGATTTTGAGGGATGTTACAAAGATCATAAAACTATATGCATGAATTTAGGAAAACGAAATCTTAATTAAATCTCGAGCAATATGATTTCATTGAAAATCTTAGAAAATTACACACACAAAATCACAACACAAGTAAATTAAATTCCAAGGCATAGAACCCATCGTGAGATCAAAACTCTTTTAAATCAATTATTAAGTCAATTAGGTTAAATCTATAAAAATGCACAAAGAAATCCATTTCTCAAATAGTAAAATTATTCCAAACTCAATAAAATAATTTGCCTGAATTCCATAAAAATCTTTATTTACCAAAATTTCATAAAATCAACAATTGATTAAGTAATCGAATAAAATACCATAAAAAAAACATTTGTAAAACAATATTTCAAAACTTCTTCTTTAATGAAAACTTATTTATTTTAGTCGGAAAAATACGGAATGTCACACTCTCCTCAACTTAAAGATTTCTCGTCCTCGAGAAATGCTGCGCGAAACTCCACGACCAACGGATGTTGGATTTCCGTAAGCGATTCTTTTAGCCTTTAACAATAGTCGTCGCCCTCGAGTCGCCAATTATGTACCATTCTTTGGAGGTTCTTGGGAGGAAGTCAAATTGATTACTTTCAAAAGCAATCTTTCGGGCCATTCCATTATCAGATACAATGGAATTTTAACGGTTTAGTTTTGCCAACAAAAGTTTAAGGGTTTAAAGGTTTTAAAACAACATTTAGAAAGATTAACATGCTTATGCCAATCCCTACAAGGGTACTAGTACTCTCATGGTCTTTCTCCCTTAACTTGACTCTTCTCATCAACTTAATCATAGACGGGTTATTATAAACCTCATAATTCTCCGTTCACTCCCCAACTTTGATGAATCATACTCCTATACATCATATCTATCCAATAGCATTTTACAGGGACTAAAACCATAAAAATTCCAACACCCACCGTTTCTAGTTTATCTTACAAAACTTCCCATCACTTGGTTCAAGCCTATCGGTGTATCACCTTAAATTCTGCTGTCTAGACTAAATTTTCTTCCTCATCGAATTACTAGGGTAACTATTATTCCTTCCTTCTCCCTAACAACCACTAAATTTTCAAGGAAATATACATCATCTTACTCCTTATCCCAAATAACTTATGCATTCTAAACCTTTTTTCCTCCTTTATAGCTCACCTTCGGGTTCTAAACCATCAAAAACTCTCCAACTCAGGGATTCATCCTCCTATTTTAACGACTTGAATCCTAGAAACATCCTTGAATCCAAAACCTACAGTCATCTATGTCCATTAGAACATCAGATCTTAGTCATTTAACCTAATTTTGGACGTCACTTAAGGGTTTCATCCATTTATTTTACCACCCCATTTATTCAATCTCATGGTCCTATCCTAAGTTCACATCCACTCCAATCGTTCACCTACTCCAACTAGAGCTTTTCTAACCCTAAATCCTTCAAACTGGTCTCAGATGTTTACCACCTTAATGCTATCCATACCATTACTCAGGGTAGGCTACTATCAGACTTGCGGCTCTAAGGGGTATCCTTACCTTACTTTGTTCGTACTTACTTATCCCTCAATCATCATAACTCTTCCTTAGCAACACCTCACTGTCCACCTCATAATTGGGAAATATCTACTTGATTGGCATAGGATGTCAGGGTCTAGGATTGTTACAAAGGTTCTGAAGAAGAAAATCGTTTTGTCAAAGTTCAGGAGATGGAACTTTGGGTTCATCAGTAGTTACAGTCTTGTCAAGTTGCTTGACAGAACAGGGTCACTTTCAAAAGACATGCCAGGCCGCCAAGGACGTTGGCCATGATCACAAAAAAAAAGGTTCATATCAAAGAAGCCTCAACAAACAAGGTCTCATATCAGGGGTTCAGAAGTCATTGCAGACAAAACAGGTTCCCAACAAAGAGGGCTTCAACAAAGGCTCACGACGACACTAGCCTCGGTTCTTAGTATGCACCGTAGACAAACTCCCAACGCACTCCAGAGATAGAGAGGTAGAATGATAGAAACAGAACGAGTGTTCACACAACTTTGTACTTGTACTCTCACTCATCGTAATTCTAACACTAACACACAAACAGACGCACACAAGCAAAGCATGTAAGCCCATATAACAGGCTACTTAGGACAACCATTGCTTTGATACCACAAATGTAACACCCCGATTTGACAACTTGAAAATAAAATTTCTTTAATTAATATAGTGAAAATTTGGGCCAAATTTTTTTTTTAATACAAGTATTACACAAGATGAGAACGTTTGATTTCCAAAACGTAGTTACATTTTAAAACTCATGTTCTCACATTGCATAAAACCTTTCAAGTTTCAAACCGAGATGTTACGAAACATCGCACTCTGAAACTTGTTTTCACAAAACACATTTAAAAGCCCATTTCGTTTGTCTTAACCGTAAAACTTACTCTCGGTTATCCAGTTTTATAAAACACAGTTCGGGTGCACATGTGGATGCAGCTAATGATGTCTAAGTACCTGGTAAGGGAGTACAACACTTGAACATAGACACTATAACGATAGATCTCCGTCCAACGTAATGCTCCTCCGAAGAGTCGAACCATCGATCATCGAGTCCTCGAGCCGAGCTTGACCTTCTTCTCCTTCGAGACTCCATCTCGATCTCGTCTTCGTAGGCCAATGCTTGCAGCGCTGATTCCCAATATAAACTACTCACTCTGTCACCTGTGGACATCATCACAGAAGTCCACAGGGAAGGGGGAAAGACAGAGAGAGTAAGCATTCCGAACGACGTATCGTCGACGGTGTGGGTTTACGATAGGCAGAATATTAAGACAATACAGGCATACAACAATACACATTCGCAGCACAACAATACAGCGGATAGTTATGCAAGATGCATGAGAATGCAATGCAATCGTCGCATTATCTAAACCTCCATCCACCTAATCGGAAGCAATCAGGAGTACAGGATCTCTAACCACACCGGCTTTTACTGGATGGCAAAACAAATGAATAAATAAAATGCCCGGGAAATAAGCACACATCCGGCCGTGTTCGAGTATCCCTCTCACTGAACAAGATTTGGTCAAGGGGGTGTCAGTCCTCTGTCTAGTGATCATGTGGTACTTCGTCCACACCACTGAGTGACCAGCTCCGACCGGTTCAGCCAGGGCCCCTATGGTTTTTCCCACCTAGACAGACATCCCAAGGCTTATGACGAATCACCGTCATTACCGTCCCCTATCTCAATCATCCAGCTGAACACCACAAGGGTAATTCAGGTGTATCTTCCTCTCCACTACTTCGGGTTAGGGTTTCGAGTCGTGAGGTTATACTTATTCGTTCAATCGTCGACCCATCCTAAGTTATCTTCGCCATACAGCTCCGACCATATGCGGAATGCTTCTGTGGGACTCGACCACTAAATCCGATGGGCTCCGACCCATCTCAAATCATTTTAGGCATACGGCTCCGACCAGTATGCAGGATATCCACAATCTTTCTAACGGGCTTCAACCCATTCAGAATCACCATCGACATATAGCTACGACTATAGTCGGAATATCAATCATCATTCTGACGGGCTACGACCCACTCAGAATCACATCGGCATATGGCTCCGACCATATGCGGGATATCCATCAATCTTTGGTAGATAGGCTCTGACCTATCCTAAACCACTCTCAACATATGGCTACAACCATATGGAGGCCATCTCGACACATGGCTGCGACCATGTGGAAATCATCTCATCACATGGCTACGACCATGTGGAAATCATCTCATCACATGGCTACGACCATGTGGAAACTCTCTTTGTAGAATTCGGCACTCATTGCGTCTGGTCCAAAGACATCATCGTCGTCATCGTATCATCAGCTTGATCCACGTACTCAGCATATCAGCATCATCCTGTTCCATTGCGTGTTCCATCCCTTAGAGTTTCACTCTAATCGTTGGGGGAATTCCTTATAGTTTTCTATGTCTCTTCTATTCTTATCTTATATCGCGGGATGATGCATTATGCTCATGCAATGACAATATAAACAACAATATATCTCAACATACAAACATGTCAATCAATCAATACCATGTAATGGTATAGGTCTGAGTCTTCGTATACCACGATACAAACAATCACACAATTTGTCGGGTATACTACTAGCTACGATAGACCCTTACTTCGACTTTGAGAGAGTACGGAGTGTCCTAATAGATCACCTAAATACCACGGTGTCTTAGGGAAGCTTCTCTCTCACCTCAACTCCAGCAAATACCTCGTCCGAGATCGCTGCGGGTCCTCCCAACTGTCAGCTGCTCCAAGTTCTTGACTTGTACGCACCTCATACTAGATAGGAGACACTAACGTTACTAGTCTATCTAAATGATCGTCACACTTAAAATCCAAAACGTGTTTTTCGAAAATCCTTTTCACTTCTTGCCGGAAAATCGTAAAACGTCAAGATTTTCTCAAAACCAAAATCCAACTTTCACTATACTTTAAATACTTTGAAATCATTATAAGAAATCAATGAAATCATTTTAAATAAATGGATCGGTTGCTGGTCCGTCTTGGACAGCAGCTCGCTCGATCCCGCAAACATCGAATAACACCACTTTTGAAATCTAACTTTTCTTAAATTACGTACCATTTAAAATCATTTTCAAGATTGAAAAACAATAAAATCTGGACAGCCAAGGTACGGGACCATTAAGCACACTTTAGAAAATCTGAAAACATTATAAAATCGCATTTTTCAAACCAACTTTATCTTATATTAGGTACTCATCAAAACTCAACTTCAATCACTTTGAAAACATTTTCAAATACGAAATACAACTCATAAAAACTCTGGACAGCATCATATTCTAGGTCTTAGATTCATTTTCCTTTGTCCAAAACCAATTTAAATCCATAAACAAATTAAGCATCTTGAAAACAATTCAATAAACACTTTGATCAACACTTTCTCAAGTTCAAACACTTTAAAATCAAACATGGGCAGCATGATGCTTCAAATAAGAGAAACCATTTAGCACATAGAACATAGAACATTTCAAATCATAATTTCAAACTATTGGCGTAGATCGAAACACCGTAAACAATTAACTTTGCAAATTCATTCATGCTTAGTCTAAACATACCATCAAGCAATCACTCATTCAATTATTTCAAGACATTATAATCGTCATACAATTCCAGTCAAGTCATGAAGTGAAGTACAAAATTCATGTTTGTCAAAAACATTTAAATGAAGCTTTTGTTCAATTACGGGAAAGCACAAAAGATAAAATCTAAAACTATACCAAGTCAATTTGTCTAACCTTCAAAATTTCTAGAACATATACATATATGTTAAAGCTCATCACATAAAATTTTCAAGTCATTTGAACAATCCTAAACTAGGTTTCAAATCAGATTTTGTATGAAAAGCAAAATAGAACTGTTGCTGGCCTGAGACCAAAATGCCATTATTAATAATAGTGTTTCAACTCAGAATTGCATGAAAATTGGTATAAAGCTTCCTTCCACAATCAAGATCATCCCATAAAAATTTCAGATTATTTGGAGTTGTGAAAGTCATACGTTTTCAATTAAAATTGTCAATAAGTCTGGAAAGTATGAACCAAACGGTTCACTGTTTTGCCTTTAGTAAAATTATCAAATCAACTCCAAATCTCCTCAAATTTTGCAGAGAGAATCTAGAGAGGTTCCGGAAGCTACCATAAAACTTTCAAGCAATTTGGAGTAGCACAAGTTTGAAAATTCTGTTCATCTTTAAACCGGAAAACTTGTTTTCTCAAAATCGTCTTCACAAAATTGGTTCTCATTGAAATAGGAAATCGATTCCAAAAATCTTTCAAAAAATTCAGAGAAACTCATTTTATCATACTTAAATTAGTGACAAAATTTCAAAATTATTGAACATGCACAAATGTTATTTATCAAGGTTAAAAACACACATATCCAAACTTCAGCACAAAACTTTATCAAATCAACTTGTTCATTCATTTCAAACATTACATAACCACAAGTTGTCGAGTTGAACATGCATATATCTTAATCAAATAAAGAAATCATACTCATGAACACACAAAAAACGAATCATGCCTCATACCAACACTTAGACAAATTTCCATTTAATTCACACTTAATCAATTATATCTTAGCAAAACTTCATCTCATTACACTTGTCTTATGCCAAAACCGTATGCTTCATTAGTTGCTCAAAACTTATTTTCTCAAAGAATAACTTTACAAATCAACATGTAGTTTCATGGCATCAACATACATACATTCAAGAAAATTTAGCTCCAAAGTTAAGGTCCAAACCGTGACCTTAACTAGGCTTTCTCAAAAACATTTTTTAAAGGTTAAAGACTTCTAAAAACAACTTCAAATCCAATAACAATTTCACATCATTCATCAAGCAAGTAAAAATATAACCCTAGCATGCATTTTCTACATAAAACCGTGAGCATCTTCACACTTCTAAACAATTTTTATTTTACATCAAACACTTAAGATCAACACAAAGTTCATGGAAATCATATAATCATCAATCAAACTTAAGAAAATCTTAATCTTCCTAGTCAAGCATGTAAAACCGTGACTAACACACAAAGATCATAACATCACATAAATTCCCATTCATTCAAATCATCACTTAATTTCAAAATCATGACATGCAAGAGATCAAACAAAAGAAAATCAAACTTTCACTCACAACAACATCAAACCGTGGCTAACATAGTAAGTCACATAATTTCTATGCATTCAAAACATCATTAGATTCAAGATTGTGACATGCAAAAGATCAATCAAAAGAAAATCAAGTCTTCATGCATAACAACACCAAACCAAGGCCAATCACAAGAAAATCATCAAGGAAAAGTTCAATTATTTTCAAAAGTCTTTATATCACAACTCAAACATCAAGTTCGTCATAGATCAAGCATGGATCTTAGCATGCATGAAGTCAAAAACATTAGATCAACACAAAAGCAAACATGCATCAACACTTCTTCAAACAAAACCAAAGTTTAGAAAGAAAGCATGAAAACGAAAAAGAATCAAAGAAAAAGGTTTAAAACTTTTTAGATCATGAATTAAAATTCTTACTTAATCAAAAACTTTAAGGAATCAAGTCCAAGATCTTTGGTTTCTCCTCTCTTTCCTCATGGCTCACTCACTCTATCCTAGTCCATGGTTTTCTCCTTCCCTTCTTTGCTAATCTTAGCTTGATCTTGCTTAGGATGTGAAGAGTTCAAGGTTTGGTTCCCTTTCTCTTAATGTTCGGCCACTCTCTCTCTTTTTCACTAAGAGTTTGGTTGTCTCTTAGTGTTGTGTGTTTGGTTTGAAGAAGAAATGAGGAAGGTGTGTGTTGATGAAAGAATGAAGGAAATGAAGAGAAACTCACTCCTTCCACACGGTTTTAGTGGTGTTTGTGGGTGTGTGTTGGAGTTGCTTGAGAGAAGAAGAAATGATGAAGATGGAAGAATGAAAACAACTCACTCTCTTTCTCACACGGTTTTGGGCTTCTTTTATTCTTCTTCATATTTCCTTATTTGCTATCAAGGGCTTGCATGGGGGGTTTGGTTGCAACTACTTGGGGACTAAGTCACAAAACTTGGAGGCCAAGTCTTGCTCCTAGGTCCCTCACGGTTTTGGCTTCTAAGTCCCTCCTTAGGTCATGCTTTGGTCATCATGGTGATGTCATGGGCTTGACTTTTTGGCATGCAACTTGGTGACCAAGTTAAGGAACTTGGAGGCCAAGTTAATCACCTAACATTCGGCCATAGGGTATTAGGGTAGGATTAGGTTAGCTTAATTAGGTTTAAGGCACTAATTAGGTTCTAATCATGATTAGGGTAGGATTAGGAATGATTAATCTAGGTTTAGCTCACTAATCCTCATAGATTAGGGCTTAGTCAAGGATTAAGATACTAATCAAAAACTTAATCTAAGCTAGCATAGGTTTAGTGAAAACTAATTCTTGATTAGCTCACTAACCTCGTTGGTTTAGGGTTTAAGAGAGTGATTAAGTTCTTAATCAAGGATTAAGAACTCGATTAGGGTTTAATCAAAGATTAGGATACCAATTAGGGTTTGAGAAATGATTCTAGATCAAGATAATTGGACTTTGATTTCTTTGAAACTTAGAGAAAATAATTTTCCATCTTAAGATCATAAAACTATATGCATGAATTTGGGAAAACGAAATCTTAATTAAACCTCAAGCAATATGATTTCATTGAAAATCTTAGAAAATTACACACACGAAATCATAACACAAGTAAATTAAATTCCAAGGCATAGAACCCATCGTGAGATCAAAACTCTTTTAAATCAATTCTTAAGTCAATTAGGTTAAATCTATAAAAATGCACAAAGAAATCCATTTCTCAAGTAGTAAAATTATTCCAAACTCAATAAAATCATTTGCCTGAATTCCATAAAAATCTTTATTTACCAAAATTTCATAAAATCAACAATTGATTAAGTAATCGAATAAAATACCATAAAAAAAAACATTTGTAAAACAATATTTCAAAACTTCTTCTTTAATGAAAACTTATTTATTTTAGTCGAAAAATACGAAATTCACAATTTACTTTGCCGTACTCCTCATTGGTCGCTTTCAGGTGAAGAAGTCGCACTCGTACCACCACTTACGTGGCGGATCGGGTTAAGCCCAATAGGCTACCCGAAGATAATGTCGCTCATTTAGCCGACTGTCGTCACAGAAAGTCCAACCATAGGTACGAACTTAGGGAAAAATCGAACAAAAAAATTTCACACGTCTCCAAAAGCATAGGGTTTAGCCTAAAACCCTTAGATATTCGCTATTTTCTACAACTCGGGTCCTTACTAGCTCGCAATAATCACTCCTTCCTTCAACTCTCTTTCTATCTCTAATATTTTCATCGATCATTTTTCTAACTTAAGGGGGTTCTATTATAACTTGGGTGTATTCACTTCCTTAAACAACCTTATTCTTCTTCCTTAGACTCGTCTTAAACATCAGCCAAGCCTATCCAGATCACCTTCTAAACCTCGGATTAGGGTACTGGGCAATTCTAATCCTCAGACTTTCCTCAGAATTTCCCCTAAGGACCGGTAACATATGCCTCTTTTTCTCCTGGTGACTCCCCAACTTTGATCCAACTTATAACTATCTCACGGTGATCTTTCAACCTTTACCCACTTAGACTGTTTCTCCTTCCTCAATCGCTCAAACCTTGAACTATTTGGGGTAACTATGCCACTTCCAACTCCGTAATTCAGACTAAAGAGTTTTAAATAGGATCGGTATGACTACAGTTTGATAGGGGTTCATGAAGAAAAGGTTCAAATCTCAATAACAAATCTGTTTTGTTGAAGCAATTCAACAATCACGGGAATTAGGAGATAACAACCTATATTCTCAAAGACGATAACTATCCCTGCATAAAGGTATGCTAAGGTTAATCAAGTCTAAGTCTTCTAATGAAACATCAGGGTATAGGGTCTTAATTGCAGGATCTATCCATGGTCTACTCTTATAGAGCCAAAAGGTTTCTTAAACTAATACGGTCGATGCTAAGCTACAAACTAGTCCCATGTCCCGAGAGACAAAAGCTTATCCGCCTATTCCTACTCAAAGACTAACAAACACACAGAGTCACACAAACAAAGCATGTAAGCCCATGCTTAAGGCCACTAAGGATTACCATAAGCTCTGATACCATTTTGTAACAGCCCGATTTTCATAAACCCAAAATGGTTAACTTTTACTTATTAAAGTTACCAAAAATGAGGCCAATTTTTTTTTTAAACATATTGAAAAGTCTTTGATACATTTTAAAATCTGTTGTACTGAAAACCGAGTTGTTACTGAAACCTTTACTTTCGTAGAACTTTCATTTTCATAAAGGCTTGTCTCCAAATCATCTTGATATTTTCCAAAAGGTCACATCGTTCGATTTTTAAAAATAATTAGACCTCAATACAGAATGTAAAAGCTTAGCTTGATTACAGGAGTGGTACATTGCTTGGTAATCCTTGACTCAAAACACAATTTACAAACTTATACTAAATTTGCTACTTTTGCATCCGCTACGCTACTCTGATGAAGACAACCGGATGAAGCCTCCTTTTCTTATTGCGCCTTTCCTTCATCCTCGAAGATGTAGTCATCTCTGTCATTACTTTCTTGTCGTTGATAAGATCCTGCTCCACTCCGTCTTGAATGATGATCTCCACGGGTTGCTCCGTCTGCCCGTTGAGATATCAGCAGCACCGATATGCCAACGAACAGGAGAGAGTAAGCGTTCCGAACGACGAATCGTCGACGGTGTGGGATTACGGTAGGCAAGATAGAAGGACCATACAATACATAATAAAACATACAAGCACACCACAATCAAGAATATTAACAACATTAGTATTATTCTTATCATCATTATTCTTATCTTTCCTTATCATTTCAAACTTAATTTCATTCCTCATAAACATTCTTCCTTCCTCAATCCTTTTCCTTCTCATGCTCATAATTTCCTCTTATAAGATATCATCGGGGTACTCATTTCGTTCTCGGCTATCACTCACGTCTACATCTCCTCGGTCATCCATCCAACCTAGTCGGAAGCAAACAGGAGTACGGGACCTTTACCACGCGGGCACGACAGCTGTCACAACACATAAATGGTCCCAGACCAGGAGGATCTCGTTCTCAAATCAATTCAATAATATCAAGGCTCACTGTCCACGCAGTGGCAAACACAATGCCCCATTCCAGTCCCTCTCACTGTTCTCGATTTGCAATCTAGGGGGCGACAGAACTTGCTACGGCATTAGACCCAGTCCCCACCACGTTAGTGCGCCATATGTGGAGTTCGTTCTGCCTAGAAACACACTCTAGACTTCTTGACGTTTCACCGTCATCGTCCTCCCCTAATGCAATCTCGTCCTAAGTATCCGTAGATACCTATCGTTTCTTCCTCTCCACTACTTCGCATTCTCATACCTCACCGCGCATGTCTTTTAAAGTCTTTTAATCTTTTTAATTATCCTAAGGTCGGCCCGTCCTTCGTGCAACCCTTCAACGAGTCCTGACCACTAACTTTTTACAAACTTTCTCTCATCATATCTCACATAGCACAGAGCGGGGATCACATCACAATCTCAAATCTCATTTCCCAACTTTCTCAACATTCTCCCTTTCTCATAATCATCTCATCTCAAAATCTTTTCTCAGAACACTCTTTTCAAAACTATCTCAAAACTCCATTTCATAAACTTTCACAAAATATTATTTCGTAAATTTTTTTTTCCAAAAACACTTTCTATAATATTTTTCTCAAAAACCTCTTTTCGAGAACATTTGCAAAAGAATTTCTTTTCACAATCTCTTTTCTAAAAATTCCTTTTCACCATTCCCCACAAAATCTCTTTTTCACGAATCATTTTCAAAACTTTCCTTTCACAAATCTTTTCAGAAATCTCTTTTTCAAAAATCTTTTCGAAAACTGCTTTTCAAAACCTCTTCAAAAATCACAACTTTGTTGGGCGCTAATGGAGGAGCAAGCTCAACTCAACACTAGTCCCAGACTAAAACCAAAAGACAAAGGAGCCCAGCTCCACTAAAACCACATCTCATATCAACGTCATTCTCCCCAGCTCTGGCTCGTTCTTAACATTATCACACATTCATTCTTTCCCCCAATCTCAATTCTTTCTTTCTTTTCCAACACATACTTTGTTTCCACTCATTATTCCTTTCTCTTTGTATCTTATCATTATTATTTCCTCACACTTCTAACTTTACTTTCACTTTCATTAATTTCATTTCCTTATTCAGGACGTAACAGACGTCCATCAGTATATTACACATATCAATCAACAGCAGTAAGTAACATAAGGCATGATTAAATAAATATATAAAAGCATGCTATCGTTCACACAAACATCACACAACAAGGTGGTCTTCGTCATCTTCGTATAAGTGGCCACACAATCAAACAATTGCCACTTATACTACTGACTCTAACCACTTAGTTCCGATCTTTGAGATGATACGGAACGTCCTACTAAATCACCTAACTACCACGGTGTCTTAGGAAAGCTTCTCTCTCACCTGAGGTCCAGTAATTTAATGCGTGCCGTTGCCTCGGATCCTTTGTGCTGCCGGCTGCCCCAATCCCTCATCTTTAAGATTATTCCTCGTACTAAATATAATACGTTTAGGTTATTAACTTATATTATGAAAACCTTTTTCATAATCTAGTCACTTCTATTCATCGTCAAAACCTAAAACATAACCGTTTTCTTTCAAACAACTCAGATGTTTACAACACTTTAAGTACTTTCAAAAATCATTTGAAAACATTATGAAAAGTTATTTAAACCATTTAGTTTGGGTGCTGGTCCGTTTTGAACAGCACCTTAGACACGTCTGAAAACACCGAAAAATCGCACTTTTCAAACCAACTTTGACCTAGATCAAATATTCTCAAAAACTCAACTTTAAAACACTTTGAAAACATTTTAAAACAAGAAATATAACTTAGAAAATTCTGGACAACATCATGTCCTAAGTTTTAAAATTCATTTTCTATTGTTTAAAACCAACTCAAATCCACAACCAAATCAAGCATCTCGAGGACAATCAAATAAACACTCAAACCGATCCTTTCTCAAGTTCAAACACTTAGAATCACACATGGACAGCATGGTATTCAAGTAACACAAATCATTTAAACACTTCCATGCATTCTAGAAATCACTCTTACTTTACTTAAGAATCCTAAACAAACATTCATTCAATTCAAGCATCACATAATCACAAGTCATCAAGCCAACATGACACGTTTACATACTCATTTATACACATAACTTAATCAATCAAGGAAATCAAATTCTTAAACATAATCAAACCGAATATGCATCACATAAACACAATTTCATTGAACTTCCACTTAATCAATTTCCATCTTAGCAAAGCTTCATCTTAAAATGCCTAAACATGTTAAAACCGTATGCATTATAACCTCACAAGTCAACACATAATTTCATGACATGAACACATATACTCATTCAAGGAAATTCTATTCAAGAGTTAAGGTCTAAACCGTGACCTTAACTAGGTTTTCTCAAAAACACTTTCAAAGATTCAAGTCTTCAAAAACAACTCCAAATTCGACAACAATTTCACATACCTCATTAAGCAAATAAAAATATAATCCTAGCATGTATTTTCTTTATGAAACCGTGAGCACACATCGGTTTTTAGACAATTTTTATTTCACTTAAAACACATAAAATCAACTCATAATTCATGGAAATCACATATTCATCACTTAAATTTAAGAAAATCTTGGTCCTCTTTTATTTATACTTACAAACCGTGGCTAACATGGAAAATCACACAATTTATATTCATTTAAAACATCATTAAACTCAAGATTGTAACATGCAAAAGATCAATCAAAAGAAAATCAAGTCTTTAATCACATCATCATCAAAACCGTGACTTGACCATAATTTTCTTAAAAAGAGTTTTCTTAAAGATTCAAACTTCCAAATCATACTTGGAATCACAAGATAGTCATATGCACACAACAAAATCAAAAAATCAAACTTCTATCCTAAAGGTCAAGCACAAACCATGGCCAACACAAGGGAAATCATCAAGAGAACTCAATCATCAAACATATCATGATTTAGGCATGGGTTTAGACATGCATGCAACCAAAAACACTAGATTTTTGGAAGATTCTTCATGAAAATTCAAAACCAAGTTCTTTTCAAAAACCCTTTTAAGAAATCAAGGAAGAAAACTCAAAATCAAGAGAGAGAACACTTTCTTAACAAAACTTTTAGAATCATGTTTAGAAAATAACATGCATGTGAAGGGAATCACTAGATCTAATCATAAAATAAACATGCATCAACACCTTTTTCAAACAAAATCAAGCTTTAGAAGAAGATCATGAAAAACGAAGAAGGATCAAAGAAAAAGGTTTAAAACTTTTAAGATCATAAAACAAGGTTCTTACTTAATCAAAAGTCTTAGAGAATCAAGTCCAAATCTTAGGTCCCTTCTCTCTTTCCTCACGGCTCACTCACACTCTCTACGGTCCTTGGTTTTCTCCTTCTCTTCTTCACTAGCTTGGCTTGATCTATAGTTTAGGTTATGAAGAGTTCAAAGTTTGGTTCTCTCTTCCTTACAATTCGGCTACTCTCTCTCTCTTGTCACTAGGAGTTTGATTTTCTCTTAGTGCTATGTGTTTGGCTTTTGGAAAAGAAGTGGAAGAAAGTGTGTGTGTTGATGAAAGAATGGAGGAGAATTCACTTACTCCCTCACGGTTTTAGGGTGTTTGTTGGCGTGTGTTGATGTTGTTTGAGAGAAGAAGGAAATGGTGAAGATGGAATGAAAAATGAAAGGGTGAAAATGAGCTCATCCCCTCTCTCACACGGTTTGGTCCTTCTTTTATTTTTCCTCACTTTTTCCTAATTGCCATCAAGGGCTTGCATGGGCGGCTTCTTTGCAAATACTTGGGGACTAAGTCACAAAACTTGGAGGCCAAGTTTTGCTCCTAGGCCCCTCACGGCCTCCTTCCTTTCTCCTTCCTCTTTTTTCACTTTTTCTTCTCTTATGTCATGCTTGGTCATGGGGATGATGTCATGGTTTGACTATAAAACATGCCACTTGGTAACCATGCAAATGAGCTTGGTGGCTAAGCTATTCACCTAGCATTCGGCCATGGAAGGTTTAGGATAGGTTAGATTAGCTAATTAGGTTTAAGACACTAATTAGGGTTCTAATCATGATTAGGGTAGGATTAGGTTAATTAATCTAGGTTTAGTCCACTAATCCTTAGTGATTAGGGCTTAATCAAGGATTAAGGTACTAATCAAAAACTTAATCATGGGTTTAAGGAAAGTTAATTCTAGATTAGCTCACTAACCAAAAAGGGTTTAGGGTTTAAGGGAGTAAGTAAGTTCTTAGTCAAGAATTAAGGACTCGATTAGAGCTTAATCAAAGATTAGGATACTAATTAGGGTTTCTAGAATCAATTCTTAGTCAAGATGATTTGGACTTGTATTCTCGAAACTTAGAGAAAATAATTTTCCATCTTAAAATCATATGCATGAATCTTAGGCAATCAAACACACATTCAAAGAAAATAAATCGCCTTTCCAAAATAAATTTCAAGACTTATAACATTATTTCATGAAGAAAATCATACTTTAAAATCATTTACCACCTTGAAATCGTGAAGAAAGAAATTTATTTAAGAGGTTATCCTTTTCAAAATTCTTTTCTCAAAAATAATTCTTTTTAGGGATTAAAACAGTATGAGGATTTTGAGGGGTGTTACAATGTGAGCTTCGTAATTGTGTATCACTTGAATTCTAACACTAAAAAATGAAGAGGAATCGAGAGAAACAAATTCAGAACCCGAATCTCACAATTTCATCAACAAAGCCTTCAAATTCGTTGATGAATGGCTTAAATAGACGCTTGAAGCTTGCATGCAGATCAACACGACAACTTTGGACGTGGTTGGAGGGTGATTTCGTGTCAACGAAACGAAATCGTTGGTGGTGACTCACCAAACGCACTAACTCGTGCAACTCTGACCAGAATACTCGAGTAGTCAAGAAAATACTCGAGTATTTTGCCCAGTTTTTTGCCCAGTTTTTGAAAAATAATAATTTTATTTACTTTCCCTCCAAAACCTTTCCTATAATTACTTCTAGGTCCCAACCCAGGGACTAATATGCAAAATATTTATTTTATGCATAAATATACTTATTAAATAAATGCATACACATTTCCTAGACACATAACATAGAATTTTAATCAAGGATTAAAATAGAAATAATTAATTATAATAAATTTTATAATTAACATTTCATTAATCGGGGATTAAAATTTTGGGGTGTTACACTACTCCCCCACTTACAAGGAATTTCGTCCCCGAAATTCAACTTATACAAACAATTCAGGATAGTCCTGACGCATCTTATCCTCTAATTCCCAAGAAGCTTCCATCACATCACCACAAACCCAGACGACTTTGACCAAACAAATATCCTTCCCTCTAAGCTGCTTGACTCTTCGATCTTCAATGCGAATAGGTATGGCTTCAAAGGTTAGGTTCTCATGGATTTCTAGGTCATCAAGTTGGATTCTAAGAATGATTGTGGGGTCATGGACATATCTTTTCAGCTGAGATACGTGAAACACATTATGAAGATTAGCTAGCGATGGGGGCAGGGCTAATTGGTAGGCTACTGGGCCGACTCTTTTAAGAACTTGGTAGGGACCAATAAACTTAGGTGATAGTTTCTGGGTTTTCAAGGCTCTACTAACACCTTTTGTTGGTACTATTCTAATGAACACATGGTCTCCTTCAGCAAATTCTAGAGGTTTCCTCCTCCTATCAGCGTAGCTTTTTTGCCTACTCTGAGCAGTCTTCATTTTTTTCTTGTATCATCTTAATCTTCTCCGTGGTCTCTTGTAGAAAATCTGGTCCGACCAGAGAATTCTCCCCCACTTGGAACCAGCATAACGGTGTCTGACACTTCCTTCCATATAGAGCTTCAAATGGTGCCATACCGATGCTCGCGTGGTAACTATTGTTGTAAGCAAATTCCACGAGCGGCAACATTTGCTCCCAATTCCCTTGGCCTTCCAAAACACACGCTCTTAAGATGTCTTCCAGTGACTGAATAGTTCTCTCCGTTTGGCCATCAGTCTGCGGATGGTATGCAGAACTCAGCTTCAGTCTTGAACCCAAGGCTCTATGTAGATCTTGCCAAAATTTCGATGAAAATCTTGGATCACGATCTGACACGATACTTGATGGTACCCCATGAAGGCGAACAACTTCCTTGATATACAAATGAGTGAACTTTTCCAAAGAGTAGCGCATATTAACGGGAATAAAATGCGCCGACTTGGTCAAACGATCCACGATCACCCAGATTGCATCATGACCAGTAGCTGTTCTTGGCAATCCAGACACGAAATCCATCGAGATACTATCCCATTTCCATAATGGAATCTCTAAGGGAAGTAATTCTCCTCCTGGCTTTTGATGTTCCACCTTCGCCTTCTGACACACCAAACAACATGCCACATACTTAGCCACGTCCTTCTTTAAGCCAGGCCACCAAAACATCTTCTTCAAATCCTGATACATTTTGGTAGCTCCTGGATGCATACTCATCTTGCTCTTATGCGCTTCATTCAGAATCATCCTTCTTACCTCTAAATCATCAGGCACACAAATCCTTGCTCTAAAGCGAAGGATTCCATCTTTTACTTCTTGAAACTCTAACTCCTTGCCTTCCTCCATAAGTTTCTTCTTTTCCTTAAGCCCCTCATCTTTGTGTTGCAATTCACGAATTCTTTGCAGGAACTCATTAGTAATCTGCAACATCCCCATCTTGATACTTGTTAGCTCCACTTGCATTGCCAAGCTCAGATCTCGGAATTCCTCTATCAATGCAGCTTCTCTGACCATCATTGCACTGATATGCATTGCTTTTCGACTCAACGCATCAGCCACCACGTTTGCTTTACCAGGATGGTAATGAAGTTCGAACACATAATCCTTCAAGAACTCCATCCATCGGCGTTGCCTCATATTCAACTCCTTCTGGTCAAAGAGATATTTTAAACTCTTATGGTCACTAAACACCCGGAACGTAGTGCCATAGAGATAGTGCCTCCAAATCTTTAGGGCGAAAACAACCGCTGCCAGCTCTAGATCATGAGTTGGGTAGTTCATTTTATGAACTTTTAGCTGTCTCGAGGCATAAGCGACTACCTTCCCATCTTGCATCAAAACACTCCCAAGTCCTTGTTTCGATGCATCACAATACACCTCGAAACTCTTCTGTGTATCAGGCAAAATCAACACAGGGGAGGATGTCAATCTTTCTTTCAACTCTCGGAAACTCCTTTCACACTTCTCATCCCAGATAAAGGATTGATCCTTTCGAGTTAACTTCGTTAAGGGTAACACTATCTTCGAGAAACCTTCTATAAATCTTCTGTAGTAACCCGCCAAACCAAGAAAGCTCCTCACCTCCGTGACCGACTTTGGTTGCTCCCATTGCAAAACCGAGCTTACTTTCGCCGGGTCAACTGCTATTCCCTTGTTTGAAATTACATGCCCCAAGAACTTAACTTCCTCCAGCCAGAACTCACACTTTGTAAGTTTGGCGTACAACTGCTTCTCCTTTAGGATACTCAACACTATCCTCAAGTGTTCAGCATGCTCCTTCGGGCTCTTGGAATAAATAAGGATATCGTCAATGAACACGACCACGAATGAATCTAAATAGGGTCTAAAGATTCGATTCATGTAGTCCATGAAAATAGCTGGTGCATTGGTCAATCCGAACGGCATAACAACATATTCGTAATGTCCGTATTGGGATCAAAATGCAATCTTAGAGATATCCTCTTCTCTAATCCTGATCTGGTGATACCCCGACCTCAGATCAATCTTGGAAAATACTGAAGCCCCACGAACTTGATCCATAAGGTCATCGATCCTTGGTAAAGGATACTTGTTCTTGATTGTGACCTTCTTCAACTGCCGATAGTCGATACACATCCTCATACTACCATCTTTCTTCTTGATGAACAAGACCGGAGAACCCCAAGGTGACACACTTGGTCGGATCATCTGCTTCTGCAACAACTCCTCGATCTGCTTCTTCATTTCAGCCATTTCCGGTGGTGCCATTCTATAAGGAGCAATAGAAATGGGACCAGCTCCCGGAACTAAATCGATTCCGAATTCAATTTCTCTCTTCGGTGGCAAACCAGGTATCTCATTAGCGAATACCTCCGGAAAATCTCTGACAACAGGAATCTCTTCCATCCTTGGACCATTCTCCTCTACTTCAGTGTAGAACAGGCACATGTAGCCAGAGGGTGTTGGGTTTCTATAGGTTACTATTTTTCTATCACAATCGATGATCACTTGGTTTCGACTTAACTAGTCCATCCCCAAGATTACATCCAATTGTGATAAGGGTAAACAGATCAAATCTACCTTAGAGGTTTGTCCTAACACTTCTATACAACAGTTAAGACATGCTCTAGAAACAATTACAGGAGCATTAGTAGGGGTTTCTACTTTCAAAGTGTAAGATAATTCAGACATGGGTAAACTCAAACGTTCTACACATTCATATAAAACAAATGAATGCGTTGCACCAGAATCAAACAACACGTTGCAAAACTGGCCATTTAGCAAGTAATTACCTTGCACCAGATCAGAAGATCGGTTTGCCTCCACACCACCAAGTGTGAAAACCCTTCCTTGAACCATAGGCCTATCAGCAGTTCCTCTTGAATTGGCTTTAGCCGGCTCCTTGCAGTCCTTCGCAAAGGGTCCCGACTTCCCACAGTTGAAACAACCACTTGTTCCCCAAGAAAAACACCCATAATGATGGCGCCTACACTTGTCACAAAAGGGAGCCTCGCTCCGAAAGTTCCTTCCATCATTACCTCCAGCTTTTCCTTTGCCTTTCCCTCGGCGATCATACGGACCCTTGCCTCGGTTGTTGAAACCCTTACGCCTCTGAGGTCCATAATTCTGATTGTCCTTTCTCTGTTGCTTGCAACCCTTCGGCTTTCTTGTCATCCTCGTACATCCTACACATGTCCACAGGTGCTGGGAAGCTTTGAATCCGTTGATAGCTGAAAATAGACTTCAGCTTAGGCCTCAAGCCTCCTTCAAACTTGATGCACTTGCTCCTTTCATCGGGTTGTTCTAGTAGTATGGAGAGTACTTCATCAACTCCTCAAACTTAGCCGCGTACTCACCCACACTCATGTCTCCTTGCTTAAGTTGTAAGAATTCCACCTCCTTCTTTCTCCTCAAGTCCTCAGGGAAGTATTTATTGAGGAACTTCTCCATGAACACACCCCAATTCACATCTCTTCCTTCATAGTGTAGGAGCTGAACCGTGTGACTCCACCAGTTCTCAGCTTCATCCTCTAGCATGTAGGTTGCATATGCCACTTTCTGAGCATCCGTGCAATCCATGGTTCTCAGAATCTTGTCCATGGTGTGAATCCACTTATTAGCCTCCGAAGGTTTAAATCCTCCTTCAAACTTAGGTGGATTACAACTCCTAAAATCAGCCAGACTCTTCGCCTCGGTATTACCCACATTGAACTGGTGAGGTGGATTAACCGGTTGAGGTGGTTGCTGGGATTGTTGTTGTTGCATGGACTCCAACACCGCGGTAATCCTCTCCAACATCGCGTTGGTGTGATTTTGGTTTCTAGTTGCCATAATAGACCTGCGCTATGGGCTTATGGTCACATATGTTGAACTAGAGAAACATTCATCACACCACCTATACTAAGGCGATTACCATAACTTCAAACAAAACATTCAATTGTATCTAATGCTCAAAACAAGCAAGATACTAGCATTCAAAACAATAAATATGCCCTGTGGATACCTGCTTGGTGTTGATGGCTACCTTTCTGGAACTACTTCCACTACTACAGGATCTGGCTTTTGCTCTCATACCACTCAGTGTGACACCCTCTTCTCTTAATGTAAATATTACCATAATTAAGGTTAAATTGGTAAGATATATGGACTTGTTATATAGAAATTGTGAAAATAAAAATTTCTCTTTCAAGGCGGGTGCACAAACCAAAACATGGAATTCTTGGAGAATAACTTCTATATCATTTTAAACAATTGTGTTGAATTCGGCGTTCTCTAAAACCTTTTCACAAGTTGGATAGCATCCGTATTTTGAAATCGTATTTATATGATAGAAAGTAAGCGATGCCATCTTTTCTTTCGTTTTGTAAAACTGATACCATTTGATTCTTTTCTAGCCGAACTCTTTAAATAGGTTAAATCAGAGTAAGCGGAAATAATGGAACTATGCATTTTTATTAGAAAAACATAATTTGTATATGTATATATAAGTCATGATGTACATAGTCCCATGGTGTATCTCCAAGATCCATACAAGTCCATAAAAGATCTACATCAAAACAAGACCATAGCCCTAGAGTTCTCAAAAGTATATCTACAATATATACATCACAAAAATATGAAACTCTAGAGGTGGTCACATAGATCTGGCAGCAACAGTAGTAGTAGTGATAGTAGAAGCAGTCTCCAGGTAGAAAAAGAAAACATCATCATCAACATCAACAGCAGCAGCAGCAGTGTCTCCTCCACAACATCCCCACATCGGATCCCCTGATCCTCATCATATACCATATACACATACCTAGGGATCGTCATCCCTCCACTGGCTCCCGGTAGAATGAACGATAGGCTCGCCTCCGCTCTCGTCCTCCACGAGATCCTCCTCGATCTCATCCGATGGAGAGTGTACCCTACCACTGGGTGCAGGGTCAGGAGATGGTGTGACCCTAACTGGGCTCCTCGGATCAGAAGGGGGAGTCTCCTCGCGGACGACTCTAGAAGAAAAAGGGTGTGAGCGGGTAGGTCGAAAACGGAAACTGTGATATGAGCGAGCTGGTCGCGTGGGAGGTGGTCCATGATATGTGTAAAAAGGGGGTACGTGCATAGTGTATATGATGGGAATCCTAAACCTACGAGGACGGAATCGAATCAGCGGGTTCGGGTGGTAGAAGGTAATCTCTACCTCCCCCTCGAACACCACGCGATGGTCCTCGTAGATGCATATGCCACTAGGAAGTGGCCGGATCTCGATGCAAGCGATGTAACGTGACATCACCTACAAGGGAATAGGGGTAAGCAATTCTATACACATAATCAATATAGCATAAATATATGTACAATGTAAATGTATAGATATGCAACAATGAACAACAATCACATTTAGCACTTAGCAGTTATTGAATGCAAGTAGGATGCTCAGACTTATTTCATTTATCAACATCATTTTTGGATGAGTGGCATGATGTATGAACCTAGCTCTCAAGCCTATCTCCATCATTCTATAACACTCTCTGACGTCCATCCTTTACTCCGTCCAGCACTTAACAGTGCGTTGTACTCCTAGGTGTACAACATTCGTACATTCACCAAGAATGTACACGACAAGCTTGGAATACGTGCCACCCGAGCAACGTCCCGTCATCCAAACGGTATATCCATATCAGCATCTCACTATGCCGACCATGTCGTCAACCATAACGTGTCATCAAGCGAGCCGTCAATTGGCACTCCCAGAGGCCCTCCTCATGTTATCAAAACATGATAAACGATCTATCATCCGAACTCCAGAATGAATGCATCATTTTTAAACTTAAAGGAAATTGGTTAATATATATATATATATATATATATATATATATATATATAACGTGCCACCCGAGAAACGTCTCGTCATCCAAACGGTATAATTATATTAATCAATTTCTTTTAAGTCCAGATCCCTTGGATTATTATTATTTAATCATTAACTAAATGGTTCAGAATTAAAAATGGTATTTTTAATATTCTGGGTAAACTACACGAGTGTTCTTCAGAATACTCGAGTGTTCTTCAATTATTTCCAGATTACTCGAGTTGTTCTCAATTACTCGAGTTGTTCATGTCTTTCTGAGGATTTAGGTTTCAGGTTCATAAAAATACTCGAGTGATTCATGAGTGTTGATGTGCCTGCAAGTGGACTGGGTCAACGAGCAATATAGTCTATGGAAGACCGAATATCGTCCCACAGGGAGTTGTGTTTTTAGTATATTTTCACCTTAATGTAATTAAAAATAAATCCTATTACTAAGAACTTTGTTTAAATTAAAATTCAGATTTAAAATCAATGATTAACTGCAGTAATAAGTTGCTGAAATTAAATAAAACTAGAGAAACTATGGGAGAAAAGTGGTTAGGAACGTTGGTTGCATTGTAGGTTTCACTTATTCAATTATAATTTAGACTTTCCTTTAATTCATGGACAATTCCTCTCAAATAGCAATAGTTAGATCTCTCTAACATTACCCTTATTCCCTAAATACTTAATCCTTTATCTCTCAACAAATTACAATATTAGAAAATATCATATTCAGCACAAGGGAATTACCAAGTCAATAATCATTTAATCATATCTCTATAACTAAACTGATTATACCGTTAAATTCATAGCCTATTCAAAATTCTAACTCTCGTTACGAATTAAGAAATCCAAAACATAAATTGATCAGGTTTACGTATCAATAAAAACTCAATTAACGCATGAATTAAAAACAGGAAATCTCTAAATCATAAATTGAAATAAGCTACGCCATAAAAATTCACCGTGTTCCTAACACGAGGGTTTTAGTTAAACATAGAAATAAGAAGAAGAGAAGACATGATAGGGAAATTCATAGACAAATTACCCCAAATTCTTCAATCTCCAATTGCTCCAAATCAATGCAATCTCCCTCTTCAAATCTAATTTCTGTTTTTCTCTTCCAGTTGGCTGCCTAACCTAGTCCTAAATATGCATATTTAAAAGATAAAACTAATCCTAATTGAATTGGAGCAAAACTGATCCGGAAGTGGCCCAATTGGGCTTTCTCATGTCTGACACTCAACTTCGGCCCTGATTTTGACAATGAAGATGGACGAATTTTAGCAAGGCTATTTCTGGCAAAGTTTTAGATCTTTTCCTTAGCTTTAAAATGATACCACGATCGCCTTATTTGGATAAACGTAGCTCAAGTTATGGCCAAAATACCGAGCAGCGTCACTTTCACGCGGTTTGCGCGCCTGGGGCGCATCCGTCCTCACGCCTGGGGCGCGCACGGTACTGCACAATTTCAGCACGCGCGTCCCGGACCGTTTGCCGCCCCGGACTTATCCGGACTCCGTTTTACTCTGTTCTTGGACCGTTTCGAAGCTCTTTTCATCCTCTATCCAAGTCCATCAATATATTTTGCATTTAAGCTCCATGAGTACCTGAAACATACCCAAAAAGGATCAAAACGTTCAAAGGGTTCAAAACTAAAAACTATTTCTAAGTATTAACAAAAAGTCCTACAAAATACTTGAGAAACAAGCTAAACACATAGTAAAAGGGAGTCAAATCAATGCTCAAAACACTATATATTGGACCCAAATCAATGAGTACTCGAGTGTTCTTCATCAATTCCAGAACACTCGAGTGACTCTTGCATTACTCGAGTGGTTTGCCATAAAGTGTCCCCATGAATCCGTGAATACTCGAGTTCTGGACCTGGTACTCGAGTGTTCTAACACAAAATACACTGTTTTATCAAGGTTTCACTCGAGTATCAAGGCAAGTACTCGAGTCTTTTCTTGAAGAACAGACTGGAAACTTGGTTTTAACATACCATTTTCAATTTTAACCACTTTTTGTCCAATCCAATGATCAACAGAGTTCATATAACACATATTGAACATGCTCAAACACTTATAACTCATCAATTAACAAATTTGACAGAGAATCAAGGGTTTGTGCATAAAACATATAATTTCACAACTCAACATCTTAATTTGCAAAATACTCAATAAACTTGTGAAATAAAGCTCATTACAGCTTGCATGCATCATATGAAACTTGCTCAAAACAACCATAGAGCATGAGTTGGTCTCCAAACCAAAGTTCTTATTCAATCTAAGCCCTTAGAGCCTCTTGGAGGCTCTCTAATGAAAATCATGGAATTTAAACTCTATCTAGTGCATAAAAAGACTTTCCCTTACCTCAAATTCGTGTGAGAACTGATATTGGATAGAAAAACGAACTCCAAGCTAGTTTTCCCAAAAACCATATGACAGCAACACAGTTTTGAGTGAGGTCATAAAACTAGAGATTTTGATGGTGAAATCATGCAAAATAATTGGGGAAAGTAATTAGAAATCGTTCTCTGCAACACATACTAGAGAATGGAATGAAATTGAAGTCTCAAAGATTCAAGGGCTTACCAAAATCGATTGCTCAAGTAAGCTCCAGGATCTGAAAAACAGCTTCAACTCCTTCCCTTCTCAGATTCGATTCTCACTCTATACTTGTTTTTGACTAACAATCTTTGTGCCTTTACGAAGCCCTGGATGTGAGCTTCATAATCGTGTATCACTCGAATTCTAACACTGAAAAATGAAGAGAAATCGAGAGAAACAAATTCGGAACCCTAACCTCACAATTTCATCAACAAAGCCTTCAAATTCGTTGATGAATGGCTTAAATAGACGCTTGAAGCTTGCATGCAGATCGACACGACAACTATGGACGTGGTTGGAGGGTGATTTCGTGTCAACGAAACGAAATCGTTGGTGGTGACTCACCAAACGCACTAACTCGTGCAACTCTGACCAGAATACTCGAGTAGTCAAGAAAATACTCGAGTATTTTTGCCCAGTTTTTGAAAAATAATAATTTTATTTACTTTTCCTCCAAAACCTTTCCTATAATTACTTTTAGGTTCCAACACAGGGACTAATATGCAAAATATTTATTTTATGCATAAATATACTTATTAAATAAATGCATACACATTTCCTAGACACATAACACAGAGTTTTAATCAATAATTAAAATAGAAATAACTAATTATAATAAATTTTATAATTAACATTTCATTAATCGGGGATTAAAATTTTGGGGTGTTACACTACTCCCCCACTTACAAGGAATTTCGTCCCCGAAATTCAACTTATACAAACAATTCAGGATAGTCCTGACGCATCTTATCCTCTAATTCCCAAGAAGCTTCCATCACATCACCACAAACCAAGACGAATTTGACCAAACAAATATCCTTCCCTCTAAGCTGCTTGACTCTTCGATCTTCAATGCGAATAGGCATGGCTTCAAAGGTTAGGTTCTCATGGATTTCTAGGTCATCAGGTTGGATTCTAAGAATGATGGTGGGGTCATGGACATATCTTTTCAGCTGAGATACGTGAAACACATTATGAAGATTAGCTAGCGATGGGGGCAGGGCTAATTGGTAGGCTACTGGGCCGACTCTTTTAAGAATTTGGTAGGGACGAATAAACTTAGGTGATAGTTTCTGGGTTTTCAAGGCTCTACTAACACCTTTTGTTGGTACTATTCTAATGAACACATGGTCTCCTTCAGCAAATTCTAGAGGTTTCCTCCTCCTATCAGCGTAGCTTTTCTGCCTACTCTGAGCAGTCTTCATTTTTTTCTTGTATCATCTTAATCTTCTCCGTGGTCTCTTGTATAAAATCTGGTCCGACCAGAGAATTCTCCCCCACTTGGAACCAACATAACGGTGTATGACATTTCCTTCCATATAGAGCTTCAAATGGTGCCATACCGATGCTCGCGTGGTAACTATTGTTGTAAGTAAATTCCACGAGCGGCAACATTTGCTCCCAATTCCCTTGGCCTTCCAAAACACAAGCTCTTAAGATGTCCTCCAGTGACTGAATAGTTCTCTCCGTTTGGCCATCAGTCTGCGGATGGTATGCAGAACTCAGCTTTAGTCTTGAACCCAAGGCTCTATGTAGATCTTGCCAAAATTTCGATGAAAATTTCGGATCACGATCTGACACGATACCTGATGGTACCCCATGCAGACGAACAACTTCCTTGATATACAACCAAGTGAGCTTTTCCAAAGAGTAGCGCAAATTAACGGGAATAAAATGCGCCGACTTGGTCAAACGATCCACGATCACCCAGATTGCATCATGACCAGTAGCTGTTCTTGGCAATCCAGACACGAAATCCATCGAGATACTATCCCATTTCCATAACAGAATCTCTAAGGGAAGTAATTCTCCTCCTGGCTTTTGATGTTCCACCTTCGCCTTCTGACACACCAAACAACATGCCACATACTTAGCCACGTCCTTCTTTAAGCCAGGCCACCAAAACATCTTCTTCAAATCCTGATACATTTTGGTAACTCCTGGATGCATACTCATCTTGCTCTTATGCGCTTCATCCAGAATCATCCTTCTTACCTCCAAATCATCAGGCACACAAATCCTTTCTCTAAAGCGAAGGATTCCATCTTTTCCTTCTTGAAACTCTGACTCCTTGCCTTCCTCCATAAGTTTCTTCTTTTCCTTAAGCCCCTTATCTTTGTGTTGCATGTAACACCCCGCATTTTTCCCGTACGTGCGACAACAAATTTTGTTAAAATAAACCCTGAAATTTTGTTTTATAAAAGATTTTTGGAAAAGTGTTTTACATGAGAGAGAAATAAAGTATTAATTTTCAAGGATTTTTATGGACAAAATGTTTTCATGAAAGAGAAGTGAACGATTTTGTTGCGATGAAGATGATTTGCAAAATGATGATTTTATTAAAAAGTGATTTTGGAGTTTTTGGATATCTATCTTTGAAAATTCATATCTTTTGAACTGTAACTCGGATTTTCATGATTTTTATATCAGAACGATCGTCTTAAAACGTAGATTTTTAAAATATTACTTTTAGAATTTTCTGGGTTGTTTTATAAAAATTTATTTTCAGAATTATAAAATACGAATTTTCGAGAATTTGCTTTAAAAAAATAAATCTATTGATTTGGCTTGAAATTCTTATGTGATAAGTGCTTGTTTTAATGTGTGTTTGATGTGTGAATGTGATTGTTTGATTTATTGCATTAGTGTATGAATTAATAATTAGAATCTTTAAGTAAATAAGATTAAGAAAATAAAATGAAAAATGTATGTGTATGTGTGTGCATGGTACGGCTTGTATGAGTGTGTATGTATGTATATGTGTGCATGTATGTACGTGTGTAAGTGTGTATGTATGCTAGGAATATAAAATTCTAGAAGAAGCTTGGAGGTTAAGGAATTAGGAAACCATGTGAGTAACCAAACTAGAATTATAACCAAACCCTAAATAGTTGCTAACTAATAGTTAAGCCTAGATGGCCCCTAAAACCCTAGGCCACTCTACCTTGTCCCCTTCCATTTGATAACTTCCACCCATGCAATTAATTGGAAGCCCAAGACTACCCCTCCCTAGTGCTCATGGCCGAACCACCCATAAGGACACAAGTGGGAAAATAAATTTGCTTATAAATTAGTTGAGCCTTAGTTCATTCTCTCATTTTTCATTTCCCTTCACCCTTTTCATTTCTCCACACCAACACTAAACATACTCTAAGAGACTCATCAACCTCTTAGAGAAAGAAAAGAAAAGAAAATAGAAAGAAAGAGAGAGAGGTGGCCGAGAGTGATGTAGGAGGAGGAAGAGGGAATTTCAACTAAATCAAGCCTTGTCCCTTGAAGATCTAAGTGTAGGAAAGCTAGAAGACCAACCTCTATCATGGTAGGACTTGAAGAGTTTGGAGAAGATTTGTAATAGTATAGATTTTTCTTTTCTAGTTTATAGATCTTCTTTTTCTTCTTTGCATGTTGATTTTTCTAAGTTGAAAGATGAACTTATGTGTTGTTCACTTTTGATTTTGGACTTTAAGGACCTAAATAATTTGTAATATGTGTGACCTTATGTGTGATGCTTCGGTTAAGGTTCTTGTTGATGGATCTAGTATTTTTCTAACTAAAACTTTAAAGATCTAAAGTATGGCTTAAGATTTTTAAAGCTCAACATAAATCCTTCTTGCATGTCTATTTTCTTGTTTAGATCCGTGATCTATATGTGTGTTTATGTGGTTATTTGATAAATAAATTCATGATCTAGTCTTGCATGTTAATTTTGTGTTGATCTTAGTTGTTTTGAGTATGTGCATGTAATTATTTTTTTGTTAGGTGAATTAAAAATGTTTAGATCCTTGACTTTCATGTTATTTTCAAGTGAAAAGATTGTGTTTCTTTTTTTTATATGATTCGGTTTTAAAAAGATTAAAGAAACTAAGTCTTAAAAATGATTTTCAAGCATAAACATGATTTTCATTGAGTGATTGATTATGTGCATGAACTATTTTTTTAGGAGGCCATTCGGCCATGATTGGATTAAGCTAGGATCTATGCTTTTTGGTTTTGAAAAGTTGAATGCATGTTTATTTTAAGAGAAGATCTAATGATTTATGACACATGCATGTTGTTCTTATGAAGCTAAAATTAAATCTTTATTTTTGTTTTGAGAAAATGATGGTTTTGAATTTATTTTGTGAAGGTTGATGTGAATAAATAATGTAATGTGTTGTTTTCCATGAATTGATTTGATTTTATGGTTTTTGCATGTTGAAAATGAATGAGAAACCATGCCTTTTTTCATGATGATGTTTCGGCCAACCTAGGAAAAATAAGTAGCTAGGTTTGTCCCACATATAGGTTGCATGCATGATAATGCTAATTGACTTTAAGATTTAAAAATAAAATACATGCATGAAATGATTAAGTATTTAAGAGAAATTGCATGTGAATTGTGATTCAAATTATTGTTTGATTTAAAGTCTTGAAGATAAATTAAAATTGTTGATTTTCTTTACTGCATGCTCTCGGTTTTTACTCATAAAAGAAAGAAAATGATCTCATGTTTGTATGTTTTTATGTGTGCATTAAATCTTTGCAAAATTGTGTGTATAATTCGGCCAACATATAGTTAATTGGTAGGAAAATTATTTTCATAAAATGACCATGATGATAACTATGTTCCTAGATACCTAGTGTTATGTGTTTGATGAAAGTGATGTATAATTCTTTTAATTCTTTTGGTTTGATTTGATTATGTGAAAATAAATTTTGTAATATTAATTTAATGATTTTTGGTTTTAAAATACATGTGATTAGAAGTTGTTAACCATGTGAGTGATTCGGTTTTGTTAAATTAATTAGAGGATTGAGTTTAAATTATTTTCTTAAGTGTAATTAAATTAATTTATTAAGATTATAACATAACTAATGATTTTTAAGTGATTAAAAATATGATTTGTATGATGTGTGCTTTGTATGCTTTAAAACTTGTGTATGCTGTTTTGTGCCAATTGGATGTACTGAATTGAAATTGTTTTGGATTCTGTTGGTGGGCTTTGTTTGTGTATTTTAAAGAAATTAAAAATATTTTATTTAAAGGGTATGATTTAAACTACTTAAATTAATTTGAGATTTGGTATGACCTTCTTTGAACGATGTTTAATAAATGAATCAATTTGATGTGGTTTTAGAACCTTATTTTCTAGAGTTTGAATTTTGTTTAATGGTTCAAGAAAATGATTTTTATAAACAAAGTGTTTTTGAATTAAGAAAGATGGATTTGGTTTTAATAAAGATAAATTTTGTAATTTGTTTTAAAGTCTTCTTGAAAATCTTTTTATTTGAAATCCGATTTGGTTTTGGAATCTTTGGAAATTGGTAATGTATTTTAAAGAAAAGAATTATTCCAAAGAGTTTTCAAAACGAAATTAAAAAATTATCGAAAACGTTCTAACGCACGGGGAAAAATGTTCTAGTTCGGGTGTCGGACGCGAAGGAAACGTGGCAAGGTTAGCGACTGGGAACTTTGGAAAGCTTTCGGATGATTCGTCATCCAGGTGAGTGAGAGTGCTGTGATCCCGTAACGCCGTTTCCCGCAATCCGAATGGATGGATTGCGAATGTACTGCGAATTAGGCAATATAGATATGTGTGCTAAATGCTTATTTGTTTTATTTGCATACTTCCTGTTTAATTGTTGAGCATACTTTATTCTGTTTGAAATTGTTTAATTAAGTTTGAGTAGTGAAACCATAATAAGGAAACCGTGAAAGTGAAGAGATGAGGTTGAAAAGAGAAAAGAGAATGCGAATGCGAAACATGAGTATAATTAAGTGAAGGATGAGCGATGAGTAAGACTAAAGAAAAGGTTGTTGGAATGATTGAGAAAAGATAAAGCATGATGCGAATGGAATGCAAAAGAGATAAAGTAAGAAAGAAAGTGAAATTTGAGTTGAAAAGAAATGAAACATCCGATGAGGCGAGCGGAAGCGTGGTTATGAAAGTGTGATGTGGTTGAATGGAGATGTGATTCCTCGTTCATGTTTTTGGAAAGAAGCCTAGTGTTGAGTTGAGCTTGCTCCTCCATTAGCACTCATCCAAAAATGTGATTTTTGAAAAAGGTTTTGAGAAGAGATTTTTTGAAAAGCTTTTGTGAAAATAATATTTTGTGAAAGGTTTTGGAAATATTATCTTTTGAAAAAAAAAAGTTTTGCGAAAAGGTTTATGAAATGAGGTTTTTGAAAATGTTTTGTGAAGTAAAGTTTTGTGAAACCATGTTTTTGAAAAAGTTTTGTGAAAAGATATTTTGAGAAAGACGAGGAAAAGATACTGATGATGATGATGAGAAAGATGCCGAGGAATACTGTGAGTATGAGTTGTTGAGAATAATGCTGAGATGCATGAGATTTGATTTTGAGGCCAAGGGCCATTGAGATTTAGGGGGAACAGATTGCGCTTAGTGGTCGGGCTTCGTTGAAGGGATGCACCAAGGACGAGCCGACTGTTAGGATTAAGCCGCTAATTAAAACGTAAAACTTTAAAAGACTTTAAAAGTCATTTACAAACGCGGTGAGGTATGAGTGTCGTATCGAAGTAGTGGAGAGGAAGGAACCATAGGTATCTGTGGATACTTAGGAGGAGATTGCATGAGGGGAGGACGATGACGGTGAAACGTCAAGAAGTCTAGAGTATATTTCTAGGCGGAACAACTCCACATGTGGCGTACTAAAGTGGTAGGGACTGGGTCTAATGCCGTGGCACGTTCTGCACTACAGACTAGAAATATACTGTGCCCCCTTGATTGCAAATCGAGAACAGTGAGAGGGACTGGAACGGGGCATTTGTGATTGCCGTTGAGAGCGTTCCTTGATATATATGTGAATTGATATGATATGATTTGAGGCTGAGTCCTCCTGGTCTGGGACCATTTGTTTGTGTGACAGCTGTCGTGCCCGCGTGGTAAAGGTCCTGTACTCCTGTTTGCTTCCGACTAGGTTGGGTGGTTGACTGAGGAGATGTAGACGTGTGCGAGCTCAATGATGTTTCCCCCTCATCATTGATGCTAACCGAGATAATAAAACTTAATAGACAAAGATGTTTCAAGGAAAAGTATATTAAAGTATCAGGTATCGAATAAAGTTTTTAAGACGAACTTGTATATATGAAAGGATTCTTGGAACGCGCGAGAAGTTTGGAAAATCATGATAGATGAAAGAGTGGAAAAGAATGGTGAAGCAAACAAAATGAAGGATTTGGCTTTGAATGAGGATATTGATGTGATTAAGAATATTTTGATATGCATTGTTTTATGTGGTTCATACATGTTATGTGCATTACATGTTATACGTGTCGATGATGATATGATGGTACGCCATCTTGTCTTAGTTATGTTGTTATCTGTCTAGTTGTATTTTGAATTTACCCTGAGACCGCATGGTCAACCCGTTGGTGTTCGGAACACTAACTCTCTCCTACCGTGTTGTCGTATTGGCAAATGCTGATATTCCAACTGGTAGATGGCGTAGTGCCAGGAAAGGCAAGTACCCGACGACTCTCTGAGTGAGACTCCTGAGATGGTTGGAGGCGATAACTCTGCTGGTGGACCGAGAGTGTGGGCTGCCAAGATGCGAAGATAAAGAGATAGTTTTGGTGTGCATGACTAGAAGCTAGGTGATTCCCCTGGCGGGATGTATACCATTGTAAGTTCTTGGTTACCTTAAGCTCTATCAAACTGTACCCCGGCAAAAGTTTTAATTCATTACTGATGTTTTGAAACTAGTAAACGGGCTAATGTTTTAAATGATGTTTTAGAAAACGAGTTTCAAAGTGCGGTGTCTTGTGACATCTCGGTTTGGAAGTTGAAAGAGTTGTGCAATATGAGAACATGAGTTTTAATTGTAACTGTGTTTTGAAAATCGAAATGTTCTCATCGTGTGTAACACTTGCTTAAAAAAAATGGTCCTATTTTTCACTACTTTGAGTTTAAGTTTTCAAGTTGCCGAATCGAGGTGTTACATTGCAATTCACGAATTCTTTGCAGGAACTCATTAGCAATCTGCAGCATCCCCATCTTGATACTTGTTGGCTTCACTTGCATTGCCAAGCTCAGATCTCGGAATTCCTCTATCAATGCAGCTTCTCTGACCATCATTGCACTGATATGCATTGCTTTTCGACTCAACGCATCAGCCACCACGTTTGCTTTACCATGATGGTAATGAAGTTCGAACTCATAATCCTTCAAAAACTCCATCCATCGACGTTGCCTCATATTCAACTCCTTCTGGTCAAAGAGATATTTTAAACTCTTATGGTCACTAAACACCCGGAACGTAGTGCCATAGAGATAGTGCCTCCAAATCTTTAGGGCGAAAATAACCGCTGCCAGCTCTAGATCATGAGTTGGGTAGTTCATTTCATGAACTTTTAGCTGTCTCGAGGCATAAGTGACTACCTTCCCATCTTGCATCAAACCACTCCCAAGTCCTTGTTTCGATGCTTCACAATACACCTCGAAACTCTTCTGTGTATCAGGCAAAATCAACATAGGGGAGGATGTCAATCTTTCTTTCAACTCTCGGAAACTCCTTTCACACTTCTCATCCCAGATAAAGGATTGATCCTTCCGAGTTAACTTCGTCAAGGGTAACACTATCTTCGAGAAACCTTCTATAAATCTTCTGTAGTAACCCGCCAAACCAAGAAAGATCCTCACCTCCACGACCGACTTTGGTTGCTCCCATTGCAAAACTGAGCTTACTTTCGCCAGGTCAACTGCTATTCCCTTGTTTGAAATTACATGCCCCAAGAACTTGACTTCCTCCAGCCAGAACTCACACTTTGTAAGTTTGGCGTACAGCTGCTTCTCCTTTAGGATACTCAACACTATCCTCAAGTGTTCAACATGCTCCTCCGGGCTCTTGGAATAAATAAGGATATCGTCAATGAACACGACCACGAATGAATCTAAATAGGGTCTAAAGATTCGATTCATGTAGTCCATGAAAATAGCTGGTGCATTGGTCAATCCGAACGGCATTACAACATATTCATAATGTCCGTATCGGGATCGAAATGCAGTCTTAGAGATATCCTCTTCTCTAATCCTGATCTGGTGATACCCCGACCTCAGATCAATCTTGGAAAATACTGAAGCCCCACGAACTTGATCCATAAGGTCATCGATCCTTGGTAAAGGATACTTGTTCTTGATTGTGACCTTATTCAACTGCCGGTAGTCGATACACATCCTCATACTACCATCTTTCTTCTTGACGAACAAGACCGGAGCACCCCAAGGTGACACACTTGGTCGGATCATCTGCTTCTGCAACAACTCCTCGATCTGCTTCTTCATTTCAGTCATTTCCGGTGGTGCCATTCTATAAGGAGCGATATAAATGGGACCAGCTCCCGGAAGTAAATCGATTCCGAATTCAATTTCTCTCTTCGGTGGCAAACCAGGTATCTCATCAGCGAATACCTCCGGAAAATCTCTGACAGCAGGAATCTTTTCCATCCTTGGACCATTCTCCTCTACTTCAGTGTTGAACATGCACATGTAGCCAGAGGGTGTTGGGTTTCTATAGGTTACTATTTTCTATCACAATCGATGATCACTTGGTTTCGACTTAACCAGTCCATCCCCAAGATTACATCCAATTGTGATAAGGGTAAACAGATCAAATCTACCTTAGAGGTTTGTCCTAACACTTCTATACAACAGTTAAGACATGCTCTAGAAACAATTACAGGAGCATTAGTAGGGGTTTCTACTTTCAAAGTGTAAGATAATTCAGACATGGGTAAACTCAAACGTTCTACACATTCATATGAAACAAATGAATGCGTTGCACCAGAATCAAACAACACATTGCAAAACTGGCCATTTAGCAAGTAATTACCTTGCACCAGATCAGAAGAACGGTTTTCCTCCACACCACTAAGTGTGAAAACCCTTCCTTGAACCATAGGCCTATCAGCAGTTCCTCTTGAATTGGCTTTAGCCGGCTCCTTGCAGTCCTTCGCAAAGTGTCCCGGCTTCCCATAGTTGGAACAACCACTTGTTCCCCAACAAGAACGCCCATAATGATGGCGCCTACACTTGTCACAAAAGGGAGCCTCGCTCCGAAAGTTCCTTCCATCATTACCTCCAGCTTTTCCTTTGCCTTTCCCTCGGCGATCTTACGGACCCTTGCCCCGGTTGTTGAAACCCTTACGCCTCTGAGGTCCATAATTCTGATTGTCCTTTCTCTCTGTTGCTTGCAACCCTTCGGCTTTCTTGTCATCCTCGTACATCCTACACATGTCCACAAGTGCTGGGAAGCTTTGAATCCGTTGATAGCTGAAAATAGACTTCAGCTTAGGCCTCAAGCCTCCTTCAAACTTGATGCACTTGCTCCTTTCATCCGGGTTGTTCTGGTAATATGGAGAGTACTTCATCAACTCCTCAAACTTAGCCGCGTACTCACCCACACTCATGTCTCCTTGCTTAAGTTGTAAGAATTCCACCTCCTTCTTTCTCCTCAAGTCCTCAGGGAAGTATTTATTGAGGAACTTCTCCATGAACACACCCTAATTCACATCTCTTCCTTTATAGTGTAGGAGCTGAACCGTGTGACTCCACCAGTTCTCAGCTTCATCCTCTAGCATGTAGGTTGCATATGCCACTTTCTGAGCTTCCGTGCAATCCAAGATTCTCAGAATCTTGTCCATGGTGTGAATCCACTTATTAGCCTCCTCAGGTTTAAATCCTCCTTCAAACTTAGGTGGATTACAACTCCTAAAATCAGCCAGACTCTTCGCCTCGGTATTACCCACATAGCACTGGTGAGGTGGATTAACCGGTTGAGGTGGTTGCTGGGATTGTTGTTGTTGCATGGACTCCCACACCGCGGTAATCCTCTCTAACATCGCGTTGGTGTGATTTTGGTTTCTAGTTGCCATAATAGACCTACGCTATGGGCTTATGGTCCCATATGTTGAACTAGAGAAACATTCATCACACCACCTATACTAAGGCGATTACCATAACTTCAAACAAAACATTCAATTGTATCTAATGCTCAAAACAAGCAAGATACTAGCATTCAAAACAATAAATATGCCCTGTGGATACCTGCTTGGTGTTGATGGCTACCTTTCTGGAACTACTTCCACTACTACAGGATCTGGCTTTTGCTCTCATACCACTCAGTGTGACACCCTCTTCTCTTAATGTAAATATTACCATAATTAAGGTTAAATTGGTAAGATATATGGACTTGTTATATAGAAATTGTGAAAATAAACATTTCTCTTTCAAGGCGGGTGCACAAACCAAAACTTGGAATTCTTGGAGAATAACTTCTATATCATTTTAAACAATTGTGTTGAATACGGCGTTCTCTAAAACCTTTTCACAAGTTGGATAGCATCCGTATTTTGAAATCGTATTTATATGATAGAAAGTAAGCGATGCCATCTTTTCTTTCGTTTTGTAAAACTGATACCATTTGATTCTTTTCTAGCCGAACTCTTTAAATAGGTTAAATCAGAGTAAGCGGAAATAATGGAACTATGCATTTTTATAAGACAAACATAATTTGTATATGTATATATAAGTCATGATGTACATAGTCCCATGGTGTATCTCCAAGATCCATACAAGTCCATAAAAGATCTACATCAAAACAAGACCATAGCCCTAGAGTTCTCAAAAGTATATCTACAATATATACATCACAAAAATATGAAACTCTAGAGGTGGTCACATAGATCTGGCAGCAACAGTAGTAGTAGTGATAGAAGAAGCAGTCTCCAGGTAGCAAAAGAAAACATCATCATCAACATCAACAGCAGCAGCAACAATGTCTCCTCCACAACATCCCCACATCGGATCCCCTGATCTTCATCATATACCATATACACATACCTAGGGACCGTCATCCCTCCACTTGCTCCCGGTAGAATGAACGACAGGCTCGCCTCCGCTCTCATCCTCCACGGGACCCTCCTCGATCTCATCCGATGGAGAGTGTACCCTACCACTGGGTACAGGGTCAGGAGATGGTGTGACCCTAACTGGGCTCCTCGGATCAGAAGGGGGAGTCTCCTCACGGACGACTCTAGAAGAAAAAGGGTGTGAGCGGGTAGGTCGAAAACGGAAACTGTAATATGAGCGAGCTGGTCGCGTGGGAGGTGGTCCATGTTATGTGTAAAAAGGGTGGACGTGCATAGTGTATATGATGGGAATCCTAAACCTACGAGGATGGAATCAAATAAGTGGGTTCGGGTGGTAGAAGGTAATCTCTACCTCCCCCTCGAACACCGCGCGATGGTCCTCGTAGATGCATATGCCACTAGGAAGTGGCCGGATCTCGATGCAAGCGATGTAACGTGACATCACCTACAAGGGCATAGGGGTAAGCAATTCTATACACATAATCAATAGAGCATAAATATATGTACAATGTAAATGTATAGATATGCAACAATGAACAACAATCACATTTAGCACTTAGCAGTTATTGAATGCAAGTAGGATGCTCAGACTTATTTCATTTATCAACATCATTTTTAGATGAGTGGCATGATGTATGAACCTAGCTCTCAAGCCTATCTCCATCATTCTATAACACTCTCTGACGTCCATCCTTTACTCCGTCCAGCACTTAACAGTGCGTTGTACTCCCAGGTGTACAACATTCGTACATTCACCAAGAATGTACACGACAAGCTAGGAATACGTGCCACCCGAGCAACGTCTCGTCATCCAAACAGTATAATTATATTAATCAATTTCTTTTAAGTCCAGATCCCTTGGATTATTATTATTTAATCATTAACTAAATGGTTCAGAATTAAAAATGGTATTTTTAATATTCTGGGTAAACTACTCGAGTGTTCTTCAGAATACTCGAGTGTTCTTCAATTATTTCCAGAATACTCGAGTTGTTCTCAATTACTCGAGTTGTTCATGTCTTTCTGAGGATTTAGGTTTCAGGTTCATAAAAATACTCGAGTGATTCATGAGTACTCGAGTGTTCTTCATCAATTCCAGAACACTCGAGTGACTCTTGCATTACTCGAGTGGTTTGCCATAAAGTGTCCCCATGAATCCGTGAATACTCGAGTTCTGGACCCGGTACTCGAGTGTTCTAACACAAAATACACTGTTTTATCAATGTTTCACTCGAGTATCAAGCCAAGTACTCGAGTCTTTTCTTGCAGAACAGACTGGAAACTTGGTTTTAACATACCATTTTCAATTTTAACCACTTTTAGTCCAATCCAATGATCAACAGAGTTCATATAACACATATTGAACATGCTCAAACACTTATAACTCATCAATTAACAAATTTGACAGAAAATCAAGGGTTTGTGCATAAAACATACAATTTCACAACTCAACATCTTAATTTGCAAAATACTCAATAAACTTGTGAAATAAAGCTCATTACAGCTTGCATGCATCATATGAAACTTGCTCAAAACAACCATAGAGCATGAGTTGGTCTCCAAACCAAAGTTCTTATTCAATCTAAGCCCTTAGAGCCTCTTGGTGGCTCTCTAATGAAAATCATGGAATTTAAACTCTATCTAGTGCATAAAAAGACTTCCCCTTACCTCAAATTCGTGTGAGAACTGAAATTGGACAGAAAAACGAACTCCAAGCTAGTTTCCCCAAAAACCATATGACAGCAACACAGTTTTGAGTGAGGTCATAAAACCAGAGATTTTGATGGTGAAATCATGCAAAATAATTGGGGAAAGTAATTAGAAATCGTTCTCTGCAACACATACTAGAGAATGGAATGAAATTGAAGTCTCAAAGATTCAAGGGCTTACCAAAATTGATTGCTCAAGTAAGCTCCAGGAACTGAAAAACAGCTTCAACTCCTTCCCTTCTCAGATTCGATTCTCAATCTATACTTGTTTTTGACTAACAATCTTTGTGTCTTTACGAAGCCCTGGATGTGAGCTTCGTAATCGTGTATCACTCGAATTCTAACACTCAAAAATGAAGAGTAATCGAGAGAAACAAATTCGGAACCCTAACCTCACAATTTCATCAACAAAGCCTTCAAATTCGTTGATGAATGGCTTAAATAGACGCTTGAAGCTTGCATGCAGATCGACACGACAACTATGGACGTGGTTGGAGGGTGATTTCGTGTCAACGAAACGAAATTGTTGGTGGTGACTCACCAAACGAACTAACTCGTGCAACTCTGACCAGAATACTCGAGTAGTCAAGAAAATACTCGAATATTTTGCCCAGTTTTTGAAAAATAATAATTTTATTTACTTTCCCTCCAAAACCTTTCCTATAATTACTTCTAGGTCCCAACCCAGGGACTAATATGCAAAATCTTTATTTTATGCATAAATATACTTATTAAATAAATGCATACACATTTCCTAGACACATAACACAGAATTTTAATCAAGGATTAAAATAGAAATAATTAATTATAATAAATTTTATAATTAACATTTCATTAATCGCGGATTAAAATTTTGGGGTGTTACAATGACCGATGTGAAGTTCCTCGCCATGGCGAAAATAATTCTGGGAAGGAGGAACGAAACAAAGTGTTTGTTGTGATTGCAGAACTTGTTGTCTGTTGGGAGAATCTCGAAGTGGCTTGCTTTTGGAGTTCTTTGAGCAGCTTGTGTGATCATACTTGTACCTTCTTTTTCTTTCATGGTGCTTTGAAACGATCCTATGAGCGGTTCGACCTAAAGATCGAGGCCACCATAAACCATGGTGGTTCGTGCTTGGCCACCGAGAGGAGTTGAGTGTTGAACTATTTTTGTGATGGTATAGGAAGAAGGTTCAGCATGATGTTTCACTTGCTAGGAAGGATGTCGATCGAACAATAATGTATTGTGAGTCATTGGGAAGGACGAGCGGGCAAATGTGACAATCTGCATGAGTTGGTCCAATTAGATCGGATTTAAGCTTGTTTAGGAAATTTCTGGATTCAGATCTGTGTGGAAGAACACTATGATGAGTTTGAACGTTTGTGAGTTGTGAGAGAGGGTCTTCATTGTGTGGTTCCTCGGATCTGATGGATCCAAATTAGATTATTGGGCATTGGTATTTATGGATTTGATGGATCCAAATCAGAAAATGGACCTCGGCGCTCGAATCCGTGGAGGCACCGACTCAGTGTGAGACAATTAAGACAAGATGCTCGGTGAGAGGTCGGTGTAGCCCCTCAAAGGTCGGTCCGAGGTAGAGGAGGCCGCATGTACGATCAGCTGAGTGTCGACTCGTTGTGATCGATTGGTTACTGGGAAGGAGTGTAAGGCGAAGCGAGGTCAGCCTGTGACCCTGATGTCGTGGTAGAAGGTGCGAGGATGCTAGAGGCTTCAGTTGTGTTACTTGAACAGGAATCCGAGTGATGACTTTGAGGCCATGACCAGTAATAAATGGAAATAGTCACAGTAAGCATGTTCAATAGAGGAGACAGTGATGTCATCGTGAGATTTTGTCGAAATCATGTTGAAGATGATGTAATATTAGATGCCCAGAGTGACGTGCTGTAAGATTAGACGTCAAGAATGACTAAGTTTTTATGACACCGATATATTTGAGGATATCGTTGGCAATTGGAAGCTGACAAAAGAGGTCACCATCAGTCGGTTACTTCCCGATGATTTGCTCGACCTTCGTAGTTGTGTTTATGGATGATGATGAGATCACAATGCGATGACAACATGGACTCTTGGGACATGCTCGACAGTGTTGAGAATCATTTCGGCATGACTTGGTTCTAAGCTTCTGGGTCTAGTTTAGTATTTCAGAATTGCTGATCGCAACGTAGGTTGGTATGTTGATTGTCATTAGCTCAACTTTTGAACTATCGAGAGCCGTCAGACATCCATCTTCTCAGGACAGATACCAGTGCAATACTTAGAGAATGCATGTGGAAGCATTATGCGATAACTTCTTTGTGAGAATGATGGCGGGATTCTTTCGATCCTTCGTCCTGAACTCCGAGAGTGCCATTATCCCATGTGTCCTCTGTAAGGCCCTGTATTTTAAATAAATAAATAAATAGTAAGTATTTAAATGATAATGTTAGTATGTTGAATAAAATAATGAATTTTCTAAAATTAGGTTATTATACTCGAGTGTTTTGGGAAGGACTCGAGTATAATCATTAATTGCTTGAAAAATTTGAATTTTTGTCGAAAGACTCGAGTCTTTCAGTAAGGACTCGAGTGTTCTTTGAATTTCTGAAAAGTACTCGAGTATTGGGTAAAAGACTCGAGTAAATCGAGCAGTCTGGTTAAGTGTATAAGTCGGTTTTCATTTGAACTTCGCACCAAAACGCGTTTTCTTGAGGTTTGTAAAAGCCCGATTTTCGTAAACCAAGATAATTAACTTTGTGTATTAAAATTACCAAAAATGAGGCCAATTATTTTTTTTTGTGTAAAACATTGTTGACATGTTTGAAATCGTTGTTTAAAAGTTCATGGTATTCTCAACACCCTTTTTCGAAAACCGAGTTGTTACTAAAAACTTTCCTTTTTACAAAACATTTATTTTAATAGAAGAACTTGGTTCGAAATTATCTTGACAATCCTTCAAAAACTTCACATGAGTTACTTAACATAAAATGTATTCCATCAATCAATTTGAAAACTTAGCTTGCTTACATAAATGGTTCATGGCTTGGTAATCCTTACTTCAAACATTCACAACAAACTTAAATTAATAACCTTATCCTAGACTATCCTATTGAACACGATCGGATGAAGTCCCTTGTAACACCTTATGATTAATTACCCTTATTTCCCCTTATATTAAAACATGAGCTTAAAAATTCCTTTTTAAATTATGAAAATCAACCGTCAAACGGACGGAGTTTCGTTTGTTTTTCGGACTTTTGTAAATCTTCAATCTGATAAACACATTTAAATAGTATCAACAGGAACCAACAGGGCTCAAATATAAATGTATATGCATCACATAGTTGCCCCATGGGCTACAGTGTAAAACATCTGCATCAGTTTGTCGGAGTGTCAGCAAAAATGCTAAGTATGTAAATCAAGAGGCCATAACAACAACTATGCCCAAAAAGAATCATGAACCATGCACAAAAGAAACTATCCTAAGCCTCACTCAAAAAGAAACATATACAGCTCATACACATCCAATGATACGGAGGCTTAGGTCAAAATATAAGTATCTAATCACCATAACCCTACTCTCCCTGGGAGGGAGAGTGAACCTGCTCGGCCGGGGGCTGTGCAACCTCAATCACTGTACCTGTAAAGAATAGTAAGGGAGTGAGCATTGCACATGAAATAGGAAAGCAGTTTCTCATTAGACATAATTACCCACTAAGCCAGACACAATTATCAATTAGGTCATATAGCACGATTTTTTCACAGGCAATTATCATGCATTCACAATTTGGCAATCCATTTCAGATTTCATTTATATATCTCATTTCTTATCATTTTGTTTCACCTTTCATCTTTTTATTTCCATTTTCATTACCTTCACTTACTCATATTATCAGTTTTCAACTCATAACCATAAGTCATACACTCTTTCGAAATCATACACCGTATGTCACCTCACAATCAGAGGCTAACATACCCAAATAACATCGTATGTCTCCTCACGGTCAGAGGACAACATACACACATCTTATCATCTTTTAAATCATTTTATCTTTTCTTTACCATTAGGGATTAGCGCACCTGTTAGGGCATTTCACACCCACTAGGACTTTCACCCAATCTAGGTAACTTGCCACCTATTAGGCCACGGTTGACACCCATTAGGACTAAAAGCAACATCTCAACTCTTTTACCATCACATTCACATTTTCTCTTTTCAAAACTATTATTATTGTGCAGCATGATTGATCCATTGGATACACCCGCCTAACGGGGCATTTACGGGACCTAATAGGTAACTTTCACCTGGATTGGGTAACTTGTGCCTAATGGGTAACTTGTCACCTAACAGGGCACCTAATGGGTCGATGTATCCCAAGGATCAATCATAGCTGCAACTTTAACCATTTTTATAATTCCATTTATTTATATTCAAAACAATATCACACTTAGAATCGTTGGCAACATTATTTGCATTATCACATAAAAGTAAAATCCACCCATATTCCAACAAATTCACAATTTAATTCAATTACTCGCATTAACACATATTCACCAATTCAATCAACATTTAGTATAAAGAGCATTTAGCATTAATACATACCAAATTCTATGCATTCTCAAAGTTTGCTTTTTATTTCTTTAATTAAATTAATCTACTCTATTCCTTCATAATCCTGGGGATTTAATAACACCAAAATAACATATAACTCCTAGCAAGCTCTTATGAACTAATTTGAACCTATTCGCTAGAACAAACCAATGCTCACTATAACCACTCCCTTACCTCACCCTTGTAGAGAGAGAGAGAGAGCTCCAAAACTATGGGAGAGAGAGAATGAGCTAGAAACCAAAGAAAGGAAAATTAGTTAGAGATTGGGGAGGGGAATTCGAAATCTATGAAGGAAAGGAGGAATAGAGCTTGTATTCCACTTACCTTGAGCTTGAGAGATGAGAACCAAGAATGGGTGTTGGCCCTAACTCATACCCATGAATTGAGAGAGGAAGAACTTGAGAGATTGAAGAGAGATTAAGTGTTTAAACGTGTTGGGGATTGATTCTCAATGCTTATTTGTGGATTGAAATGGTGATTTGAGGTGAAATCTAGAGAGAGGATGGGGAGCTGTTCGTGACCTAGGAGAGAGAGTGAAGTTGAGTTATGAATGAGATTGTTGGCTGAAACACGTTTTTAAGACTGTTTGCACAAAACACTCGAGTCTTTTCCAAAAGACTCGAGTATACCTGAGAGTTCAAATTTCCCCGATTCTAAATCTGTAAAACACTCGAGTCTTTTCACAAAGACTCGAGTAGTGCCTGAAAGAGTCATTTTCCAACTAGCCAGAACACTCGAGTCTTTTCCAAAAGACTCGAGTATTTTGCCCAGTACCCTATTTATTCATTTTCCTATTTTCCTCCTATTTTCTTCCTGCTTCAAATCGAGATAACTTCTTCGTTACCCGTTGGATCTTGCTCAAATTTGGAAGCAAGCTTCCTAAAATCCTTATTTTCATATCCAACGGTAGAATCTGCATTCTAAACTACCAATCTTGTTATTCTATTTCCCCGAAGTCCTATGTTTTAAACTTGAGTTTGCATGTCTAATTGGCCAATTTCTAACTTATATCATAATTACTTCTATCCTAAGACTATCAAACATGATTTACACTAAGAATTTAAATTTGGGATGTTACATCCCTCCTTCTTCTTGCGTTCTCTCCTCACTTCCGAGGATGATGCCCTTCTTGTTGTTGTCCCCTCATTGCTGATTGATTCCGGCTCCACCTCATAAAAAGGGAAGTATTCCTCCGAGTCTCGTACCGAAACTTCTCCGCGTAGTTCCTATACCCTCGTATGGTGACTTGCCCTATGTGCGGCTCCAGGTTAGCTCCACTGAGTAGATGTTCTGGATCTGCAATTACGATCTGTGTATAGCCGGTCCATACCCAACCACATGGGGTGCGCTTCCAACCTCTTCCGTACTTACTCCGCGTGGTGACATCCATGTAGTACTCCATCTGCCCGTTGAAAGACCAGCAGCAGCGATATGCCAACGAACAGGAGAGAGTAAGCATTCCGAACGACGGATCGTCGACGGTGTGGGATTACGCTAGGCAAAATAATAGGACCATACAAACATACTATACAACATACAACATACAAACACACCACAATCATGATGTCAATATCAATATTATCAGTCTTATTGTCTTTATTATTATCCTTAACTTTTCCTTCTAAATTTAATTCCGCTTTTCTTAATTATTCTTTCTTTCTCAGTTTCGTATAAGTGGCCACACAACACAAACAATTGCCACTATACTACTGACTCCGAATCACTTAGTTCCGATCTTTGAGATGATACGGAACGTCCTAATATATCACCTAACTACCACGGTGTCTTAGGAAAGCTTCTCTCTCACCTGAGGTCCAGCTATTAAATGCGTACCGTCTCCGCGTATCCTTTGTGATGCCTGCTGCCCCAATCCCTTGTCTTTGAGGTTTCCTCGTACTAAATAAAATACGTTTTTGTTATTAACTTGTATTAGGAAAATCTTTTTCGTAACTTAAACACCTCTCATTCTTCGTCGGAATACTCAAAACATGATTGTTTTCTTAGAATAACTCAAACATATCTTAGTTCTTTTAATACTGGAAAATCATTTTGAAAACATCAAATAAAAAAATTTAAATCAATTGGTTAGGTGGCTGATCCGCCCAGGACAGCACCTCAACCTCGTTTGAAAGCACCGAAAATTCCACCGTTTTCTACCCGGGTTTTCCTAAAACCAAACTTTGAGTCTCATGATCTCATTTTAAAAATCAAGAAGACAATTTCAATAAACTTGGACAGCAAAGAAATGTTTTATAAAAATCACTTAATAAAAATCCGAAAACATCGTAAAAACTCCTTTTGTTTCAAATACTTTTTGTTCCGTATTAATTCTTTAAAACTCAAGTTTTGTTATAAAACAAGTCACAAACACAACCTCACAGACTCAATCCAATCAAATTAAAAATAAAACTAAGCATACACACGGTCAACAACATACATGATCTCTTAAATCATATAAACAATTAATCAATTATTCACTTTAACTACAAAACAACCATTCATCCTTAAGCAAATATTTCACAAATCAAACACTCCATTAAATTATTCAACACATAATTCATTCCAAAAACATTTTATTTTTATAAGACAAAAGCATTTAGGCAGATCCAAGCTCACAAACCGAATACATACATATAATTTCATTTAAACACAAAACTCTTTCTTAAACCTAATTATTTCACAAAACACATGCATTATTCCTAGGTCACTTCATGGAAAAGAATTCTAACCTAATTATCATACACAAACCGAAACCATACATTAATTCAAGCAAAATTCATTCATCATCAAACACACACAAATTCATGCCATTATTTTCTTCCTTTTTTTAACAAAAACCCGTGAGCTACAACTTGAAAAATAATCAAACTTAAATTTTTTTTAACTTAAATCAAATCAAGGACATGCAAGAACATAAGGCACTCATCAAGTTCTCATAAAATAAAAACATGGATCAAGACCGAACACAACATGCACAAACTCAACACTTGGATTAAATCATGATCATACAAGGAAAATTATTTTAAAGCTTGTTTCCCTATTTTCTTCTAAAAATCCGAGGCATGCAACAAAGGACCTATACTCTTTTCATTTAAATTTTAACATGCAAGAATCATAGATCACACAAACACTTTCAATTCCTTTTTCAAAGAAACATAAAATAACTTTTTAAAGCTCAATACCAACATGCATGCATTTACATCATATAGATCAAGTCTTGGGATTAAACATAAGAACACAAATAAAAGACAAAATCATCTTGAGTGAGAAAAAGAACCAAAACCGAGATATACTTAAAGAGAACAACAAAACTTTTGTTTTAACAATTACATGCAAAGCTCATAATCAAAACAAAAATGAAAGATCAAGACACAAATCAAAGACAAAATCATTTTAGATGAGAAAGGGACCAAGACCGAGACACACTTTGGAAAAATAAGAAACTTTTGTTTCAAAGATCCTTTACAAGACGTAGAACAAAATCAAGATCAAAGCCAAAATCAAAGATCATGTTAAAAACCAAAGGATCAAAACACAAATTAAGACACGCAAAGGCTCAAGACCATAAAGATCATCATCAAATAACATGCAAGACCAAAATCTCAAAAACAAGTTTAGACCAAACATTTATTCACCAAATAAACACTTAAACATTTCATACTTCACGATTTTAAGCATAAAAATCAAACATGCAAATAGATCTACTTTAAACTCACGAAGATCATGAACAAAACTTTAGATCTAAGAGATTTAATTTGAGAAAGAAGCATAAAGATCCACCATGAAACATCAAGATCTATCAAGAAAAGCACTAACCGAATTATAGAGAGTCCATCATTTAGTTATTACAAGTTTATTTAGTTTTTAAAAATCAAGATCAAGGTAAAACATCACATGCACCTTAGATCAAACCACAAAATAAACATGCAAAAGAAGAAAAGGAAATTACAAAAGTACAAACAAAACTAATTCTAATACTTCTAGGTCTTCGGTTTATACAAAGAAGAAAGGTCTTCTAAGCACTTGGATCTTCAAAGAATTCCTAGGTTTAGGGTTGATCTCCTTTCCTTCTTCCTTCTTCTACCTTACGGCCAACTCTTCTTTCTCTCTTTCTATTTTCTAACTTTTGGTCTAAGAGTTTGAGGAGCTCTTGGACTTGTGTTTTTGGTTTGTGTGGGACGAAAGAAATGAAATGAGAAATGGGTAAGGGAAGTGAACTATGGCCTCATCTATTTATGAACAAACTCATGACTTCCTCTTTTGGCTCTCATGCTATTCGGTCCTTTCACAAATGGAAGGGGTAAATTCGGTACAATGGTTTATTGCATGGGTGGAGTTTAACAAATCCAAGGGAACAAGGTAGGGGACATTAGGTACTTAGGGGTCTTTTAGGTTCATTGACTTGTTGGCTCCATTAGGGTTTCCATTCACTTGGTTAAGGTTTAGTTAGGATTTAGTTAGGACTTGGTTACTTGCTTTCCACACTTAGGAAAATTCTAGGCTTCTTCTACACACTCACACACATACACGGCAAACACGTATTACACACACACATGCATACACATATCACATTAACACCTACATTCATGCACGCTTCATCATATTCATTTACTAATTAAATTTCCACATAATCTTAAGCATACATTCATGCAAAACCGTACATATGCACACACATAAACAATAAATCATTCATGTATAAAGATTAGAATACCAAAAACATCAGACACACATTTATAGAAAATAAATCACCTTTTCATCAAATAATTCCTTATTAAAAATTCACCATTTCTTTAAAATAATCATTTCTCAATAACTCAACTTAAAAACTTATAATATTATTTCATGAAAATCATTTCTTTTAAAGTTACTCATTACTTTGAAAACATGAATTAAGAAAATTATTTAAGGGAATACTCTTTTCAAAACACTTTTCTCAAAATAAATCTCTTTAGTATCTTAATTCAATACGAGGAATTTTCGGGGTGTTACATTCTCCCCAACTTAAAGATTTCTCGTCCCCGAGTAATACGCTGTGGGTTGGGCAGCAGGGCATAAAATTCTCACGTTACCGTGATTCTCATAAGATCACTCTCATTCATCTTTCGTGGTCGTATTCCCTTTTGCAGATCTAATCCTTCTTGCAGTGCCCCTCATGTGTTGCTCTCGGACGAAGAAGTCACACTCGTACCACCGCCTGTGTGTCGAATCGGGTTAAGTCCAACGGACTAACCGAAGAAGATGTCGCTCCCTTAGCTGATCGTTGTCACAAAAGTCCAACAATAGGTACGGACTTAGGGGAAATCAAGCAAACAAAATTCACACATCTCCAAGAGCATGAGGTTTCACCTAAAACCCTTAGTTCTTCGCTATTTCCTACTACTTGGGTCCTTACTATCTCGTAATAATCGCTCCTTCCTTCAGCTCTCCTCCTAACTCTAATGTTTTGTCTATCATGTCTCTAGTTAAAGAGGGTTCTATTACTATTTGAGCTCACTACTCCTTCAAACAAACTTCACTTTCCTCTTTAGATTCACCTTAAGCACAAACCAAACCTATCATCTTCACTGCCTAAATCTCTACTTATGGTATGTGGCAATTCTAATCCTCAAATTTTCCTTCTTGTGACTCCCCAACTTTGATCAAACTTATAACTAATTCTACTGTGATCTTATATCCTTACTTAATTTAAACCATTTATCCTTCTTCAATCGTTCAAGCCTAAATTATCTGGGTAACTATGACACTTCTAATTCCATAATTGAGGCTAAGGAGTCTTAAATAGGATCGATAGGGCTACGGGTTGATAGTAAAGCTTATGAAGAAAAGGTTCAAAGTTTACCAACATTATCCGTTTTGTGGAAGCAATTCAACAAACACTGGGATCCAAGGATAACATCCTATGTTCTCTATCCTTAAGTCTCACAAGCATCAATAGGATATCATAAGGTATAGGGTCTTAGTCTTAGAATCTATTCACCGTCTACTCCTTCAAGCTACAGAACTAACAGGTTCCTCAAACTAACTCGGCCAAACTTAAGCCACAAACAAATTCTCACATCCTAAAAAGATGAGGATCTAATCCTATACTAGCAAACATACAGAGTCACACAAACAAAGAATGTAAGCCCATGCTTAAGGCAACTAAGGATTACCATTGCTCTGATACCATTCTGTAACAGCCCGATTTTCGTAAACCAAGATAATTAACTTTGTGTATTAAAATTACCAAAAATGAGGCCAATTTATTTTTTTTTGTGTAAAACATTGTTGACATGTTTGAAATCGTTGTTTAAAAGTTCTTGGTATTCTCAACACCCTTTTTTGAAAACCGAGTTGTTACTAAAAAATTTCCTTTTTACAAAACATTTATTTTAATAGAAGAACTTGGTTCGAAATTATCTTGACAATCCTTCAAAAACTTCACATGAGTTACTTAACATAAAATGTATTCCATCAATCAGTTTGAAAACTTAGCTTGCTTACATAAATGGTTCATGGCTTGGTAATCCTTACTTCAAACTTTCACAACAAACTTAAATTAATAACCCTATCCTAGACTATCCTATTGAACACGATCGGATAAAGTCCCTCCTTCTTCTTGCATTCTCTCCTCACTTCTGAGGATGATGCCCTTCTTGTTGTTGTCCCCTCATTGTTGATTGATTCTGGCTCCACCTCATAAAAAGGGAAGTATTCCTCCGAGTCTCGTACCGAAACTTCTCCGCGTAGTTCCTATACCCTCGTATGGTGACTTGCCCTATGTGCGGCTCCAGGTTAGCTCCACTGAGTAGATGTTCTGGATATGCAATTACGATCTGTGTATAGCCGGTCCATACCCAACCACATGGGGTGCGCTTCCAACCTCTTCCGTACTTACTCCACGTGGTGACATCCATGCAGTACTCCATCTGCCCGTTGAAATACCAGCAGCACCGATATGCCAACGAACAGGAGAGAGTAAGCATTCCAAACGACGGATCGTCGACGGTGTGGGATTACGTTAGCCAAAATAATAGGACCATACAAACATACTATACAACATACAACATACAAACACACCACAATCATGATGTCAATATCAATATTATCAATCTTACTGTCTTTATTATTATCCTTAACTTTTCCTTCTAAATTTAATTCCGCTTTTCTTAATTATTCTTTCTTTCTCAGTTTCTTTTCTCTTATTATACTCAAATTTCTTCTTTTCCCATCTTATCAATTCATATCCTTCCTTTACTTGGGGAATCATAAGATATTATCGGGGAATTCATTTCGTTCACGGCTATCACTCACGTCTACATCTCCTCGGTCATCCACCCAACCTAGTCGGAAGCAAACAGGAGTACAGGACCTTTACCGTACGGGCACGACAGCTGTCACACAACAAATGGTCCCAGACCAGGAGGACTTAGCCTCAAATCATAATCAATTCATATACATGGCACACTATCTCACTACAGTGGCATACAAAATGCCTCACTCCAGTCTCTCTCATTGTTCTCAATTTGCAATCTATGGGGCGACAGTATATTTCTAGTGGGCCCGTAGAACTTACCACGGCATTAGACTCAGTCCCCACCACGTTAGTGCGCCACATGTGGAGTTCGTTCTGCCGAGAAATACACTTTAGACTTCTTGACGTTTCACCGTCATCGTCCTCCTCTAATGCAATCTCCTCCTAAGTATCCGCAGATACTTATGGTTTCTTCGTCTCCACTACTTCGCACTCTCATACCTCACCGCGTAAGTCTTTTAAAGTCTTTTATATTGTGAATTAACCTAAGGTCGGCCCATCCTTCGTGCAACCCTTCAATGAGTCCCGACCACTAACTTTGCACAATCATTCTCACATAGCACAGAGCTGGGATCACATCACAATCTCATATCTCATTTCTCAAACTTTCTCAACATTCTTCATTTCTCACAATCATCTCATTTCAACATCTTTTCTCAAACCAATCTTTTCAAAAACTATCTCAAAACACTCTTTTATAACTTCCACAAAAGATTGTTTCATAGACTTTTTCATAAAATCCTCTCTCGTAAACTTTCTCAAAAACGTCACTACAAAAGACTTTCTTGAAAATATCCTTTCAGAACTTTATCAAAGAATTACTTTCCAGAAACTTCTTTCCAAAATATAGGTTTTCACAAAACTTTTCAAAAAGATTGTTTTATCAAAACTTCTTCAAAAGATTCTTTCGGAAAGCTCCTTTGGAAATGTTGTTTCACAACTCTTTTCAAAAATTTCTTTCCACAAATCTTTTTCAACAATCTCTTTCAAAATCTTTTCAAAAATTTTCCTTTCCAAAATCTTTTCAAAAATTCTCTTTTCAAAAATCTTTTCAAAAGGCTCCTCTCAAAAACCTTTTCAAAACTGCTTTCCAAAACCTTTTTCCAAAATTTACAATTTTGCTGGGCGCTAATGGAGGAGCAAGCTCAACTCAACACTAGTCCAAGACTAAAACCAAAACAGAAGGAGCCCAGCTCCGCTCAATTCAAATCTCATCTTGTTCCAACAACAACAATACTCTCCCAGCTCTGGCTCGTTCTCAGCATAATCATTCATTCTTTCCCCAATCTCACTCTTTCTTTCTTTTCCAACACATACCTTATTCTCACTCATTATTCTTTTCTCATTTTGTTTTTACTTTCCATCTCATTACTTTCTCAACTTATTACTTTCATTCTTATTTCTCATTCAGGACGTATCCATCAGCATATCACTCATTTAGTTTAACAGCAATAAATAACATCAAGCATAATTAAATAAATATATAACAACATGCCATTATTCACACAGACATCACACAACACACTGTGGTCATTGTCACCTTCGTATAAGTGGCCACACAACACAAACAATTGACACTATACTACTGACTCCGAACCACATAGTTCCGATCTTTGAGATGATACGGAACGTCCTAATATATCACCTAACTACCATGGTGTCTTAGGAAAGCTTCTCTCTCACCTGAGGTCCAGCTATTAAATGCGTACCGTCTCCGCGTATCCTTTGTGCTGCATGCTGCCCCAATCCCTTGTGTTTATGATTTCCTCGTACTAAATAAAATACGTTTTTGTTATTAACTTGTATTAGGAAAATCTTTTTCGTAACTTAAACACCTCTCATTCCTCGTCGGAATACTCAAAACATGATTGTTTTCTTAGAATAACTCAAACATTTCTTAGTTCTTTTAATACTGGAAAATCATTTTGAAAACATCAAATAAAACAATTTAAATCAATTGGTTAGGTGGCTGATCCGCCCAGGACTCACCTCAACCTCGTTTGAAAGCACCGAAAATTCCACCGGTTTCTACCCGGGTTTTCCTAAAACCAAACTTTGAGTCTCATGATCTCATTTTAAAAATCAAGAAGACAATTTAAATAAACTTGGACAACAAAGAAATGTTTTATAAAAATCACTTAATAAAAATCCGAAAACATCGTAAAAACTCCTTTTGTTTCAAATACTTTTTGTTCCGTATTAATTCTTTAAAACTCAAGTTTTGTTATAAAACAAGTCACAAACACAACCTCACAGACTCAATCCAATCAAATTAAATATAAAACTAAGCATACATACGGTCAACAACATACTTGATCTCTTAAATCATATAAACAATTAATCAATTATTCACTTTAACTACAAAACAACCATTCATCCTTAAGCAAATATTTCACAAATCAAACACTCCATTAAATTATTCAACACATAATTCATTTCAAAAACATTTTATTTTTATAAGACAAAAGCATTTAGGTAGATCCAAGCTCACAAACCGAATGCATACATATAATTTCATTTAAACACAAAACTCTTTCTTAAACCTAATTATTTCACAAAACACATGCATTATTCCTAGGTCACTTCATGGAAAAGAATTCTAACCTAATTATCATACACAAACCGAAACCATACATTAATTCAAGCAAAATTCATTCATCATCAAACACACACAAATTCATGCCATTATTTTCTTCCTTTTTTAACAAAAACCCGTGAGCTACAACTTGAAAAATAATCAAACTTAAATTTTCTTTTAACTTATATCAAATCAAGGACATGCAAGAACATAAGGCACTCATCAAGTTCTCATAAAATAAAAACATGGATCAAGACCGAACACAACATGCACAAACTCAACACTTGGATTAAATCATGATCATACCAGGAAAATTATTTTAAAGCTTGTTTCCCTATTTTCTTCTAAAAATCCGAGGCATGCAACAAAGGACCTATACTCTTTTCATTTAAATTTTAACATGAATGAATCATAGATTGCACAAACACTTTCAATTCCTTTTTCAAAGAAACATAAAATAACTTTTTAAAGCTCAATACCAACATGCATGCATTTACATCATATAGATCAAGTCTTGGGATTAAACATAAGAACACAAATAAAAGACAAAATCATCTTGAGTGAGAAAAAGAACCAAAACCGAGATATACTTAAAGAGAACATCAAAACTTTTGTTTTAACAATTACATGCAAAGCTCATAATCAAAACAAAAATGAAAGATCAAGACACAAATCAAAGACAAAATCATTTTAGATGAAAAAGGGACCAAGACCGAGACACACTTTGGAAAAATAAGAAACTTTTGTTTCAAAAATCCTTTACAAGACGTAGAACAAAATCAAGATCAAAGCCAAAATCAAAGATCATGTTAAAAACCAAAGGATCAAAACACAAATTAAGACATGCAAAGGCTCAAGACCATAAAGATCATCATCAAATAACATGCAAGACCAAAATCTCAGAAACAAGTTTAGACCAAACATTTATTCACCAAATAAACACTTAAACATTTCCTACTTCACGGTTTTAAGCATAAAAATCAAACATGCAAAGAGATCTACTTTAAACTCACGAAGATCATGAACAAAACTTTAGATCTAAGAGATTTAATTTGAGAAAGAAGCATAAAGATCCACCATGAAACATCAAGATCTATCAAGAAAAGCACTAACCGAATTATAGAGAGTCCATCATTTAGTTATTACAAGTTTATTTAGTTTTTAAAAATCAAGATCAAGGTAAAACATCACAAGCACCTTAGATCAAACCACAAAATAAACATGCAAAAGAAGAAAAGGAAATTACAAAAGTACAAACAAAACTAATTCTAATACTTCTAGGTCTTCGGTTTATACCAAGAAGAAAGGTCTTCTAATCACTTGGATCTTCAAACAATTCCTAGGTTTAGGGTTGATCTCCTTTCCTTCTTCCTTCTTCTACCTTACGGCCAACTCTTCTTTCTCTCTTTCTATTTTCTAACTTTTTGTCTAAGAGTTTGAGGAGCTCTTGGACTTGTGTTTTTGGTTTGTGTGGGATGAAAGAAATGAAATGAGAAATGGGTAAGGGAAGTGAACTATGGCCTCATCTATTTATAAACAAACTCATGACTTCCTCTTTTGGCCCTCATTCAATTCGGTCCTTTCACAAATGGAAGGGGTAAATTCAGTACAATGGTTTATTGCATGGGTGGAGTTTAACAAATCCAAGGGAACAAGGTAGGGGACATTAGGTACTTAGGGGTCTTTTAGGTTCATTGACTTGTTGGCTCTCCATTATGGTTTCCATTCACTTGGTTAAGGTTTAGTTAGGATTTAGTTAGGACTTGGTTACTTGCTTTCCACACTTAGGAAAATTCTAGGCTTCTTCTACACACTCACACACATACACGGCAAACACGTATTACACACACACATGCATACACATATCACATTAACACCTACATTCATGCATGCTTCATCATATTCATTTACTAATTAAATTTCCACATAATCTTAAGCATACATTCATGCAAAACCGTACATATGCACACACATAAACAATAAATCATTCATGTATAAAGATTAAAATACCAAAAACATCAAACACACATTTATAGAAAATAAATCACCTTTTCATCAAATAATTCCTTATTAAAAATTCACCATTTCTTTAAAATAATCATTTCCCAATAACTCAACTTAAAAAATTATAATATTATTTCATGAAAATCATTTCTTTTAAAGTTACTCATTACTTTTTTTTTGGTAAACGAAAAATTTTCATTAAACCAAACCGCACAAAAAAAATACATCAAGTCCTAAAAAGCATTTACCTTCCTTTCCCACCTACTATGTAGGGTTGAAAGAAAAGAAAATGCCAAGAAAATTAAATTAAGGGAATACTCTTTTCAAAACATGAAAACATGAATTAAGAAAATTATTTAAGGGAATACTCTTTTCGAAACACTTTTCTCAAAATAAATCTCTTTAGTATCTTAATTCAATACGAGTAATTTGCGGGGTGTTACAAGGTTCCAAGCACAAAGCTGGACCTTACTTCGAAGGAGGGTAATCCTAGCCTATAAATAAGTGATCAATGAAACCCAAACACTCTCAAATCTCTTGAAACCCGAATTGTTGGCAAAATTTCTCTGTTTTGCAGAGCTCACTTGATTTGGGTCCAATATATATAGATTTGAGAATTGATTTGACTCCCTTATACTATGTATTTGGCTTGTTTCTCTAGCAAATTTAGGACTTTTTAGTAGATTTTAATTATTTTTAGTAGTTTAGGGTCCTTTGAGCGTTTTGATCCGTTTGTTAGTGTTTCAGGTACTTTTTAGAGCTTAAATGGATAAAATATTTATGGACCTGAAAAGAGGACGAAAAGATCTTGCAAATGGAAAAAGAACGGAGCAAAACGGAGTCGGAGTAGGTCCCTCGCTCCTAAGGCGCGGGGACGGGTGCGCCTGAGGCGCGTCTGTGAAGAAAAGAACAATTATCAGAGTTTGCGTGCCTGGGGCGCGAGGTCGCGTGCGCCTGGGGCGCGCGTGCATGTTGGAGGCCCAATTTGACCAGATTCTGTACAAAGTAGAAGAAGAGAAGTCTAATTTGGCTTCATATCTTAGATTTGGTCAGAAATTAGAAGATAAACATGGACCTTATCTACTAGATTTAATTAAGATTTATTTTAGGATTTGTTTTACTCTTTAAATAGAGGATTTGTAAATAGTTTTCAGTAGGTTTTGAGATCATAGAATTCAATTAGGATTAGAGAGAGAGGTTAGTAACATCTATTGAGAGCAAGGAGGCAAGGCACAAGGATTGAAGGTCTCTTGGAGAGTTAGCCTGTATTGTCTATGATATGAGGTTTTCTCTTTGCTTCTGTTTTCTTTCTTTCTATATGTGTAACTAAAACCTCTTGTTAGGAACATGGTGTAAATTGTATGATGTAATTTATTTTAATTTATGGTTTAGTATTTTGCTGTTTTTAATTCATGCATTAATTGAGTTTTTATTACATAAACCCGCGCAATTTATGTTTTGGATTTCTTAATTCGCAACGGGAGTTGGGATTTTGAATAGGTCATGCAATTAATGGTATAATCAGTCCAAAATATAGGGATATAATTGGATGATTATATGACTTTTTAATTCCCTTGTGCTGAATAGATATTTTCTTATATTGTAATTTGTTGAGGGATCAAGGATTAAATATATAGAAAATAAGGGTAATGTTAGAGACGTCTAACTATTGCTATTTGAGAGGAATAGTCTATGAATTGAAGGATAATTAAAGGAAAATATAAATATTAGTTAAAATAAGTGAATCATACAATGAAACCAAGTTCCTAACCTTTTTCTATTGCTTTCTATACATCTTATCTCCTCAATCTTCTTATTTTATTTTATTATTATTCTTCTTCTCCTTCTAAATTTCAATAACAACTTGCACTAATAATTACGAATTGGTGAAAAGTTATTAGAAACAATTTGCAATCCCTGTGGGACGATATTCGGTCTTCCAGACTATATTACTCGTTGACCCGGTCCACTTGCTGGCACATCAACAAGTTTTTGGCGCCGTTGCCGGGGATTGAAATTCGATTCTAATTTCTTTTCGGTACTTGTTGTAATTATTTGTGTAATTTGTGTAATTTGTACTTTCTTATGTATAATTATAATTGTAATAGCGATTCAGATTGTGATAGATTTATTCCATATTATCCTTATCCTCCATACTATGTTGCACAAAATATAACTCCTAGGAAGGCCCAATGGGAAATAGCTCTAGAGAAATTGGCTCAAGCCATTGAGGATTTTGTTAAAGATTGCAAAAATAATTTTAGATCCCCTCGTGTTGAACCAATTCCTCCCCCTGTGGAGAAAGAGTCATGGGAAATTAACAAAGATAAATTAGCTCAAAAAATTAGTAGTAATGTTCAAGAAATTAATTTTATAGAAAAAGAAAACAGAAAAAGTTTTGAGAACATAGAAATAGCACTTGAGCAAATTCCAAAACATTTATCTGAGGAGTTACAAGCATTATCAACAATTTTTCACTCTCCTAAAAAAGAGGAGGAAGTTGTGGTGATGGATGTGACCAATGATCAAATCCTTTTGGAGGAGCAAAAATCTGAAAAAGAAATTGTGCATGATAGGTTTGAGGAAGAGGTTTGAAAATTGTAGAAAAAATTGAACCACCCTTGCATGAGGAATTTGTTGCTATAAAGAATTTTATTAAATCTAGTTCATACTTGGGTGATTCAAAATTTTTCTATTATATTCAGCCTAAGTACTTTTATGAAAAATATCTAGAACAATCTGAATCATTATTAGGCAATAGGAAGCATGGGAAAGTAATCTTCTTGACTAATGGAGTTAACAACTTCATAATGGATGATGGAAGAAAAGAAAATTTTGCTGAATCCCCATGGGATGTGGGCATAACTCACTATTGTTGCATCACATGGGATTTGACCCATAGAATTTGGGATCCTGGTGGATTTGTTTTGTACATAAGCAGTAGTGTAGGTTTCAATTCTTAGGTAGCTTTGTGAAAAAAAAGTGAGGAACAGACCTCGTGCGCCCCAGGCGCACGCGGTCGCGCGCCTCCGGCGCGCCGGGCTGTGAAAGCCCTGTTTGGGGAATTTCACTCCTACTTGGGGTGCAAAAGTTCAGTTTTGGGGTCAAATTCTGATTCAACCATCTTATCTCTTAGGATTAGATTTGTTTTTTTATCTCTAGTAATTTTTTTTTATTTTTAGTAATAGATATTTTGTTTATCTTATCTTCTAGGATTAGATTAGTTTTTTATCTTTTTAGGAGTTTGTTTTATCTTTTAGGATTAGATTAGTTTTATATCTTTTAGGAATTTGTTTTATCTTTTTAGGATTAGATTTATCTTTTTAGGATTTTTTTTTGAGAATAGATTTTTTTTATTTTTTTTTATTTTCGTTTTTTTTATTTTCTATTTTTTAGGGATAGATTTTTTTTAGGATTAGATTTGTATTTTTAGGATTTGGACCCCATTAGCCCAAATTTTTTTTTTCAATATTGCGCCCCAGGCCCCTGTACCTCACCAAAAATATTGTCCAGCTTTTTAGGTAGTTTTTAATTTTTATTTTGTAGTTTTAGGGTAGATTAGTTTGCTTGAGAACAAGCCAACATCTAAGTTTGGGGGAGTATATACACAATAAAAATTAAAATTTTTCAGAACTGAATTTTTCTCCTATATTAGTATTGGTTTGTGTCCTTAGCAAAAGTAATTAATTTTTCTAACCTTAGGACTTTTTCTCTAATGATGCATGTGTATATTTAGTTTAGGACTTAGACTCATTGGTATTCGACTCTATTTGATTGAGCTGTATATGATTACGGTGACTGGGTTATTTCGACAAAGGTTTTCAGAACTTGTGATTAGTGAACTGACTTTAGCCATATGTGAGTATTTGAGCCTATTGAGGGGTATGAATTTTATTGAAATATTCTGATATTGAGACCCCTATTTTTTCATGAGTGTGTTCACTTTGATATTGTCTTCTAGAACTTGACCTGTGACCATTTCAAAATTGATAATTGATTGCATGCATTAAGATGATTAAGGCACTTAGGGTGTGTTTTTTTATGGCCTTCAGATGATTTGCATTGAAAATATTCCCTTAGTTGTCCATTTTGAGCCTTATAATGATATATGATTTTTCTTTGGTACCCTGCATTTATTGAAATATTCTTTGATAGTACTTTGGAAATTTTGAATGAACAATTAAGTGGAATGTGATGCAAAAGAAATAAAACAAAAAGTGTATGAGTTCTAATTCTCTTCCAATAAAAAAAAATAAAAACAAATGAATGTGAAAGGAAGAGAATAGAAGAAAAAATTTGGAAAAGAAAGGAAGAATAAAATGTTCCTGATGTGAGTGTGAGTCTTTATTGTATTCATTGCTCATTCATGGTTTTTGAGGGAAACTTGTTTTTGTAAATATTTTTGCGAGTTAACCTTTGTTTTATCCCTTCTTTCTTTTATCCCACCTGACACTTTTAGCCATGGCCCCATTACAACCAAAAATAAGACCTTTTGATTTTTGCATGCATTCAATAATTTCAGTGGAGATGTTGGTCTATGGTCAAGCCTATGGTAACACATTATCATTGTTGAACTTGACTGAATTGAAAATATGACCCTTATACACTTTTGAGAGAAACATTTGAGAGGTTGAGAGTGTTCATTAGTTCTGAGTTCTGAATGGGATTGTTATGTTAACTAGTATGTAATTATGTATATAGTTTGTGATAATATGTGTCGAAGTGATGAGTCGTAGTCTTGGATTAGGTGTGTTCATGTTTATTTAGGGAGTTTGTCTTTTGTTTAGAATTTTTATTTTACTTTTGCCTGGGACATGCAAAATGCTAAGTTTGGGGGAGTGATTTGGGTCCAATATATATAGATTTCAGCATTGATTTGACTCCCTTATACTATGTATTTGGCTTGTTTCTCTAGCAAATTTAGGACTTTTTAGTAGATTTTAATTATTTTTAGTAGTTTAGGGTCCTTTGAGCGTTTTGATCCATTTGTTAGTGTTTCAGGTACTTTTTAGAGCTTAAATGGATAAAATATTTATGGACCTGAAAAGAGGACGAAAAGATCTTGCAAATGGAAAAAGAACGGAGCAAAACGGAGTCGGAGTAGGTCCCGCGCGCCTAAGGCGCGGGGACGGGTGCGCCTGAGGCGCGTCTGTGAAGAAAAGAACAATTATCAGAGTTTGCGCGCGTGCATGTTGGAGGCCCAATTTGACCAGATTCTGTACAAAGTAGAAGAAGAGAAGTCTAATTTGGCTTCATATCTTAGATTTGGTCAGAAATTAGAAGATAAACATGGACCTTATCTACTAGATTTAATTAAGATTTATTTTAGGATTTGTTTTACTCTTTAAATAGAGGATTTGTAAATAGTTTTCAGTAGGTTTTGAGATCATAGAATTCAATTAGGATTAGAGAGAGAGGTTAGTAACATCTATTGAGAGCAAGGAGGCAAGGCACAAGGATTGAAGGTCTCTTGGAGATTTAGCCTGTATTGTCTATGATATGAGGTTTTCTCTTTGCTTCTGTTTTCTTTATTTCTATATGTGTAACTAAAACCTCTTGTTAGGAACATGGTGTAAATTGTATGATGTAATTTATTTTAATTTATGGTTTAGTATTTTGCTGTTTTTAATTCATGCATTAATTGAGTTTTTATTACATAAACCCGCGCAATTTATGTTTTGGATTTCTTATTTTGCAACGGTAGTTGGGATTTTGAATAGGTCATGCAATTAATGGTATAATCAGTCCAAAATATAGGGATATAATTGGATGATTATATGACTTTTTAATTCCCTTGTGCTGAATAGATATTTTCTTATATTGTAATTTGTTGAGGGATCAAGGATTAAATATATAGAAAATAAGGGTAATGTTAGAGACGTCTAACTATTGCTATTTGAGAGGAATAGTCCATGAATTGAAGGATAATTAAAGGAAAATATAAATCTTAGTTAAAATAAGTGAATCATACAATGAAACCAAGTTCCTAACCTTTTTCTATTGCTTTCTATACATCTTATCTCCTCAATCTTCTTATTTTATTTTATTATTATTCTTCTTCTCCTTCTAAATTTTAATAACAAGTTGCACTAATAATTACGAATTGGTGAAAAGTTATTAGAAACAATTTGCAATCCCTGTGGGACGATATTCGGTCTTCCAGACTATATTACTCGTTGACCCAGTCCACTTGCTGGCACATCAACATCACTTTATTCCCTTCGTTCTCTCTCAATTCTCATCCTTTTCCTTTGAAACCTAAACACAAACTGAAGTTCTGATTCCACTCTGGATTTAGAACTCGAAATCACTTCAAATAGCCTCCTGTAGATCAAGTTATAGGCAACCAAAGTTGAGGTCTTGAAGCTGTGAAAACAGAGCAACTTTCAGCATCAAGTGCTCATCTTCCTTGAATCCGTTTGGTAAATCCAGGAACCCTTTCGATTCCAAAATTGTTTCCATTTAAAGTTAGCACTTTCTAGTTTCTCAAGCTAACCTGTTTCATTCTTTTCATGTCTTATTCGTGGTGCAATTGATTGCCAATATCAGCCAGTGCAAACTGTTTTGCACAAAGTTCAGAAACAAAGTTTTGATTCAGCTCTTTTCTCTTCGAATCCATTCTTTCTTTAGCTTCTCTAAGGTAAGGGAGGAGTTACCGAAATACTAGAATGAATAATTTCAAGCTAGAAATGTAGGAACCATTGAAGGTTCAAAAAAGGGATGAAACTTGAATTGGGATTCTGACTTGGAGGTCAGAGGCTCAAGGTTTTATGACTTAAACAAGTTTAAATGAACCTAATCAAGCTCACTGTAATGTGTTTTGAAATTAAAATCAAGTGGAAATGGATTTCATGTTTTTAAAATTGGATATTTTCAAGTTTTGATGCAGTCTGTGATTGATGTTATTTGATGTTGTTTCAGTGATGATTAAGTGTTCTAACATGTTCATTTTATGAGCCCAAGTTGTTGTTTTGCATAGGAATGGAGATAAGAAGCAAGGAATTTGAATTGATATTGAAAAGTGCAGAAAATGGTGCTGTTGTGGGAACCTACAATCGGTAGGTGAAACAACTAGGAGACACTAGGAGAACACCTAGAAGGGGGGGTTGAATAGGTGTTAGATAAACCTTGAAATATTTTCGCAAGAAACAAATCAAAATGATTAAAACAAATGATTTTCTTGAAATTCTTTAACCTTAATCGATTAATGACATGAACTAATCGATTAATGCCTCTGTACATTGAAAAATCACTTTTCAATCAAATACGAAAATCAATCAATTAACAAGTATAACCAGAGATTCAGCGGAAACAATTAACACCTATATTCTTATTGATTACCTAGGTTATGAAAATGATTTTCCCAAATCAATTTGAACAATAAAGATTCAATTCAATCAATTATGAAAAATCACTTTTTCTAGGTTTTCAACCAAGAACACAATTAATAACAAGAATTGTAAAGAGTAGAGAGTTTAGAGATACGACACAGTGATTTATCCTGGTTCACTTTCATCCACTTGAAAGCTACTCCAGTCCCCTCTTCAACCAAGAGAGATTCTTCACTATGAGAAATTAGAGTTTCTCAAATTACAAGTAAATGCCTCACAAGACTCCCTTCTTGCTAGCCTACAAGAGATACCACACCCTTGCCTTGTAACCCTATTGATATCTAATCTAACCTCTTCTCTTGCTTGCCGATACCCCACAACAAGACTTCCAATGCTTGCTTCACTACAAGACTTCCAATTGCTTGTTAACACAACAAGGCTTCCAAGTGCTTGATGATATGCCACACCAAGGCTTCCAATATAACTTTGCTTGATTCACAACCAAGACTTCCAATTGTTGTAGATAGCTTGCCTCTTGCAAAGATTACAACTCAAATGAAAACAAAATAACAATCCTATGAATCTCTTTCAAAAGCTATGAAAAGATCAACATGAGAGATTCAAGGTTCTTGATCAAAGAATGTAAAAGTTAAAGCTTTGATCTTGAGAAAGTGAGAGAGAATAGAGTGGCTTTGATTCTTGTAAAATTGATATGAAAATGATAGATTATTGTAATAATAATTCACAAAGGTTAGGAATAGGTTTATATAGAATACCCAAAAGTTAGGAATGGTTAGAAGTGCTTTTTGAGAAGTGAAAAACTCATTTAAAAACAGTAACAGCTCGTGTTACTCGAGTAACAAAGTTACTACTCGAGTAATCAGTGTAATAAGTGTTCACTACTCGAGTAATCTGAGTTACTACTCGAGAATTTACGCAAGGCTTCAAAATTCTACTCGAGTAATCAGCCCCTTAATCGAGTATTTGCGCAAGACTGCAACATTCTACTCGAGTAAACAAGTGGCTAATCGAGTAGTCAGTTCAAAAAACACTTAAAAACTTGTTTTCTCAAAATCTAAACCTTTTCTTTCAAACCTTTAAGCCACCTATTGATTTTAGGAAAAGTGAATACTCAAAATATGATATAATCATGCAATCAAAAGAGATTCACTACCCTCTAAGAAACTCTACCCAAACTCATAAACTAAGAGACTTGTGAGGCAAAAGATAAAACAATAAAACACAAACTACCAAACAAAGTCTTCATGAGTTGACTCTCTCTTCATCACTTGATGTTTGTTGTTGCTTGTTGAGCTTGAAACTTGATCAACACATTGAAGCTTGTTCAAAACCTTTTGGCATTTATCAAAACATTCTTCATGGATCTTACAGCTGTTGCAGCAAAAACACTCGAGTAATCTAAGGAAGACTCGAGTATTTTGGAAAACTAGAAGAACACTCGAGTATTTCTTAAGGACTCGAGTAATTTTACATGAACACTCGAGTAGGCAAGAACTACTCGAGTAATTCAAAGAATTTTTCAGAAAACCTTTATTTTTCTATAATTTCATTAAAGATTAACTCGTCTAATCTCCTATATTACTAAACTCTAAATATTTCATTTTATGCTTAAAAATCTAATCCCGTTGGTCGATAATTATCCTGGGGGTGTCCTACTGGAATTCTATTCAGTGGTTGATCATTTACCAACAGGAGTCCCAATGGAAGTGCGTACACCCATCTGGTTGATATAATCCCTAACGTCCCAGTGAAAGTTTTATTCACTTGGTTGATATTTCTATGGGAGTCCCAATGGGGTCGTTGCAATAAATATCCGCCAATAGGAGGTCGTGCCCCGACGGATTATTAAATAAATGATTATATACTATTCCTAAAACCATCGCAAAGTGGTTGGACCACTGATGGATTTTCTGAAATGGATTCCCGAAAGGATGCCGAACTGTGAAGCATGAACGAGGAGTAGGCATGCATCATGTCATTAATGAAATTAAAGATGTGTTAAACCAGTTTGAGCATACATTTACACTCTTGATGCTATCTGATTACATGTGCTTGTTATTTTTAGCCTCTGTTATGCTCATTTGTTATTGTATTTAGCTATGACTCACTCCTAATCCCTTGTTGTAGGTCATGGCCAGGAATATGATCTGCGTGGAAATGAGGCCGCTCCTTAATGGGGAGTGGAACTTCGAGGATCATCGGGCTATTTATGAAGGGGACGTGGAAGTCACTTTCCGTCACCCAAACCCATGGTCCCGAATGCGTCCGCGTCGAACGAGAATCCCAATGATGTACATTATGCACATTCCGGCAAATTTTGTGTTTCGCCATGGAACACCACCACCACCAAGACGTTTTTCGAGACGCACCCTCCCACCAAGTCCATCACCCTCTGAGGAAAGAATCATTTTGGAGGTTCCTGCTCCCTCTCGTCCTTCGACTAGAGCCCGATCTCGGACTCCAGTTTATGTGCCATCTGATCTGGCACATGAGGAGGAAGAGGAGGAGGAGGATCCGATAGAGGATGAGGATCCGGTGGAGGATGCCGATCCGGTGGCTGATGATGATTTCATGGACAACTCAACTGGCAGTCAGTGGGGAACTGATGATTGAGTTGAGTTCTGGACGTTGGAATGTGGATAGTGCGACTCATCAGGTTTCTCTTAATTATATTATGTTTTGAGTTTCGAACCTATTGCTCTAGGTTATTATAACTTTTATTGTAATATATGTAATATAATGTAATGACCTAGAGTACCTAAGTTATATTTTTTGTTGGTAGCTTTTGATGTAATGAATATGTACTTACTTTTTATGATAAAATATAAAATGGATGTTTCCTTCATGATGTTTGAGTATTTTCCACAAAGATCGAAATGGATGATGACTTATCAAAAGAAAAAAAAATGGTCGTATTTTCAAATATAAGTATTTTATTATGAATAGAAAGTCGGGTCGTCACATTTAGTGGTATCAGAGCAATGGTTCAACTCTCCGCCTTGGAGTGTGGCCTTACACACTAACCATTGCATACTCTAGAATGTTGATTAAATTTGAGAGATAGAATAGCAGAATCTAATTAAGTTTTCCCCTTTGGATTCTGTAGGATAAGATGGCTGGACGAAATAACGCCAACATTGCTGAGGCTCTGACCCGTATGGCTGCGGTTCTGGAAAACTTGCAGCAAGCCCGTCCTCCCAGCAATGGAACCCCGGCGGAATTTCAAGGCCTAGATTCGTTTCGTAGATGTAAACCCCCTGGCTTTTCGGGTGGCCGTTGCCCGGAGCAAGCCCAGTTCTGGCTAGCTGAGATGAATAAGATTTTCCGAACGCTGACCCTCACGGAAGTTCAGAAGGTCACGTTTGCGGCCTATATGTTGAATGGTGAAGCTGCAACTTGGTGGGAACAGACCCGCCAATTTTTGGAGTATGACCATCGCGAGCTCTCTTGGGAAGTCTTCACGGAGAAATTCTTGGAGAGGTATTTTCCGGATGATGTTCGGATCCAGAAGGAGATGGAATTCCTGGACTTGAAGCAAGGTAGCATGACCGTCGATCAGTATGCTGAGAAATTTGAGGAGCTGATGAAGTACTCCCCGTACTTCCAATATCATCATGACGAATACTCGAAATGCACGAGGTTCGAGAATGGGTTGAGGTCGGACATCAAGTTGGCGGTGAGCGTGCAAAGGATTCGCTACTATCCAACCTTGATTAGCGCATGTTGCATCTTCGAGAAGAACAGTTTCAAGAAAGAAGTCAGCCAAGGAGGCCATGGACCACACCGACATCAGCACAAGAATAATCGTGGAAATCGTGGAGGCCCTTATTCGCATAAGGGAAAGGGAAGAGCACAACCCCCTGTAGCAATCAGCCTTCCGACTCCAGCGGAGATTTGTGGCAAGTGTCAACGCTCTCATCCTGGTCAAGAGTGCTGGAGAGACAAGCCACCAGTCTGCTTCAATTGTGGAAGGACCGGTCACATCTCCCGTGCATGCCACCAACCCCAGCGCCAAATCAATCAAGGACAAGGAAGCAAGCCTTGGATCAATGGAAAGGTGTTCACTATGTCCGGAGCAGAAGCAAAGCAAGCCGACAATCTGGTGCAAGGTAACCATTTCCTCAATGGCATGCCTTGTCACTTTTTATTTGATTCTGGAGCGACGCATTCCTTCATCTCCGAAGAATGTGTCAAGCGTTTATGTCTGTCTGTCTCGGAGACCCCGTTTAATTTGAGTGTGTATACCCCCACGAATGCTCCTGTTGCTGCATCAAGAGCATGTGTCGGATGCGTGGTTAGCATAGGAGATCAGATTTCTCGTGTGAATCTGATTTGTTTGCCGTTATCCAATCTCGATGTTATCTTGGGCATGGATTGGATGGCATCCAATCATGTGGCGATCGACTGCAAGGCTCGAACGATTGTGTTTCCTGGTGAGAAGTCTCCTCCCAATCAACCTAGAGGTTATGTGTGCCTATTTTCGGCCATCGCTGAAGAAAAGAAGGATGAAGTGAAGATCGAAGATATTCCAATTATTCGAGAGTTTCCCGAGGTATTTCCCGATGAAGTGCCCGGTTTGCCGCCGCATCGAGAGATAGAATTCAGTATTGATCTAGTTCCTAGTACTGGTCCTATCTCTATCGCCCCTTATCGTATGGCCCCAGCGGAATTAGCCGAATTGAAGAAGCAAGTGGAAGATTTGTTAGAGAAGCAGTTCATCAGACCAACTGTGTCGCCTTGGGGAGCGCCAGTTTTGTTCGTAAAGAAGAAGGATGGATCCATGAGGATGTGAATTGATTACAGACAACTCAATAAGGTTACAATCAATAACAAGTATCTGTTGCCAAGGATTGATGATTTGATGGATCAAGTAAAGGGAGCATCGGTGTTTTCAAAGATTGATCTGAGATCAGGTTATCATCAGATCCGTGTAAAGGAGGAAGATATTCCGTAGACTACTTTTCGGTCACGTTATGGACACTACGAGTATGTAGTGATGCCATTTGTTTTGACCAATGCTCCAGCAATATTCATGGATTATATGAATAGAGTGTTCCGGCCCTATCTGGATTCCTTCATTGTGGTGTTTATCGATGATATTCTCATATATTCGAAGAATCTGGAGGAGCACGCTAATCATTTGAAGATTGTTTTGGAGACCTTGAAGGAGAAGAAATTATATGCTAAGCTGGCCAAGTGTGAATTTTGGCTTGAAAAAGTCAATTTCTTGGGACATATAATTTCGAAGGATGGTGTGGCTGTGGATCCAGCCAAGGTGGAAACGGTTTTGCAATGGGAAAGACCGAAGACGGTTACCGAAGTTAGAAGTTTTCTTGGATTAGATGGATATTATCGGAAGTTCATCGAAGGTTTTTCCAAGTTGGCTCTTCCATTAACTCGTTTGACCCGGAAAGAGCAACCTTTTGTCTGGGACGAAAAGTGTGAAGTTATTTTCCAGACGTTAAAGGACAAGTTAACGTCGTCTCCAGTGTTAACTTTGCCTGATCCTAGGAAAAGCTTCGATGTTTATTGTGATGCGTCTAGACAAGGTTTGGGTTGTGTCTTGATGCAAGAAGGGAAAGTTGTTGCTTATGCATCTCGTCAGTTGAAAGTGCATGAAGAAAACTATCCTACTCACGATTTGGAATTGGCTGCCATTGTCTTTGCTTTGAAGATTTGGAGACATTACTTATATGGTAACACGTTTCAAGTATTCAGTGACCATAAAAGTTTGAAGTATCTCTTCTACCAAAAGGAACTGAATATGAGACAACGTAGGTGGATGGAATTGTTGAAGGATTATGACTTCGAATTGCATTACCTGTAAGAACTACAATCGGTGGGTGAAATAACTAGGAGACACTAGGAGAACACCTAGAAGGGGGGGTTGAATAGGTGTTAGAGAAACCTTGAAAGATTTTCGAAAGAAACGAATCGAAACGATTAAAACACATGATTTTTACAAAAACCTCAACACTTAATCGATTAACAAATCTTATTAATCGATTAACCCTCTAAAAACACTTAGTTAATTGATTAATCAAACAAGTTAATCGATTATTTACGAAAGCTTGATTTTGGTTAATCGATTAACACTTTTAGTTAATCGATTAATCACTGTTAAAACTGAAAAATCACTTTTCACTCAAATACGAAAATCAATCAATTAACACATATGATCAGAGATAAAGCGGAATTGATTAACACCAATATTCCTATTGATTACCTAGGTTATGAAAATGATTTTCCCCAAATCAATTTGCACAATTAAGATTCAATTCAATCAATTATGAAAATCAATCTTTTCTAGGTTTTCAACCAAGAACAATATTGAAATGACTTGAATGTAAAGAGTTAAGAGAATAGAGATACGACACAGAGATTTATCCTGGTTCACTTTCATCCGCTTGAAAGCTACATCCAGTCCCCTCTTCAACCAAGAGAGATTCTTCACTATGAGGAATTAGAGTTCTCAAATTACAAGCAAATGCCTCTCAAGACTCCCTTCTTGATAGCCTCCAAGAGATACCACACTCTTGTCTTGCAACCCTATTGAATCTAATCTAACCTCTTCCCTTGCTTGCCGATATCCCCACAACAAGTCTTCCAATTTGCTTTGAGATGCTTCAAAGACTTCCACTTGCTTGATGATGCCTCACACCAAGACTTCCAATTGCTTGTTAACACAACAAGACTTCCAAGATAACTTTGCTTGATGAACAACCACCAAGGCTTCCTTATGTTGTAGATTTCTTGCCTCCTTTGCAATGATTACAACTCAATGAAAACACAATAACAATCCTATGAATCTCTTTCAATAGCTATGAAAATATCAACATGAGATTCAAAGATTCTTGATCAAAGAATGTAAAAATAGAAAGCTTTGATCTATGAAAGTGAGAGAGAATAGTATCGCTTTGAGAAATTGATTTTTTCTAAAGTGTAATAATGATTCACAAAGGTTAGGAAAAACTTTATATAGAATACCCAAAAGTTAGGAAACAATAGAAATTGATTTTGCCTTGAAAAGCTTATTTTAAAAACTGATTCTGTACGTGTTAATCGATGAACACAATGCCTTAATCGATTAATCACTAAAAATAACTTGTTAATCGATTAACCAAAACATTTAATCGATTAACCACTGCTAAAATCAATTAAAAACTTGTTTTCTCAAAACTAAACCTTTTCTTTCAAACCTTTAAGCCACCTATTGTTTTTAGGTTAAGTGAAAACTCAAATTATGATATAATCATGACCTTGATAGAGATTCACTACCCTCTAATGACTCTACCCAAACTCATTAAAATAAAAGACTCAAATTAAAGATATTACAATTAAACACGAATTAAGTCTTCATGAGCTTGCTCTCTCTTCATCATTTGTTGTTTGTTGTTGTTTGATGAACTTCTTCATACTTGAGCTTGATCACAAACACTTGTATCTTGTTCAAAACCTTTGTCATTATCAAAACATTCTCACTGGATCTAACAATCTCCCCCTTTTTTAAAATGACAAACACGTTTTGAATTTGTTTGAAGTTGTTGATTCTTGAACCATTTGATCACTTGGTGAGACTCTTGCTCCCCCTCAATAAATGCTTTTGACATTTGTAATCCAATTGAGTTAAGCTTGATTCTCCCCCTATCTTCAACAACTTTGCTCAACCTATATAAAAACAACAAAACAACTTCTTCTACCCCTTTTGGCATTATCAAAAAGTAATATATACCAATTGAAATATAAAATGCTAAGCCAAAATAGAGAAATTATAACATTCATTTCTTCACAACATTGATACCAACTAATCAATGATACCAAATGTAAAACTAATGAACTATACTTTGAAATGTGATACCAATTGGCAAGAAATATGACAATGAAATATAATACCAATTGTAACTAAAAGGTCATAATATCACTTAACAAAGTAAGATATCAATTGTAAAGAAATATCACAATAATCACAATAGCATGATAAACATCTAATAATTACACAATGATACCAATTAAGAATTTTGTAGAAGTAATATCAATTGTCGAAGACTAATAGCAAGATTAGAATATACCAAATGTAAGTCCAATTGTGAATGCTTGCTATCTATTGTAAGAAATTCACTTGATACCAATTGTGAATATTCAACAATATCAATTGTACCAAAATGTAGGAGTTTCACTTGAGATTTGAAGAAGCAAATAATGAATAACACTTGTAAGCCTTTTGCTCTTCAATCACACCTACAAAACAATCATGCTTTGCCTTTTGGTATCCAAATAGTCTTGGATCCATTTTTGTTAGTTAAGGGACTCTCACCGTTCTTAACCCAAACAAAATTTCCTTTAGGTATACCATGCACTTTAATATAACTCACATTTGAAGTATGTCCAAGAGTGCCACAATAGAAACATGTTGGTGCATTTGAAAAATCAACTTTAGAAAAATCAACAACATTTCTATGAGACTTACTCTTAGCATTAGTATAACCCAAACCAAACTTGTTTGAATTTTCTCTTTGAAAATTTAACAATGTGCGCAAATTAATATCACCACTTGTGAAACTTGCAATCTTATTTTTCAAAATAGCATTTTCATCTTTAAGCAACTTGCAATTCTCACAATCAACCACAATATTCAATCTACTAGCACAATCACAAGAAGAACTAGCATATATAAGATCAAGAGTTTCATTTTGAAGATTAAGCTCATCAACTTGTTTTTGAAGTTCTAAAATCTCTTGTTGATGTTTCAAAATGAGCTTCTTCCTTTCAATGTTTTTCAAAGCTAGTTTCTTAAGATGTTCATGCATTTCTTTATAAGCATTATATAAAATTTCATATTTGGAAGAAATTTCGGATTTAGTTTCACTTACATCGCTATCCTCGCTTTGTTCACTTGATTCATCATTTGAACTTTCCTCTTCATCTACTAGAGCTATCAAGTTGAGACAAGCGGCTTCTTCATCATTCGAAGAACTACTTGATGTGCTTTTCTTGTCTTCTTCATCATCACTATTCCAAACTATGTATGCCCTTTTGTGTTTTGCATTTTTCTACTCTTTTTATTTCTTCTTGAGATACCTAGAGCACGAATACTTGAGATGACCGGGCTTTCCACATTCATGGCAAACTACTCCTTCTTTTGTTGTCTTGGTCTTGTAATGTGGGGAATTCTTATCTTTACTTTTGTCTTTGTTCAACCTTCCTTTTCTCCTTAGAAGCTTGCTAAAATTTCTTAGTACAAGTTTCATCTCCTCTTCATCAATGTCCGAATCGGAATCTTTACTTTCATCATTATCGGAACTCTCTTCCTTTTTATATGAACTTTCGGCTTTAAGAGTAATTCCTTTTCTTTCCTTGTACTTATCCGACTCTTCATGCATATGCAAACGTCCAAGCTCCATTTCATGTTCTTGAAGCTTTCCGAAAAGTGTAGCTAAGTCCATGGTGTCCAAGTCCTTTGATTCAACAATTGCGGTAACCTTAGGTTGCCATTCCCTACTTAGACATCTTAAAACTTTGTTAACAAGTTCACAATTCATGAACGTTTTTCCAAGAGCAATGAGATGATTAATAATATGAGTGAAACGTTTTTGCATAATACATATACATTCATTAGGCAACATACGAAACAATTCATATTCATGCATCAAAGAATTTAATCTAGCACGCCTAACTTCACTAGTGCCTTCATGTGTGACTTGCAAGGAGTCCCACATTTGTTTGGCATTATGACATTCCGAGACTCTAAAGAACTCATCATAAAATAGAGCGGAGGTGATGATATTCTTAGCTTTTAAATCATATTGAATTTTCCTTTTATCATCATCGGTCCACTTATCTTTGGGGGTAAGTTGAGATACACCTTCTACTTGTTTTGAGGGAATACGAGGACCATTCTCAATGGCTTCTCAAATGTTCATGTTTATGGCTTCTATAAAAATTCTCATTCTAACTTTCCAATAAGCATAACCCTCTCCACCAAACATAGGAGGGCGGCTAATTGAAGCACCTTCACCACCAAAGGGATTCGTAGAACCCATTGTATTTTCCTCAAGAATCTTAACGAAAAAGCTTTATGCTCGTGTCTTTCGACCGAGCTCTGATACCAATTGTAAGAACTACAATCGGTGGGTGAAATAACTAGGAGACACTAGGAGAACACCTAGAAGGGGGGGTTGAATAGGTGTTAGAGAAACCTTGAAAGATTTTCGAAAGAAACGAATCGAAACGATTAAAACAAATTATTTTTACAAAAACCTCAGCACTTAATCGATTAACAAATATTATTAATCGATTAACCCTCTAAAAACACTTAGTTAATCGATTAATCAAATAGGTTAATCGATTATTTACGAAAGCTTGATTTTGGTTAATCGATTAACACTTTTAGTTAATCGATTAATCACTGTTAAAACTGAAAAATCACTTTTCACTCAAATACGAAAATCAATCAATTAACACATATGATCAGAGATAAAGCGGAATTGATTAACACCAATATTCCTATTGATTACCTAGGTTATGAAAATGATTTTCCCCAAATCAATTTGCACAATTAAGATTCAATTCAATCAAATATGAAAATCAATCTTTTCTAGGTTTTCAACCAAGAACAATATTGAAATGACTTGAATGTAAAGAGTTAAGAGAATAGAGATACGACACAGAGATTTATCCTGGTTCACTTTCATCCGCTTGAAAGATACATCCAGTCCCCTCTTCAACCAAGAGAGATTCTTCACTATGAGGAATTAGAGTTCTCAAATTACAAGCAAATGCCTCTCAAGACACCCTTCTTGATAGCCTCCAAAAGATACCACACTCTTGTCTTGCAACCCTATTGAATCTAATCTAACCTCTTCCCTTGCTTGCCGATATCCCCACAACAAGTCTTCCAATTTTCTTTGAGATGCTTCAAAGACTTCCACTTGCATGATGATGCCTCACACCAAGACTTCCAATTGCTTGTTAACACAACAAGAGTTCCAAGGTAACTTTGCTTGATGAACAACCACCAAGGCTTCCTTGTGTTGTAGATATCTTGCCTCCTTTGCAATGATTACAACTCAATGAAAACAAAACAACAATCCTATGAATCTCTTTAAATAGCTATTAAAATATCAACATAAGAGATTCAAAGATTCTTGATCAAAGAATGTAAAAATAGAAAGCTTTGATCTATGAAAGTGAGACAGAATAGTGGGGCTTTGAGAAATTGATTTGTTCTAAAGTGTAATAATGATTCACAAAGGTTAGGAAAAAGTTTATATAGAATACCCAAAAGTTAGGAAACAATAGAAATTGATTTTGCCTTGAAAAGCTTATTTTAAAAACTGATTCTGTACTTGTTAATCGATTAACACAATGCCTTGATCGATTAAGCACTTAAAATAACTTGTTAATCGATTAACCAAAACATTTAATCGATTAACCACTGCTAAAATCAATTAAAAACTTGTTTTCTCAAAACTAAACCTTTTCTTTCAAACCTTTAAGCCACCTATTGTTTTTAGGTTAAGTGAAAACTCAAACTATGATATAATCATGACCTTGATAGAGATTCACTACCCTCTAATGACTCTACCGAAACTCATTAAAATAAAAGACTCAAATTAAAGATATTACAATTAAACACAAATTAAATCTTCATGAGCTTGCTCTCTCTTCATCATTTGTTGTTTGATGAACTTCTTCATACTTGAGCTTGATCACAAACACTTGTATCTTATTCAAAACCTTTGTCATTATCAAAACATTCTCAATGGATCTAACATTACCACCCCGGAAAAGCTAATGTTGTAGCCGACTCTCTAAGTAGGAAGATGCTGCACGTGAGTACAATGATGGTGAAAGAGGCTCAGTTAATTGAAGAATTCCGTAACTTGAATCTGGCAGTTCATTGTAAACCAGAGTGTATCAAGCTAGGAATGCTTCAAGTGACAAATGAATTCCTTACCCAAGTGAGGAATTTGCAAAAAGAAGATGAAGAATTGATGGAAAAGGAAAGATTGGGTGTGGATGGAGTAGAACCTGATTTTCAAGTTGGAGCGGATGACATCCTAAGATTTTGAAATCGTGTGTGTATCCCCGCTAATCAGGATTTAAGAAGGGCAGTTTTGGACGAAGCACACAAAAGCAAGCTGAGTATGCATCCTGGATCAACGAAGATGTATCAAGACCTGAAGAGGATGTTCTGGTGGCCCGGATTGAAGAAAGATGTTGCGTCTTATGTTGCGTCTTGCCTTGCATGCCAAAAGGTGAAGATTGAACATAAGAAGCCTGGAGGAGAATTGCGACCTTTGAGCATTACCAGAATGGAAGTGGAATGGAATAGCTATGGACTTTGTGAGTGGTTTTCCGAGAACAAGAGAAGGTTTCGATGCGATTTGGGTCGTGGTTGATCGCTTAACAAAATCAGCTCATTTCATTCCCATCAATATGCAATACCCGTTGGAGAAGCTTGCAAGATTGAACATCAAGGAAATTGTCAGATTGCATGGGATTCCCTGAGTATCGTATCGGATTGTGATCCCCGTTTCATGTCTCGCTTCTGGCAGAGTTTGCATTAAGCATTGGGAACGCAGCTAAGAATGAGTTCGGCTTATCACCCGCAAACGGATGGTCAATCGGAGAGGACGATTCAATCTTTGGAAGACCTGCTTCGAGCATGTGTTTTGGAATATCAAGAAGGTTGGGATCGTCTGTTGTCGCTTGTGGAGTTCACTTACAACAATAGTTACCACACAAGCATCGATATGGCCCCATACGAAGCCCTCTATGCGAGGAAGTGTAGAACCCCACTATGTTGGTTCCAAGTGGGGGAGAATGCTCTCATCGGACTTGAGTTAGTTCAAGAAACAACCGAGAGGATCAAGGTTATCCAAGAAAAGATGAAGTCTGCGCAAAATCGTCAGAAGAGTTATGTCGATCAACATAGAACCGAGCTCGAATTTCAAGAAGGAGATCATGTATTTCTGCGAGTGGTGCCGACAACTGGTATTGGAAGAGTAATGAAGCCAAAGAAGTTATCTCCTAAGTTTATCGGCCCTTATCAGATCTTGAAACGAGTTGGTCTTGTCGCGTACCAGATCGCCTTACCCCCATTTTTGTCCAATCTGCACAATGTATTCCACGTCTCTCAGCTTCGAAAGTTTGTCCAAGACCCATCTTCGATCGTTCAGCTGCAACAAGACGTGATACCGCTGAAAGAGAATCTCATGTTCGATGTTGGGCCAGTGCGAATAGAAGATAGACGAATGAAGAGGTTGCGAGGGAAAGAGATTTCGTTAGTCCGAGTCCTTTGGAGTCAGAATGGAGTATCCGACTCCACGTGGGAATTAGAATCTAAAATGAGAGAGGAATATCCGCATCTTTTTATGTAAATCGGAATTTCGGGGATGAAATTCTGTTTAAGTGGGGGAGGATGTAAGGCCCTGTATTTTAAATAAATAAATAAATAGTAAGTATTTAAATGATAATGTTAGTATGTTGAATACAATAATGAATTTTCTAAAATTAGGTTATTATACTCGAGTTTTTCAGTAAGGACTCGAGTGTTCTTTGAATTTCTGAAAAGTACTCGAGTATTGGGTAAAAGACTCGAGTAAATCTAGCAGTCTGGTTAAGTGTATAAGTCGGTTTTCATTTGAACTTCGCACCAAAACGCGTTTTCTTGAGGTTCCAAGCACGAAGCTGGACCTTACTTCGAAGGAGGGTAATCCTAGCCTATAAATAAGTGATCAATGAAACCCAAACACTCTCAAATCTCTTGAAACCCGAATTGTTGGCAAAATTTCTCTGTTTTGCAGAGCTCACTTTAATCCCTTCGTTCTCTCTCAATTCTCATCCATTTCCTTTGAAACCTAAACACAAACTGAAGTTCTGATTCCACTCTTGAATTAGAACTCGAAATCACTTCAAATAGCCTCCTGTAGATCAAGTTATAGGCAACCAAAGTTGAGGTCTTGAAGTTGTGAAAACAGAGCAACTTTCAGCATCAAGTGCTCATCTTCCTTGAATCCGTTTGGTAAATCCAGGAACCCTTTCGATTCCAAACTTGTTTCCATTTAAAGTTAGCACTTTCTAGTTTCTGAAGCTAACCTGTTTCATTCTTTTCATGTCTTATTCGTGGTGCAATTGATTGCCAATATCAGCCAGTGCAAACTGTTTTGCACAAAGTTCAGAAACAAAGTTTTGATTTAGCTCTTTTCTCTTCGAATCCATTCTTTCTTTAGCTTCTCTAAGGTAAGGGAGGAGTTACCTAAATACTAGAATGAGTAATTTCAAGCTAGAAATGTAGGAACCATTGAATGTTCAAAAGAGGGATGAAACTTGAATTGGGATTCTGACTTGGAGGTCAGAGGCTCAAGGTTTTATGACTTAAACAAGTTTAAATGAACCTAATCAAGCTCACTGTAATGTGTTTTGAAATTAAAATCAAGTGGAAATGGATTTCATGTTTTCAAAATTGGATATTTGCAAGTTTTGATGCAATCTGTGATTGATGTTATTTGATGTTGTTTCAGTGATGATTAAGTGTTCTAACATGTTCATTTTATGAGCCCAAGTTGCTATTTTGCATTTGAATGGAGATATGAAGCAAGGAATTCGAATTGATATTGAAAAGTGCAGAAACTGGTGCTGTTGCAGCAAAAACACTCGAGTAATCTAAGGAAGACTCGAGTATTCTGGAAAACTGGAAGAACACTCGAGTATTTCTTAAGGACTCGAGTAATTTTACATGAACACTCGAGTAGGCAAGAACTACTCGAGTAATTCAAAGAATTTTTTAGAAAACCTTTATTTTTCTATAATTTCATTAAAGATTAACTTGTCTAATCTCCTATATTACTAAACTCTAAATATTTCATTTTATGCTTAAAAATCTAATCCCGTTGGTCGATAATTATCCTGGGGGTGTCCTACTGGAATAATATTCAGTGGTTGATCATTTACCCACAGGAGTCCCAATGGAAGTGCGTACACCCATCTGGTTGATATAATCCCTAACGTCCCAGTGAAAGTTTTATTCACTTGGTTGATATTTTTATGGGAGTCCCAATGGGGTCGTTGCAATAAATATCCGCCAATAGGAGGTCGTGCCCCGACGGATTATTAAATAAATGATTATATACTATTCCTAAAACCATCGCAAAGTGGTTGGACCACTGATGGATTTTTTTAAATATCAAGTTTAAGGAAAGTAAACCCATCCCGAAATGGCTATGCCTCTGATGGTCCTTTTTGAATGCACCAGCACCAGCTAAGGAGAAAGAACTAATGAAATGAGATGCTGATGAGAATAATGAAAAGAAAAGAAAAGAAATGAAACTCTCATCGTAGTATTGTCATGCATGGAGTTGCTCCGATTACGATTGTGGAATCTAGCATAGGTTAGACGTATTCCGCAGCATTGAATGAGCTGTGATGCCATAGCCCTGAAGGTTCTACAATGATTTGGATTCTATAGCATGAGAATGCTATGAAGGCTAATTCCCAATCAGTTGTGATGCATGGGATATGGATACGCTCCAGTTCGATGAAAACATAAGTTTGAAATGGATTCCCGAAAGGATGCCGAACTGTGAAGCATGAACGAGGAGTAGGCATGCATCATGTCATTAATGAAATTAAAGATGTGTTAAACCAGTTTGAGCATACATTTACACTCTTGATGCTATCTGATTACATGTGCTTGTTATTTTTAGCCTCTGTTATGCTCATTTGTTATTGTATTTAGCTATGACTCACTCATAATCCCTTGTTGTAGGTCATGGCCAGGAATATGATCTGCGTGGAAATGAGGCCGCTCCCTAATGGGGAGTGGAACTTCGAGGATCATCGGGCTATTTATGAAGGGGACATGGAAGTTACTTTCCGTCACCCAAACCCATGGTCCCGAATGCGTCCGCGTCGAACGAGAATCCCAATGATGTACATTATGCACATTCCGCCAAATTTTGTGTTTCGCCATGGAACACCACCACCACCACCAAGACGTTTTTCGAGACGCACCCTCCCACCAAGTCCATCACCCTCTGAGGAAAGAATCATTTTGGAGGTTCCTGCTCCCTCTCGTCCTTCGACTAGAGCCCGATCTCGGACTCTAGTTTATGTGCCATCTGATTCGGCACATGAGGAGGAAGAGGAGGAGGAGGATCCGATAGAGGATGAGGATCTGGTGGAGGAAGCCGATCCGGTGGCTGATGATGATTTCATGGACAACTCAACTGGCAGTCAGTGGGGAACTGATGATTGAGTTGAGTTCTGGACGTTGGAATGTGGATAGTGCGACTCATCAGGTTTCTCTTAATTATATTATGTTTTGAGTTTCGAACCTATTGCTCTAGGTTATTATAACTTTTGTTGTAATATATGTAATATAATGTAATGACCTAGAGTACCTAAGTTAAGTTTAATGTTGGTAGCTTTTGATGTAATGAATATGTACTTTCTTTTTATGATGAAATATAAAATGGATGTTTCCTTCATGATGTTTGAGTATTTTCCACAAAGATCGAAATGGATGATGACTTAACTTTTGATAAAGGAAAAAAAATGGTCGAATTTTCAAATATAAGTATTTTATTATGAATAGAAAGTCGGGTCGTCACATCCTCAAGCTGTATGGGAATATAGGAGTGCAGGTTGGACTGTTGGGACCGTAACTGGTTTAAATAAGGATAAGGATCCTATGCTTGGTCGTGTTCCCGTAAGTCTCAATCCACTCGTGTCCCTAGCTTGGTAAGACATGGTTCCGACCAAATTCGTGGTCGATGCTCGTTGGTTCAATCCTTAACTGGTTGGCCTGGAGCAATATCGGTCGGACTGAAGTCTGGTTCACTACATTTAATCCCAGACCGAGCGTGTTGGGAGCACATCACCAGATTGTCGAGATTTCTCGGTCTTCCTCGATAAGAACATCCCTCGTTAAAGATTTAACGACTACCGGTTCCCCTTTTCAGTCCTCGCCCGGTTTTGGAGAGGAGCCACAAGAGACCAAATGTTATCCCCATAGCCTAGTATTCAACCACAGGCGTAGGAGGCTAGTCGGAAACCGGTGGGAGAGTGGCGACAATCATCTAACGACTTTGAAGGGAGAAGGCTATTCTCTAGTTCCTGATGCTTCGAATTCATGGTTATGAAAAAAGAGGGGTTTCCTAATGAGGGCCCACCGCGCTTGTCACATGCATCCAGAATTGTGAATAGAACATGAGCCCTTTTTGTTCAGGATACGAGCTCGAAGATTAATTGTGAAGCTTTGGCGAAGTTTTGGCACGTGGGTTCTTGCCACCTCATCTTCGCCGTCGTCAGCTAGACTCCGAACATGTCGATGTGTTCCTAGAACTCGGAAACTATTTTCCCATTGACAGGGATCTCGAAATGGGCTGTTTAGAGAAAAAAGGCCATCATACATGTACCTCGCATATATAAACAAAATTAATAATTAGTGATCGTCGTTAGATTGACGATGTATAACAATTAAATAACAATAATGACAATTATTGGCTAAGATAGAATGTATTATCAGTATAAAAGTAGTATGATTTTAAAAATATCATACGAAATAAACATGATGATGACAATTATTGGGAATTAAATGCCCGAAAATCATACAAGATTGCACATGAAAAGAAGCATGATTTTAAATATATCACGCTTACTAATTATGATAAATGACATGTATAAAAAATATGTCAGAGAAATTAATGGTGTTGAACCATATAAAAGCATTAATTTATGAATAATGACAATGTTTAATTGTTGGGAACTACTTAGTGTTTACTTAAAAGGCAATGCACATCAAATATCATTATTCTATAATGACAGGAAAGACAAACGTTTAGGGATATTCAGTAGCAAAGGAGTTTGTGTCACATATCAACATATATGAAAAATCATGAGTATAGAATAAATGATATGTAATGAAATTAAAAGAATACATAAAAGCATTAGGAGCATATATCAAAAGCATTGCATTAAGTAAATTAATATTAGCATGTGTACGTAAAATGCCAGGTAGACAAGAGAGTAATATAGGAACGAGAATTCCTTCCCTGAATCGCTGAGGTGAGGAATGTTGGATTGAAGATTGTTGGATTGAAGTCTTCTGTTAATCCTTTCCAAATGAGCTCCGTCGAGCAGTTGACTTAAGTAGGGAACATGGTGCGAGGTTTCCGCAGTCGTCTTATGAACCCGAGGTAGTGCATGGTTCCCTCTATTCTGAATGTATGAGATACCAATAGGGGGACGCTGTCGAGGGTCCGCGCGCAGTTGGCACATGTATTCGAAGTGGGGAACCGAGCACGAGGTTCTCTATACTCGGGGACAAGGTCAAAGAGGGAAATTTGGCGCGAGGGTCTTCGCCGTTATCACCATGTTCCAAATAGATTGACATGATTGTGTTCATGGTGCTCAGAAAATAATATGCCCATTTATGAGAATCTTGAAATGGGTGGTCTAATAGCTCGGACCATGTACCTCGCATATGTGTATAGAAAAAATAATTTTAGTGATTGTCGTTCAAATTGACAATTTATAATAAGGGAATTGCAATAATGAAAATTATTGGCAGGTGAGTATAAAATATCATAATAGAAGTAGTGTGATTTAAAAAGATCACACGTAATAAACAGGATAATGAAAATTGTTGGAGAGTAAATGCTCGTAAATCGTGCAAGATTGTCTACGAAAAGAAGCATGATATATCACACGTTATAGAAATAATTATGATTATGTAAATAATCGTAAATAACATTTGATGACATTTATTGTGAAGAATATCATATCATGTATAAAGTGAATGAACATAATTATGTTGAGCAAATAGATGTAGTCAAATAGAAACATCATGATATGAATGACGATATAGCAACATAAATGACGGAAAATAAAAAGGCTACTTCCCAAGATTTGAGAAAGATGTCAGTCTTGTTTCGCTGATGAGGTAGCTCTTTATTTGGCCCATTCTTCCGTTGAGTGGGCTTGTTTTAAGCTTGAGAACCCGTTGAGGGCTTGGGCGTTGGTTTCCCTTCATCAATTGTAGCAGCTCCCGGAATGGAATGTACTGAGACTTTCTTTATTTATTTATTGGGCTGGAAGAAGCCCGTATTTTTAATTTTGGTTGTGGGCCATCAGAACGACCCATTTCTTGCTTCTAGAAAGCTTGGTTGCTTGATGGAGAGAATTCGAAGCAGCCATGGAACTTAGGGTTTGACTCATGGGACCATGGCCGATAGCGACGGTGGACTAAGGGTAACCAGAGACGGCTGGCGGTTATCCCGGTGGTACATGCTAGTGGAAGGACCCGACGGATCTGTGAAGTGGTGAGGGAGACTCTCGTGCATCATGGAGTTATGGTGGCGAAACATGGTGATCGACGATCTTCGCGGTGGGCGCAGTAGGCCGGGGTAGCGCTCGCGGCGGTGCTGGATTCGTCGATCTTCGCAGTGGTGCCATAAGGAGGGTTGAGGAGGAACGACACCGATGAGCGACACGGGAGCATAGAAGCGATAACGACAACGCCGAAGATGGCGAGGCTTTCGGTAGTCATGGCGTGACGTCAATGATCCCGCTGCTTTTTTTTAACGTGGAAAGCATGAAAGCTTTGTATTTTTTTTAATTTTTTTATTTGATTCGTGTTTGAATGTGGATGGGAATTGAAATTGATCCTCCCCACACACGGCGCCAATGTCGTGTTCCAGTATTGATGGAACACCACGATGTGTTTGATGGGTTGTTGTAGCTGGCGAGGGTTGTAACAGCCCGATTTTCACTTCCAAAACCTTAACTCATTTATTATCAAATTGTTGCAAAAAATGAGGCCATTTTTTTTAAAAAAAAAAACATGAGTTCCTTCATTGATGTTGTCTCTTACTTGAAAATCGAGTTGTCACATTCGAAACTTCTCGTAACCAAACACCATGAACATATCATAACATCATTTTCATTGCAGTTGAAACATGAACCATAAACATTGGAGTCTCACCTCCAAGAGTTTTCCAAAAGCAATTCATAGTTACAAAAAGATTACAGACCATAATTTAAAAAGTAGCTGAATTACATCCATGGTACTTCATGTAACAACCTATTTTATTTTATCTATTTTGAAAATATGGATTTGAAGATTTCTTTTTAATTAAAATACTTATTATAATTTAAGCGGAAAAACGGACAGAGTTTCCTCTATTTTGTGGACATTCCCAAAAATTCTCTTTGACCTGTAACCTGTCCAGAACAGTTTTCAACAACAACCAGACATCCAGATATAATATATAACATACTTAGACTCTTTTAACATAAAATATTAAAGTAGGAACCTTTAAACTTTTGCAAATAAAACTAAATACCCCGGGCCACCTTTTTTTTTCCAAAATACACATTGGAAATACATACATAATTCATAATTATACAAAATACAACAAGTACGCAAATGTGGCCCGGTTTGACTCAAATTAATAAAATGACTCAGAATATTAGAATGACTCGATTTCACACTTCTTGTGGGAAGTGTGCTCCTGCTCAGCCTCTATGTCTGCAAGCTCAACCTGTACCTGTAGTGGTTGTAAGGGTGAGAATTGCACGAACTAGTAATGTATAATACATGCCAAGTCATACACAATTTGCAATTAATCAAATATTACAATTATAACACGCCCAGTCACCTATCCACTACAAACACAAACATCTTCAAATTATCCACATTTCCTAAATAATGTCAATTCCTATTCTATTTCCGTTCACTTAGCTTTCTACTCTCACCTAAACTTAATCCCTCAATTCTTCTCCCACTCCTGTTTTTCTCACTGTCACCCTATTTTACTAAGCTAACTAATTCTAATCCCTATCTCTCATTTCTCCATCTCATTCATCACCTTCTCAATTTCCTTCTTTTTGTTTCTTTTTATTTCATTCTTTTTCATTTCTTTTTACTTTTTCTGGATCTTTGTGGTTTCACTATTGCGTCCCATCCCGGGTACGACTTACGGATGCGTACGGATCCCCAAAGGTTGCACGTCTTTCTCAACCACTGCACACTTCCCCTAGCGGCTTACGTTTCCTGTACCCGAGAGCGTGACTTACATGGCCTGAATACTACAAAATCCTTGGCTATGCAAATTTGCCACTGCGACCCATCCTGGTGTCGACTTACCGATGCGTACGGATCCCCAAAGGCCGCACGTCTAACTCAACCCATGCACACAGAGCAGCTCGCGACTTATTGCAGGTGTTGCGCACCCGCCTTACTGCACCCCACCGTATGCCTTCTAGGGTCCAAACCGCATACCAATATTCTCTTTTTCTTTTATTTTTCAATTCCATTTTTCATTAGGTAGTCCAGCCCCAGCCAGCCGTATGGTACTGAGCGCTAGGAGTTCCCTTTTTCATTATTCATTCTTTTCCTTTTTATCAATTTTAATCCGCCCTCGCCTAACACCTTTCTCTTCCACTCTCATTTTCCTCTTTTTCTCTTCTACACCAACTAATCTATTTCCCTAGAATTAACTCACTATCACTTCTAAAAACACTTCCTATTTTCCTCGATTTGTTCCCTTAAGTTTTCATCTATGTGCTACTACTAAATCCAAGGCTCACTCCTCTGTCCACTCCTTTCCTTTTTCACTCAAGCTCTAAAATACAACATACATACACCATTCATTATATTTAATACTTATGTTATAATACATATCATTATCCAATTAATTCACATAATTCAGTACATACATATCATTCTCATATTTTCAACAATTACACCTAATTCATGGCCTCAATTAGCATTTAGCAGGTTATCACATAGTTCTCATGGCACAAAGCATGCTTGACGAACATATATATCAATTAATCACTTAGCACAATAAATCATCAATTCATAGTATAATTCATAAATATCAATTCCTAATATCAACTACACAAACCAATTAGTCTCAACACGCACACACATACTAGTTACACAACCACCGTGCGGCAATAAACCCCTTACCTTAAATATAATTAAAGGAGACTAAACCTTAAGAGAGCTTTTCACCCTAATGTAGGAGAGGTGTCGGTATCCACTAATCCATGAAGCAGAGCAAGCTTGATGAGTCCCCTCTTAGAGTGTGGGAGGCTCCAAATTACTCTTGTAAAATTGGGGCAAGGAACAATAACAACAATAATAATAAATAAGGGTTATGAGAATACCCAAATCAAAAGGAAATGGAAAGATTGAAAAGGAAAGAGGGAAAAGGAAACCTTGATGATTATGGAGATTGAAGCTTGAAGCTCACACCATGGAAGCCATGGGAAGCTTGAGGATGAAGATGATGATGGAGAAGCTTGAGGTGGTGATGGTGGCTCTAATTGGAAGAGGGGAAAGAGAGGTTGAGAGATGCCTTGAAGCTTGGAGGCTTGGTTTTTAAGAATCAATGGTGATAGTGGAAGGAAGGAGGGTTGGGAGGAGGAACCCTAGCCGTTGGTTGAGGAAGAAGAAGATGGAGAATGGGGGAAGAGAAGGAGGTTCGAATGGGAGAAGGGAAGGGAGGGTTTGGGGGGTTAAAATGGGTTTTGGGTGGGGAAAATACCGAAATGCCCTTAAAAACGCATATTCAATGGTGCAGATCGCCGCATTTTCGCTTAAGCGAAATAATTTCGCTTAAGCGAAATCCCTTCAGTGATGCAACTCAACCATTTCGCTTAAGCGTATTCGCTTAAGCGAACTCTTGAGATGTTGAATCTGTGACATTTTCTCTAAAGCGAAATATTTTCGCTTAAGCGAAATTCACAGGTACTGCTACTTCATTTTTCTATTTTTTAGCTATTTTCTCCCCAACTTCAAATAGTCATAACTTCTTCGTTCACCGTTTGATCTTGCTCAAATTTGACGAGCAACTTCCTAAAAATCATACCTTCATATCCAACGGTGGGAATTTTGTTTTGAGTCCTAAATCTTTTATTTTGATTTTCTACCCTATGTTATGTTTTAGTACCGAATTATCTATTTTTATGGCATGTTCCTAATTTCAATTTAATACTCCTTTCTTTTCCTAAACCAATATTATTATTATTTATCATTTCTAATGCTTGAACACTTATTTTAATACCTATTTATGGTTTTATTATTATTATCTCCAATTATCTCAAACTATTATTAATTTATTTGCACTTAGGTTTAAAATTTGGGATGTTACATTTCTCCCCTACTTATTTGAATTTCGTCCCCGAAATTCCATCGAGTAATCTAGGGAGATAAAAAACCCTTGAGAATTAATGTACAGCAACCTTGCATCTCTTCGTCATTTACTCCCCTACTCGAAATTTGTCCAAGAGACTTAATTGCCGCAACCTCCACTCGTTTCCCAGAATATTCACTCCCTTTGATCAGACTCCTGTTTATTCTTCCAAGTGCGCAACCCAAGGTTTTTGTCATTCGGGCCACAATATAGAGTCCTGAGACTCTAAGAATGACATTGTTGTCAGGTTGTAGTTCTCCTAATCACAGCACTTGAAGAATTCCTAGCACTTCATTTCCTTGCTTGAATTTAGCAAAAGTCGCTTCGACATTCCACTTGACTTCATTCTAATCCTATTTCATTGTCGTTCCAGCTTACTCGCTTCCTAGCTCCGCTTCGTCTCGAAAGAAGCTAAGATTGGTTTCTACTTGGGAATAGAGGTCAAGGTCGAATTCTACTTCTCAGTTCCGTGTTCGTTCGGATTTATCCTAACTCGTTCGAGGTTGGTTCTCCACCAGTTCCTAGTGACCTTCTTAGCGGTTTACATAAGGTTTTTAAGAATAACGGTCCTGGGCAACCATTGATGAGGATAACATTGTTAAAAGTTGGGTTGATGCCCGACATAATGTCATCATCAATTTGAGAGATATTGGTGGCCTGTGCAAGTTTGTTATACCTTTCCAAAGAGTGGGAAGAGATAACAGCGGATGTTCGACATCTCATCCGTTTTCGGTCTTGATATTTCTATGGGTACACTAAGGTAGTTTACGTTCTAGTTCTGCTCGGCTGTCATTCTCATTCTTTACCATCACTCGGATGGGTTTCAGGTAGGACTATAAGGTTCTCCCCTACTTAGTATCAACATACATACGTAGATTGATACCAAGGGGTAGCTGAGCAGATGTTAAGAATTAGTGGTTCTACTTTTCGATTAGGTGACGGGTTTGGAAAACAAGGTTGGATGAACCACTTGTTGGGTTTTCTAAGATATGGCGGTTTCACGTACTTACATCTCTCTATATTCCTATACTAGATAGGATTGTCATGGATAGATTTGTCACACGATCGATTATAACGAATTTCCACAAGATTTCTAGTGAGCTTGAACTAAATTTGACCTTCTTCAGGTGGAATTCCTATGTCAATGGTTCTAATCGGATTTGAGAGGTTGCAATGATATATCTGCCAATAAATGCAAGGACTGGGGTTGCTGGTCCCAACCCCTCATCTAGCAACAGCACATCATCACGTTCTTCAGGATTTGCAATGTTGTCGTCTGTTAATAAATGCGAAAACTGGGGTAGCTAATCCCAATCTCACCTCTATCAACAGCACATCATCGCGTTCCCTTGTATGATAGTATTGTCTTTCAACGGATGTAAGAGAAGGATAGCTAATCCCGACCTTACACTCTATCAAATGACAACACCATCACTGGATTGTGTGTTTATTAAAGCTTTAACTTCACGGATAATTTTCTATAGTCTTTCACGGTTACTTAGGCAAAAGAATGGGAAGGATGTTCCAGGTATGTCTCTTAGTACCCCGTTATGAAATGGTCGGAATATAATTACTAAGGAAATACTCTAGGAGGTCTTACTACTGAAAGAAAAAGAGAAGTTTAGAATTTAGGAAATAGTTCTAATTGAAAGTAATCCTAGGCTCTCCATGAGTTGATTCTTTAGCAAAGTGTTACTTCAAAATAACACGCACCTTCGCTTGGATCATCCATGTAAAGTCCTACTGCTTTGTCCATGTTGTACGCTTCTCCTATTTGTCCGGATGGACTTCCCTTCGCCTGTTGCCTCTGCAGTACACTCACTCCCTTCCATGGAGTGATATGGGGACAATTTGCAACAAAGTGTCCCGGTTGTTCACAATGAAAGCATAGGCTATCTCTCACACTACGATTCTTGTACCGGCACACACCTCGATGAGATTTTCCACAAGTCTGACATGATGGTTGAGTAGTGGAAACTGTCGCACTCTGGTTCTTAACTCTGGGAGCTGCTGCTCTAGTGCGAGGGTTGGCTTATGGACCTGATGTCTGAGTTAGTCCTTTTCCTTTGGTAAGGTCCATTACTTTCCGAACCTTGTGTCTTCCACCAGCAGACATTTCTAAGTTTTTCTCACAAGTTCAGGCCAAGTCCACCAGTTGAGCAAGATTTCTGACTTTACAATTCTCCAAGAGAGTCCTTATATCTCCACGAAGTCCCGCTTCAAATTTGATGCACTTCGTCTTCTCATCAGCCCCAATGTAGCTTGAGGCATACTGGATAAGGTCCTCAAATAGGTTGGTGTACTCCGTTACGCTCATGTCCCCTTGAGTCAAATCTAGGAAGGCGACCTCCTTTTCTCTGAAAATCACCTCTGGAGAGTACTTCGCCAGGAATTTAGTTTTGAACACTCTCCAGGACACCTCTTGCTTAGATGCCTCCAACATCCTTCTTTCTTGATTCCACCAGTAGGCGGCTTCCCCGATAAGTGCATGCTCTACCATAATGACCATCTGCTCCGTTGGGGGTGTCATAGCACGAATAATCCTCTCGATTTCCTGAAGCCATCCTAGTGCTTTCGCCATGTCATCACTACCCTTGAATTTCAGAGGATTATTCCACCGGAACTCTGCTAGCCACTGAGTATCTGACAAGGCTATGTCCTGTAGTGCCTGTGGTGCCTTGTCACTTCCTGCCACTATGGGAGTAGTTATGGGCACTACCTCAGCTTGATCCTGGTTTGTCTGAACCGATCCTCCTATGTTGACAGTGCTCCTAACATTGTCACTGCCACTACCCGCCATAATGCTTAGTACCTGGAGGATTCAAAAATAAATGCACACATATGCATACACAATTAAATGTTATTCTAGAAAATATAATTATTCTAGTGTATGTACCTATATATGTACCTATACTTGACACAAGACTTTGGTCACTCTCTTGGTGAGTGAACCAATAGAGTAATTCTCACTGTGAGGCCGAGGACAAAACGCTCTGGTACCATAAATGTAACAATCTATTTTATTTTATCTATTTTGAAAAGATGGATTTGAAGATTTATTTTTAATTAAAATACTTATTATAATTTAAGAGGAAAAACGGACAGAGTTTCCTCTGTTTTGTGGACATTCCCAAAAATTATCTTTGACCTGTAACCTGTCCAAAACAGTTTTCAACAACAACCAGACATCCAGATATAATAGATAAAATACTTAGACTCTTTTAACATCAAATATTAAAGTAGGAACCTTTAAACTTTTGCAAATAAAACTAAATACCCCGGGCCACCTTTTTTTTTTCCAAAATACACATTGGAAATACATACATAATTCATAATTATACAAAATACAACAAGTACGCAAATGTGGCCCGGTTTGACTCAAATTAATAAAATGACTCAGAATATTAGAATGACTCGATTTCACACTTCCTGTGGGAAGTGTGCTCGTGCTCAGCCTCTATGTCTGCAAGCTCAACCTGTACCTGTAGTGGTTGTAAGGGTGAGAATTGCACGAACTAGTAATGTATAATACATGCCAAGTCATACACAATTTGCAATTAATCAAATATTACAATTATAACACGCCCAATCACCTATCCACTGCAAACACAAACATCTTCAAATTATCCACATTTCCTAAACAATGTCAATTCCTATTCTATTTCCGCTCACTTAGCTTTCTACTCTCACCTAAACTTAATCCCTCAATTCTTGTCTCACTCCTGTTTTTCTTACTGTCACCCTATTTTACTAAGCTAACTAAATCTAATCCCTATCTCTCATTTCTCCATCTCATTCATCACCTTCTCAACTTCCTTCTTTTTGTTTCTTTTTATTTCATTCTTTTTCATTTCTTTTTACTTTTTCTGGATCTTTGTGGTTTCACTATTGCGTCCCATCCCGGGTACGACTTACGGATGCATACGGATCCCCAAAGGCCGCACGTCTTTCTCAACCACTGCACACTTCCCCAAGCGGCTTACGTTTCCTGCACCCGAGAGCGTGACTTACATGGCCTTAATACCACAAAATCCTTGGCTATGCAAATTTGCCACTGCGACCCATCCCGGTGTCGACTTACCGATGCGTACGGATCCCCAAAGGCCGCACGTCTAACTCAACCCATGCACACGGAGCAGCTCGCGACTTATTGCAGGTGTTGCGCACCCGCCTTACTGCACCCCACCGTATGCCTTCTAGGGTCCAAACCGCATACCAATATTCTCTTTTTCTTTTATTTTTCAATTCCATTTTTCATTAGGTAGTCCAGTCCCAGCCAGCCGTACGGTACTGAGCGCTAGGAGTTCCCTTTTTCATTATTCATTCTTTTCCTTTTTATCAATTTTAATCCGCCCTCGCCTAACACCTTTCTCTTCCACTCTCATTTTCCTCTTTTTCTCTTCTACACCAACTAATCTATTTCCCTAGAATTAACTCACTATCACTTCTAAAAACACTTCCTATTTTCCTCGATTTGTTCCCTTAAGTTTTCATCTATGTGCTACTACTAAATCCAAGGCTCACTCCTCTGTCCACTCCTTTCCTTTTTCACTCAAGCTCTAAAATACAACATACATACACCATTCATTATATTTAATACTTATGTTATAATACATATCATTATCCAATTAATTCACATAATTCAGTACATACATATCATTCTCATATTTTCAACAATTACACCTAATTCATGGCCTCAATTAGCATTTAGCAGGTTATCACATAGTTCTCATGGCACAAAGCATGCTTGACGAACATATATATCAATTAATCACTTAGCACAATAAATCATCAATTCATAGTATAATTCATAAATATCAATTCCTAATATCAACTACACAAACCAATTAGTCTCAACACGCACACACATACTAGTTACACAACCACCGTGCGGCAATAAACCCCTTACCTTAAATATAATTAAAGGAGACTAAACCTTAAGAGAGCTTTGCACCCTAATGTAGGAGAGGTGTCGGTATCCACTAATCCGTGAAGCAGAGCAAGCTTGATGAGTTCCTTCTTAGAGTGTGGGAGGCTCCAAATTACTCTTGTAAAATTGGGGAAAGGAACAATAACAACAATAATAATAAATAAGGGTTATGAGAATACCCAAATCAAAAGGAAATGGAAAGATTGAAAAGGAAAGAGGGAAAAGGAAACCTTGATGATTATGGAGATTGAAGCTTGAAGCTCACACCATGGAAGCCATGGGAAGCTTGAGGATGAAGATGATGATGGAGAAGCTTGAGGTGGTGATGGTGGCTCTAATTGGAAGAGGGGAAAGAGAGGTTGAGAGATGCCTTGAAGCTTGGAGGCTTGGTTTTTAAGAATTAATGGTGAGAGTGGAAGGAAGGAGGGTTGGGAGGAGGAACCCTAGCCCTTGGTTGAGGAAGAAGAATATGGAGAACGGGGGAAGAGAAGGAGGTTCGAATGGGAGAAGGGAAGGGAGGGTTTGGGGGGTTAAAATAGGTTTTGGGTGGGGAAAATACCGAAATGCCCTTAAAAACGCGTATTCAGTGTTGCAGATCGCAGCATTTTCGCTTAAGCGAAATCCCTTCAGTGATGCAACTCAACCATTTCGCTTAAGCGAAACCTATTAGCTTAAGCGAACTCTTGAGATGTTGAATCTGTGACATTTTCGCTTAAGCGAAATTCACAGGTACTGCTACTTCATTTTTCTATTTTTCAGCTATTTTCTCCCCAAATTCAAATAGTCATAACTTCTTCGTTCACCGTTGGATCTTGCTCAAATTTGACGAGCAACTTCCTAAAAATAATACCTTCATATCCAACGGTGGGAATTTGGTTTTGAGTCCTAAATCTTTTATTTTGATTTTCTACCCTATGTTATGTTTTAGTACCGAATTATCTATTTTTCTGGCATGTTCCTAATTTCAACTTAATACTCCTTTCTTTTCCTAAACCAATATTATTATTATTTATCTTTTCTAATGCTTGAACACTTATTTTAATACCTATTTATGGTTTTATTATTATTATCTCCAATTATCTCAAACTATTATTAATTTGTTTGCACTTAGGTTTAAAATTTGGGATGTTACACTTCACATAGTAATCCTTGATTGGGAACTCAGATCCTAGACACACTAGAACATCTAGACACAGAAGCCGGACATCACTCTTCAGCCGAACTAGCATTCGTCTCCATATCCTCACTAGAGTCTGCCTCCGCTTCATGACCAGAGTCACTTGCGTCTTCCTCCTCCATTGGTTGAGGAATCACTGCAGCAAAGGGTGCAGGATCTCCATCGTACTCGTGATGCTCCCTCGGTCCGCCAATCTTGATAGTCACGAAGAGTGACCTGTCCTACGTGCACGTCCAGACTCGTCCCTCGCAGAATGTGTCTTGGATCATCTATCTCCAACTGAGTGTCACCTCTCCAAATCCATCCATCAGGGACAACCTCCCATGCTCCTCCCTGAAGAGGCCACATGTGGATTGCTACACGATACGCCATCTACCCGTTGCAATACCGACGAATGCCAATACGACAACCAGGTAGGAGAGAGTCAGTGTTCCGAACACTAACGAGTTGACCGTGAGGTCTCAGGGTAGACTCGATAGATAGAAAGACAGATGACATATATAGAACGAGACAAGATAACCAGAACAGGATAGCTAAACAGGATAGAATAAATAACCAGAACAAGATAATATAAGCAGGTAGTACACATAGCATAAATGAATGAAGCATAACCAAGCAAATAATAATATTTCAAACATAGCAAAATCATAATTTAATGCCACGTAATTCAGTGAACAAAATATCATAATTCTCTTCAACATTCCAGTCTCATCACAATCTTTCTCAATCTTTCCAACATTCACTTATACTCTTCTTCTTTGAATCTTTCTTATTAATCTTAAGTTTTATCATAATCGGTTCACTCAATGAGGTGGGGAAAAACCATCACTGAGGAAAACGCACACGTCTACATCTCCTCGGTCATCCATCCAATCCTAGTCGGAAGCTAACAGGAGTACAGGACCTTTACCAGGCGGGCACGACAGCTGTCTCACAATTGGCTCCAAGCTAGGAGAACTGTAAAACTCTCGGTACAGTCTCAAATCATTTCATTCAATTCATATAATATCATTTAATCAAGGCTCACTATAGAAAATCTCAGATACAGTGACAATTCACAATGCCCCGTTCCAGTCCCTCTCACTGTTCTAGACTTGCAATCAAGGGGGTAACAGTATCATTTCTAGTTAGCTGTGCAGAACTTACCACGGCTTAGGACCCAGTCCCTACCACGTTCGTATGCCACTTGTAGGATTCGTTCCGCCTAGAAATATACTCCAGCCTTCTTGACGTTCACCGTCCTTGCCCTCCCCTCATGCAATCTCCACCTGAGTATCCACAGATACCCATGGTATCTTCCTCTCTGTAGAATCAAAGAGTTTTTGATGATGTCAAATATATACGCTCGGCAGAATCAATGATGTTGATAATGTCAAGTAAATTAGAGCTCGACGTGGGGTCAATGTAAAAAACGTCAGACTTAGTTCTACGCATGCATTCCGCCAAAGGCAGAAGCTCGGATATCTGCTTCTGAAGTTTCAGCTCGGATTGAGCTTGGCTCTTGATCACGGCGAAAGTTCATCCAAGTTTGAAAGCTCAGCTCTTCACTTCAAGACAGTACGCTCGGATATTGATCAGCTCGGAACACGCTCAGAAGGCTTTGAGTATTGAACTAAGCCACAGCATAAGAAATATCAAATTAGCTCGGATTGATCACGCACCCTGAGGAAAGAGCAAAGCTTGGATCTGTTAGTTTCAAGTTTGGCTGCCGAGGAAAGCTCAAGGCTCGGCAACACAAATCTTAGACCAAGCTCGAACAAAGCTCAAGGCTCGACAACACCAATCTCAGACCAGGCTAGAACGAAGCTCAAGCTCGACTGTCTCTATTCACTCTTCAACAACACATCTTCTTCAACCTTCAGACTCTGCTCAGCTGTGCCGTACCTTTTATTACCGTTAAGTCTGGGTAGAAGTTCTAGGAATTTAACTCCAACATAGTAACAAGTTTGAAATTCAAAATGAGTTAAAATCAAAGGTTGGTGAAGGGTCACTATCACTGCTCTGCTGTCAAAATATAGCCGTTGAAATCCCCATTGCTTTTTCCGTATAGCTCTCTCTTTTTCTGGAAAATCAGAAGAGCTTATAAAAGGGGTCTTCAACGGTAACAGGAAAGTGAGAAGCTTTTGAACAATTTTCTGTAAACCACATTTTCATTCTCTTTCAAAAACAGAGCAGAACCAAACTCACAGAAAAGAAAAAGATCATTTGAATTTTCAAGAACTTAGAGAGTTTAATCTTTCAAATCCAAACTCTAAGTTCAACATATTTACTTTTCTGTGATTCCCCTTCACAAAATCGACTCACTCTTGAACTTCACACTTTCTTAATCATTCAAAGAGTGTTTCGAATTGGAGCCATCCTCATTCATAAATCTTGTTCATTGTATTTGCTAGAGTGGAAAGTTGTTCTCTAATCGAGAAAGCTTTTCAGTGGTGAAAAGGTTCCAAAGAGGTTCTTTGGTCATCGATTTGTCGTGGGTAGGTTGTCACGAGTTTGGTAAACTCGATTGACTGGATAGGTTTAGAGGGGTGGCTCTTGTAAATCCTTTTGTAACCCAGAAAATCAATTTTTTAGTGAAAGCTCTCTAAAAGGTTTTTAGAGGGGACTGGACTAGCTCTCAGGGTGAGAGTGAACCAGGATAATTCTGTGGTGTTAAGTTTTATTTCTTTACTGCTTTCTATTGCTCGGTTTGCTTGACTGGTTATCCGCTGGCTTAAGCATCAAGCTTTTAATTTACTCTGTGATTGCTCGGTTTTTAAGTATAGCTCAGAAAAACTAGCTGTGAAGCAATTGTGTTAATCGATTAACCAGTTTATTCTTCTGGTTAATAAATTAACATTGTTTGCTCGGCAGCTCGGTTAATCAATTAACCCTTCTATTATCTGTTTGGTTAATCAATTAACCGTGACTGCTCGGATAGTCTTTAAACTCTATTCAAAACCGAGAACAACAACTTAAGCTTTTTCAAGAAATCAAAAAATTGCCATATCTCTTTCAATCTCCTATTCACCCCCCTCTACTCGATTGTTAAGCCTCTTGTTGGTTTCCAACAAGTGGTATCAGAGCTCGGTCGAAAGATCGAGTGTAAAAACTTTTTCGAAAAGATCCTTGAGGAAACCAAATGGCTGCTAACAATCCCTTCGGAGGTGAAGGCTCTTCCATAAACAGACCACCACTATTCAATGATGAGGGTTGTGCTTATTGGAAAGCTCGAATGAAAATTTTCATTGAAGCTATAGATATGGAAATTTGGAAATCTATTGAAAACGGACCATTTGTCCCCATAAGAAAAATTAATGAAGAAGTTGTAGAAATCCAATGGGAAAGTTGGGATGATGATGATAAACGAAAAGTATCCTTTGATTTAAAAGCCAAAAACATCATCACCTCAGGTTTGTCCTATGATGAGTTTTTTAGAGTATCAAGCTGCAAATCTGCAAAAGAAATGTGGGACATTCTACAACTTACTCATGAAGGGACAAGTGAGGTCAGACGAGCTAGATTAAATACTCTAATGCATGAATATGAGTTATTCCGAATGCTGCCAAATGAAAATATAAATGATTTGCAGAAACGGTTTACTCATATCATAAACCATCTTAATGCTCTCGGCAAAATCTTTCAAAATGCCGAGATAACTAACAAAGTGCTTAGATGTCTTAGTAGAGAATGGCAGCCGAAGGTCACTGCCATCATGGAAGCTAAAGACTTGGACACAATGAGTATAGCCACTTTCTTCGGCAAGCTGCAAGAGCATGAGATGGAGCTCGGCAGACTGACCATGCATGAAGAATCTGATAAGAAGAAAAAGGGAATTTCCCTCAAAGCTGCTATAAAGGCAACCAAAGAATCCTCCGAAGATGAGTCAAGCTCGGACATAGATGAGGAAGACTTTGGTCTCATGGTCAGGAAGTTCAGCAAATTTTTTAAAGGCAAAAAGAACTTCACAAACAGAGCAAGAGATACCAGAAGCACTCACCACAAAGGCTCAAGCTCAAAAGACCGAGTTATATGCCATGAATGTGGTGAAGCTGGTCACATCAGAGCATACTGTCCAAGAGTGCAAAAGCAAGGTGGTGAAGAAAAAAAGAAGAACAAAGACCACAAGAAGAAGAGAGCTTACATTGTATGGGATGCACCCAACAACGACAACAGCTCAAGCTCCAGCTCTTCCGACGAAGAAGAGAAAGCAATTTTATGCTTAATAGGAAGGGAAACTGTGTTTGAAAATCCAAGCCAAACTTATTCTGAGCAAGATCTTCCTGTATATGACTCGTGCTCGGAGAGTGAAGACGAAGAACCACGCTCGGTTCTCAGATTTGCCGATCAAGAAGTCTCATCGAGCTCGGCACTAGATGCATCAGAACAAAGATCAAACATAAAATGTTTAATGGGCAAACACAGCGAGGAAACCTCAACAAGCCGAATAGTATCCAAACATACAAGCACTGAGGTAACCTCCACTTCTGATTCTGACTCAGAATCAGAATTTAATGATACTGATGAATTGTATTCTGCTTATCTTGAAATGCAAACCGAATTCAAGAAACTTGCTAAAAATTTCATTAAGATGAAACAAAATCTTTCAAACTATAAAGAGCAAGTTCTTGAATTGGAAAAATCAATTGAAACTTTGAAAAGCAGAAACAAGTCATTAGAAAACACTATCACTCAACTGAAAAATGAAAATCTTGACTGCTGCACTAAATATGAAAAAGAAATTTCTGAGCTAAAATTTAAAAGTGCAACTGTCAACAAGAGTGATGGCTTGTTTGATCGGCTTTTAGCCAAACAAAGAAACTATTCAAACAAAACAGGACTTGGCTACACACCGACCAAGAAGAAAGTAGTAAGAAAACTCGGCTATGTTTCAAATTTTAATAACTTCAAAAAGACGAGCTGCTCCTACTGTGGTCTTCATGGTCATACACCCAATGAATGTAAAATCTGACGTCATGGTGTGGCCAAGGGCAAGTTTGTTTGGGTAGTTAAAAGGAAAGATCCAACTGCTAACCCCCAGGGACCCAAGACAATTTGGGTACCCGAATCAAAGAAGTAATATTTTTGTGATGCAGGTGTGCTTCCGAGCGAAAGAAAGCAGATGGTACCTTGATAGTGGCTGCTCGAAGCACATGACGGGGGACAAAAACTTAATCACTGAACTTTCACATTCAGATAAGGGCTACGTCACTTATGGTGACAACAACCAAGGTAAAATATTGGGTGAAGGTAAAGTCAGTAATTCTGCCAACGTGATTATCAATAATGTTTTGCTTGTAAAAGGGCTAGAACATAATCTTTTAAGCATAAGTCAACTCTGTGATATTGGTAACCATGTTGTTTTTACCTCTACCCATTGCATTATTAAAAGTGACGAGGACAACTCTGTCAAATTTGTTGGAAAACGATATAACAACACTTACTTGGTTGATTTGAATGAAATCACCTCTTTGATAACCACTTGCATGGTTAGCAAAGAAAGTGATACATGGTTATGGCATAGAAGGACAGCTCATATTCATGTAAATCAGTTAAAGAAACTACAATCAAAAGACTTAGTGATTGGTTTACCAAAGCTGAATTTTAATATTGAGGGGGTTTGCTCGTCTTGCAAGAAGTGCAAACCAACCAAAAAGAAAAATGATTTTTCATCTAAGTTGATGGTCTCAACAACTAGGCCCCTGGAAATGTTACACATGGATTTGTTTGGACCATCACAAGTAAAAAGCTTTGGTGGCAATCTCTGTGCTTTAGTAATTGTAGATGACTTCTCCAGATTTACTTGGACTTTATTTTTAAAATCAAAAAGTGATACTTTTGAAAATTTTAAAGAGCTTGTCAAGCAACTCCAGAACCGAGCTAACCAAAAAGTTGTTTTAATCCGAACAGACCATGGTGGTGAGTTCGAGAACTACAAATTTGACAAGTTTTGTTCCAAGCTCGGGATAGAACATCAGGTTTCTGCTCCTCGGACTCCCGAACAAAACGGAGTTGTGGAACGGAAAAACCGAGTTCTTGAAGAGCTAGCTCGAACCATGCTTAATGAATATAATTTGCCACATTATTTCTGGGCCGATGCGGTAAACACAGCTTGCTATGTAATGAACCGCATCCTCATCAGACCAATTTTAAAGAAAACTCCATATGAACTTTACAAGGGTAGAAAACCAAAAATCTCTCATTTCCATGCATTTGGTTGCAAAGTCTTCATTTTAAATAATGGAAAAGAGCATCTCGGCAAATTTGATTCTAAAGCCGATGAAGGAATATTTTTGGGTTATTCTACTCATAGTAAAGCATTTAGAGTTTTTAACAAAAGGACCTCCACTGTGGAAGAGTCCATACATGTGGTATTTGATGAGTCTCCTCGGAGAGACAATGTTAGTTGTGCAAATAGAGAGGATCAACCTATGGCAGAACACGATCCGAGCACAACAACTGAAAGAGCTCAAAAGGATGAAGCTGCGAAAGTCAAAGATCAGAGGGACGAGCTTGTTCCGAGCCAAACAAACAAGGAACAAACCAAACTCAGTCCGAGCCAACTTCAAAATAGTCAGTCCGGAGTCATTCCAAGCCGAGCAGAGCAGTATGAGCTCAGTCCAGCCTGGAAGAGAGTCAAGGACCATCTGATAGAGACTGTGCTCGGCGACCTGAATAAGGGAGTTTTAACTCGTCGTTCTATTCAGAACTTTTGCAATTTCGCTTCCTTTGTTTCTCAAATTGAACCTAATTCGGTTGATCAAGCAATTGATGATGAACATTGGGCGATTGCCATGCAAGAGGAACTGAATCAATTCATCAGAAATGATGTCTGGGAATTGGTTCCTCGACCCGATGATCATACGATAATTGGCTTGAAATGGATTTTCAGAAATAAAACAGATGAATTAGGCTTAATTATAAGAAACAAAGCAAGATTAGTTTCTCAAGGATACAACCAAGAGGAAGGTATCAATTATGATGAAACCTTCGCTGCAGTTTCTAGGCTTGAAGCAATCCGAATTTTGCTTGCTTTTGCATCTATTATGAATTTCACCCTTTATCAAATGGATGTAAAGAGTGCTTTCTTAAATGGCTTTATAAATGAAGAAGTGTACGTAAAACAACCTCCTGTCTTTGAAAATTTTGAATATCCAAACCATGTATATAAACTCAAAAAGGCTCTTTACGGTTTGAAACAAGCTCCGAGAGCTTGGTATGATCGGTTGAGCTCATTTTTACTTTAACAAGGGTTTGAGAGAGGGAAGGTTGACACAAATCTATTCATTTATAAATCCAAAAAGGACATATTGTTAGTACAAGTTTATGTTGATGATATAATTTTCGGTGCTACTAACATGTCTCTTTGCAAGAAGTTCTCTGAATCAATGCAAGGTGAATTCGAGATGTCGATGATTGGAGAACTCACATTCTTTCTCGGAATCCAAATAAAGCAAGTTGAGGGAGGAACGTTTGTGCATCAAGGAAAATATTGCAAGGCTCTCCTCAAGAAATTTGTCTTAGAAAATTGCAAAGAAACTGCCACTCCCATGAGCACCTCCAGCTATCTCGGCAAGGATGAGTCAGGTAAAGTCGTAGATGTAAGCAAATATAGAGGCATGATAGGAAGCCTTCTATATTAAACTGCGTCTCGGCCTGATATTATGTTCAGTGTTTGTTTATGTGCTCGTTTTCAAGCTAATCCCAAAGAATCTCATCTTTCGGCGGTTAAACGAATTTTTAAATATCTAAAAGGAACTGTGAACACTGGTCTATGGTATCCTAGGGATGCCAATCTTAGTTTGATTGGGTATTCGGACTCAGATTTTGCTGGGTGCAAGCTTGACCGAAAAAGCACAAGTGGAACTTGTCACTTGCTTGGCAGTTCTCTTGTGTCGTGGTTTTCTAAAAAGCAAGCTTGCGTTGCCCTGTCAACAGCTGAAGCTGAATACATTGCTGCTGGTAACTGTTGTGCTCAAATTCTTTGGATGAAACAACAGTTATCAGATTTTGGTTTAATTTTAGATCACATTCCTATCAAGTGTGACAATACAAGTGCAATCAACTTAACGTAGAATCCAGTGTATCACTCTCGAACAAAACACATTGAAATTAGGCATCACTTTCTACGAGATCATGTTCAAAAAGATGATTGTGTCATTGAATTTGTTAGTACTAAAAATCAATTAGCCGACGTGTTTACAAAACCATTGCCGAGGGAAACTCTTTATAAAATTCGGCGTGAGCTCGGCATTCTGGATGAATCCAGTGTGTGCTCGACGTAAGCTCGGCATCATGGATGATTTCAGCATGTGCTCGGCCTGAGCTTGGTTTTTCAGTATATCATAAACTTGATCACCTTCATAATCTCGATTGTTTCATTCAATTGTGTATTTGTTTAATTTCCTGAAATTTCACATCCTCCAACTCCTCTTCCTCTCCTTTAAATTATCTTCTCTTTTCGAGACGCATGCTTTCATTTTCTTTAAAAGGGGGAGAAAGGTGTTGGTTTATGTTTTTATTTGAACTTTCATATTTTAATATTCGTCATTCTCTTCTTTTTCATTTATCTTCTCTGTTGAGAAGCATGTTTTCACTGTTAAAGGGGGAGAATGATGAAAATTTTCTTCCACGATCTTTTTTTTGGGGGAGAAAAGTTTTTAATGACTCGGGCCTTGTTACCATCAAATGGTATCAAGCAACTTATTTCTCTTTTGGCAATTGTTCTTAATCTTTGGCTCCTTTTTGATCATGCCAAAAGGGGGAGAGGAGGTGTGTTGTTGTTTTTGATTGCTGCAGATATTCAATGGAGAGAGATATGTGCGAGCGAGCATAAATTGGGAGAAAGGTGTACGAGCATAAACTCAGGGGGAGTACTTAATGAGCGGCTCCACAAATTCTCAAACTTTTATTCATCAAATGATTTCAACAAGTGGTAGCATTATTGAGCAACAAGTACTACAAGTGGATCATTTCGACATATAGTACACATTCTGATCTGAGCATTTTCATAGCAACAACAAGTGGTACATTTTCGAGCAAATTCCGATCAGTGTTGAGTCCAAACAGTTTATGAGCATACAGTCGAAGGAAGAACACAAAAAGCAACAAACATTCAAGAGAATATTTTTCATCATCAAAAAGGGGGAGATTGTAGAATCAAAGAGTTTTTGATGATGTCAAATATATAAGCTCGGCAGAATCAATGATGTTGATAATGTCAAGTAAATTAGAGCTCGACGTGGGGTCAATGTCAAAAACGTCAGACATAGTTCTACGCATGCATTCCGCCAAAGGCAGAAGCTCGGATATCTGCTTCTGAAGTTTCAGCTCAGATTGAGCTTGGCTCTTGATCACGGCGAAAGTTCATCCAAGTTTGAAAGCTCAGCTCTTCACTTCAAGACAGTACGCTCGGATATTGATCAGCTCGGAACACGCTCAGAAGGCTTTGAGTATTGAACTAAGCCACAGCATAAGAAATATCAAATTAGCTCGGATTGATCACGCACCCTGAGCAAAGAGCAAAGCTTGGATCTGTTAGTTTCAAGTCTGGCTGCCGAGGAAAGCTCAAGGCTCGACAACACAAATCTCAGACCAAGCTCGAACAAAGCTTAAGGCTCGACAACACCAATCTCAGACCAGGCTCGAATGAAGCTCAAGCTCGACTGTCTCTGTTCACTCTTCAACAACACATCTTCTTCAACCTTCAGACTCTGCTCAGCTGTGCCGTACCTTTTATTACCGTTAAGTCTGCGTAGAAGTTCTAGGAATTTAACTCCAACATAGTAACAAGTTTGAAATTCAAAATGAGTTAAAATCAAAGGTTGGTGAAGGGTCACTATCACTGCTCTGCTATCAAAATATAGCCGTTGGAATCCCCATTGCTTTTTCCGTACAGCTCTCTCTTTTTCTGGAAAATCAGAAGAGCTTATAAAAGGGGTCTTCAACGGTAACAAGAAAGTGAGAAGCTTTTGAACAATTTTCTGTAAACCACATTTTCATTCTCTTTCAAAAACAGAGCAGAACCAAACTCACAGAAAAGAAAAAGATCATTTGAATTTTCAAGAACTTAGAGAGTTTAATCTTTCAAATCCAAACTCTAAGTTCAACATATTTACTTTTCTGTGATTCCCCTTCACAAAATCGACTCACTCTTGAACGTCACACTTTCTTAATCATTCGAAGAGTGTTTCGAATTGGAGCCATCCTCATTCATAAATCTTGTTCATTGTATTTGCTGGAGTGGAAAGTTGTTCTCTGATCGAGAAAGCTTTTCAGTGGTGAAAAGGTTCCAAAGAGGTTCTTTGGTCATCGATTTGTCGTGGGTAGGTTGTCACGAGTTTGGTAAACTCGGTTGACTGGATAGGTTTAGAGGGGTGGCTCTTGTAAATCCTTTTGTAACCCAGAAAATCGATTTTTTAGTGAAAGCTCTCTAAAAGGTTTTTAGAGGGGACTGGACTAGCTCTCAAGGTGAGAATGAACCAGGATAATTCTGTGGTGTTAAGTTTTATTTCTTTACTGCTTTCTATTGCTCGGTTTGCTTGACTGGTTATCCGCTGGCTTAAGCATCAAGCTTTTAATTTACTCTTTGATTGCTCGGTTTTTATGTATAGCTCGGAAAAACTAGCTGTGAAACAATTGTGTTAATCGATTAACCAGTTTATTCTTCTGGTTAATAAATTAACATTGTTTGCTCGGCAGCTCGGTTAATCAATTAACCCTTCTGTTTATCTGTTTGGTTAATCAATTAACCGTGACTGCTCGGATAGTCTTTAAACTCTATTCAAAACCGAGAACAACAACTTAAGCTTTTTCAAGAAATCGAAAAATTGCCATATCTCTTTCAATCTCCTATTCATCCCCCCCTCTACTCGATTGTTAAGCCTCTTGTTGGTTTCCAACACTCTCCACTACTTCGCACTCTCATACCTCACCGCGTATATTAAAGTCTTTTAGAGTCTTTTCAAGTCTTTTAATTCTTTTAATTTACCTAAGGTTGGCTTGCCCTTAGTTCATCCCTTCGACAAGTCCCGACCACTAAGGGTTATCCCCGTTCCCCAAACTTTCACATAACTCTTTCTCTTTCACAAGCCACTTGGCAACAAGTCCATCAAACCGTTCCCGTAGGAATTCTCATAGCTCTCTCGCAATCTCTTAATCCTTCTCACTAGCCACTTGACAATCATCCTCCGTCTCGAATCCGCCAGCACGATCTCAGCTCCACGAACACAATCTCCACATCTGGTGCATCATTGCTCCATGAAACATTCTTGAATCTCATCACTTATCACTTTTCCACTTAACTTCAATCCTTACTCTTTCTCATGATTTCCATTATCATATATCATGACATTCAACTTTCCAGACAGCATGTAATATATTCAACAATATAATCATAAAGAGAACCAATACATAACAGAAATTAGCATGCATCGAATTTAATAAAACAGATAAACATATACACATAATATATCACGTAGGTCTCATTTCATCACCATCCGAGCAACCACGTTACGGGCTCACCGCACTCTCACTCACCTCTTATCCTAGCAAACGAAACGCTTTGTCCTCGGAAGTCTCTAGCTTCTCCTTGCAATTCGTTCCCACCGTCTAGAGAATACCTCAGAGTAAATAAAATACGCTTTTGTCAAAAATATATTTCAATTAAAAATCATCACTTGGTCTCTTCACTTGAAATAGAAAATCTCTAATTTTTCTTTATTCTTTTCTTTAAAACACAATCAAAACAAATCACAATCTTTTCTCGTACTTGAAATCCTTCAAAAATCATTTGAAAAATCACATTAAAACAAACTAAATAATTAATTTATGTGGCTGTATGAAATAAGTTCAGCCACCTTCTCAATTATTAAAACATAAAAAAAAATCAATCATTTTCAATTTAACTTTCGTTATTTCAAATGGCACTTGAAATCCACATTTTCAATAAATCAAAAACACTTTTAATAATTGAAATACCTCACAAAGAAATCTTGGACAGCAACGAATTAGAAATCAAAACCATTAAAATACTTTTTGAAATAATCAAATTCACTCACTCATTTTCTTTTACAAAAACCGAATTAAAGAAAATCACCACAATAAAATTAAATCACAAAACACACTCATTTCATCAAATCAATTCTCATTAAAAGGAATCTTGCCTACTAAACTAGCTAGGCCGAATCATCATCATGGCAAAAACATGGTTTTTGATGCACTTTTTCAAACATGTAAAACCTTAAAATACCAAATCAAATCATGCACTTTTAAACACATGGTTTTGGAAAATACCATTCCCTTTTTCAATATAAAATCGTGACCTCTTTGTCACTTCAAACAAATTTTCATTTTTATTTTCCTTTGCAAGCATTTTAAAAATACTTGAGTCAAAAAGAAACCACATGCAAGAACCTTTTTATAGAAAACAAATCATGATCTTTTTGTTCAAAGCTTGGCCGAATATTCCATGCCCAAAAATCAAGAAAAGAGTTCAAATCTTTAACATGCAACAACAATAAACTTAGATCAAAGCAAAACCATTTTTCAAAAGTTGATTTCCTTTTACTTTCTCACCAAAACCGTGACATGCAAACACAAAGTCAAGACTTTTTGGTTCAAAAATCACATGCAAAAACTCAAGATCAAAACTTTCTAAAGATCAAAGCAAAGATCTAAACTTTTTAAAGATAAAAACCAAAGATCAAAGCTTTATCAAGATCAAAACCAAATCAAAGCAATTTAACCACTCAAATCAACTTGTATAAGCATAAAACTAACATGCAAGAACTTGAATCAAAATAAAAATCATCATGACCTAGTTTCCTAGACATGGCCGAATGATAGAGTCCATAGTTTAGGGTTCTACAAGTTTGTTTGGCTCTTGAAACTCAAGATCTAAGCTAAGAAATTACATTCAAGCATAGATCTACTAGAAAAATGAACATGCAACAACAAATGAACCTTACAAAGCTTGGAAAATGAAAACTACTCTAACAACTCTAGGATCTTCGAACAAACCAAAGAAAAAGGGAAGATCTTCAACCTTCTTCACTAGATCTTCAAGAGAAAACCTAAGTTTTGGGACTTGATCTCCTTCTCCTTCTCCTCTAAGCTTCTCGGACTCACTATCTCTCTATATCTCTCTATCTCTTTCTAAGAGCTTAAGGAGAACTCTGAGAATGGTGTTTAAGGAAATGAAATGGAAGTGAAGGAAATGGTTGGAAATGAACTAGGGTCTTGGGTATAAATAGGCAAACCGTGAGCTTACCCATTTGCCCTTGGAAATTCGGTCAAGAGTGTGTGGCTTGAGGGGCAATTTTGGCTTTCCAAATAATTGCATGGCTTAGGTCATGTCACTAGACAAAGAGAGTAGAATTAGGCTCTAATCTCACTCCCTATTGGTTGGTCAATTCCCTTAGCCACACTTTCCACTAAACTAAGCCTATATGGGTCTAATCTACTCCTTTAGGCTTCTAGAAAAATCAATTCCTATCATGCATGCACATACATACATGGCCGAACACATACATGCACACACACATAGAAAATAATTTTATTTTCTTCTCACAAAATAACTCTTGCACAAAATCATAATTTTCTTAAAATATAAAATATCAAACACTTAATTATTTATTCAAAAACTTAATTCAAAACTCATAATATTTTCTCATGAAAACCATTTCTTTGAAATCATTCATCACTTGAAATCATAAAAAGAAATTCACTCCAAGAAATACTCTTTCCAAATACTCTTTTAAAAATACTTTTCCAAAACAATCCCTTTATTACGTAAAACAAATATGAGGTATTAGACGGGGTGTTACATTCTCCCCAACTTGAAGATTTCTCGTCCCCGAGAAATGCAGTACCTGAAGCAAACAGGTGTGGGAAAGAACTTCTCATCTTGCTCTCAAGCTCCCATGTCGCATCCTCTCCATTGTTCCGACTCCATACTACCTTAACTAAGGGAATATCCTTTCCTCTCAACCTCTTGACACTACTACCATCTATCCTTAGAGGTAAAGCCTCAAATGTAAGATTTTCCTTTAGTTGTATCGAATCGGGTTCAATGATGTGTGAAGGGTCATGAACATACTTTCTCAATTGAGACACATGAAAAACATTATGCAAATTCGAAAGAAAAGGAGGCAAAGCAATTTGATAGGCTAAAGGTCTGATTCTTTTAAGAATTGGGTAGGGTCCAATGAAACGAGGTGTAAGTTTTCGGGTTTTGAGCATTCTGCCAATTCCGGTAGTCGGCGCTACCTTCATGAACACAAAATCTCCTTCATTGAATTCTAGCGGACTTCTCCTCTTGAGAGTAGGGATGAGAGAACATACCTTAGCCCCTATAGCATGGCGGTTCTTATAGGGGGTTTACCTGATATGTGTGTTGTGGGCTTTCTGATGAGGCCTGTGAGGAAAGAGTGTTTGATTAGGATTAGTTAAGGTGCTGATAAGGTAGCCTTCGTTAATCTTGTTGCGGATAAACACTAATCTATATCCCGTAGTTTATCAAGCTGTGCGGGAATATAGGAGTAATTGTTAGGCTGTTGGGAACGTAATGGGTGAGGATAAGGATGATAATCCTGTGCTCGGTCCTGATCCCGTAAGCCTTTAAACCACTGTGTCCCTAGCTCGGTGTGCTGTGAATCCGACCAGTTTATGGTCGGTGCTCATAAACTCAGTGCTAACTGGTCGGCATAAGATCGAACCGGTCGGACTGGAGTCAGGTCCGCTACACTTAATAAGAATGAAATTAGTCTTTTCTAATATTTCAAACCAAAGGAAATATATATTTACTCTCCCTAAAAAAGTTATTTAGTTATTGAAATATTAAATAATAAATAAATAATAGTAGTTATTTATATGTGTGTGATTTTCTTGTTTTAGTTAGATGTAATCTAAAGTTGAGTTAAGGGACTTCACTAACATTTATTTTTTTCTTAATCTCAATTTTTACATTTGCATGTGAAAGTTTTTTTTTTAAATTAACTACTTAATTACACAATATTCGATGGAACATATTTAACTTTAGGAGTTTATCCTTAATACTTAAGATTGAGTTAAATTAAAAAACTATTTTTTTATACATGTTAACTTTTTTGCGCGAGAAAAGTATTCGAAATCTTTCAAGTAGAATAGAAAAAAAATCATTCACTTGTTAGTATATGAATTTACAATTCTTTGTGTAGATTAATCAATTTTGAGACGTTGTTACTATTATCATGGTCATAATAGTTTTAAAGTATAGTCAAAGACGGATACCTAGAGAGCCTATAGAGGAGAATAAAGACATAGTAAGGAGAATACATTTGAAGTGATTATATGATGGGAATGATGATAATTGTTATAATCAATTAAGTCTCACCAAATAAACATTTTTGAAGCTTTGTAAGATTTTACATGAAAAGGGGGGATTGCATGATACATACCATGTTACAGCAGAAGAATCTGTTGCAATGATTTTACTTGTTTTAGATCATGGTATAAAAAGAGAGTTCTTTGGAGGAACTTATATTCGCTCTATAGAGACTATTAGTAGACGCTTTGGCAAGGTTTTAACGGCAATTATTAGCCTAACCAAATAATATATCAAATACTTACCCCTTATAGATGAAGATGTAGCAGATGGCAAATGGAAGTGGTTTCCAGTAAGAAATATTCTACAAATTAGGTTAAATTGAAGTAGATTAATATTGCACACTGATTTTGATATTTACCAAATATTGACAGGATCATATTGGAGTTTTAGATGAAGCACATGTCTTATACTCACTACAACATTTTTTAGTTTAGGCAACACTGAAAGTTTCAACGGTTGAAAAACCGTTGCTTATATATGTGATCGAGGCCGTACCCGATCAAATTTAAGGGGTTTAATTCTGTAGTACTAGGAAGATGATCGTAGGTCTTTTCCCAGCGAATATCGGTTTAGGCAAAGTATCCAACACGTACTGTGCAGTAAAATGGGGGGTTTTTGTATGTATCAAATGTGAAGAACAAAACACACAAAACAGAATATTAAAACTAAGAAAATCAGAAACAAAAGCGGGCAAACCCCTTTGGCTACGTACACTACTCAATCCTAGCTCACTAAAGATCAATTCCTCTCCTCTCCTCTGTCCAACTCGTGACAACCAAATACTAAGCGAAAATTTAGTTATCACTCCAAACCCTAACTTCTAATTAAGCATCAAAATCCAGAATTGGAGTTTTTACGAGTTAATACAAATTAAGCATTTATATTCATGTATTATCTCTACGAAATGGAATTAAGCAAACCACTACACATTGATAAACATGAAAACAGAGGAGAGAAAACGAAACTGCATTAATAACAAGAGCTCAAGAGTAGATAATACAATACCAAAGGGATTAACCCTTGAAGTCTAGCCTTCCATGGCCATAAATGAAGAAAAACGAGTGCAAAATGGGGAAGAACAAAACCCTAGAAGCCACCACCACTTGGGAGAGCCAAGAGAGAAGTTCTAACCTAGAAAGAGAGTTAAAAATCTGAAAATGGGAGTGTGGTCTTAGGTTACACGAGTTTCTCCTTCTTTTACCATGAAAATGGGCCTAAAACATGGGCTCAAGTCCTAAGAAACACTATTCAGAAAATTACAACTAAAAAGGGACCTAAATGCAAATTTGATCACTCTCTAGCAAGTATACTAGATCGCAAAGTAATACAGTCGGTTAAGACCAGATATCGTTCCCACAGGGACTCAGAATTGTTCAATCTATCTCTACCTAAGGTAAAATCTAGAATAAAATCTATTTAAATACAAAATTCATAATTAAATTATTAAAATAAAAAGAAGGATTAATTGCTGGAAAATAAAATAGAATAGATGTTAAATGGGAAAACTTGGTTAGGAACTTAGTATCATTGTATGTTCATTTATTTATTATGAATCAATATTTTTCTATTAAAATCAAGAACAAATTCAGAAAATAGCAATTCCTAGATTTCTCTTATGAAATTATTGTTTATTATTCAATTTATTAAATCCTAATTCCTTAGAAATTTAAATCATTGAATAACCTTAATTAAGAATAGTGAATTTATCAAGTTATATAATAATCTAAAAGCATTCCTACAAGTTGAATCATTATATTGTTTAATTGCATGACCTATTCTAAATCCTAATTTTCCAATTCAGATTTAGAAATCCAAAACATAGATTAGCTACTTCTATGCATAACAATAAAATCACAATTAAACACTTGATTTAAATCTGAAAAACATTAATTCATAAAAATAAATTACAAATAGAAATCCACCATGTTCCTAACACAAAAGGTTTAGTTACACATAATGAAAGAGAAGAGAAAACAAATAACTATGATATTTATTCCTAAATTACCACAGATATGTGCCTTGAATCTTCAATCTTCTCCGGATTCCTCCTTCGAATGCTCCCAAAAGTGTGCAAAAATCCTTTCTAAAACTAACTATCGAATCCTAATTATTATTCATCTAATGCTTCTCTCCCAAAAACTAACTCTAAGCCTAATATTAATCCCCTACTAAATAGATAAAATCCTAATCTTATTAAAATCCTTCAAAACTGATCAGAAATTGGCCCAATTGGGCTTTCACGGACTAAGCGCGCCTGGGCGTGCAGACCAGCACGCCTGGGCGCGCTGTATCTGATGCCCACAAATTAATGTGGCTAGCGCGCCTGGGCACGCAGATCGCGCGCCTGGGCGTGCCAAGTAACTTTTGACTCTGTTTCTCTCCGTTCTTGTGCCATTTTCAAGGTCTTCTTATGCTCTTTTCAGCTCCAATAATATTTTCTCCAATTAAGGCTCCGAAATACTTGAAACGTACCCAAAACGGATCAAAACGTTCAAAGGATTCTAATAAACTAAAACTTCCTAAAACTAATACAAAATACCTATATTTACAAGAGAAACAAGCTAAAACCCAAGCAAAAGGAAGTGAAATTAAGTCTTAAAACATCATATATTAGACCTTCATCAAAATTACAATCTTCACTTCAATACTTCAATCTTCATTTCCAAAATGCCCAAAGTGTCCTTGTGCCAAATATGACCTGAAAATAGAAATAGAATTAATTAGGCTAAATAATCTCAAATTAAACAATATTCGAAATATTAGTCCAATAAACTCTAAATCACTAAATCAAGCTAAACAATGTCAAATGGGCAACAAGTATCAATAATAGGAGTAAAATAATACAAGGAATAATGGGAAATAAAATGCTCATCAAACACCCCCACACTTATCCTTTTGCACTCCTGGGCAAAGTCAAAGATAGGACTATGAAGATCAATATGCACCAAAGTGAATCATACAACAAGATGACTACAACTAAGAAATGCAAACCTAAGAGATTACATATTTCACAATGAATTCTAGGAAATGCAAAGAAATGGGCAAACTCAAGTACATAAAATGGTTAAGGATCAAAGAGTCAAAGCATCCGTGAACATCATCCAATTACTTCAAGTATGCAAAGAAACCAATGACATCAAGAGGATAGTCACGAAGATGATAGAAACTCACAAGGATCACTCAAAAGTGTTTACACTCAAGTGTTTGGGGTTAATCATTATTTACACTCAAGGCACATCATGAAAAACAAACACAACCATAAGCTTGACAAGCCTCTAACATCAACTATCAACACACATGCACAAAATGATCAAAAGGTCTTTTCAGGGTTGTAATGGGGCCAAGGACAAGGTAGGATAAAAATATGGGAATGTAGCTAAAACCAAGGGAATAGAGGAGCAATGGGGAATAAGTAAAAAGTAAGCAAAATCCACCCCAAAATCAACAACCACTAATTCATATCTTCTTTGCCTCAACAACCTTTTATTCACTTTATTTTTCTTTTTTATTTTTCTTTTTTGCATTTTTTTTGTATTTTTGTCTTCTATTTTTTTAGAGATATACAAAAAGAAAAGAAGAAACAACACAAATGGCATGAAGATGAAGCCATAACTACAACAACAAATGAGGCAAAACCAAGAACTCAAGCAATTGAAGCATAGAGCACACTTACTTACCTAATACCCATTCCCAAAACAATTCCAAAGCTCCAAATTTCCCTTAGGTTAGGACAATCATGGTTTTTCAGTCATAGGCTTGTAATGAGCTAAAGAACAAGAAAAGGGATAAAAAGGCTCAAAGGGGCTAGCAAAGGATACATATTCAAGGTAGGCTCATATGGCTAATAGCTTATTCAAGAAAGAAAGTGCATAAATCATTTCAAAATGTGCATGAGCAATCAAGTATCAACAAGAGTCAAGTCAAGTTCTAGAGTGCAAGTAATCCAGAGTGCAATCACACATGAAGAAAAGAGTTAGATGGCATATAGCAATCCATCTGCAAATAAGGCACAAATCCTCACAAGGGACAATTCTATCACAATGTTACCACCTGTCAATGATCAAAAGCAACTTTGCACATAGAAATGCATGAATTCGGACAAAAGATGCCAAGACTCTACAAAAATGAAGCTAGCATGCAAGAAAATTGCCCAAAAACTAAGCAAAACCCAAAAAAATTCAAAGCAAAAGTATGAAACCTAAACTAGTCTCCCCCCACACTTAAATCACACATTGTCCTCAATGTAAAACAACCAGAAAATCCAGACAGATATACCAGCCAGCAGATATAGACATGTGCAATAAAAAGATTAAGGAAGGAGAAAAGAAGACTCCCTAAGTCATGGTGGGTCAAAAGTGGGGTCGACCAATGAGGCCTCCTCCACAGGTGCATCATCCAAAGTAGGGGTGGTGAGGAAGGGCTTGAGTCAATGTCCATTAACTTTGAAGCTCTTGTCCGTGGACTCGCTCCTAATCTCGACAGTGCCATAAGGAAACACCTGAGTGGCAATAAATGGTCCAATCCACTTGGAGTGGAGCTTTCCACTCATGAGACCAAGCCGATAGTTGTAGAGCAACACTTTTTGGCGGACCGAGAACTCCTTTCTAGAAATTGAGCTATCATGGAGCTTTTTGGTCTTCTCCTTGTAGAACTTAGAGTTCTCATAGGCCTCCAGTCAGATCTCATCCAACTCACTCAACTGAAGCTTCCTTTGCTCACCCGCCAGATCAAGGTCCAAGTTGCACTGCTTCACTGCCCAGTATGCACGGTGCTCAATCTCCACAGGTAAGTGGCATGCCTTACCAAAGACAACCCGATAGGGTGACATCCCTATGGGTTCCCTGTAGGCAGTCCGATGTGCCCAAAAAGCATCCTCCAGTCTTGTGCTCCAATCTTTCCTATTCGGGCGCACCATCTTCTCCATGATCCTCTTAATCTCTTTGTTTGAAATCTCAACTTGCCCATTGGTTTGGGGGTGATATGGTGTGGAAACTTTGTGCACAACCCCATACTTCTTGATCAAGGCTTGCATGGATCTGTTGCAGAAGTGGGTGCCCTATCACTGACTATGGCTTTGGGTATGCCAAACCAGCAAAATATGTGAGACCTAACAAAATCCACAACAACCCCAGAGTCATTAGTCTGGGTGGCTTTAGCTTCCACCCATTTGGACACATAGTCCACAACAAGCAAAATATAATGAAAACCAAAAGAGACGGGAAAAGGGCCCATGAAGTCTATACCCCAGACATCAAACACCTCGCAGAACAACATAGGTTGTAGAGGCATCTGCTGTCTCCAAGAAAGTGTGCCTCCTGCTCTTTGACATTGCTCACATGAGCTGCAGATGTTGCTTTTATCCTTGAAGATGGTAGGCCAATAAAATCCATAATCCAGCACCTTTCGTGCAGTCCTTTGAGTCCCAAGGTGGCCTCCAACTGGTGAAGCATGGCAAAACTGGAGAACCGATTGGATCTCATGATCTGGAATGCACCTGCGAATGAACTGATCACTGCAAAAACGCCACAAATAGGGGTCATCCCATACATAATACTTAGCATCTCTATTCAATTTGTCTCTTTGAGCCTTGGATGCCAAGGTAGGAAAAACAGAAGCAACAAGATAATTAACAATGTCAGCAAACCAAGGAGTTTGGGGAGGGGGATGAGAAACATGTAAAGATAAAAGCTGCTCATCCGGGAAGTCATCCCGGATAGAAAATGCATCTTCCTCTCTCTATCCTGCTCAAGTGGTCTGTGACAAGGTTATGCGCACCACTCCGATCCTGAATCTCAAGATCAAACTCTTGGAGGAGTAACATCCACCTAATCAACCTAGGTTTGGAATCTGTCTTTTTCGAAAGATACTTCAGAGCAGCATGATCAGTGTACACTACAACCTTAGAAACCAAGCAAATATGATCTAAACTTGTCAAGTGCAAAAACAATAGCCAAAAGTTCTTTTTCAATTGTTGTGTAATTAACTTGTGCTGCATCTAAAGTCCTAGAAGCATAATAAATCACATGCGATAGCTTACCAACCCTTTGGGAGAGAACTTCTCCCAAAGCATAATTTGAAGCATCAGTCATGAGCTCAAATGAGAGGGTCCAATCAGGTGGTTGGATGATGGGGGTGGTTGTCAGTGCTTTCTTCAATTCATCAAATGCCCTCTTGTATTGGTCTCCAAATTCCCATGGGGCATCCTTTTGAAGCAGCTTGGATAGAGGAAGGGCAATGTTGCTGAAGTTTTGAATGAACCTGCGGTAAAATCCTGCATGGCCTAAAAAGGAACGAACCTCTCGCACACAAGAGGGGTAAGGGAGGTGTGAAATAACATGCAATTTAGCAGGATCTACTTCTATGCCCTTGTGCGAAACAATGTGCCCTAAGACTATGCCTTGTTCTACCATGAAGTGGCATTTTTCAAAATTCAAGACAAGGTTAGTCTCAATGCACCTGTTAAGCACCTTAGTCAAATTATCAAGACATGCATCAAATGAGGAGCCATAAACACTAAAATCATCCATGAAGACCTCTATGCAATGCTCGAGCAAGTCAGCGAAAATACTCATCATACATCTTTGAAATGTGGCAGGAGCATTGCATAGGCCAAAAGGCATCTTCCTATATGCAAATGTGCCAAAAGGACAGGTAAATGTGGTCTTATGTTGGTCCTCTGGTGCAATGCAAATTTTAAAATAACCAGAGAAACCATCTAAGAAGCAATAATGAGATTTACCTGCCAGGCGCTCCAACATCTGATCAATGAAGGGGAGAGGGAAATGATCTTTGCGAGTCGCCTGGTTGAGCTTTCTGTAATCAGTGCAGACTCTCCAACTGTTCTGCACCCTAGTAGGAATGAGCTCATCCCTTTCATTTTTGACAACTGTGACACCAGACTTCTTGGGGACAACTTGAATCGGGCTCACCCAAGTGCTATCTGAAATTGGGTAGATGATCCCCGCTTGGAGCAGCTTGGTGACCTCTTTCTTAACCACATCAAGAATCTGGGGCTTCAACCGCCTTTGGGGTTGTCTCACTGGTTTAGCCCCATCCTCCAACAAAATGCGATGCATGCACATGGAGGGGCTAATTCCAGGAATATCCGCTAAAGTCCATCCAATTGCCCTCTTGTTCTTTCTTATCACATCCAACATTTTCTCCTCTTGATCAACAGAAAGTGAGGTAGAGATGATCACTGGGAGTTTCTGCTCATCCTCCAAGTAAGCATATTTGAGATGAGGAGGGAGGGGCTTCAGGTCCAATGAGGGTGCCTGTATAATAGATGGAACTAAAGGGACAGCAGAAATGGATTCTGCTGCTTGCACCTGAACAAGTGAATCAGACTCATGCATAACAGATATGGGGTTAGGGTTAGCATAATTTGAATCTATAACATATGAATCATCAGATGCAGTAGCAGAGTCTAGAAACTGAGCTATTTCAATGCATGCGGTGCACCATCCAGAATTAGTGCATGATGGACAAGTAAATGAATTAGTGAAAGATGGCAATTCAAAATCATGATGCAAAAAGTCAAGCATATGCTCATCTATCAACTCATCAAGTAAGTCCACATGGAAAACAGAGTGGTCCTCAGGAAAATGTTTCATAGCATGGAAAATGTCAAATCGGATCACACTGCCATCAAACTCCATGGAAAGTGAACCTGCATGCACAACTATCTTGGTTCGGACTATTTTCAAAAATGGCCTCCCCAAAATAATAGGAATAGCATTACGGTGGGAGTCATCTTTCATATCAAGTATGTAAAAATCAGTAGGGAAGATCAGCTCTTCAACCTGAACCAAGACATCCTCTATCAAACCTGCGGGGTGGGCAGTACTTCTATTTGCCAATTGAATCACCACACCCGTAGGTTGAAGAGGTCCAAGAGAAAGAGACTTAAAAACAGACATAGGCATGACATTTATGGATGCTCCTAAATCTAGCATAGCATTTTCAAACTTGACATTGCCTATGATGCAAGGTGTAGAGAAAGTTCCAGGATCCTTACATTTTTCAAGAATGTGAGGGATAGGTTTACCTATGAGAGCGGAGACATTCCTTCCCATGCTTATCCTCTCATTGCCCTTGAGTCTTCTCTTATGAGTGAACAACTCCTTAAGGAACTTCGCATACCTTGGAATCTATTTTATTGCATCAAGAAGGGGTATGTTGACTTCCACCTTCATGAATGTGTCAAGAATCTCCTTGTCCACCTCTTCCACCCTTTTGTTTTAAGGCACTCTTGGTGGGAATGGAAGAGGAACAGGAGGAGGTTGTAGGACAACAACAGGGCTTATGGTTGAAGTTGAGGAAGGTTGAGTTGGATGATTCTCTTTAGTGCTAGCATGCTCACCTTCATCTACCACTTGGCTCTTCCCTTTAGAGGAAGCTAGAGCATCATTGTTGAGGTGAGGTTGTGGTGTGGGTGTGACAATCTGCTTTCCTGACCTCAGGTTGATGGCACTCACATTCTGATTCTGAGGGTTGATCACTGTTTGGGATGGCAACTTGTCCGAATTTTGAGATTGCAAGTTGTTGAGAGAAGTTGCCATTTGACCCATCTGATTTGTCAAAGTCTGAATGGATGCCTCTTGTCTCTGAATGGATGCTCTAGTCTCTTGTTGAAATTGGATGTTTTGCATGGTCATTTGCCTCACCAACTCCTCCAAGGTAGGTTGGTTGGATGGAGGGGTTGATGGTGCAGGATGAATCACTTGCTGCTGCTGCTGTTGTTGTTGCCTTTGCTGCTGGATTGGAGGAGGTACAATGGTGGTCTACTCGGTCCAGCGATGTTCTGAAATGGAACATTAGGAGGAGGTTGCTGTTGTTGATCAGACCACTTCAGGTTAGGATGGTTCCTCCATCCAGGGTTGTATCTATTGGAAGAGAGGTCATGATTGTGTTGTTGTGGGCCTCTTTTGTTGTATATGTTGGCCGCATAGGCCTCGGGTTGATCCCCACCGATCATCGGTTGTTGCTGCTGAAGGGAAGGGCATGCATCTGTGAAGTTCTCTATGGATGTGCATATGCCACACACTCTAGCAGGAGGTACCATCTTTTTCTGATTGACAGCCAATTGTGTGACCAATGTTGTAAGAGAATCAATTTTCTGCTCAAGCTTCTCAACCTTGCCTGAGTCTGCACCAACATCATTTACACCCCTCACAACTATTGCATCACTGCTGCTTCTTGCATGGAATTGCTGACAATTGGAAGCCATCTTCTCAATTTTGCTCCTGGCTTGTAAGGGTATCATATCTCCCAATGTACCGCCACTTGCAGCATCTACCATGTTTCTCTCCATAATGTTGAGGCCCTCATAAAAGTACTGGATGAGAAGCTGCTCTGATATTTGATGGTGGGGACAGGAAGCACACAACCTTTTGAATCTCTCCCAATATTCATAGAGACTCTCTCCATGTTGTTGCCTGATACCAGATATTTCCTTTCTGATTGCAGTGGTCCTATTTGTAGGGAAGAATTTTTCCAGAAATGCCCTCTTCAAGTCATCCCAGCTTGTGATGGAACCAGGGGCCAAGTCAAATAACCAATCCTGCGCCAGACCCTCTAAGGAATGTGGGAATGCTTTGAGACAGACATGATCCTCTTGAGCTTCAGGTGGTTTCATTGTGGTGCACACTATGTGGAATTTCTTGAGATGCTTATGAGGATCCTCACCTGCAAGACCATGAAACTTGGGCAGCAAATGGATTAGTCCTGTTCTAAGCTCAAAAAGAACATCCTCATCAGGATACTGGATACACGAGTCTTCAATAGTGAAGTCAGGTGCAGCCAGCTCCTTAAGTGTCCTTTCCCTTGGTGGGGGTTGAGCCATGTTATCACAATGTACAGAATCAGATTGAACAAAAGTAGAAGGAATAGAGTAAGCAGAAACAGAAGCAGTAACAAAAGCAGTATCAGATGGACTATAAGATGACTCTGACTCACTACCTAATGACTGATTCCTATTTTGTCTAACTAATCTGTGATAAGTCCTATCAATTTCAGGGTTGTAAGGATGCAAATAACTTGTGTTGCCCCTAGTCATGCGCTGAACAGAACACCATCAACGATAGGCGACAAAAATTTTTATTTTTAAAATTTTTTTTTTATTTTTTCAGCACCCTAAAATCATGAAAACCAATCACGGAAAGTTTGAGGACAAAATTCAAAAGGGAACCAAGTCAAACAATTAATACAGGGACCAAAAACTATGTAAATAAAACTTGTAAAATAAAAAAGAAATAGTAAATAGCCTTTTTCGGGATCCAAACGAGGGTTTTTTCTGACTTCAGAAAATTCCCTTTGATTTGATATCAAATTCCCTGCATTCAGAAAATTCCCTTCGATTTGATATAAAATTCGTCAAATTCCGAGTTACGGATCAAAAGTTACGCCTATTTATAGTGAGTGTTGGTTAAACTTGGAAAATTTTTCTGGAACTCACAACCAGTGCCTATCTGAGTATCTGTGATGCATCAACACACTAATATATGATGAAACAAGTGTGGATACCAATTTTCGTGCAAAAAATCCATCCACAGCTATGTCGAATGGCACTCACAGAAGCACTAAAATAGCATCAGTTATGCAGAACATCAAAACAGCAAACAGGGCAACTTTCACTCAGTTATCAGAATGCTTATTCACACACTAACTACACTAACTACTCTAACTAACTACTGTATGACCTTTGGCAAGAATCGATACTCCCCGGCAACAGCGCAAAATTTGATCGAGGTCGTACCCGATCAAATTTAAGGGGTTTAATTCTGTAGTACTAGGAAGATGATCCTAGGTCGTTTCCCAACGAATATCGGTTTAGGCAAAGTATCAAACACGTAGTGTGCAGCAAAATGGGGGTTTTTGTATGTATCAAATGTGAAGAACAAAACACAAAACAGAATATTAAAACTAAGAAAATCAGAAACAAAAGCGGGCAACCCCTTTGGCTACGTACACTACTCAATCCTAGCTCACTAAAGATTGATTCCTCTCCTCTCCTCTGTCCAACTCGTGACAACCAAATACTAAGCGAAAATTTAGTTATCACTCCAAACCCTAACTGTTGGAAACCAACAAGAGGCTTAACAATCGAGTAGAGGGGGGTGAATAGAAGATTGAAAAGAGATATGACAATTTTTCGATTTCTTGAAAAAGATTAAGTTGTTGTTCTCAGTTTTGAATAGAGTTTAAAGACTATCCGAGCAGTCACGGTTAATTGATTAACCAAACAGATAAACAGAAAGGTTAATTGATTAACCGAGCTACCGAGCAAACAATGTTAATTTATTAACCAGAAGAATAAACTGGTTAATCGATTAACAAAATTGCTTCACAGCTAGTTTTTCCGAGCTACACATAAAAACCGAGCAATCACAGAGTAAATTAAAAGCTTGATGCTTAAGCCAGCGGATAACCAGTCAAGCAAACCGAGCAATAGAAAGCAGTAAAGAAATAAAACTTAACACCACAGAATTATCCTGGTTCACTCTCACCCTGAGAGCTAGTCCAGTCCCCTCTAAAAACCTTTTAGAGAGCTTTCACTAAAAATCGATTTTCTGGGTTACAAAAGGATTTACAAGAGCCACCCCTCTAGACCTATCCAGTCAACCAAGTTTACCAAACTCGTGACAACCTAGCCACGACAAATCGATGACTAAAGAACCTCTTTGGAACCTTTTCACCACGGAAAAGCTTTCTCGATCAGAGAACAACTTTCCACTCCAACAAATACAATGAAAAAGATTTATGAATGAGGATGGCTCCAATTCGAAACACTCTTCGAATGATTAAGAAAGTGTGAAGTTCAAGAGTGAGTCGATTTTGTGAAGGGGAATCACAGAAAAGTAAATATGTTGAACTTAGAGTTTGGATTTGAAAGATTAAGCTCTCTAAGTTCTTGAAAATTCAAATGATCTTTTTCTTTTCTGTGCGTTTGATTCTGCTCTGTTTTTGAAAGAGAATGAAAATGTGGTTTCCAGAAAATTGTTCAAAGCTCCTTGTACCCTGTTACCGTTGAAGACCCCTTTTATAAGCTCTTCTGATTTTCCAGAAAAAGAGAGAGCTGTACGGAAAAGCAATGGGGATTTCAATGGCTATTTTTTGACAGCAGAGCAGTGATAGTGACCCTTCACCAACCTTTGATTTTAACTCATTTTGAATTTCAAACTAGTTACTATGTTGGAGTTAAAATCCTAGAACTTCTACCCAGACTCAACGATAATAAAAGGTACGGCACAGCTGAGCAGAGTCTGAAGGTTGAAGAAGATGTGTTGTTGAAGAGTGAACAGAGACAGTCGAGCTTGAGCTTCGTTCGAGCCTGGTCTGAGATTGGTGTTGCCGAGCCTTGAGCTTTGTTCGAGCTTGGTCTGAGATTTGTGTTGCCGAGCCTTGAGCTTTCCTCGGCAACCAAACTTGAAACTAACAGATCCAAGCTTTGCTCTTTGCTCAGGGTGCGTGTTCAATCCGAGCTAATTTGATCTTTCTTATGATGTGGCTTAGTTCAATATTTAAAGCCTTCTGAGCGTGTTCCGAGCTAATCAATATCCGAGCGTACTGTCTTGAAGTGAAGAGCTGAGCTTTCAAACTTGGATGAACTTTCGCCGTGATCAAGAGCCAAGCTCAATCCGAGCTGAAACTTCAGAAGCAGATATCCGAGCTTCTGCCTTTGGCGGAATGCATGCGCAGAACTAAGTCAGACGCTTTTGACATTGACCCCACGTCGAGCTTTAATTTACCTGACATTATCAACATCATTGATTCTGCCGAGCGTATATATTTGACATCATCAAAAACTCTTTGATTCTACAATCTCCCCCTTTTTGATGATGACAAATATTCTCTTGAAAGTTTGTTGCTTTTTGTGTTCTTCCTTCGACTGTATGCTCATAAACTGATTGGACTCAGCACTGATCGGAAATTGCTCGAAAATGTACCACTTGTTGTTGCTATGAAAATGCTCAGATCAGAATGTGTACTATATGTCGAAATGATCCACTTGTAGTACTTGTTGCTCAATAATGCTACCACTTGTTGAAATCATTTGATGAATAAAAGTTTGAGAATTTGTGGAGCCGCTCGTTAAGTACTCCCCCTGAGTTTATGCTCGTACACCTTTCTCCCAATTTATGCTCGCTCGCACATATCTCTCTCCATTGAATATCTACAACAATCAAAAACAACAACACACCTCCTCTCCCTCTTTTGGCATGATAAAAAATGAGCCAAAGATTAAGCACAATTTCCAAAAGAGAAATAAGTTGCTTGATACCATTTGATGGTAACAAGGCTTGAGTCATTAAAAACTTTTCTCCCCACAGAAGAAATTAAAAAAAATGATCGTGGAAGAAAATTTTCATCATTCTCCCCCTTTAACAGTGAAAACATGCTTCTCAACAGAGAAGATAAATGAAAAAGAAGAGAATGACGAATATTAAAATATGAAAGTTCAAATAAAAACATAAACCAACACCTTTCTCCCCCTTTTAAGGAAAATGAAAGCATGCGTCTCGAAAAGAGAAGATAATTTAAAGGAGAGGAAGTGAAATTTCAGGAAATTAAACAAATACACAATTGAATGAAACAATCGAGATTATGAAGGTGATCAAGTTTATGATATACTGAAAAACCAAGCTCATGCCGAGCACATGCTGAAATCATCCATGATGCCGAGCTTACGTCGAGCACACACTGGATTCATCCAGAATGCCGAGCTCACGCCAAATTTTATAAAGAGTTTCCCTCGGCAAAGGTTTTGTAAACACGTCGGCTAATTGATTTTCAGTACTAACAAATTCAATGACACAATCACCTTTTTGAACATATCTTGTAGAAAGTGATGCCTAATTTCAATGTGTTTTGTTCGAGAGTGATACACTGGATTCTTAGTTAAGTTGATTGCACTTGTATTGTCACACTTGATAGGAATGTGATTTAAAATTAAGCCAAAATCTGATAACTGTTGTTTCATCCAAAGAATTTGGGCACAACAATTACCAGCGGCAATGTATTCGGCTTCAGCTGTTGACAGGGCAACACAAGCTTGCTTTTTAGAAAACCATGACACAAGGGAACTGCCGAGCAAGTGACAAGTTCCACTTGTGATTTTTTGGTCAAGATTGAACCCAGCAAAATCTGAGTCCGAATACCCAATCAAACTAAGATTGGCATCCCTAGGATACCATAGACCAGTGTTCATAGTTCCTTTTAAATATTTAAAAATTCTTTTAACCGCCGAAAGATGCGACTCTTTGGGATTAGCTTGAAAACGAGCACATAAACAAACACTGAACATAATATCAGGCCGAGACGCAGTTAAATATAGTAGGCTTCCTATCATGCCTCTATATTTGCTTACATCTACGGCTTTACCTGACTCATCCTTGCCGAGATAACTGGAGGTGCTCATGGGAGTGGCAGCTTCTTTGCAATTTTATAAGCCAAATTTCTTGAGGAGAGCCTAACAATATTTGCCTTGATGCACGTACGTTCCTCCCTCGACTTGCTTTATTTGGAGTCCGAGAAAGAATGTGAGTTCTCCCATCATCGACATCTCGAATTCACCTTGCATTGATTCAGAGAACTTCTTGCAAAGAGACATGTTAGTAGCACCGAAAATTATATCATCAACATAAACTTGTACTAACAATATGTCCTTTTTGGATTTATATATGAATGGAGTTGTGTCAACCTTCCCTCTCTCAAACCCTTGTTCAAGTAAAAATGAGCTCAACCGATCATACCAAGCTCTCAGAGCTTGTTTCAAACCGTAAAGAGCCTTTTTGAGTTTATATACATGGTATGGATATTCAAAATTTTCAAAGCCAGGAGGTTGTTTTACATACACTTCTTCATTTATAAAGTCATTTAAGAAAGAACTCTTTACATCCATTTGATAAAGGGTGAAATTCATAATAGATGCAAAAGCAAGCAAAATTCGGATTGCTTCAAGCCTAGCAACTGGAGCGAAGGTTTCATCATAATCGATACCTTCCTCTTGGTTGTAGCCTTGAGCAACTAATCTTGCTTTGTTTCTTATAATTAAGCCTAATTCATCTGTTTTATTTCTGAAAATCCATTTCAAGCCAATTATCGTATGATCATCGGGCCGAGGAACCAATTCCCAGACATCATTTCTGATGAATTGATTCAGTTCCTCTTGCATGGCAATCGCCTAATGTTCATCATTAATTGCTTGATCAACCAAATTAGGTTCAATTTGAGAAACAAAGGAAGCGAAATTGCAAAAGTTCTGAATAGAACGACGAGTTAAAACTCCCTTATTCAGGTCGCCGAGCACAGTCTCTATCGGACGGTCCTTGACTCTCTTCCAGGCTGGACTGAGCTCATACTGCTCTGCTCGGCTTGGAATGAGTTCGGACCGACTATTTTGAAGTTGGCTCGGACTGAGTTTGGTTTGTTCCTTGTTTGTTTGGCTCGGAACAAGCTCGTCCCTCTGATCTTTGACTTTCGCAGCTTCATCCTTTTGAGCTCTTTCAGTTGTTGTGATCGGATCGTGTTCTGCCATAGGTTGATCCTCTCTATCTGCACAACTAACATTGTCTCTCCGAGGAGACTCATCAAATACCACATGTATGGACTCTTCCATAGTGGAGGTCCTTTTGTTAAAAACTCTAAATGCTTTACTATGAGTAGAATAACCCAAAAATATTCCTTCATCGGCTTTAGAATCAAATTTGCCGAGATGCTCTTTTCCATTATTTAAAATGAAGACTTTGCAACCAAATGCATGGAAATGAGAGATTTTTGGTTTTCTACCCTTGTAAAGTTCATATGGAGTTTTCTTTAAAATTGGTCTGATGAGGATGCGGTTCATTACATAGCAAGCTGTGTTTACCGCATCGGCCCAGAAATAATGTGGCAAATTATATTCATTAAGCATGGTTCGAGCTAGCTCTTCAAGAACTCGGTTTTTCCGTTCCACAACTCCATTTTTTTCGGGAGTCCGAGGAGCAGAAACCTGATGTTCTATCCCGAGCTTGGAACAAAACTTGTCAAATTTGTAGTTCTCGAACTCACCACCATGGTCTGTTCGGATTAAAACTACTTTTTGGTTAGCTCGGTTCTGGAGTTGCTTGACAAGCTCTTTAAAATTTTCAAAAGTATCACTTTTTGATTTTAAAAATAAAGTCCAAGTAAATCTGGAGAAGTCATCTACAATTACTAAAGCATAGAGATTGCCACCAAAGCTTTTTACTTGTGATGGTCCAAACAAATCCATGTGTAACATTTCCAGGGGTCGAGTTGTTGAGACCATCAACTTAGATGAAAAATCATTTTTCTTTTTGGTTGGTTTGCACTTCTTGAAAGACGAGCAAACCCCCTCAATATTAAAATTCAGCTTTGGTAAACCAATCACTAAGTCTTTTGATCGTAGTTTCTTTAACTGATTTACATGAATATGAGCTGTCCTTCTATGCCATAACCATGTATCACTTTCTTTGCTAACCATGCAAGTGGTTATCAAAGAGGTGATTTCATTCAAATCAACCAAGTAAGTGTTGTTATATCGTTTTCCAACAAATTTGACAGAGTTGTCCTCGTCACTTTTAATAATGCAATGGGTAGAGGTAAAAACAACATGGTTACCAATATCACAGAGTTGACTTATGCTTAAAAGATTATGTTCTAGCCCTTTTACAAGCAAAACATTATTGATAACCAAGTTGGCAGAATTATTGACTTTACCTTCACCCAATATTTTACCTTGGTTGTTGTCACCATAAGTGACGTAGCCCTTATCTGAATGTGAAAGTTCAGTGATTAAGTTTTTGTCCCCCGTCATGTGCTTCGAGCAGCCACTATCAAGGTACCATCTGCTTTCTTTCGCTCGGAAGCACACCTGCATCACAAAAATATTACTTCTTTGATTCGGGTACCCAAATTGTCTTGGGTCCCTGGGGGTTAGCAGTTGGATCTTTCCTTTTAACTACCCAAACAAACTTGCCCTTGGCCACACCATGACGTCAGATTTTACATTCATTGGGTGTATGACCATGAAGACCACAGTAGGAGCAGCTCGTCTTTTTGAAGTTATTAAAATTTGAAACATAGCCGAGTTTTCTTACTGCTTTCTTCTTGGTCGGTGTGTAGTCAAGTCCCGTTTTGTTTGAATAGTTTCTTTGTTTGGCTAAAAGCCGATCAAACAAGCCATCACTCTTGTTGACAGTTGCACTTTTAAATTTTAGCTCAGAAATTTCTTTTTCATATTTAGTGCAGCAGTCAAGATTTTCATTTTTCAGTTGAGTGATAGTGTTTTCTAATGACTTGTTTCTGCTTTTCAAAGTTTCAATTGATTTTTCCAATTCAAGAACTTGCTCTTTATAGTTTGAAAGATTTTGTTTCATCTTAATGAAATTTTTAGAAAGTTTCTTGAATTCGGTTTGCATTTCAAGATAAGCAGAATACAATTCATCAGTATCATTAAATTCTGATTCAGAGTCAGAATCAGAAGTGGAGGTTACCTCAGTGCTTGTATGTTTGGATACTGTTCGGCTTGTTGAGGTTTCCTCGCTGTGTTTGCCCATTAAACATTTTATGTTTGATCTTTGTTCTGATGCATCTAGTGCCGATGATGAGCATTTTATTTCCCATTATTCCTTGCATTATTTTACTCCTATTATTGATACTTGTTGCCTATTTGACATTGTTTAGCTTGATTTAGTGATTTAGAGTTTATTGGACTAATATTCTGAATATTGTTTAATTTGGGATTATTTAGCCTAATTAATTCTATTTCTATTTTCAGGTCATATTTGGCACAAGGGCTTTTTGGACATTTTGGGAATGAAGATTTAATTTTGGAAGAGAAGATATATGATGAAGTGAAGATTGTAATCTATCTTTAGGATTAGTTGAGATTTATTTATATCTTTAAGATTTAGATTTAATCTATAAGATATTTTTAGATTTAATTTAGAGATAAGCTTTCCTTAGGATTTGGGCCCATGATTTAGGCCCGTTTTGTGATTTAAAAAGCCAAATTCGTGTAAACCCTTGGGGAGACCTTCCATTCACTTTTTTTACATTCTCTCTCATAGAGAAGGCTTAGTTTTGCTCTCCAAGCTTGTGGAGGCTGCTAGGGTTTCTCTCTCTTCCCTTTTCTACACGTTTTTGGTATTTTTCATCATGGAAGGCTAAACTCTTAGGTTAAATCCCTTTGGTAATGTATCACATACTCTTGAGGTTTTGTTCGTAATGCTATTTCGTTTTTATTCACTGTTTTCATGCTTATTGATATGTTATGGTTCGCTTAGTTCCATTATATAGAGATAATCCATGTGTATGAATGCTTAATTTATGCAAACTCGTAAAAACTCCATGCTTTGGCTTTTAATGCTTAATTAGAGGTTTGGGTTTTGGGGTGAGAATTGAATTTTCGCTTAGTATTTAATTCTCACGAGTTGGACAGTGAAGAGGAAAGAAATTGATCTTTTGTGACCGATGATAGAGTTGTGAACGCGAGCCAAAGGGGTTTATCCGCTTTTCCTTATCTGTTTCTTCGTTTTGATTTAATTCTGTTTTGATTTCAATTATTCAATATTCAATACAAAAAAAAACCCCCTGTTTTCTATGCATACTATGTGTTCGAACTTTTGCTTGATAAGATATTCCTTGGGAGACGACCTAGGAGTCACTTCCTAGTACTATACTTTAACTGTTTAAATTTATATCGGGTACGGCCTCGATCAAATTTGGCGCCGTTGCCGGGGAATATCGGTTCTTGCACTGTTTAGTAGTTAGTTAGTGTCGTAGTTAGTATAGTTATTATAGTGTGTCGTGTCTGATTTAGGGTCTAGTAGTCAATTCTGATAACCGGTTGAAGTTGCACTGTTTGCTGTTTTGCTATTTTGTTGCAATTAGTGTATTTGATTGATTCTGTGGTTGCTAGTTCACATAGTTGTGGGTGGAATTTTTGAACGAAAATTTATATCCACACTACTTTTATCATATAAAAAGGTTTCGAGGCACCACGATCACTCAGATCATCACTGGTTGTGAGTTCCAGAAAAATTTTCCAAGTTTTAGCAGCACTTTCTTCAAATCGTCGCAACTTTTGACCCGTAACTCGGAATTTGACGAATTTTATATCAAATCGAAGGGAATTTTCTGAATAATCTGATTTTTCTCACTTCGTTAGAAACCTCCTTCGTCTGGATCCTGAAAAAGCCGTTTTACTATTTCTTTTTTATTTTACAAGTTTTATTTTCTTAGTTTTTGGTCTCTGATTTAATTGTTTGACTTGATTCCCTTTTGAATTTTGTCCTCAAACTTTTTGTGGTATGTTTTCATGATTTTAGGGTGCTGAAAAAAATAAAGAAAAAATTTTAAAAAAATAAAAACTTTTGTTGCCTATTTTGGTCATGTATATTAGTGACAGTTTGCTATGCTTAATGGTGTTCTGTTCAGTACATGACTAGGGGCAACCCAAGCTACTTTCATCCATATAACCCTGAAATTGATAGAACTTATCACAGACTAGTTAGACAAAATAGGAACCAGTCCATAGGTAGTGAGTCTATTGAGTCTTTACATAGTGAGTCTGCTTTTTTTTCTTCTATTCCTATAAATTCTGATTCTTATTCAGATTATTCTGAAAATATGGCTCAAGCTCCACCACGTGAGAGGACATTGAGGGAGCTGGCTGCACCTGATTTCACTATTGAAGATTTGTGCATCCAGTATCCCGATGACCCGTATGAGCTAAGGTCTGGACTAATTCATTTGTTGCCCAAGTTTAATGGTCTTGCAGGTGAGGATCCTCATAAACATCTCAAGCAGTTCCATATTGTCTGTGCTACTATGAAACCACATGATGTGCAAGAGGATCATGTTTGTCTTAAGGCATTCCCACACTCCCTAGAGGGGCTAGCCAAGGATTGGTTGTACGATCTGGCCCTTGGTTCTATCACAGTCTGGGATGACCTGAAGAGGGCATTTTTGGAGAAATTCTTCCCTGCATGCAGAACAACAGCAATCCGAAAGGATATACCAGGCATCAGGCAACAAAGTGGAGAAAGTCTCTATGAGTATTGGGAGAGATTCAAGAGACTGTGTGCGAGCTGCCCCCACCATTAGATCTCAGAGCAGTTGCTTATTCAATATTTCTATGAAGGTCTCAACCTCATGGAGAGAAACATGCTTGATGCTGCAAGTGGTGGTGCCCTAGGAGACATGACACCTTTAGAAGCCAGAGTCAAGATTGAGAAGATGGCTTCCAATTGTCAACAATTCCATGCAAGGGGCAACAGCGATGCAATCATAGTGAGAGGAGTGAATGATGTTGGCACAAGTTCTGGTAAGGTTGAGAAGCTTGAACAGAAGATAGATTCACTTACAACTTTGGTCACTCAATTGGCCATCAACCAGAAGAAGTTGTCCCTGCCTGCTAGATTATGTGGCATATGCACATCCGCTGAGCACCCCACAGATGCATGTCCTTCTGTGCAGCAGCCCACGACTGGTGCTGACCAACCTGAGGCATATGCCGCCAACATCTTCAACAGTAGAAACCAGCAGCCACAGAACTTTGATCTCTCTACCAACAGATACAACCCTGGTTGGAGGAACCATCCCAACCTGAGATGGTCTGATCAGCAACCTTCACAGGTTCAATTTCAGAACAATTCCAGACCACCATATGTACCTCCTCCAGTCCAGCAACAGAGACAACAACAGGCTAATTCTGCACCACCAGCTCCTAGTACTGAGCAGCAGCCTTCATTGGAAGAGCTGATGAAACAGATGACCATGCAAAATCTCCAATTCCAACAGGAAACTAGAGCATCCATTCAAAGACAAGAGGCCTCCATTCAATCTTTGACCAATCAGATGGGACAAATGGCAACAGCAATCAATACTATGCAATCTCAGAATTCTAACAAGTTGTCATCCCAAACAGTGATCAATCCAAACCAGAATGTGAATGCCATTAGTCTAAGGTCAGGGAAGCAGATTGTCACACCCACACCAGAATCTGACCTCAACAAAGATGATCTAGTTTCAACCAACAAGAAGAGCCAAATGGTCGAGGAGAGTGAGCACACAAGTACCAGAAAATCCCCTCCAGCTCAGCCTTCCACAAGCACAACACCTACTGCTGCCCAACAACCACCCCCCATTCCTCTTCCTTTCCCACCAAGGGGGGTGACTCAAAGCAAGAAAATGGAAGAGATTGACAAAGAGATACTTGACACATTCAGGAAGGTGGAAGTCAACATACCCCTTCTTGATGCAATCAAGCAGATTCCAAGGTATGCAAAGTTCTTGAAGGATCTATGCACACACAAACGGAAGCTCAAGGGCAATGAAAGGATCAACATGGGAAGAAATGTCTCTGCTCTTATAGGTAAACCCGTCCCTCATATTCCTGAAAAGTGTAAGGATCCTGGAACTTTCTCTGTGCCTTGTATCATAGGTAATACTAAATTTGAGAATGCTTTGCTAGATTTAGGAGAATCTATTAATGTTATACCTATGTCTGTTTTCAAGTCTCTTTCACTTGGACCTCTTCAACCTACGGGTGTGGTTATTCACTTGGCAAATAGATCTACTGCCTACCCCGCAGGTTTGATAGAGGATGTCCTGGTTCGGGTTGAAGAGCTTATCTTTCTTGCTGATTTTTATATTCTTGATATGGAAGAGGACACCTCTCGTAGTGCTGTCCCTATCATATTAGGGAGACCATTTTTGAAAACAGCCCGAACCAAGATAGATGTGCATGCAGGTACACTTTCCATGGAATTTGATGACAGTGTGGTTCGATTCAATATTTTTGATGCTATGAAACATTTTTCTGATGACCACTCTGTTTTTCATGTTGACTTGATTGATGATCTGATTGATGAGCATGTTCTAGACTTTTTGCATGATTATGATTTGCCATCTTTCACTAGCTCATTTACTTGTTCTGCATGTTCTGATTCCGAAATGTGCACTGCATGCATTGAAATTGACCAGTTTTTAAATTCTGCCACTGCATCTGTTGATTCATATGATATAGATTCAGATCATGCTAACCCCATTTCTGTTTTGCATGAGTCTAATTCACTTGTTCAGGTGCAGGCGGCAGAATCCAATTCTGCTGCTCCTTTAGTTCCATCTGTGATGCAGGCACCTTTATTGGACCTGAAGCCCCTTCCTCCTCATCTCAAATATGCTTACTTGGAGGCTGAGCAGAAACTTCCAGTGATCATCTCTACCTCCCTTTCTGTTGATCAAGAGAAGCAGCTGCTGGATGTGATTAGAGCAAACAAAAGGGCAATAGGATGGACTTTGGCAGACATACCTGGTATTAGCCCCTCCATGTGCATGCATCGGATTTTATTGGAGGATGGGGCTAAACTAGTGAGACAACCCCAGAGACGGTTGAACCCCCAGATTCTTGATGTGGTGAAGAAAGAGGTCACCAAGCTGCTACAAGCTGGCATTATCTACCCCATTTCAGACAGCACTTGGGTAAGCCCGGTTCAAGTAGTTCCCAAGAAGTCTGGGGTGACAGTTGTCAAAAATGAGAAGGATGAGTTGATTCCCACTAGAGTGCAGAACAGTTGGAGAGTCTGCATTGATTATAGGAAGCTCAACCAGGCGACCCGCAAGGATCACTTTCCTCTTCCCTTCATTGATCAGATGTTGGAGCGCCTGGCAGGTAAATCTCACTATTGCTTCTTAGATGGTTTCTCTGGTTATTTCCAAATCTGTATTGCACCAGAGGACCAACATAAGACTACATTTACCTGTCCTTTTGGTACATTTGCTTATAGGAAGATGCCTTTTGGCCTATGCAATGCTCCTGGCACTTTTCAAAGATGTATGATGAGTATTTTTAATGACTTACTTGAGCATTGCATAGAGGTCTTCATGGATGATTTTAGTGTATATGGTTCCTCTTTTGATGCATGTCTTGATAGTTTGTCTAAGGTGCTTAATAGGTGCATTGAGACTAACCTTGTCTTGAATTTTGAAAAATGTCATTTTATGGTAGAACAAGGCATAGTCTTAGGGCACATTATTTCGCATAAGGGTATAGAGGTTGACCCTGCTAAGCTGCATGTAATATCACATTTGCCTTACCCCTCTTGCGTGCGAGAGGTGCGTTCTTTTCTTGGCCATGCAGGTTTCTATCGCAGGTTTATTCAGAACTTTAGCTCAATTTGCAGAAAGGAGTTCTTGGTTGGTCAAAAAGTGTTGCTCTACAACTCTAGGCTTGGACTCATGAGTGGAAAGCTCCGCTCTAAATGGATTGGACCGTTTGTAGTCACCCAGGTGTTTCCTTATGGCACTGTGGAGATCAAGAGTGAGTCAACAGACAAGAGCTTCAAAGTCAATGGCCACCGACTCAAGCCTTTCCTTACTACCCCTTCTTTGGATGATGCACCTGTGGAGGAAGCCTCATTGGTCGACCCCATTTTTGACCCACCATGATTTCGGTAGTCTTCTTTTCTCCTTCCTTACTCTTTTTATTGCACTTGTCTATATCAGTCTGATTCTGCTATTTGTGTTACATTGAGGACAATGTGTGATTTAAGTGTGGGGGGGAGAGTAGTTTAGGTTGCATATTTTTGCTTTGATTTTTTAGGTTTTGCTAAGTTTTGGGCATTTTCTTGCATGTTTTTGCTTCATTTTAGTAGAGTCTTGGTATCTTGTGTCTGAATTCATGCATTTCTGTGTGTAAAGTTGCCTTTGATAATTAAGAGGTGGTAACACTGTGATAGAATTGTCCCTTTTGTGAGGATTTGAGCCTTAATTGTGGGTGGATTGCTATATATGCCACCTAATTTTTCTTTCATGTGTGATTGCACTCTGGATTACTTGCACTCTAGAACTTGACTTGACTCTTGTTGATACTTGATATTCCCATGCACATTTTGAAATGATTTAGGCATTGTTTTTTTTTCTTGAATAAGCCACTAGCCATATGAGCCTACCTTGAATGAATTTATCCTTTGATAGCCCCTTTGAGCCTTTATATCCCTTTTCTTTGTTCTTTAGCTCATTACAAGCCTATGACTGAAAAACCATGATTGTCCTAACCTTAGGGAATGTTGGAGCTTTGGAATTGTTTTGGGAATGGGTATTAAGTAAGCGAAGGTGCTTTGTTCTTCATCTCTTGTGAGTTCTGGGTTTTGCCTCTATGGTCGGTGATGTAATTATGGCTTTATCTCATTATGCCATTTTTGTTGTTTCTTCTTTTCTTTCGTTCATGAAGTTCTGCAATGTAATGCAATTCAAAAAAAAAAAAGAAGAAGAAGAAGAAAAAAAAAAGAAAAAAAAATGGAATAAAAGGTTGATTGAGGCATAGAGGATTGGAATTAGAGGTTGTTGTTATGTTTATCATTTCATTTTGGGGTGGATTGTGCTTTTTTTTTTTTTTACTTGTTCCCCATTGCTCCTCTATTCCCTGGGTTTTAGCTACATTTCCCATATTTTTATCCTACCCTGTCCTTGGCCCCATTACAACCCTGAAAAGACCTTTTGATCTTAATGTGCATGTGTGTTGATTGTTGATGTAAGAGGCTTGTCAAGCCTATGGTTGTGTTTGTTTTTCATGATGTGCCTTGAGTGTAAACACTGATTAACCTTAAACACTTGAGTGTAAACACTATTGAGTGATCCTTGTGAGTTTCTACCATCTTTGTGACTACCCTCTTGATGTCATTGGTTTTCTTTGCATATTTGAAATAATTGGATGATGTTCATGAATGCCTTGATTCTTTGGTCCTTATTTTATTCGTGTGCTCGATTTTGCCCATTTCTTTGCATTTCCTAGAATTCATTGTGAAGTATGTCATCTCTTAGGTTTGCATTCATTAGTTTTAGTAATCTTTTTACATGATTCACTTTGGTGCATATTGATTTTCTCAGTCCTAATTCTTAGTTTTGCCCAGGAGTGCAAAAGGATAAATGTGGGGGTGTTTGATGAGCATTTTATTTCCCATTATTCCTTGCATTATTTTACTCCTATTATTGATACTTGTTGCCTATTTGACATTGTTTAGCTTGATTTAGTGATTTAGAGTTTATTGGACTAATATTCTGAATATTGTTTAATTTGGGATAATTTAGCCTAATTAATTCTATTTCTATTTTCAGGTCATATTTGGCACAAGGGCTTTTTGGACATTTTGGGAATGAAGATTTAATTTTGGAAGAGAAGATATATGATGAAGTGAAGATTGTAATCTATCATTAGGATTAGTTGAGATTTAGTTATATCTTTTAAGATTTAGATTTTATCTATAAGATATTTTTAGATTTAATTTAGAGATAAGCTTTCCTTAGGATTTGGGCCCATGATTTAGGCCCGTTTTGTGATTTAAAAAGCCAAATTCGTGTAAACCCTTGGGGAGACCTTCCATTCACGTTTTTTACATTCTCTCTCATAGAGAAGGCTTAGTTTTGCTCTCCAAGCTTGTGGATGCTGCTAGGGTTTCTCTCTCTTCCCTTTTCTACACGTTTTTGGTATTTTTCATCATGGAAGGCTAAACTCTTAGGTTAAATCCCTTTGGTAATGTATCACATACTCTTGAGGTTTTGTTCTTAATGCTATTTCGTTTTTATTCACTGTTTTCATGCTTATTGATATGTTATGGTTCGCTTAGTTCCATTATATAGAGATAATCCATGTGTATGAATGCTTAATTTATGCAAACTCGTAAAAACTCCATGCTTTGGCTTTTAATGCTTAATTAGAGGTTTGGGTTTTGGGGTGAGAATTGAATTTTCGCTTAGTATTTAATTCTCACGAGTTGGACAGTGAAGAGGAAAGAAATTGATCTTTTGTGACCGATGATAGAGTTGTGAACGCGAGCCAAAGGGGTTTATCCGCTTTTCCTTATCTGTTTCTTCATTTTGATTTAATTCTGTTTTGATTTCAATTATTCAATATTCAATACAAAAAAAACCCCCCTGTTTTCTATGCATACTATGTGTTCGACCTTTTGCTTGATAAGATATTCCTTGGGAGACGACCTAGGAGTCACTTCCTAGTACTATACTTTAACTATTTTTATTTGTATTGGGTACGGCCTCGATCAGCCGAGCTCGATGAGACTTCTTGATCGGCAAATCTGAGAATCGAGCGTGGTTCTTCGTCTTCACTCTCCTAGCATGAGTCATATACAGGAAGATCTTGCTCAGAATAAGTTTGGCTTGGGCTTTCAAACACAGTTTCCCTTCCTATTAAGCATAAAATTGCTTTCTCTTCTTCGTCGGAAGAGCTGGAGCTTGAGCTGTTGTCGTTGTTGGGTGCATCCCATACAATGTAAGCTCTCTTCTTCTTGTGGTCTTTGTTCTTCTTTGTTTCTTCACCACCTTGCTTTTGCACTCTTGGACAGTATGCTCTGATGTGACCAGCTTCACCACATTCATGGCATCTAACTTGGTCCTTTGAACTTGAGCCTTTGTGGTGAGTGCTTCTGGTATCTCTTGCTCTGTTTGTGAAGTTCTTTTTGCCTTTAAAAAATTTGCTGAATTTCCTGACCATGAGACCAAAGTCTTCCTCATCTATGTCCGAGCTTGACTCATCTTCGGAGGATTCTTTGGTTGCCTTTATAGCAGCTTTGAGGGAAATTCCCTTTTTCTTCTTATCAGATTCTTCATGCATGGTCAGTCTGCCGAGCTCCATCTCATGCTCTTGTAGCTTGCCGAACAAAGTGGCTATACTCATTGTGTCCAAGTCTTTAGCTTCCATGATGGCAGTGACCTTCGGCTTCCATTCTCTGCTAAGACATCTAAGCACTTTGTTAGTTATCTCGGCATTTTGAAAGATTTTGCCGAGAGCATTAAGATGGTTTATGATATGAGTAAACCGTTTCTGCAAATCATTTATATTTTCATTTGGCAGCATTCGGAATAACTCATATTCATGCATTAGAGTATTTAATCTAGCTCGTCTGACCTCACTTGTCCCTTCATGAGTAAGTTGTAGAATGTCCCACATTTCTTTTGCAGATTTGCAGCTTGATACTCTAAAAAACTCATCATAGGACAAATCTGAGGTGATGATGTTTTTGGCTTTTAAATCAAAGGATACTTTTCGTTTATCATCATCATCCCAACTTTCCCATTGGATTTCTACAACTTCTTCATTAATTTTTCTTATGGGGACAAATGGCCCGTTTTCAATAGATTTCCAAATTTCCATATCTATAGCTTCAATGAAAATTTTCATTCGAGCTTTCCAATAAGCATAACCCTCATCATTGAATAGTGGTGGTCTGTTTATGGAAGAGCCTTCACCTCCGAAGGGATTGTTAGCAGCCATTTGGTTTCCTCAAGGATCTTTTCGAAAAAGTTTTTACACTCGATCTTTCGACCGAGCTCTGATACCACTTGTTGGAAACCAACAAGAGGCTTAACAATCGAGTAGAGGGGGGGTGAATAGGAGATTGAAAGAGATATGGCAATTTTTCGATTTCTTGAAAAAGCTTAAGTTGTTGTTCTCGGTTTTGAATAGAGTTTAAAGACTATCCAAGCAGTCACGGTTAATTGATTAACCAAACAGATAAACAGAAGGGTTAATTGATTAACCGAGCTGCCGAGCAAACAATGTTAATTTATTAACCAGAAGAATAAACTGGTTAATCGATTAACACAATTGCTTCACAGCTAGTTTTTCTGAGCTATACTTAAAAACCGAGCAATCACAGAGTAAATTAAAAGCTTGATGCTTAAGCCAGCGGATAACCAGTCAAGCAAACCGAGCAATAGAAAGCAGTAAAGAAATAAAACTTAACACCACAGAATTATCCTAGTTCACTCTCACCCTGAGAGCTAGTCCAGTCCCCTCTAAAAACCTTTTAGAGAGCTTTCACTAAAAAATTGATTTTCTGGGTTACAAAAGGATTTACAAGAGCCACCCCTCTAAACCTATCCAGTCAATCGAGTTTACCAAACTCGTGACAACCTACCCACGACAAATCGATGACCAAAGAACCTCTTTGGAACCTTTTCACCACTGAAAAGCTTTCTCGATCAGAGAACAACTTTCCACTCTAGCAAATACAATGAACAAGATTTATGAATGAGGATGGCTCCAATTCGAAACACTCTTTGAATGATTAAGAAAGTGTGAAGTTCAAGAGTGAGTCGATTTTGTGAAGGGGAATCACAGAAAAGTAAATATGTTGAACTTAGAGTTTGGATTTGAAAGATTAAACTCTCTATGTTCTTGAAAATTCAAATGATCTTTTTCTTTTCTGTGAGTTTGGTTCTGCTCTGTTTTTGAAAGAGAATGAAAATGTGGTTTACAGAAAATTGTTCAAAAGTTTCTCACTTTCCTGTTACCGTTGAAGACCCCTTTTATAAGCTCTTCTGATTTTTCAGAAAAAGAGAGAGCTATACGGAAAAAGCAATGGGGATTTCAACGGCTATATTTTGACAGCAGAGCAGTGATAGTGACCCTTCACCAACCTTTGATTTTAACTCATTTTGAATTTCAAACTTGTTACTATGTTGGAGTTAAATTCCTAGAACTTCTACCCAGACTTAACGGTAATAAAAGGTACGGCACAGCTGAGCAGAGTCTGAAGGTTGAAGAAGATGTGTTGTTGAAGAGTGAACAGAGACAGTCGAGCTTGAGCTTCGTTCTAGCCTGGTCTAAGACTGGTGTTGTCGAGCCTTGAGCTTTGTTCGAGCTTGGTCTGAGATTTGTGTTGCCGAGCCTTGAGCTTTCCTCGGCAGCCAGACTTGAAACTAACAGATCCAAGCTTTGCTCTTTGCTCAGGGTGCGTGATCAATCTGAGCTAATTTGATATTTCTTATGCTGTGGCTTAGTTCAATACTCAAAGCCTTCTGAGCGTGTTCCGAGCTGATCAATATCCGAGCGTACTGTCTTGAACTGAAGAGCTGAGCTTTCAAACTTGGATGAACTTTCGCCGTGATCAAGAGCCAAGCTCAATCCGAGTTGAAACTTCGGAAGCAGATATCCGAGCTTCTGCCTTTGGCGGAATGCATGCGTAGAACTAAGTCTGACGTTTTTGACATTGACCCCACGTCGAGCTCTAATTTACTTGACATTATCAACATCATTGATTCTGCCGAGCGTATATATTTGACATCATCAAAAACTCTTTGATTCTACAGAGAGGAAGATATCATGGGTATCTGTGGATACTCAGGTGGAGATTGCATGAGAGGAGGGCAAGGACGGTGAACGTCAAGAAGCCTAGAGTATATTTCTAGGCGGAACGAATCCTACAAGTGGCATACGAACGTGGTAGGGACTGGGTCCTAAGCCGTGGTAAGTTCTGCACAGCTAACTAGAAATGATACTGTCACCCCCTTGATTGCAAGTCTAGAACAGTGAGAGGGACTGGAACGGGGCATTGTGAATTGTCACTGTATCCGAGATTTTCTATAGTGAGCCTTGATTAAATGATATTATATGAATTGAATGAAATGATTTGAGACTGTACCGAGATTTTTACAGTTCTCCTAGCTTGGAGCCAATTGTGAGACAGCTGTCGTGCCCGCCTGGTAAAGGTCCTGTACTCCTGTTAGCTTCCGACTAGGATTGGATGGATGACCGAGGAGATGTAGACGTGTGCGTTTTCCTCAGTGGTTGTTTTTCCCCACCTCATTGAGCGAACCGATTATGATAAAACTTAAGATTAATAAGAAAGATTCAAAGAAGAAGAGTATAAGTGAATGTTGGAAAGATTGAGAAAGATTGTGATGAGACTGGAATGTTGAAGAGAATTATGATATTTTGTTCACTGAATTATGTGGCATTAAATTATGATTTTGCTATGTTTGAAATATTATTATTTGCTTGGTTATGCTTCATTCATTTATGCTATGTGTACTACCTGCTTATATTATCTTGTTCTAGTTATTTATTCTGTCCTGTTTAGCTATCCTGTTCTGGTTATCTTGTCTCGTTCTATATATGTCATCTGTCTTTCTTTCTATCGAGTCTACCCTGAGACCTCACGGTCAACTCGTTAGTGTTCGGAACACTGACTCTCTCCTACCTGGTTGTCGTATTGGCATTCGTCGGTATTGCAACGGGTAGATGGCGTATCGTGTAGCAATCCACATGTGGCCTCTTCAGGGAGGAGCATGGGAGGTTGTCCCTGATGGATGGATTTGGAGAGGTGACACTCAGTTGGAGATAGATGATCCAAGACACATTCTGCGAGGGACGAGTCTGGACGTGCACGTAGGACAGGTCACTCTTCGTGACTATCAAGATTGGCGGACCGAGGGAGCATCACGAGTACGATGGCGATCCTGCACCCTTTGCTGCAGTGATTCCTCAACCAATGGAGGAGGAAGACGCAAGTGACTCTGGTCATGAAGCGGAGGCAGACTCTAGTGAGGATATGGAGACGGATGCTAGTTTGGCTGAAGAGTGATGTCCGGCGTTCTGTGTCTAGATGTTCTAGTGTGTCTAGGATCTGAGTTCCCAATCGAGGATTACTATGTGAAGTGTAACATCCCAAATTTTAAACCTAAGTGCAAATAAATTAATAATAGTTTGAGATAATTGGAGATAATAATAATAAAACCATAAATAGGTATTAAAATAAGTGTTCAAGCATTAGAAAAGATAAATAATAATAATATTGGTTTAGGAAAAGAAAGGAGTATTAAGCTGAAATTAGGAACATGCCAAAAAAATAGATAATTCGGTACTAAAACATAACATAGGGTAGAAAATCAAAATAAAAGATTTAGGACTCAAAACCAAATTCCCACCGTTGGATATGAAGGTATTATTTTTAGGAAGTTGCTCGTCAAATTTGAGCAAGATCCAATGGTGAACGCAGAAGTTATGACTATTTGAATTTGGGGAGAAAATAGCTGAAAAATAGAAAAATGAAGTAGCAGTACCTGTGAATTTCGCTTAAGCGAAAATGTCACAGATTCAACATCTCAAGAGTTCGCTTAAGCTAATAGGTTTCGCTTAAGCGAAATGGTTGAGTTGCATCACTGAAGGGATTTCAAGAAAATGCGGCGATCTGCACCACTGAATATGCGTTTTTAAGGGCATTTCGGTATTTTCCCCACCCAAAACCCATTTTAACCCCCCAAACCCTCCCTTCCCTTCTCCCATTCGAACCTCCTTCTCTTGCCCCGTTCTCCATATTGTTCTTCCTCAACCAAGGGCTAGGGTTCCTCCTCCCAACCCTCCTTCCTTCCACTCTCACCATTGATTCTTAGAAACCAAGCCTCCAAGCTTCAAGGCATCTCTCAACCTCTCTATCCCCTCTTCCAATTAGAGCCACCATCACCACCTCAAGCTTCTCCATCATCATCTTCATCCTCAAGCTTCCCATGGCTTCCATGGTGTGAGCTTCAAGCTTCAATCTCCATAATCATCAAGGTTTCCTTTTCCCTCTTTCCTTTTCAATCTTTCCATTTCCTTTTGATTTGGGTATTCTCATAACCCTTATTTATTATTATTGTTGTTATTGTAACTTTCCCCAATTTTACAAGAGTAATTTGGAGCCTCCCACACTCTAAGAGGGAATTCATCAAGCTTGCTCTGCTTCATGGATTAGTGGATACCGACACCTCTCCTACATTAGGGTGCAAAGCTCTCTTAAGGTTTAGTCTCCTTTAATTATATTTAAGGTAAGGGGTTTATTGCCGCACGGTGGTTGTGTAACTAGTATGTGTGTGCGTGTTGAGACTAATTGGTTTGTGTAGTTGATATTAGGAATTGATATTTATGAATTATACTATGAATTGATGATTTATTGTGCTAAGTGATTCATTGATATATATGTTCGTCAAGCATGCTTTGTGCCATGAGAACTATGTGATAACCTGCTAAATGCTAATTGAGGCCATGAATTAGGTGTAATTGTTGAAAATATGAGAATGATATGTATGTACTGAATTATGTGAATTAATTGGATAATGATATGTATTATAACATAAGTATTAAATATAATGAATGGTGTATGTATGTTGTATTTTAGAGCTTGAGTGAAAAAGGAAAGGAGTGGACAGAGGAGTGAGCCTTGGATTTAGTAGTAGCACATAGATGAAAACTTAAGGGAACAAATCGAGGAAAATAGGAAGTGTTTTTAGAAGTGATAGTGAGTTAATTCTAGGGAAATAGATTAGTTGGTGTAGAAGAGAAAAAGAGGAAAATGAGAGTGGAAGAGAAAGGTGTTAGGCGAGGGCGGATTAAAATTGATAAAAAGGAAAAGAATGAATAATGAAAAAGGGAACTCCTAGCGCTCAGTACCGTACGGCTGGCTGGGGCTGGACTACCTAATGAAAAATGGAATTGAAAAATAAAAGGAAAAGAGAATATTGGTATGCGATTTGGACCCTAGAAGGCATACGATGGGGTGCAGTAAGGCGGGTGCGCAACACCTGCAATAAGTCGCGAGCTGCTCCGTGTGCATGGGTTGAGTTAGACGTGCGGCCTTTGGGGATCCGTACGCATCGGTAAGTCGACACTGGGATGGGTCGCAGTGGCAAATTTGCATAGCCAAGGATTTTGTGGTATTCAGGCCATGTAAGTCACGCTCTCGGGTGCAGGAAACGTAAGCCGCTTGGGGAACTGTGCAGTGGTTGAGAAAGACGTGCGGCCTTTGGGGATCCGTATGCATCCGTAAGTCGTACCCGGGATGGGACGCAATAGTGAAACCACAAAGATCCAAAAAAAGTAAAAAGAAATGAAAAGGAATGAAATAAAAAGAAACAAAAAGAAGGAAGTTGAGAAGGTGATGAATGAGATGGAGAAATGAGAGATAGGGATTAGATTTAGTTAGCTTAGTAAAATAGGGTGACAGTGAGAAAAACAGGAGTGGGACAAGAATTGAGGGATTAAGTTTAGGTGAGAGTAGAAAGCTAAGTGAGCGGAAATAGAATAGGAATTGACATTGTTTAGGAAATGTGGATAATTTGAAGATGTTTGTGTTTGCAGTGGATAGGTGATTGGGCGTGTTATAATTGTAATATTTGATTAATTGCAAATTGTGTATGACTTGGCATGTATTATACATTACTAGTTCGTGCAATTCTCACCCTTACAACCACTACAGGTACAGGTTGAGCTTGCAGACATAGAGGCTGAGCACGAGCACACTTCCCACAGGAAGTGTGAAATCGAGTCATTCTAATATTCTGAGTCATTTTATTAATTTGAGTCAAACCGGGCCACATTTGCGTACTTGTTGTATTTTGTATAATTATGAATTATGTATGTATTTCCAATGTGTATTTTGGAAAAAAAAAGGTGGCCCGGGGTATTTAGTTTTATTTGCAAAAGTTTAAAGGTTCCTACTTTAATATTTGATGTTAAAAGAGTCTAAGTATTTTATATATTATATCTGGATGTCTGGTTGTTGTTGAAAACTGTTTTGGACAGGTTACAGGTCAAAGATAATTTTTGGGAATGTCCACAAAACAGAGGAAACTCTGTCCGTTTTTCCTCTTAAATTATAATAAGTATTTTAATTAAAAATAAATCTTCAAATCCATATTTTCAAAATAGATAAAATAAAATAGATTGTTACATTTATGGTACCAGAGCGTTTTGTCCTCGGCCTCACAGTGAGAATTACTCTATTGGTTCACTCACCAAGAGAGTGACCAAAGTCTTGTGTCAAGTATAGGTACATATATAGGTACATACACTAGAATAATTATATTTTCTAGAATAACATTTAATTGTGTATGCATATGTGTGCATTTATTTTTGAATCCTCCAGGTACTAAGCATTATGGCGGGTAGTGGCAGTGACAATGTTAGGAGCACTGCCAACATAGGAGGATCGGTTCAGACAAACCAGGATCAAGCTGAGGTAGTGCCCATAACTACTCCCATAGTGGCAGGAAGTGACAAGGCACCACAGGCACTACAGGACATAGCCTTGTCAGATACTCAGTGGCTAGCAGAGTTCCGATGGAATAATCCTCTGAAATTCAAGGGTAGTGATGACATGGCGAAAGCACTAGGATGGCTTCAGGAAATCGAGAGGATTATTCGTGCTATGACACCCCCAACGGAGCAGATGGTCATTATGGTAGAGCATGCACTTATCGGGGAAGCCGCCTACTGGTGGAATCAAGAAAGAAGGATGTTGGAGGCATCTAAGCAAGAGGTGTCCTGGAGAGTGTTCAAAACTAAATTCCTGGCGAAGTACTCTCCAGAGGTGATTTTCAGAGAAAAGGAGGTCGCCTTCCTAAATTTGACTCAAGGGGACATGAGCGTAACGGAGTACACCAACCTATTTGAGGACCTTATCCAGTATGCCTCAAGCTACATTGGGGCTGATGAGAAGACGAAGTGCATCAAATTTGAAGCGGGACTTCGTGGAGATATAAGGACTCTCTTGGAGAATTGTAAAGTCAGAAATCTTGCTCAACTGGTGGACTTGGCTTGAACTTGTGAGAAAAACATAGAAATGTCTGCTGGTGGAAGACACAAGGTTCGGAAAGTAATGGACCGTACCAAAGGAAAAGGACTAGCTCAGACATCAGGTCCACAAGCCAACCCTCGCACTAGAGCAGCAGCTCCCAGAGTTAAGAACCGGAGTGCGACAGTTTCCACTACTCAACCATCATGTCAGACTTGTGGAAAATCTCATCGAGGTGTGTGCCGGTACAAGAATCGTAGTGTGAGAGATAGCCTATGCTTTCATTGTGAACAACCGGGACACTTTGTTGCAAATTGTCCCCATATCACTCCATGGAAGGGAGTGAGTGTACTGCAGAGGCAACAGGCGAAGGGAAGTCCATCCGGACAAATAGGAGAAGCGTACAACATGGACAAAGCAGCAGGACTTTACATGGATGATCCAAGCGAAGGTGCGTGTTATTTTGAAGTAACACTTTGCTAAAGAATCAACTCATGGAGAGCCTAGGATTACGTTCAATTAGAACTATTTCCTAAATTCTAAACTTCTCTTTTTCTTTCAGTAGTAAGACCTCCTAGAGTATTTCCTTAGTAATTATATTCCGACCATTTCATAACGGGGTACTAAGAGACATACCTGGAACATCCTTCCCATTCTTTCGCCTAAGTAACCGTGAAAGACTATAGAAAATTATCCGTGAAGTTAAAGCTTTAATAAACACACAATCCAGTGATGGTGTTGTCATTTGATAGAGTGTAAGGTCGGGATTAGCTATCCTTCTCTTACATCTGTTGAAAGACAATACTATCATACAAGGGAACGCGATGATGTGCTGTTGATAGAGGTGAGATTGGGATTAGCTACCCCAGTTTTCTCATTTATTAACAGACGACAACATTGCAAATCCTGAAGAACGTGATGATGTGCTGTTGCTAGATGAGGGGTTGGGACTAGCTACCCCAGTCCTTGCATTTACTGGCAGATATATCATTGCAACCTCTCAAATCCGATTAGAACCATTGACATAGGAATTCCACCTGAAGAAGGTCAAATTTAGTTCAAGCTCACTAGAAATCTTGTGGAAATTCGTTATAATCGATCGTGTGACAAATCTATCCATGACAATCCTATCTAGTATAGGAATATAGAGAGATGTAAGTACGTGAAACCGCCATATCTTAGAAAACCCAACAAGTGGTTCATCCAACCTTGTTTTCCAAACCCGTCACCTAATCGAAAAGTAGAACCACTAATTCTTAACATCTGCTCAGCTACCCCTTGGTATCAATCTACGTATGTATGTTGATACTAAGTAGGGGAGAACCTTATAGTCCTACCTGAAACCCATCCGAGTGATGGTAAAGAATGAGAACGACAGTCGAGCAGAACTAGAACGTAAACTACCTTAGTGTACCCATAGAAATATCAAGACCGAAAACGGATGAGATGTCGAACATCCGCTGTTATCTCTTCCCACCCTTTGGAAAGGTATAACAAACTTGCACAGGCCACCAATATCTCTCAAATTGATGATGACATTATGTCGGGCATCAACCCAACTTTTAACAATGTTATCCTCATCAATGGTTGCCCAGGACCGTTATTCTTAAAAACCTTATGTAAACCGCTAAGAAGGTCACTAGGAACTGGTGGAGAACCAACCTCGAACGAGTTAGGATAAATCCGAACGAACACGGAACTGAGAAGTAGAATTCGACCTTGACCTCTATTCCCAAGTAGAAACCAATCTTAGCTTCTTTCGAGACGAAGCGGAGCTAGGAAGCGAGTAAGCTGGAACGACAATGAAATAGGATTAGAATGAAGTCAAGTGGAATGTCGAAGCGACTTTTGCTAAATTCAAGCAAGGAAATGAAGTGCTAGGAATTCTTCAAGTGCTGTGATTAGGAGAACTGCAACCTGACAACAATGTCATTCTTAGAGTCTCAGGACTCTATATTGTGGCCCGAATGACAAAAACCTTGGGTTACGCACTTGGAAGAATAAACAGGAGTCTGATCAAAGGGAGTGAATATTCTGGGAAACGAGCGGAGGTTGCGGCAATTATGTCTCTTGGACAAATTCCGAGTAGGGGAGTAAATGACGAAGAGATGCGAGGTTGCTGTACATTAATTCTCAAGGGTTTTTTATCTCCCTAGATTACTCGATGGAATTTCGGGGACGAAATTCAAATAAGTAGGGGAGAAATGTAACATCCCAAATTTTAAACCTAAGTGCAAATAAATTAATAATAGTTTGAGATAATTGGAGATAATAATAATAAAACCATAAATAGGTATTAAAATAAGTGTTCAAGCATTAGAAAAGATAAATAATAATAATAATATTGGTTTAGGAAAAGAAAGGAGTATTAAATTGAAATTAGGAACATGCCATAAAAATAGATAATTCGGTACTAAAACATAACATAGGGTAGAAAATCAAAATAAAAGATTTAGGACTCAAAACAAAATTCCCACCGTTGGATATGAAGGTATGATTTTTAGGAAGTTGTTCGTCAAATTTGAGCAAGATCAAACGGTGAACGAAGAAGTTATGACTATTTGAAGTTGGGGAGAAAATAGCTGAAAAATACAAAAATGAAGTAGCAGTACCTGTGAATTTCGCTTAAGCGAAAATGTCACAGATTCAACATCTCAAGAGTTCGCTTAAGCGAATAGGTTTCGCTTAAGCGAAATGGTTGAGTTGCATCACTGAAGGGATTTCGCTTAAGCGAAAATGCGGCGATCTGCACCACTGAATATGCGTTTTTAAGGGCATTTCGGTATTTTCCCCACCCAAAACCCATTTTAACCCCCCAAACCCTCCCTTCCCTTCTCCCATTCGAACCTCCTTCTCTTCCCCCATTCTCCATCTTCTTCTTCCTCAACCAAGGGCTAGGGTTCCTCCTCCCAACCCTCCTTCCTTCCACTATCACCATTGATTCTTAAAAACCAAGCCTCCAAGCTTCAAGGCATCTCTCAACCTCTCTTTCCCCTCTTCCAATTAGACCCATTTTAACCCCTCAAGCTTCTCCATCATCATCTTCATCCTCAAGCTTCCCATGGCTTCCATGGTGTGAGCTTCAAGCTTCAATCTCCATAATCATCAAGGTTTCCTTTTCCCTCTTTCCTTTTCAATCTTTCCATTTCCTTTTGATTTGGGTATTCTCATAACCCTTATTTATTATTATTGTTGTTATTGTTACTTGCCCCAATTTTACAAGAGTAATTTGGAGCCTCCCACACTCTAAGAGGGAACTCATCAAGCTTGCTCTGCTTCATGGATTCGTGGATACCGACACCTCTCCTACATTAGGGTGAAAAGCTCTCTTAAGGTTTAGTCTCCTTTAATTATATTTAAGGTAAGGGGTTTATTGCCGCACGGTGGTTGTGTAACTAGTATGTGTGTGCATGTTGAGACTAATTGGTTTGTGTAGTTGATATTAGGAATTGATATTTATGAATTATACTATGAATTGATGATTTATTGTGCTAAGTGATTCATTGATATATATGTTCGTCAAGCATGCTTTGTGCCATGAGAACTATGTGATAACCTGCTAAATGCTAATTGAGGCCATGAATTAGGTGTAATTGTTGAAAATATGAAAATGATATGTATGTACTGAATTATGTGAATTAATTGGATAATGATATGTATTATAACATAAGTATTAAATATAATGAATGGTGTATGTATGTTGTATTTTAGAGCTTGAGTGAAAAAGGAAAGGAGTGGATAGAGGAGTGAGCCTTGGATTTAGTAGTAGCACATAGATGAAAACTTAAGGGAACAAATCGAGGAAAATAGGAAGTGTTTTTAGAAGTGATAGTGAGTTAATTCTAGGGAAATAGATTAGTTGGTGTAGAAGAGAAAAAGAGGAAAATGAGAGTGGAAGAGAAAGGTGTTAGGCGAGGGCGGATTAAAATTGATAAAAAGGAAAAGAATGAATAATGAAAAAGGGAACTCCTAGCGCTCAGTACCGTACGGCTGGCTGGGGCTGGACTACCTAATGAAAAATGGAATTGAAAAATAAAAGAAAAAGAGAATATTGGTATGCGGTTTGGACCCTAGAAGGCATACGATGGGGTGCAGTAAGGCGGGTGCGCAACACCTGCAATAAGTCGCGAGCTGCTCCGTGTGCATGGGTTGAGTTAGACGTGCGGCCTTTGGGGATCCATACGCATCGGTAAGTCGACACCGGGATGGGTCGCAGTGGCAAATTTGCATAGCCAAGGATTTTGTAGTATTCAGGCCATGTAAGTCACGCTCTCGGGTACAGGAAACGTAAGCCGCTTGGGGAAGTGTGCAGTGGTTGAGAAAGACGTGCAACCTTTGGGGATCCGTACGCATCCGTAAGTCATACCCGGGATGGGACGCAATAGTGAAACCACAAAGATCCAGAAAAAGTAAAAAGAAATGAAAAAGAATGAAATAAAAAGAAACAAAAAGAAGGAAGTTGAGAAGGTGATGAATGAGATGGAGAAATGAGAGATAGGGATTAGAATTAGTTAGCTTAGTAAAATAGGGTGACAGTGAGAAAAACAGGAGTGGGAGAAGAATTGAGGGATTAAGTTTAGGTGAGAGTAGAAAGCTAAGTGAACGGAAATAGAATAGGAATTGACATTATTTAGGAAATGTGGATAATTTGAAGATGTTTGTGTTTGTAGTGGATAGGTGATTGGGCGTGTTATAATTGTAATATTTGATTAATTGCAAATTGTGTATGACTTGGCATGTATTATACATTACTAGTTCGTGCAATTCTCACCCTTACAACCACTACAGGTACAGGTTGAGCTTGCAGACATAGAGGCTGAGCACGAGCACACTTCCCACAGGAAGTGTGAAATCGAGTCATTCTAATATTCTGAGTCATTTTATTAATTTGAGTCAAACCGGGCCACATTTGCGTACTTGTTGTATTTTGTATAATTATGAATTATGTATGTATTTCCAATGTGTATTTTGGAAAAAAAAAGGTGGCCCGGGGTATTTAGTTTTATTTGCAAAAGTTTAAAGGTTCCTACTTTAATATTTTATGTTAAAAGAGTCTAAGTATGTTATATATTATATCTGGATGTCTGGTTGTTGTTGAAAACTGTTCTGGACAGGTTACAGGTCAAAGAGAATTTTTGGGAATGTCCACAAAATAGAGGAAACTCTGTCCGTTTTTTCGCTTAAATTATAATAAGTATTTTAATTAAAAAGAAATCTTCAAATCCATATTCAAAATAGATAAAATAAAATAGGTTGTTACATGAAGTACCATGGATGTAATTCAGCTACTTTTTAAATTATGGTGTGTAATCTTTTTGTAACTATGAATTGCTTTTGGAAAACTCTTGGAGGTGAGACTCCAATGTTTATGGTTCATGTTTCAACTGCAATGAAAATGATGTTATGATATGTTCATGGTGTTTGGTTACGAGAAGTTTCGAATGTGACAACTCGATTTTCAAGTAAGAGACAACAGCAATGAAGGAACTCATGTTTTTTTTTTAAAAAAATGGCCTCATTTTTTGCAACAATTTGATAATAAATGAGTTAAGGTTTTGGAAGTGAAAATCGGGATGTTACAACCCTCGCCAGCTACAACAACCCATCAAACACATCGTGGTGTTCCATCAATATTGGAACACGACATTGGCGCCGTCTGTGGGGAGGATCAATTTCAATTCCCATCCACATTCAAACACGAATCAAATAAAAAAAAATTAAAAAAAATACAAAGCTTTCATGCTTTCCACGTTAAAAAAAAAAGCAGCGGGATCATTGACGTCGCGCCATGACTACCGAAAGCCTCGCCATCTTCGGCGTTGTCGTTATCGCTTCTATGCTCCCGTGTCGCTCATCGGTGTCGTTCCTCCTCAACCCTCCTTATGGCACCACTGCGAAGATCGACGAATCCAGCACCGCCGCGAGCGCTACCCCGGCCTACTGCGCCCACCGCGAAGATCGTCGATCACCATTTTTCGCCACCATAACTCCATGATGCACGAGAGTCTCCCTCACCACTTCACAGATCCGTCGGGTCCTTCCACTAGCATGTACCACCGGGATAACCGCCAGCCGTCTCTGGTTACCCTCAGTCCACCGTCGCTATCGGCCATGGTCCCATGAGTCAAACCCTAAGTTCCATGGCTGCTTCGAATTCTCTCCATCAAGCAACCAAGCTTTCTAGAAGCAAGAAATGGGTCGTTCTGATGGCCCACAACCAAAATTAAAAATACGGGCTTCTTCCAGCCCAATAAATAAATAAAGAAAGTCTCAGTACATTCCATTCCGGGAGCTGCTACAATTGATGAAGGGAAACCAACGCCCAAGCCCTCAACGGGTTCTCAAGCTTAAAACAAGCCCACTCCAACAGAAGAATGGGCCAAATAAAGAGCTACCTCATCAGCGAAACAAGACTGACATCTTTCTCAAATCTTGGGAAGTAGCCTTTTTATTTTCCGTCATTTATGTTGCTATATCGTCATTCATATCATGATGTTTCTATTTGACTACATCTATTTGCTCAACATAATTATGTTCATTCACTTTATACATGATATGATATTCTTCACAATAAATGTCATCAAATGTTATTTACGATTATTTACATAATCATAATTATTTCTATAACGTGTGATATATCATGCTTCTTTTCGTAGACAATCTTGCACGATTTACGAGCATTTACTCTCCAACAATTTTCATTATCCTGTTTATTACGTGTGATCTTTTTAAATCACACTACTTCTATTATGATATTTTATACTCACCTGCCAATAATTTTCATTATTGCAATTCCCTTATTATAAATTGTCAATTTGAACGACAATCACTAAAATTATTTTTTCTATACACATATGCGAGGTACATGGTCCGAGCTATTAGACCACCCATTTCAAGATTCTCATAAATGGGCATATTATTTTCTGAGCACCATGAACACAATCATGTCAATCTATTTGGAACATGGTGATAACGGCGAAGACCCTCGCGCCAAATTTCCCTCTTTGACCTTGTCCCCGAGTATAGAGAGCCTCGTGCTCGGTTCCCCACTTCGAATACATGTGCCAACTGCGCGCGGACCCTCGACAGCGTCCCCCTATTGGTATCTCATACATTCAGAATAGAGGGAACCATGCACTACCTCGGGTTCATAAGACGACTGCGGAAACCTCGCACCATGTTCCCTACTTAAGTCAACTGCTCGACGGAGCTCATTTGGAAAGGATTAACAGAAGACTTCAATCCAACAATCTTCAATCCAACATTCCTCACCTCAGCGATTCAGGGAAGGAATTCTCGTTCCTATATTACTCTCTTGTCTACCTGGCATTTTACGTACACATGCTAATATTAATTTACATGATGCAATGCTTTTGATATATGCTCCTAATGCTTTTATGTATTCTTTTAATTTCATTACATATCATTTATTCTATACTCATGATTTTTCATATATGTTGATATGTGACACAAACTCCTTTGCTACTGAATATCCCTAAACGTTTGTCTTTCCTGTCATTATAGAATAATGATATTTGATGTGCATTGCCTTTTAAGTAAAAACTAAGTAGTTCCCAACAATTAAACATTGTCATTATTCATAAATTAATGCTTTTATATGGTTCAACACCATTAATTTCTCTGACATATTTTTTATACATGTCATTTATCATAATTAGTAAGCGTGATATATTTAAAATCATGCTTCTTTTCATGTGCAATCTTGTATGATTTTCGGGCATTTAATTCCCAATAATTGTCATGATCATGTTTATTTCGTATGATATTTTTAAAATCATACTACTTTTATACTGATAATACATTCTATCTTAGCCAATAATTGTCATTATTGTTATTTAATTGTTATACATCGTCAATCTAACGACGATCACTAATTATTAATTTTGTTTATATATGCGAGGTACATGTATGATGGCCTTTTTTCTCTAAACAGCCCATTTCGAGATCCCTGTCAATGGGAAAATAGTTTCCGAGTACTAGGAACACATCGACATGTTCGGAGTCTAGCTGACGACGGCGAAGATGAGGTGGCAAGAACCCACGTGCCAAAACTTCGCCAAAGCTTCACGATTAATCTTCGAGCTCGTATCCTGAACAAAAAGGGCTCATGTTTTATTCACAATTCTTGATGCATGTGACAAGCGCGGCGGGCCCTCATTAGGCAACCCCTCTTTTTTCATAACCATGAATTCGAAGCATCAGGAACTAGAGAATAGCCTTCTCCCTTCAAAGTCGTTAGACGATTGTCGCCACTCTCCCACCGGTTTCCGACTAGCCTCCTACGCCTGTGGTTGAATACTAGGCTATGGAGATAACATTTGGTCTCTTGTGGCTCCTCTCCAAAACCGGGCGAGGACTGAAAAGGGGAACCGGTAGTCGTTAAATCTTTAACGAGGGATGTTCTTATTGAGGAAGACCGAGAAATCTCGACAATCTGGTGATGTACTCCCAACACGCTCGGTCTGGGATTAAATGTAGTGAACCAGACTTCAGTCCGGCCGATATTGCTCCAGGCCAACCAGTTAAGGATTGAACCAACGAGCACCGACCACGAATTTGGTCGGAACCATGTCTTACCGAGCTAGGGACACGAGTGGATTGAGACTTACGGGAACACGACCAAGCATAGGATCCTTATCCTTATTTAAACCAGTTACGGTCCCAACAGTCCAACCTCCACTCCTATATTCCCATACAGCTTGAGGATGTGACGACCCGACTTTCTATTCATAATAAAATACTTATATTTAAAAATTCGACCATTTTTTTTCCTTTATCAAAAGTTAAGTCATCATCCATTTCGATCTTTGTGGAAAATACTCAAACATCATGAAGGAAACATCCATTTTATATTTCATCATAAAAAGAAAGTACATATTCATTACATCAAAAGCTACCAACATTAAACTTAACTTAGGTACTCTAGGTCATTACATTATATTACATATTACAACAAAAGTTATAATAACCTAGAGCAATAGGTTGGAAACTCAAAACATAATATAATTAAGAGAAACCTGATGAGTCGCACTATCCACATTCCAACGTCCAGAACTCAACTCAATCATCAGTTCCCCACTGACTGCCAGTTGAGTTGTCCATGAAATCATCATCAGCCACCGAATCGGCGTCCTCCACCGGATCCTCATCCTCTATCGGATCCTCCTCCTCCTCTTCCTCCTCATGTGCCGAATCAGATGGCACATAAACTGGAGTCCGAGATCGGGCTCTAGTCGAAGGACGAGAGGGAGCAGGAACCTCCAAAATGATTCTTTCCTCAGAGGGTGATGGACTTGGTGGGAGGGTGCGTCTCGAAACACGTCTTGGTGGTGGTGGTGGTGTTCCATGGCGAAACACAAAATTTGGCGAAATGTGCATAATGTACATCATTGGGATTCTCGTTCGACGCGGACGCATTCGGGACCATGGGTTTGGGTGACGGAAAGTGACTTCCATGTCCCCTTCATAAATAGCCCGATGATCCTCGAAGTTCCACTCCCCATTAGGGAGCGGCCTCATTTCCACGCAGATCATATTCCTGGCCATGACCTACAACAAGGGATTAGGAGTGAGTCATAGCTAAATACAATAACAAATGAGCATAACAGAGGCTAAAAATAACAAGCACATGTAATCAGATAGCATCAAGAGTGTAAATGTATGCTCAAACTATTTTAACACATCTTTAATTTCATTAATGACATGATGCATGCCTACTCCTCATTCATGCTTCACAGTTCGGCATCCTTTCGGGAATCCATTTCAAACTTATGTTTTCATCAACTGGAGCGTATCCATATCCCATGCATCACAACTGATTGGGAATTAGCCTTCATAGCATTCTCATGCTATAGAATCCAAATCAATATAGAACCTTCAGGGCTATGGCATCACAGCTCAATCAATGCTGCGGAATACGTCTAACCTATGCTAGATTCCACAATCGAAATCGGAGCAACTCCATGCATGACAATACTACAATGAGAGTTTCATTTATTTTCTTTTCTTTTCATTATTCTCATCAGCATCTCATTTCATTAGTTCTTTCTCCTTAGCTGGTGCTGGTGCATTCAAAAAGGACCATCAGAGGCATAGCCATTTCGGGATGGGTTTACTTGCCTTAAACTTGATATTTAAGAAAATCCATCAGTGGTCCAACCACTTTGCGATGGTTTTAGGAATAGTATATAATCATTTATTTAATAATCCGTCGGGGCACGACCTCCTATTGGCGGATATTTATTGCAACGACCCCATTGGGACTCCCATAAAAATATCAACCAAGTGAATAAAACTTTCACTGGGACGTTAGGGATTATATCAACCAGATGGGTGTACGCACTTCCATTGGGACTCCTGTGGGTAAATGATCAACCACTGAATAGAATTCCAGTAGGACACCCCCAGGATAATTATCGACCAACGGGATTAGATTTTTAAGCATAAAATGAAATATTTAGAGTTTAGTAATATAGGAGATTAGACGAGTTAATCTTTAATGAAATTATAGAAAAATAAAGGTTTTCTGAAAAATTCTTTGAATTACTCGAGTAGTTCTTGCCTACTCGAGTGTTCATGTAAAATTACTCGAGTCCTTAAGAAATACTCGAGTGTTCTTCCAGTTTTCCAGAATACTCGAGTCTTCCTTAGATTACTCGAGTGTTTTTGCTGCAACAGCACCAGTTTCTGCACTTTTCAATATCAATTCGAATTCCTTGCTTCATATCTCCATTCAAATGCAAAATAGCAACTTGGGCTCATAAAATGAACATGTTAGAACACTTAATCATCACTGAAACAACATCAAATAACATCAATCACAGATTGCATCAAAACTTGCAAATATCCAATTTTGAAAACATGAAATCCATTTCCACTTGATTTTAATTTCAAAACACATTACAGTGAGCTTGATTAGGTTCATTTAAACTTGTTTAAGTCATAAAACCTTGAGCCTCTGACCTCCAAGTCAGAATCCCAATTCAAGTTTCATCCCTCTTTTGAACATTCAATGGTTCCTACATTTCTAGCTTGAAATTACTCATTCTAGTATTTAGGTAACTCCTCCCTTACCTTAGAGAAGCTAAAGAAAGAATGGATTCAAAGAGAAAAGAGCTAAATAAAAACTTTGTTTCTGAACTTTGTGCAAAACAGTTTGCACTGGCTGATATTGGCAATAAATTGCACCACGAATAAGACACGAAAAGAATGAAACAGGTTAGCTTCAGAAACTAGAAAGTGCTAACTTTAAATGGAAACAAGTTTGGAATCGAAAGGGTTCCTGGATTTACCAAACGGATTCAAGGAAGATGAGCAATTGATGCTGAAAGTTGCTCTATTTTCACAGCTTCAAGACCTCAACTTTGGTTGCCTATAACTTGATCTACAGGAGGCTATTTGAAGTGATTTCGAGTTCTAATTCAAGAGTGGAATCAGAACTTCAGTTTGTGTTTAGGTTTCAAAGGAAATGGATGAGAATTGAGAGAGAACGAAGGGATTAAAGTGAGCTCTGCAAAACAGAGAAATTTTGCCAACAATTCGGGTTTCAAGAGATTTGAGAGTGTTTGGGTTTCATTGATCACTTATTTATAGGCTAGGATTACCCTCCTTCGAAGTAAGGTCCAGCTTCGTGCTTGGAACCTCAAGAAAACGCGTTTTGGTGCGAAGTTCAAATGAAAACCGACTTATACACTTAACCAGACTGCTAGATTTACTCGAGTCTTTTACCCAATACTCGAGTACTTTTCAGAAATTCAAAGAACACTCGAGTCCTTACTGAAAAACTCGAGTATAATAACCTAATTTTAGAAAATTCATTATTGTATTCAACATACTAACATTATCATTTAAATACTTAATATTTATTTATTTATTTAAAATACAGGGCCTTACATCCTCCCCCACTTAAACAGAATTTCATCCCCGAAATTCCGATTTACATAAAAAGATGCGGATATTCCTCTCTCATTTTAGATTCTAATTCCCACGTGGAGTCGGATACTCCATTCTGACTCCAAAGGACTCGAACTAACGAAATCTCTTTCCCTCGCAACCTCTTCATTCGTCTATCTTCTATTCGCACTGGCCCAACATCGAACATGAGATTCTCTTTCAGCGGTATCACGTCTTGTTGCAGCTGAACGATCGAAGATGGGTCTTGGACAAACTTTCGAAGTTGAGAGACGTGGAATACATTGTGCAGATTGGACAAAAATGGGGGTAAGGCGATCTGGTACGCGACAAGACCAACTCGTTTCAAGATCTGATAAGGGCCGATAAACTTAGGAGATAACTTCTTTGGCTTCATTACTCTTCCAATACCAGTTGTCGGCACCACTCGCAGAAATACATGATCTCCTTCTTGAAATTCGAGCTCGGTTCTATGTTGATCGACATAACTCTTCTGACGATTTTGAGCAGACTTCATCTTTTCTTGGATAACCTTGATCCTCTCGGTTGTTTCTTGAACTAACTCAGGTCCGATGAGAGCATTCTCCCCCACTTGGAACCAACATAGTGGGGTTCTACACTTCCTCGCATAGAGGGCTTCGTATGGGGCCATATCGATGCTTGTGTGGTAACTATTGTTGTAAGTGAACTCCACAAGCGGCAACAGACGATCCCAACCTTCTTGATATTCCAAAACACATGCTCGAAGCAGGTCTTCCAAAGATTGAATCGTCCTCTCCGATTGACCATCCGTTTGCGGGTGATAAGCCGAACTCATTCTTAGCTACGTTCCCAATGCTTAATGCAAACTCTGCCAGAAGCGAGACATGAAACGGGGATCACAATCCGATACGATACTCGAGGGAATCCCATGCAATCTGACAATTTCCTTGATGTACAATCTTGCAAGCTTCTCCAACGGGTATTGCATATTGATGGGAATGAAATGAGCTGATTTTGTTAAGCGATCAACCACGACCCAAATCGCATCGAAACCTTCTCTTGTTCTCGGAAAACCACTCACAAAGTCCATAGCTATTCCATTCCACTTCCATTCTGGTATGCTCAAAGGTCGCAATTCTCCTCCAGGCTTCTTATGTTCAATCTTCGCCTTTTGGCAAACAAGGCAAGACGCAACATAAGACGCAACATCTTTCTTCAATCTGGGCCACCAGAACATCCTCTTCAGGTCTTGATACATCTTCGTTGATCCAGGATGCATACTCAGCTTGCTTTTGTGTGCTTCGTCCAAAACTGCCCTTCTTAAATCCTGATTAGCGGGGATACACACATGATTTCAAAATCTTAGGATGTCATCCACTCCAACTTGAAAATCAGGTTCTACTCCATCCACACCCAATCTTTCCTTTTCCATCAATTCTTCATCTTCTTTTTGCAAATTCCTCACTTGGGTAAGGAATTCATTTGTCACTTGAAGCATTCCTAGCTTGATACACTCTGGTTTACAATGAACTGCCAGATTCAAGTTACAGAATTCTTCAATTAACTGAGCCTCTTTCACCATCATTGTACTCACGTGCAGCATCTTCCTACTTAGAGAGTCGGCTAAAACATTAGCTTTTCCGGGGTGGTAATGGTAGATCCAGTGAGAATGTTTTGATAATGACAAAGGTTTTGAATAAGATACAAGTGTTTGTGATCAAGCTCAAGTATGAAGAAGTTCATCAAACAACAAATGATGAAGAGAGAGCAAGCTCATGAAGACTTAATTTGTGTTTAATTGTAATATCTTTAATTTGAGTCTTTTATTTTAATGAGTTTGGGTAGAGTCATTAGAGGGTAGTGAATCTCTATCAAGGTCATGATTATATCATAGTTTGAGTTTTCACTTAACCTAAAAACAATAGGTGGCTTAAAGGTTTGAAAGAAAAGGTTTAGTTTTGAGAAAACAAGTTTTTAATTGATTTTAGCAGTGGTTAATCGATTAAATGTTTTGGTTAATCGATTAACAAGTTATTTTAAGTGCTTAATCGATCAAGGCATTGTGTTAATCGATTAACAAGTACAAAATCAGTTTTTAAAATAAGCTTTTCAAGGCAAAATCAATTTCTATTGTTTCCTAACTTTTGGGTATTCTATATAAACTTTTTCCTAACCTTTGTGAATCATTATTACACTTTAGAACAAATCAATTTCTCAAAGCCACACTATTCTCTCTCACATTCATAGATCAAAGCTTTCTATTTTTACATTCTTTGATCAAGAATCTTTGAATCTCTTATGTTGATATTTTAATAGCTATTTAAAGAGATTCATAGGATTGTTGTTTTGTTTTCATTGAGTTGTAATCATTGCAAAGGAGGCAAGATATCTACAACATAAGGAAGGCTTGGTGGTTGTTCATCAAGCAAAGTTATCTTGGAAGTCTTGTTGTGTTAACAAGCAATTGGAAGTCTTGGTGTGAGGCATCATCATGCAAGTGGAAGTCTTTGAAGCATCTCAAAGAAAATTGAAGACTTGTTGTGGGGATATCGGCAAGCAAGGGAAGAGGTTAGATTAGATTCAATAGGGTTGCAAGACAAGAGTGTGGTATCTTTTGGAGGCTATCAAGAAGGGATTCTTGAGAGGCATTTGCTTGTAATTTGAGAACTCTAATTCCTCATAGTGAAGAATCTCTCTTGGTTGAAGAGGGGACTGGATGTAGCTTTCAAGCGGATGAAAGTGAACCAGGATAAATCTCTGTGTCGTATCTCTATTCTCTTAACTCTTTACATTCAAGTCATTTCAATATTGTTCTTGGTTGAAAACCTAGAAAAGATTGATTTTCATTATTGATTTAATTGAATCTTAATTGTGCAAATTGATTTGGGGAAAATCATTTTCATAACCTAGGTAATCAATAGGAATATTGGTGTTAATCAATTCCTCTTTATCTCTGATCATATCTGTTAATTGATTGATTTTCGTATTTGAGTGAAAAGTGATTTTTCAGTTTTAACAGTGATTAATCGATTAACTAAAAGTGTTAATCGATTAACCAAAATCAAGCTTTCGTAAATAATCGATTAACCTATTTGATTAATCGATTAACTAAGTGTTTTTAGAGGGTTAATCGATTAATAATATTTGTTAATCGATTAAGTGCTGAGGTTTTTGTAAAAATAATTTGTTTTAATCGTTTCGATTCGTTTCTTTCGAAATTCTTTCAAGGTTTCTCTAACACCTATTCAACCCCCCCTTCTAGGTGTTCTCCTAGTGTCTCCTAGTTATTTCACCCACCGATTGTAGTTCTTACAATTGGTATCAGAGCTCGGTTGAAAGACACAAGCATAAAGCTTTTTCGTTAAGATCCTTGAGGAAACTACAATGGGTTCTACGAATCCCTTTGGTGGTGAAGGTGCTTCAATTAGCCGCCCTCCTATGTTTGGTGGAGAGGGTTATGCTTATTGGAAAGTTAGAATGAGAATTTTTATAGAAGCCATAAACATGAACATTTGGGAAGCCATTGAGAATGGTCCTCGTATTCCCTCAAAACAAGTAGAAGGTGTATCTCAACTTACCCCCAAAGATAAGTGGACCGATGATGATAAAAGGAAAATTCAATATGATTTAAAAGCTAAGAATATCATCACCTCCGCTCTATTTTATGATGAGTTCTTTAGAGTCTCGGAATGTCATAATGCCAAACAAATGTGGGACTCCTTGCAAGTCACACATGAAGGCACTAGTGAAGTTAGGCGTGCTAGATTAAATTCTTTGATGCATGAATATGAATTGTTTCGTATGTTGCCTAATGAATCTATATGTATTATGCAAAAACGTTTCACTCATATTATTAATCATCTCATTGCTCTTGGAAAAACGTTCATGAATTGTGAACTTGTTAACAAAGTTTTAAGATGTCTAAGTAGGGAATGGCAACCTAAGGTTACCGCAATTGTTGAATCAAAGGACTTGGACACCATGGACTTAGCTACACTTTTCGGAAAGCTTAAAGAACATGAAATGGAGCTTGGACGTTTGCATATGCATGAAGAGTCGGATAAGTACAAGGAAAGAAAAGGAATTGCTCTTAAAGCCGAAAGTTCATATAAAAAGGAAGAGAGTTCCGATAATGATGAAAGTAAAGATTCCGATTCGGACATTGATGAAGAGGAGATGAAACTTCTACTAAGAAATTTTAGCAAGCTTCTAAGGAGAAAAGGAAGGTTGAACAAAGACAAAAGTAAAGATAAGAATTCCCCACACTACAAGACCAAGACAACAAAAGAAGGAGTAGTTTGCCATGAATGTGGAAAGCCCGGTCATCTCAAGTATTCGTGCTCTAGGTATCTCAAGAAGAAAGAAAAAGAGAAGAAAAATGCAAAACACAAAAGGGCATACATAGTTTGGAATAGTGATGATGAAGAAGACAAGAAAAGCACATCAAGTAGTTCTTCGAATGATGAAGAAGCCGCTTGTCTCAACTTGATAGCTCTAGTAGATGAAGAGGAAAGTTCAAATGATGAATCAAGTGAACAAAGCGAGGATAGCGATGTAAGTGAAACTAAATCCGAAATTTCTTCCAAATATGAAATTTTATATAATGCTTATAAAGAAATGCATGAACATCTTAAGAAACTAGCTTTGGAAAACATTGAAAGGAAGAAGCTCATTTTGAAACATCAACAAGAGATTTTAGAACTTCAAAAACAAGTTGATGAGCTTAATCTTCGAAATGAAACTCTTGATCTTATATATGCTAGTTCTTCTTGTGATTGTGCTAGTAGATTGAATATTGTGGTTGATTGTGAGAATTGCAAGTTGCTTAAAGATGAAAATGCTATTTTGAAAAATAAGATTGCAAGTTTCACAAGTGGTGATATTAATTTGCGCACATTGTTAAATTTTCAAAGAGAAAATTCAAACAAGTTTGGTTTGGGTTATACTAATGCTAAGAGTAAGTCTCATAGAAATGTTGTTGATTTTTCTAAAGTTGATTTTTCAAATGCACCAACATGTTTCTATTGTGGCACTCATGGACATACTTCAAATGTGAGTTATATTGAAGTGCATGGTATACCTAAAGGAAATTTTGTTTGGGTTAAGAACGGTGAGAGTCCCTTAACTAACAAAAATAGATCCAAGACTATTTGGATACCAAAAGGCAAAGCATGATTGTTTTGTAGGTGTGATTGAAGAGCAAAAGGCTTACAAGTGTTATTCATTATTTGCTTCTTCAAATCTCAAGTGAAACTCCTACATTTTGGTACAATTGATATTGTTGAATATTCACAATTGGTATCAAGTGAATTTCTTACAATAGATAGCAAGCATTCACAATTGGACTTACATTTGGTATATTCTAATCTTGCTATTAGTCTTCGACAATTGATATTACTTCTACAAAATTCTTAATTGGTATTATTGTGTAATTATTAGATGTTTATCATGCTATTGTGATTATTGTGATATTTCTTTACAATTGATATCTTACTTTGTTAAGTGATATTATGACCTTTTATTTACAATTGGTATTATATTTCATTGTCATATTTCTTGCCAATTGGTATCACATTTCAAAGTATAGTTCATTAGTTTTACATTTGGTATCATTGATTAGTTGGTATCAATGTTGTGAAGAAATGAATGTTATAATTTCTCTATTTTGGCTTAGCATTTTATATTTCAATTGGTATATATTACTTTTTGATAATGCCAAAAGGGGTAGAAGAAGTTGTTTTGTTGTTTTTATATAGGCTGAGCAAAGTTGTTGAAGATAGGGGAAGAATCAAGCTTAACTCAAGAATCAAGCTTAACTCAATTGGATTACAAATGTCAAAAGCATTTATTGAGGGGGAGCAAGAGTCTCACCAAGTGATCAAATGGTTCAATAATCAACAACTTCAAACAAATTCAAAACGTGTTTGTCATTTTAAAAAAGGGGGAGATTGTTAGATCCAGTGAGAATGTTTTGATAATGACAAAGGTTTTGAACAAGATACAAGTGTTTGTGATCAAGCTCAAGTATGAAGAAGTTCATCAAACAACAACAAACAACAAATGATGAAGAGAGAGCAAGCTCATGAAGACTTAATTCGTGTTTAATTGTAATATCTTTAATTTGAGTCTTTTATTTTAATGAGTTTGGGTAGAGTCATTAGAGGGTAGTGAATCTCTATCAAGGTCATGATTATATCATAATTTGAGTTTTCACTTAACCTAAAAACAATAGGTGGCTTAAAGGTTTGAAAGAAAAGGTTTAGTTTTGAGAAAACAAGTTTTTAATTGATTTTAGCAGTGGTTAATCGATTAAATGTTTTGGTTAATCGATTAACAAGTTATTTTTAGTGCTTAATCGATTAAGGAATTGTGTTAATCGATTAACACGTACAGAATCAGTTTTTAAAATAATCTTTTCAAGGCAAAATCAATTTCTATTGTTTCCTAACTTTTGGGTATTCTATATAAACTTTTTCCTAACCTTTGTGAATCATTATTACACTTTAGAAAAAATCAATTTCTCAAAGCCACACTATTCTCTCTCACTTTCATAGATCAAAGCTTTCTATTTTTACATTCTTTGATCAAGAATCTTTGAATCTCATGTTGATATTTTCATAGCTATTGAAAGAGATTCATAGGATTGTTATTGTGTTTTCATTGAGTTGTAATCATTGCAAAGGAGGCAAGATATCTACAACATAAGGAAGCCTTGGTGGTTGTTCATCAAGCAAAGTTATCTTGGATGTCTTGTTGTGTTAACAAGCAATTGGAAGTCTTGGTGTGAGGCATCATCAAGCAAGTGGAAGTCTTTGAAGCATCTCAAAGCAAATTGGAAGACTTGTTGTGGGGATATCGGCAAGCAAGGGAAGAGGTTAGATTAGATTCAATAGGGTTGCAAGACAAAAGTGTGGTATCTCTTGGAGGCTATCAAGAAGGGAGTCTTGAGAGGCATTTGCTTGTAATTTGAGAACTCTAATTCTTCATAGTGAAGAATCTCTCTTGGTTGAAGAGGGGACTGGATGTAGCTTTCAAGCGGATGAAAGTGAACCAGGATAAATCTCTGTGTCGTATCTCTATTCTCTTAACTCTTTACATTCAAGTCATTTCAATATTGTTCTTGGTTGAAAACCTAGAAAAGATTGATTTTCATAATTGATTGAATTGAATCTTAATTGTGCAAATTGATTTGGGGAAAATCATTTTCATAACCTAGGTAATCAATAGGAATATTGGTGTTAATCAATTCCGCTTTATCTCTGATCATATGTGTTAATTGATTGATTTTCGTATTTGAGTGAAAAGTGATTTTTCAGTTTTAACAGTGATTAATCGATTAACTAAAAGTGTTAATCGATTAACCAAAATCAAGTTTTCGTAAATAATCGATTAACTTGTTTGATTAATCAATTAACTAAGTGTTTTTAGAGGGTTAATCGATTAATAAGATTTGTTAATCGATTAAGTGTTGAGGTTTTTGTAAAAATCATTTGTTTTAATCGTTTCGATTCGTTTCTTTCGAAAATCTTTCAAGGTTTCTCTAACACCTATTCAACCCCCCCTTCTAGGTGTTCTCCTAGTGTCTCCTAGTTATTTCACCCACCGATTGTAGTTCTTACAGGTAATGCAATTCGAAGTCATAATCCTTCAACAATTCCATCCACCTACGTTGTCTCATATTCAGTTCCTTTTGGTCGAAGAGATACTTCAAACTTTTATGGTCACTGAATACTTGAAACGTGTTACCATATAGGTAATGTCTCCAAATCTTCAAAGCAAAGACAATGGCAGCCAATTCCAAATCGTGAGTAGGATAGTTTTCTTCATGCACTTTCAACTGACGAGATGCATAAGCAACAACTTTCCCTTCTTGCATCAAGACACAACCCAAACCTTGTCTAGACGCATCACAATAAACATCGAAGCTTTTCCTAGGATCAGGCAAAGTTAACACTGGAGACGACGTTAACTTGTCCTTTAACGTCTGGAAAATAACTTCACACTTTTCGTCCCAGACAAAAGGTTGCTCTTTTTTCGGGTCAAACGAGTTAATGGAAGAGCCAACTTGGAAAAACCTTCGATGAACTTCCGATAATATCCATCTAATCCAAGAAAACTTCTAACTTCGGTAACCGTCTTCGGTCTTTCCCATTGCAAAACCGTTTCCACCTTGGCTGGATCCACAGCCACACCATCCTTCGAAATTATATGTCCCAAGAAATTGACTTTTTCAAGCCAAAATTCACACTTGGCCAGCTTAGCATATAATTTCTTCTCCTTCAAGATCTCCAAAACAATCTTCAAATGATTAGCGTGCTCCTCCAGATTCTTCGAATATATGAGAATATCATCGATAAACACCACAATGAAGGAATCCAGATAGGGCCGGAACACTCTATTCATATAATCCATGAATATTGCTGGAGCATTGGTCAAAACAAATGGCATCACTACATACTCGTAGTGTCCATAACGTGACCGAAAAGTAGTCTACGGAATATCTTCCTCCTTTACACGGATCTGATGATAACCTGATCTCAGATCAATCTTTGAAAACACCGATGCTCCCTTTACTTGATCCATCAAATCATCAATCCTTGGCAACGGATACTTGTTCTTGATTGTAACCTTATTGAGTTGTCTGTAATCAATTCACATCCTCATGGATCCATCCTTCTTCTTTACGAACAAAACCGGCGGTCCCCAAGGCGACACAGTTGGTCTGATGAACTGCTTCTCTAACAAATCTTCCACTTGCTTCTTCAATTCGGCTAATTCCGCTGGGGCCATACGATAAGGGGCGATAGAGATAGGACCAGTACTGGGAACTAGATCAATACTGAATTCTATCTCTCGATGCGGCGGCAAACCGGGCACTTCATCGGGAAATACCTCGGGAAACTCTCGAATAATTGGAATATCTTCGATCTTCACTTCATCCTTCTTTTCTTCAGCGATGGCCGAAAATAGGCACACATAACCTCTAGGTTGATTGGCAGGAGACTTCTCACCAGGAAACACAATCGTTCGAGCCTTGCAGTCGATCGCCACATGATTGGATGCCATCCAATCCATGCCCAAGATAACATCGAGATTGGATAACGGCAAACAAATCAGATTCACACGAGAAATCTGATCTCCTATGCTAACCACGCATCCGACACATGCTCTTGATGCAGCAACAGGAGCATTCGTGGGGGTATACACACTCAGATTAAACGGGGTCTCCGAGACAGACAGACATAAACGCTTGACACATTCTTCGGAGATGAAGGAATGCGTCGCTCCAGAATCAAATAAAAAGTGACAAGGCATGCCATTGAGGAAATGGTTACCTTGCACCAGATTGTCGGCTTGCTTTGCTTCTGCTCCGGACATAGTGAACACCTTTCCATTGATCCAAGGCTTGCTTCCTTGTCCTTGATTGATTTGGCGCTGGGGATGGTGGCATGCACGGGAGATGTGACCGGTCCTTCCACAATTGAAGCAGACTGGTGGCTTGTCTCTCCAGCACTCTTGACCAGGATGAGAGCGTTGACACTTGCCACAAATCTCCGCTGGAGTCGGAAGGCTGATTGCTCCAGGGGGTTGTGCTCTTCCCTTTCCCTTATGCGAATAAGGGCCTCCACGATTTCCACGATTATTCTTGTGCTGATGTCGGTGTGGTCCATGGCCTCCTTGGCTGACTTCTTTCTTGAAACTGTTCTTCTCGAAGATGCGACATGCGCTAATCAAGGTTGGATAGTAGCGAATCCATTGCACGCTCACCGCCAACTTGATGTCCGACCTCAACCCATTCTCGAACCTCGTGCATTTCGAGTATTCGTCATGATGATATTGGAAGTACGGGGAGTACTTCATCAGCTCCTCAAATTTCTCAGCATACTGATCGACGGTCATGCTACCTTGCTTCAAGTCCAGGAATTCCATCTCCTTCTGGATCCGAACATCATCCGGAAAATACCTCTCCAAGAATTTCTCCGTGAAGACTTCCCAAGAGAGCTCGCGATGGTCATACTCCAAAAATTGGCGGGTCTGTTCCCACCAAGTTGCAGCTTCACCATTCAACATATAGGCCGCAAACGTGACCTTCTGAACATCCGTGAGGGTCAGCGTTCAGAAAATCTTATTCATCTCAGCTAGCCAAAACTGGGCTTGCTCCGGGCAACGGCCACCCGAAAAGCCAGGGGGTTTACATCTACGAAACGAATCTAGGCCTTGAAATTCCTCCGGGGTTCCATTGCTGGGAGGACGGGCTTGCTGCAAGTTTTCCAGAACCGCAGCCATACGGGTCAGAGCCTCAGCAATGTTGGCGTTATATCGTCCAGCCATCTTATCCTACAGAATCCAAAGGGGAAAACTTAATTAGATTCTGCTATTCTATCTCTCAAATGCAATCAACATTCTAGAGTATGCAATGGTTAGTGTGTAAGGCCACACTCCAAGGCGGAGAGTTGAACCATTGCTCTGATACCACTAAATGTGACGACCCGACTTTCTATTCATAATAAAATACTTATATTTGAAAATACGACCATTTTTTTTTCTTTTGATAAGTCATCATCCATTTCGATCTTTGTGGAAAATACTCAAACATCATGAAGGAAACATCCATTTTATATTTTATCATAAAAAGAAAGTACATATTCATTACATCAAAAGCTACCAACAAAAAATTTAACTTAGGTACTCTAGGTCATTACATTATATTACATATATTACAATAAAAGTTATAATAACCTAGAGCAATAGGTTCGAAACTCAAAACATAATATAATTAAGAGAAACCTGATGAGTCGCACTATCCACATTCCAACGTCCAGAACTCAACTCAATCATCAGTTCCCCACTGACTGCCAGTTGAGTTGTCCATGAAATCATCATCAGCCACCGGATCGGCATCCTCCACCGGATCCTCATCCTCTATCGGATCCTCCTCCTCCTCTTCCTCCTCATGTGCCAGATCAGATGGCACATAAACTGGAGTCCGAGATCGGGCTCTAGTCGAAGGACGAGAGGGAGCAGGAACCTCCAAAATGATTCTTTCCTCAGAGGGTGATGGACTTGGTGGGAGGGTGCGTCTCGAAAAACGTCTTGGTGGTGGTGGTGTTCCATGGCGAAACACAAAATTTGGCGGAATGTGCATAATGTACATCATTGGGATTCTCGTTCGACGCGGACGCATTCGGGACCATGGGTTTGGGTGACGGAAAGTGACTTCCACGTCCCCTTCATAAATAGCCCGATGATCCTCGAAGTTCCACTCCCCATTAAGGAGCGGCCTCATTTCCACGCAGATCATATTCCTGGCCATGACCTACAACAAGGGATTAGGAGTGAGTCATAGCTAAATACAATAACAAATGAGCATAACAGAGGCTAAAAATAACAAGCACATGTAATCAGATAGCATCAAGAGTGTAAATGTATGCTCAAACTGGTTTAACACATCTTTAATTTCATTAATGGCATGATGCATGCCTACTCCTCGTTCATGCTTCACAGTTCGGCATCCTTTCGGGAATCCATTTCAGAAAATCCATCAGTGGTCCAACCACTTTGCGATGGTTTTAGGAATAGTATATAATCATTTATTTAATAATCCGTCGGGGCACGACCTCCTATTGGCGGATATTTATTGCAACGACCCCATTGGGACTCCCATAAAAATATCAACCAAGTGAATAAAACTTTCACTGGGACGTTAGGGATTATATCAACCAGATGGGTGTACACACTTCCATTGGGACTCCTGTTGGTAAATGATCAACCACTGAATAGAATTCCAGTAGGACACCCCCAGGATAATTATCGACCAACGGGATTAGATTTTTAAGCATAAAATGAAATATTTAGAGTTTAGTAATATAGGAGATTAGACGAGTTAATCTTTAATGAAATTATAGAAAAATAAAGGTTTTCTGAAAAATTCTTTGAATTACTCGAGTCCTTAAGAAATACTCGAGTGTTCTTCCAGTTTTCCAAAATACTCGAGTCTTCCTTAGATTACTCGAGTGTTTTTGCTGCAACAGCTGTAAGATCCATGAAGAATGTTTTGATAAATGCCAAAAGGTTTTGAACAAGCTTCAATGTGTTGATCAAGTTTCAAGCTCAACAAGCAACAACAAACATCAAGTGATGAAGAGAGAGTCAACTCATGAAGACTTTGTTTGGTAGTTTGTGTTTCATTGTTTTATCTTTTGCCTCACAAGTCTCTTAGTTTATGAGTTCGGGTAGAGTTTCTTAGAGGGTAGTGAATCTCTTTTGATTGCATGATTATATCATATTTTGAGTATTCACTTTTCCTAAAATCAATAGGTGGCTTAAAGGTTTGAAAGAAAAGGTTTAGATTTTGAGAAAACAAGTTTTTAAGTGTTTTTTGAACTGACTACTCGATTAGCCACTTGTTTACTCGAGTAGAATGTTGCAGTCTTGCGCAAATACTCGATTAAGGGGCTGATTACTCGAGTAGAATTTTGAAGCCTTGCGTAAATTCTCGAGTAGTAACTCAGATTACTCCAGTAGTGAACACTTATTACACTGATTACTCGAGTAGTAACTTTGTTACTCGAGTAACACGAGCTGTTACTGTTTTTAAATGAGTTTTTCACTTCTCAAAAGCACTTCTAACCATTCCTAACTTTTGGGTATTCTATATAAACCTATTCCTAACCTTTGTGAATTATTATTACAATAATCTATCATTTTCATATCAATTTTACAAGAATCAAAGTCACTCTATTCTCTCTCACTTTCTCAAGATCAAAGCTTTAACTTTTACATTCTTTGATCAAGAACCTTGAATCTCTCATGTTGATCTTTTCATAGCTTTTGAAAGAGATTCATAGGATTGTTATTTTGTTTTCATTTGAGTTGTAATCTTTGCAAGAGGCAAGCTATCTACAACAATTGGAAGTCTTGGTTGTGAATCAAGCAAAGTTATATTGGAAGCCTTGGTGTGGCATATCATCAAGCACTTGGAAGCCTTGTTGTGTTAACAAGCAATTGGAAGTCTTGTAGTGAAGCAAGCATTGGAAGTCTTGTTGTGGGGTATCGGCAAGCAAGAGAAGAGGTTAGATTAGATATCAATAGGGTTACAAGGCAAGGGTGTGGTATCTCTTGTAGGCTAGCAAGAAGGGAGTCTTGTGAGGCATTTACTTGTAATTTGAGAAACTCTAATTTCTCATAGTGAAGAATCTCTCTTGGTTGAAGAGGGGACTGGAGTAGCTTTCAAGTGGATGAAAGTGAACCAGGATAAATCACTGTGTCGTATCTCTAAACTCTCTACTCTTTACAATTCTTGTTATTAATTGTGTTCTTGGTTGAAAACCTAGAAAAAGTGATTTTTCATAATTGATTGAATTGAATCTTTATTGTTCAAATTGATTTGGGAAAATCATTTTCATAACCTAGGTAATCAATAAGAATATAGGTGTTAATTGTTTCCGCTGAATCTCTGGTTATACTTGTTAATTGATTGATTTTCGTATTTGATTGAAAAGTGATTTTTCAATGTACAGAGGAATTAATCGATTAGTTCATGTCATTAATCGATTAAGGTTAAAGAATTTGAAGAAAATCATTTGTTTTAATCGTTTTGATTTGTTTCTTGCGAAAATATTTCAAGGTTTATCTAACACCTATTCAACCCCCCCTTCTAGGTGTTCTCCTAGTGTCTCCTAGTTGTTTCACCCACCGATTGTAGGTTCCCACAACAGCACCATTTTCTGCACTTTTCAATATCAATTCGAATTCCTTGCTTCTTATCTCCATTCCTATGCAAAACAACAACTTGGGCTCATAAAATGAACATGTTAGAACACTTAATCATCACTGAAACAACATCAAATAACATCAATCACAGACTGCATCAAAACTTGAAAATATCCAATTTTAAAAACATGAAATCCATTTCCACTTGATTTTAATTTCAAAACACATTACAGTGAGCTTGATTAGGTTCATTTAAACTTGTTTAAGTCATAAAACCTTGAGCCTCTGACCTCCAAGTCAGAATCCCAATTCAAGTTTCATCCCTTTTTTGAACCTTCAATGGTTCCTACATTTCTAGCTTGAAATTACTCATTCTAGTATTTAGGTAACTCCTCCCTTACCTTAGAGAAGCTAAAGAAAGAATGGATTCGAAGAGAAAAGAGCTGAATCAAAACTTTGTTTCTGAACTTTGTGCAAAACAGTTTGCACTGGCTGATATTGGCAATCAATTGCACCACGAATAAGACATGAAAAGAATGAAACAGGTTAGCTTCAGAAACTAGAAAGTGCTAACTTTAAATGGAAACAAGTTTGGAATCGAAAGGGTTCCTGGATTTACCAAACGGATTCAAGGAAGATGAGCACTTGATGTGAAAGTTGCTCTGTTTTCACAGCTTCAAGACCTCAACTTTGGTTGCCTATAACTTGATCTACAAGAGGCTATTTGAAGTGATTTCGAGTTCTAAATCAAGAGTGGAATCAGAACTTCAGTTTGTGTTTAGGTTTCAAAGGAAAAGGATGAGAATTGAGAGAGAACGAAGGGAATAAAGTGATGTTGATGTGCCAGCAAGTGGACTGGGTCAATGAGTAATATAGTCTGGAAGACCGAATATCGTCCCACAGGGATTGCAAATTGTTTCTAATAACTTTTCACCAATTCGTAATTATTAGTGCAACTTGTTATTAAAATTTAGAAGGAGAAGAAGAATAATAATAAAATAAAATAAGAAGATTGAGGAGATAAGATGTATAGAAAGCAATAGAAAAAGGGTAGGAACTTGGTTTCATTGTATGATTCACTTATTTTAACTAAGATTTATATTTTCCTTTAATTATCCTTCAATTCATGGACTATTCCTCTCAAATAGCAATAGTTAGACGTCTCTAACATTACCCTTATTTTCTATATATTTAATCCTTGATCTCTCAACAAATTACAATATAAGAAAATATCTATTCAGCACAAGGGAATTAAAAAGTCATATAATCATCCAATTATATCCCTATATTTTGGACTGATTATACCATTAATTGCATGACCTATTCAAAATCCCAACTACCGTTGCAAATTAAGAAATCCAAAACATAAATTGCGCGGGTTTATGTAATAAAAACTCAATTAATGCATGAATTAAAAACAGCAAAATACTAAACCATAAATTAAAATAAATTACATCATACAATTTACACCATGTTCCTAACAAGAGGTTTTAGTTACACATATAGAAATAAAGAAAACAGAAGCAAAGAGAAAACCTCATATCATAGACAATACATGCTAACTCTCCAAGAGACCTTCAATCCTTGTGCCTTGCCTCCTTGCTCTCAATAGATGTTACTAACCTCTCTCTCTAATCCTAATTGAATTCTATGATCTCAAAACCTACTGAAAACTATTTACAAATCCTCTATTTAAAGAGTAAAACAAATCCTAAAATAAATCTTAATTAAATCTAGTAGATAAGGTCCATGTTTATCTTCTAATTTCTGACCAAATCTAAGATATGAAGCCAAATTAGACTTCTCTTCTTCTACTTTGTACAAAATCTGGTCAAATTGGGCCTCCAACATGCACGCGCGCCCCAGGCGCACGCGACCTCGCGCCCCAGGCGCGCAAACTCTGATAATTGTTCTTTTCTTCACAGACGCGCCTCAGGCGCACCCGTCCCCGCGCCTTAGGCGCGCGGGACCTACTCCGACTCCGTTTTGCTCCGTTCTTTTTCCATTTGCAAGATCTTTTCGTCCTCTTTTCAGGTCCATAAATATTTTATCCATTTAAGCTCTAAAAAGTACCTGAAACACTAACAAACGAATCAAAACGCTCAAAGGACCCTAAACTACTAAAAATAATTAAAATCTACTAAAAAGTCCTAAATTTGCTAGAGAAACAAGCCAAATACATAGTATAAGGGAGTCAAATCAATGCTGAAATCTATATATATTGGACCCAAATCACTCCCCCAAACTTAGCATTTTGCATGTCCCAGGCAAAAGTAAAATAAAAATTCTAGACAAAAGACAAACTCCCTAAATAAACATGAACACACCTAATCCAAGACTACGAGTCATCACTTCGACACATATTATCACAAACTATATACACAATTACATACTAGTTAACATAACAATCCCATTCAGAACTCAGAACTAATGAACACTCTCGACCTCTCAAAAGTTTCTCTCAAAAGTGTATAAGGGTCATATTTTCAATTCAGTCAAGTTCAACAATGATAATGTGTTACCATAGGCTTGACCATAGACCAACATCTCCACTGAAATTATTGAATGCATGCAAAAATCAAAAGGTCTTATTTTTGGTTGTAATGGGGCCATGGCTAAAAGTGTTAGGTGGGATAAAAGAAAGAAGGGATAAAACAAAGGTTAACTCGCAAAAATATTTACAAAAACAAGTTTCCCTCAAAAACCATGAATGAGCAATGAATACAATAAAGACTCACACTCACATCAGGAACATTTTATTCTTCCTTTCTTTTCCAAATTTTTTCTTCTATTCTCTTCCTTTCACATTCATTTGTTTTTATTTTTTTTTATTGGAAGAGAATTAGAACTCATACACTTTTTATTTTCTTTCTTTTGCATCACATTCCACTTAATTGTTCATTCAAAATTTCCAAAGTACTATCAAAGAATATTTCAATAAATGCAGGGTACCAAAGAAAAATCATATATCATTATAAGGCTCAAAATGGACAACTAAGGGAATATTTTCAATGCAAATCATCTGAAGGCCATAAAAAAACACACCCTAAGTGCCTTAATCATCTTAATGCATGCAATCAATTATCAATTTTGAAATGGTCACAGGTCAAGTTCTAGAAGACAATATCAAAGTGAACACACTCATGAAAAAATAGGGGTCTCAATATCAGAATATTTCAATAAAATTCATACCCCTCAATAGGCTCAAATACTCACATATGGCTAAAGTCAGTTCACTAATCACAAGTTTTGAAAACCTTTGTCGAAATAACCCAGTCACCGTAATCATATACAGCTCAATCAAATAGAGTCGAATACCAATGAGTCTAAGTCCTAAACTAAATATACACATGCATCATTAGAGAAAAAGTCCTAAGGTTAGAAAAATTAATTACTTTTGCTAAGGACACAAACCAATACTAATATAGGAGAAAAATTCAGATCTGAAAAATTTTAATTTTTGTTTTGTATATACTCCCCCAAACTTAGATGTTGGCTTGTTCTCAAGCAAACTAATCTACCCTAAAACTACAAAATAAAAATTAAAAACTACCTAAAAAGCTGGACAATATTTTTGGTGAGGTACAGGGGCCTGGGGAACAATATTGAAAAAAAAAATTGGGCTAATGGGGTCCAAATCCTAAAAATACAAATCTAATCCTAAAAAAAAATCTATCCCTAAAAAATAGAAAATAAAAAAAACGAAAATAAAAAAAACGAAAATAAAAAAAAATAAAAAAAATCTATTCTCAAAAAAAAATCCTAAAAAGATAAATCTAATCCTAAAAAGATAAAACAAATTCCTAAAGGATATAAAACTAATCTAATCCTAAAAGATAAAACAAACTCCTAAAAAGATAAAAAACTAATCTAATCCTAGAAGATAAGATAAACAAAATATCTATTACTAAAAATAAAAAAAAAAATTACTAGAGATAAAAAAACAAATCTAATCCTAAGAGATAAGATGGTTGAATCAGAATTTGACCCCAAAACTGAACTTTTGCACCCCAAGTAGGAGTGAAATTCCCCAAACAGGGCTTTCACAACCCGGCGCGCCTGAGGCGCGCGACCGCGTGCGCCCCAGGCGCGCACGAGGTCTGTTCCTCATTTTTTTTTCACAAAAGCTACCTAAGAATTGAAACCTACACTACTGCTTATGTACAAAACAAATCCACCAGGATCCCAAATTCTATGGGTCAAATCCCATGTGATGCAACAATAGTGAGTTATGCCCACATCCCATGGGGATTCAGCAAAATTTTCTTTTCTTCCATCATCCATTATGAAGTTGTTAACTCCATTAGTCAAGAAGATTACTTTCCCATGCTTCCTATTGCCTAATAATGATTCAGATTGTTCTAGATATTTTTCATAAAAGTACTTAGGCTGAATATAATAGAAAAATTTTAAATCACCCAAGTATGAACTAGATTTAATAAAATTCTTTATAGCAACAAATTCCTCATGCAAGGGTGGTTCAATTTTTTCTACAATTTTCAAACCTCTTCCTCAAACCTATCATGCACAATTTCATTTTCAGATTTTTGCTCCTCCAAAAGGATTTGATCATTGGTCACATCCATCACCACAACTTCCTCCTCTTTTTTAGGAGAGTAAAAAATTGTTGATAATGCTTGTAACTCCTCAGATAAATGTTTTGGAATTTGCTCAAGTGCTATTTCTATGTTCTCAAAACTTTTTCTGTTTTCTTTTTCTATAAAATTAATTTCTTGAACATTACTACTAATTTTTTGAGCTAATTTATCTTGGTTAATTTCCCATGACTCTTTCTCCACAGGGGGAGGAATTGGTTCAACACGAGGGGATCTAAAATTATTTTTGCAATCTTTAACAAAATCCTCAATGGCTTGAGCCAATTTCTCTAGAGCTATTTCCCATTGGGCCTTCCTAGGAGTTATATTTTGTGCAACATAGTATGGAGGATAAGGATAATATGGAATAAATCTATCACAATCTGAATCACTATTACAATTATAATTATACATGAGAAAGTACAAATTACACAAATTACACAAATAATTACAAAAAGTACCGAAAATAAATTAGAATCGAATTTCAATCCCCGGCAACGGCGCCAATAACTTGTTGATGTGCCAGCAAGTGGACCGGGTCAACGAGTAATATAGTCTGGAAGACCGAATATCGTCCCACAGGGATTGCAAATTGTTTCTAATAACTTTTCACCAATTCATAATTATTAGTGCAACTTGTTATTGAAATTTAGAAGGAGAAGAAGAATAATAATAAAATAAAATAAGAAGATTGAGGAGATAAGATGTATAGAAAGCAATAGAAAAAGGTTAGGAACTTGGTTTCATTGTATGATTCACTTATTTTAACTAAGATTTATATTTTCCTTTAATTATCCTTCAATTCATGGACTATTCCTCTCAAATAGCAATAGTTAGACGTCTCTAACATTACCCTTATTTTCTATATATTTAATCCTTGATCCCTCAACAAATTACAATATAAGAAAATATCTATTCAGCACAAGGGAATTAAAAAGTCATATAATCATCCAATTATATCCCTATATTTTGGACTGATTATACCATTAATTGCATGACCTATTCAAAATCCCAACTCCTGTTGCGAATTAAGAAATCCAAAACATAAATTGCACGGGTTTATGTAATAAAAACTCAATTAATGCATGAATTAAAAACAGCAAAATACTAAACCATAAATTAAAATAAATTACATCATACAATTTACACCATGTTCCTAACAAGAGGTTTTAGTTACACATATAGAAATAAAGAAAACAGAAGCAAAGAGAAAACCTCATATCATAGACAATACAGGCTAACTCTCCAAGAGACCTTCAATCCTTGTGCCTTGCCTCCTTGCTCTCAATAGATGTTACTAACCTCTCTCTCTAATCCTAATTGAATTCTATGATCTCAAAACCTACTGAAAACTATTTACAAATCCTCTATTTAAAGAGTAAAACAAATCCTAAAATAAATCTTAATTAAATCTAGTAGATAAGGTCCATGTTTATCTTCTAATTTCTGACCAAATCTAAGATATGAAGCCAAATTAGACTTCTCTTCTTCTACTTTGTACAGAATCTGGTCAAATTGGGCCTCCAACATGCACGCGCGCCCCAGGCGCACGCGACCTCGCGCCCCAGGCACGCAAACTCTGATAATTGTTCTTTTCTTCACAGACGCGCCTCAGGCGCACCCGTCCCCGCGCCTCAGGCGCGCGGGACCTACTCCGACTCCGTTTTGCTCCGTTCTTTTTCCATTTGCAAGATCTTTTCGTCCTCTTTTCAGGTCCATAAATATTTTATCCATTTAAGCTCTAAAAAGTACCTGAAACACTAACAAACGGATCAAAACGCTCAAAGGACCCTAAACTACTAAAAATAATTAAAATCTACTAAAAAGTCCTAAATTTGCTAGAGAAACAAGCCAAATACATAGTATAAGGGAGTCAAATCAATGCTCAAATCTATATATATTGGACCCAAATCAAGTGAGCTCTGCAAAACAGAGAAATTTTGCCAACAATTCGGGTTTCAAGAGATTTGAGAGTGTTTGGGTTTCATTGATCACTTATTTATAGGCTAGGATTACCCTCCTTCGAAGTAAGGTCCAGCTTTGTGCTTGGAACCTTATAACACCCCGCAAATTCCTCGTATTGAATTAAGATACTAAAGAGATTTATTTTGAGAAAAGTGTTTTGAAAAGAGTATTCCCTTAAATAATTTTCTTAATTCATTTTTTCATGTTTTGAAAAGAGTATTCCCTTAACTTAATTTTCTTGGCATTTTCTTTTCTTTCAACCCTACATAGTAGGTGGGAAAGGAAGGTAAATGCTTTTTAGGACTTGATGTATTTTTTTTGTGCGGTTTGGTTTAATGAAAATTTTTCGTTTACCAAAAAAAAAGTAATGAGTAACTTTAAAAGAAATAATTTTCATGAAATAATATTATAAGTTTTTAAGTTGAGTTATTGAGAAATGATTATTTTAAAGAAATGGTGAATTTTTAATAAGGAATTATTTGATGAAAAGGTGATTTATTTTCTATAAATGTGTGTTTGATGTTTTTGGTATTTTAATCTTTATACATGAATGATTTATTGTTTATGTGTGTGCATATGTACGGTTTTGCATGAATGTATGCTTAAGATTATGTGGAAATTTAATTAGTAAATGAATATGATGAAGCATGCATGAATGTAGGTGTTAATGTGATATGTGTATGCATGTGTGTGTGTAATACGTGTTTGCCGAAAGAATCTTTTGAAGAAGTTTTGATAAAACAATCTTTTTGAAAAGTTTTGTGAAAACCTATATTTTTGGAAAGAAGTTTCTGGAAAGTAATTCTTTGATAAAGTTCTGAAAGGATAGTTTCAAGAAAGTCTTTTGTAGTGACGTTTTTGAGAAAGTTTACGAGAGAGGATTTTATGAAAAAGTCTATGAAACAATCTTTTGTGGAAGTTATAAAAGAGTGTTTTGAGATAGTTTTTGAAAAGATTGGTTTGAGAAAAGATGTTGAAATGAGATGATTGTGAGAAATGAAGAATGTTGAGAAAGTTTGAGAAATGAGATATGAGATTGTGATGTGATCCCAGCTCTGTGCTATGTGAGAATGATTGTGCAAAGTTAGTGGTCGGGACTCATTGAAGGGTTGCACGAAGGATGGGCCGACCTTAGGTTAATTCACAATATAAAAGACTTTAAAAGACTTACGCGGTGAGGTATGAGAGTGCGAAGTAGTGGAGACGAAGAAACCATAAGTATCTGCGGATACTTAGGAGGAGATTGCATTAGGGGAGGACGATGACGGTGAAACGTCAAGAAGTCTAGAGTGTATTTCTAGGCAGAACGAACTCCACATGTGGCGCACTAACGTGGTGGGGACTGGGTCTAATGTCGTGGTAAGTTCTACGGGCCCACTAGAAATATACTGTCGCCCCCTAGATTGCAAATTGAGAACAATGAGAGGGACTGGAGTGAGGCATTTTGTATGCCACTGTAGTGAGATAGTGTGCCATGTATATGAATTGATTATGATTTGAGGCTGAGTCCTCCTGGTCTGGGACCATTTGTTGTGTGACAGCTGTCGTGCCCGCATGGTAAAGGTCCTGTACTCCTGTTTGCTTCCGACTAGGTTGGGTGGATGACCGAGGAGATGTAGACGTGAGTGATAGTCGTGAACGAAATGAATTCCCCGATAATATCTTATGATTCCCCAAGTAAAGGAAGGATATGAATTGATAAGATGGGAAAAGAAGAAATTTGAGTATAATAAGAGAAAAGAAACTGAGAAAGAAAGAATAATTAAGAAAAGCGGAATTAAATTTAGAAGGAAAAGTTAAGGATAATAATAAAGACAGTAAGATTGATAATATTGATATTGACATCATGATTGTGGTGTGTTTGTATGTTGTATGTTGTATAGTATGTTTGTATGGTCCTATTATTTTGCCTAACATAATCCCACACCGTCGACGATCCGTCGTTCGGAATGCTTACTCTCTCCTGTTCGTTGGCATATCGGTGCTGCTGGTATTTCAACGGGCAGATGGAGTACTGCATGGATGTCACCACGTGGAGTAAGTACGGAAGAGGTTGGAAGCGCACCCCATGTGGTTGGGTATGGACCGGCTATACACAGATCGTAATTGCAGATCCAGAACATCTACTCAGTGGAGCTAACCTGGAGCCGCACATAGGGCAAGTCACCATACGAGGGTATAGGAACTACGCGGAGAAGTTTCGGTACGAGACTCGGAGGAATACTTCCCTTTTTATGAGGTGGAGCCAGAATCAATCAACAATGAGGGGACAACAACAAGAAGGGCATCATCCTCAGAAGTGAGGAGAGAACGCAAGAAGAAGGAGGGACTTTATCCGATCGTGTTCAATAGGATAGTCTAGGATAGGGTTATTAATTTAAGTTTGTTGTGAAAGTTTGAAGTAAGGATTACCAAGCCATGAACCATTTATGTAAGCAAGCTAAGTTTTCAAACTGATTGATGGAATACATTTTATGTTAAGTAACTCATGTGAAGTTTTTGAAGGATTGTCAAGATAATTTCGAACCAAGTTCTTCTATTAAAATAAATGTTTTGTAAAAAGGAAAGTTTTTAGTAACAACTCGGTTTTCAAAAAAGGGTGTTGAGAATACCAAGAATTTTTAAACAACGATTTCAAACATGTCAACAATGTTTTACACAAAAAAAAAAATTGGCCTCATTTTTGGTAATTTTAATATACAAAGTTAATTATCTTGGTTTACGAAAATCGGGCTGTTACAGAATGGTATCAGAGCAATGGTAATCCTTAGTGGCCTTAAGCATGGGCTTACATTCTTTGTTTGTGTGACTCTGTATGTTTGCTAGTATAGGATTAGATCCTCATCTTTTTAGGATGTGAGAATTTGTTTGTGGCTTAAGTTTGGCCGATTTAGTTTGAGGAACCTGTTAGTTCTGTAGCTTGAAGGAGTAGACGGTGAATAGATTCTAAGACTAAGACCCTATACCTTATGATATCCTATTGATGCTTGTGAGACTTAAGGATAGAGAACATAGGATGTTATCCTTGGATCCCAGTGTTTGTTGAATTGCTTCCACAAAACGGATAATGTTGGTAAACTTTGAACCTTTTCTTCATAAGCTTTACTATCAACCCGTAGCCCTATCGATCCTATTTAAGACTCCTTAGCCTCAATTATGGAATTAGAAGTGTCATAGTTACCCAGATAATTTAGGCTTGAACGATTGAAGAAGGATAAATGGTTTAAATTAAGTAAGGATATAAGATCACAGTAGAATTAGTTATAAGTTTGATCAAAGTTGGGGAGTCACAAGAAGGAAAATTTGAGGATTAGAATTGCCACATACCATAAGTAGAGATTTAGGCAGTGAAGATGATAGGTTTGGTTTGTGCTTAAGGTGAATCTAAAGAGGAAAGTGAAGTTTGTTTGAAGGAGTAGTGAGCTCAAATAGTAATAGAACCCTCTTTAACTAGAGACATGATAGACAAAACATTAGAGTTAGGAGGAGAGCTGAAGGAAGGAGCGATTATTGCGAGATAGTAAGGACCCAAGTAGTAGGAAATAGCGAAGAACTAAGGGTTTTAGTTGAAACCTCATGCTCTTGGAGATGTGTGAATTTTGTTTGCTTGATTTCCCCTAAGTCCGTACCTATTGTTGGACTTTTGTGACAACGATCAGCTAAGGGAGCGACATCTTCTTCGGTTAGTCCGTTGGACTTAACCCGATTCGACACACAGGCGGTGGTACGAGTGTGACTTCTTCGTCCGAGAGCAACACATGAGGGGCACTGCAAGAAGGATTAGATCTGCAAAAGGGAATACGACCACGAAAGATGAATGAGAGTGATCTTATGAGAATCACGGTAACGTGAGCATTTTATGCCCTGCTGCCCAACCCACAGCGTATTTCTCGAGGACGAGAAATCTTTAAGTTGGGGAGAATGTAACACCCCGAAAATTCCTCGTATTGAATTAAGATACTAAAGAGATTTATTTTGAGAAAAGTGTTTTGAAAAGAGTATTCCCTTAAATAATTTTCTTAATTCATGTTTTCAAAGTAATGAGTAACTTTAAAAGAAATGATTTTCATGAAATAATATTATAAGTTTTTAAGTTGAGTTATTGAGAAATGATTATTTTAAAGAAATGGTGAATTTTTAATAAGGAATTATTTGATGAAAAGGTGATTTATTTTCTATAAATGTGTGTCTGATGTTTTTGGTATTCTAATCTTTATACATGAATGATTTATTGTTTATGTGTGTTCATATGTACGGTTTTGCATGAATGTATGCTTAAGATTATGTGGAAATTTAATTAGTAAATGAATATGATGAAGCATGCATGAATGTAGGTGTTAATGTGATATGTGTATGCATGTGTGTGTGTAATACGTGTTTGCCGTGTATGTGTGTGAGTGTGTAGAAGAAGCCTAGAATTTTCCTAAGTGTGGAAAGCAAGTAACCAAGTCCTAACTAAATCCTAACTAAACCTTAACCAAGTGAATGGAAACCCTAATGGAGAGCCAACAAGTCAATGAACCTAAAAGACCCCTAAGTACCTAATGTCCCCTACCTTGTTCCCTTGGATTTGTTAAACTCCACCCATGCAATAAACCATTGTACCGAATTTACCCCTTCCATTTGTGAAAGGACCGAATTGCATGAGGGACAAAAGAGGAAGTCATGAGTTTGTTTATAAATAGATGAGGCCATAGTTCACTTCCCTTACCCATTTCTCATTTCATTTCTTTCGTCCCACACAAACCAAAAACACAAGTCCAAGAGCTCCTCAAACTCTTAGACCAAAAGTTAGAAAATAGAAAGAGAGAAAGAAGAGTTGGTCGTAAGGTAGAAGAAGGAAGAAGGAAAGGAGATCAACCCTAAACCTAGGAATTCTTTGAAGATCCAAGTGCTTAGAAGACCTTTCTTCTTTGTATAAACCGAAGACCTAGAAGTATTAGAATTAGTTTTGTTTGTACTTTTGTAATTTCCTTTTCTTCTTTTGCATGTTTATTTTGTGGTTTGATCTAAGGTGCATGTGATGTTTTACCTTGATCTTGATTTTTAAAAACTAAATAAACTTGTAATAACTAAATGATGGACTCTCTATAATTCGGTTAGTGCTTTTCTTGATAGATCTTGATGTTTCATGATGGATCTTTATGCTTCTTTCTCAAATTAAATCTCTTAGATCTAAAGTTTTGTTCATGATCTTCGTGAGTTTAAAGTAGATCTACTTGCATGTTTGATTTTTATGCTTAAAATCGTGAAGTATGAAATGTTTAAGTGTTTATTTGGTGAATAAATGTTTGGTCTAAACTTGTTTTTGAGATTTTGGTCTTGCATGTTATTTGATGATGATCTTTATGGTCTTGAGCCTTTGCATGTCTTAATTTGTGTTTTGATCCTTTGGTTTTTAACATGATCTTTGATTTTGGCTTTGATCTTGATTTTGTTCTACGTCTTGTAAAGGATTTTTGAAACAAAAGTTTCTTATTTTTCCAAAGTGTGTCTCGGTCTTGGTCCCTTTCTCATCTAAAATGATTTTGTCTTTGATTTGTGTCTTGATCTTTCATTTTTGTTTTGATTATGAGCTTTGCATGTAATTGTTAAAACAAAAGTTTTGTTGTTCTCTTTAAGTATATCTCGGTTTTGGTTCTTTTTCTCACTCAAGATGATTTTGTCTTTTATTTGTGTTCTTATGTTTAATCCCAAGACTTGATCTATATGATGTAAATGCATGCATGTTGGTATTGAGCTTTAAAAAGTTATTTTATGTTTCTTTGAAAAAGGAATTGAAAGTGTTTGTGTGATCTATGATTCTTGCATGTTAAAATTTAAATGAAAAGAGTATAGGTCCTTTGTTGCATACCTCGGATTTTTAGAAGAAAATAGGGAAACAAGCTTTAAAATAATTTTCCTTGTATGATCATGATTTAATCCAAGTGTTGAGTTTGTGCATGTTGTGTTCGGTCTTGATCCATGTTTTTATTTTATGAGAACTTGATGAGTGCCTTATGTTCTTGCATGTCCTTGATTTGATTTAAGTTAAAAAAAAATTTAAGTTTGATTATTTTTCAAGTTGTAGCTCACGGGTTTTTGTTAAAAAAAGGAAGAAAATAATGGCATGAATTTGTGTGTGTTTGATGATGAATGAATTTTGCTTGAATTAATGTATGGTTTCGGTTTGTGTATGATAATTAGGTTAGAATTATTTTCCATGAAGTGACCTAGGAATAATGCATGTGTTTTGTGAAATAATTAGGTTTAAGAAAGAGTTTTGTGTTTAAATGAAATTATATGTATATATTCGGTTTGTGAGCTTGGATCTGCCTAAATGCTTTTGTCTTATAAAAATAAAATGTTTTTGGAATGAATTATGTGTTGAATAATTTAATGGAGTGTTTGATTTGTGAAATATTTGCTTAAGGATGAATGGTTGTTTTGTAGTTAAAGTGAATAATTGATTAATTGTTTATATGATTTAAGAGATCAAGTATGTTGTTGACCGTGTGTATGCTTAGTTTTATTTTTAATTTGATTGGATTGAGTCTGTGACGTTGTGTTTGTGACTTGTTTTATAACAAAACTTGAGTTTTAAAGAATTAATACGGAACAAAAAGTATTTGAAACAAAAGGAGTTTTTACGATGTTTTCGGATTTTTATTAAGTGATTTTTATAAAACATTTCTTTGCTGTCCAAGTTTATTGAAATTGTCTTCTTGATTTTTAAAATGAGATCATGAGACTCAAAGTTTGGTTTTAGGAAAACCCGGGTAGAAACCGGTGGAATTTTCGATGCTTTCAAACGAGGTTGAGGTGCTGTCTTGGGCGGATCAGCCACCTAACCAATTGATTTAAATTTTTTTATTTGATGTTTTCAAAATGATTTTCCAGTATTAAAAGAACTAAGAAATGTTTGAGTTATTCTAAGAAAACAATCATGTTTTGAGTATTCCGACGAGGAATGAGAGGTGTTTAAGTTACGAAAAAGATTTTCCTAATACAAGTTAATAACAAAAACGTATTTTATTTAGTACGAAGAAACCTCAAAGACAAGGGATTGGGGCAGCAGGCATCACAAAGGATACGCGGAGACGGTACGCATTTAATAGCTGGACCTCAGGTGAGAGAGAAGCTTTCCCAAGACACCGTGGTAGTTAGGTGATATATTAGGACGTTCCGTATCATCTCAAAGATCGGAACTAAGTGATTCGGAGTCAGTAGTATAGTGGCAATTGTTTGTGTTGTGTGGCCACTTATACGAAACTGAGAAAGAAAGAATAATTAAGAAAAGCAGAATTAAATTTAGAAGGAAAAGTTAAGGATAATAATAAAGACAATAAGACTGATAATATTGATATTGACATCATGATTGTGGTGTGTTTGTATGTTGTATGTTGTATAGTATGTTTGTATGGTCCTATTATTTTGCCTAGCGTAATCCCACACCGTCGACGATCCGTCGTTCGGAATGCTTACTCTCTCCTGTTCGTTGGCATATCGGTGCTGCTGGTCTTTCAACGGGCAGATGGAGTACTGCATGGATGTCACCACGCGGAGTAAGTACGGAAGAGGTTGGAAGCGCACCCCATGTGGTTGGGTATGGACCGGCTATACACAGATCGTAATTGCAGATCCAGATCATCTACTCAGTGGAGCTAACCTGGAGCCGCACATAGGGCAAGTCACCATACGAGGGTATAGGAACTACGCGGAGAAGTTTCGGTACGAGACTCGGAGGAATACTTCCCTTTTTATGAGGTGGAGCCGGAATCAATCAGCAATGAGGGGACAACAACAAGAAGGGCATCATCCTCGGAAGTGAGGAGAGAACGCAAGAAGAAGGAGGGATGTAACATCCCAAATTTAAATTCTTAGTGTAAATCATGTTTGATAGTCTTAGGATAGAAGTAATTATGATATAAGTTAGAAATTGGCCAATTAGACATGCAAACTCAAGTTTAAAACATAGGAATTCGGGGAAATAAAATAACAAGATTGGTAGTTTAGAATGCAGATTCTACCGTTGGATATGAAAATAAGGATTTTAGGAAGCTTGCTTCCAAATTTGAGCAAGATCCAACGGGTAACGAAGAAGTTATCTCGATTTGAAGCAGGAAGAAAATAGGAGGAAAATAGGAAAATGAATAAATAGGGTACTGGGCAAAATACTCGAGTCTTTTGGAAAAGACTCGAGTGTTCTGGCTAGTTGGAAAATGACTCTTTCAGGCACTACTCGAGTCTTTGTGAAAAGACTCGAGTGTTTTACAGATTTAGAATCGGGGAAATTTGAACTCTCAGGTATACTCGATTCTTTTGGAAAAGACTCGAGTGTTTTGTGCAGACAGTCTTAAAAACGTGTTTCAGCCAACAATCTCATTCATAACTCAACTTCACTCTCTCTCCTAGGTCACGAACAGCTCCCCATCCTCTCTCTAGATTTCACCTCAAATCACCATTTCAATCCACAAATAAGCATTGAGAATCAATCCCCAACACGTTTAAACACTTAATCTCTCTTCAATCTCTCAAGTTCTTCCTCTCTCAATTCATGGGTATGAGTTAGGGCCAACACCCATTCTTGGTTCTCATCTCTCAAGCTCAAGGTAAGTGGAATACAAGCTCTATTCCTCCTTTCCTTCATAGATTTCGAATTCCCCTCCCCAATCTCTAACTAATTTTCCTTTCTTTGGTTTCTAGCTCATTCTCTCTCTCCCATAGTTTTGGAGCTCTCTCTCTCTCTACAAGGGTGAGGTAAGGGAGTGGTTATAGTGAGCATTGGTTTGTTCTAGCGAATAGGTTCAAATTAGTTCATAAGAGCTTGCTAGGAGTTATATGTTATTTTGGTGTTATTAAATCCCCAGGATTATGAAGGAATAGAGTAGATTAATTTAATTAAAGAAATAAAAAGCAAACTTTGAGAATGCATAGAATTTGGTATGTATTAATGCAAAATGCTCTTTATACTAAATGTTGATTGAATTGGTGAATATGTGTTAATGCGAGTAATTGAATTAAATTGTGAATTTGTTGGAATATGGGTGGATTTTACTTTTATGTGATAATGCAAATAATGTTGCCAACGATTCTAAGTGTGATATTGTTTTGAATATAAATAAATGGAATTATAAAAATGGTTAAAGTTGCAGCTATGATTGATCCTTGGGATACATCGACCCATTAGGTGCCCTGTTAGGTGCCAAGTTACCCGTTAGGCACAAGTTACCCAATCCAGGTGAAAGTTACCTATTAGGTCACGTAAATGCCCCGTTAGGCGGGTGTATCCAATGGATCAATCATGCTGCACAATAATAATAGTTTTGAAAAGAGAAAATGTGAATGTGATGGTAAAAGAGTTGAGATGTTGCTTTTAGTCCTAATGGGTGTCAACCGTGGCCTAATAGGTGGCAAGTTACCTAGATTGGGTGAAAGTCCTAGTGGGTGTGAAATGCCCTAACAGGTGCGCTAATCCCTAATGGTAAAGAAAAGATAAAATGATTTAAAAGATGATAAGATGTGTGTATGTTGTCCTCTGACCGTGAGGAGACATACGATGTTATTTGGGTATGTTAGCCTCTGATTGTGAGGTGACATACGGTGTATGATTTCGAAAGAGTGTATGACTTATGGTTATGAGTTGAAAACTGATAATATGAGTAAGTGAAGGTAATGAAAATGGAAATAAAAAGATGAAAGGTGAAACAAAATGATAAGAAATGAGATATATAAATGAAATCTGAAATGGATTGCCAAATTGTGAATGCATGATAATTGCCTGTGAAAAAATCGTGCTATATGACCTAATTGATAATTGTGTCTGGCTTAGTGGGTAATTATGTCTAATGAGAAACTGCTTTCCTATTTCATGTGCAATGCTCACTCCCTTACTATTCTTTACAGGTACAGAGATTGAGGTTGCACAGCCCCCGGCCGAGCAGGTTCACTCTCCTCCCAGGGAGAGTAGGGTTATGGGGATTAGATACTTATATTTTGACCTAAGCCTCCGTATCATTGGATGTGTATGAGCTTTATATGTTTCTTTTTGAGTGAGGCTTAGGATAGTTTCTTTTGTGCATGGTTCATGATTCTTTTTGGGCATAGTTGTTGTTATGGCCTCTTGATTTACATACTTAGCATTTTTGCTGACACTCCGACAAACTGATGCGGATGTTTTACACTGTAGCCCATGGGGCAACTATGTGATGCATATACATTTATATTTGAGCCCTGTTGGTTCCTGTTGATACTATTTAAATGTGTTTATCAGGTTGAAGATTTAGAAAAGTCCGAAAAACAAACGAAACTCCGTCCGTTTGACGGTTGATTTTCATAATTTAAAAAGGAATTTTTAAGCTCATGTTTTAATATAAGGGGAAATAAGGGTAATTAATCATAAGGTGTTACATTTATGGTATCAGAGCAGTTTCCCTCGGCCTTTTGGAGTGTGGACTCACATCTCCAATGGTTGCTCACCAAGCGAGTAACTAATGTGTTAGTCAAGAGTCTAGGTCCCACGAATAACGAGTTTATTTTATTGTTAGTATTAGCAACTTAACGGAATATTTGCTCCATGACTTAGCAGTATGGCGGGACGTCGTGGAGATAATGATCGTATGGCTGCTATTTTGGAGAATCTCATGAAGATGAACCAGGATCAGGCCGCCTCCATGGCCCAAATGCAGCAAAGTCAGGTGCAAATGCAGCAAACTCAGGCACAGATGCAACAAGATCATGCAGCAGCTATGGCGCAGTTGCAACAGAATCAATCTAACAACATTGCCGCAGCAGCAGCGGCGGCACTGAACCCTCCACCAGCTCCTGTGGATGTAGATTGGATGTCTAGATTTCGGAAGAATGATCCCCCTCGCTTTGAAGGAGGATTTAATCCAGATGGGGCTCAGAAATGGCTCCAAGAAAAGGAGAAGATCCTTCGTTCATTGCAGCCACCGGCAGATCAGCAAGTCAGATTGGTGGAGTATGTTCTGATGAGTGAGGCGGAACACTGGTGGGAGCACCAGAGGAGGAGTTTGGAGGCTGAGAATGAGGTGATAACTTGGGATCTTTTCAAGTTCCGATTCTTGGATAATTATTTTCCGGAGGATGTTCGGAGGGAGAAATAATTGGCGTTTCTGAAGCTAGAGCAGAGGAATATGAGTGTTGAGGAATACGCCGCACAGTTTGAAGACTTGATCAGATACTCAGGAAGCTATAGGGATGCCGACGAGCGGACCAAGTGTATCAAGTTTGAAGCAGGTTTGGATGCCGATATTAGGACCATATTCACTTACCAGGGCATTGCAAATTTGGCCCAGTTAGTGAATATGACCAGTGCATATGAAAAGGCATTGAAACAGAAAAGGGCAGAGAAGAAGAGTAAGGCAGCTCAGCGGGCTGGTCCCATCAGAGGCAAGGGCCCTATTCAGAGATCTAGTCCTTATCCCAATCCTACTACTGCAGCACCAAGAGGTATTGGGCAGCCAGCAGTTACTATTGGTCCTCCCCCTCTTTGTCAGCATTGTGGGAGGTATCACAGAGGAGTATGCTGGAATATTAGCTCAGGTCGGGGAGAGGGGCTTTGTTTCCATTGTGGATAGCCGGGTCATTTTTCTTCTCGCTGTCCCAAGAGCACTTTGAAGAAAGAAGTTAATGTTGCTAAGGCACTGCAAGCTGGTGCAAGTCTGCCCATGCAAAAGGGCAAGGTTTACACTCTGGATGGTGAAGAAGTGACAGAGGAGGATGAGCTGATCAGAGGTACTTGTTCTATTCATGGTAACACCTGTGGAGAATTATTTGATTGCGGAGCATCACATTCTTTTATTTCTATTAGCTGCATGAAGAGGCTAGGGATGTCAACAGTAGAAATGCCTTTTAAGTTGTCAGTCTCTATGCCTACTAACTCGTCTGTTGAGACTAACCAGATGTGTTTAGCATGTCCACTCCGAGTCTTAGAGCGGGATTTCAAGGTGAAACTGATTTGTTTGCCTCTGAAAAAGTTAGACATCATCTTGGGGATGGATTGGATGACTCAACATCATGTGTTGATTAATTGTCGTCAGAAGGCCGTTGTTTTTGGTGACCCTTCTTTATCTTCCATGGATGTTGAGGAAGTTTCTGATGTTAGTCAAATTCCAATTGTCTGCAAATTCCCAGAAGTCTTTCCTGCAGAGATTCCTGGATTTCCCCCTAAAAGAGAAGTAGAGTTTGGTATTGATATAAAGCCCGGTGCCGGCCCGATTTCTATAGCACCATACAGAATGGCACCTCCTGAATTAGAGGAGTTGAAGAAGCAGCTAGAGGAAATGTTGGCGAAGAAGTTGGTTAGGCCAAGTGTATCACCTTGGGGCGCTCCGATTCTTTTTGTTAAGAAAAAGGACGGTAGCCTCCGGATGTGCACGGATTACACGCAGCTGAATGCAGTGTCGGTGAAGAATAAGTATCCGCTTCCTCGCATTGATGATTTGCTTGACCAGCTACGGGGTGCAGCAGTATTTTCTAAAATTGATCTCCGATTGGGATACCACCAAATTCGTATCCGTGAGGAGGATATTCCTAAAACTGCATTTAGGATGCGGTATGGGCAATTTGAATATGTTGTGATGCCATTTGGTCTGACTAACGCTCCTGCAGTGTTTATGGATTATATGAACAGAATCTTCATGCCTTATTTGGATTCTTTTGTAATAGTGTTCATTGATGACATTCTCATCTATTCTAAGAGTCCAGGTGAGCATGAGGAGCATTTGAGGATCGTGCTACAGGTTCTCAAGGAAAAACAATTGTATGCAAAGCTTTCCAAGTGTAGCTTTTGGTTGAATGAGGTTCATTTTCTTGGTCATGTTATTTCTGCTCAGGGAGTTGCAGTCGATCCCTCCAAGGTGGAAGCAGTGTTGAAGTGGGAGAGACCCGCAACAGTGACAGAAATCAGGAGTTTTCTTGGTATGGCAGGGTATTATCGGAGATTCATTGAAGGATTCTCCAAGCTGGCTCTTCCACTGACTATGCTGACTAGAAAAGATGTTCCCTACCAGTGGACCCAGCAATGTGAAGACAGTTTCCAGGAGTTGAAGAGGAGACTGACTAGCTCGCCTGTTTTAGTTTTACCGGATCCGGCCCAACCTTTTGATGTTTATTGTGATGCCTCAAAGCAAGGTTTGGGTTGTGTGCTCATGCAGCAGGGCAAAGTCATAGCGTATGCATCTAGACAGTTGAGACAGCATGAACAGAATTACCCGACACACGATCTGGAGTTAGCAGCTGTTGTCTTTGCATTGAAAATTTGGAGACATTATTTGTATGGCACGAAGTTTGAAGTCTTCAGCGATCACAAAAGTCTCCGCTATCTCTTCGATCAGAAAGATTTGAATATGTGACAGAGGAGATGGATGGAGTTTCTGAAAGATTATGATTTCCATCTAAAAATACCATCCGGGTAAAGCTAATGTGGTAGCTGATGCGCTAAGTCGCAAGACTCTGCATGTTAGCAACATGATGGTGAAAGAGATGCAGCTGATTCAGGAGTTTAGTGATCTCAATCTGAATGTGCTGGTGAAAGAGAAGAGTATTGTTCTGGAAATGTTACAGGTCACTAATGAGTTGATGGATTTGATAAAGGAAAGGCAAGTAGATGATGAAGAACTCCAGAAGTTGTTAGAAGGAGCAGCAAGTAAAGAGGAACCTGATTTCATCAAGGGTGCTGATGGAATCATCAGATTCAGAGGTAGAATATGTGTTCCAATGGACTTCCAGATTCGAAGAGACATATTGTGGGAAGCTCACCAAACAAAAATGAGTTTCCATCCCGGTACCACAAAGATGTATCAGGATTTGAAGAGGATCTATTGGTGGCCAAGGTTGAAGACTGATGTGGCCGACCATGTGTCTCACTGCTTGACTTGTCAGAAGGTGAAGATTGAGCACCAAAAGCCAGGTGGTCCGTTGCGATCACTTGACATCCCTGAATGGAAGTGGGATAGCATAGCCATGGACTTTGTGACGGGTCTACCTAAAACTGCCGCAGGTTGTGACGGTGTATGGGTGGTTGTAGACCGTTTAACAAAGTGTGCTCACTTTATCCCGATCAATAAGAAGTACACACTTGAGAAGCTGACACAGTTGTATATTCAGGACATAGTGAAGCTTCATGGTGTGCCTTCTAGCATTGTGTATGATCGTGATCCACGATTTCTATCCAGATTTTGGCAGAGTCTTCAGCAGGCTTTGGGTACTAAGCTGAAGTTTAGTACAACCTATCATCCTCAAACTGATGGACAGTCTGAGCGTACTATTCAGACATTGGAGGATCTGCTCAGAGCATGTGTGTTGGAGCAGGTGGGCAACTGGGAACAACTTCTGCCGCATATGGAATTCACTTATAACAACAGCTTCCATTCTAGCATCGGCATGGCACTTTTTGAGGCACTTTATGGCAGGAAGTGTAGAACACCTCTTTGCTGGTTTCAGATTGGTGAGAATTTGTTGACTGGACCAGAATTGGTGCAAGAAACCATAGAGAAGATCGCGATGATTAAGGATAAGATGAAGACTTCTCAGGACAGGCAAAAGAGCTATGCAGATAAGCGTAGGAGACCCCTAGAGTTTGATGTGGGTAACCATGTGTTCCTTAGGGTGTCCCCTACCACTGGCATTGGTCGAGCAATCAAGTCAAGGAAGCTGACTCCGAGGTTTGTTGGACCTGATGAGATTCTAGAGAGAGTTGGACCTTTGGCGTACAGGATTGCTTTGCCTCCACACTTGTCTAGACTTCATGGTGTATTCCATGTTTCCCAGTTGAGGAAGTACATTCATGATCCCTCCCATGTGGTAGCAGTTGACGATTTGCCATTGAAGGAGAATCTTACTTTTGAGATCCTCCCGATCAGAATAGAGGACAGATAGATTAAGCAGCTCCGAGGCAAGGAAATTCCATTGGTGAAAGTTATATGGAACAGAAACAACGTAGAAGAAGCTACTTGGGAGCTGGAGAGCAAGATGAAGGAGTCTTATCCTCAGTTGTTTCAGGGCAGCTGAATTTCGAGGACGAAATTCTGGTAAGTGGGAGAGGATTGTAACATCCCAAATTTAAATTCTTAGTGTAAATCATGTTTGATAGTCTTAGGATAGAACTAATTATGATATAAGTTAGAAATTGGCCAATTAGACATGCAAACTCATGTTTAAAACATAGGACTTTGGGGAAATAGAATAACAAGATTGGTAGTTTAGAATGCAGATTCTACCATTGGATATGAAAATAAGGATTTTAGGAAGCTTGCTTCCAAATTTGAGCAAGATCCAACGGGTAACGAAGAAGTTATCTCGATTTGAAGCAGGAAGAAAATAGGAGGAAAATAGGAAAATGAATAAATAGGGTACTGGGCAAAATACTCGAGTCTTTTGGAAAAGACTCAAGTGTTCTGGCTAGTTGGAAAATGACTCTTTCAGGCACTACTCGAGTCTTTGTGAAAAGACTCAAGTGTTTTACAGATTTAGAATCGGGGAAATTTGAACTCTCAGTTATACTCGAGTCTTTTGGAAAAGACTCGAGTGTTTTGTGCAGACAGTCTTAAAAACGTGTTTCAGCCAACAATCTCATTCATAACTCAACTTCACTCTCTCTCCTAGGTCACGAACAGCTCCCCATCCTCTCTCTAGATTTCACCTCAAATCACCATTTCAATCCACAAATAAGCATTGAGAATCAATCCCCAACACGTTTAAACACTTAATCTCTCTTCAATCTCTCAAGTTCTTCCTCTCTCAATTCATGGGTATGAGTTAGGGCCAACACCCATTCTTGGTTCTCATCTCTCAAGCTCAAGGTAAGTGGAATACAAGCTCTATTCCTTCTTTCCTTCATAGATTTCGAATTCCCCTCCCCAATCTCTAACTAATTTTCCTTTCTTTGGTTTCTAGCTCATTCTCTCTCTCCCATAGTTTTGGAGCTCTCTCTCTCTCTCTACAAGGGTGAGGTAAGGGAGTGGTTATAGTGAGCATTGGTTTGTTCTAGGGAATAGGTTCAAATTAGTTCATAAGAGCTTGCTAGGAGTTATATGTTATTTTGGTGTTATTAAATCCCCAGGATTATGAAGGAATAGAGTATATTAATTTAATTAAAGAAATAAAAAGCAAACTTTGAGAATGCATAGAATTTGGTATGTATTAATGCTAAATGCTCTTTATACTAAATGTTGATTGAATTGGTGAATATGTGTTAATGCGAGTAATTGAATTAAATTGTGAATTTGTTGGAATATGGGTGGATTTTACTTTTATGTGATAATGCAAATAATGTTTGCCAACGATTCTAAGTGTGATATTGTTTTGAATATAAATAAATGGAATTATAAAAATGGTTAAAGTTGCAGCTATGATTGATCCTTGGGATACATCGACCCATTAGGTGCCCTGTTAGGTGACAAGTTACCCATTAGGCACAAGTTACCCAATCCAGGTGAAAGTTACCTATTAGGTCCCGTAAATGCCCCGTTAGGCGGGTGTATCCAATGGATCAATCATGCTACACAATAATAATAGTTTTGAAAAGAGAAAATGTGAATGTGATGGTAAAAGAGTTGAGATGTTGCTTTTAGTCCTAATGGGTGTCAACCGTAGCCTAATAGGTGGCAAGTTACCTAGATTGGGTGAAAGTCCTAGTGGGTGTGAAATGCCCTAATAGGTGCGCTAATCCCTAATGGTAAAGAAAAGATAAAATGATTTAAAAGATGATAAGATGTGTGTATGTTGTCCTCTGACCGTGAGGAGACATACGATGTTATTTGGGTATGTTAGCCTCTGATTGTGAGGTGACATACGGTGTATGATTTCGAAAGAGTGTATGACTTATGGTTATGAGTTGAAAACTGATAATATGAGTAAGTGAAGGTAATGAAAATGGAAATAAAAAGATGAAAGGTGAAACAAAATGATAATAAATGAGATATATAAATGAAATCTGAAATGGATTGCCAAATTGTGAATGCATGATAATTGCCTGTGAAAAAATCGTGCTATATGACCTAATTGATAATTGTGTCTGGCTTAGTGGGTAATTATGTCTAATGAGAAACTGCTTTCCTATTTCATGTGCAATGCTCACTCCCTTACTATTCTTTACAGGTACAGAGATTGAGGTTGCACAGCCCCCGACCGAGCAGGTTCACTCTCCCTCCCAGGGAGAGTAGGGTTATGGGGATTAGATACTTATATTTTGACCTAAGCCTCCGTATCATTGGATGTGTATGAGCTGTATATGTTTCTTTTTGAGTGAGGCTTAGGATAGTTTCTATTGTACATGGTTCATGATTCTTTTTGGGCATAGTTGTTCTTGATTTACATACTTAGCATTTTTGCTGACACTCCGACAAACTGATGCGGATGTTTTACACTGTAGCCCATGGGGCAACTATGTGATGCATATACATTTATATTTGAGCCTTGTTGGTTCCTGTTGATACTATTTAAATGTGTTTATCAGGTTGAAGATTTAGAAAAGTCCTAAAAACAAACGAAACTCCGTCCGTTTGACGGTTGATTTTCATAGTTTAAAAAGGAATTTTTAAGCTCATGTTTTAATATAAGGGGAAATAAGGGTAATTAATCATAAGGTGTTACAAGGGACTTCATCCGATCGTGTTCAATAGGATAGTCTAGGATAAGGTTATTAATTTAAGTTTGTTGTGAAAGTTTGAAGTAAGGATTACCAAGCCATGAACCATTTATGTAAGCAAGCTAAGTTTTCAAACTGATTGATGGAATACATTTTATGTTAAGTAACTCATGTGAAGTTTTTGAAGGATTGTCAAGATAATTTCGAACCAAGTTCTTCTATTAAAATAAATGTTTTGTAAAAAGGAAAGTTTTTAGTAACAACTCGGTTTTCGAAAAAGGGTGTTGAGAATACCAAGAACTTTTAAACAACGATTTCAAACATGTCAACAATGTTTTACACAAAAAAAAAAAATTGGCCTCATTTTTGGTAATTTTAATACACAAAGTTAATTATCTTGGTTTATGAAAATCGGGCTGTTACAAACCTCAAGAAAACGCGTTTTGGTGCGAAGTTCAAATGAAAACCGACTTATACACTTAACCAGACTGCTCGATTTACTCGAGTCTTTTACCCAATACTCGAGTAATTTTCAGAAATTCAAAGAACACTCGAGTCCTTACTGAAAGACTCGAGTCTTTCGACAAAAATTTAAATTTTTCAAGCAATTAATGATTATACTCGAGTCCTTCCCAAAACACTCGAGTATAATAACCTAATTTTATAAAATTCATTATTTTATTCAACATACTAACATTATCATTTAAATACTTACTATTTATTTATTTATTTAAAATACAGGGCCTTACAGAGGACACATGGGATAATGGCACTCTCAGAGTTCAGGACGAAGGATCGAAAGAATCCCGCCATCATTCTGACAAAGAAGTTATCGCATAATGCTTCCACATGCATTCTCTAAGTATTGCACTGGTATCTGTCCTGAGAAGATGGATGTCTGACGGCTCTCGATAGTTCAAAAGTTGAGCTAATGACAATCAACATACCAACCTACGTTGCGATCAGCAATTCTGAAATACTAAACTAGACCCAGAAGCTTAGAACCAAGTCATGCCGAAATGATTCTCAACACTGTCGAGCATGTCCCAGGAGTCCATGTTGTCATCGCATTGTGATCTCATCATCATCCATAAACACAACTACGAAGGTCGAGCAAATCATCGGGAAGTAACCGACTGATGGTGACCTCTTTTGTCAGCTTCCAATCGCCAACGATATCCTCAAATATATCGGTGTCATAAAAACTTAGTCATTCTTGACGTCTAATCTTACAGCACGTCACTCTGGGCATCTAATATTACATCATCTTCAACATGATTTCGACAAAATCTCACGATGACATCACTGTCTCCTCTATTGAACATGCTTACTGTGACTATTTCCATTTATTACTGGTCATGGCCTCAAAGTCATCACTCGGATTCCTGTTCAAGTAACACAACTGAAGCCTCTAGCATCCTCGCACCTTCTACCACGACATCAGGGTCACAGGCTGACCTCGCTTCGCCTTACACTCCTTCCCAGTAACCAATCGATCACAACGAGTCGACACTCAGCTGATCGTACATGCGGCCTCCTCTACCTCGGACCGACCTTTGAGGGGCTACATCGACCTCTCACCGAGCATCTTGTCTTAATTGTCTCACACTGAGTCGGTGTCTCCACGGATTCGAGCGCCGAGGTCCATTTTCTGATTTGGATCCATCAAATCCATAAATACCAATGCCCAATAATCTAATTTGGATCCATCAGATCCGAGGAACCACACAATGAAGACCCTCTCTCACAACTCACAAACGTTCAAACTCATCATAGTGTTCTTTCACACAGATCAGAATCCAGAAATTTCCTAAACAAGCTTAAATCCGATCTAATCGGACCAACTCATGCAGATTGTCACATTTGCCCGCTCGTCCTTCCCAATGACTCACAATACATTATTGTTCGATCGACATCCTTCCTAGCAAGTGAAACATCATGCTGAACCTTCTTCCTATACCATCACAAAATTAGTTCGACACTCAACTCCTCTCGGTGGCCAAGCACGAACCACCATGGTTTATGGTGGCCTCGATCTTTAGGTCGAACCGCTCATAGGATCGTTTCAGAGCACCATGAAAGAAAAAGAAGGTACAAGTATGATCACACAAGCTGCTCAAAGAACTCCAAAAGCAAGCCACTTCGAGATTCTCCCAACAGACAGCAAGTTCTGCAATCACAACAAACACTTTGTTTCGTTCCTCCTTCCCAGAATTATTTTCGCCATGGCGAGGAACTTCACATCGGTCATTGTAACACCCCAAAATTTTAATCCCCGATTAATGAAATGTTAATTATAAAATTTATTATAATTAATTATTTCTATTTTAATCCTTGATTAAAATTCTGTGTTATGTGTCTAGGAAATGTGTATGCATTTATTTAATAAGTATATTTATGCATAAAATAAATATTTTGCATATTAGTCCCTGGGTTGGGACCTAGAAGTAATTATAGGAAAGGTTTTGGAGGGAAAGTAAATAAAATTATTATTTTTCAAAAACTGGGCAAAATACTCGAGTATTTTCTTGACTACTCGAGTATTCTGGTCAGAGTTGCACGAGTTAGTGCGTTTGGTGAGTCACCACCAACGATTTCGTTTCGTTGACACGAAATCACCCTCCAACCACGTCCATAGTTGTCATGTCGATCTGCATGCAAGCTTCAAGCGTCTATTTAAGCCATTCATCAACGAATTTGAAGGCTTTGTTGATGAAATTGTGAGGTTAGGGTTCCAAATTTGTTTCTCTCGATTCCTCTTCATTTTTTAGTGTTAGAATTCGAGTGATACACGATTACGAAGCTCACATCCAGGGCTTCGTAAAGACACAAAGATTGTTAGTCAAAAACAAGTATAGATTGAGAATCAAATCTGAGAAGGGAAGGAGTTGAAGCTGTTTTTCAGTTCCTGGAGCTTACTTGAGCAATCAATTTTGGTAAGCCCTTGAATCTTTGAGACTTCAATTTCATTCCATTCTCTAGTATGTGTTGCAGAGAACGATTTCTAATTACTTTCCCCAATTATTTTGCATGATTTCACCATCAAAATCTCTGGTTTTATGACCTCACTCAAAACTGTGTTGCTGTCATATGGTTTTTGGGGAAACTAGCTTGGAGTTCGTTTTTCTGTCCAATTTCAGTTCTCACACGAATTTGAGGTAAGGGGAAGTCTTTTTATGCACTAGATAGAGTTTAAATTCCATGATTTTCATTAGAGAGCCACCAAGAGGCTCTAAGGGCTTAGATTGAATAAGAACTTTGGTTTGGAGACCAACTCATGCTCTATGGTTGTTTTGAGCAAGTTTCATATGATGCATGCAAGCTGTAATGAGCTTTATTTCACAAGTTTATTGAGTATTTTGCAAATTAAGATGTTGAGTTGTGAAATTGTATGTTTTATGCACAAACCCTTGATTCTCTGTCAAATTTGTTAATTGATTAGTTATAAGTGTTTGAGCATGTTCAATATGTGTTATATGAACTCTGTTGATCATTGGATTGGACTAAAAGTGGTTAAAATTGAAAATGGTATGTTAAAACCAAGTTTCCAGTCTGTTCTGCAAGAAAAGACTCGAGTACTTGGCTTGATACTCGAGTGAAATCTTGATAAAACAGTGTATTTTGTGTTAGAACACTCGAGTACCAGGTCCAGAACTCGAGTATTCACGGATTCATGAGGACACTTTATGGCAAACCACTCGAGTAATGCAAGAGTCACTCGAGTGTTCTGGAATTGATGAAGAACACTCGAGTACTCATGAATCACTCGAGTATTTTTATGAACCTGAAACCTAAATCCTCAGAAAGACATGAACAAATCGAGTAATTGAGAACAACTCGAGTAATCTGGAAATAATTGAAGAACACTCGAGTATTCTGAAGAACACTCGAGTAATTTACCCAGAATATTAAAAATACCATTTTTAATTCTGAACCATTTAGTTAATGATTAAATAATAATAATCCAAGGGATCTGGACTTAAAAGAAATTGATTAATATAATTATACTGTTTGGATGACGAGACGTTGCTCGGGTGGCACGTATTCCTAGCTTGTCGTGTACATTCTTGGTGAATGTACGAATGTTGTACACCTAGGAGTACAACGCACTGTTAAGTGCTGGACGGAGTAAAGGATGGACGTCAGAGAGTGTTATAGAATGATGGAGATAGGCTTGAGAGCTAGGTTCTTACATCATGCCACTCATCTAAAAATGATGTTGATAAATGAAATAAGTCTGAGCATCCTACTTGCATTCAATAACTGCTAAGTGCTAAATGTGATTGTTGTTCATTGTTGCATATCTATACATTTACATTGTACATATATTTATGCTCTATTGATTATGTGTATAGAACTGCTTACCCCTATGCCCTTGTAGGTGATGTCACGTTACATCGCTTGCATCGAGATCTGGCCACTTCCTAGTGGCATATGCATCTACGAGGACCATCGCGCGGTGTTCGAGGGGGAGGTAGAGATTACCTTCTACCACCCGAACCCATTGATTTGATTCCATCCTCGTAGGTTTAGGATTCCCATCATATACACTATGCACGTACACCCTTTTTACACATATCATGGACCACCTCCCACGCCACCAGCTCGCTCATATTACAGTTTCCGTTTTCGACCTACCCGCTCACACCCTTTTTCTTCTAGAGTCGTCCGCGACGAGACTCCCCCTTCTGATCCGAGGAGCCCAGTTAGGGTCACAACATCTCCTGACCCTGTACCCAGTGGTAGGGTACACTCTCCATCGGATGAGATCGAGGAGGGTCCCGTGGAGGACGAGAGCGGAGGCGAGCCTGTCGTTCATTCTACCGGGAGAAAGTGGAGGGATGTCGGTCCCTAGGTATGTGTATATGGTATATGATGAAGATCAGGGGATCCGATGTGGGGATGTTGTGGAGGAGACACTGTTGCTGCTGCTGTTGATGTTGATGATGATGTTTTCTTTTGCTACCTGGAGACTGCTTCTTCTATCACTACTACTACTGTTGCTGCCAGATCTATGTGACCACCTCTAGAGTTTCATATTTTTGTGATGTATATATTGTAGATATACTTTTGAGAACTCTAGGGCTATGGTCTTGTTTTGATGTAGATCTTTTATGGACTTGTATGGATCATGGAGATACACCATGGGACTATGTACATCATGACTTATATATACATATACAAATTATGTTTGTCTTATAAAAATGCATAGTTCCATTATTTCCGCTTACTCTGATTTAACATATTTAAAGAGTTCGGCTAGAAAAGAATCAAATGGTATCAGTTTTACAAAACGAAAGAAAAGATGGCATCGCTTACTTTCTATCATATAAATACGATATCAAAATACGGATGCTATCCAACTTGTGAAAAGGTTTTAGAGAACGCCGTATTCAACACAATTGTTTAAAATGATATAGAAGTTATTCTCCAAGAATTCCAAGTTTTGGTTTGTGCACCCGCCTTGAAAGAGAAATGTTTATTTTCACAATTTCTATATAACAAGTCCATATATCTTACCAATTTAACCTTAATTATGGTAATATTTACATTAAGAGAAGAGGGTGTCACACTGAGTGGTATGAGTGCAAAAGCCAGATCCTGTAGTAGTGGAAGTAGTTCCAGAAAGGTAGCCATCAACACCAAGCAGGTATCCACAGGGCATATTTATTGTTTTGAATGCTAGTATCTTGCTTGTTTTGAGCATTAGATACAATTGAATGTTTTGTTTGAAGTTATGGTAATCGCCTTAGTATAGGTGGTGTGATGAATGTTTCTCTAGTTCAACATATGTGACCATAAGCCCATAGCGTAGGTCTATTATGGCAACTAGAAACCAAAATCACACCAACGCGATGTTAGAGAGGATTACCGCGGTGTGGGAGTCCATGCAACAACAACAATCCCAGCAACCACCTCAACCGGTTAATCCACCTCACCAGTGCTATGTGGGTAATACCGAGGCGAAGAGTCTGGCTGATTTTAGGAGTTGTAATCCACCTAAGTTTGAAGGAGGATTTAAACCTGAGGAGGCTAATAAGTGGATTCACACCATGGACAAGATTCTGAGAATCTTGGATTGCACGGAAGCTCAGAAAGTGGCATATGCAACCTACATGCTAGAGGATGAAGCTGAGAACTGGTGGAGTCACACGGTCCAGCTCCTACACTATGAAGGAAGAGATGCGAATTAGGGTGTGTTCATGGAGAAGTTCCTCAATAAATACTTCCCTGAGGACTTGAGGAGAAAGAAGGAGGTGGAATTCATACAACTTAAGCAAGGAGACATGAGTGTGGGTGAGTACGCGGCTAAGTTTGAGGAGTTGATGAAGTACTCTCCATATTACCAGAACAACCCGGATGAAAGGAGCAAGTGCATCAAGTTTGAAGGAGGCTTGAGGCCTAAGCTGAAGTCTATTTTCAGCTATCAACGGATTCAAAGCTTCCCAGCACTTGTGGACATGTGTAGGATGTACGAGGATGACAAGAAAGCCGAAGGGTTGCAAGCAACAGAGAGAAAGGACAATCAGAATTATGGACCTCAGAGGCGTAAGGGTTTCAACAACCGAGGCAAGGGTCTGTAAGATCACCGAGGGAAAGGCAAAGGAAAAGCTGGAGGTAATGATGGAAGGAACTTTTGGAGCGAGGCTCCCTTTTGTGACAAGTGTAGGCGCCATCATTATGGGCGTTCTTGTTGGGGAACAAGTGGTTGTTTCAACTGTGGGAAGCCGGGACACTTTGCGAAGGACTGCAAGGAGCCGGCTAAAGCCAATTCAAGAGGAACTGCTGATAGGCCTATGGTTCAAGGAAGGGTTTTCACACATAGTGGTGTGGAGGAAAACCGATCTTCTGATCTGGTGCAAGGTAATTACTTGCTAAATGGCCAGTTTTGCAATGTGTTGTTTGATTCTGGTGCAACACATTCATTTGTTTCATATGAATGTGTAGAACGTTTGAGTTTACCCATGTCTGAATTATCTTACACTTTGAAAGTAGAAACCCCTACTAATGCTCTTGTAATTGTTTCTAGAGCATGTCTTAACTATTGTATAGAAGTGTTAGGACAAACCTCTAAGGTAGATTTGATCTGTTTACCCTTATCACAATTGGATGTAATCTTGGGGATGGACTGGTTAAGTCGAAACCAAGTGATCATCGATTGTGATAGAAAATAGTAACCTATAGAAACCCAACACCCTCTGGCTACATGTGCATGTTCAACACTGAAGTAGAGGAGAATGGTCCAAGGATGGAAAAGATTCCTGCTGTCAGAGATTTTCCGGAGGTATTCGCTGATGAGATACCTGGTTTGCCACCGAAGAGAGAAATTGAATTCGGAATCGATTTACTTCCGGGAGCTGGTCCCATTTATATCGCTCCTTATAGAATGGCACCACCGGAAATGACTGAAATGAAGAAGCAGATCGAGGAGTTGTTGCAGAAGCAGATGATCCGACCAAGTGTGTCACCTTGGGGTGCTCCGGTCTTGTTCGTCAAGAAGAAAGATGGTAGTATGAGGATGTGTATCGACTACCGGCAGTTGAATAAGGTCACAATCAAGAACAAGTATCCTTTACCAAGGATCGATGACCTTATGGATCAAGTTCGTGGGGCTTCAGTATTTTCCAAGATTGATCTGAGGTCGGGGTATCACCAGATCAGGATTAGAGAAGAGGATATCTCTAAGACTGCATTTCGATCCCGATACGGACATTATGAATATGTTGTAATGCCGTTCGGATTGACCAATGCACCAGCTATTTTCATGGACTACATGAATCGAATCTTTAGACCCTATTTAGATTCATTCGTGGTCGTGTTCATTGACGATATCCTTATTTATTCCAAGATCCCGGAGGAGCATGTTGAACACTTGAGGATAGTGTTGAGTATCCTAAAGGAGAAGCAGCTGTACGCCAAACTTACAAAGTGTGAGTTCTGGCTGGAGGAAGTCAAGTTCTTGGGGCATGTAATTTCAAACAAGGGAATAGCAGTTGACCTGGCGAAAGTAAGCTCAGTTTTGCAATGGGAGCAACCAAAGTCGGTCGCGGAGGTGAGGATCTTTCTTGGTTTGGCGGGTTACTACAGAAGATTTATAGAAGGTTTCTCGAAGATAGCGTTACCCTTGACGAAGTTAACTCGGAAGGATCAATCCTTTATCTGGGATGAGAAGTGTGAAAGGAGTTTCCGAGAGTTGAAAGAAAGATTGACATCCTCCCCTGTGTTGATTTTGCCTGATACACAGAAGAGTTTCGAGGTGTATTGTGAAGCATCGAAACAAGGACTTGAGAGTGGTTTGATGCAAGATGGGAAGGTAGTCGCTTATGCCTCGATACAGCTAAAAGTTCATGAAATGAACTACCCAACTCATGATCTAGAGCTGGCAGCGGTTATTTTCGCCCTAAAGATTTGGAGGCACTATCTCTATGGCACTACGTTCCGGGTGTTTAGTGACCATAAGAGTTTAAAATATCTCTTTGACCAGAAGGAGTTGAATATGAGGCAACGTCGATGGATGGAGTTTTTGAAGGATTATGAGTTCGAACTTCATTACCATCCTGGTAAAGCAAACGTGGTGGCTGATGCGTTGAGTCGAAAAGCAATGCATATCAGTGCAATGATGGTCAGAGAAGCTGCATTGATAGAGGAATTCCGAGATCTGAGCTTGGCAATGCAAGTAGAGCCAACAAGTATCAAGATGGGGATGCTGCAGATTGCTAATGAGTTCCTGCAAAGAATTCGTGAATTGCAATGTAACACCCCGATTCGGCAACTTGAAAACTTAAACTCAAAGTAGTGAAAAATAGGACCATTTTTTTAAGCAAGTGTTACACACGATGAGAACATTTCGATTTTCAAAACACAGTTACAATTAAAACTAATGTTCTCATATTGCACAACTCTTTCAACTTCCAAACCGAGATCTCACAAGACACCGCACTTTGAAACTCGTTTTCTAAAACATCATTTAAAACATTAGCCCGTTTACTAGTTTCAAAACATCAGTAATGAATTAAAACTTTTGCCGGGGTACAGTTTGATAGAGCTTAAGGTAACCAAGAACTTACAATGGTATACATCCCGCCAGGGGAATCACCTAGCTTCTAGTCATGCACACCAAAACTATCTCTTTATCTTCGCATCTTGGCAGCCCACACTCTCGGTCCACCAGCAGAGTTATCGCCTCCAACCATCTCAGGAGTCTCACTCAGAGAGTCGTCGGGTACTTGCCTTTCCTGGCACTACGCCATCTACCAGTTGGAATATCAGCATTTGCCAATACGACAACACGGTAGGAGAGAGTTAGTGTTCCGAACACCAACGGGTTGACCATGCGGTCTCAGGGTAAATTCAAAATACAACTAGACAGATAACAACATAACTAAGACAAGATGGCGTACCATCATATCATCATCGACACGTATAACATGTAATGCACATAACATGTATGAACCACATAAAACAATGCATATCAAAATATTCTTAATCACATCAATATCCTCATTCAAAGCCAAATCCTTCATTTTGTTTGCTTCACCATTCTTTTCCACTCTTTCATCGATCATGATTTTCCAAACTTCTCGCGCGTTCCAAGAATCCTTTCATATATACAAGTTCGTCTTAAAAACTTTATTCGATACCTGATACTTTAATATACTTTTCCTTGAAACATCTTTGTCTATTAAGTTTTATTATCTCGGTTAGCATCAATGATGAGGGGGAAACATCATTGAGCTCGCACACGTCTACATCTCCTCAGTCAACCACCCAACCTAGTCGGAAGCAAACAGGAGTACAGGACCTTTACCACGCGGGCACGACAGCTGTCACACAAACAAATGGTCCCAGACCAGGAGGACTCAGCCTCAAATCATATCATATCAATTCACATATATATCAAGGAACGCTCTCAGCGGCAATCACAAATGCCCCGTTCCAGTCCCTCTCACTGTTCTCGATTTGCAATCAAGGGGGCACAGTATATTTCTAGTTTGTAGTGCAGAACGTGCCACGGCATTAGACCCAGTCCCTACCACTTTAGTACGCCACATGTGGAGTTGTTCCGCCTAGAAATATACTCTAGACTTCTTGACGTTTCACCGTCATCGTCCTCCCCTCATGCAATCTCCTCCTAAGTATCCGCAGATACCTATGGTTCCTTCCTCTCCACTACTTCGATACGACACTCATACCTCACCGCGTTTGTAAATGACTTTTAAAGTCTTTTAAAGTTTTACGTTTTAATTAGCGGCTTAATCCTAACAGTCGGCTCGTCCTTGGTGCATCCCTTCAACGAAGCCCGACCACTAAGCGCAATCTGTTCCCCCTAAATCTCAATGGCCCTTGGCCTCAAAATCAAATCTCATGCATCTCAGCATTATTCTCAACAACTCATACTCACAGTATTCCTCGGCATCTTTCTCATCATCATCATCAGTATCTTTTCCTCGTCTTTCTCAAAATATCTTTTCACAAAACTTTTTCAAAAACATGGTTTCACAAAACTTTACTTCACAAAACATTTTCAAAAACCTCATTTCATAAACCTTTTCGCAAAACTTTTTTTTTTTCAAAAAATAATATTTCCAAAACCTTTCACAAAATATTATTTTCACAAAAGCTTTTCAAAAAATCTCTTCTCAAAACCTTTTTCAAAAATCACATTTTTGGATGAGTGCTAATGGAGGAGCAAGCTCAACTCAACACTAGGCTTCTTTCCAAAAACATGAACGAGGAATCACATCTCCATTCAACCACATCACACTTTCATAACCACGCTTCCGCTCGCCTCATCGGATGTTTCATTTCTTTTCAACTCAAATTTCACTTTCTTTCTTACTTTATCTCTTTTGCATTCCATTCGCATCATGCTTTATCTTTTCTCAATCATTCCAACAACCTTTTCTTTAGTCTTACTCATCGCTCATCCTTCACTTAATTATACTCATGTTTCACATTCGCATTCTCTTTTCTCTTTTCAATCTCATCTCTTCACTTTCACGGTTTCCTTATTATGGTTTCACTACTCAAACTTAATTAAACAATTTCAAACAGAATAAAGTATGCTCAACAATTAAACAGGAAGTATGCAAATAAAACAAATAAGCATTTAGCACACATATCTATATTGCCTAATTCGCAGTACATTCGCAATCCATCCATTCGGATTGCGGGAAACCGCATTACGGGATCACAGCACTCTCACTTACTTGGACGACGAATCATCTGAAAGCTTTCCAAGGTTCCCAGTCGCTAACCTTGCCACGTTTCCTTCGCGTCCGACACCCGAACTAGAACACTTTTCCCCGTGCGTTAGAACGTTTTCGATAATTTCTTAATTTCGTTTTGAAAACTCTTTGGAATAATTCTTTTCTTTAAAATACATTACCAATTTTCAAAGATTCCAAAACCAAATCGGATTTCAAATAAAAAGATTTTCAAGAAGACTTTAAAACAAATTACAAAATTTATCTTTATTAAAACCAAATCCATCTTTCTTAATTCAAAAACACTTTGTTTATAAAAATCATTTTCTTGAACCATTAAACAAAATTCAAACTCTAGAAAATAAGGTTCTAAAACCACATCAAATTGATTCATTTATTAAACATCGTTCAAAGAAGGTCATACCAAATCTCAAATTAATTTAAGTAGTTTAAATCATACCCTTTAAATAAAATATTTTTAATTTCTTTAAAATACACAAACAAAGCCCGCCAACAGAATCCAAAACAATTTCAATTCAGTACATCCAATTGGCACAAAACAGCATACACAAGTTTTAAAGCATACAAAGCACACATCATACAAATCATATTTTTAATCACTTAAAAATCATTAGTTATGTTATAATCTTAATAAATTAATTTAATTACACTTAAGAAAATAATTTAAACTCAATCCTCTAATTAATTTAACAAAACCGAATCACTCACATGGTTAACAACTTCTAATCACAAGTATTTTAAAACCAAAAATCATTAAATTAATATTACAAAATTTCTTTTCACATAATCAAATCAAACCAAAAGAATTAAAAGAATTATACATCACTTTCATCAAACACATAACACTAGGTATCTAGGAACATAGTTATCATCATGGTCATTTTATGAAAATAATTTTCCTACCAATTAACTATATGTTGGCCGAATTATACACACAATTTTGCAAAGATTTAATGCACACATAAAAACATACAAACATGAGATCATTTTCTTTCTTTTATGAGTAAAAACCGAGAGCATGCAGTAAAGAAAATCAACAATTTTAATTTATCTTCGAGACTTTAAATCAAACAATAATTTGAATCACAATTCACATGCAATTTCTCTTAAATACTTAATCATTTCATGAATGTATTTTATTTTTAAATCTTAAAGTCAATTAGCATTATCATGCATGCAACCTATATGAGGGACAAACCTAGCTACTTATTTTTCCTAGGTTGGCCGAAACATCATCATGAAAAAAGGCATGGTTTCTCATTCATTTTCAACATGCAAAAACCATAAAATCAAATCAATTCATGGAAAACAACACATTACATTATTTATTCACATCAACCTTCACAAAATAAATTCAAAACCATCATTTTCTCAAAACAAAAATAAAGATTTAATTTTAGCTTCATAAGAACAACATGCATGTGTCATAAATCATTAGATCTTCTCTTAAAATAAACATGCATTCAACTTTTCAAAACCAAAAAGCATAGATCCTAGCTTAATCCAATCAGGGCCGAATGACCTCCTAAAAAAATAGTTCATGCACATAATCAATCACTCAATGAAAATCATGTTTATGCTTGAAAATCATTTTTAAGACTTAGTTTCTTTAATCTTTTTAAAACCGAATCATATAAAAAAAAGAAACACAATCTTTTCACTTGAAAATAACATGCAAGTCAAGGATCTAAACATTTTTAATTCACCTAACAAAAAAATAATTACATGCACATACTCAAAACAAATAAGATCAACACAAAATTAACATGCAAGACTAGATCATGAATTTATTTATCAAATAACCACATAAACACACATATAGATCACGGATCTAAACAAGAAAATAGACATGCAAGAAGGATTTATGTTGAGCCTTAAAAATCTTAAGCCATACTTTAGATCTTTAAAGTTTTAGTTAGAAAAATACTAGATCCATCAACAAGAACCTTAACCGAAGCATCACACATAAGGTCACACATATTACAAATTATTTAGGTGCTTAAAGTCCAAAATCAAAAGAGAACAACACATAAGTTCATCTTTCAACTTAGAAAAATCAACATGCAAAGAAGAAAAAGAAGATTTATAAACTAGAAAAGAAAAATCTATACTATTACAAATCTTCTCCAAACTCTTCAAGTCCTACCATGATAGAGGTTGGTCTTCTAGCTTTCCTACACTTAGATCTTCAAGGGACAAGGCTAGATTTAGTTGAAATTTCCTCTTACTCCTCCTACATCACTCTCGGCCACCTCTCTCTCTCTTTCTTTCTATTTTCTTTTCTTTTCTTTCTCTAAGAGGTTGATGAATCTCTTAGAGTATGTTTAGTGTTGGTGTGGAGAAATGAAAAGGGTGAAGGGAAATGAAAAATGAGAGAATGAACTAAGGCTCCACTAATTTATAAGCAAATTTATTTTCCCACTTGTGTCCTTATGGGTGGTTCGGCCATGAGCACTAGGGAGGGGTAGTCTTGGGCTTCCAATTAATTGCATGGGTTGAAGTTATCAAATGGAAGGGGACAAGGTAGAGTGGCCTAGGGTTTTAGGGGCCATCTAGGCTTAACTATTAGTTAGCAACTATTTAGGGTTTGGTTATAATTCTAGTTTGGTTACTCACATGGTTTCCTAATTCCTTAACCTCCAAGCTTCTTCTAGAATTTTATATTCCTAGCATACATACACACTTACACACGTACATACATGCACACATATACATACATACACACTCATACAAGCCGTACCATGCACTCACATACATATACATTTTTCATTTTATTTTCTTAATCTTATTTACTTAAACATTCTAATTATTAATTCATACACTAATAAAATAACTCAAACAATCACATTCACACTTCAAACACACATTAAAACAAGCACTTATCACATAAGAATTTCAAGCCAAATCAATAGATTTATTTTCTTTAAAGCAAATTCTCGAAAATTCGTATTTTATAATTCTGAAAATAAATTTTTATAAAACAACCCATAAAATTATAAAAGTTATATTTTCAAAATCTACGTTTTAAGACGATCGTTTTGATATAAAAATTATGAAAATCCGAGTTACAGTTCAAAAGATATGAATTTTCAAAGATACATATCCAAAAACTCCAAAATCACTTTTTAATAAAATCATCATTTTGCAAATCATCTTCATCGCAACAAAATCATTCACTTCTCTTTCATTAAAACATTTTGTTCATAAAAATCCTTGAAAATTAATACTTTATTTCTCTCTCATGTAAAACACTTTTCCAAAAATCTTTTTTAAAACAGAATTTCAGGGTTTATTTTAACAAAATTCGTTCTCGCACGTACGGGAAAAATGCGGGGTGTTACATGCAACACAAAGATGAGGGGCTTAAGGAAAATAAGAAACTTATGGAGGAAGGCAAGGAGTCAGAGTTTCAAGAAGGAAAAGATGGAATCCTTCGCTTTAGAGCAAGGATTTGTGTGCCTGATGATTTGGAGGTAAGAAGGATGATTCTGGATGAAGCGCATAAGAGCAAGATGAGTATGCATCCAGGAGTTACCAAAATGTATCAGGATTTGAAGAAGATGTTTTGGTGGCCTGGCTTAAAGAAGGACGTGGCTAAGTATGTGGCATGTTGTTTGGTGTGTCAGAAGGCGAAGGTGGAACATCAAAAGCCAGGAGGAGAATTACTTCCCTTAGAGATTCCATTATGGTAACGGGATAGTATCTCGATGGATTTTGTGTCTGGATTGTCAAGAACAGCTACTGGTCATGATGCAATCTGGGTGATCGTGGATCGTTTGACCAAGTCGGCGCATTTTATTCCCATTAATATGCGCTACTCTTTTGAAAAGCTCACTCAGTTGTATATCAAGGAAGTTGTTTGTGACACCCTTCCGGATTACCCAAATATAATCTAGTATTTATGCTTTATATTGGATAATATATGGACTTGTGAGCTTTGAAAATATGGTAAATGAAATTTTCTTTAAAGCGGGTGCACAATTCATCAAATGGAACTCTTGGAGAATAAATTCTAAAATCCTTTAAAACACTTGTATCAAGTTCGGCGATTTCTAAAACCTTTTCTCAAACAGGATAACATTCGTTCTTTAAAAATTTCTTTACATTTTACAATCAATTGAAGCTACCCATACTTTGTTCAATAAAACTGATATCGTCAATTAATACTTATGGCCGAGCTCATTTATAAGTTAAATCAGAGTAAGCGGAAATTACTGGACTATGCTACTGATATGATATAAACATAGATTTTCATATATACGAAAGAGTCATACATACATAGTCCATGAGATAAGTCACCAAGTTCCAAAAATATAACAACTCCGTGTAAACAGATCTACATCACTATGCTACTATAACCCTAGAGTAAAACATATGTACAATATATACATAATCAAAATACAACCCTAGGGATAGTCACGTAGATCCATCAGCATCAGATGCAGTAGTAGCAGCAGTAGTAGTCTCCCAAAAACATAGGTAATAAGGTAGTAGCATCATCATCACAGCAGCAGCAGCACATCTCCTCCACAGCACAGATCCAAGGGTCCACGTCATACACCATATGCACGTACCTAGGGATCATCGTCCCTCCAGTCACTCCCAGTAGAATGCACGACAGGCTCGCTCCCACTCTCGTCCTCCACCGGATCCTCCTCGATCTCATCCGAGGGAGAGTGTACCCTACCACTGGGTACCGGGTTAGGTGATGGTGAAACCCTGACGGGGCTACTCGGATAAGAAGGGGGAGTCTCCTCGCGGACAACTCTCGACATAAAACGGTGAGAGCGGGTAGGTCGAAAATGAAAGCTGTGGTAAGAGCGAGCTGGTCGCATGGGAGGTGGTCCATGATAAGTATAAAACGGGGGTACATGCATAGTGTATATGATGGGAATCCTAAACCTACGAGGACGGAATCGCATCAGCGGGTTAGGGTGGTAGAATGTGAACTCTACCTCCCCCTCATACACCGCGCGATGGTCCTCATAGATCCATACGCCACTAGGAAGTGGCCGGATCTCGATGCAAGCAATGTAACGAGACATCACCTACAAGGGCATAGGGGTAAGCAATTCTACTCACATAATCAATAGAGAATAAATCATGCAACATATGAAAGATAATAATGCATCAATTAATAACAATCACAATTAGCATCTAGCAAGTATCAGATGCACATAGGATGCTCACACTTAATTCAGGTATATCAATTGCATTAAGTGAATGACATGATGCATGACTTTAACTCTCAACTTATCTCCACATTTTCTAAGTCACTCTCTGACGTCCATCCTTGACAACCCAGCACTCCACAGTGCGTTGTATTCCTAGGTATACAACAATTCGTACATTCACCTAGAATGTACACGACAAGCTTGGAATCCATGCCACCCGAGCATAGTTATAACGTGCCACCCGAGCATCGTCCCGTCATCCAAACGGTCCGTCATCCAAACGGTATAACCATATCGGCATCCACTAAGCCGACCACGTCAACAACGTGTCATCAAGCAAGCGTATTGGCACTCCCAGAGGCCCTCCACATGTTTACCAAAAACATGATATACGTCCTACCATCCAAACTCCAGAATGAATGCATTTTAGACTTAGGGGAAATTGATTAATACATTACTTGCCACCTAGGCTTAATTTTCAAAATGGATCGTCACCGAACGATCTAATTGTATTTATCAATTTCTCTAAGTCTTTGATCCCTTGAATTATCCTTATTAATTCCTTAATTAATTAAGTTAGAATTGAAAATGATGTTTCCAGATTCTGGGCATTTTACTCGAGTAAAGTTCAGAATACTCGAGTGTTCTGGAGATTTTCCAGATTACTCGAGTGTTCTTAAGCTTACTCGAGTGTTCATGTCTTTCTGAGGATTTGGGTTTGAATTTCAACAATTTACTCGAGTAGTTCATGAGTTACTCGAGTGTTCTTGGACTTTTCCAGAATACTCGAGTGACTTTGAATGTCTCGAGTGTTTGACCTATAAAAATTCTCAGTTCATGCCCGATACTCGAGTATCATACAAAATACTCGAGTGTTCTTATGAAATTTGCTTTATTTTGAACACGATTTACTCGAGTACTTTGCCATTTACTCGAGTGTTTCGCAGCTGACAGTACTGAAAACTGGTTTTAACATGCCATTTTCATTTCTACTCAATTTAAGTCCATTTCAGGGATCCACAGAGTTAACATATCATTAATCAAACATGTTACAACACTTATTTCAATTCAAAACACAGAATTGACAGAGAAATCATTGATTATGCATAAAAAGGCATTTTAACAACTCAATACCTCAAATCACACAATAAGCATAATATTCATGAAACAAAGCTCATTTAAGTTCACATGCATGATAACAAACTTGCTCAATACGGATTTAGAGCATGGATTGGTCTCCAAACCAAAGTTCCTATAGAATCTAAGCCCTTAGAGCCTCTTGGTGGCTCTCTAACACATTTAATGGATTTCAAACTCTATCTAGTGAATATAATTACTTCCCCTTACCTCTCAAACTTGAATCAACAGAAAGACTCCAAAGAAAAGCTCTCCAAACCCAGAAATCCACTTGAGCTTCACATGCATGACAGTTTTGAGTGCACCACCAAAACCGAATTGGTTCACCCATGAAACAGAGATAAGAATTGAGGAAAGTTAGGTTTCTAGACTCTATACCACATCAACTAACTAAAGGAATCGAGTTTGAGACTCAAGAACTCAAGAGCTTACCAAAATCGATGATCTCAGTGAGCTCCAGAAACTGAACTTGACAGAAAAACTCCAACTTCCAAGCTTCGATTCCAACAGCACACTCACTCTCAGCTCTCAATTTCGGTGTCTATACAAAGCTCGTGATGTGAGCTTTGTATTCGTGTATGATTTGTGATTCAATTTGAACTCAGAGAAGAGAATCGATTCAGTGAAGTTATGAACCCTAACTTCATCAACCAGAAGAATGATCAACAAAATTCTTCACCAAGGTTCGTTGATGAGCTTAAATAGGAGATGAGGACACACATGCTGCTCGACACGACGCCATTGACGTGCTGGGAAAGACGATTTCGTGTCAACACACGAGAATCGTTGGCTGTGACTCACCAAACGCACTAACTCGTGCAGTTTGACCCAGAATACTCGAGTGTTTCTGATAATATCGAGTATTTTACCCAGATTTTGAAAAATAATTATTTTATTTACCTTCCCTCCAAAACCCTTCCTATAATTGCTTCTAGGTCCCAACCCAGGGACTAATATGCAAAATATACATTTTAGGCATTTAAATTATTTATTAAATAATTTCTCACATACAAGCTAATTATATACACACATATTTTAATCAAGGATTAATTCGAAAACTATTAATTATAATTAAATTATAATTAACATTTCATTAATCGGGGATTAAAATTTTGGGGTGTTACATTGTTCGTCTGCATGGGGTACCATCAGGTATCGTGTCAGATCGTGATCCGAGATTTTCATCGAAATTTTGGCAAGATCTACATAGAGCCTTGGGTTCAAGACTAAAGTTGAGTTCTGCATACCTTTTCTTTAGTCTTACTCATCGCTCATCCTTCACTTAATTATACTCATGTTTCGCATTCACATTCTCTTTTCTCTTTTCAATCTCATCTCTTCACTTTCACGGTTTCCTTATTATGGTTTCACTACTCAAACTTAATTAAACAATTTCAAACAGAATAAAGTATGCTCAACAATTAAACAGGAAGTATGCAAATAAAACAAATAAGCATTTAGCACACATATCTTTATTGCCTAATTCGCAGTACATTCGCAATCCATCCATTCGGATTGCGGGCAACCGCGTTACGGGATCACAACACTCTCACTCACCTGGATGACGAATCATCCGAAAGCTTTCCAAAGTTCCCAGTCGCTAACCTTGCCACGTTTCCTTCGCGTCCGACACCCGAACTAGAACATTTTTCCCCGTGCGTTAGAACGTTTTCGATAATTTCTTAATTTCGTTTTGAAAACTCTTTGGAATAATTCTTTTCTTTAAAATACATTACCAATTTCCAAAGATTCCAAAACCAAATCGGATTTCAAATAAAAATATTTTCAAGAAGACTTTAAAACAAATTACAAAATTTATCTTTATTAAAACCAAATCCATCTTTCTTAATTCAAAAACACTTTGTTTATAAAAATCATTTTCTTGAACCATTAAACAAAATTCAAACTCTAGAAAATAAGGTTCTAAAACCACATCAAATTGATTCATTTATTAAACATCGTTCAAAGAAGGTCATACCAAATCTCAAATTAATTTAAGTAGTTTAAATCATACCCTTTAAATAAAATATTTTTAATTTCTTTAAAATACACAAACAAAGCCCACCAACAGAATCCAAAACAATTTCAATTCAGTACATCCAATTGGCACAAAACAGCATACACAAGTTTTAAAGCATACAAAGCACACATCATACAAATCATATTTTTAATCACTTAAAAATCATTAGTTATGTTATAATCTTAATAAATTAATTTAATTACACTTAAGAAAATAATTTAAACTCAATCCTCTAATTAATTTAACAAAACCGAATCACTCACATGGTTAACAACTTCTAATCACAAGTATTTTAAAACCAAAAATCATTAAATTAATATTACAAAATTTCTTTTCACATAATCAAATCAAACCAAAAGAATTAAAAGAATTATACATCACTTTCATCAAACACATAACACTAGGTATCTAGGAACATAGTTATCATCATGGTCATTTTATGAAAATAATTTTCCTACCAATTAACTATATGTTGGCCGAATTATACACACAATTTTGCAAAGATTTAATGCACACATAAAAACATACAAACATGAGATCATTTTCTTTCTTTTATGAGTAAAAACCGAGAGCATGCAGTAAAGAAAATCAACAATTTTAATTTATCTTCAAGACTTTAAATCAAACAATAATTTGAATCACAATTCACATGCAATTTCTCTTAAATACTTAATCATTTCATGCATGTATTTTATTTTTAAATCTTAAAGTCAATTAGCATTATCATGCATGCAACCTATATGAGGGACAAACCTAGCTACTTATTTTTCCTAGGTTGGCCGAAACATCATCAAGAAAAAAGGCATGGTTTCTCATTCATTTTCAACATGCAAAAACCATAAAATCAAATCAATTCATGGAAAACAACACATTACATTATTTATTCACATCAACCTTCACAAAATAAATTCAAAACCATCATTTTCTCAAAACAAAAATAAAGATTTAATTTTAGCTTCATAAGAACAACATGCATGTGTCATAAATCATTAGATCTTCTCTTAAAATAAACATGCATTCAACTTTTCAAAACCAAAAAGCATAGATCCTAGCTTAATCCAATCATGGCCGAATGGCCTCCTAAAAAAATAGTTCATGCACATAATCAATCACTCAATGAAAATCATGTTTATGCTTGAAAATCATTTTTAAGACTTAGTTTCTTTAATCTTTTTAAAACCGAATCATATAAAAAAAAGAAACACAATCTTTTCACTTGAAAATAACATGCAAGTCAAGGATCTAAACATTTTTAATTCACCTAACAAAAAAATAATTACATGCACATACTCAAAACAACTAAGATCAACACAAAATTAACATGCAAGACTAGATCATGAATTTATTTATCAAATAACCACATAAACACACATATAGATCACGGATCTAAACAAGAAAATAGACATGCAAGAAGGATTTCTGTTGAGCTTTAAAATCTTAAGCCATACTTTAGATCTTTAAAGTTTTAGTTAGAAAAATACTAGATCTATCAACAAGAACCTTAACCGAAGCATCACACATAAGGTCACACATATTACAAATTATTTAGGTCCTTAAAGTCCAAAATCAAAAGTGAACAACACATAAGTTCATCTTTCAACTTAGAAAAATCAACATGCAAAGAAGAAAAAGAAGATCTATAAACTAGAAAAGAAAAATCTATACTATTACAAATCTTCTCCAAACTCTTCAAGTCCTACCATGATAGAGGTTGGTCTTCTAGCTTTCCTACACTTAGATCTTCAAGGGACAAGGCTTGATTTAGTTGAAATTCCCTCTTCCTCTTCCTACATCACTCTCGGCCACCTCTCTCTCTTTCTTTCTATTTTCTTTTCTTTTCTTTCTCTAAGAGGTTGATGAGTCTCTTAGAGTATGTTTAGTGTTGGTGTGGAGAAATGAAAAGGGTGAAGGGAAATGAAAAATGAGAGAATGAACTAAGGCTCAACTAATTTATAAGCAAATTTATTTTCCCACTTGTGTCCTTATGGGTGGTTCGGCCATGAGCACTAGGGAGGGGTAGTCTTGGGCTTCCAATTAATTGCATGGGTGGAAGTTATCAAATGGAAGGGGACAAGGTAGAGTGGCCTAGGGTTTTAGGGGCCATCTAGGCTTAACTATTAGTTAGCAACTATTTAGGGTTTGGTTATAATTCTAGTTTGGTTACTCACATGGTTTCCTAATTCCTTAACCTCCAAGCTTCTTCTAGAATTTTATATTCCTAGCGTACATACACACTTACACACGTACATACATGCACACATATACATACATACACACTCATACAAGCCGTACCATGCACTCACATACATATACATTTTTCATTTTATTTTCTTAATCTTATTTACTTAAACATTCTAATTATTAATTCATACACTAATAAAATAACTCAAACAATCACATTCACACATCAAACACACATTAAAACAAGCACTTATCACATAAGAATTTCAAGCCAAATCAATAGATTTATTTTCTTTAAAGCAAATTCTCGAAAATTCGTATTTTATAATTCTGAAAATAAATTTTTATAAAACAACCCATAAAATTCTAAAAGTTATATTTTCAAAATCTACGTTTTAAGACGATCGTTTTGATATAAAAATCATGAAAATCCGAGTTACAGTTCAAAAGATATGAATTTTCAAAGATACATATCCAAAAACTCCAAAATCACTTTTTAATAAAATCATCATTTTGCAAATCATCTTCATCGCAACAAAATCATTCACTTCTCTTTTATGAAAACATTTTGTTCATAAAAATCCTTGAAAATTAATACTTTATTTCTCTCTCATGTACAACACTTTTCCAAAAATCTTTTATAAAACAAAATTTCAGGGTTTATTTTAACAAAATTCGTTCTCGCACGTACGGGAAAAATGCGGGGTGTTACATGCAACACAAAGATGAGGGGCTTAAGGAAAAGAAGAAACTTATGGAGGAAGGCAAGGAGTCAGAGTTTCAAGAAGGAAAAGATGGAATCCTTCGCTTTAGAGAAAGGATTTGTGTGCCTGATGATTTGGAGGTAAGAAGGATGATTCTGGATGAAGCGCATAAGAGCTAGATGAGTATGCATCCAGGAGTTACCAAAATGTATCAGGATTTGAAGAAGATGTTTTGGTGGCCTGGCTTAAAGAAGGACGTGGCTAAGTATGTGGCATGTTGTTTGGTGTGTCAGAAGGCGAAGGTGGAACATCAAAAGCCAGGAGGAGAATTACTTCCCTTAGAGATTCCATTATGGAAATGGGATAGTATCTCGATGGATTTCGTGTCTGGATTGTCAAGAACAGCTACTGGTCATGATGCAATCTGGGTGATCGTGGATCGTTTGACCAAGTCGGCGCATTTTATTCCCATTAATATGCGCTACTCTTTGGAAAAGCTCACTCAGTTGTATATCAAGGAAGTTGTTCGTCTGCATGGGGTACCATCAGGTATCGTGTCAGATCGTGATCCGAGATTTTCATCGAAATTTTGGCAAGATCTACATAGAGCCTTGGGTTCAAGACTAAAGTTGAGTTCTACATACCTTTTCTTTAGTCTTACTCATCGCTCATCCTTCACTTAATTATACTCATGTTTCGCATTCACATTCTCTTTTCTCTTTTCAATCTCATCTCTTCACTTTCACGGTTTCCTTATTATGGTTTCACTACTCAAACTTAATTAAACAATTTCAAACAGAATAAAGTATGCTCAACAATTAAACAGGAAGTATGCAAATAAAACAAATAAGCATTTAGCACACATATCTATATTGCCTAATTCGCAGTACATTCGCAATCCATCCATTCGGATTGCGGGCAACCGCGTTACGGGATCACAACACTCTCACTCACCTGGATAACGAATCATCCAAAAGCTTTCCAAAGTTCCCAGTCGCTAACCTTGCCATGTTTCCTTCGCGTCCGACACCCGAACTAGAACATTTTTCCCCGTGCGTTAGAACGTTTTCGAAAATTTCTTAATTTCGTTTTGAAAACTCTTTGGAATAATTCTTTTCTTTAAAATACATTACCAATTTCCAAAGATTCCAAAACCAAATCGGATTTCAAATAAAAATATTTTCAAGAAGACTTTAAAACAAATTACAAAATTTATCTTTATTAAAACCAAATCCATCTTTCTTAATTCAAAAACACTTTGTTTATAAAAATCATTTTCTTGAACCATTAAACAAAATTCAAACTCTAGAAAATACGGTTCTAAAACCACATCAAATTGATTCATTTATTAAACATCGTTCAAAGAAGGTCATACCAAATCTCAAATTAATTTAAGTAGTTTAAATCATACCCTTTAAATAAAATATTTTTAATTTCTTTAAAATACACAAACAAAGCCCACCAACAGAATCCAAAACAATTTCAATTCAGTACATCCAATTGGCACAAAACAGCATACACAAGTTTTAAAGCATACAAAGCACACATCATACAAATCATATTTTTAATCACTTAAAAATCATTAGTTATGTTATAATCTTAATAAATTAATTTAATTACACTTAAGAAAATAATTTAAACTCAATCCTCTAATTAATTTAACAAAACCGAATAACTCACATGGTTAACAACTTCTAATCACATGTATTTTAAAACCAAAAATCATTAAATTAATATTACAAAATTTCTTTTCACATAATCAAATCAAACCAAAAGAATTAAAATAATTATACATCACTTTCATCAAACACATAACACTAGGTATCTAGGAACATAGTTATCATCATGGTCATTTTATGAAAATAATTTTCCTACCAATTAACTATATGTTGGCCGAATTATACACACAATTTTGCAAAGATTTAATGCACACATAAAAACATACAAACATGAGATCATTTTCTTTCTTTTATGAGTAAAAACCGAGAGCATGCAGTAAAGAAAATCAACAATTTTAATTTATGTTCAAGACTTTAAATCAAACAATAATTTGAATCACAATTCACATGCAATATCTCTTAAATACTTAATCATTTCATGCATGTATTTTATTTTTAAATCTTAAAGTCAATTAGCATTAGCATGCATGCAACCTATATGTGGGACAAACCTAGCTACTTATTTTTCCTAGGTTGGCCGAAACATCATCATTAAAAAAGGCATGGTTTCTCATTCATTTTCAACATGCAAAAACCATAAAATCAAATCAATTCATGGAAAACAACACATTACATTATTTATTCACATCAACCTTCACAAAATAAATTCAAAACCATCATTTTCTCAAAACAAAAATAAAGATTTAATTTTAGCTTCATAACAACAACATGCATTGTGTCATAAATCATTAGATCTTCTCTTAAAATAAACATGCATTCAACTTTTCAAAACCAAAAAGCATAGATCCTAGCTTAATCCAATCATGGCCGAATGGCCTCCTAAAAAAATAGTTCATGCACATAATCAATCACTCAATGAAAATCATGTTTATGCTTGAAAATCATTTTTAAGACTTAGTTTCTTTAATCTTTTTAAAACCGAATCATATAAAAAAAAGAAACACAATCTTTTCACTTGAAAATAACATGCAAGTCAAGGATCTAAACATTTTTAATTCACCTAACAAAAAAATAATTACATGCACATACTCAAAACAACTAAGATCAACACAAAATTAACATGCAAGACTAGATCATGAATTTATTTATCAAATAACCACATAAACACACATATAGATCACGGATCTAAAGAAGAAAATAGACATGCAAGAAGGATTTATGTTGAGCTTTAAAAATCTTAAGCCATACTTTAGATCTTTAAAGTTTTAGTTAGAAAAATACTAGATCCATCAACAAGAACCTTAACCGAAGCATCACACATAAGGTCACACATATTACAAATTATTTAGGTCCTTAAAGTCCAAAATCAAAAGTGAACAACACATAAGTTCATCTTTCAACTTAGAAAAATCAACATGCAAAGAAGAAAAAGAAGATCTATAAACTAGAAAAGAAAAATCTATACTATTACAAATCTTCTCCAAACACTTCAAGTCCTACCATGATAGAGGTTGGTCTTCTAGATTTCCTACACTTAGATCTTCAAGGGACAAGGCTTGATTTAGTTGAATTTCCCTCTTCCTCCTCCTACATCACTCTCGGCCACCTCTCTCTCTTTCTTTCTATTTTCTTTTCTTTACTTTCTCTAAGAGGTTGATGAGTCTCTTAGAGTATGTTTAGTGTTGGTGTGGAGAAATGAAAAGGGTGAAGGGAAATGAAAAATGAGAGAATGAACTAAGGCTCAACTAATTTATAAGCAAATTTATTTTCCCACTTGTGTCCTTATGGGTGGTTCGGCCATGAGCACTAGGGAGGGGTAGTCTTGGGCTTCCAATTAATTGCATGGGTGGAAGTTATCAAATGGAAGAGGACAAGGTAGAGTGGCCTCGGGTTTTAGGGGCCATCTAGGCTTAACTATTAGTTAGCAACTATTTAGGGTTTGGTTATAATTCTAGTTTGGTTACTCACATGGTTTCCTAATTCCTTAACCTCCAAGCTTCTTCTAGAATTTTATATTCCTAGCATACATACACACTTACACACGTACATACATGCACACATATACATACATACACACTCATACAAGCCGTACCATGCACACACATACACATACATTTTTCATTTTATTTTCTTAATCTTATTTACTTAAAGATTCTAATTATTAATTCATACACTAATGCAATAAATAAAACAATCACATTCACACATCAAACACACATTAAAACAAGCACTTATCACATAAGAATTTCAAGCCAAATCAATAGATTTATTTTTTTAAAGCAAATTCTCGAAAATTCGTATTTTATAATTCTGAAAATAAATTTTTATAAAACAACCCAGAAAATTTTAAAAGTAATATTTTAAAAATCTACGTTTTAAGACGATCGTTCTGATATAAAAATCATGAAAATCCGAGTTACGGTTCAAAAGATATGAATTTTCAAAGATAGATATCCAAAAACTCCAAAATCACTTTTTAATAAAATCATCATTTTGCAAATCATCGTCATCGCAACAAAATCGTTCACTTCTCTTTCATGAAAACATTTTGTCCATAAAAATCCTTGAAAATTAATACTTTATTTCTCTCTCATGTAAAACACTTTTCCAAAAATCTTTTATAAAACAAAATTTCAGGGTTTATTTTAAAAAAATTCGTTCTCGCACGTATGGGAAAAATGCGGGGTGTTACATGCAACACAAAGATGAGGGGCTTAAGGAAAAGAAGAAACTTATGGAGGAAGGCAAGGAGTCAGAGTTTCAAGAAGGAAAAGATGGAATCCTTCGCTTTAGAGAAAGGATTTGTGTGCCTAATGATTTGGAGGTAAGAAGGATGATTCTGGATGAAGCGCATAAGAGCAAGATGAGTATGCATCCAGGAGTTACCAAAATGTATCAGGATTTGAAGAAGATGTTTTGGTGGCCTGGCTTAAAGAAGGACGTGGCTAAGTATGTGGCATGTTGTTTGGTGTGTCAGAAGGCGAAGGTGGAACATCAAAAGCCAGGAGGAGAATTACTTCCCTTAGAGATTCCATTATGGAAATGGGATAGTATCTCGATGGATTTCGTGTCTGGATTGTCAAGAACAGCTACTGGTCATGATGCAATCTGGGTGATCGTGGATCGTTTGACCAAGTCGGCGCATTTTATTCCCATTAATATGCGCTACTCTTTGGAAAAGCTCACTCAGTTGTATATCAACGAAGTTGTTCGTCTGCATGGGGTACCATCAGGTATCGTGTCAGATCGTGATCCGAGATTTTCATCGAAATTTTGGCAAGATCTACATAGAGCCTTGGGTTCAAGACTAAAGTTGAGTTCTACATACCTTTTCTTTAGTCTTACTCATCGCTCATCCTTCACTTAATTATACTCATGTTTCGCGTTCACATTCTCTTTTCTCTTTTCAATCTCATCTCTTCACTTTCACGGTTTCCTTATTATGGTTTCACTACTCAAACTTAATTAAACAATTTCAAACAGAATAAAGTATGCTCAACAATTAAACAGGAAGTATGCAAATAAAACAAATAAGCATTTAGCACACATATCTATATTGCCTAATTCGCAGTACATTCGCAATCCATCCATTCGGATTGCGGGCAACCGCGTTACGGGATCACAGCACTCTCACTCACCTGGATAACGAATCATCCAAAAGCTTTCCAAAGTTCCCAGTCGCTAACCTTGCCACGTTTCCTTCGCGTCCGACACCCGAACTAGAACATTTTTCCCCGTGCGTTAGAACGTTTTCGATAATTTCTTAATTTCGTTTTGAAAACTCTTTGGAATAATTCTTTTCTTTAAAATACATTACCAATTTCCAAAGATTCCAAAACCAAATCGGATTTCAAATAAAAATATTTTCAAGAAGACTTTAAAACAAATTACAAAATTTATCTTTATTAAAACCAAATCCATCTTTCTTAATTCAAAAACACTTTGTTTATAAAAATCATTTTCTTGAACCATTAAACAAAATTCAAACTCTAGAAAATAAGGTTCTAAAACCACATCAAATTGATTCATTTATTAAACATCGTTCAAAGAAGGTCATACCAAATCTCAAATTAATTTAAGTAGTTTAAATCATACCCTTTAAATAAAATATTTTTAATTTCTTTAAAATACACAAACAAAGCCCACCAACAGAATCCAAAACAATTTCAATTCAGTACATCCAATTGGCACAAAACAGCATACACAAGTTTTAAAGCATACAAAGCACACATCATACAAATCATATTTTTAATCACTTAAAAATCATTAGTTATGTTATAATCTTAATAAATTAATTTAATTACACTTAAGAAAATAATTTAAACTCAATCCTCTAATTAATTTAACAAAACCGAATAACTCACATGGTTAACAACTTCTAATCACATGTATTTTAAAACCAAAAATCATTAAATTAATATTACAAAATTTCTTTTCACATAATCAAATCAAACCAAAAGAATTAAAAGAATTATACATCACTTTCATCAAACACATAACACTAGGTATCTAGGAACATAGTTATCATCATGGTCATTTTATGAAAATAATTTTCCTACCAATTAACTATATGTTGGCCGAATTATACACACAATTTTGCAAAGATTTAATGCACACATAAAAACATACAAACATGAGATCATTTTATTTCTTTTATGAGTAAAAACCGAGAGCATGCAGTAAAGAAAATCAACAATTTTAATTTATCTTCAAGACTTTAAATCAAACAATAATTTGAATCACAATTCACATGCAATTTCTCTTAAATACTTAATCATTTCATGCATGTATTTTATTTTTAAATCTTAAAGTCAATTAGCATTAGCATGCATGCAACCTATATGTGGGACAAACCTAGCTACTTATTTTTCCTAGGTTGGCCGAAACATCATCATGAAAAAAGGCATGGTTTCTCATTCATTTTCAACATGCAAAAACCATAAAATCAAATCAATTCATGGAAAACAACACATTACATTATTTATTCACATCAACCTTCACAAAATAAATTCAAAACCATCATTTTCTCATAACAAAAATAAAGATTTAATTTTAGCTTCATAACAACAACATGCATGTGTCATAAATCATTAGATCTTCTCTTAAAATAAACATGCATTCAACTTTTCAAAACCAAAAAGCATAGATCCTAGCTTAATCCAATCATGGCCGAATGGCCTCCTAAAAAAATAGTTCATGCACATAATCAATCACTCAATGAAAATCATGTTTATGCTTGAAAATCATTTTTAAGACTTAGTTTCTTTAATCTTTTTAAAACCGAATCATATAAAAAAAAGAAACACAATCTTTTCACTTGAAAATAACATGCAAGTCAAGGATCTAAACATTTTTAATTCACCTAACAAAAAAATAATTACATGCACATACTCAAAACAACTAAGATCAACACAAAATTAACATGCAAGACTAGATCATGAATTTATTTATCAAATAACCACATAAACACACATATAGATCACGGATCTAAACAAGAAAATAGACATGCAAGAAGGATTTATGTTGAGCTTTAAAAATCTTAAGCCATACTTTAGATCTTTAAAGTTTTAGTTAGAAAAATACTAGATCCATCAACAAGAACCTTAACCGAAGCATCACACATAAGGTCACACATATTACAAATTATTTAGGTCCTTAAAGTCCAAAATCAAAAGTGAACAACACATAAGTTCATCTTTCAACTTAGAAAAATCAACATGCAAAGAAGAAAAAGAAGATCTATAAACTAGAAAAGAAAAATCTATACTATTACAAATCTTCTCCAAACACTTCAAGTCCTACCATGATAGAGGTTGGTCTTCTAGCTTTCCTACACTTAGATCTTCAAGGGACAAGGCTTGATTTAGTTGAATTTCCCTCTTCCTCCTCCTACATCACTCTCGGCCACCTCTCTCTCTTTCTTTCTATTTTCTTTTCTTTACTTTCTCTAAGAGGTTGATGAGTCTCTTAGAGTATGTTTAGTGTTGGTGTGGAGAAATGAAAAGGGTGAAGGGAAATGAAAAATGAGAGAATGAACTAAGGCTCAACTAATTTATAAGCAAATTTATTTTCCCACTTGTGTCCTTATGGGTGGTTCGGCCATGAGCACTAGGGAGGGGTAGTCTTGGGCTTCCAATTAATTGCATGGGTGGAAGTTATCAAATGGAAGAGGACAAGGTAGAGTGGCCTCGGGTTTTCAGGGCCATCTAGGCTTAACTATTAGTTAGCAACTATTTAGGGTTTGGTTATAATTCTAGTTTGGTTACTCACATGGTTTCCTAATTCCTTAACCTCCAAGCTTCTTCTAGAATTTTATATTCCTAGCATACATACACACTTACACACGTACATACATGCACACATATACATACATACACACACATACAAGCCGTACCATGCACACACATACACATACATTTTTCATTTTATTTTCTTAATCTTATTTACTTAAAGATTCTATTTATTAATTCATACACTAATGCAATAAATAAAACAATCACATTCACACATCAAACACACATTAAAACAAGCACTTATCACATAAGAATTTCAAGCCAAATCAATAGATTTATTTTTTTAAAGCAAATTCTCGAAAATTCGTATTTTATAATTCTGAAAATAAATTTTTATAAAACAACCCAGAAAATTCTAAAAGTAATATTTTAAAAATCTACGTTTTAAGACGATCGTTCTGATATAAAAATCATGAAAATCCGAGTTACAGTTCAAAAGATATGAATTTTCAAAGATAGATATCCAAAAACTCCAAAATCACTTTTTAATAAAATCATCATTTTGCAAATCATCTTCATCGCAACAAAATCGTTCACTTCTCTTTCATGAAAACATTTTGTCCATAAAAATCCTTGAAAATTAATACTTTATTTCTCTCTCATGTAAAACACTTTTCCAAAAATCTTTTATAAAACAAAATTTCAGGGTTTATTTTAAAAAAATTCGTTCTCGCACGTACGGGAAAAATGCGGGGTGTTACATGCAACACAAAGATGAGGGGCTTAAGGAAAAGAAGAAACTTATGGAGGAAGGCAAGGAGTCAGAGTTTCAAGAAGGAAAAGATGGAATCCTTCGCTTTAGAGAAAGGATTTGTGTGCCTAATGATTTGGAGGTAAGAAGGATGATTCTGGATGAAGCGCATAAGAGCAAGATGAGTATGCATCCAGGAGTTACCAAAATGTATCAGGATTTGAAGAAGATGTTTTGGTGGCCTGGCTTAAAGAAGGACGTGGCTAAGTATGTGGCATGTTGTTTGGTGTGTCAGAAGGCGAAGGTGGAACATCAAAAGCCAGGAGGAGAATTACTTCCCTTAGAGATTCTGTTATGGAAATGGGATAGTATCTCGATGGATTTCGTGTCTGGATTGCCAAGAACAGCTACTGGTCATGATGCAATCTGGGTGATCGTGGATCGTTTGACCAAGTCGGCGCATTTTATTCCCGTTAATATGCGCTACTCTTTGGAAAAGCTCACTTAGTTGTATATCAAGGAAGTTGTTCGTCTGCATGGGGTACCATCAGGTATCGTGTCAGATCGTGATCCGAGATTTTCATCGAAATTTTGGCAAGATCTACATAGAGCCTTGGGTTCAAGACTAAAGCTGAGTTCTGCATACCATCCGCAGACTGATGGCCAAACGGAGAGAACTATTCAGTCACTGGAGGACATCTTAAGAGCTTGTGTTTTGGAAGGCCAAGGGAATTGGGAGCAAATGTTGCCGCTCGTGGAATTTACTTACAACAATAGTTACCACGCGAGCATCGGTATGGCACCATTTGAAGCTCTATATGGAAGGAAATGTCAGACACCGTTATGTTGGTTCCAAGTGGGGGAGAATTCTCTGGTCGGACCAGATTTTTTATACAAAAGACCACAGAGAAGATTAAGATGATACAAGAAAAAAATGAAGACTGCTCAGAGTAGGCAGAAAAGCTACGCTGATAGGAGGAGGAAACCTCTAGAATTTGCTGAAGGAGACCATGTGTTCATTAGAATAGTACCAACAAAAGGTGTTAGTAGAGCCTTGAAAACCCAGAAACTATCACCTAAGTTTATTCGTCCCTACCAAATTCTTAAAAGAGTCGGCCCAGTAGCCTACCAATTAGCCCTGCCCCCATCGCTAGCTAATCTTCATAATGTGTTTCACGTATCTCAGCTGAAAAGATATGTCCATGACCCCACCATCATTCTTAGAATCCAACCTGATGACCTAGAAATCCATGAGAACCTAACCTTTGAAGCCATGCCTATTCGCATTGAAGATCGAAGAGTCAAGCAGCTTAGAGGGAAGGATATTTGTTTGGTCAAATTCGTCTTGGTTTGTGGTGATGTGATGGAAGCTTCTTGGGAATTAGAGGATAAGATGCGTCAGGACTATCCTGAATTGTTTGTATAAGTTGAATTTCGGGGACGAAATTCCTTGTAAGTGGGGGAGTAGTGTAACACCCCAAAATTTTAATCCCCGATTAATGAAATGTTAATTATAAAATTTATTATAATTAGTTATTTCTATTTTAATTATTGATTAAAATTCTGTGTTATGTGTCTAGGAAATGTGTATGCATTTATTTAATAAGTATATTTATGCATAAAATAAATATTTTGCATATTAGTCCCTGTGTTGGAACCTAAAAGTAATTATAGGAAAGGTTTTGGAGGAAAAGTAAATAAAATTATTATTTTTCAAAAACTGGGCAAAAATACTCGAGTATTTTCTTGACTACTCGAGTATTCTGGTCAGAGTTGCACGAGTTAGTGCGTTTGGTGAGTCACCACCAACGATTTCGTTTCGTTGACACGAAATCAGCCTCCAACCACGTCCATAGTTGTCGTGTCGATCTGCATGCAAGCTTCAAGCGTCTATTTAAGCCATTCATCAACGAATTTGAAGGCTTTGTTGATGAAATTGTGAGGTTAGGGTTCCGAATTTGTTTCTCTCGATTTCTCTTCATTTTTCAGTGTTAGAATTCGAGTGATACACGATTATGAAGCTCACATCCAGGGCTTCGTAAAGACACAAAGATTGTTAGTCAAAAACAAGTATAGAGTGAGAATCGAATCTGAGAAGGGAAGGAGTTGAAGCTGTTTTTCAGATCCTGGAGCTTACTTGAGCAATCGATTTTGGTAAGCCCTTGAATCTTTGAGACTTCAATTTCATTCCATTCTCTAGTATGTGTTGCAGAGAACGATTTCTAATTACTTTCCCCAATTATTTTGCATGATTTCACCATCAAAATCTCTGGTTTTATGACCTCACTCAAAACTGTGTTGCTGTCATATGGTTTTTAGGAAAACTAGCTTGGAGTTCGTTTTTCTATCCAATTTCAGTTCTCACACGAATTTGAGGTAAGGGAGAGTCTTTTTATGCACTAGATAGAGTTTAAATTCCATGATTTTCATTAGAGAGCCTCCAAGAGGCTCTAAGGGATTAGATTGAATAAGAACTTTGGTTTGGAGACCAACTCATGCTCTATGGTTGTTTTGAGCAAGTTTCATATGATGCATGCAAGCTGTAATGAGCTTTATTTCACAAGTTTATTGAGTATTTTGCAAATTAAGATGTTGAGTTGTGAAATTGTATGTTTTATGCACAAACCCTTGATTCTCTGTCATATTTGTTAATTGATGAGTTATAAGTGTTTGAGCATGTTCAATATGTGTTATATGAACTCTGTTGATCATTGGATTGGACAAAAAGTGGTTAAAATTGAAAATGGTATGTTAAAACCAAGTTTCCAGTCTGTTCTTCAAGAAAAGACTCGAGTACTTGCCTTGATACTCGAGTGAAACCTTGATAAAACAGTGTATTTTGTGTTAGAACACTCGAGTACCAGGTCCAGAACTCGAGTATTCACGGATTCATGGGGACACTTTATGGCAAACCACTCGAGTAATGCAAGAGTCACTCGAGTGTTCTGGAATTGATGAAGAACACTCGAGTACTCATTGATTTGGGTCCAATATATAGTGTTTTGAGCATTGATTTGACTCCCTTTTACTATGTGTTTAGCTTGTTTCTCAAGTATTTTGTAGGACTTTTTGTTAATACTTAGAAATAGTTTTTAGTTTTGAACCCTTTGAACGTTTTGATCCTTTTCGGGTATGTTTCAGGTACTCATGGAGCTTAAATGCAAAATATATTGATGGACTTGGATAGAGGATGAAAAGAGCTTCGAAACGGTCCAAGAACAGAGTAAAACGGAGTCCGGATGAGTCCGGGGCGGCCAAAACGGTCCAGGACGCGCGTGCTGAAATTGTGCAGTACCGTGCGCGCCCCAGGCGTGAGGACGGATGCGCCCTAGGCGCGCAAACCGCGTGAAAGTGACGCTGCTCGGTATTTTGGCCATAACTTGAGCTACGTTTATCCAAATAAGGCGATCGTGGTATCACTTTAAAGCTAAGGAAAAGATCTAAAACTTTTCCAGAAATAGCCTTGCTCAAATTCGTCCATCTTCATTGTCAAAATCAGGGCCGAAGTTGAGTGTCAGACATGAGAAAGCCCAATTGGGCCACTTCCGGATCAGTTTTGCTCCAATTCAATTAGGATTAGTTTTATCTTTTAAATATGCATATTTAGGACTAGGTTAGGCAGCCAACTAGAAGAGAAAAACAGAAATTAGATTTGAAGAGGGAGATTGCATTGATTTGGAGCAATTGGAGATTGAAGAATTTGGGGTAATTTGTCTATGAATTTCCCTATCATGTCTTCTCTTCTTCTTATTTCTATGTGTAACTAAAACCCTCGTGTTAGGAACACGGTGAATTTGTATGGCGTAGCTTATTTCAATTTATGATTTAGAGATTTCCTGTTTTTAATTCATGCGTTAATTGAGTTTTTATTGCATAGGTAAACCTGATCAATTTATGTTTTGGATTTCTTAATTCGTAACGAGAGTTAGAATTTTGAATAGGCTATGCAATTAACGGTATAATCAGTTTAGTTATAGAGATATGATTAAATGATTATTGACTTGGTAATTCCCTTGTGCTGAATATGATATTTTCTAATATTGTAATTTGTTGAGAGATCAAGGATTAAGTATTTAGGGAATAAGGGTAATGTTAGAGAGATCTAACTATTGATATTTGAGAGGAATTGTCCATGAATTAAAGGAAAGTCTAAATTATAATTGAATAAGTGAAACCTACAATGCAACCAACGTTCCTAACCACTTTTCTCCCATAGTTTCTCTAGTTTTATTTAATTTCAGCAACTTATTACTGCAGTTAATCATTGATTTTAAATCTGAATTTTAATTTAAACAAAGTTCTTAGTAATAGGATTTATTTTTAATTACATTAAGGTGAAAATATACTAAAAACACAACTCCCTGTGGGACGATATTCGGTCTTCCATAGACTATATTACTCGTTGACCCAGTCCACTTGCTGGTACATCAACACTCATGAATCACTCGAGTATTTTTATGAACCTGAAACCTAAATCCTCAGAAAGACATGAACAACTCGAGTAATTGAGAACAACTCGAGTAATCTGGAAATAATTGAAGAACACTCGAGTATTCTGAAGAACACTCGAGTAGTTTACCCAGAATATTAAAAATACCATTTTTAATTCTGAACCATTTAGTTAATGATTAAATAATAATAATCCAAGGGATCTGGACTTAAAAGAAATTGATTAATATAATTATACCGTTTGGATGACGAGACGTTGCTCGGGTGGCACGTTATATATATATATATATATATATATTAACCAATTTCCTTTAAGTTTAAAAATGATGCATTCATTCTGGAGTTCGGATGATAGATCGTTTATCATGTTTTGATAACATGAGGAGGGCCTCTGGGAGTGCCAATTGACGGCTCGCTTGATGACACGTTATGGTTGACGACGTGGTCGGCATAGTGAGATGCTGATATGGATATATCGTTTGGATGACGGGACGTTGCTCGGGTGGCACGTATTCCAAGCTTGTCGTGTACATTCTTGGTGAATGTACGAATGTTGTACACCTAGGAGTACAACGCACTGTTAAGTGCTGGACGGAGTAAAGGATGGACGTCAGAGAGTGTTATAGAATGATGGAGATAGGCTTGAGAGCTAGGTTCATACATCATGCCACTCATCTAAAAATGATGTTGATAAATGAAATAAGTCTGAGCATCCTACTTGCATTCAATAACTGCTAAGTGCTAAATGTGATTGTTGTTCATTGTTGCATATCTATACATTTACATTGTACATATATTTATGCTATATTGATTATGTGTATAGAATTGCTTACCCCTATTCCCTTGTAGGTGATGTCACGTTACATCGCTTGCATCGAGATCCGGCCACTTCCTAGTGGCATATGCATCTACGAGGACCATCGCGTGGTGTTCGAGGGGGAGGTAGAGATTACCTTCTACCACCCGAACCCGCTGATTCGATTCCGTCCTTGTAGGTTTAGGATTCCCATCATATACACTATGCACGTACCCCCTTTTTACACATATCATGGACCACCTCCCACGCGATCAGCTCGCTCATATCACAGTTTCCGTTTTCGACCTACCCGCTCACACCCTTTTTCTTCTAGAGTCGTTTGCGAGGAGACTCCCCCTTCTGATCCGAGGAGCCCAGTTAGGGTCACACCATCTCCTGACCCTGCACCCAGTGGTAGGGTACACTCTCCATCGGATGAGATCGAGGAGGATCCCGTGGAGGACGAGAGCGGAGGCGAGCCTGTCGTTCATTCTACCGGGAGCCAGTGGAGGGATGACGATCCCTAGGTATGTGTATATGGTATATGATGAGGATCAGGGGATCCGATGTGGGGATGTTGTGGAGGAGACACTGTTGCTGCTGCTGTTGATGTTGATGATGATGTTTTCTTTTTCTACCTGGAGACTGCTTCTACTATCACTACTACTACTGTTGCTGCCAGATCTATGTGACCACCTCTAGAGTTTCATATTTTTGTGATGTATATATTGTAGATATACTTTTGAGAACTCTAGGGCTATGGTCTTGTTTTGATGTAGATCTTTTATGGACTTGTATGGATCTTGGAGATACACCATGGGACTATGTACATCATGACTTATATATACATATACAAATTATGTTTGTCTAATAAAAATGCATAGTTCCATTATTTCCGCTTACTCTGATTTAACCTATTTAAAGAGTTCGGCTAGAAAAGAATCAAATGGTATCAGTTTTACAAAACGAAAGAAAAGATGGCATCGCTTACTTTCTATCATATAAATACGATTTCAAAATACGGATGCTATCCAACTTGTGAAAAGGTTTTAGAGAACGCCGAATTCAACACAATTGTTTAAAATGATATAGAAGTTATTCTCCAAGAATTCCATGTTTTGGTTTGTGCACCCGCCTTGAAAGAGAAATTTTTATTTTCACAATTTCTATATAACAAGTCCATATATCTTACCAATTTAACCTTAATTATGGTAATATTTACATTAAGAGAAGAGGGTGTCACACTGAGTGGTACGAGAGCAAAAGCCAGATCCTGTAGTAGTGGAAGCAGTTCTAGAAAGGTAGCCATCAACACCAAGCAGGTATCCACAGGGCATATTTATTGTTTTGAATGCTAGTATCTTGCTTGTTTTGAGCATTAGATACAATTGAATGTTTTGTTTGAAGTTATGGTAATCGCCTTAGTATAGGTGGTGTGATGAATGTTTCTCTAGTTCAACATATGTGACCATAAGCCCATAGCGCAGGTCTATTATGGCAACTAGAAACCAAAATCACACCAACGCGATGTTGGAGAGGATTACCGCGGTGTTGGAGTCCATGCAACAACAACAATCCCAGCAACCACCTCAACCGGTTAATCCACCTCACCAGTTCAATGTGGGTAATACCGAGGCGAAGAGTCTGGCTGATTTTAGGAGTTGTAATCCACCTAAGTTTGAAGGAGGATTTAAACCTTAGGAGGCTAATTAGTGGATTCACACCATGGAAAAGATTCTGAGAACCATGGATTGCACGGATGCTCAGAAAGTGGCATATGCAACCTACATGCTAGAGGATGAAGCTGAGAACTGGTGGAGTCACACGGTTCAGCTCCTACACTATGAAGGAAGAGATGTGAATTGGGGTGTGTTCATGGAGAAGTTCCTCAATAAATACTTCCCTGAGGACTTGAGGAGAAAGAAGGAGGTGGAATTCTTACAACTTAAGCAAGGAGACATGAGTGTGGGTGAGTACGCGGCTAAGTTTGAGGAGTTGATGAAGTACTCTCCATACTACCAGAACAACCCGATGAAAGGAGCAAGTGCATCAAGTTTGAAGGAGGCTTGAGGCCTAAGCTGAAGTCTATTTTCAGCTATCAACGGATTCAAAGCTTCCCAGCACTTGTGGACATGTGTAGGATGTACGAGGATGACAAGAAAGCCGAAGGGTTGCAAGCAACAGAGAGAAAGGACAATCAGAATTATGGACCTCAGAGGCGTAAGGGTTTCAACAACCGAGGCAAGGGTCCGTATGATCGCCGAGGGAAAGGCAAAGGAAAAGCTGGAGGTAATGATGGAAGGAACTTTCGGAGCGAGGCTCCCTTTTGTGACAAGTGTAGGCGCCATCATTATGGGTGTTTTCGTTGGGGAACAAGTGGTTGTTTCAACTGTGGGAAGCCGGGACACTTTGCGAAGGACTGCAAGGAGCCGGCTAAAGCCAATTCAAGAGGAACTGCTGATAGGCCTATGGTTCAAGGAAGGGTTTTCACACTTGGTGGTGTGGAGGCAAACCGATCTTCTGATCTGGTGCAAGGTAATTACTTGCTAAATGGCCAGTTTTGCAACGTGTTGTTTGATTCTGGTGCAACGCATTCATTTGTTTTATATGAATGTGTAGAACGTTTGAGTTTACCCATGTCTGAATTATCTTACACTTTGAAAGTAGAAACCCCTACTAATGCTCCTGTAATTGTTTCTAGAGCATGTCTTAACTGTTGTATAGAAGTGTTAGGACAAACCTCTAAGGTAGATTTGATCTGTTTACCCTTATCACAATTGGATGTAATCTTGGGGATGGACTAGTTAAGTCGAAACCAAGTGATCATCGATTGTGATAGAAAAATAGTAACCTATAGAAACCCAACACCCTCTGGATACATGTGCCTGTTCAACATTGAAGTAGAGGAGAATGGTCCAAGGATGGAAGAGATTCCTGTTGTTAGAGATTTTTCGGAGGTATTCGCTGATGAGATACCTGGTTTGCCACCAAAGAGAGAAATTGAATTCGGAATCGATTTAGTTCCGGGAGCTGGTCCCATTTCTATTGCTCCTTATAGAATGGCACCACCGGAAATGGCTGAAATGAAGAAGCAGATCGAGGAGTTGTTGCAGAAGCAGATGATCCGACCAAGTGTGTCACCTTGGGGTTCTCCGGTCTTGTTCATCAAGAAGAAAGATGGTAGTATGAGGATGTGTATCGACTACCGGCAGTTGAATAAGGTCACAATCAAGAACAAGTATCCTTTACCAAGGATCGATGACCTTATGGATCAAGTTCGTGGGGCTTCAGTATTTTCCAAGATTGATCTGAGGTCGGGGTATCACCAGATCAGGATCAGAGAAGAGGATATCTCTAAGACTGCATTTTGATCCCGATACGGACATTATGAATATGTTGTAATGCCGTTCGGATTGACCAATGCACCAGCTATTTTCATGGACTACATGAATCGAATCTTTAGACCCTATTTAGATTCATTCGTGGTCGTGTTCATTGACGATATCCTTATTTATTCCAAGAGCCCGAAGGAGCATGCTGAACACTTGAGGATAGTGTTGAGTATCCTAAAGGAGAAGCAGTTGTACGCCAAACTTACAAAGTGTGAGTTCTGGCTGGAGGAAGTTAAGTTCTTGGGGCATGTAATTTCAAACAAGGGAATAGCAGTTGACCCGGCGAAAGTAAGCTCGGTTTTGCAATGGGAGCAACCAAAGTCGGTCACGGAGGTGAGGAGCTTTCTTGGTTTGGCGGGTTACTACAGAAGATTTATAGAAGGTTTCTCGAAGATAGTGTTACCTTTGACGAAGTTAACTCGAAAGGATCAATCCTTTATCTGGGATGAGAAGTGTGAAAGGAGTTTCCGAGAGTTGAAAGAAAGATTGACATCCTCCCCTGTGTTGATTTTGCCTGATACAGTTTCGAGGTGTATTGTGATGCATCGAAACAAGGACTTGGGAGTGTTTTGATGCAAGATGGGAAGGTAGTCGCTTATGCCTCGAGACAGATAAAAGTTCATAAAATGAACTACCCAACTCATGATCTAGAGCTGACAGCGGTTGTTTTCGCCCTAAAGATTTGGAGGCACTATCTCTATGGCACTACGTTCCGGGTGTTTAGTGACCATAAGAGTTTAAAATATCTCTTTGACCAGAAGGAGTTGAATATGAGGCAACGCCGATGGATGGAGTTCTTGAAGGATTATGAGTTCGAACTTCATTACCATCCTGGTAAAGCAAACGTGGTGGCTGATGCGTTGAGTCGAAAAGCAATGCATATCAGTGCAATGATGGTCAGAGAAGCTGCATTGATAGAGGAATTCCGAGATCTGAGCTTGGCAATGCAAGTGGAGCCAACAAGTATCAAGATGGGGATGTTGCAGATTGCTAATGAGTTCCTGCAAAGAATTCGTGAATTGCAACACAAAGATGAGGGGCTTAAGGAAAAGAAGAAACTTATGGAGGAAGGCAAGGAGTTAGAGTTTCAAGAAGTAAAAGATTGAATCCTTCGCTTTAGAGCAAGGATTTGTGTGCCTGATGATTTAGAGATAAGAAGGATGATTCTGAATGAAGCGCATAAGAGCAAGATGAGTATGCATCCAGGAGCTACCAAAATGTATCAGGATTTGAAGAAGATGTTTTGGTGGCCTGGCTTAAAGAAGGACGTGGCTAAGTATGTGGCATGTTGTTTGGTGTGTCAGAAGGCGAAGGTGGAACATCAAAAGCCAGGAGGAGAATTACTTCCCTTAGAGATTCCATTATGGAAATGGGATAGTATCTCGATGGATTTCGTGTCTGGATTGCCAAGAACAGCTACTGGTCATGATGCAATCTGGGTGATCGTGGATTGTTTGACCAAGTCGACGCATTTTATTCCCGTTAATATGCGCTACTCTTTGGAAAAGCTCACTCAGTTGTATATCAAGGAAGTTGTTCGCCTTCATGGGGTACCATCAAGTATCGTGTCAGATCGTGATCCAAGATTTTCATCGAAATTTTGGCAAGATCTACATAGAGCCTTGGGTTCAAGACTGAAGCTGAGTTCTGCATACCATCCGCAGACTGATGGCCAAACGGAGAGAACTATTCAGTCACTGGAGGACATCTTAAGAGCTTGTGTTTTGGAAGGCCAAGGGAATTGGGAGCAAATGTTGCCGCTCGTGGAATTTGCTTACAACAATAGTTACCACGCGAGCATCGGTATGGCACCATTTAAAGCTCTATATGGAAGGAAGTGTCAGACACCGTTATGCTGGTTCCAAGTGGGGGAGAATTCTCTGGTCGGACCAGATTTTGTACAAGAGACCACGGAGAAGATTAAGATGATACAAGAAAAAAATGAAGACTGCTCAGAGTAGGCAAAAAAGCTACGCTGATAGGAGGAGGAAACCTCTAGAATTTGCTGAAGGAGACCATGTGTTCATTAGAATAGTACCAACAAAAGGTGTTAGTAGAGCCTTGAAAACCCAGAAACTATCACCTAAGTTTATTGGTCCCTACCAAATTCTTAAAAGAGTCGGCCCAGTAGCCTACCAATTAGCCCTGCCCCCATCGCTAGCTAATCTTCATAATGTGTTTCACGTATCTCAGCTGAAAAGATATGTCCATGACCCCACCATCATTCTTAGAATCCAACCTGATGACCTAGAAATCCATGAGAACCTAACCTTTGAAGCCATACCTATTCGCATTGAAGATCGAAGAGTCAAGCAGCTTAGAGGGAAGGATATTTGTTTGGTCAAAGTCGTCTGGGTTTGTGGTGATGTGATGGAAGCTTCTTGGGAATTAGAGGATAAGATGTGTCAGGACTATCCTGAATTGTTTGTATAAGTTGAATTTCGGGGACGAAATTCCTTGTAAGTGGGGGAGTAGTGTAACACCCCAAAATTTTAATCCCCGATTAATGAAATGTTAATTATAAAATTTATTATAATTAATTATTTCTATTTTAATCCTTTATTAAAATTCTATGTTATGTGTCTAGGAAATGTGTATGCATTTATTTAATAAGTATATTTATGCATAAAATAAATATTTTGCATATTAGTCCCTGGGTTGGGACCTAGAAGTAATTATAGGAAAGGTTTTGGAGGGAAAGTAAATAAAATTATTATTTTTCAAAAACTGGGCAAAATACTGGGCAAAATACTCGAGTATTTTCTTGACTACTCGAGTATTCTGGTCAGAGTTGCACGAGTTAGTGCGTTTGGTGAGTCACCACCAACGATTTCGTTTCGTTGACACGAAATCAGCCTCCAACCACGTCCAAAGTTGTCGTGTCGATCTGCATGCAAGTTTCAAGCGTCTATTTAAGCCATTCATCAACGAATTTGAAGGCTTTGTTGATGAAATTGTGAGGTTCGGGTTCCGAATTTGTTTCTCTCGATTCCTCTTCATTTTTGAGTGTTAGAATTCAAGTGATACACGATTACGAAGCTCACATTGTAACACCCCTCAAAATCCTCATACTGTTTTAATCCCTAAAAAGAATTATTTTTGAGAAAAGAATTTTGAAAAGGATAACCTCTTAAATAAATTTCTTTCTTCACGATTTCAAGGTGGTAAATGATTTTAAAGTATGATTTTCTTCATGAAATAATGTAATAAGTCTTGAAATTTATTTTGGAAAGGCGATTTATTTTCTTTGAATGTGTGTTTGATTGCCTAAGATTCATGCATATGATTTTAAGATGGAAAATTATTTTCTCTAAGTTTCGAGAATCCAAGTCCAAATCATCTTGATTAAGAATTGATTCTAGAAACCCTAATTAGTATCCTAATCTTTGATTAAGCTCTAATCGAGTCCTTAATTCTTGACTAAGAACTTAATTACTCCCTTAAATCCTAAACCCTTTTTGGTTAGTGAGCTAATCTAGAATTAACTTTCCTTAAACCCATGATTAAGTTTTTGATTAGTACCTTAAGCCTTGATTAAGCCCTAATCACTAAGGATTAGTGGACTAAACCTAGATTAATTAACCTAATCCTACCCTAATCATGATTAGAACCCTAATTAGTGTCTTAAACCTAATTAGCTAATCTAACCTATCCTAAACCTTCCATGGCCGAATGCTAGGTGAATAGCTTAGCCACCAAGCTCATTTGCATGGTTACCAAGTGGCATGTTTTATAGTCAAACCATGACATCATCCCCATGACCAAGCATGACATAAGAGAAGAAAAAGTGAAGAAAGAGGAAGGAGAAAGGAAGGAGGCCGTGAGGGGCCTAGGAGCAAAACTTGGCCTCCAAGTTTTGTGACTTAGTCCCCAAGTATTTGCAAAGAAGCCGCCCATGCAAGCCCTTGATGGCAATTAGGAAAAAGTGAGGAAAAATAAAAGAAGGACCAAACCGTGTGAGAGAGGGGATGAGCTCATTTTCACCCTTTCATTCTTCATTCCATCTTCACCATTTCCTTCTTCTCTCAAACAACATCAACACACGCCAACAAACACCCTAAAACCGTGAGGGAGTGAGTGAATTCTCCTCCATTCTTTCATCAAGACACACACTTTCTTCCACTTCTTTTCCAAAAGCCAAACACATAGCACTAAGAGAAAATCAAACTCTTAGTGACAAGAGAGAGAGAGTAGCCGAATTGTAAGGAAGAGAGAACCAAACTTTGAACTCTTCATAACCTAAGCTATAGATCAAGCCAAGCTAGTGAAGAAGAGAAGGAGAAAACCAAGGACCGTAGAGAGTGTGAGTGAGCCGTGAGGAAAGAGAGAAGGGACCTAAGATTTGGACTTGATTCTCTAAGACTTTTGATTAAGTAAGAACCTTGTTTTATGATCTTAAAAGTTTTAAACCTTTTTCTTTGATCCTTCTTCGTTTTTCATGATCTTCTTCTAAAGCTTGATTTTGTTTGAAAAAGGTGTTGATGCATGTTTATTTTATGATTAGATCTAGTGATTCCCTTCACATGCATGTTATTTTATAAACATGATTCTAAAAGTTTTGTTAAGAAAGTGTTCTCTCTCTTGATTTTGAGTTTTCTTCCTTGATTTCTTAAAAGGGTTTTTGAAAAGAACTTGGTTTTGAATTTTCATGAAGAATCTTCCAAAAATCTAGTGTTTTTGGTTGCATGCATGTCTAAACCCATGCCTAAATCATGATATGTTTGATGATTGAGTTCTCTTAATGATTTCCCTTGTGTTGGCCATGGTTTGTGCTTGACCTTTAGGATAGAAGTTTGATTTTTTGATTTTGTTGTGTACATATGACTATCTTGTGATTCCAAGTATGATTTGGAAGTTTGAATCTTTAAGAAAACTCTTTTTAAGAAAATTATGGTCAAGTCACGGTTTTGATGATGATGTGATTAAAGACTTGATTTTCTTTTGATTGATCTTTTTCATGTTACAATCTTGAGTTTAATGATGTTTTAAATGAATATAAATTGTGTGATTTTCCATGTTAGCCACGGTTTGTAAGTATAAATAAAAGAGGACCATGATTTTCTTAAATTTAAGTGATGAATATGTGATTTCCATGAATTATGAGTTGATTTTATGTGTTTTAAGTGAAATAAAAATTGTCTAAAAACCTATGTGTGCTCACGGTTTTATAAAGAAAATACATGCTAGGATTATATTTTTATTTGCTTAATGAGGTATGTGAAATTGTTGTCGAATTTGGAGTTGTTTTTGAAGACTTGAATCTTTGAAAGTGTTTTTGAGAAAACCTAGTTAAGGTCACGGTTTAGACCTTAACTCATGAATAGAATTTCCTTGAATGAGTATATGTGTTCATGTCATGAAATTATGTGTTGACTTGTGAGGTTATAATGCATACGGTTTTAACATGTTTAGGCATTTTAAGATGAAGCTTTGCTAAGATGGAAATTGATTAAGTGGAAGTTCAATGAAATTGTGTTTATGTGATGCATATTCGGTTTGATTATGTTTAAGAATTTGATTTCCTTGATTGATTAAGTTATGTGTATAAATGAGTATGTAAACGTGTCATGTTGGCTTGATGACTTGTGATTATGTGATGCTTGAATTGAATGAATGTTTGTTTAGGATTCTTAAGTAAAGTAAGAGTGATTTCTAGAATGCATGGAAGTGTTTAAATGATTTGTGTTACTTGAATACCATGCTGTCCATGTGTGATTCTAAGTGTTTGAACTTGAGAAAGTATCGGTTTGAGTGTTTATTTGATTGTCCTCGAGATGCTTGATTTGGTTGTGGATTTGAGTTGGTTTTAAACAATAGAAAATGAATTTTAAAACTTAGGACATGATGTTGTCCAGAATTTTCTAAGTTATATTTCTTGTTTTAAAATGTTTTCAAAGTGTTTTAAAGTTGAGTTTTTGAGAATATTTGATCTAGGTCAAAGTTGGTTTGAAAAGTGCGATTTTTCGGTGTTTTCAGACGTGTCTAAGGTGCTGTTCAAAACGGACCAGCACCCAAACTAAATGGTTTAAATAACTTTTCATAATGTTTTCAAATGATTTTTGAAAGTACTTAAAGTGTTGTAAACATCTGAGTTGTTTGAAAGAAAACGGTTATGTTTTAGGTTTTGACGATAAATAGAAGTGACTAGATTATGAAAAAGGTTTTCATAATATAAGTTAATAACCTAAACGTATTCTATTTAGTACGAGGAATAATCTTAAAGATGAGGGATTGGGGCAGCCGGCAGCACAAAGGATCCGAGGCAACGGTACGCATTAAATTACTGGACCTCAGGTGAGAGAGAAGCTTTCCTAAGACACCGTGGTAGTTAGGTGATTTAGTAGGACGTTCCGTATCATCTCAAAGATCGGAACTAAGTGGTTAGAGTCAGTAGTATAAGTGGCAATTGTTTGATTGTGTGGCCACTTATACGAAGATGACGAAGACCACCTTGTTGTGTGATGTTTGTGTGAATGATAGCATGCTTTTATATATTTATTTAATCATGCCTTATGTTACTTACTGCTGTTGATTGATATGTGTAATATACTGATGGACGTCTGTTACGTCCTGAATAAGGAAATGAAATTAATGAAAGTGAAAGTAAAGTTAGAAGTGTGAGGAAATAATAATGATAAGATACAAAGAGAAAGGAATAATGAGTGGAAACAAAGTATGTGTTGGAAAAGAAAGAAAGAATTGAGATTGGGGGAAAGAATGAATGTGTGATAATGTTAAGAACGAGCCAGAGCTGGGGAGAGTGACGTTGATATGAGATGTGGTTTCAGTGGAGCTGGGCTCCTTTGTCTTTTGGTTTTAGTCTGGGACTAGTGTTGAGTTGACCTTGCTCCTCCATTAGCGCTCAGCAAAGTTATGATTTTTGAAGAGGTTTTGAAAAGCAGTTTTCTAAAAGATTTTTGAAAAAGAGATTTCTGAAAAGATTTGTGAAAGGAAAGTTTTGAAAATGATTCGTGAAAAAGAGATTTTGTGGGGAATGGTGAAAAGGAATTTTTAGAAAAGAGATTGTGAAAAGAAATTCTTTTGCAAATGTTCTCGAAAAGAGGTTTTTGAGAAAAATATTATAGAAAGTGTTTTTGGAAAAAAAATTTACGAAATAATATTTTGTGAAAGTTTATGAAATGGAGTTTTGAGATAGTTTTGAAAAGAGTGTTCTGAGAAAAGATTTTGAGATGAGATGATTATGAGAAAGGGAGAATGTTGAGAAAGTTGGGAAATGAGATTTGAGATTGTGATGTGATCCCAGCTCTGTGCTATGTGAGATATGATGAGAGAAAGTTTGTACAAAGTTAGTGGTCAGGACTCGTTGAAGGGTTGCACGAAGGACGGGCCGACCTTAGGATAATTAAAAAGATTAAAAGACTTTAAAAGACATGCGCGGTGAGGTATGAGAATGCGAAGTAGTGGAGAGGAAGAAACGATAGGTATCTGCGGATACTTAGGACGAGATTGCATTAGGGGAGGACGATGACGGTGAAACGTCAAGAAGTCTAGAGTGTGTTTCTAGGCAGAACGAACTCCACATGTGGCGCACTAACGTGGTGGGGACTGGGTCTAATGCCGTAGCAAGTTCTGCGGGCCCACTAGAAACATACTGTCGCCCCCTAGATTGCAAATCGAGAACAGTGAGAGGGACTGGAATGGGGCATTGTGTTTGCCACTGCGTGGACAGTGAGCCTTGATATTATTGAATTGATTTGAGGACGAGATCCTCCTGGTCTGGGACCATTTATGTGTTGTGACAGCTGTCGTGCCCGCGTGGTAAAGGTCCCGTACTCCTGTTTGCTTCCGACTAGGTTGGATGGATGACCGAGGAGATGTAGACGTGAGTGATAGCCGAGAACGAAATGAGTACCCCGATGATATCTTATAAGAGGAAATTATGAGCATGAGAAGGAAAAGGATTGAGGAAGGAAGAATGTTTATGAGGAATGAAATTAAGTTTGAAATGATAAGGAAAGATAAGAATAATGATGATAAGAATAATACTAATGTTGTTAATATTCTTGATTGTGGTGTGCTTGTATGTTTTATTATGTATTGTATGGTCCTTCTATCTTGCCTACCGTAATCCCACACCGTCGACGATTCGTCGTTCGGAACGCTTACTCTCTCCAGTTCGTTGGCATATCGGTGCTGCTGATATCTCAATGGGCAGACGGAGCAACCCGTGGAGATCATCATTCAAGACGGAGTGGAGCAGGATCTTATCAACGACAAGAAAGTAATGACAGAGATGACTACATCTTCGAGGATGAAGGAAAGGCGCAATAAGAAAAGGAGGCTTCATCCGGTTGTCTTCATCAGAGTAGCGTAGCGGATGCGAAAGTAGCAAATTTGGTATAAGTTTGTAAATTGTGTTTTGAGTCAAGGATTACCAAGCAATGTACCACTCCTGTAATCAAGCTAAGCTTTTACATTTTGTATTGAGGTCTAATTATTTTTAAAAATCGAACGATGTGACCTTTTGGAAAATATCAGGATGATTTGGAGACAAGCCTTTATGAAAATGAAAGTTCTACGAAAGTAAAGGTTTCAGTAACAACTCGGTTTTCAGTACAACAGATTTTAAAATGTATCAAAGACTTTTCAATATGTTTAAAAAAAAAAATTGGCCTCATTTTTGGTAACTTTAATAAGTAAAAGTTAACCATTTTGGGTTTATGAAAATCGGGCTGTTACAGAATGGTATCAGAGCTTATGGTAATCCTTAGTGGCCTTAAGCATGGGCTTACATGCTTTGTTTGTGTGACTCTGTGTGTTTGTTAGTCTTTGAGTAGGAATAGGCGGATAAGCTTTTGTCTCTCGGGACATGGGACTAGTTTGTAGCTTAGCATCGACCGTATTAGTTTAAGAAACCTTTTGGCTCTATAAGAGTAGACCATGGATAGATCCTGCAATTAAGACCCTATACCCTGATGTTTCATTAGAAGACTTAGACTTGATTAACCTTAGCATACCTTTATGCAGGGATAGTTATCGTCTTTGAGAATATAGGTTGTTATCTCCTAATTCCCGTGATTGTTGAATTGCTTCAACAAAACAGATTTGTTATTGAGATTTGAACCTTTTCTTCATGAACCCCTATCAAACTGTAGTCATACCGATCCTATTTAAAACTCTTTAGTCTGAATTACGGAGTTGGAAGTGGCATAGTTACCCCAAATTGTTCAAGGTTTGAGCGATTGAGGAAGGAGAAATAGTCTAAGTGGGTAAAGGTTGAAAGATCACCGTGAGATAGTTATAAGTTGGATCAAAGTTGGGGAGTCACCAGGAGAAAAAAAGGCGTATGTTACCGGTCCTTAGGGGAAATTCTGAGGAAAGTCTGAGGATTAGAATTGCCCAGTACCCTAATCCGAGGTTTAGAAGGTGAACTGGATAGGCTTGGCTGATGTTTAAGACGAGTCTAAGGAAGAAGAATAAGGTTGTTTAAGGAAGTGAATACACCCAAGTTATAATAGAACCCCCTTAAGTTAGAAAAATGATCGATGAAAATATTAGAGATAGAAAGAGAGTTGAAGGAAGGAGTGATTATTGCGAGCTAGTAAGGACCCGAGTTGTAGAAAATAGCGAATATCTAAGGGTTTTAGGCTAAACCCTATGCTTTTGGAGACGTGTGAAATTTTGTTTGTTCGATTTTTCCCTAAGTCCGTACCTATGGTTGGACTTTCTGTGACGACAGTCGGCTAAATGAGCGACATTATCTTCGGGTAGCCTATTGGGCTTAACCCGATCCGCCACGTAAGTGGTGGTACGAGTGCGACTTCTTCACCTGAAAGCGACCAATGAGGAGTACGGCAAAGTAAATTGTGACATTCCGTATTTTTCCGACTAAAATAAATAAGTTTTCATTAAAGAAGAAGTTTTGAAATATTGTTTTACAAATGTTTTTTTTTATGGTATTTTATTCGATTACTTAATCAATTGTTGATTTTATGAAATTTTGGTAAATAAAGATTTTTATGGAATTCAGGCAAATGATTTTATTGAGTTTGGAATAATTTTACTATTTGAGAAATGGATTTCTTTGTGCATTTTTATAGATTTAACCTAATTGACTTAAGAATTGATTTAAAAGAGTTTTGATCTCACGATGGGTTCTATGCCTTGGAATTTAATTTACTTGTGTTATGATTTCGTTTGTGTAATTTTCTAAGATTTTCAATGAAATCATATTGCTCGAGGTTTAATTAAGATTTCGTTTTCCTAAATTCATGCATATAGTTTTATGATCTTAAGATGGAAAATTATTTTCTCTAAGTTTCAAAGAAATCAAAGTCCAATTATCTTGATCTAGAATCATTTCTCAAACCCTAATTGGTATCCTAATCTTTGATTAAACCCTAATCGAGTTCTTAATCCTTGATTAAGAACTTAATCACTCTCTTAAACCCTAAACCATCGAGGTTAGTGAGCTAATCTAGAATTAGTTTTCACTAAACCTATGCTAGCTTAGATTAAGTTTTTGATTAGTATCTTAATCCTTGATTAAGCCCTAATCTAGGAGGATTAGTGAGCTAAACCTAGATTAATCATTCCTAATCCTACCCTAATCATGATTAGAACCTAATTAGTGCCTTAAACCTAATTAAGCTAACCTAATCCTACCCTAATACCCTATGGCCGAATGTTAGGTGATTAACTTGGCCTCCAAGTTCCTTAACTTGGTCACCAAGTTGCATGCCAAAAAGTCAAGCCCATGACATCACCATGATGACCAAAGCATGACCTAAGGAGGGACTTAGAAGCCAAAACCGTGAGGGACCTAGGAGCAAGACTTGGCCTCCAAGTTTTGTGACTTAGTCCCCAAGTAGTTGCAACCAAACCCCCCATGCAAGCCCTTGATAGCAAATAAGGAAATATGAAGAAGAATAAAAGAAGCCCAAAACCGTGTGAGAAAGAGAGTGAGTTGTTTTCATTCTTCCATCTTCATCATTTCTTCTTCTCTCAAGCAACTCCAACACACACCCACAAACACCACTAAAACCGTGTGGAAGGAGTGAGTTTCTCTTCATTTCCTTCATTCTTTCATCAACACACACCTTCCTCATTTCTTCTTCAAACCAAACACACAACACTAAGAGACAACCAAACTCTTAGTGAAAAAGAGAGAGAGTGGCCGAACATTAAGAGAAAGGGAACCAAACCTTGAACTCTTCACATCCTAAGCAAGATCAAGCTAAGATTAGCAAAGAAGGGAAGGAGAAAACCATGGACTAGGATAGAGTGAGTGAGCCATGAGGAAAGAGAGGAGAAACCAAAGATCTTGGACTTGATTCCTTAAAGTTTTTGATTAAGTAAGAATTTTAATTCATGATCTAAAAAGTTTTAAACCTTTTTCTTTGATTCTTTTTCGTTTTCATGCTTTCTTTCTAAACTTTGGTTTTGTTTGAAGAAGTGTTGATGCATGTTTGCTTTTGTGTTGATCTAATGTTTTTGACTTCATGCATGCCAAGATCCATGCTTGATCTATGATGAACTTGATGTTTGAGTTGTGATATAAAGACTTTTGAAAATAATTGAACTTTTCCTTGATGATTTTCTTGTGATTGGCCTCGGTTTGGTGTTGTTATGCATGAAGACTTGATTTTCTTTTGATTGATCTTTTGCATGTCACAATCTTGAATCTAATGATGTTTTGAATGCATAGAAATTATGTGACTTACTATGTTAGCCACGGTTTGATGTTGTTGTGAGTGAAAGTTTGATTTTCTTTTGTTTGATCTCTTGCATGTCATGATTTTGAAATTAAGTGATGATTTGAATGAATGGGAATTTATGTGATGTTATGATCTTTGTGTGTTAGTCACGGTTTTACATGCTTGACTAGGAAGATTAAGATTTTCTTAAGTTTGATTGATGATTATATGATTTCCATGAACTTTGTGTTGATCTTAAGTGTTTGATGTAAAATAAAAATTGTTTAGAAGTGTGAAGATGCTCACGGTTTTATGTAGAAAATGCATGCTAGGGTTATATTTTTACTTGCTTGATGAATGATGTGAAATTGTTATTGGATTTGAAGTTGTTTTTAGAAGTCTTTAACCTTTAAAAAATGTTTTTGAGAAAACCTAGTTAAGGTCACGGTTTGGACCTTAACTTTGGAGCTAAATTTTCTTGAATGTATGTATGTTGATGCCATGAAACTACATGTTGATTTGTAAAGTTATTCTTTGAGAAAATAAGTTTTGAGCAACTAATGAAGCATACGGTTTTGGCATAAGACAAGTGTAATGAGATGAAGTTTTGCTAAGATATAATTGATTAAGTGTGAATTAAATGGAAATTTGTCTAAGTGTTGGTATGAGGCATGATTCGTTTTTTGTGTGTTCATGAGTATGATTTCTTTATTTGATTAAGATATATGCATGTTCAACTCGACAACTTGTGGTTATGTAATGTTTGAAATGAATGAACAAGTTTATTTGATAAAGTTTTGTGCTGAAGTTTGGATATGTGTGTTTTTAACCTTGATAAATAATATTTGTGCATGTTCAATAATTTTGAAATTTTGTCACCAATTTAAGTATGATAAAATGAGTTTCTCTGAATTTTTTGAAAGATTTTTGGAATCGATTTCCTATTTCTATGAGAACCAATTTTGTGAAGACGATTTTGAGAAAACAAGTTTTCCGGTTTAAAGATGAACAGAATTTTCAAACTTGTGCTACTCCAAATTGCTTGAAATTTTTATGGTAGCTTCCTGAACCTCTCTAGATTCTCTCTGCAAAATTTGAGGAGATTTGGAGTTGATTTGATAATTTTACTAAAGGCAAAACAGTGAACCGTTTGGTTCATACTTTCCAGACTTAGTGACAATTTTAATTGAAAACGTATGACTTTCACAACTCCAAATAATCAGAAATTTTTATGGGATGATCTTGATTGTGTAAGGAAGCTTTATACCAATTTTCATGCAATTCGGAGTTGAAACACTATTTTTAATAATGGCATTTTAGTCTCAGGCCAGCAACAGTTCTATTTTGCTTTTCATACAAAATCTGATTTGAAACCTAGTTTAGGATTGTTCAAATGACTTGAAAATTTTATGTGATGAACTTTAACATATATGTGTATGTTCTGGAAATTTTGAAGGTTAGACAAATTGACTTGGTATAGTTTTAGATTTTATCTTTTGTGCTTTCCCGTAATTGAACAAAAGCTTCATTTAAATGTTTTTGACAAACATGAATTTTGTACTTCACTTCATGACTTGACTGGAATTGTATGACGATTATAATGTCTTGAAATAATTGAATGAGTGATTGCTTGATGGTATGTTTAGACTAAGCATGAATGAATTTGCAAAGTTAATTGTTTACGGTGTTTCGATCTAGGCCAATAGTTTGAAATTATGATTTGAAATGTGCTATGTTCTATGTGCTAAATGGTTTCTCTTATTTGAAGCATCATGCTGCCCATGTTTGATTTTAAAGTGTTTGAACTTGAGAAAGTGTTGATCAAAGTGTTTATTGAATTGTTATCAAGATGCTTAATTTGTTTATGGATTTAAATTGGTTTTGGACAAAGGAAAATGAATCTAAGACCTAGAATATGATGTTGTCCAGAGTTTTTATGAGTTGTATTTCGTATTTGAAAATGTTTTCAAAGTGATTGAAGTTGAGTTTTGATGAGTACCTAATATAAGATAAAGTTGGTTTGAAAAATGCGATTTAATAATGTTTTCAGATTTTCTAAAGTGTGCTTAATGGACCCGTACCTTGGCTGTCCAGATTTTATTGTTTTTCAATCTTGAAAATGGTTTTAAATGGTACGTAATTTAAGAAAAGTTAGATTTCAAAAGTGGTGTTATTCGATGTTTGCGGGATCGAGCGAGCTGCTGTCCAAGATGGACCAGCAACCGATCCATTTATTTAAAATGATTTCATTGATTTCTGATAATGATTTCAAAGTATTTAAAGTATAGTGAAAGTTGGATTTCGGTTTTGAGAAAATCTTGACGTTTTACGATTTTCCGGCAAGAAGTGAAAAGGATTTTCGAAAAACACGTTTTGGATTTTAAGTGTGACGATCATTTAGATAGACTAGTAACGTTAGTGTCTCCTATCTAGTATGAGGTGCGTACAAGTCAAGAACTTGGAGCAGCTGACAGTTGGGAGGACCCGCAGCGATCTCGGACGAGGTATCTGCTGGAGTTGAGGTGAGAGAGAAGCTTCCCTAAGACACCGTGGTATTTAGGTGATCTATTAGGACACTCCGTACTCTCTCAAAGTCGGAGTAAGGGTCTATCGTAGCTAGTAGTATACCCGATAAATTGTGTGATTGTTTGTATCGTGGTATACGAAGACTCAGACCTATACCATTACATGGTATTGATTGATTGACATGTTTGTATGTTGAGATATATTGTTGTTTATATTGTCATTGCATGAGCATAATGCATCATCCTGCGATATAAGATAAGAATAGAAGAGACATAGAAAACTATAAGGAATTCCCCCAACGATTAGAGTGAAACTCTAAGGGATGGAACACGCAATGGAACAGGATGATGCTGATATGCTGAGTACGTGGATCAAGCTGATGATACGATGACGACGATGATGTCTTTGGACTAGACGCAATGAGTGCCGAATTCTACAAAGAGAGTTTCCACATGGTCGTAGCCATGTGATGAGATAATTTCCACATGGTCGTAGCCATGTGATGAGATGATTTCCACATGGTTGTAGCCATGTGATGAGATGATTTCCACATGGTCGTAGCCATGTGTCGAGATGGCCTCCATATGGTTGTAGCCATATGTTGAGAGTGGTTTAAGATAGGTCAGAGCAAATCTACCAAAGATTGATGGGTATCCCGCATATGGTCGGAGCCATATGCCGATGTGATTCTGAGTGGGTCGTAGCCCGTCAGAATGATGATTGATATTCCGACTATAGCCGTAGCTATATGTCGATGGTGATTCTGAATGGGTTGTAGTCCGTCAGAAAGATTGTGGATATCCTGCATACTGGTCGGAGCCGTATGCCGAAAATGATTTGAGATGGGTCGGAGCCCATCGGATTTAGTGGTCGAGTCCCACAGAAGCATTCCGCATATGGTCGGAGCTGTATGGCGGAGATAACTTAGGATGGGTCGACGATTGAACGAATAAGTATAACCTCACGACTCGAAACCCTAACGCGAAGTAGTGGAGAGGAAGATACACCTGAATTACCCTTGTGGTGTTCAGCTGGATGATTGAGATAGGGGACGGTAATGACGGTGATTCGTCATAAGCCTTGGGAAGTCTGTCTAGGTGGGAAAAACCATAGGGGCCCTGGCTAAACCGGTCGGAGCTGGTCACTCAGTGGTGTGGACGAAGTACCACATGATCACTAGACAGAGGACTGACACCCCCTTGACCAAATCTTGTTCAGTGAGAGGGATGCTCGAACACGGCCGGATGTGTGCTTATTTCCCGGGCATTTTATTTATTCGTTTGTTTTGCCATCCAGTAAAAGCCGGTGTGGTTAGAGATCCTGTACTCCTGATTGCTTCCGATTAGGTGGATGGATTCCGAGGAGATGTAGATCCAAACCATAAAGCCTGAATTTCCGATGTTATGGACTCGAGATGTGTGAATAAAGAGACTTCGACTCTACGAGACAGGTTGTTTAAGAGACTTCGGCTTTGCGAGATGAGCTGAATAAGAGATTCCCTTAAGAGAGAGATAAAGGTTTAGATAATGCGACGATTGCATTACATTCTCATGCATCTTGCATATTTATTCGCTGTATTGTTGTGCTGCGAATGTGTATTGTTGTATGCCTGTATTGTCTTAATATTCTGCCTATCGTAAACCCACACCGTCGACGATACGTCGTTCGGAATGCTTACTCTCTCTGTCTTTCCCCCTTCCCTGTGGACTTCTGTGATGATGTCCACAGGTGACAGAGTGAGTAGTTTATATTGGGAATCGGCGCTGCAAGCATTGGCCTACGAAGACGAGATCGAGATGGAGTCTCGAAGGAGAAGAAGGTCAAGCTCGGCTCGAGGACTCGATGATCGATGGTTCGACTCTTCGGAGGAGCATTTCGTTGGACGGAGATCTATCGTTATAGTGTCTATGTTCAAGTGTTGTACTCCCTTACCAAGTACTTAGACATCATTAGCTGCATCCACATGTGCACCCGAACTGTGTTTTATAAAACTGGATAACCGAGAGTAAGTTTTACGGTTAAGACAAACGAAATGGGCTTTTAAATGTGTTTTGTGAAAACAAGTTTCAGAGTGCGATGTTTCGTAACATCTCGGTTTGAAACTTGAAAGGTTTTATGCAATGTGAGAACATGAGTTTTAAAATGTAACTACGTTTTGGAAATCGAACGTTCTCATCTTGTGTAATACTTGTATTAAAAAAAAATGGCCCAAATTTTCACTATATTAATTAAAGAAATTTTATTTTCAAGTTGTCAAATCGGGGTGTTACATTTGTGGTATCAAAGCAATGGTTGTCCTAAGTAGCCTGTTATATGGGCTTACATGCTTTGCTTGTGTGCGTCTGTTTGTGTGTTAGTGTTATAATTACAATGAGTGAGAGTAGAAGTACAAAGTTGTGTGAACACTCGTTCTGTTTCTATCATTCTACCTCTCTATCTCTGGAGTGCGTTGGGAGTTTGTCTACGGTGCATACTAAGAACCGAGGCTAGTGTCGTCGTGGGCCTTTGTTGAAGCCCTCTTTGTTGGGAACCTATTTTGTCTGCAATGACTTCTGAACCCCTGATATGAGACCTTGTTTGTTGAGGCTTCTTTGATATGAACCTTTTTTTTTGTGATCATGGCCAACGTCCTTGGCGGCCTGGCATGTCTTTTGAAAGTGACCCTGTTCTGTCAAGCAACTTGACAAGACTGTAACTACTGATGAACCCAAAGTTCCATCTCCTGAACTTTGACAAAACGATTTTCTTCTTCAGAACCTTTGTAACAATCCTAGACCCTGACATCCTATGCCAATCAAGTAGATATTTCCCAATTATGAGGTGGACAGTGAGGTGTTGCTAAGGAAGAGTTATGATGATTGAGGGATAAGCAAGTACGAACAAAGTAAGGTAAGGATACCCCTTAGAGCCGCAAGTCTGATAGTAGCCTACCCTGAGTAATGGTATGGATAACATTAAGGTGGTAAACATCTGAGACCAGTTTGAAGGATTTAGGGTTAGAAAAGCTCTAGTTGGAGTAGGTGAACGATTGGAGTGGATGTGAACTTAGGATAGGACCATGAGATTGAATAAATGGGGTGGTAAAATAAATGGATGAAACCCTTAAGTGACGTCCAAAATTAGGTTAAATGACTAAGATCTGATGTTCTAATGGACATAGATGACTGTAGGTTTTGGATTCAAGGATGTTTCTAGGATTCAAGTCGTTAAAATAGGAGGATGAATCCCTGAGTTGGAGAGTTTTTGATGGTTTAGAACCCGAAGGTGAGCTATAAAGGAGGAAAAAAGGTTTAGAATGCATAAGTTATTTGGGATAAGGAAGGAATAATAGTTACCCTAGTAATTCGATGTGGAAGAAAATTTAGTCTAGACAGCAGAATTTAAGGTGATACACCGATAGGCTTGAACCAAGTGATGGGAAGTTTTGGAAGATAAACTAGAAACGGTGGGTGTTGGAATTTTTATGGTTTTAGTCCCTGTAAAATGCTATTAGATAGATATGATGTATAGGAGTATGATTCATCAAAGTTGGGGAGTGAACGGAGAATTATGAGGTTTATAATAACCCGTCTATGATTAAGTTGATGAGAAGAGTCAAGTTAAGGGAGAAAGACCATGAGAGTAGTAGTACCCTTGTAGGGATTGGCATAAGCATGTTAATCTTTCTAAATGTTGTTTTAAAACCTTTAAACCCTTAAACTTTTGTTGGCAAAACTAAACCGTTAAAATTCCATTGTATCTGATAATGGAATGGCCCGAAAGATTGCTTTTGAAAGTAATCAATTTGACTTCCTCCCAAGAACCTCCAAATAATGGTAAATAATTGGCGACTCGAGGGCGACGACTATTATTAAAGGCTAAAAGAATCGCTTACGGAAATCCAACATCCGTTGGTCGTGGAGTTCCGCGCAGCATTTCTCGAGGACGAGAAATCTTTAAGTTGGGGAGAGTGTGACATTCCGTATTTTTCCGACTAAAATAAATAAGTTTTCATTAAAGAAGAAGTTTTGAAATATTGTTTTACAAATGTTTTTTTTATGGTATTTTATTCGATTACTTAATCAATTGTTGATTTTATGAAATTTTGGTAAATAAAGATTTTTATGGAATTCAGGCAAATTATTTTATTGAGTTTGGAATAATTTTACTATTTGAGAAATGGATTTCTTTGTGCATTTTTATAGATTTAACCTAATTGACTTAAGAATTGATTTAAAAGAGTTTTGATCTCACGATGGGTTCTATGCCTTGTAATTTAATTTACTTGTGTTGTGATTTTGTGTGTGTAATTTTCTAAGATTTTCAATGAAATCATATTGCTCGAGATTTAATTAAGATTTCGTTTTCCTAAATTCATGCATATAGTTTTATGATCTTTGTAACATCCCTCAAAATCCTTGAACTGGTTTTATTTCTAAAAAGAATTATTTTTGAGAAAAGTATTTTTGAAAGGGGTGTTTTCTTAAAATAAAATTCTTTGCTCATGTTTTCAAGTGAAAAATGATTTTTAAGGGAATGATTTTTGTAAAGTAAGGTTATGAGTTTTAAATTTTACTTTAAAATGGTGATTGATTTGCTAGAAATATGTGTTTGATGTTTTGATGATTATTATGCATGAAATGAATTATTTCTCTATGTGTGTATGAATATGCATATACGGTCATGCATGTACGCATAAGGAAAAATTGAATTAGTGGATAAATGTGATTAGGTGTGCCTATGTGGGTGTATGTGTCGTGCAAATGGGTGTGTGTGTGTGCATGAAAATGAATATGTGTAAGTGTGTGAGAGTGCCGTGTGTATGTGTGAGTGGAGTAGGAGGTTTAGTTGTAACTAGGTGAACCAAGACTCAACCAAAGTCCCAACTAAACCCTAACTAGATGGAAACCCTAAGGAGAACCCAAAAGTCAAAAACCTAGGATGAAACCCTAAGCACTATGTCTCCTATATTGTTCCCTTTTGCAATTTGCTAATCTCCACCCATGCAAATTAGGAGAAGGCCGAAATTACCCTTCTTTCTTGAAGCCTTGGCCGAATCACTTGAAGGCTAAAATAGGAATCCATACATTTTTATATAAGCCTTAGCCTTGAGATGCATTTCCTTCACCCATTTCATTTCTTCACTTCCTTCGTCCAAACATCAACACAGAACACAAGTCTAAGAGCCTCTCCAACTCTTAGACTAAAACTTAGAAAAATAGAAAGAAAAAGAAGGAGAAACCGTGAAGCTTAGAGAGGAGGAAGAAGAAGGAGAATTCAAAGCCAAACTAGGAGATCTTTGAAGACCAAGAGCTTAGGAGTGTTTAGAAGACCTTTTCTTCTTGGTATAGCCGAAGACTTAGAAGCCTTAGACTTAGTTTTGATCTTGTAATTTTATTTTCTTCCCTTGCATGTCTAATTTTATACACCTTTGTGTTAATCTAGGGACTTTTAAAGACTTGAAACTAATTTGTAATAATTATAGTTATATGTGTGTTAATTCGGTTAGTGTTGTTGTTCTTGTGGTAGATCTTGATGTTTTCCTTTTTGATCTAAAGTTTTGTTTTGATCTTTATGAACCTAAAGTAGATCTTCTTGCATGTCTACTTTTGATGTTTAAAACCATAGATCAATGAGTGTCTATGTGATTATTTGCTAAATTAATGTTTGATCTAAATTTGTTTGATGATTTTTGGTCTTGTATGTTGCTTGAAAATGATTTTTATGGTTTTAAACTTTTGCATGTTTCGGTTTTGACTTAATTTTGATAAAAACTTTAATTTGTGCTTTGATCCTTGATTTTGTGTTGATCTTGATTTTGTTTTGAGTATTGTAAATAATTTTGAATAAAAGTCTTCCTATTTCTTTGAATGTATCTCGGTTTGACCCCTTTTTATTTAAATTGATTTTTGTCTTCTAGTTGTGTTCCTATGTTTTGATTCATAACTTGATCTACTTTATCTAAATGTGTGCATGCTAATCCTAGGTGAAAAGATTATATTTTCTTTTTATGCATGTCTCGGTTTTATCCTTTTCTTGCTCAAAATGATTTTTTTTGTTTTGATGTGTGCTTATATGGCTAAATGCATGACTTGATCTACATGGTTTGAATACACGCATTGTTAATTTTAAGTAGAGAGACCATGATTTCTTGTGTTGCATGCCACGGATTTTAGAAGAAATTAGGAAAATGAACCTTAAAACAATTTAATTTGCATGAACATGATGTGATCTAAGTGCTGTGCTTGGCTAATTTATGTGTGGATGCATTGGTTGGTGAGTATAGGTAGGCCTAGATGATTTTGTTTTTGAAAGTGATTAAATTGAGTATTTGATGTTTGGTTTGTGACTGAAGTGCATATGTGATCAAACTGTGTTGTTGTCCGTATGTGTGTATGCTTGGTTTTGAAATCTGTTTGGTTTGATTTATTTGAGTTTGTGAAATGATGTGGTGATATATTTTGTGATAAAAACTTAAGTTTTCAAAGTGTTTATACTGATTTAAAAAGTATTTACAATAAAAAGAGTGTTTTACGGTGTTTTGAATTTTTATTTAATTGATTTTGTGAAATCATTTCTTTGCTGTCCAAGTTTGTTTTAGAGTTGTTTTTGATGTTTTAAATTGAGTTCATGAGAGTCAAAGTTTGGTTTTCGAAAAGTATTTGATTTTAGAAAACCCGGATTGAAACCGGCGAATTTTTCGATGTTTTTGAGATCGGTTAAGGTGCTGTCCAAGACGGACCCGCCACCTAACCAATTGATTTAAATTGTTTTAATTGATGTTTTCAAAATGATTTCAAGGTGTTTTAAATAATTAAGAAACTTTTGAGTTGATAAGGAATGGGAAAGAATTTTCTTAAAAGGTTTTAATGGAAATGTGTTTTAATTAATCCGAGGAAACGTTACAGGCGAGGGATTAAGGCAATGGCAGCAAACAAGATCAGAGGAGACCGTGTTCATCAGATGGCTGGACCTCAGGTGAGAGAGTAGCTTTCCTAAGACACCGTGGTAGTGGGTGTCGTATTAAGACGTTCCGTATCAGCTCAAAGATCGGAACTAAGTGGTTCTGCGTCAGTAGTATGGTGGCAATTTTTTGCTTGTGTGGCCACTCATACGAATGGGACAAAGACCACATGGTTGTGTGTGATGTGTGATGATGTGTGTTTATTCTTGTTTGTTTATGTATGACAATATTGAATCGTTAATGTGGAATAATTAATAATGATAAAGGAGAGTAAGAGTAAAAGACACCAAAAAAGATATAATTCCTTGTTGGGCCTAAGTCCTTGTTGAGCAAGGCCGCCTTATTTTGATAAGACATTAAGAATGGAAATAATGGTGAGAGGATTGAGTTGATGGTTGAGATGAAATAAGAGATGAGAGTGAAAAGGATTTTGTGTTACAATGCGAGTGGGCCAGAGCGAGGAAGAAACGTTGAGGTGATATTGAAAGTGAGATATGAGGAGGAGGAAGGTGTGAATCGTTTGGTTCTATTCTCCTGGATTGAGACTGGTCTGAGTCGAGCTTGCTCCTCCACCGGTTCTCAAGAAGGAAGATGTGAATTGTTGGGTTTTGTCGTCTTGGATTGAGGCTAGTCTAAGTTGAGCTTGCTCCTCCCCTAGTCCTCAAGAAGAGAAAGTTTTTGAGAAGAGATTTTGGAAAAAGAATTTTCTTAAAAAAAAGGAGTTTTATGAAAATGAGGTTTTTGAAAATTAGTTTTCGAAATATAATTTTGAAAAGGGATTCCCAAAGTGAAGTCTATTTTCAAAAAGGAGTCTTGTACTTGAAAAGGGTTCCCAAAATAAGAAAAGATTTCCAAGATAGATTTTTATGAAAGAGATTTTGAAAAGAAACTTTTTGAAAAAGGATTTTGAAAAGAGACTTGTCTTTTGAAATGAGTTTTTGAAAGGAGGATTCTGGGAAAGAATTATGAAATAAAGCTTTTAGAAAAGAATTTATGAACTAAAGTTTTGAAAGAGTTTTATGAAAGAAAAAGTTTGAAAGGGAGTTGTGGAGTGAGAACTGTGAAAGCTATGAGGAGAGATTTTTTTTATGGAAGGGTTGTTGAGGGAAGTTTTGTGATGAGATTCGAGTTGAGATTGTGATTCCGCTCTGTGCTGAGTTTGAAAAGTGATGCAAAGTTAGCGGTCAGGACTCATTGAAGGGATGCACGAAGGGTGAGCTGACCATTAGGTTAATTAAAGATAAAAGACTTTTAAAAGACATTAACAACGAATACGGTGAGGTATGAGAGTGCGAAGTAGTGGAGAGGAAGGTACCCCGGATATCAGGGATATTCAGGTTGATGAATGCATTAGGGTAGGCTTGGGCGGTAAAACGTCACGTTGCCTTGAGTACTATTCTGGGCGGAATGAACCCCACATGTGGCGTACTAACGTGGTAGGGACTGGGTCTAATGCCGTGGTAAGTTCCGCACCCGGGACCGGAATAGTGTTGTCACCCCTATGGCAGTTCAGGAACAGTGAGAGGGACTGGAGTGGGGCATTTTGTTTGCCACTGCGAGGCAGTGTTCCGTGATTATGATGATTATGTTATTGAGGCTGAGACCTCCTGGCCTGGGGCCATTTGTGTGTGACAGCTGTCGTGCCCGCACGGTAAAGGTCCTGTACTCCTGTTTGCTTTCGACTAGGTGGTTGGTGGCCGAGGAGATGTAGGCTTGAGACGAGAGTGCTAACTACGAACGGACGCGCACCTCGATGATTCTTAATTTCCCCTTAATCATCGATGGTTATAATTGATAAGACTTATTAAGAAAAGAATTATGATTGAGAAAAGAGAAGTTTGGGAATGGTTGGTGATGAGATAGAAAGTGTGAAAGAAAGTGATGTGACCCTCGGAGAGGGAAAGGAAATAAGTGATGGATTGAAAGAAAGAAGTAATTGAGGAAGTAATTGAAAAAAAAGAATAATATTGAAGATGATACTAAGATAATAATAATGGTGATATCTTGTTTGTGTGTTGTGTGTGCATTGCTGGTATTGTGTGCGTTGTCTTGATATTTGCGCCTGCGGTAAATCCACAACGTCAACGACTTGTCGTTCGGAGTGCTAACTCTCTCCTGCTCATTGGCGTACCGGTGTTTCTGGTATTCCAATGTGCAGATAGAATATCGCATGGAGATCTCAACTTGGATGAGGCATGGATGTGGTTGGAAGCGTACCTCGTATGGTTGGGTATGGGTCGGAGATTCGCAGATTGTGATTCCGGATCCTGAGCGTCGTCTTTGCGGAGCTAATCTAGGACCCCTGCTAGGACAAGTGTCTGTCCGTGGATACACCGACTACGAAGAGAAGCTGCGCTGTGAAACTCTGAAGACTTCTCCTGCTCCAGTTAGGATGCAGTGGGTGCCAAAGTATGGTGGACCAGCAGCAACGGCAATGGCGTTATCTTCTGGAGTCAAACAAGAGCCCAAGGAGGATCGGGATCTTCATCCCATAGTCTTTGCTAGGAAGAGTCGTAGGTAGGGTATTTAGTTATGTGTTGTAAGTGAAGTTAAGGATTATCCAAGTGAAGTACCACCTCTGTAAGGTTGCCCTACTTTTATTTTGTGAACTGGCCGAATCTTTCGTGTTGGCAAAAAAAAAACTATGAACTCGTTTTGGTAATGTGTGGAAGTAGGTTTTACGTAACGACTCGATTTTCAGGTATGTACGTAAAATCTGCACCCACATCATTTTAAAAAAAATGGCCTCATTTTTAGCAACTTTTAAAATAAATAACGATTATTTTCGGGAGGCGAAAATCGGGGTGTTACAATCTTAAGATGGAAAATTATTTTCTCTAAGTTTCAAAGAAATCAAAGTCCAATTATCTTGATCTAGAATCATTTCTCAAACCCTAATTGGTATCCTAATCTTTGATTAAACCCTAATCGAGTTCTTAATCCTTTATTAAGAACTTAATCACTCTCTTAAACCCTAAACCATCGAGGTTAGTGAGCTAATCTAGAATTAGTTTTCACTAAACCTATGCTAGCTTAGATTAAGTTTTTGATTAGTATCTTAATCCTTGATTAAGCCCTAATCTAGGAGGATTAGTGAGCTAAACCTAGATTAATCTTTCCTAATCCTACCGTAATCATGATTAGAACCTAATTAGTGCCTTAAACCTAATTAAGCTAACCTAATCCTACCCTAATACCCTATGGCCGAATGTTAGGTGATTAACTTGGCCTCCAAGTTCCTTAACTTGGTCACCAAGTTGCATGCCAAAAATTCAAGCCCATGACATCACCATGATGACCAAAGCATGACCTAAGGAGGGACTTAGAAGCCAAAACCGTGAGGGACTTAGGAGCAAGACTTGGCCTCCAAGTTTTGTGACTTAGTCCCCAAGTAGTTGCAACCAAACCCCCCATGCAAGCCCTTGATAGCAAATAAGGAAATATGAAGAAGAATAAAAGAAGCGCAAAACCGTGTGAGAAAGAGAGTGAGTTGTTTTCATTCTTCCATCTTCATCATTTCTTCTTCTCTCAAGCAACTCCAACACACACCCACAAACACCACTAAAACCATGTGGAAGGAGTGAGTTTCTCTTCATTTCCTTCATTCTTTCATCGACACACACCTTCCTCATTTCTTCTTCAAACCAAACACACAACACTAAGAGACAACCAAACACTTAGTGAAAAAGAGAGAGAGTGGCCGAACATTAAGAGAAAGGGAACCAAACCTTGAACTCTTCACATCCTAAGCAAGATCAAGCTAAGATTAGCAAAGAAGGGAAGGAGAAAACCATGGACTAGGATAGAGTGAGTGAGCCGTGAGGAAAGAGAGGAGAAACCAAAGATCTTGGACTTGATTCCTTAAAATTTTTGATTAAGTAAGAATTTTAATTCATGATCTAAAAAGTTTTAAACCGTTTTCTTTTATTCTTTTTCGTTTTCATGCTTTCTTTCTAAACTTTGGTTTTGTTTGAAGAAGTGTTGATGCATGTTTGCTTTTGTGTTGATCTAATGTTTTTGACTTCATGCATGCCAAGATCCATGCTTGATCTATGATGAACTTGATGTTTGAGTTGTGATATAAAGACTTTTGAAAATAATTGAACTTTTCCTTGATGATTTTCTTGTGATTGGCCTCGGTTTGGTGTTGTTATGCATGAAGACTTGATTTTCTTTTGATTGATCTTTTGCATGTCAAAATCTTGAATCTAATGATGTTTTGAATGCATAGAAATTATGTTACTTACTATGTTAGCCACGGTTTGATGTTGTTGTGAGTGAAAGTTTGATTTTCTTTTGTTTGATCTCTTGCATGTCATGATTTTGAAATTTAGTGATGATTTGAATGAATGGGAATTTATGTGATGTTATGATCTTTGTGTGTTAGTCACGGTTTTACATGCTTGACTAGGAAGATTAAGATTTTCTTAAGTTTGATTGATGATTATATGATTTCCATGAACTTTGTGTTGATCTTAAGTGTTTGATGTAAAATAAAAATTGTTTAGAAGTGTGAAGATGCTCACGGTTTTATGTAGAAAATGCATGCTAGGGTTATATTTTTACTTGCTTGATGAATGATGTGAAATTGTTATTGGATTTGAAGTTGTTTTTAGAAGTCTTTAACCTTTAAAAAATGTTTTTGAGAAAACCTAGTTAAGGTCACGGTTTGGACCTTAACTTTGGAGCTAAATTTTCTTGAATGTATGTATGTTGATGCCATGAAACTACATGTTGATTTGTAAAGTTATTCTTTGAGAAAACAAGTTTTGAGCAACTAATGAAGCATACGGTTTTGGCATAAGACAAGTGTAATGAGATGAAGTTTTGCTAAGATATAATTGATTAAGTGTGAATTAAATGGAAATTTGTCTAAGTGTTGGTATGAGGCATGATTCGGTTTTTGTGTGTTCATGAGTATGATTTCTTTATTTGATTAAGATATATGCATGTTCAACTCGACAACTTGTGGTTATGTAATGTTTGAAATGAATGAACAAGTTTATTTGATAAAGTTTTGTGCTGAAGTTTGGATATGTGTGTTTTTAACCTTGATAAATAATATTTGTGCATGTTTAATAATTTTGAAATTTTGTCACTAATTTAAGTATGATAAAATGAGTTTCTCTGAATTTTTTGAAAGATTTTTGGAATCGATTTCCTATTTCTATGACAACCAATTTTGTGAAGACGATTTTGAGAAAACAAGTTTTCTGGTTTAAAGATGAACAGAATTTTCAAACTTGTGCTACATGCTCTCTGCAAAATTTGAGGAGATTTGGAGTTGATTAGATAATTTTACTAAAGGCAAAACAGTGAACCATTTGGTTCATATTTTCCAGACTTAGTGAAAATTTTAATTGAAAACGTATGACTTTCACAACTCCAAATAATCTGAAATTTTTATGGGATGTTCTTGATTGTGTAAGGAAGCTTTATACCAATTTTCATGCAATTCGGAGTTGAAACACTATTTTTAATAATGGCATTTTGGTCTCAGGCCAGCAACAGTTCTATTTTGCTTTTCATACAAAATCTGATTTGAAACCTAGTTTAGGATTGTTCAAATGACTTGAAAATTTTATGTGATGAACTTTAACATATATGTGTATGTTCTGGAAATTTTGAAGGTTAGACAAATTGATTTGGTATAGTTTTTGATTTTATCTTTTGTGCTTTCTCGTAATTGAACAAAAGCTTCATTTTCATGTTTTTGACAAACATGAATTTTGTACTTCACTTCATGACTTGACTGGAATTGTATGACGATTATAATGTCTTGAAATAATTGAATGAGTGATTGCTTGATGGTATGTTTAGACTAAGCATGAATGAATTTGCAAAGTTAATTGTTTACGGTGTTTCGATCTATGCCAATAGTTTGAAATTATGATTTGAAATGTGCTATGTTCTATGTGCTAAATGGTTTGTCTTATTTGAAGCATCATGCTTCCCATGTTTGATTTTAAAGTGTTTGAACTTGAGAAAGTGTTGATCAAAGTGTTTATTGAATTGTTTTCAAGATGCTTAATTTGTTTATGGATTTAAATTGGTTTTGGACAAAGGAAAATGAATCTAAGACCTAGAATATGATGCTGTCCAGAGTTTTTATGAGTTGTATTTCATATTTGAAAATGTTTTCAAAGTGATTGAAGTTGAGTTTTGATGAGTACCTAATATAAGATAAAGTTGGTTTGAAAAATGCGATTTTATAATATTTTCAGATTTTCTAAAGAGTGCTTTATGGACCCGTACCTTGGCTGTCCAGATTTTATTGTTTTTCAATCTTGAAAATGGTTTTAAAAGTTTAAGTTTTAAATGGTACGTGATTTAAGAAAAGTTAGATTTCAAAAGTGGTGTTATTCGATGTTTGCGGGATCGAGTGAGCTGCTGTCCAAGACAGACCAGCAACCGATCCATTTATTTAAAATGATTTCATTGATTTCTTATAATGATTTCAAAGTATTTAAATTATAGTGAAAGTTGGATTTTGGTTTTGAGAAAATCTTGACGTTTTACGATTTTTCGGCAAGAAGTGAAAAGGATTTTCGAAAAACACGTTTTGGATTTTAAGTGTGACGATCATTTAGATAGACTAGTAACGTTATTGTCTCCTATCTAGTATGAGGTGCGTACAAGTCAAGAACCTGGAGCAACTGACAGTTGGGAGGACCCGCAGCGATCTCGGACGTGGTATTTGCTGGAGTTGAGGTGAGAGAGAAGCTTCCCTAAGACACCGTGGTATTTAGGTGATCTATTAGGACACTCTGTTCTCTCTCAAATTCGGAGTAAGGGTCTATCGTAGCTAGTAGTATACCCGATAAATTGTGTGATTGTTTGTATCGTGGTATACGAAGACTCAGACCTATACCATTACATGGTATTGATTGATTGACATGTTTGTATGTTGAGATATATTGTTGTTTATATTGTCATTGCATGAGCATAATGCATCATCCCGCGATATAAGATAAGAATAGAAGAGACATAGAAAACTATAAGGAATTCCCCCAACGATTAGAGTGAAACTCTAAGGGATGGAACACGCAATGGAACCGGATGATGCTGATATGCTGAGTACGTGGATCAAGCTGATGATACGATGACGACGATGATGTCTTTGGACCAGACGCAATGAGTGCCGAATTCTACAAAGAGAGTTTCCACATGGTCGTAGCCATGTGATGAGATGATTTCCACATGGTCGTAGCCATGTGTCGAGATGGCCTCCATATGGTTGTAGCCATATGTTGAGAGTGGTTTAAGATAGGTCGGAGCCTATCTACCAAAGATTGATGGATATCCCGCATATGGTCGGAGCCATATGCCGATGTGATTCTGAGTGGGTCGTAGCCCGTCAGAATGATGATTGATATTTCGACTATAGTCGTAGCTATATGTCGATGGTGATTCTGAATGGGTTGTAGCCCGTTAGAAAGATTGTGGATATCCTGCATACTGGTCGGAGCCGTATGCCGAAAATGATTTGAGATGGGTCGGAGCCCATCGGATTTAGTGGTCGAGTCCCACAGAAGCATTCCGCATATGGTCGGAGCTGTATGGCGGAGATGACTTAGGATGGGTCGACGATTGAACGAATAAGTATAACCTCACGACTCGAAACCCTAACCCGAAGTGTAACACCCTCACAATTATATAGTTTAATTACTAATAATTAAGTTGATTTTTACTTAGGACTTGAAAATTTTGTTTTAAATCTTAATGAAAATCCGACAGAGTTTCCTCTGTTTATCGGACTTCCTAAAAATTTAGAATTTTCATCTGTCAAACCAGTACAATCCAAAAAAACATTTCAACTTCTAAATGTAATAATTGACTTTACAAGCCCTAACAACGACATATAACAAACTCGGGCTTACAGTGATTAGATTATTTCAATAACCCAAAATAGATTAATTATAATATAATGACCATAATACACTCTAAACTAAATTACACTCCACGGTGTGGAGTGCACTCCTGCTCGGCCAGTAATAGTGCAATCTCAATCTGTGTACCTGTAAAGGATAGTAAGGTAGTGAGCATTGCACATGAAATAGGAAAGCAGTTTCTCATTAGACATAATTACCCACTAAGTCAGACACAATTACCAATTAGATCATATGGCACAATTTATTCACAGGCAAATATCATGCATTTACAATTTGGCAATCCATTTCAGATTTCATTTATATTTCTCATTACTTATCATTTTGTTTCACTTTTCATCTTTTTATTTCCATGTCCATTACCTTCACTTACTCATATAATCCATTTTCAACTCATAACCATACGTCATACCCTTTTTTTTTCGAAATCACACACCGTATGTCACCTCACAATCAGAGGCTAACATACCCAAATAACATCGTATGTCTCCTCACGGTCAGAGGAAAACATACACACATCTTATCATCTTTTAAATCATTTTATCTTTTCTTTACCATTAGGGATTAGCGCACCTGTTAGGGCATTTCACACCCACTAGGACTTTCACCCAATCCAGGTAACTTGCCACCTATTAGGCCACGGTTGACACCCATTAGGACTAAAAGCAACATCTTAACTCTTTTACCATCACATTCACATTTTCTCTTTTCAAAACTATTACTATTGTGCAGCATGATTGATCCATTGGATACACCCGCCTAACGGGGCATTTACGGGACCTAATAGGTAACTTTCACCTGGATTGGGTAACTTGTGCCTAATGGGTAACTTGTCACCTAACAGGGCACCTAATGGGTCGGTGTATCCCAAGGATCAATCATAGCTGCAACTTATATCATTTTTATAATTTCATTTATTTAAATTCAAAACAATTATCACACTTAGAATCATTGGCAACATTACTTGCATTATCACATAAAAGTAAAATTCACATATATTCCAAATAACTCACAAATTAGATCAATTACTCACATCAATAGATATTCATCAATTCAATCAACATTTAATATAAAGAGCATTTAGCATTAATACATACCAATTTCTATGCATTCTCAAAGTTTACTTTTTATGTCTTTAATTAAATTAAACTACTCTATTCCTTCATAATCCTAGGGATTTAATAACATCAAAATAACATATAAATCATAGCAAGCTCTTATTAACTAATTGAACCTATTCCCTAGAACAAACCAATGCTCACTATAACCACTCCCTTACCTCACCCTTGTCGAGAGAGAGAGAGAGCTCCAAAACTATGGGAGAGAGAGAGAATGAGCTAGAAACCAAAGAAAGGAAAATTAGTTAGAGATTGGGGAGGGGAATTCGAAATCTATGAAGGAAAGGAGGAATAGAGCTTGTATTCCACTTACCTTGAGCTTGAGAGATGAGAACCAAGATTGGGTGTTGGCCTTAACTCATACCCATGAATTGAGAGAGGAAGAACTTGAGAGATTGAAGGGAGATTAAGTGTTTAAATGTGTTGGGGATTGATTCTCAATGCTTATTTGTGGATTGAAATGGTGATTTGAGGTGAAATCTAGAGAGAGAATGAGGAGCTGTTCGTGACCTAGAAGAGAGAGTGAAGTTGAGTTATGAATGAGATTGTTGGCTGAAACACGTTTTTAAGACTGTCTGCACAAAACACTCGAGTGTTTTCCAAAAGACTCGAGTGTTTCCTTTAAAAATACTCGAGTCTTTTCCAAAAGACTCGAGTATACCTGAGAGTTCAAATTTCCCCGATTCTAAATCTGCAAAACACTCGAATCTGTAAAACACAAAGACTCGAGTAGTGCCTGAAAGAGTCATTTTCCAACTAGCCAGAACACTCGAGTCTTTTGAGTCTTTTCCAAAAGACTCGAGTATTTTTCCCAGTACCCCATTTATTCATTTTCCTATTTTCCTCCTATTTTCTTCCTGCTTCAATTCGAGATAACATCTTCGTTACCCGTTGGATCTTGCTCAAAGTTGGAAGCAAGCTTCCTGAAATCCTTATTTTCATATCCAACGGTTGAAAGTTTGTTTTGAGTCCTAAATCTTTTATTTTGATTTTCTAACCTACGTTATGTTTTAATACCGAATTATCTATTTTTTTGGCCTGTTTCTAACTCTAATTTAATGCTCCTTTCTTTTCCTAACCCAATATTACTATTATTTATCTTTTCTAATGCTTGAACACTTATTTTAATACATATTTATGGTATTATTATTATTATCTCAATTATCTCTAACTATTATTAATTGACTTGCACTTAGGTTTAAAATTTGGGATGTTACATTTCTCCCCTACTTATTTGAATTTCGTCCCCGAAATTCCATCGAGTAATCTAGGGAGATAACAAACCCTTGGAAATTAATGTATCACAACCTTGCATCTCTTCGTCATTTACTCCCCTACTCGGTCTTGGTCCAAGAGACTTAATTGTCACAACTCCCGCTCGTTCCCTAAAATGTTCACTCTCTTTGATTCAGACTCTCGTTTATTCTTCTGTGTGGGCAACCCAAGGTTTTTGGTCATTCGGGCCACAATATAGAGTCCTGAGACTCTAAGAATGGCATTGTTGTCATGTTGCAGTTCTCCTAATCACAACACTTGAAGAACTCCTAGCACTTCATTTCCTTGCTTGAATTTAGCAAGAGTCGGTCCGATGTTCAACTTGTCTCATCCAATTCCTATTTCATTATCGTTATAGCTTACTCGCTTCCTAGCTCCGCTTCGTTTTGAAAGAAGCTAAGATTGGTTTCTACTTGGGAATAGGGGTCAAGATCTAATTCTACTTCTCAGTTCCGTGTTTGTTCGGATTTATCCTAACTCGTTTGAGGTTAGTTCCCCACCAGTTCCTAATGATCTTCTTAGCGGCTTTCGTAAGGTTTTTAAGAATAACGGTCTTGGGCAACCATTGGTGAGGGTAACATTGTTAAAGGTTGGGTTGATGCCCGACATAATATCATCATCAACTTGAGAGATATTGGTGGCCTGTGCAAGTTTATTATACCTTTCCAAAGTGTGGGAAGAGATAACAGCGGATGTCCGACATCTCATCCGTTTTCGGTCTTGATGTTTCTATGGATACACTAAGGTAGTTTGCGTTCTAGTTCTGCTCGGCTGTCGTTCTCATTCTTTACCATCGCTCGGACTATAAGGTTCTCCCCTACTTAGTATCAACATACCTACGTAGATCGATACCAAGGGGTAACTAAGCAGATGTTAAGAATTAGTGGTTCTACTTTTCGACTAGGAGACGGATTCGAACAACAAGATTGGATGAACTACTGGTTGGGTTTTCTAAGATGTGGCGGTTTCACATACTTACATCTCTCTATGCTCCTATAATAGAGAGGATTGTCATGGATAGATTTGTCGCACGATCGCTTGTAACGAATTTCCACAATATTTCTAGTGAGCTTGAACTCGATTTGACCTTCTTCAAGTCGGAATTTCCTATGTCAATGGATCTAATCAGATTTCAGAGATTTGCAATGATATATCTGCCAATAAATGCAAGGACTGGGGTAGCTAATCTCAATCCTTCATCTAGCAACAGTACATCATCACGTTCTTCAAGATTTGCAATGCTGTCGTCAGTTAATAAACACGAAGACCGAGGTAGTCAGTCCCAATCTCACCTTTATCAACTGTACATCACTGAGTTATGAAATGATAGCATTATCTTTTAACAGATGCAAGAGAAAGGATGACTAATCCGGACCTTACACTTTATTAGAGGACGACACTATCACTTGGTTTTTGGTTAGGTCTTCTTGTTACGGTCTTATAACTAAGTAAAGTTTTTCCTACGTGTTCCTTTAAATGGTACTCATGATCAAATTGAAGATGGGTCTTTCTTAGGTTTCAAAATTTCTAGAAATACAGGATTAGGAATTTAAAATTCCACGAGAATTGATTTAGGATATTATACGCTGAAACTTAATAGTGATGCAGATTGAAAGTACCTAAAGTGTTTATCTAAGTTCTTTAATCGTTTCGTACCTTTTGTTGGTTTGGCCCTGATCTCCTTAAGTAGCTGTACCGCAGACCTCAAGTGTGTGGACCAGGAAATTGATATTGTCGGAAGGTAAGGTTGAGGCGTCCAGGACGAAGTCCTGTGTCATTGAGTAATCCCTCTGGGGCTGTGTCTGGTATGATTGTCGACACACCATGAAAGATGTGACGAGACTCGCCACCGAATATTAATACATCACCCGATCCCAAGATAATTCTTTCTGCTCTCTTTGGATCTCTCTGGTCTCCATAGAGAAACTCAACTGAGTCACCAATGCCGAATGATACTACCGGTATCCGTCTTTGCAGGCTACCAACACTTTCGTCACGGTCCTGATGAAGACCAAGCTTTCCATTTTCTTCATAGAAATTGACAATGCAGACATCAGGGGACATGGAAGGGAGTATGTCCTCCACTTCACTTACACCGCATTCCTTCTCAATCAAAGATTGTGCTTCTTGCATCGCTCCCATAACCAGCTAAATGAAATGATCAGAAATATTGGGTGGTTCGCTTCCACCAATTACCCTTTTGGGTCCATATACTCGTGTTTGAGGATTCCAGTCTGAGCCAAGGCACATCATTTTCAGTCGGAGTCTGGTTCCACTTGTAAAGCCTGGTTGATAAAAACCTCCAGGGCCTAAGCCCATCTCACGACAGTTCTTGACTACGCCCAGCTGTTCTTCATGAGCCAAGTATTGCTTCAGAAGAACCATTCCCGGTCTCAAAATTATACTCTTCTTCTCACCAACTTGTACCCCCACGTGCTGCTCCTTGTCTTCAATAGTCGATCTAAGCTTACCCATTGTAGAAGTTTGCCCGTCTTGAAAACAGATGTCATACGGCTTGGATTTCAAAGAATCAGCTGGGGAATTGATCTTACGATCAGTAGCCGAGCTGCTAGCCGAAGAATGGGAGAGCTGATTCTCCATGTTGCTACAATGTGGCAACAAAGGATTCTGTTGGTGCAGACATGTACATAATTTAGTACATAACTACATAGGGTTTTATAATTGTAAACCTAAGTAACTAATATAGAACTTGACACTATCTATTGGTTACTCGCTTATTGAGTAAACCACAGGAGTTATGAGTTCAAACTCCAAAGGCCGAGGAAAAACTGCTCTGATACCATAATGTAACACCCTCACAATTATATAGTTTAATTACTAATAATTAAGTTGATTTTTACTTAGGACTTGAAAATTTTGTTTTAAATCTTAATGAAAATCCGACAGAGTTTCCTCTCTTTATCGGACTTCCTAAAAATTTAGAATTTTCACCTGTCAAACCAGTACAATCCAGAAAAACATTTCAACTTCTAAATGTAATAATTGACTTTACAAGCCCTAACAACGACATATAACAAACTCGGGCTTACAGTGATTAGATTATTTCAATAACCCAAAATAGATTAATTATAATATAATGACCATAATACACTCTAAACTAAATTACACTCCACGGTGTGGAGTGCACTCCTGCTCGGCCAGTAATAGTGCAATCTCAATCTGTGTACCTGTAAAGGATAGTAAGGGAGTGAGCATTGCACATGAAATAGGAAAGCAGTTTCTCATTAGACATAATTACCCACTAAGTCAGACACAATTACCAATTAGATCATATGGCACAATTTATTCACAGGCAAATATCATGCATTTACAATTTGGCAATCCATTTCAGATTTCATTTATATTTCTCATTACTTATCATTTTGTTTCACTTTTCATCTTTTTATTTCCATGTCCATTACCTTCACTTACTCATATAATCCGTTTTCAACTCATAACCATACGTCATACCCTTTTTTTTTCGAAATCACACATCGTATGTCACCTCACAATCAGAGGCTAACATACCCAAATAACATCGTATGTCTCCTCACGGTCAGAGGACAACATACACACATCTTATCATCTTTTAAATCATTTTATCTTTTCTTTACCATTAGGGATTAGCGCACCTGTTAGGGCATTTCACACCCACTAGGACTTTCACCCAATCCAGGTAACTTGCCACCTATTAGGCCACGGTTGACACCCATTAGGACTAAAAGCAACATCTTAACTCTTTTACCATCACATTCACATTTTCTCTTTTCAAAACTATTACTATTGTGCAGCATGATTGATCCATTGGATACACCCGCCTAACGGGGCATTTACGGGACCTAATAGGTAACTTTCACCTGGATTGGGTAACTTGTGCCTAATGGGTAACTTGTCACCTAACAGGGCACCTAATGGGTCGGTGTATCCCAAGGATCAATCATAGCTTCAACTTATATCATTTTTATAATTTCATTTATTTAAATTCAAAACAATTATCACACTTAGAATCATTGGCAACATTACTTGCATTATCACATAAAAGTAAAATCCACATATATTCCAAATAACTCACAAATTAGATCAATTACTCACATCAATAGATATTCATCAATTCAATCAACATTTAATATAAAGAGCATTTAGCATTAATACATACCAATTTCTATGCATTCTCAAAGTTTACTTTTTATGTCTTTAATTAAATTAAACTACTCTATTCCTTCATAATCCTAGGGATTTAATAACATCAAAATGACATATAAATCCTAGCAAGCTCTTATTAACTAATTTGAACCTATTCCCTAGAACAAACCAATGCTCACTATAACCACTCCCTTACCTCACCCTTGTAGAGAGAGAGAGAGAGCTCCAAAACTATGGGAGAGAGAGAGAATGAGCTAGAAACCAAAGAAAGGAAAATTAGTTAGAGATTGGGGAGGGGAATTCGAAATCTATGAAGGAAAGGAGGAATAGAGCTTGTATTCCACTTACCTTGAGCTTGAGAGATGAGAACCAAGATTGGGTGTTGGCCCTAACTCATACCCATGAATTGAGAGAGGAAGAACTTGAGAGATTGAATGGAGATTAAGTGTTTAAATGTGTTGGGGATTGATTCTCAATGCTTATTTGTGGATTGAAATGGTGATTTGAGGTGAAATCTAGAGAGAGAATGAGGAGCTGTTCGTGACCTAGGAGAGAGAGTGAAGTTGAGTTATGAATGAGATTGTTGGCTGAAACACGTTTTTAAGACTGTCTGCACAAAACACTCGAGTGTTTTCCAAAAGACTCGAGTGTTTCCTTTAAAAATACTCGAGTCTTTTCCAAAAGACTCGAGTATACCTGAGAGTTCAAATTTCCCCGATTCTAAATCTGTAAAACACTCGAGTCTTTTCACAAAGACTCGAGTAGTGCCTGAAAGAGTCATTTTCCAACTAGCCAGAACACTCGAGTCTTTTCCAAAAGACTCGAGTATTTTGCCCAGTACCCCATTTATTCATTTTCCTATTTTCCTCCTATTTTCTTCCTGCTTCAATTCGAGATAACATCTTCATTACCCGTTGGATCTTGCTCAAATTTGGAAGCAAGCTTCCTGAAATCCTTATTTTCATATCCAACGGTGGAAAGTTTGTTTTGAGTCCTACATCTTTTATTTTGATTTTCTAACCTATGTTATGTTTTAATACCGAATTATCTATTTTTCTGGCCTGTTTCTAACTCCAATTTAATGATCCTTTCTTTTCCTAACCCAATATTACTATTATTTATCTTTTCTAATGCTTGAACACTTATTTTAATACATATTTATGGTGTTATTATTATTATCTCAATTATCTCTAACTATTATTAATTGACTTGCACTTAGGTTTAAAATTTGGGATGTTACACAAAGTAGTGGAGAGGAAGATACACCTGAATTACCCTTGTGGTGTTCAGCTGGATGATTTAGATAGGGGACGGTAATGACGGTGATTCGTCATAAGCCTTGGGAAGTCTGTCTAGGTGGGAAAAACCATAGGGGCCCTGGCTGAACCGGTCGGAGCTGGTCACTCAGTGGTGTGGACGAAGTACCACATTATCACTAGACAGAGGACTGACACCCCCTTGACCAAATCTTGTTCAGTGAAAGGGATGCTCGAACACGGCCGGATGTGCTTATTTCCGGGTATTTTATGTATTCATTTGTTTTGCCATCCAGTAAAAGCCGGTGTGGTTAGAGATCCTGTACTCCTGATTGCTTCCGATTAGGTGGATGGATTCCGAGGAGATGTAGACCCAAACCATAAAGCCTGAATTTCCGATGTTATGGACTCGAGATGTGTGAATAAAGAGACTTCGACTCTACGAGACAGGTTGTTTAAGAGACTTCGGCTTTGCGAGATGAGCTGAATAAGAGTTTCCCTTAAGAAAGAGATAAAGGTTTAGATAATGCGACGATTGCATTGCATTCTCATGCATCTTGCATAACTATCCGCTGTATTGTTGTGCTGCGAATGTGTATTGTTGTATGCCTGTATTGTCTTAATATTCTGCCTATCGTAAACCCACACCGTCGACGATACGTCGTTCAGAATGCTTACTCTCTCTGTCTTTCCCCCTTCCCTGTGGACTTCTGTGATGATGTCCACAGGTGACAGAGTGAGTAGTTTATATTGGGAATCGGCGCTGCAAGCATTGGCCTACGAAGACGAGATCGAGATGGAGTCTCGAAGGAGAAGAAGGTCAAGCTCGGCTCGAGGACTCGATGATCGATGGTTCGACTCTTCAGAGGAGCATTACGTTGGACGAAGATCTATCGTTATAGTGTCTATGTTCAAGTGTTGTACTCCCTTACCAGGTACTTAGACATCATTAGCTGCATCCACATGTGCACCCGAACTGTGTTTTATAAAACTGGATAACCGAGAGTAAGTTTTACGGTTAAGACAAACGAAATGGGCTTTTAAATGTGTTTTGTGAAAACAAGTTTCAGAGTGCGATGTTTCGTAACATCTCGGTTTGAAACTTGAAAGGTTTTATGCAATGTGAGAACATGAGTTTTAAAATGTAACTACGTTTTGGAAATCGAACGTTCTCATCTTGTGTAATACTTGTATTAAAAAAACAAAAAAAAAATTGGCCCAAATTTTCACTATATTAATTAAATAAATTTTATTTTCAAGTTGTCAAATCGGGGTGTTACATAAATCAGATCGGCAAACGAGAATACGATCACAAAGCGGAAGAAGAATGTCCTTATGGAAAGCAAGTGACGTGAGAATTTGTGCCTGCCACCCAATCCACAGCGTATTTCTCGGGGACGAGAAATCTTTAAGTTGGGGAGAATATAACACCCCTCAAAATCCTCGTACTATTTTAATCCCTAAAAAGAATTATTTTTGAGAAAAGAATTTTGAAAAGGATAACCTCTTAAATAAATTTCTTTCTTCACGATTTCAAGGTGGTAAATGATTTTAAAGTATGATTTTCTTCATGAAATAATGTTATAAGTCTTGAAATTTATTTTGGAAAGGCGATTTATTTTCTTTGAATGTGTGTTTGATTGCCTAAGATTCATGCATATGATTTTAAGATGGAAAATTATTTTCTCTATGTTTCGAGAATCCAAGTCCAAATCATCTTGATTAAGAATTGATTCTAGAAACCCTAATTAGTATCCTAATCTTTGATTAAGCTCTAATCGAGTCCTTAATTCTTGACTAAGAACTTAATTACTCCCTTAAACCCTAAACCCTTTTTGGTTAGTGAGCTAATCTAGAATTAACTTTCCTTAAACCCATGATTAAGTTTTTGATTAGTACCTTAATCCTTGATTAAGCCCTAATCACTAAGGATTAGTGGACTAAACCTAGATTAATTAACCTAATCCAACCCTAATCATGATTAGAACCCTAATTAGTGTCTTAAATCTAATTAGCTAATCTAACCTATCCTAAACCTTCCATGGCCGAATGCTAGGTGAATAGCTTAGCCACCAAGCTCATTTGCATGGTTACCACGTGGCATGTTTTATATTCAAACCATGACATCATCCCCATGACCAAGCATGACATAAGAGAAGAAAAAGTGAAGAAAGAGGAAGGAGAAACGAAGGAGGCCGTGAGGGGCCTAGGAGCAAAACTTGGCCTCCAAGTTTTGTGACTTAGTCCCCAAGTATTTGCAAAGAAGCCGCCCATGCAAGCCCTTGATGGCAATTAGGAAAAAGTGAGGAAAAATAAAATAAGGACCAAACCGTGTGAGAGAGGGCATGAGCTCATTTTCACCCTTTCATTCTTCATTCCATCTTCACCATTTCCTTCTTCTCTCAAACAACATCAACACACACCAACAAACACCCTAAAACCGTGAGGGAGTGAGTGAATTCTCCTCCATTCTTTCATCAACACACACACTTTCTTCCACTTCTTTTCCAAAAGCCAAACACATAGCACTAAGAGAAAATCAAACTCTTAGTGACAAGAGAGAGAGAGTAGCCGAATTGTAAGGAAGAGATAACCAAACTTTGAACTCTTCATAACCTAAGCTATAGATCAAGCCAAGCTAGTGAAGAAGAGAAGGAGAAAATCAAGGACCGTAGAGAGTGTGAGTGAGCTGTGAGGAAAGAGAGAAGGGACCTAAGATTTGGACTTGATTCTCTAAGACTTTTGATTAAGTAAGAACCTTGTTTTATGATCTTAAAAGTTTTAAACCTTTTTCATTGATCCTTCTTCGTTTTTCATGATCTTCTTCTAAAGCTTGATTTTGTTTGAAAAAGGTGTTGATGCATGTTTATTTTATGATTAGATCTAGTGATTCCCTTCACATGCATGTTATTTTCTAAACATGATTCTAAAAATTTTGTTAAGAAAGTGTTCTCTCTCTTGATTTTGAGTTTTCTTCCTTGATTTCTTAAAAGGGTTTTTGAAAAGAAATTGGTTTTGAATTTTCATGAAGAATCTTCGAAAAATCTAGTGTTTTTGGTTGCATGCATGTCTAAACCCATGCCTAAATCATGATATGTTTGATGATTGAGTTCTCTTGATGATTTCCCTTGTGTTGGCCATGGTTTGTGCTTGACCTCTAGGTTAGAAGTTTGATGTTGGATTTTGTTGTGTGCATATCACTATCTTGTGATTCCAAGTATGATTTGGAAGTTTGAATCTTTAAGAAAACTCTTTTTAAGAAAATTATGGACAAGTCACGGTTTTGATGATGATGTGATTAAAAACTTGATTTTATTTTGATTGATCTTTTGCATGTTACAATCTTGAGTTTAATGATGTTTTAAATGAATATAAATTGTGTGATTTTCCATGTTAGCCACGGTTTGTAAGTATAAATAAAAGAGGACCAAGATTTTCTTAAATTTAAGTGATGAATATGTGATTTCCATGAATTATGAGTTGATTTTATGTGTTTTAAGTGAAATGAAAATTGTCTAAAAACCTATGTGTGCTCACGGTTTCATAAAGAAAATACATGCTAGGATTATATTTTTATTTGCTTAATGAGGTATGTGAAATTGTTGTCGAATTTGGAGTTTTTTAGAAGACTTGAATCTTTGAAAGTGTTTTTGAGAAAATCTAGTTAAGGTCACGGTTTAGACCTTAACTCTTGAATAGAATTTCCTTGAATGAGTATATGTGTTCATGTCATGAAATTATGTGTTGACTTGTGAGGTTATAATGCATACGGTTTTAACATGTTTAGGCATTTTAAGATGAAGCTTTGCTAAGATGGAAATTGATTAAGTGGAAGTTCAATGAAATTGTGTTTATGTGATGCATATTCGGTTTGATTATGTTTAAGAATTTGATTTCCTTGATTGATTAAGTTATGTGTATAAATGAGTATGTAAACGTGACATGTTGGCTTGATGACTTGTGATTATGTGGTGCTTGAATTGAATGAATGTTTGTTTAGGATTCTTAAGTAAAGTAAGAGTTGTAACACCTTCCATATATCATATTATTATAAAAGTTTTTAGGAAAATTTTGATAGGGTTTATTCTAAAATTTGGACTATACCTTTATGATTAAAACCTGTCACCTGTCAGCCAGATTATTCGAAAATTAATCTATTCGTTCAGTTACGTCAAAATACTTATAACAGAATATATGAAAACCATGTTCCAAAATGAAATTAAGGTTTACCAGTTAAAGGTGGAATATCACCATTTTACCAGTAAATACATATAATTTTTTCCCAAATATTAAACCAAATGGTGATAACCCAACAGTTTATATAAAAAGTCCTGAATACAAAATAATCCTACATTATATGCTAAGAGAGCATAGGTTGACTGTGAAAAGGGATAAACCCAATGTACATAGGGTTACACCTTAGTGTACCCAACCTCGGTCTTCTGGCAACTGTAGTGACTTTTTCCCTCAATACCTAAAATGGTCAACACAGAGAGTGAGATATAACTCAAAATCAAAGGAAACACCTAAAGACAGTAATAAAACATAATAAAATACATGACACCCAAACATATAACTAAATATATATATATATATAGTTATGCCCTATTCTCTTCTAATGCCATATGATGCCATGTATGAAATGATATGCAATGCAATGCACTTTCCATAACCATTTCCATATCCATTTCCATGTACCATTTCCATTTGTCCATGTTTCCATATTTCCATATATTTTCCATAATGTATCCATATACCATGGTTTGCCATATATCCTCACATCGCCCTCCACACAATTTGGAAAAGATCAACTAGGAGTAAGTGTTCCCCAACCGATGCTTGCACAATACGATGTCGGGTGGATTTCCCCTTAGCACGGTAGGAAGCTATCCCATCTTGTGTACATCGTACCATTTGGGCCGGATACCCAAATTGGCTATAGCAGGAACCACTTTACACTAGTCCCGAAGTGCCTAAGTGGCGGATAGAACTATCATAGTGCGCGTAGGACCAATCCACGGCTTAGCCCAGTACTTCATCCCTTTGTAGAATACCTCATACTGTATTAGACCCATCTTGTGGATCAAAGTCCTCTATGATAAATTCCCACAATTGTGTTGGTACACAATTGAGCCACTATATCACTCTCGTCCGTCGATTCTATGGAACCTTCGCATGACTGTCCTTCAGTCCACATAGAATGTTCTCGTATCTTTTCCAATTCCTAACGTCCTTCCTCAATTACTGATGCACGTGTTTCTACTAATTTTAATTAACTAAAATAGCCAAGCCGTTTTATATAATCATGTTTCCTTTTTCCTCTAATTAGTGTAGATTAATTAATCCAACCATATGTATATAGTCCTTTTATAAGTTATTAATTATAACTTAAAATAATTCCAACATAACCACTTTGCACCATAATCAAGTTCCAAGCATAGAAATATGCATAATAATAACAACACCACACAAACAACCAATTAATGCACAAATGAAACATAATCAAACACTAATTTCACCATTCCATACATAGAGAAAATCTAGGGTTTCTAATACTACTTAACAAATCAACAATTAAAACCTAACACATGCTTAATATTATAGACTTATTACTAAAAATAGGTCCTTCCTCTAATTAGGAGAATATCTCCTCTCTTACCTTGATTTGGAGAAGTGGAGATGAGAGATGGAGAGAGAGAACCGTGAATTGATGGAGGAAAAGAAGAGATTGATGGTGAAGAAGAGTCGAAACCTTGCTTTGATGAAGGGAAAAGATGATTTGATGAAGGAATCAAGAGGTTGGAGGTTGGGGGTGATGAACCCTAACTTTTCCCAACAGGTTCGAGTGAGGTTTTATGATTTTTTCCCAAATGAACTCAGCCAAATGCCTTAAAAACTGATTCTGTAGGTCGTGGACATCGATGTCCACCTATAGATATCGATGTGCAACATCGATGTGCACAACCATGACATCTATGTCCACAGATAAAATCTGACAGCAACTTTCACATTCAAACAGCCATAACTTTTTCGTTAACCGTTGGATCTTGCTCAAATTTGGAGATAAGCTCCCTAATGATCCCAACTTCACATCCAACGGTGGATTTTAGGTTTTGAGCTCTAAATATTTAAATCCTAATATTTTCTCCCTATTTAGAAACTTTAACTAATTTCTACCTATTTTTGGTTTCTAAAATCTAACACTTGATTTTTCTCTTACTCTTACCTCCTAAGTCTAATATTTCCCCAATTAAATTAGGAAAATAAAATAGGGGATGTTACAATTCTCCCCCACTTACTGGAATTTCGTCCCCGAAATTCCGTTCAATTCCGTCAAACGGAGAACCATCCCAGCCAAGGGATTTCTCAACTACGATACTCACCTCATTTTGGTTCTACTCCCCCACTTGGAATCGGCATACCCTTTTTCATTGGTACACCACAGACTCTTGCATTCAATAAGGAATACCAGTTATGGTTCGTTGTGGAGTTATAAAACTCTAAGGTTTCCAAGGTTTACTCTTTAGGCAACTAAACATTTCAAGAGTCTGGCCAAAAAGACTCTTAATTGGCCTTAAGTTCTAAGATCAGATGCGATTAAACATTTATTGACTGCCGTATCTTGGACAACTCAATCTACTCCTATATTCTACTTACACGGCAGTATTTACAGGGATCTAATCATAATTACTTAAGGATACTCTTAAGTCCTAGCAAAACACATACATTGTCAAACAACGATTATAATATATATATAACAATCAAAGTTCAAGCATGCACATCAACATTTCACATCCACACCTAATTGCAAACTCTAACTTAGGCAGTCTCCATTTCCTTCTAACCTGATCCTGATCTACTTAATTCAACCTCCGTTTGCATGTCACCTATGTTTTCATTAGGTAACATACGAAAGAGTTCATATTCATGCATGAGTGTATTTAGCCTAGCCCTTCTAACCTCCGAAGTGCCCTCATGTGTGACTTGTAATGTGTCCCACATTTGTTTAGCATCAACACATTGAGATACTCGAAAGAACTCATCATAAGAAAGAGCGGACGTGATGATATTTTTAGCTTTTAAATCAAATGCAACTTTCTTCTTATCATCATTGTCCCAACTCGATTGAGGTTTAATTGAAACAACATCATTTACTTTCGTTTGAGGAACAAAAGGTCCATTCTCTATGGCGTTCCAAATTTCCATATCTATGGCTTGAATAAAAATTTTCATGCGGACCTTCCAATAAGCGTAACCCTCACCACTAAATAGTGGAGGACGATTAATGGAAGTTCCTTCACCACCGAAAGGATTTGAAATTGAGCCCATTGTTTCCAAGTAAAAAGGATCTTTTCGAAAAAGCTTTTTAAGGCTCGGATTTTTCGTCCGAGCTCTGATACCACTTGTTGGAAACCAACAAGCGGCTCAATATAGTCTAGAGGGGGGGTGAATAGAATATTGAAGCCTTATTACAGATTTTTCGTCCACCTAAGAGAATGGTTTTATGAAAATAAATTTTCTTAAGAATTCAGTTCAGATTACTCGAGTAACTCAAGCCTTCACTCGAGTAATACGCAACCAAAAATAATTTCACTCGAGTATTCAGCAAATCACTCGAGTATTACGAAAGCAAATTTTAAATCACTCGAGTAACAGAAAACCTACTCGAGTAATGTTTATAAACTGAAAGCAGATTACTCGAGTGACAAGAACTTTACTCGAGTAAACTGGGTAAAATTCAATTTAAAACTTAGTTTTCAATGGAGTTCTTCAAGAATAACAATGCTATGATGATTCAACAAATTATGAATGATTAATATGAACAATTTCAAGTAATATTAACATGCAATTTTAGATCAATTGAGTAGAATTAAGAAAACCCCAATTCTAACCTAAAAATGCAAATGTTAATGAATTAATGAAATACAAGGAATGAAAATAAAAGAGACACAAGGATTTATCCTGGTTCACTTTCACCCACTTGAAAGCTACTCCAGTCCCCTCTTCAATCAAGAGAGATTCTTCACTAGAAATCTTCAAATGTAGATTTTACAATGTTTTAAGATGCAACTAGATTCTTAGTTCTCCTATCTTAAAACCCAACTCAAAGTGTGTACCAAACACTTTGATCTAATCTACCCCTTTTGAGTATTCTAGATTTCCTTGCTAATTGATTGAAGATGCTTCCAACCAATCCTCTTTTCTTGCTTTGATTTGATCTTCAAAGTCTTCCTTGTGAAATTCTTCACTTGTGTTGAAACTTCAATGATGCAATCACAAATTGCAAATCTTCAACAACCACTAAGAACAAAAACTATGATCTCAAGAATATTTGAACAATGATAGAAAATAGAGTGAAGAATGAAAAGTTCTTTGTTGAATCTTGATAGCTCTTGAAAGATGTAAAATAGCTCTTGAATTACTTTTCAAAGTGTATTAGAAAATTGTAAGAATGAAAGTCTATTTGAAAGAGAAAATTAAGTCCTTTTAAAATTTTCCCAACACTGATTGAATTACTCGAGTAAACCAAACAATGTCACTCGAGTGAAACATGTCAGATTAAGTTACTCGAGTGATGTGTAAACCATTACTCGATTAACCTGTCAGAACATAAATTACTCGAGTGAACCAATACTCATTACTCGAGTAAACTGATCAGAATCTGAATAAAAACAAAGTTTTTCTAAAATGATTTTCACAAGCTATTTAATCAAGATTTAAAGTATCTTCACTCTTAATCAGACATTATTTAAATATTCTTAAAATCACCTAAGCTACCCACACCAATGAGATGCATTGCATAAAATAAAGATTACATTGAATTAGAATTAATAAAAATCCTAATTCTAATCTTCATGTGGTGTAGCTTGCTTGTTGCCAATGTTGTTGCTTGGAGAGAGATTGTTAGCATCAAAACATGAGAATCCTACAAACTCCCCCTTTTTGATGATGACAAACCTCCTTTCAAATTAAGCACTAAGTTTTAACATACTCCCCCTAAATGTAAAACATCTAGGAAAAATATAATAAAACTTAACCTACAAGAACAACATCAACAAAATATTCTCCCCCTTTTGGCATCATTAAAAAGATAATATTTTTGAGAAAAGTCCTTTGCCAAAAGTTGAAGGTAAATAGTTCACAATGGTATAGAAAATATATAACAATAAAGACAATACCAAAATAAACCACAATAGTGCCTCAACGTATATAAACAACGAATATAAACGAACAACGAATATAGCACCATAAATCAGAGTATCAGAGCATCACACTATGCAGCAAATCATAGCAGATAATCAAAACGAAAACTAAACAAACTAGACCATACACAAGGTCCTAAAGTCATAGTAGCAACAGAGTCAGAAACATGAAACAGAAACATAAACAGAGAATATGCAAATGAAACATGCAACAGAAATCAACAGCAAACATCATCAGCATCCACAGGTCTAGGAATCAGGTGGAGAAGGAGGAAAATGGTGAGAAAATAAGCCAGACATGTAATCCATCAAACGATGCTCCATGGCAATATTCTTCACATCCTGTCTCATCTCCAACTGAGTAAATTGAGCATTGATGTGCTCAACCAATGACTCATGAGCAGCTTGTGCATCAAATGGAGTACCAAGATTATCCAAATCAATATAGTCCTCAACACGATCGGTATCCATCGGATCAGTAGAAGTAGGAGGAACAGAAGAGGATGCACCAGCCCTATCACCAAGTAAATTCCTTTTCCTAGTACCTGAAACTCTTGCAGCCTTTGCAGCTTCAGCCATTTCCTTAATCTGTGATTTCCATAACCAAGTGCGACTGTCCCTATGCCAAGCAATTTTCATATAACTAATGTGCGAATCATTAAGACACCAGTTATTTTTCTTTTCCTTTTCAGCTGGCTCATCATCAGGAATTGGAACACGATAATACCTCATGATCTTGGTGACATGCATAGGATATGGCAAGAATTGGGTAGGAGGAGATTGAGCAGCAGCTTCCATACGAGCTAAAAACATTTTATTCCAATTCATCTCATACCTCTTTTTAATCCCATGAAACAAAGTAAGATCATCATCTCCCAATTGAGCATAATTTTGATTGCATTTTGGAATCAAACAATAAGAGATAATATACATGAGCACCCTATCCACAGCATGCAAAGGTGATACAGTTCTAGTAGTTCTATCACCCCAAGATTCACCAGTACGCAACAAATCAGTATAAATCTTATTAGTATCGACATCCAAATCCAGACATTCAGTATCACCAATAAAAGTTCCCTTGTTTTCTAAACCAAACATCATAGTCAAATCCGCAGGCTTTATAACAAAATGATGTCCTCTAACCATTGTTTGATACTCACCATCTAGCTTAGTAAAATTTTGATAAAATTGTCTGACAAGCCTAGGGTAATAATGAGTCTCAAATTCCAAAAACCTCTTCAAATTCTGAAATTCTAAATCCTCTACAAACGGAAATTGCTCCTTATGCAACCAAGCAAATTTAACATACCTTGTAAGACCAAAAGAGCGATTGATAAATGCCGGTTCCCGCAAATCTCGGTTGATTCCAGAAAACCAAGTATCATTACGACCTGCTCCTTGCTTTGCTTTCTTTTGAGGAGGTTGATAGTGAGAGGAAGAAGCCATTGATTCAGAAAAAGCAAATTCGGGTTTGGGAGTTAGGGTTTTGATTTGGGGTTTTCGGATTTTTGGATAAAATTGGTGAAATTGATGAATGAAAGGAGTAGAAATGATGATATAATGATGAAATATGGAAGAAATTTGTATGATTTGTGAGTTTTGTGGCTGAAAGATGATGATTTGATGAAGACCCGTATGAGAGAGAAGAGAGAAAGACGAACAAGAGAGAGAAAAAATCGTGAAAATGATGCAGATTTCAACAGTTCAGCTTTTAAAATCACGTAAGTTACTCGAGTAATGTTCATACGTTACTCGAGTGATTCGAGCAGTACTCGAGTGAAAGAGTATGTTACTCGAGTATGCCGAAAGATAAAAAAAAATTTACTCGAGTGATGGATGAACTTAATCGAGTGATACGCAAGTCATTTTAAAATTAATCGAGTGACAGACAGAATTACTCGAGTAATACGAAAGAGTTTTTAAAATTACTCGAGTGAAATTGCTGTTACTCGAGTGAACTGTCCAGAATTTCAAAAATTTCAATTTTTCATGCAAAATCATTTTTCATGCACAAACACAGAGAAACACTTAGCATGTAGCAAGTAACACACATACAAATAAAGCAATTAGCATATTATAGAAAACATACACACATAACTGCATAAAAAAAATAATAAACACTTTAATAAGATACAACAACTCAAAATACAAGTCACATTGAAATAGGCTTGAAGGTGAGTATAAAAAGCATCAAATACAATTAGCTAATAGTTAATTCATCAAAAATACCAAGTTCTCTTCGAATCTTATAAAATGTGTCCCTTGGTAATGGTTTTGTAAAGATATCAGCTAATTGATCCGAAGTTTGAACAAACTCAATAACACAATCACCTTTTTGAACATGATCTCTCAAAAAGTGATGCCTAATTTCAATATGCTTTGTCCTTGAGTGTAATACTGGATTTTTAGTCAAATTAATTGCCGAAGTGTTATCACACTTTATAGGGATATTTGTCAAATTTAAACCAAAGTCAGATAATTGTTGCTTCATCCATAAAATTTGAGCACAACAACTACCTGCAGCTATGTATTCGGCCTCCGCGGTTGATAAAGCTACACAATTTTGCTTTTTAGAAAACCACGATACAAGTGAATTACCAATTAAATGGCATGTTCCGCTTGTACTTTTTCGCTCAACTTTACAACCGGCAAAGTCAGAGTCCGAATATCCTATAAGTTTTAGAAAAGCATCCCTAGGATAATAAAGTCCAGTATTCGTTGTACCCTTTAAGTATTTCATTATTCTTTTGACAGCAGTTAGATGCGACTCTTTCGGTTTTGCTTGAAAACGTGCACACATACATACACTAAACATGATATCAGGCCTAGATGCAGTTAAGTATAACAAACTACCAATAATACCACGATACTTCGTTACCTCTACCGCTTTTCCAGCCTCATCTTGATCTAGGTAGCATGCAACGCTCATTGGTGTAGAAGCGGATTTGCACGAATCCATTCCAAAACGTTTGAGAAGCTCTCTACAATATTTACTCTGATGAATATAAATGCCATCATTAAGCTGCTTTATTTGAAGGCCAAGAAAGAATGTAAGCTCTCCCATCATCGACATTTCGAATTCACTTTGCATCAATTCTGAAAACTTCTTACACAAGTTATCGTTAGTAGCACCAAATATAATATCGTCAACATATATTTGAACCAATAAAATATCCTTACCGGAACGTTCAATAAAAAGTGTAGTGTCAACAGTGCCTCGTTTAAAACCTTTTTGTAATAAAAAATTGCTTAGTCGGTCGTACCAAGCTCTAGGAGCTTGTTTCAAACCGTACAAAGCCTTTTTCAGTTTGAAAACGTAGTCCGGATGCTCAAAACTCTCGAATCCGGGAGGTTGTGACACATAAACTTCCTCTTGAATGTATCCGTTAAGAAAGGCGCTCTTAACATCCATTTGAAACAATTTAAAATTCATAATTGAAGCAAAAGCGAGAAGAATACGAATAGCTTCTAATCTAGCAACGGGAGCATATGTCTCATCGTAATCGATTCCTTCTTCTTGACTATAACCTTGTGCTACCAACCTAGCTTTATTCCTAACAATAATACCCGATTCATCTAACTTATTCCTATAGACCCACCGAGTACCAATTTCAGGACGATCATCGGGTTTTGGCACAAGCTCCCAAACTTGGTTTCTTTCAAATTGATTTAATTCTTCTTGCATGGCCATAATCCAATGATCATCTTGAAGAGCCTCTTTGATATTCTTAGGTTCTATTTGAGATACAAAGGCAACATAATAACAAAAATTATTTAAAGTGCGTCGGGTTACCACTCCCTTCGCAATGTCACCTAAGATATTAGAAATCGGATGATTTTTGTTGGACTTCCAAGCTATTGGTAATTGAGGTTGAATCTCTTGTGCTAAGTCTTTATCTTGTGCTTGCACCTCTCGATCTTCATTTTGATTCTCTTCCATTTGTTGTGGTGTTGAATTCTCATGATCCAAAAATGTACCTATATAATCATCACAAGAAACAACACAATCTCCTTTCGAAGATTCATCAAATACAACATGCACGGATTCCTCAACGGTTAATGTTCTTTTATTGTAGACTCTATATGCTTTGCTATGAGTTGAATAACCTATGAATATGCCTTCGTCGGCTTTAGAGTCAAACTTGTCGACCGGTTCCTTTCCGTTATTTAAAACAAACACCTTACACCCAAAAACATGAAAATGTGAGATATTTGGCTTTCGCCCTTTTAAAAGTTCATAAGGTGTTTTATTTAAATGCGGATGAATAAGAACCCTATTAAGCACATAGCAAGCGGTGTTTACCGCATCAGCCCAAAAATATTTAGGAACATTTGATTCTTTCAACATAGTACGAGCAAGTTCCACTAATATTCTATTTTTCCTTTCTACAACTCCGTTTTGCTCCGGAGTCCTAGGGGCCGAAAATTGATGATCAATACCAAACTTATCACAAAACGCATCAATCCTAGTGTTTTCAAACTCACCTCCGTGATCACTTCTAATAGACACAATTTTCAAACTTAGTTGATTTTGGATGAGTTTGGCAAATTTTTTAAAACATTTATAAACTTCACTTTTTGCGGATAAAAATAAAGTCCATGTGAATCTAGTAAAATCGTCTACTAAAACAAATCCATAGTAATTGCCACCTAAACTTTTAATTTGTGAAGGGCCAAACAAATCCATATGGATTAGCTCCAAAGGCTTTGTTGTGCTTATCACATTTTTAGGTTTAAAAGAACTTTTAACTTGCTTGCACTTTTGACAAGAGTCACAAATGCCATCAAGCTTAAAGTTTAGTTTAGGCAAACCAATCACTAAATCTTTTCGCAAAAGTTTGTTCAATTGATTCACATTCACATGAGCAATTCGTCTATGCCAAAGACGAATTTCATCATCAAAAGATTTGAAACATTTTGAAAATAGTGAAGTTATCTCATCCAAATCAATTAAGTAAGTGTTATTAGAGCGACGACCAACAAACTTAACACTATCATCTATAGAAGACTTAATGAAACATAATTCCGGAGTAAATGTCACATAATTGCCCATATCGCATAGTTGGCTTATACTAAGCAAGTTGTGTTCTAAGCCTTCTACGTATAGGACATTTTCTATGACAAGGTTAGATACGTTACCGATCTTCCCGACTCCTAGAATTTTGCCCTTGTTGTTGTCGCCGTATGTCACAAATCCATCACTTTTTGGAGTAAGTTCCATGAAGTGCGTTTTGTCTCCCGTCATGTGTCTCGAACAACCACTATCCAAATACCATTTGTGCTCTTTGGTTCGAAGACACACCTACAAACAATATCATTTGGTTGACTTAGGTACCCAAGTGATCTTGGGTCCTTTGTTGTTAGCATGGGGAGAAGTCCCCTTAACAATCCAAATATATTCACCGCTTGATATACCAAATTTCTTTATATTACATTTATTTGTGGTATGCCCAAAGATTCCACAATAATGACAAGTTGGGTTTTTAGAAATCTTATTCTTTGAAAATCCACCAACTTTGCGATAATTGCGTTTCTTAGGTTTGGTATAGCCAAGACCGGATCTATTGCTATTGTTCCTTTGAGTTGAAAGCAAATGATCTAAAAAAGTATCTCCTTTCATGAGCCTTGCAAGTCGATCATTCAAATTAAAAACTTCTTTTTCCAAAGACTTGCAATTTTCACAAGATGGAGTCTCATTTGATTTCAATTCACAATTGCATGTAGAGTTTGCATAAATGAGTTCCAGAGTTTCATTTTGAAGCTTAAGTTCTTCTAAATCTTTTTGAAGTTCAATTATCTTTTCATGTTGCTTCATTATGAAATTCTTTCTTTCAACATTTATTTTAGCAAGTTTCTTCAACTCTTTATGCATCTCTACATACACATTGTACAATTCATTGAATGAAGGAGAATTAGAACTTGAGTTAGCATCGGAAAGATAATCTACCTCATTGACGTTCTCACTTGATTTAATGCTCGAAGATTCCTCTTCATCAAGCTTTGTCATTAAACATAGATTTGCAAGTTCTTCATCATCCGATGAGCTAGATGTTGATTGACTCTCCACTTCATCCCATACTATGTAAGCCCTTTTTCGTTTAGAAGAATTGAATTTTGAGTTGTCACCTTCCGACTTCTTAGAATGAGTTGGACAATTCGATCGATAGTGACCAAGCTTTCCACATCCATGACACTTGATGTGATCCTTGTTAGTCTTATTTCTTGGTTGTGAGTCCTTAGAATCTCTTTGTCTATTTCTATTAAAGTTCCCCTTTTTCTTAAGGAACCTACCAAGCTTTTTAACTAGCAAGCCAAGGGTCTCATCATCTATATCGGAGTCCGAGTCATCCACTTGAAAGTTTTCCTCTTGTGCCTTAAGGGATTTTGAAGTTGATTTAAGAGCTATCCCCTTTTTCTTCCTATCGGCATCTTCATTCATGGATAACCGTCCAAGCTCCATTTCATGCTCTTGAAGCTTTCCGAATAGAGTTGCTAAATCAATTTGATCCACGTCTCTAGCTTCCATAATGGCCGTCACCTTAGGTTGCCATTCCCTGCTAAGACATCTCAAAATCTTATTAACAACTTCACCATTAGATATAACTTTTCCAAGTGCAGAAAGATGATTAATGATATGAGTGAACCGCTTTTGCATGTCACCTATGTTTTCATTAGGTAACATACGAAAGAGTTCATATTCATGCATGAGTGTATTTAGCCTAGCCCTTCTAACCTCCGAAGTGCCCTCATGTGTGACTTGTAATGTGTCCCACATTTGTTTAGCATCAACACATTGAGATACTCGAAAGAACTCATCATAAGAAAGAGCGGACGTGATGATATTTTTAGCTTTTAAATCAAATGCAACTTTCTTCTTATCATCATTGTCCCAACTCGATTGAGGTTTAATTGAAACAACATCATTTACTTTCGTTTGAGGAACAAAAGGTCCATTCTCTATGGCGTTCCAAATTTCCATATCTATGGCTTGAATAAAAATTTTCATGCGGACCTTCCAATAAGCGTAACCCTCACCACTAAATAGTGGAGGACGATTAATGGAAGTTCCTTCACCACCGAAAGGATTTGAAATTGAGCCCATTGTTTCCAAGTAAAAAGGATCTTTTCGAAAAAGCTTTTTAAGGCTCGGATTTTTCGTCCGAGCTCTGATACCACTTGTTGGAAACCAACAAGCGGCTCAATATAGTCTAGAGGGGGGGTGAATAGAATATTGAAGCCTTATTACAGATTTTTCGTCCACCTAAGAGAATGGTTTTATGAAAATAAATTTTCTTAAGAATTCAGTTCAGATTACTCGAGTAACTCAAGCCTTCACTCGAGTAATACGCAACCAAAAATAATTTCACTCGAGTATTCAGCAAATCACTCGAGTATTACGAAAGCAAATTTTAAATCACTCGAGTAACAGAAAACCTACTCGAGTAATGTTTATAAACTGAAAGCAGATTACTCGAGTGACAAGAACTTTACTCGAGTAAACTGGGTAAAATTCAATTTAAAACTTAGTTTTCAATGGAGTTCTTCAAGAATAACAATGCTATGATGATTCAACAAATTATGAATGATTAATATGAACAATTTCAAGTAATATTAACATGCAATTTTAGATCAATTGAGTAGAATTAAGAAAACCCCAATTCTAACCTAAAAATGCAAATGTTAATGAATTAATGAAATACAAGGAATGAAAATAAAAGAGACACAAGGATTTATCCTGGTTCACTTTCACCCACTTGAAAGCTACTCCAGTCCCCTCTTCAATCAAGAGAGATTCTTCACTAGAAATCTTCAAATGTAGATTTTACAATGTTTTAAGATGCAACTAGATTCTTAGTTCTCCTATCTTAAAACCCAACTCAAAGTGTGTACCAAACACTTTGATCTAATCTACCCCTTTTGAGTATTCTAGATTTCCTTGCTAATTGATTGAAGATGCTTCCAACCAATCCTCTTTTCTTGCTTTGATTTGATCTTCAAAGTCTTCCTTGTGAAATTCTTCACTTGTGTTGAAACTTCAATGATGCAATCACAAATTGCAAATCTTCAACAACCACTAAGAACAAAAACTATGATCTCAAGAATATTTGAACAATGATAGAAAATAGAGTGAAGAATGAAAAGTTCTTTGTTGAATCTTGATAGCTCTTGAAAGATGTAAAATAGCTCTTGAATTACTTTTCAAAGTGTATTAGAAAATTGTAAGAATGAAAGTCTATTTGAAAGAGAAAATTAAGTCCTTTTAAAATTTTCCCAACACTGATTGAATTACTCGAGTAAACCAAACAACGTCACTCGAGTGAAACATGTCAGATTAAGTTACTCGAGTGATGTGTAAACCATTACTCGATTAACCTGTCAGAACATAAATTACTCGAGTGAACCAATACTCATTACTCGAGTAAACTGATCAGAATCTGAATAAAAACAAAGTTTTTCTAAAATGATTTTCACAAGCTATTTAATCAAGATTTAAAGTATCTTCACTCTTAATCAGACATTATTTAAATATTCTTAAAATCACCTAAGCTACCCACACCAATGAGATGCATTGCATAAAATAAAGATTACATTGAATTAGAATTAATAAAAATCCTAATTCTAATCTTCATGTGGTGTAGCTTGCTTGTTGCCAATGTTGTTGCTTGGAGAGAGATTGTTAGCATCAAAACATGAGAATCCTACATACCACCCAAATCGGAAATCACGTAACTGCATTGAAACACATTTTCGAAAACAAGGATTGATTCGATTCCAAAATGTCATACAAGTTTTTCAAGTAACGTCCCTTTGCATAAAAGAATTATAAAAGTAAATTTTCAGATGAGTTGGAGTTTGTTAGATTCAACTGTGGTTCTACAACCACTTTGTTAAAATATGAAAACAGCAAAAGTTGAACCTTCAACACATTTTCTTAAAAAAAAAATAGGAAACAAACTCCAAGGAACCTCGAAATTCCAAAGGAACTAAACTTGTAATTAGCTTCAATGGTTGGAAAAAGGCACTTTTACATCCTATGCTATAATGCCTTCATGGGTCTGTCTACAATCAAAATTTAAACTTATTTTCTATCTAGGGCCCTAGTCAAACACATACAATTTAATAAAACAAACATAGAACATATAAACAGACTTCGACATTCAAACATTCACAACCACAATACACATCAGCATACACTCCAAACATAAGTCTTAGTCAATTCCTACTTCCTTCTAAGCTAGTTCTAGTTTACCTTACCTAACTTAGGGTTAATCCTTAATCTACACACATATTTATAGCATTCAGCACATATTCAGAAATTAGTTCAAAAAGGGATTCGGAAAACAGGATTTGCATGATTTTCATTCAAATACATTTTCATCATCTACATCCCTAATGCTGTGAAAGTTTACAAGTAATGTCCCTGCATATAAAAGGACATTGTTATAAATTTTCAGGTCAATCAGAGTTCATTAGGTCCAGTTTTAACCCTACGACCACTTAGTCAAAGAATTGTAATTTGTCGGGGCTGAACCTAAGTCAAATTTGTTTTAAAAATAATAGGGAATTCCAAACGACCTCAAATTTAAAAAGGGGCAACTCATAAACTTACTTGAAGGTTGAGTAAACTTGTCCAACCGATCGGAGCACGTTAGATTCGATTTGTTTCAAAACACTAATTTGCTCCAATTAGCTTGGAATTTTACATAACACATTGATCCAACCTTATGGTACTTATGCCAAACATGTCAAATCAAACTAGTATCCCAAGCCCAAAAACTCTGCTTTTTAGTTGTATTTAAAAACCTTGATTTCCCAATCAACAAGAATCCATAAGCACAACAACATATCTATGGCTAGCATAATTTCCTAAGAAAACAAACTTATTCATTTATCATTCAATTCCAAACATACACACATAGCATCAAACAATTCCTAAGGTTCAATCTCTTAATTGGCCTACTCTAATGATGATTATTCATCACTAGTTTAGACTCTAGGGAAACACTAAAGTAACACCTAGTTCCTAGGAAACATGAATCTATTCATTAGGAATGACTACATCCCCCCTTACATTCATTACAACTACACATTCAAGTAAAACAAAGTTTTTAACATTCAAACCATACCTATGCTATGTTGAAAACTTTGATAAAAACAATCATTGTATATGAGGGTTAAAGTAAAACAAATGCAACCCTCATATTGTAAAAGTATTTACACCTTTAAAAAATCAATGCGGAGTACCCAAAAATTAGTGATGCATATATATATATATATATATATATATATATATATATAAAAACAAAATAATCGATTAGAAAATAGGTATGCATTACTTATGTTATAAAAATCGGAGTTGCATACACGAACACATTTGCAATGGTATGCTAATGGAATCAAAACCTTTGAAAATTGGATTCTTTCTTTTATGAAAAACTTTTGTGTTTAGATAAAATCTTAATGAAAAACTCAATCATCCGAACAGATTAATGCTTTACAATCTTAGTATTTTTCCTTTGTGAAAATGACTTGGATGAAACTTTGAAAACCCTTTGCAATTCAATTCCTATGTCTTTGAAAAGTATCTCCTCCATCCAACCTCGGGAAAGTTTAGGTGAAGGAGTATAATTTACTTAGGATCAACAAACTCACAGAAAAGGAAATATGCTCTTGGTTTAGAAAACTTTTTTTTTTGGTTCATCTTCAAAAGTTGGAATAATCATATCCCTTTGACTTTGAGCTTGAAGGCTAAGTTTCATTCCAAATTGATTAGTGTCGTATGTAAAGGTTTCTATTTAATCGGCGCATAGTTTGAACCAAACAATAAGTTAGTTCACCGCCTGATTACTTAGAAATCCTTAGTTTTCTTATTAACCTCTCAAAAGTTCATCATACGACCTAACCTTCAATTTGGGAAGATTTCCGATTCCTTTCAACCTAATGAAATTCATTTGAAATACTATCAAGTCTAAATGTCAATTAATTTCCAACATCATACCATTATCCTTGGAACTCAATTGATCTCTTGATAGCATGCCATTTCGTGAGAAAGTTTTCAAAATAGTTTTTACACTTAAAACAAATTCGACATTCACAACCAATAGTAAACATCATCAAAAAGCACAATTTATCAGTTAGATAACATAAGACAACACATAGCAATTACTCAATTAGGTAACCACAAAACAAACAAATAGCATCACACATAAACGTATATATATCACACATATAACCTAACACACTACAACCACTTAGAGTTTTATGCCTCTACTTGCTTAAACCTACAGCTAACACTCTGCACCAACTTGGGTTTCTGACCTTCTGATCTAGAACCTAAGACTCTAGCCACTATCATAGCTAACTAGAATTCTTGAACTCACTATCCTTCTATCTCAAAACAAAGCAACTCTTACTACCCCTCCACTGCGCAACTCTGACATAACTCAAATACCTTCTAACACCTTTCCTATTCTTAGGCCTAGGAAGTAAATTCAACAATTATTTGATTGCCTTCAAGGACTCAATGATACCATCTTCCAATTAAATGTAAATCTCGAGGGTACCATCTCGATTCTACATCATACTGGAAAATAGAATCACTTATCGTACAACCTGAGTTCCAATCAAATAATAGGTGACCCACTTTCCATTCAAAAGAGAGTTTCACCGTTTTATTTTAAAGAAAAGTTTCAATTCTCTGTCATATTTGAAATAGACATACTTAATTCAAAACTAAGAGTTAGTCATTCCCGTTGGGGTAGCAATTTCATGCTCTGTCCCGTTGGGAGTTTTCCTTTCCCTTAGCCTCTACTTTCTGTCCATTTCTAATTACAACAAAGTTACACTTGAAAAATTATGTTTCACCCTCTTTAAATTGAAAATACAACCTTATAATCACCAACTATGACTCACTTTGTGCCAACACTAACGAGCTGTACCAAACTCAACAAAATGCATGCATAACTACTAATGTATACCACTAACCTATGATACATGACGAACTATTTATTGGTTGCTCTCAAGTGGAGCAACACATGGGAGATATGAAAATCCATACTCCAAAGCCGAGGATTGCAACCATTGCTCTGATACCATAAAATGTAACACCTTCCATTTTAATCCCTTATATCATATTATTATAAAAGTTTTTAGGAAAATTTTGATAGGGTTTATTCTAAAATTTGGACTTTACCTTTATGATTAAAACCTGTCACCTGTCAGCCAGATTATTCGAAAATTAATCTATTCGTTCAGTTACGTCAAAATACTTATAACAGAATAGATGAAAACCATGTTCCAAAATGAAATTAAGGTTTACCAGTTAAAAGTGGAATATCACCATTTTACCAGTAAATACATATAATTTTTTCCCAAATATTAATCCAAATGGTGATAACCCAACAGTTTATATAAAAAGTCCTGAATACAAAATAATCCTACATTATATGCTAAGAGAGCATAGGTTGACTGTGAAAAGGGATAAACCCAATGTACATAGGGTTACACCTTAGTGTACCCAACCTCGGTCTTCTGGCAACTGTAGTGACTTTTTCCCTCAATACCTAAAATGGTCAACACAGAGAGTGAGATATAACTCAAAATCAAAGGAAACACCTAAAGACAGTAATAAAACATAATAAAATACATGACACCAAAACATATAACTAAATATATATATATATATATATATATATATAGTTATGCCCTATTCTCTTCTAATGCCATATGATGCCATGTATGAAATGATATGCAATGCAATGCACTTTCCATAACCATTTCCATATCCATTTCCCTGTACCATTTCCATTTGTCCATGTTTCCATATATCCATATATTTTCCATAATGTATCCATATACCATGGTTTGCCATATATCCTCACATCGCCCTCCACACAATTTGGAAAAGATCAACTAGGAGTAAGTGTTCCCCAACCGATGCTTGCACAATACGATGTCGGGTGGATTTCCCCTTAGCACGGTGGGAAGCTATCCCATCCTGTGTACATCGTACCATTTGGGACGGATACCCAAATTGGCTATAGCAGGAACCACTTTACAATAGTCCCGAAGTGCCTAAGTGGCGGATAGAACTATCATAGTGCCCGTAGGACCATTCCACGGCTTAGTGAAAAGGGATAAACCCAATGTACATAGGGTTACACCTTAGTGTACCCAACCTCGGTCTTCTGGCAACTGTAGTGACTTTTTCCCTCAATACCTAAAATGGTCAACACAGAGAGTGAGATATAACTCAAAATCAAAGGAAACACCTAAAGACAGTAATAAAACATAATAAAATACATGACACCAAAACATATAACTAAATATATATATATATATAGTTATGCCCTATTCTCTTCTAATGCCATATGATGCCATGTATGAAATGATATGCAATGCAATGCACTTTCCATAACCATTTCCATATCCATTTCCCTGTACCATTTCCATTTGTCCATGTTTCCATATATCCATATATTTTCCATAATGTATCCATATACCATGGTTTGCCATATATCCTCACATCGCCCTCCACACAATTTGGAAAAGATCAACTAGGAGTAAGTGTTCCCCAACCGATGCTTGCACAATACGATGTCGGGTGGATTTCCCCTTAGCACGGTGGGAAGCTATCCCATCCTGTGTACATCGTACCATTTGGGACGGATACCCAAATTGGCTATAGCAGGAACCACTTTACACTAGTCCCGAAGTGCCTAAGTGGCGGATAGAACTATCATAGTGCCCGTAGGACCATTCCACGGCTTAGCCCAGTAGTTCATCCCGTTGTAGAATACCTCATATTGTATTAGACCCATCTTGTGGATCAAAGTCCTCTATGATAAATTCCCACAATTGTGTTGGTACACAATTGAGCCACTATATCACTCTCGTCCGTCGATTCTATGGAAACTTCGCATGACTGTCCTTCAGTCCACATAGAATGTTCTCGTATCTTTTCCAATTCCTAACGTCCTTCCTCACTTACTGATGCACGTATTTCTACTAATTTTAATTAACTAGAATAGCCAAGCCGTTTTATATAATCATGTTTCCTTTTTCCTCTAATTAGTGTAGATTAATTAATCCAACCATATGTATATAGTCCTTTTATAAGTTATTAATTATAACTTAAAATAATTCCAACATAACCATTTTGCACCATAATCAAGTTCCAAGCATAGAAATATGCATAATAATAACAACACCACACAAACAACCAATTAATGCACAAATGAAACAAATCAAATACTAATTTCACCATTCCATACATAGAGAAAATCTAGGGTTTCTAATACTACTTAACAAATCAACAATTAAAACCTAACACATGCATAATATTATATACTTATTACTAAAAATAGGTCCTTCCTCTAATTAGGAGAATATCTCCTCTCTTACCTTGATTTGGAGAAGTGGAGATGAGAGATGGAGAGAGAGAACCATGAATTGATGAAGGAAAAGAAGAGATTGATGGTGAAGAAGAGTCGAAACCTTGCTTTGATGAAGGGAAAAGATGATTTGATGAAGGAATCAAGAGGTTGGAGGTTGGGGGTGATGAACCCTAACTTTTCCCAACAGGTTCGAGTGAGGTTTTATGATTTTTTCCCAAATGAACTCAGCCAAATGCCTTAAAAACTGATTCTGTAGGTCGTGGACATCGATGTCCACCTATAGATATCGATGTGCAACATCGATGTGCACAACCATGACATCTATGTCCACAGATAAAATCTGACAGCAACTTTCACATTCAAACAGCCATAACTTTTTCTCCCTATTTAGAAACTTTAACTAATTTCTACCTATTTTTGGTTTCTAAAATCTAACACTTGATTTTTCTCTTACTCTTACCTCCTAAGTCTAATATTTCCCCAATTAAATTAGGAAAATAAAATAGGGGATGTTACAAGAGTGATTTCTAGAATGCATGGAAGTGTTTAAATGATTTGTGTTACTTGAATACCATGTTGTCCATGTGTGATTCTAAGTGTTTGAACTTGAGAAAGTATCGGTTTGAGTGTTTATTTGATTGTCCTCACAATGCTTGATTTGGTTGTGGATTTGAGTTGGTTTTAAACAATAGAAAATGAATTTTAAAACTTAGGACATGATGCTGTCCAGAATTTTCTAAGTTATATTTCTTGTTTTAAAATGTTCTCAAAGTGTTTTAAAGTTGAGTTTTTGAGAATATTTGATCTAGGTCAAAGTTGGTTTGAAAAGTGCGATTTTTCGGTGTTTTCAGACGTGTCTAAGGTGCTGTTCAAAACGGACCAGCACCCAAACTAAATGGTTTAAATAACTTTTCATAATGTTTTCAAATGATTTTTGAAAGTACTTAAAGTGTTGTAAACATCCGAGTTGTTTGAAAGAAAACGGTTATGTTTTAGGTTTTGACGATGAATAGAAGTGTCTAGATTATGAAAAAGGTTTTCATAATATAAGTTAATAACCTAAACGTATTCTATTTAGTACGAGGAATAATCTTAAAGATGAGGGATTGGGGCAGCCGGCAGCACAAAGGATCCGAGGCAACGGTACGCATTAAATTGCTGGACCTCAGGTGAGAGAGAAGCTTTCCTAAGACACCGTGGTAGTTAGGTGATTTAGTAGGACGTTTCGTATCATCTCAAAGATCGGAACTAAGTGGTTAGAGTCAGTAGTATAAGTGGCAATTGTTTGATTGTGTGGCCACTTATACGAAGATGACGAAGACCACCTTGTTGTGTGATATTTGTGTGAATGATAGCATGCTTTTATATATTTATTTAATCATGCCTTATGTTACTTACTGCTGTTGATTGATATGTGTAATATACTGATGGACGTCTGTTACGTCCTGAATAAGGAAATGAAATTAATGAAAGTGAAAGTAAAGTTAGAAGTGTGAGGAAATAATAATGATAAGATACAAAGAGAAAGGAATAATGAGTGGAAACAAAGTATGTGTTGGAAAAGAAAGAAAGAATTGAGATTGGGGGAAAGAATGAATGTGTGATAATGTTAAGAAAGAGCCAGAGCTGGGGAGAGTGACCTTGATATGAGATGTGGTTTCAGTGGAGCTGGGCTCCTTTGTCTTTTGGTTTTAGTCTGGGACTAGTGTTGAGTTGAGCTTGCTCCTCCATTAGCGCCCAGCAAAGTTGTGATTTTTGAAGAGGTTTTGAAAAGCAGTTTTCGAAAAGATTTTTGAAAAAGAGATTTCTGAAAAGATTTGTGAAAGGAAAGTTTTGAAATTGATTCGTGAAAAAGAGATTTTGTGGGGAATGGTGAAAAGGAATTTTTAGAAAAGAGATTGTGAAAAGAAATTCTTTTGCAAATGTTCTCGAAAAGAGGTTTTTGAGAAAAATATTATAGAAAGTGTTTTTGGAAAAAATATTTACGAAATAATATTTTGTGAAAGTTTATGAAATGGAGTTTTGAGATAGTTTTGAAAAGAGTGTTCTGAGAAAAGATTTTGAGATGAGATGATTATGAGAAAGGGAGAATGTTGAGAAAGTTGGGAAATGAGATTTGAGATTGTGATGTGATCCCAGCTCTGTGCTATGTGAGATATGATGAGAGAAAGTTTGTACAAAGTTAGTGGTCGGGACTCGTTGAAGGGTTGCACGAAGGACGGGCCGACCTTAGGATAATTAAAAAGATTAAAAGACTTTAAAAGACATGCGCGGTGAGGTATGAGAATGCGAAGTAGTGGAGAGGAAGAAACGATAGGTATCTGCGGATACTTAGGACGAGATTGCATTAGAGGAGGACGATGACGGTGAAACGTCAAGAAGTCTAGAGTGTGTTTCTAGGCAGAACGAACTCCACATGTGGCACACTAACGTGGTGGGGACTGGGTCTAATGTCGTAGCAAGTTCTGCGGGCCCACTAGAAACTTACTGTCGCCCCCTAGATTGCAAATCGAGAACAGTGAGAGGGACTGGAATGGGGCATTGTGTTTGCCACTGCATGGACAGTGAGCCTTGATATTATTGAATTGATTTGAGGACGAGATCCTCCTGGTCTGGGACCATTTATGTGTTGTGACAGCTGTCGTGCCCGCGTGGTAAAGGTCCTGTACTCCTGTTTGCTTCCGACTAGGTTGGATGGATGACCGAGGAGATGTAGACGTGAGTGATAGCCGAGAACGAAATGAGTACCCCGAAGATATCTTATAAGAGGAAATTATGAGCATGAGAAGGAAAAGGATTGAGGAAGGAAGAATGTTTATGAGGAATGAAATTAAGTTTGAAATGATAAGGAAAGATAAGAATAATGATGATAAGAATAATACTAATGTTGTTAATATTCTTGATTGTGGTGTGCTTGTATGTTTTATTATGTATTGTATGGTCCTTCTATCTTGCCTACCGTAATCCCACACCGTCGACGATTCGTCGTTCGGAACGCTTACTCTCTCCTGTTCGTTGGCATATCGGTGCTGCTGATATCTCAACGGGCAGACGGAGCAACCCGTGGAGATCATCATTCAAGACGGAGTGGAGCAGGATCTTATCAACGACAAGAAAGTAATGACAGAGATGACTACATCTTTGGGGATGAAGGAAAGGCGCAATAAGAAAAGGAGGCTTCATCCGGTTGTCTTCATCAGAATAGCGTAGTGGAAGCGAAAGTAGCAAATTTAGTATAAGTTTGTAAATTGTGTTTTGAGTCAAGGATTACCAAGCAATGTACCACTCCTGTAATCAAGCTAAGCTTTTACATTCTGTATTGAGGTCTAATTATTTTTAAAAATCGAACGATGTGACCTTTTGGAAAATATCAGGATGATTTGGAGACAAGCCTTTATGAAAATGAAAGTTCTACGAAAGTAAAGGTTTCAGTAACAACTCGGTTTTCAGTACAACAGATTTTAAAATGTATCAAAGACTTTTCAATATGTTTAAAAAAAAATTGGCCTCATTTTTGGTAACTTTAATAAGTAAAAGTTAACCATTTTGGGTTTATGAAAATCGGGCTGTTACACACATCCAGGGCTTCGTAAAGACACAAAGATTGTTAGTCAAAAACAAGTATAGAGTGAGAATCGAATCTGAGAAGGGAAGGAGTTGAAGCTGTTTTTCAGTTTCTGGAGCTTACTTGAGCAATCGATTTTGGTAAGCCCTTGAATCTTTGAGACTTCAATTTCATTCCATTCTCTAGTATGTGTTGCAGAGAACGATTTCTAATTACTTTCCCCAATTATTTTGCATGATTTCACCATCAAAATCTCTGGTTTTATGACCTCACTCAAAACTGTGTTGTTGTCATATGGTTTTTGGGGAAACTAGCTTGGAGTTCGTTTTTCTGTCCAATTTCAGTTCTCACACGAATTTGAGGTAAGGGGAAGTCTTTTTATGCACTAGATAGAGTTTAAATTCCATGATTTTCATTAGAGAGCCACCAAGAGGCTCTAAGGGCTTAGATTGAATAAGAACTTTGGTTTGGAGACCAACTCATGCTCTATGGTTGTTTTGAGCAAGTTTCATATGATGCATGCAAGCTGTAATGAGCTTTATTTCACAAGTTTATTGAGTATTTTGCAAATTAAGATGTTGAGTTGTGAAATTGTATGTTTTATCCACAAACCCTTGATTCTCTGTCAAATTTGTTAATTGATGAGTTATAAGTGTTTGAGCATGTTCAATATGTGTTATATGAACTCTGTTGATCATTGGATTGGACTAAAAGTGGTTAAAATTGAAAATGGTATGTTAAAACCAAGTTTCCAGTCTGTTCTACAAGAAAAGACTCGAGTACTTGGCTTGATACTCAAGTGAAACCTTGATAAAACAGTGTATTTTGTGTTAGAACACTCGAGTACCAGGTCCAGAACTCGAGTATTCACGGATTCATGGGGACACTTTATGGCAAACCACTCGAGTAATGCAAGAGTCACTCGAGTGTTCTGGAATTGATGAAGAACACTCGAGTACTCATGAATCACTCGAGTATTTTTATGAACCTGAAACCTAAATCCTCAGAAAGACATGAACAACTCGAGTAATTGAGAACAACTCGAGTAATCTGGGAATAATTGAAGAACACTCGAGTATTCTGAAGAACACTCGAGTAGTTTACCCAAAATATTAAAAATACCATTTTTAATTCTGAACCATTTAGTTAATGATTAAATAATAATAATCCAAGGGATCTGGACTTAAAAGAAATTGATTAATATAATTATACCGTTTGGATGACGAGACGTTGCTCGGGTGGCATGTTATATATATATATATATATATATATATATATATATATATTAACCAATTTCCTTTAAGTTTAAAAATGATGCATTCATTCTGGAGTTCGGATGATAGATCGTTTATCATGTTTTGATAACATGAGAAGGGCCTCTGGGAGTGCCAATTGACGGCTCGCTTGATGACACGTTATGGTTGACGACGTGGTCGGCATAGTGAGATGCTGATATGGATATACTGTTTGGATGACGGGACGTTGCTCGGGTGGCACGTATTCCAAGCTTGTCCTGTACATTCTTGGTGAATGTACGAATGTTGTACACCTAGGAGTACAACGCACTGTTAAGTCCTGGACGAAGTAAAGGATGGACGTCAGAGAGTGTTATAGAATGATGGAGATAGGCTTGAGAGCTAGGTTCATACATCATGCCACTCATCTAAAAATGGTGCTGATAAATGAAATAAGTCTGAGCATCCTACTTGCATTCAATAACTGCTAAGTGCTAAATGTGATTGTTGTTCATTGTTGCATACCTATACATTTACATTGTACATATATTTATTCTATATTGATTATGTGTATAGAATTGCTTACCCCTATGCCCTTGTAGGTGATGTCACGTTACATCGCTTGCATCGAGATCCGGCCACTTCCTAGTGGCATATGGATCTACAAGGACCATCGCGCGGTGTTCGAGGGGGAGGTAGAGATTACCTACTACCACCCGAACCCGCTGATTTGATTCCGTCCTCGTAGGTTTAGGATTCTCATCATATACACTATGCACGTACCCCCTTTTTACACATATCATGGACCACCTCCCACGCGACCAGCTCGCTCATATCACAGTTTCCGTTTTCGACCTACCCGCTCACACCCTTTTTCTTCTAGAGTCGTCCGCGAGGAGACTCCCCCTTCTGATCAGAGGAGCCCAGTTAGGGTCACACCATCTCCTGACCCTATACCCAGTGGTAGGGTACACTCTCCATCGGATGAGATCGAGGAGGATCCCGTGGAGGACGAGAGCGGAGGCGAGCCTGTCGTTCATTCTACCGGGAGCCAGTGGAGGTATGACGATCCCTAGGTATTTGTAATGGTATATGATGAGGATCAGGGGATCCAATGTGAGGATGTTGTGGAGGAGACACTGCTGCTGCTGCTGTTGATGTTGATGATGATGTTTTCTTTTGCTACCTGGAGACTGCTACTACTATCACTACTACTACTGTTGCTGCCAGATCTATGTCACCACCTCTAGAGTTTCATATTTTTGTGATGTATATATTGTAGATACACTTTTGAGAACTCTAGGGCTATGGTCTTGTTTTGATGTAGATCTTTTATGGACTTGTATGGATCTTGGAGATACACCATGGGACTATGTACATCATGACTTATATATACATATACAAATTATGTTTGTCTTATAAAAATGCATAGTTCCATTATTTCCGCTTACTCTGATTTAACCTATTTAAAGAGTTCTGCTAGAAAAGAATCAAATGGTATCAGTTTTACAAAACGAAAGAAAAGATGGCATCGCTTACTTTCTATCATATAAATATGAGTTCAAAATACGGATGCTATCCAACTTGTGAAAAGGTTTTAGAGAACGTCGAATTCAACACGATTGTTTAAAATGATATAGAAGTTATTCTCCAAGAATTCCATGTTTTGGTTTGTGCACCCGCCTTGAAAGAGAAATTTTTATTTTTACGATTTCTATATAACAAGTCCATATATCTTACCAATTTAACCTTAATTATGGTAATATTTACATTAAGAGAAGAGGGTGTCACAATCATCTCCCCTCATTTTCATTAGTCGGCATCCGTACGAGCCTGACTGATTTCGTCCATCTCCCCTTGGATTCATAAGGCGCCGACCTAAACACTTTGTTACGTATCACAGGACTTCTGAACTCGGCACAAGCCTCTTCAGGATTTATCGGGTTCGAATTTGTTATGCAAGGGAGTAGAGGTCTACTTCAGCTTCGTTATTTGAATAATCTATCACCTTGCCTTCGACGACCTCATAACATGGATCTGCCCGACCTCATAACATTTATCTTCCCGACCTCATATCATGTATCTGCCCCAATTATTCTGTGTAAGAAACTACAATCGGTGGGTGAAATAACTAGGAGACACTAGGAGAACACCTAGAAGGGGGGGTTGAATAGGTGTTAGAGAAACCTTGAAAGATTTTCGAAAGAAACGAATCGAAACAATTAAAACAAATGATTTTTACAAGATTCTCAGCCCTTAATCGATTAGTCAAGCCTATTAATCGATTAACCCTTTAAGAAACACTTAGTTAATCGATTAATCAAACAGGTTAATCGATTAATGCCTGAAAGCTTGCTTTTGGTTAATCGATTAACACCTTCAGTTAATCGATTAATCACTGTTAAAACTGAAAAATCACTTTTCAATCGAATACGAAAATCAATCAATTAACACATATGATCAGAGATAAAGCGGAATTGATTAACACCAATATTCTTATTGATTACCAAGGTTATGAAAATGATTTTCCCCAAATCAATTTGCAAAATTAAGATTCAATTCAATCAATTATGAAAATAAATCTTTTCTAGGTTTTCAACCAAGAACAATATTGAAATAACAAGAATGTAAAGAGTTAAGGAAATAGAGATACTGCACAGAGATTTATCCTGGTTCACTCTCATCCACTTGAGAGCTACATCCAGTTCCCTCTTCAACCAAGAGAGATTCTTCACTATGAGGAATTAGAGTTCTCAAATTACAAGCAAATGCCTCTCAAGACTCCCTTCTTTATAGCCTCAAAGAGATACCACACTCTTGTCTTGCAACCCTATTGAATCTAATCTAACCTCTTCCCTTGCTTGTTGATATCCCCACAACAAGTCTTCCAATTTGCTTGTTTACCCAACATGACTTCCAAATGCTTGTTAACACAACAAGACTTCCAAGACTTCTTTTGCTTGATGAACAACCACCAAGGCTTCCTTGTGTTGTAGAATGTTTGCCTCCTTGCAATGATTACAACCAAATTGAAAACAATAACAATCCTATGAATCTCTTTCAATATCTATGAAAATATCAACATAAGAAACTCAAAGATTCTTGATCAAAGAATGTAAAAGTGAAAGCTTTGATCTATGAAAGTGAGAGAGAATAGTGTGGCTTTGATCTTTGTAAAATTGATATGAAAAATTGTTCTTATGATTCACAAAGGTTAGAAAAAGGTTTATATAGAATACCCAAAAGTTAGGAAACTTAAAAACTGATTTTGAGAAGTTAAAAACGTATTTTAAAAACCAGTTTTACAGGTCTTAATCGATTAACACATGGCTTAATCGATTAACCACTGTAACATATATGTGTTAATCGATTAACCTAACCCTTAATCGATTAAACACTGCTAAATTCACTTAAAAACTTGTTTTTTCAAAACTAAACCTTTTTTTTTCAAACCTTTAAGCCACCTATTGATTTTAGGTTAAGTGAAAACTCTAATTATGATATAATCATGACCTTGATAGAGATTCACTACCCTCTAAAGACTCTAACCAAACTCATCAAAATAAAAGACTCAAACTAAAGACATTACAATTTAAACACAAACTAAGTCTTCATGAGCTTGCTCTCTCTTCATCATTTGTTGAGTGTTGTTTGCTTGTTGAGCTAGAACTTAATCAACACATTTGTAGCTTGTTCAAAACCTTTTGTCATTATCAAAACATTCTCACTGGATCAAACATTCCGATTTTCGAGGGGTTCAGCAGTTATACTTGATTAACAACATTGACGAAAGAATCAGCGCCTTTTTTCGTATACACAAGGAATTTTCTCATACCGTTTTCTCGGCTTTGTTGAAGATGATCTCACTTTTTGCCCTCTCGGCGTCATTCTTTACCTTCTCGGCATCCCCAGCATACTCCCTATGTCTGTCAAGTTTCCAATCATGTCCTCCCATGTGTCAGCATATTTCTGCCAGTTGGGAATTAAAGACTTCCTCCCGAGCGGCCACATCCTGTCTCATTGCCTGCTGCTCGGGATTAGCAACATACTTCAAGGCCTTAGAGTCATCTGGGAAGAACTGTAACAAGGAAGTTTCCATGCTCTCTATGCGTTGACAAATCATTGCCGCTGACCAATATCTTTAGGAATTCTTTCGGACCCAGATCGAGTTCGAGGAAGCCTCGAACATCAACAGTTAGCGTCTCACAATTATCATACAATCGACACAAGCCTCAACGGCCTTTCCCGATCACCTCTTTCAGGTGAAGGAGGCGGGCACAAAGTTGATCTAAATACTCCAACCTTTCTTCACTCGTTGTGGCCCCGAGAGCTTTATAGATCTTATGACCCGACACAAGCCTTTTTCAGGCTCTACCGAGTGGGGGACTGGTATGTGATATAGTATGTACATAGCCGACGTAGGCTGACCTAGATACTAGCACCATATGATTATCAAGATCATATCTTGTCGTATAAGGGATGTAACAACATTTCCTACCCATCTCTGTCAGATTTGGTATACGCCTCTCTCATCAAGGTATTACTTTAATACATTCACTCATTTCGGATCACGTCCCGACGCACTTGCCTACGATCTCGGTTGGCCGACCAGATCGGCGTGGCTACAAGTGTAAACGGGGATTGCTACCTCGATAACTTGGCCATCGGCCAAATACATCGCAGGATCGAGGAATGCACCTCGGCCAAGGCAGTCATTTCGACAGCATCCCCCGTAGACGTTACAATCCAAATACATGATATTACTTTTAACACACCCCGATGAAAGAGGTGTATGAATCTACAAATCGCAATACTCTTCTGAGTAAAAGACCTCGGCTGCGAACAGTCTTTTACGTCACCACCAAGCCTTGGAAAAGAACGTCTGATCGACCCAAAAGGGCTCTAAACTCGGCACAGAATCTCTATAAATCTTCCCGCGTTGGGGGGCTTATGTCGTGGACCGGACTCCGGTCCGACCTACCCCCATATTAATCGCCCGTACGCCGAACTCTTCGACATTTTACGGGCCACTAGATTACAGCTATAAACAGGCTACCAACAACCTTATCTTACTAGCTACAGTCCCATCGCCCTAGATTTCCTCCTATAATCGGTCGGCTAACTGCTCGGCTAACCCTTTAACTCGGCACAGGCTCAAATTGCCTTACCGAGCTAGGGGGGCTTATGTAGCGGACCTGACTCCAGTCCGACCGGTTCAATCTTATGCCGACCAGTTAGCACTGAGTTTATGAGCACCGACCATAAACTGGTCGGATTCACAGCACACCGAGCTAGGGACACAGTGGTTTAAAGGCTTACGGGATCAGGACCGAGCACAGGATTATCATCCTTATCCTCACCCATTACGGTCCCAACATCCTAACAATTACTCCTATATTTCCGCACAGCTTGATAAACTACGGGATATAGATCAGTGTTTATCGGCAACAAGATTAACGAAGGCTACCTTAACAGCACCTTAACTAATCCTAATCAAACACTCCTTCCTCACAGGCCTCATCAGAAAGCCCACAACACACATATCAGGTAAACCCTCTATAAGAACCGCCATGCTATAGGGGCTAAGGTATGTTCTCTCATCCCTACTCTCAAGAATTACTTGTGGCTTGATTCCCTTTTCACTGGGGATACGTAGGACCGGGGTCACCCTCGCCAGCTACAACAACCCATCAAACACATCATGGTGTTCCAGCAATACTGGAACACGACATTAAGGATGTTAATTGATGATATTAAATTTTCTCAAACTTATAAAAAAAATAGAGGTATTTTAGGAAAGTAGTATTGTGAATTGAACAAAAATTAAATGAGAAAACCACTTATTAAGGATGTTTTAGGAAGTAGCATTGTAAATGAAACAAAATTTAAGAAAATAAGTTAACTTTTCTTATATTGTAAACCAAGTGAAATGTGTTTTTTTTCCTTATATTTCAAACCGGAGGGAGTACCTATTTATAAAGGGAGAGACATCTTTGATGTCCACCTTTTTAAATCTTGACTTTTGTAACTACTTATTTTCTCATCTTTGGTTTCTAATTTTGAATTATTGTAACACCAACTTAAATTAATTTCTAAATATTGTAAAATAAATAAATTTGGAAATTATTGAATAGAAATGAAACGTATTTACAAAAATTATTTTGAGTAAGTAAGGGCATTTTGGTAATTTTATAATTCTAAAAATATTGATATAATATTTGGGAGGGAAATAAATAAAATATAATATTTTGAATTTTAACTGTAATAACCAGTTACAAGGGTTCGATAACAGGTTACGATATGTTCAGAAACACTTATTCAGTGTTTTTCAACACGAAATCAGTGGAAAAATTTTGAATTTACTCAACCTTTGCCACCTCCTGCTTGGCAATTCAGTGGTAAATCGATTGATGAGGTGAATCACTTCCTAGGTGTCAAGTAGGATTCAGCCCCAAAAACTCAAATTTTATCCCTTCCACCTCCATTCTTCTTCAACTATAAATAACCATGAAAACCTCAAAAGCTTGCACGAAGCTAAATTATACACACATTGAGTACACATTGCTCACCTTGAGTGATTGAACAAGAATTATACACTAAAAGCTCAAAAAAAGTATAAAAATTAAAACAAAGTTCATAGCCAAAGTTTGGTAAGAAAACTCAACCAATTTCCTTCAAATTCATTTCTAACATCACCATGGGATAGCCTATGTTTGATTCTAACTCATACTCTTGAATTTATGTGGCATATTCATGCTGAACTTTCCTGGTGAAGTTGGCTAGTTGCATCAGTCCCTGTTTCGGGTTTAGGTTATGGTTGAAGCTGATATTCGTAGATTTTCCTTAAATTTGAGTCTGTAAATCTTCAAAAATGTAAGGGAGAAGTTATTTATATTGCTAGGATGATAGTTAGTTGATTAGAAGTGTAGAAGAGTTTCCATTAGCTCAAGAGAACTAAATGAATGAAAAGGAATCGGACTTACTTGTAATGATTTTGAATACTCTCTAAATACTGAATATGAATTAATGCTAGGCTAAGCAATAGATATTGAGCTTGATTTCTGAAATTGATATGTAAACATAAGACTGAAGTAATTAAAATTTTGCATAAGTGAATCTATGAAACTTCAAATGGAATACATGTTATTTATGCTAAAATAGATACTAAACATGTCCTAAATACTGAACTCAAACCTACCAAATCTGAGATTATCAATATTAGACTTGATTTCTGGATTTGATATGAATTAAGTGATTTGGTATATGCATAAGTGATTATTTGAAATTTCAACTTGTTTACTTATTATCTGAGCTGAATTTATAATTGAACATGTTGTATATATGTTGATTAAGGTTTCAAGAATGTTATAGAATGTTTTTATAAAGAATTAATGTGTTAATTCAAAGTTATATGTTTTTGAATTGTACCGGTTATCGATGGTCTGTAAGCGATTATGGATGTAAAAATTGCACAAAATATTATTTTGGATATACATATTAATCTTTATAAAATATAATAAATATTATTAGCAAATTGTGTAAGATCCTATATTTTAAATATATGAAATAAAAGTATTTTATCAATATTAGTATCATTAAAATAGTCAATTTTTCCTATTTTAGCAAAACACTCGAGTATTTTAGGCAAAACTCGAGTATTTTAAGTAGACTGTTTGGAAATTTGAATTTTTAAATAAAAACTCGAGTATTTGGGAAAAAACTCGAGTATTTCGTACAGACCTGAAAGTGTATAAGTCGGTTTTCATTTAATTTTCGCACCAAAACGCGGTTTCTTGAAATGACAAGCATAGAGCTGGACTTTACTTCGACCTGAAGTATTCTTAAGCTATAAATTGGTGCTTGGTTGAAGCATTCAACACCTCTAATCACCCAAAACCCGAATTTCAGTTTTTGACTCTTAGTTTTCTAGAGCACACTTTGATCTCTGATTTCTCCTTCGTTTCTCAATCAAATCCTTCGAAACCAAAACACAACTCAAGGTTCTAGTTCCATCTTTGAATTAGAATCAAGAATCACATCAAATAAGCCCCTGTAGTTCGAGTTCTAGCTCATCAAAGTTTGAGGTTCAAAGTTGTAAAAACAGAGTAGTTTTCAGCATCAAGTATTCATCTTCATTGAATTCGTTTGGTAATCTCAGGGATCCTTTTTGTGTCAAACTTGTTTTTGATTGGAGTTAGTATATCCTAGTTTGTTAAACTAACTTGTTTCGTTCTTTTTCATGCCAAATCCATGGTGAAATCTGTGGCCAAAGTCAGCCTGTTCAACCCCTTTTTCACAAGTCCAGAATTTGGATTTTTGATCCAGCCAAGTTTCTCGTTGTTTAATCTGTTGTTTAGCTTCTCTAAGGTAAGGGAGGAGTTATCTAATTGCTAGAATGAGTAATCTCAAGCTAGAGATGTAGGAACCTCACAAGGTTCATCAAGGGATGAAGTTAGAATTGGGAGTATGATATGGAGGTCATAAACCCAAGGTTTTCTAAGTCAAACAAGTTTAAATGGACCTAATAATGCTCACTGGATTGATTTTCGAAGTTAAAACCAAGTGGAAATGAATTTCATATCTTGAAATGGTTATTTTCCAAGTTTATGTTGATCCTGTGATTTGATGTTGATTTATGTTATTATGTACTTGTTTATCTGTTCTAACTTGTTTCTTATATGTGTTTATGCCTCTGTTTTGCATAAGAATGGAAAAATAATGAATGGAATTCGAATTGGTGCTTAAAATGCAGAAACTGGTGCTGTTGCAGTAAAAGCACTCGAGTTTTTGAGAAACACTCGAGTATTCTGGAAAAATGAAGAACAACTCGAGTCTTTCTTCAAAGACTTCAAGTATTCTGGAAAAAAATGAAGAACACTCGAGTATTTTATAATATACTCGAGTATTTTGACTAAAACTCAAGAAAACACTTATTTTTTTAGAATATTAAATACTTAATTCTTATACGTTACCCATTGGTCGATTATTATCCTGAAAGAGTCCTACTGGAATTTCATCCAGTGGTTGATATGTTCGGACAGGAGTCCCAATGGACAAATGTATAAGTTTACTTGATTCCCATTGGTTGATTTTATCCTGGATGAGTCCTACTAGAATTTTATTCAGTGGTTGACATATTCGGACAGGATGTCCCAATGGAAGTGCCTACACCCATTTGGTTGATTATTTTCCCACGTCCCAGTGGAAGTCTTTACCCACTTGGTTGATATTTTGGGAGTCCTAAATGGGTTCGTTGCAATAATTAAATGATATAACGATTAATTCCTATTGTATAAAACCATCACAAAGTGGCTGGGCCGCTGATGGAATTTTCAGTAAGCACTAGCACCAGTTAATGCTAAAAGAAAAGATGAAATTGTGATTAAGAAGGATTATGAACTTTGGGTCTCTATATTGGAGCCATGATGTTCAAGGATGTGATTTAAAAGAAAGAAAGAAGACGAAAAGTTTTGTCTGACATTATCATGCATGGAGAAGGAGTTGCTCCGATCTAGATTCGGAACTTCGGTAAGGTTAAATCAGAATATCCCTGGAACAAGGATGCTAGGAAGACCGAGTTCCCATCGATCGTGATGCTTGAATATGAATCGCTCCGGTTTGATGAACCATACGATTGAGAATATCCCGAGCCTGAGATACTCGGATGCCAAACCGTGTAGCATGAATGAGGAGTAGGCATGCATCACGACACTAATCGAGATATTATAAAAGACAGTTTGAGCATATACATATGCATTTATTATTGCTATATGATAACATGTGTTTGTTATTTCTAGCCACTGCTATACTCATTTGCTATTGCTTTTAGCTATGACTCACTCCCAGTCTCTTGTGTAGGTGATGGCGAGAAACATGTTCTGCGTGGAGATGAGGCCGCTCCCTAATGGGGAGTGGAATTTTGAGGACCATAGGGCTACATATGAGGGGGATGTGGAAGTTATCTTCTGCCATCCTAATCCATATTCCCGTATGCGTCCGCTTAGATCAAGAATTCCAATGGTTTACATCATGCACATTCCGCCAAATTTTGTTATGAGAAATGGAACCCCTCCACCACCACCAAGATGTTTTCCGAGACGCACTATCCCACCGAGTCCAACACTCTCCTCAGAAAGAATCAACCTAGAGGTTCCTGCCTGTCCTAGTCCTTCTCCTCGAGTTCGATCCCAAACTCCGATATACGTGCCTGACGATTCGGCACAAGAAGAGGAGGAAGAGGAAGAGGAGGATCCAATCGAGGATGAGGATCCGGTGGATAATGCGAATCAGATGGTGGATGACTTTATGGACAACTCTACTGGAAGTCAGTGGGGAACTGACGACTAAGTTAAGTTGCGGGGTGGAATGTGACTGATATAACCCATCAGGTTTTCTCTTATCTATGTTATGTTATATTATGAGTCATGAACCATATGCTCTAGGTTATTATGAATTTTGTTGTAATATATGTAAGATAATGTAATGGCCTAGAGTGTTAAGTTAAGTAATTATGTATTTTGTTTAAATGAAGAAAATGGGATGTACTCCCTTTTTAGTATGAATGAAATATGATGTTACGTCACTTGTCTTCATGACTCGGTGTTTATATGATTCCGCAAGAATTGATAATGGATGATGACTTGGCTTTTAGTTTCAAAGAAAAAAAATGGTTGTATTTTTTTTTTGAATACGAATATTTAACTTTGGAATAAAAGTTGGGTCGTCACAAATTGTGCTTAATATAAGTTGAATTATCACCAATGAATGTAATTATAATTATTCCATTGGAATTAAAATATAGAGTTATGCATTCATGCATGGTGATAAAGGTTCTATGATATTGAAATGGGAAAAGATGCATGAAAGATTTTGTTAATCTGGATTGAAAATGTTATAGAGATTAGGTTTATGACATTGATTTGTCAAATAACCGCTGCGAATTATTATGGGTAGAATGACCCTATGATAGGCTGATCTGGCCGATCTCGCTTGGGATAATTCTGTATAGCTATAATATATTCTATCAATCTCTTAGACATGTTTTGACTGATTGAGGATGATTCTTGGTATGGCCATGGTCCTCTATGGATTTACAAAGTATTGAGTAATGGTATACATGGGAGCAAGACATTAAATTTCAGTTGCTTTTCTTAATTTGAGAACTAGAGTGATATTGAAAAAGAGATGTGTGTATTGGGTCCAATGGAGTAGAGATTAGAGTATTTCATGCATCATACCATAATTACAAAATTATAATATTGTATTGTCATGAAATGGGGTATGCTCATGCATCACTACTTGCTAAATGAACTAATTGTGTTTGCGAGCTTTTAATGCAATTAATTATTCATCTATACAACGACGTGACAACGACTTACTCCCTACCCTTAAATGTGTTAGGTAATAATGGCCAAAAATATGATATGCATGGAAATTCTCCCACTAGGTAGGGATGACTGGGTGTATGATGGGTGTCGTGCTACATTTGAAGGGGATGTGGAGAGAATTCTTTGACATCCAAATCCGAGAGCTACAATGTGCCTAAGAAGGATGAGGATACCAATGATAATAACCCAGCATATGCATCCAGCCTTCATTTATCGACATCCCTCTCTATCACCACCACCACCACCAGTGAGTAGAGTAATAAGACTCCGCAGAAATCCTCTTAAGCCTTCTGGCGTTCAAGTTGTTCCCAAGAGACCTCCAACTTCAATGCCATCTCGTAGGGTGAGTTTAGCTCCAAATCGGGAGATTATAATGATTCCAAAGATCCTCGGATGATGATAGTGAGGAGCAGGAAGATCCCGAAGGAGATCCTGCTGAGAATTTAGATGAGGTGGTGGAGAACCCCATAGGGAGTCAGTGAAGGGATGATTGATAATAAACAATAGTGGGTGCACCGGCTAGGTCAATGCTTGTTGGTATCATAGTAGTATTAGTAATTTAGTTTGTCAATAAAAAACAATATGTTAGTAATAGTATTAGCTTATATGCAATAGGTGTTGGGGGGAATTGATCCAATTCCTCTCTGGCAACATGTAAATTAATGTAGAATGTAAATTGTTTTGGAATCAATGTAAATAATGTTAATAGTTTATACATAAGTATTTTGTCTAATATTATTATATTAAGTATTATGGATAAAGTTATTATTTAAAAAAAATGACCACGAAAATAGTATTATATATATTTGGGACGTTACAATTATTAAATAAATGAGTGTTTATGTCAAAAATTCCAATCGACTTTCCAAAGAAAAAGGTTTTTTAAGGCGCGAGCAAGATAACTAACCCCTGACTACTTGCTTAAGGAGCAACAATCCAGTTATGAACTATGCTAACTTACATTGGTTAGTTTTTTAAAATTTAAAAACAAACACTAATATAACTATTCCCCATTCCATCCAGGGATGTAACACCCCTATTTATCACTTGACAAATTATTCTTTATTCAATAAGATATAGTGAAAATTTTGTAAGTTTTTTTTTATAAGATAACATGGACATGAGAGTCTTGAAGTTCCAAAATATTTCATTAAACATTTTGGTAAATAAAGTCGACTTCTCATATCTCATATTATCTCTCAAGTTGCAAACCGAGATGTTACTTAACATCGCACTTTGAAACCTTCTTTCATAAAGTTCTTTCAAAGAAACACGTTCATTTTCTCATTAACTGAAAACCTTTGCTCTGAATAGCAATACATACTGAAACATAATCAAGGGGTACATCGTGGTACAACAACAGTGTCTAAGTAACTGCAATGGGTGCAATGGGTACAATGCCTTAAAAGAAAATACATATTTACTAATCCTGTCTACTAATCTTCATCACTGGAGTCCATTGCAGGAGCCTTATTGGGGTCGAAGATGCGAACCTCAGTGTCTCCGCGCCATTCCCAACCACGATGATTAATCTCCCATTGCCCGTCATTACGAATGTCGAAGGTAAACTTGATCGGATCCATCAGCTATAGGGTGGCACCACATAGACAATACACAAGACAAAAAATCGAGAGAGTAAGCATTCCAAACGACGAATTGTCGACGGTGTGGGTATACAATAGGCAAGATATTAAGACAACACAAATAGGAAAATAACAGATAAACAGAACAATATACATGATCATCTTCATCATCAATTATTAACTCACAAGTTCAAGTTTACTTTCTCATAACAATATTATCAGTCTTTTCTCAACATAATAATTCTTTCTTTCTCAAGTTCTTTTCTCAACAACATCACATCTTATGAATCTTTTAATTGTATTCATTTCCATATTTCATAAAGTCTAATACATATCCATTCTTTTATTATCAAGTCTTATGAATTCGCGTCCTTCAATGATACGGGGAATTGGTCATCATTGAGGAGGTTGGTTAGCACACACGACTACATCTCCTCATATCCACCCATACCTAAGTCGGAAGCAAACAAGAGTACAGGACCTTCCCCACGCAGGCTGGCTGTCGAAATACATCATAATCATAAACATATATCATCATCATATCATTCGTAATTCATCATCAAGATCATCATAGCTCAACAGCAACGGTGACAGCCACCTCGTTCCAGTCCTTCTCCACTGTTCACGAATTGCCAAAGGGGCAACAGCACTATTCTAGTCTCAAGTGCAGGACTTACCACAGTTATTCGGGACCGGCCTACCCGTACCACATATGGAATTCGTCCCACCCAGAATAGTACACAAGGCGTCATGACGTTTTACCGTCCTAGCCTACCCTAATGCAATCATCTCCTGAGTATCCATAGATAACTATCTTCATCTCCACTACTTCACACTCGTACTCACCGCGTTAGTCAATGTCTTTTAAAGTCTTATTAGATTCTTATCAGCTCAATTAATTTCTTTAATCTTACGGTCATCTCATCCTTGGTGCATCACTTCGACAAGTCTCGACCACTAACAGCTTTTGGGTTGTTCCCCAACAATAGCATTGTACAAGGCTTCTAGTCTCAATACTTGTATAGCACCACGGTTATAATATAGCTCACGCGGTTGGTCTACCACGGCCATATAACGACGCACGTGGCTGACTTCCTAGCCGCACAGCATGGCACTTGGAAGTTACTCGGTACAAGCATTGTTCCAGAGATGTTCTTATATATTTTCATAGTTAAGACTTAAACTTTTCAAGCATCGCTCCATAATTATTTTCTCATATCATAACGTTTCCACTTTAACTTTCTCAATCTTTGGAATTGAACTTGTCTCTTGCATCACATTATTCTTTGATCATCATTCTTGCCATCACAACTTACCTCATATTTCGTAATGCAATCTCTTTGAATCATCATTCATATCTTGTTCTCAAAACAACAACGTTTCAATCTTTCTTTCTCAACTTTGGGATTCAACTGATCGAATTCAACACATTACTCTTTTAATCAACATCTTTTTCCTCATAACCATTGGAAACTTTCCATACAATCTTAAATCATCAATCTTATAACTTTTCCATAGCCTTTCTTATCAATCTTATCTTAAGCAACATAATTCTTTTCTTTATAACTAATCTTGATTCTTGATAGTATCCTCATCACTTTTAGGGTATTCTTGATCTCGTCATAATCTCATAAATTCCATCGTTTTACTTAATTATAATTCGGAATCAAGACGTAGCAGACGTCTCTCAGCATATTAACCATAATCAACAACAATTAAAAATATCCATCATGCATAAATAAATAAATGAGAGCATGCTATTATCAAAACATCAATACATCATGAAAAGGTATGTGGTCTTTGTCTCATTCGTATAAGTGGCCACACAATCACAAACAATTGCCACTATACTACTGACTCAGAACCACGAAGTTCCGACCTTTGAGATGATCAAGAACATCCTAATATGTTATCTAAATACCATGGTGTCTTAGGGAAGCTTCTTTCTCACCTCAACAGACGTGCAGGTCTCCAAGCGTCCTCCTCGAATTGCCAATTCGTTATTCCTTTCCCCACTCTCTTCCCGTGATTCGAAACTAAAACATTTTATCCTTACGTTAAAAATCATCTCAATAAATTCATTTCAAAAATATTTTTAACAACTCTAAAACATTTCTCGCTTTGAAAAATCACTATAATACTCATTTTCGTTTAATAGCTTTTAATCACATTGCCAATATCCATATGACTTTAACTTTAAATCAGATCTATAATATTCTGATAAAAACCGAAAACATTTTCAAAAGCTTTATAAAAGAATTCCAAAAACAACTCTTTATTATCGTTAGATTCATACAAACTCTTTTAAAATTGGCATCTTGAAAATCATTAAGTTTCCATCTCAAAAGGTCATTTTCAATTTCATTTTGTTTTATTAAGTCATTCTAGACAACACCTATCTATGCAAATAACTTTTTACTTTATATCCAAAATGCTTAAAGTCCTTGCTTATATACTCTATTACCAAAAATTCATAAATCTTAAATTCAAGAAATCAACATTAGAACTAAAATCATTCTCATACAATGTTGGACAGCATGCACACATTACATAAACACTTTTGCACTCAATCAAGTTATCACACAACATATAGTATTTCTTCTACACAAAATCTAACGTTAATGCAAGTTTATACTTTAGTTTACACACTTAAATTCATGTAAGATTTTTGGACAGCACCATTGTATTATTTTAAACAACATAGAAATCACTTCAAATTCACATACAAATTTTATGATATCATTTCTATATTCTACACCATTCACTTATTAAAAGAAATAGCTTTTCTACATAATACATTTCATGGACAGCATTAAACAATCAATTTAAAACATTCATGACGTCCATTAAAATTTTACAAAGATTATTTCTTCTAAACATCGAACGATATTCTTCAAGCCAACTAAACTTTTATCCTTAGTTTAAATTCATAACCATTGAACAAACATAGTCAGTCAAGCTTATTAAAATAACAGCACCTAAGATTTTAAAATTTGTAACTTATCATAAACAAATTAGTCATGATTCTTACAAAACAACATTATTTCATCCAAATAACAATATACTTAACTTATATTCTTGAAATCTATTACTTAGAATAACACCTTTAGTCATAATCAAATCTTTAAAACCATTTAATCAATAAAGATCAAAATGTGGACAACACCTACATTTATTTAAAAGTCACTCTTATCTTAAAGGTTTACAAACCACAATAGTTTTTCAATTATAAACTTAAAAATTATTGTTATTAGCAAAATGACTAACTATAAAATCACTTTTTGATGAAAACATTAGGTTTGGACAGCATCATATACTTTCTTTCAAAATTACATAATGAATTAAATTAAGTCCTTAAACTACTATATCATCAACCAAAACATTTTCTTATACAAACATGTTTAACTTAACATGATTTTAACTATCTTATCACAACAAATAATCTAGACAGAAGTGAGCCTTGAAGGTATTGACAAAGATTTGGATGCCTTGAGCCCTAAGCAACTCGAATCTGTCCTACAAAAACTGGATGATATCCGATCTGCAGTCAAGTCTAAGGCTGCTGGTAAGAATGTAGAAGGGACTGGAATGATTGTTGATCCTAAGGAAGTGTCAGACGCAGATGTGGAATTGAATTTGCAAAACAAGGATTCCTTTGGAAAAAACAAGGATATGAATGAAAAGCCAACTCAACCTCAAAATGATGAAGTGATCAAGCGAGTTTCGGTCTGGGATACGTTTGACATTTCAAAGCTTAGGAATGCTGGAGACAAACTGAGATTTGTGGAACCTGTGCTAAAAGAAGGCATCTCCATTGGTAAAATAGATGTAAGTGATGTTGAAAAAGAGATGGAGTATTGGCAATCTGCCATTGTCTGTTATGTTGTTGGTGCTAATCCACTGTTTCCTGTTCTAAGTGGATATATAAGGAAAGTGTGGGGTGCTCATGGAATAGATAAAATCCTGAAGAACAATGATGGTACGGTTGTGGTTAGATTCAATTCTGTGGAGGCAAGAAACACTGTACTTGAAATTGGAATCTACCATTTTGATAAGAAACCTCTTATATTGGCTCCCTGGACTGGTAGGACTGTGACCAAAGGATTCTTAGATAGATTTGCAGTGTGGATTCAGATGCCTGATTTAAGCCTTAAGTTCTGGAGTACTTCTGCTCTTAGCAAGATAGCCAGTCTTGTAGGGAAACCAATTATGGTTGACCAAGTGACTCAGCAGATAAATAGAATATTTTATGCAAGGATTCTTATTGAGGTTGACCCTGCAATATTGCCTGATGAGGTGCATTTTGAAGATGAAAAGGGGAGGCTTGTTTCTCATAAAGTTATTTATGAATGGAAACCTCTCTTCTGTCCCAAGTGTTCTTCCTTTGGACATGATGAGAAGTCTTGTAGAAAAGCCACAAAGAAGCAATGGGTTGTGAAAAACAAACCCTCACAGGATGAGATTGATGAATTGGTGGATCAACTAAAACTGCAGAAAAGTTTGGATGAAGGGACTATTCCAGAGGAAAATAGAGAAGCAGCAACTGCTATGTTGAAGGCTAGAAGTGGTGATAAAGGGAAAGGGAAGGTCTCGGATAAGCTAGTGGATGCTGAATGTGTTGGAAAGGAAAATCAAAGCAGCAATTTTGGTAATGAGGATATGGCAAATGTTGCTGATTTGACCATTGGAAATGAGGATGGTACCTGGACTCCTGTGATTACAAGAAGCAAAGCACAGATCAGACACATGGAGTTGCAGAAGGGTGAGAGTTCTAAATGTCATCCTAATGGATAGAGTTGCATTTTGGAACATCAGAGGGCTTAACAACCCTCAAAAACAGTGTGAAGTAGTAGATTTTACTCGTAAATATAGAGTAGGTTTTTTTGCTATTATAGAAAATAAATTGAGGAGCAATAATATTGATTCTGTGTTGAAGAACATTGCTGATGGGTGGAAAAGATTCATTAGTTTTGAGCACAGTCCCATTGGTAGGATTCTGATTATCTAGAAACCTGATATGTTTAATGTAACTGTTGTGGCTTGTTCAAACCAATATGTTCTTTGCTTTGTGGTTGAGAGATTAGAAAACACTGCTTTCTTTGTTACTGTGATCTATGCTTCTAATGATGCTAATGAAAGAAAGGAGCTTTGGAGTGTGCTCAGAGGAATTACATCAGTCATTGACTTACCTTGGATAGTAGGTGGGGATTTCAACACTTGTCTTAGCCAACAAGAGAAGCTTGGTGGGAACCCTGCAGACCTCTATGCTATCAAGGAGTTTGCTGATTGTGTGGCTGATTGTGGTCTAATTGATATGCGATTCAAGGGTTGCTGGTTCACTTGGACTAACAAACAAATTGGTGATGATAGAATTTGGTGTAAACTTGATAGAACCCTTGTAAATCAGGCATGGTGTCAGAAATGGCCAAATGTGGAGACTGAATTCCTAACTCCTGGAGTGTCTGATCACTCACCTATGCTTGTAAATTGGGAAACTATTGTGCTTAAATATGGTAGTGGTTTCAAATATTACAATATGTGGTCTATGCATCCTGATTTTGAGCCCACTGTGAAAGTTGTGTGGTCTATGGAGGTTGAAGGTAGCTGTATGTATAAAGTTTGTAAAAAATTGGAGTTTCTGAAGGCTCCTTTGAGTAAACTAAACAGAAAACATTTTGCTAACATTGATATGAGAGAGTCTGAGTTGAGAAATGCTTTTCTTGATGTCCAGAAGGCTTTGGTTCTCAATCCTTCTGATTCTGATCTTCAAACATCTGAGAAGATGATCCTAAAGGAGTATGGGAAGGTTCAGCAGGCTGCAAATGCTTTTCTTAGATAGAAAGCAAAACTAAACTGGTTGAAGTATGGAGATGAGAATACTAGTCAGTTTCACTCTTACATTAAGCAAAGAAGATATCAAAATAGAATTATCAGGATCCAGGATTCAGAGGGTGTTATTCCGAACTCTCAGGATGCTATCTCTTCTGCTTTTGTGGATTTCTATAGAGACTTATTCAGAGGTAGATGTCAAAAGGTTAATTGGGATCATGGAATTATGGATGAGGGTAAGGTGCTTTCAGTTGAGCAGCAAATTGGCCTAATCAAACCTTTTTCACCTGAGGAGATTAAGATGGCATTCTATTCCATTCATATTGATAAATCTCCAGGTCCAGATGGATTTGGCTCTGGATTCTTCAGGGAGGCTTGGGATGTTATTGGTACAGACTGTTGTAAGGCAGTGTTGGAATTTTTCCAGACTGGTCATATGCTGAGACAGATAAATGAGACTAACTTGGTTTTGGTTCCAAAAACTGAGTGTGCTAATCAACTGAAGGATTATAGGCCTATAGCCTATTGCAACACAGTTTATAAGGTAATTTCTAAGCTAATATCTTCTAGAATGGCTGTGGTGCTACCTGATCTAATTTAGGAAAATCAAACTGCTTTTGTTAAAGATAGGAGTATTGTGCACAACATTTTAATTACTCAGGAGTTACTCAGACTTTATGGTAGAAGGCATACTGAGGAAATCGCAATTGGTGGTTGAAACAACTAAGGAACACTAGGAACACACCTAGAAGGGGGGATTGAATAGGTGTAAAAGAAACCTTGAAAGATTTTCGAATGAAACAAATCGAAACAATCAAAACAAATGATTTTTTGCAAATTCTACAGCATTTAATCGATTATTCTGAAATTTAATCGATTAAACCTGAAAGTTCAAAAGTCCTTAATCGATTAAACGAACACTTAATCGATTAAATCTATCAGAAACTGAAAAATCACTTTTCAATCGAATACGAAAATCAATCAATTAACACTTAAGATCAGAGATTCAGCGGAAACAATTAACACCTATATTCTTATTGATTACCTAGGTTATGAAAATGATTTTCCCAAAGTTAATTTGAACAATAAAGATTCAATTCAATCAATTATGAAAATCACTCGTTTCTAGGTTTTCAACCAAGAACACAATCAATGACTTGAATGTAAAGAGTTAAGGGTTTAGAGATACGACACAGTGATTTATCCTGGTTCACTTTCATCCGCTTGAAAGCTACATCCAGTCCCCTCTTCAACCAAGAGAGATTCTTCACTATGAGGAATTAGAGTTCTCAAATTACAAGTAAATGCCTCACAAGACTCCCTTCTTGCTAGCCTACAAGAGATACCACACCCTTGCCTTGTAATCCTATTGATATTCTCTCTAATCTAACCTCTACCCCTTGTTGATAATCGACACAACAAGTCTTCAATTGCTTGATGATAATCCACACACCAAGGCTTCACTTTGCTTGATTCACAACCAAGACTTTCTTGTTCTTCAATGAGATTTGCTTGATGATAATCGACACACCAAGGCTTCTTTGTTTATTGTGGATGGCTTGCCTTCTTGCAAAGATTACAACACAATAGAAAACACAATAACAATCCTATGAATCTCAATCAATAGCTATGACAATTCACAATAAGAGATTCAAAGGTTCTTGATCATGAAAGCTTTGTATTTTTTTTATTTTTTTATTTGATTCGTGTTTGAATGTGGATGGGAATTGAAATTGATCCTCCCCACAGACGGCGCCAATGTCGTGTTCCAGTATTGATGGAACACCACGATGTGTTTGATGGGTTGTTGTAGCTGGCGAGGGTGACCCCGGTCCTACGTATCCCCAGTGAAAAGGGAATCAAGCCACAAGTAATTCTTGAGAGTAGGGATGAGAGAACATACCTTAGCCCCTATAGCATGGCGGTTCTTATAGAGGGTTTACCTGATATGTGTGTTGTGGGCTTTCTAATGAGGCCTGTGAGGAAGGAGTGTTTGATTAGGATTAGTTAAGGTGCTGTTAAGGTAGCCTTCGTTAATCTTGTTGCGGATAAACACTGATCTATATCCCGTAGTTTATCAAGCTGTGCGGGAATATAGGAGTAATTGTTAGGCTGTTGGGACCGTAATGGGTGAGGATAAGGATGATAATCCTGTGCTTGGTCCTGATCCCGTAAGCCTTTAAACCACTGTGTCCCTAGCTCGGTGTGCTGTGAATCCGACCAGTTTATGGTCGGTGCTCATAAACTCAGTGCTAACTGGTCGGCATATGATTGAACCGGTCGGACTGGAGTCAGGTCCGCTACATAAGCCCCCTAGCTCGGTAAGGCGATTTGAGCCTGTGCCGAGTTAAAGGGTTAGCCAAGCAGTTAGCCGACCGATTATAGGAGGAAATCTAGGGCGATGGGACTGTAGCTAGTAAGATAAGGCTGTTGGTAGCCTGTTTATAGATGTAATCTAGTGGCCCGTAAAATGTCGAAGAGTTCGGCGTATGGTCGGTTAATATGGGGGTAGGTCGGACCGGAGTCCGGTCCACGACATAAGCCCCCCAACTCGGGAAGAGTTATAGAGACTCTGTGCCGAGTTTAGAGCCCTTTTGGGTCGATCAGACGTTCTTTTCCATGGCTTGGTGGTGACGTAAAAGACTGTTCGCAGCCGAGGTCTTTTACTCAGAAGAGTATTGCGATTTGGAGATTCATACACCTCTCTCATCGGGGTGTGTTAAAAGTAATATCATGTATTTGGATTGTAACGTCTACGGGGGATGCTGTCGGAATGACTGCCTTGACCGAGGTGCATTCCTCGATCCTGTGATGTATTTGGCCGATGGCCAAGTTATCGAGGTAGCAATCCCCGTTTACACTTGTAGCCACGCCGATCTGGTCGGCCAATCGAGATGGTAGGCAAGTGCGTCGGGACGTGATCCGAAATGAGTGAATGTATTAAAGTAATACCTTGATGAGAGAAGTGTAACATCCCAAATTTTAAACCCGAAGATAAATAAATAAGTAATAATTAGAATAATTAAAATGAAAATAAAAAACCACAAATAGGTATTCTAAATGTAAATTCTAACATTAGAAGAAAATAATAATAATACTAAGCGAATTAGAGAAGAAAGGAGCATTAAATCGAAGTTAGGATCGGGCTAGAAAAATAGATAATTTGATAATAAACATAATAACAAGGGGAAAAATTAAAATAAAATATTTGGGACTCAAAATGGAATTTCCACCGTTGGATATGAAGATATGATTTTTAGGGAGTTGCTCGTCAAATTTGAGCAAGATCCGACGGTGAACGAAGAAATTTTGGAGGTTAGAAGTTCAGAAGAAAATAGAAGAAAAATAGAAAAATGAAACAGCAGTGGCTGGGGATTTCGCTTAAGCGAAAGGGCTCCAGTTTCCACACTTAAGCAGTTCGCTTAAGCGAACGCAACTCGCTTAAGCGAGTGGTCTTGGTTTAAACACTGAACCAGTTTCGCTTAAGCGAAATAATTTCGCTTAAGCGAAAATACCCCGATCAGCAAAAATAAAAACGCGTTTTGGGGGTCATTTTCCCCCAAAACCCCAACCTCCCTCCACTCTCCTCCTCCTCCTTCCTCCGTCCAGCACCTCCACCGCTGCCCAAGGCCGCCCCACCGTGATTTCCACCCTCTCCCACGGTTCTCTCTCTCTTCCTCCCCTCCATCCACTCTCTTTCTCTCTCTTTCCCTCACAAGCTCTCTCTCCCTCTTTCCCTCTCATCCTCCACCAATCACGGCCGCCACCGCCACCTCCACCACGAGCCATCATCACTATCCCCCATCACCACCATCAATACCTCTCTCTCTCTCTTTGTTTCTCTTCCCTTGAATTCGAACCCTCTCTCTCACCCACGAGCTTTCTCTCTCTCCTCGGATCGTACCGGCGGCGTTATCGACCCGTGATCGTGCCATGACCAGTAATTCGAGTGATGACTTTGAGGCCATGACCAGTAATAAATGGAAATAGTCACAGTAAGCATGTTCAACAGAGGAGACAGTGATGTCATCGTGAGTTTGTCGATATCATGTTGAAGATGATGTAATATTAGATGCCCAGAGTGACGTGCTGTAAGATTAGACGTCAAGAATGACTAAGTTTTTATGACACCGATTGATTTGAGGATATCGTTGGCGATTGGAAGCTGACAAAAGAGGTTGTAACACCCTATATGATAATTACCCTTAAAACCCGAAATTAGGATTTAAAATTTCTTTTAAAAAAACGAATATGATAAATTGCCAAAATAATTGTTCCTTCCATTAATACCAAAAACATCAGAGTTATAAAGTGGAAGACTTTAACACATCAAAAGCAGAAAGCATAAATTTAAGTACATCCAGTTTGGTAAGCCAAAAATACAAAAGCAATGTTTTAGCTCGGCCCAACTGGCCGAGACCCAACCAATTATCCAACTCTAAATGACTTACTCTCCCTGTGAGGGAGAGTGAACCTGCTCGGCTGGGGACTGCGTCTGCTCGGGCTCAGTACCTGAAAAATGGTAAGGAGGTGAGCATTACACAGAACTTAAGTAATTAGTTTCTAACATGCCATACCGAACTACCAAGCCAAACACAAGTAGTCAGGTAGCATATAATAACAAGTAATCAAACCATATGTCACATGCAAACATCATCATTTATCTCGGTGCACATCATACAATATCAATTAGCTCGGTTCACATCATACAATCTCATCCAGTTTGGCTCACATCATTACCCAGTTTATCCATTACCTATTAGTTATACCTCTGTTCATCCGATTAATTCCCCTTATATTCCTCTTAATTCCTACACTCGGTTTCTCGGCCACTACTCTCTTACCTCGGTAAACCATCTCTATCTCGGATTCATTACTCATTATTCCACTTTTACATAGCTTATAATCTTTTACTCTTCTCGGATGCATACATCCAGTGCATGTCTTACACCATTTAAGGTCGGATATCGGAGTGTAAATGACTGCGAGCACCCAGTACCCGTCTTACAGCTGCACATACCCAGTATGCGTCTGACGCGATCAATGCACGCACCCAGTACGCGTCTTCTATGACCAGGAACACTACCGCCGATCATTCTAAGGAGTAAGGAGTGTCCATAACTGCGAGCACCCAGTACCCGTCTTACAGTTGCGCATCTCGGCGTCTTACGTGATCAATGCACACACCCAGTACGCGTCTTCTATGACCAGGAACACATCTCATCAATTCCGTGCTCGGAACCTTGTGTGAATCATAACTGCGAGTACCCAGTACCCGTCTTACAGCTGCGCATACCCAGTATGCGTCTGACGCGATCAATGCACGCACCCAGTACGCGTCTGCTATGACCCGATCACATAACCATTTCTCTTTAATTCCTCTTAGTCTTTTTAACCCTTCATTTTAGCTCGGCCTATCTCGGCTCACCCCTTAACCATTCCCTTTTTCCATTAACCTTTCTCATTATCGGACTTATTACTCTATCTCTCCTTCCTTCCATATTTACCATTTTTTCATACCCACTCTCAACCTCTCTCTTAGCTCGGCCACAGACATAAACAATGAATATCAAAGCTCATAAACACTTACACCACAACAACAATATGAATAAAGCATTTAACCAATCCATCATGTAAATATAAGCATATCACTGAAAAATAATGTTTCTTCTTCACCAAAAATCCATGTTTCTAGTTCATTCATTGGTTCCCTTTACCCTCTTTACCTTTTCTTTCTAACATTAACCTATATCCATTCCCTAATCTAACACCACTCTTAGTACCCGTTATGAACACCCTAGAAACCCAAACTCAAGTAGAGGTAACACTCACTCCTTACCTCAAACCGTGAGAGATAAGAGTTGAGAGTTTGAGAATGGCTTTCCTTGATGCCTGACCTTGTGAGCTTCACACCCTTGAATCCTTTCCTCCAAGCTGCACACGAATTCCACGATGGTCCAGGGACGTCCGAAACGGGAAGAAGAACGACAAGAAGGAGGGTTTCCGGTTGGTAGAACTTGGTGGAAGAGAGGGAGATGTTTATGAGTGAGAAGAGAGAAAGGAAGAAAGTATGTTGGGGTTTGTGGGTTGCTGGAACTTCAGAGAAGAAAATGAGATAGATTCAGAGGAGAGAGAGAATGAGAGTGTGAAGTGTTATGTGTTGTGTATTTGGATTTTCTTTTATTCATTTAGGGGAAATATTTGTGTGGTTCTCATTGGAGGCTTCTTTGAGAAGTCAAAACATGTGGATAGGATTCATTGGCTTCTAGAGGAAGCCACGAATAGTGACTTGAAAAGGACATAAAGCAATGATAGTGACATAAAGTGAATGATAGTACATCGTACGGATGGTGCAAAACCCAATGGGCCAACAGCTCAACATGAGCTGTCACGGAGGAGCTAGGATATGTCGGCTCGGTATAGAGGAATAGTAGTAGTCCGAGCTTCCTTCTCGGATAATAATGTGAGGTGCGCAGAGGTCGGCTAATCCGAGCTTGACAACAGGTTTCGCATTTGACCCCATTTAGCTCGGCCGGGATCGGTCCGAGGTCCAATACTTACATACTAGGTCGGCCTATGCTTCCTATTACCTCACTACCCTTATACAATTTCTACGGCTTAATCCTATCCCTAAATAAATCATTATATACTATATATATATATATCTAAAGTTATTATATTTAATATTAATTTTCAGGATGTTACATTCCTCTCCCACTTACAGGAATTTCGTCCTCGAAATTTAGTCGGCATTGAACAGTTTTGGATTTGATTGCTTCATCTTCTCCTCGAGTTCCCAAGTAGCTTCCTCCACATCATTCCGATTCCAGACGACCTTGACCAAGGAGATTTCCTTCCCTCTGAGCCCTCTGACTTGTTTGTCCTCAACTCGGACCGGAAGGACTTCGAAGGTCCGGTTGTCCTTTAGCGGCAGCTCATCCACTGCTATCACATGTGATGGGTCATGAATGTACTTCCTAAGTTTCAATACACGGAACACATCATGGAGTTTAGACAAGTGCGGAGGTAGAGCAATTCTGTAAGCTACTGGTCCGACCTTCTCCGATATCTGGTACGGTCCGACAAACTTAGGGGTCGATTTCTTTGATTTGATAGCTCGGCCGATACCCGTTACAGGGGATACCCGAAGGAATACATGATCTCCCTCGATGAAGTTCAAGGGTTTCCTTCTCTTGTCGGCATAGCTCTTCTGTCGGTCCTGAGCTGCTTTCATCTTTCCTTGTATCATTCGGATCTTCTCGGTCGTCTCATGAACAATGTCAGGACCAATCAACAAGTTTTCTCCTATCTGGAACCAGCATAGCGGTGTCCGACATTTCCGACCATACAATGCTTCGAAAGGAGCCATTCCGATACTTGAATGGAAACTGTTGTTGTAGGTGAATTCGACCAAGGGCAGAAGTGCTTCCCAACTTTCTGACTGTTCGAGCACGCATGTCCTCAACAAGTCCTCAAGGGTCTGAATGGTGAGCTCGGATTGCCCGTCGGTCTGAGGATGATAAGCTGTGCTAAACCTCAACTTTGTACCCATGGCTTCCTGCAAACTCTGCCAAAATCGGGATAAGAAGCGAGGATCACGGTCCGACACTATGCTGCTCGGAACACCGTGAAGCCGAACAATGTCCTTTATGTACAGTTGCGTCAGCTTCTCAAGGCTGTACTTCATGCTGATCGGCAGGAAATGGGCACACTTTGTTAGTTGGTCCACCACAACCCAAATGGCTTCCTGCCCTGACCTTGTTCTCGGTAGACCCGACACAAAATCCATCGAAATGCTGTCCCACTTCCATTGCGGAATCTCCAAGGATTTGAGTAATCCACCTGGTTTTTGATGCTCGATCTTGGCTTTCTGGCATGTCAAACACCGAGACACATAATCTGCCACATCGGTCTTCAACTTCGGCCACCAAAATAACCTCTTCAGATCCTGGTACATCTTTGTGGCTCCTGGGTGAAGACTCATCTTCGTCTTGTGGGCTTCTTCCATTAACTCTCTTTGGACTTCAAAGTCCATAGGAATGCAAACTCGGCCCCGAAATCGTACGAGACCATCGGGTCCTTTAGTGAAGTCGGGTTCATCCTTGTCTCCTGCTCTTTCTAGTAGCTTCTGGAGTTCTAGGTCGGCAGCCTGTCTTTCCTTGATGAAACCCACAAAATCATTGGTTACTTGCAGCATTTCCAGTACAACACTGTTTTCCTTCTTCTGTATGGCGAGGTTAAGATCGCTAAACTCCTACATCAACTGCATCTCTCGGACCATCATATTGCTCAGATGAAGGCTTTTCCTGCTTAGGGCGTCGGCCACAACGTTGGCTTTTCCGGGATGATAGTGCAAGTTGAAATCGTAATCTTTCAAAAATTTCACCCATCTGCGCTGCCTCATGTTCAGTTCCTTCTGGTCAAACAGGTAGCCGAGACTCTTGTGGTCACTGAACACCTCGAATTTCGTGCCATACAGGTAGTGTCTCCAAATCTTAAGGGCAAACACCACAGCTGCCAATTTGAGGTCATGTGTGGGGTAATTCTGTTCGTGTTGCCGAAGCTGTCTAGAGGCATAAGCCACCACTTTTCCTTGTTGCATCAACACACAGCCGAGACCCTGCTTTGAGGCATCACAAAACACGTCAAAGGCTTTGGTCGGATCGGGCAAAATCAACACGGGCGAACTCGTCAACCTTTTCTTTAGCTCTTGAAAGCTCTGTTCGCACTCCTCGGACCATTGGTAGGGTGCATCCTTCCTGGTTAACGAAGTCAACTATAGAGCTAGTTTAGAAAATCCTTCTATGAATCTCCTGTAGTACCCTGCAAGACCGAGGAAACTCCTGATCTCGGTTACCGGGTTGGGTCTCTCCCACTTAAGTACCGCTTCCACCTTGGAGGGATCAACTGCTACACCGTGCTCGGATATTACATGTCCGAGGAAATGAACCTCTTTGAGCCAAAAACTGCACTTAGAAAGCTTGGTGTAGAGTTCCTTGTCCTTCAAAACCTGCAACACCGTTCTCAAGTGCTGCTCGTGTTCGCTTGGACTCCGAGAATAGATGAGGATGTCGTCGATGAAAACTATCACAAACGAATCCAGGTAAGGTCGGAAGATCCTATTCATGTAGTCCATGAAGATGGTAGGGGCGTTGGTAAGTCCGAAGGGCATAACCACATACTCAAAATGCCTATATCTCGTCCTAAAAGCTGTCTTCGGAATATCTTCATCTTGAATACGGATCTGGTGGTATCCTGATCGGAGGTCTATCTTTGATAACACCGACGCTCCCTTGAGCTGGTCCAATAAGTCGTCAATCCGAGGGAGGGGATATTTGTTCTTCACCGTTACCGCGTTGAGCTTCCGATAATCGATGCACATTCTGAGGCTACCATCTTTCTTTTTAACAAACAAAACCGGAGCTCCCCAAGGTGATACGCTCGGTCTGATTAGCTTTTTGGCCAAAAGTTCTTCCAGTTGCTTCTTAAGCTCTTCTAGCTCGGGAGGTGCCATTCGGTACGGAGCAATTGAGATCGGGCCAGTTCCCGGAATAAGGTCTATACTGAACTCTACTTCTCTTCTTGGCGGTAATCCAGGCATTTTGTCCGAGAAAACCTCTGGGAATTCTCCGACTACAGGAATTCGGTTTATGGTCGGTTCCTCTGTTGCCTCTAACTTTGCAACAAAAGGGCCACTAAATATGACAGTTTTCTCTCGGCAGTCGAGAAGGACATGGTGTTGGGACATCCAGTCCATGCCGAGGATAATATCTAGTTTGATTAGGGCAAGCAAATCAAATTGACCTTAAATTCTCGGCCTAATACTTCGATAGGACACTCTAGACACATTTGGGAAGTAATTACATAAGAATTGGTTGGGGTAGAAATGGATAATTTGTAAGGCATTTCTACTGGGGATAGTTTTAGCTTGTTCATACAGTCAAGGGAAATGAAAGGATGTGTGGCTCCACAATCAAATAACACGACACATGGAATACTGTTTACTTGAAAAGTACCTCGGATCAGCTCGTCGGCATCAGTTACTTCTTCACCATCCATAGTGTAAACTTTGCCTCTCTGCATCGGTCGGTTAACACCAATCTGATGAGCCTTGGTCACATTGACCTCTTCTTTCACAATGTTCTCAGTACACCGAGCTGCAAAATGACCAGGCTTGCCACAGCGAAAACAGGATCCTCTTGCTCTGCTCGGATCCAGACTCCAGCATTCTCCCTTGTGCTGCTTCCCACAGTGTGGACATATCGGATAGGGACTAGGGACAACCACCATCTGACAACCACTCCTCGGAGCTGTTGACATTCTGGAGCTCGGATTCACATAAGGAGCAGATCTCTAAACAACTCCTTTTCCTCTGATTAGACCCACTGCTTTTTGTGCCGACCTGCTCCGCTTTCCGTCGGCTTTCTTCTTGATCCCCTTCTCATAGGTGCTAGCCATGTTTACCAGCTGTGAGAGATTGGCCACATTCTGATATTCGAAAGCGAGCCGAATATCATCACGGAGACCAGACTCAAACTTGATGCACTTAGTACGCTCATCGGCATCTCGGTAGCTTCCAAAATAACGGATCAAATCCTCGAACTGAGCAGCATATTCCCCGACACTCAAGTTCCTCTGTTCCAGCTTGAGAAAAGCGAGCTCCTTCTCTCTCCTGACATCCTCGGGAAAGTACTTTCCGAGGAATCGAGCTCGAAACAAATCCCAAATAATGGCTTCATTAGCCGCTTCCAGTCCACGGCTCTGCTGCTCCCACCAGTGCTCGACTTCACTCACCAACACAAATTCTGCTAACCTCACCCTATACTCATAGGGCGGCTGCAGAGATCGGAAAATCTTCTCAATGTCCTGGAGCCATCTCTGAGCCCCATCAGGATTGTAACCCCCTTCAAACCGAGGTGGTTCATTCTTCCGAAATCGGCTCATCCAGTCGATCTCGACCGAAGCCGGAGGTTGAGGCTGAAGGGCTGCAGCTGTAGCAGCTGCGACTGCGGCGATGTTTTGAGCGAGGTTCTCAGCCTGATTCTGCTGAGCCTGCGCTTGGTTCTGCTGCAGTTGAACCAGAGTTTCCAACACAGCAGCAATTCGATCGTTATCAGCTCTTCTCCCAGCCATGTTACTCGGTCATGGAGAGAAAGCAAATTAACCACCGAATAATCAAGTAAATATATATATACATATCAACATATATTTCTATAAGCTCTATTGTCTAACTTAGGCTTCTAGACTTTACTTATCTGTCACTCTCTTGGTGAGTAACCACTGGAGTCCTTTGCAACTCCAATAGGCCGAGGAGAAACAGCTATGATACCAAAAATGTAACACCCTATATGATAATTACCCTTAAAACCCGAAATTAGGATTTAAAATTTCTTTTAAAAAAAACGAATATGATAAATTGCCAAAATAATTGTTCCTTCCATTAATACCAAAAACATCAGAGTTATAAAGCGGAAGACTTTAACACATCAAAAGCAGAAAGCATAAATTTAAGTACATCCAGTTTGGTAAGCCAAAAATACAAAAGCAATGTTTTAGCTCAGCCCAACTGGCCGAGACCCAACCAATTATCCGACTCTAAATGACTTACTCTCCCTGTGAGGGAGAGTGAACCTGCTCGGCCGGGGACTGCGTCTGCTCGGGCTCAGTACCTGAAAAATGGTAAGGAGGTGAGCATTACACAGAACTTAAGTAAGTAGTTTCTAACATGCCATACCGAACTACCAAGCCAAACACAAGTAGTCAGTTAGCATATAATAACAAGTAATCAAACCATATGTCACATGCATACATCATCATTTATCTCGGTGCACATCATACAATATCAATTAGCTCGGTTCACATCATACAATCTCATCCAGTTCGGCTCACATCATTACCCAGTTTATCCATTACCTATTAGTTATACCTCTGTTCATCCGATTAATTCCTCTTATATTCCTCTTAATTCCTACACTCGGTTTCTCGGCCACTACTCTCTTACCTCGGTAAACCATCTCTATCTCGGATTCATTACTCATTATTCCACTTTTACATAGCTTATAATCTTTTACTCTTCTCGGATGCATACATCCAGTGCCTGTCTTACACCATTTAAGGTCGGATATCGGAGTGTCCATGACTGCGAGCACCCAGTACCTGTCTTACAGTTGCACATACCCAGTATGCGTCTGACGCGATCAATGCACGCATCCAGTACGCGTCTTCTATGACCAGGAGCACTACTGTCGATCATTCTATGGAGTAAGGAGTGTCCATAACTGCGAGCACCCAGTACCCGTCTTACAGCAGCGCATCTCGGCGTCTTACGCGATCAATGCACGTACCCAGTACGCGTCTGCTATGACCAGGAACACATCCCACCGATTCCGTGCTCGGAACCTTGTGTGAATCATAACTGCGAGTACCCAGTACCCGTCTTACAGCTGCACATACCCAGTATGCGTCTGACGCGATCAATGCACGCACCCAGTACGCGTCTGCTATGACCCGATCACAAAACCATTTCTCTTTAATTCCTCTTAGTCTTTTTAACCCTTCATTTTAGCTCGGCCTATCTCGGCTCACCCCTTAACCATTCCCTTTTTCCATTAACCTTTCTCATTATCGGACTTATTACTCTATCTCTCCTTCCTTCCATATTTACCATTTTTTCATACCCACTCTCAACCTCTCTCTTAGCTCGGCCACAGACATAAACAATGAATATCAAAGCTCATAAACACTTATACCACAACAACAATATGAATAAAGCATTTAACCAATCCATCATGTAAATATAAGCATATCACCGAAAAATAATGTTTCTTCTTCACCAAAAATTCATGTTTCTAGTTCATTCATTGGTTCCCTTTACCCTCTTTACCTTTTCTTTCTAACATTAACCTATATCCATTCCCTAATCTAACACCACTCTTAGTACCCGTTATGAACACCCTAGAAATCCAAACTCAAGTAGAGGTAACACTCACTCCTTACCTCAAACCATGAGAGATAAGAGTTGAGAGTTTGAGAATGACTTTCGTTGATGCCTGACCTTGTGAGCTTCACACCCTTGAATCCTTTCCTCCAAGCTGCACACGAATGCCACGATGGTCCAGGGACGTCCGAAACGGGAAGAAGAACGGCAAGAAGGAGGGTTTCCGGTTGGTAGAACTTGGTGGAAGAGAGGGAGATGTTCGTGAGTGAGAAGAGAGAAAGGAAGAAAGTATGTTGGGGTTTGTGGGTTGCTGGAACTTCAGAGAAGAAAATGAGAGAGATTCAGAGGAGAAAGAGAATGAGAGTGTGAAGTGTTATGTGTTGTGTATTTGGATTTTCTTTTATTCATTTAGGGGAAATGATTGTGTGGTTCTCATTGGAGGCTTCTTTGAGAAGTCAAAACATGTGGATAGGATTCATTGGCTTCTAGAGGAAGCCATGAATAGTGACTTGAAAAGGACATAAAGCAATGATAGTGACATAAAGTGAATGATAGTACATCGTACGGATGGTGCAAAACCCAATGGGCCAACAGCTCAGCATGAGCTGTCACGGAGGAGCTAGGATATGTCGGCTCGGTATAGAGGAACAGTAGTAGTCCGAGCTTCCTTCTCGGATAATAATGTGAGGTGCGTAGAGGTCAGCTAATCTGAGCTTGACAACAGGTTCCGCGTTTGACCCCATTTAGCTCGGCCGGGATAGGTCCGAGGTCCAATACTTACATACTAGGTTGGCCTATGCTTCCTATTACCTCACTACCCTTATACAATTTCTATGGCTTAATCCTATCCCTAAATAAATCATTATATACTATATATATATCTAAAGTTATTATATTTAATATTAATTTTCATAATGTTACAGAGGTCACCATCAGTCGGTTACTTCCTGATGATTTGCTCGACCTTCGTAGTTGTGTTTATGGATGATGATGAGATCACAATGCGATGACAACATGGACTCCTGGGACATGCTCGACAGTGTTGAGAATCATTTCGGCATGACTTGGTTCTAAGCTTCTGGGTCTAGTTTAGTATTTCAGAATTGCTGATCGCAACGTAGGTTGGTATGTTGATTGTCATTAGCTCAACTTTTGAACTATCGAGAGCCCTCAGACATCCATCTTCTCAGGACAGATACCAGTGCAATACTTAGAGAATGCATGTGGAAGCGTTATGCGATAACTTCTTTGTGAGAATGATGGCAGGATTCTTTCGATCCTTCGTCTTGAACTCCGAGAGTGCCATTATCCCATGTGTCCTCAAGCTGTATGGGAATATAGGAGTGGAGGTTGGACCGTTGGGATCGTAACTGGTTTAAATAAGATAAGGATCCTATGCTTGGTTGTGTTCCCGTAAGTCTCAATCCACTCGTGTCCCTAGCTCGGTAAGACATGGTTCCGACCAAATTCGTGGTCGGTGCTCATTGGTTCAATCCTTAACTGGTTGGCCTGGAGCAATATCGGTCGGACTGAAGTCTGGTTAACTACATTTAATCCCAGACCGAGCGTGTTGGGAGCACATCACCAGATTGTCGAGATTTCTCGGTCTTCCTCAATAAGAACATCCCTCGTTAAAGATTTAATGACTACTGGTTCCCCTTTTCAGTCCTCGCCCGGTTTTGGAGAGGAGCCACAAGAGAAAAAATGTTATCTCCATAGCCTAGTATTCAACCACAGGCGTAGGAGGCTAGTCAGAAACCGGTGGGAGAGTGGTGACAATCGTCTAACGACTTTGAAGGGAGAAGGCTATTCTCTAGTTCCTGATGCTTCGAATTCATGGTTATGAAAAAAGAGGGGTTACCTAAAGAGGGCCCGCCGCGCTTGTCACATGCATCCAGAATTGTGAATCGAACATGAGCCCTTTTTGTTCAGGATACGAGCTCGAAGATTAATCGTGAAGCTTTGGCGAAGTTTTGGCACGTGGGTCCTTGCCACCTCATCTTCGCCGTCGTCAGCTAGACTCCGAACATGTCGATGTGTTCCTCGTACTCGGAAACTTTTTCCCATTGATGGGGATCTCGAAATGGGCTATTTAGAGAAAAAAGGCCATCATACATGTACCTCGCATATATAAACAAAATTAATAATTAGTGATCGTCGTTAGATTGACGATGTATAACAATTAAATAATAATAATGACAATTATTGGCTAAGATAGAATGTATTATCAGTATAAAAGTAGTATGATTTTAAAAATATCATACGAAATAAACATGATCATGACAATTATTGGGAATTATATGCCCGAAAATCATACAAGATTGCACATGAAAAGAAGCATGATTTTAAATATATCACGCGTACTAATTATGATAAATGACATGTATAAAAAATATGTCAGAGAAATTAATGGTGTTGAACCATATAAAAAAGCATTAATTTATGAATAATGACAATATTTAATTGTTGGGAACTACTTAGTGTTTACTTAAAAGGCAATGCACATCAAATAACATTATTCTATAATGACAGGAAAGACAAACATTTAGGGATATTCAGTAGCAAAGGAGTTTGTGTCACATATCAACATATATGAAAAAGCATGAGTATAGAATAAATGATATGTAATGAAATTAAAAGAATACATAAAAGCATTAGGAGCATATATCAAAAGCATTGCATCAAGTAAATTAATATTAGCATGTGTACGTAAAATGCCAAGTAGACAAGAAAGTAATATAGGAACGAGAATTCCTTCCCTGAATCACTGAGGTGAGGAATGTTTGATTGAAGATTGTTGGATTGAAGTCTTCTGTTAATCCTTTTCAAATGAGCTCCGTCGAGCAGTTGACTTAAGTAGGGAACATGGTGCGAGGTTTCCGCAGTCGTCTTATGAACCCGAGGTAGTGCATGGTTCCCGCTATTCTGAATGTATGAGATACCAATAGGGGGACGCTGTCGAGGGTCCACGTGCAGTTGGCACATGTATTCGATGTGGGGAACCGAGCACGAGGCTCTCTATACTCGGGGACAAGGTCAAAGAGGGAAATTTGGCGCAAGGGTCTTCGTCGTTATCTCCATGTTCCATATAGATTGACATGATTGTATTCATGGTGCTCGAAAAATAATATGCCCATTTAAGAGAATCTTGAAATGGGTGATCTAATAGCTCGGACCATGTACCTCTCATATGTGTATAGAAAAAATAATTTTAGCGGTTGTCGTTCAAATTGACAATTTATAATAAGGGAATTGCAATAATGAAAATTATTGGCAGGTGAATATAAAATATCATAATAGAAGTAGTGTCATTTAAAAAAATCACATGTAATAAACAGGATAATGAAAATTATTGGAGAGTAAATGCTCGTAAATCGTGCAAGATTGTCTACGAAAATAAGCATGATATATCACGTGTTATAGAAATAATTATGATTATGTAAATAATTATGATTATGTAAATAATCGTAAATAACATTTGATGACATTTATTGTGAAGAATATCATATCATGTATAAAGTGAATGAACATAATTATGTTGAGCAAATAGATGTAGTCAAATAGAAACATCATGATATGAATGACGATATAGCAACATAAATGACGAAAATAAAAAGGCTACTTCCCAAGATTTGAGAAAGATGTCAGTCTAGTTTCGCTGATGAGGTAGCTCTTTATTTGGCCCATTCTTCCGTTGGAGTGGGATTGTTTTAAGCTTGAGAACCCGTTGAGGGCTTGGGCGTTGGTTTCCCTTCATCAATTGTAGCAGCTCCCAGAATGGAATGTACTGAGACTTTCTTTATTTATTTATTGTGCTGGAAGAAGCCCGTATTTTTTAATTTTGGTTGTGGGCCATCAGAACGGCCCGTTTCTTGCTTCTGGAAAGCTTGGTTGCTTGATGGAGAGAATTCGGAGCAGCCATGGAACTTAGGGTTTGACTCATGGGACCATGGCCGATAGCGACGGTGGACTGAGGGTAACCAAAGACGGCTCGATTTCACTTCGGTTGCTAGGAGGTATCTGGGCTTGATGTTTGGAGCAGCACGACGGTGCTGTTGCGGTTGCCCCCAGCAGCGGCTACAATTCGAACAAGACGATCGCCAAACCAGAACTGCTATGCACAGTGAGAGATCATTTCAAGTAACCGATCGCGATTCGAACAAGCTGACATCAAATCAGAACCGCGATCCGGGACAGCGATCAACATCTAAACGTGGTTCGAAGCAAGGCCCATCCCGTAGAATCTGTCACGCTCTTCCTTCTTTCATAGCCTGAAACCATCATGGTGACAACCATCGGGGTGACAAGAGGGAGAGGGATACTGGAAGATGGTACCGGATCTGCAGTGGTTTGTCCCGGTTCATGGCGGTTATCCCGGTGGTACACGCTAGTGGAAGGACCCGACGGATCTGTGAAGTGGTGAGGGAGACTCTCGTGCATCATGGAGTTATGGTGGCGAAACATGGTGATCGACGATCTTCGCGGTGGGCATAGTAGGCCGGGGTAGCTCTCGCGCCGGTGCTGGATTCGTCGATCTTCGCAGTGGTGCCAGAAGGAGGGTTGAGGAGGAACGACACCGATGAGCGACACGAGAGAATAGAAGCTATAACGACAACGCCGAAGATGGCGAGGCTTTCGGTAGTCATGGCGCGACGTCAATGATCCCGCTGCTTTTTTTTTAACGTGGAAAAACATGAAAGCTTTGTATTTTTTTTATTTTTTTATTTGATTCGTGTTTGAATGTGGATGGGAATTGAAATTGATCCTCCCCGCAGACGGCGCCAATGTCGTGTTCCAGTATTGATGGAACACCATGATGTGTTTGATGGGTTGTTGTAGCTGGCGAGGGTGACCCCGATCCTACGTATCCCCAGCGAAAAGGGAATCAAGCCACACGTAGTTCTTGAGAGTAGGGATGAGAGAACATACCTCAGCCCCTATAGCATGGCGGTTCTTATAGGGGGTTTATCTGATATGTGTGTTGTGGGCTTTCTGATGAGGCCTGTGAGGAAAGAGTGTTTGATTAGGATTAGTTAAGGTGCTGATAAGGTAGCCTTCGTTAATCTTGTTGCTGAAGAAACCGCAATTGGTGGTTGAAACAACTAAGGAACCCTAGGAACACACCTAGAAGGGGGGGGGTTGAATAGGTGTAAAAGAAACCTTGAAAGATTATCGAACGAAACAAATCGAAACAATCAAAACAAATGATTTTTGCAAATTCTACAGCACTTAATCGATTAAACTAAAATTTAATCGATTAACCTGCAATTTAATCGATTAAACCTGAAATTTAATCGAGTACTAATCGATTAAATAAGTTCTTAATCGATTAAACGAACACTTAATCGATTAAATCTATCAGAAACTGAAAAATCACTTTTCAATCGAATACGAAAATCAATCAATCAACATGTAAGATCAGAGATTCAGCGAAAACAATTAACACCTATATTCTTATTGATTACCTAGTTATGAAAATGATTTTCCCTTTATCAATTTGAACAATAAAGATTCAATTCAATCAATTATGAAAATCACTCTTTTCTAGGTTTTCAACCAAGAACACAATTAAAGACTTGAATGTAAAGAGTTAAGGGTTTAGAGATACGACACATTGATTTATCCTGGTTCACTTTCATCCGCTTGAAGGCTACATCCAGTCCCCTCTTCAACCAAGAGAGATTCTTCACTATGAGGAATTAGAGTTCTCAAATTACAAGTAAATGCCTCACAAGACTCCCTTCTTGCTAGCCTACAAGAGATAACACACCCTTGCCTTGTAATCCTATTGATCTTCTCTCTAATCTAACCTCTACCCCTTGTTGATAATCGACACAACAAGTCTTCTTTGCTTGATGATAATCCACACACCAAGGCTTCACTTTGCTTGATTCACAACCAAGACTTTCTTCTTCTCCAATGAGATTTGCTTGATGATAATCCACACACCAAGTCTTCTTTGTTGTTGTAGATGGCTTGCCTTCTTGCAAAGATTACAACTCAATGAATACACATGACACTCCTATGAATCTCATTCAATAGCTATGACAAATCAACATAAGAGATTCAAAGGTTCTTGATCAAAGAATATGAAAATATGAAAGCTTTGATCTTTGAAATTGAGAGAGAATAGAATGGCTTGATTCTTGTAAAATTGATTATGAAAGTGTTCTCATTAATCACAAAGATTAGGAATAGGTTTATATAGAATACCCAAAAGTTGTAGCACTTGAAAACTGATTTTGAGAAGTAAAAATCGTATTTTAAAAAACCAGTTCAGCAGTGTTTAATCGATTAAATTTTCACTTAATCGAGTACTAATCGATTAAATATGTTCTTAATCGATTAAACATGTCTGATACTTGCTTAAAACTTGTTTTCTCAAAAACAAACCTTTCCTTTAAAACCTTTAAGCCACCTATTGATTCTAGGTTAAGTGAAAACTCAAATTATGATTTAATCATGACTATGATAGAGATTCACTACCCTCTATTAACTCTACCCAAATAAAAGACCTAAGAAGCTTGAGAGGCAAAAGATAAAACAATTACAATTACACTCAAACTATGTCTTCATGAGCTTGTTTTCTCTCTTCACTTGATTTTTGTTGCTGCTTGTTGAACTTGAAACTTGATCAACATCTTTGTAGCTTGTTCAAAACACTTTGTAACCTTTTGTCATTATCAAAACATTCACCATGGAACTTACAATCTCCCCCTTTTTGAAAATGACAAACCATGTTTTGAATTTGATTGAAGTTGTTGATGCTTTAACAATTTGATCACTTGGTGAGAAACTTGCTCCCCCTCAATCAATGCATTTGATTTTTGAAATCCAATTGATAGAAGCTTGATTCTCCCCCTATCTTCAACAACTTAGCTCAACCTACATAAAAACAACAAAACAACCTTTCTCCCAAAAACATATCATTTCTCCCATTTTTCAAAAAATACTATTTCTCCCAAAATATCGTTTCTTCAAAACATACTATTTCTCCCCCTTTGGCATTATCAAAAAGTAATATATATACCAATTGAAATATAAAATACTAAGCCAAAATAGAAGAAATAAAGAAATGATCATGATTTCTCTATAACAAACATTTCTTCACAACATTGATACCAATTGAGATATAACAAGTACTATACTTTGAAATGTGATACCAATTGGCAAGAAAATATAACAATGAATTATGAACCAATTGAGATATCATCAATGTAAAGAAATAAGATATATTGTGATATTTCTTCAATAACAAAAGCATGATAATCATCCAATCATCAAAATTAGTATCAATTGAACTTTTAAAAAAATTGAGAAGATACCAATTGAGAAGATACTATAATCATCAATTTTTACCACATTGTAGGACATTCACTTGATATGCAAATGTAATACCAATTGAAGATGCAAATGTATGAATAACACTTGTAAGCCCTTTGCTCTTCAATCATACCTACAAAACAATCATGCTTTGCTTTTTGGTATCCAAATGGTTTTGGATCCATTTTTGTTAGTGTAGGGACTTTCACCCTTTTTCACCCAAACAAAATCTCCTTTAGGTATACCATGCACTTTAACATAACACACATTTGAAGTATGTCCATGAGTACCACAACAGAAACATGTTGGAGAATTTGAAAAATCAACCTTTGAAAAATCAACAACATTTCTATGAGAATTACTCTTAGCATTAGTATAACCCAAACCAAACTTATTTGAATTTTCTCTTTGAAAATTTAACAATGTGCGCAATCTAATATCACAAATGGTGAAACTTGCAAGCTTATTTTTCAAAATAGCATTTTCATCTTTGAGCAACTTGCAATTCTCACAATCAACCACAATATTCACTCTACTAGCACAATCACAAGAAGAACTAGCATATATAAGATCAAGAGTTTCATTTTCAAGATTAAGCTCATCAACTTGTTTTTGAAGTTCTAAAATCTCTTTTTGATGTTTCAAAATGAGCTTCTTTCTTTCAATGTTTTTCAAAGCTAGTTTTTCAAGTTGTTCATGCATTTCTTCATAAGCATTATATAACAATTCATATTTAGAAGAAATTTCGGATTTAGTATGACTTACATCGCTTTCCTCGTTTTGATAACTTGATTCATCATTTGAACTTTGTTCTTCATCATCTACTAGAGTTATCAAGTTGAGACAAGCAGCTTCTTCATTATCCGAAGAACTATTTGATGTGCTTTTCTTCTCTTCTACATCACTATCCCAAACTATGTATGCTCTTTTAGATTTAGAATTTTTCTTTTCTTTCTCCTTCTTCTTGAGATACTTAGAGCATGAATACTTGAGATGTCCGGGTTTTCCGCATTCATGGCAAACTACACCTTCTTTTGATGTCTTGGTCTTGTAGTGTGGAGAATCCTTCTCTTTACCTTTGTCTTTGTTCAACCTTCCTTTTCTCCTTAGAAATTTGTCAAACTTCCTTAGTAAAAGTTTCATGTCTTTTTCATCAACATCCGAATCGGAATCTTCACTATCATCATCATCATCGGAACTCTCTTTCTTTTTGTATGATCTATTTGCTTTAAGAGCAAGTCCCTTTCTTCCTTTGTTCTTATCTGACTCTTCATTGATACTTAATCGTCCAAGCTCCATTTCATGTTCTTGAAGCTTTCCAAAGAGTGTTGCTAGATCCATAGCATCCAAATTCTTAGATTCAACAATAGCCGTTACTTTTGGTTGCCAATTCCTGTCTAAACATCTCAACACTTTGTTAGAAAGTTCACCTTGTAAGAAAGTCTTACCAAGAGAAAGTAAATGGTTAATAATATGAGTAAAACGATTTTGCATATCATTAATAGATTCATTTGGAAGCATTTGAAACAATTCCTAATCACGCATTAAAGCATTCAATCTAGCTCTCCTAACCTCACTAGTTCCTTCATGAGTCACTTGTAAAGTGTCCCACATTTCCTTAGCACTAGAACATTGAGAAACTCTAAAGAACTCGTCATAGGATAAAGCGGAGGTAATGATATTCTTTGCCTTATAATCATATTGTACTTTCTTTCTATCATCATCTTTCCACTTGTCCTCGGGGATCAATTGTTCTAAACCTTCAACTAAACTAGAAGGGATATGAGGGCCTTTTTCAACTACTTTCCAAATTTCACTATCTATGGCTTGGATAAAGATTTTCATTCTAACTTTCCAATATGCATAGCCTTCTCCGGCAAACAATGGAGGACGATTTATTGAATAACCTTCACCACCAAAGGGTACGAATCCCATTGCGATTTTCTTAAAGGATCTTTACGAAAAAGCTCTTATGCTCGTGTCTTTCGACCGAGCTCTGATACCAATTGAAGAAACCGCAATTGGTGGTTGAAACAACTAAGGAACCCTAGGAACACACCTAGAAGGGGGGGTTGAATAGGTGTAAAAGAAACCTTGAAAGATTTTCGAACGAAACAAATCGAAACAATCAAAACAAATGATTTTTGCAAATTCTACAGCACTTAATCGATTAAACTGAAATTTAATCGATTAACCTGCAATTTAATCGATTAAACCTGAAATTTAATCGAGTACTAATCGATTAAATATGTTCTTAATCGGTTAAACGAACACTTAATCGATTAAATCTATCAGAAACTGAAAAATCACTTTTCAATCGAATACGAAAATCAATCAATCAACATGTAAGATCAGAGATTCAGCGAAAACAATTAACACCTATATTCTTATTGATTACCTAGTTATGAAAATGATTTTCCCTTTATCAATTTGAACAATAAAGATTCAATTCAATCAATTATGAAAATCACTCTTTTCTAGGTTTTCAACCAAGAACACAATTAAAGACTTGAATGTAAAGAGTTAAGGGTTTAGAGATACGACACAGTGATTTATCCTGGTTCACTTTCATCCGCTTGAAAGCTACATCCAGTCCCCTCTTCAACCTAGAGAGATTCTTCACTATGAGGAATTAGAATTCTCAAATTACAAGTAAATGCCTCACAAGACTCCCTTCTTGCTAGCCTACAAGAGATACCACACCCTTGCCTTGTAATCCTATTGATCTTCTCTCTAGTCTAACCTCTACCCCTTGTTGATAATCGACACAACAAGTCTTCTTTGCTTGATGATAATCCACACACCAAGGCTTCACTTTGCTTGATTCACAACCAAGACTTTCTTCTTCTCCAATGAGATTTGCTTGATGATAATCCACACACCAAGTCATCTTTGTTGTTGTAGATGGCTTGCCTTCTTGCAAAGATTACAACTCAATGAATACACATGACACTCCTATGAATCTCATTCAATAGCTATGACAAATCAACATAAGAGATTCAAAGGTTCTTGATCAAAGAATATGAAAATATGAAAGCTTTGATCTTTGAAATTGAGAGAGAATAGAATGGCTTGATTCTTGTAAAATTGATTATGAAAGTGTTCTCATTAATCACAAAGATTAGGAATAGGTTTATATAGAATACCCAAAAGTTGTAGCACTTGAAAACTGATTTTGAGAAGTAAAAATCGTATTTTAAAAAACCAGTTCAGCAGTGTTTAATCGATTAAATTTTCACTTAATCGAGTACTAATCGATTAAATATGTTCTTAATCGATTAAACATGTCTGATACTTGCTTAAAACTTGTTTTCTCAAAAACAAACCTTTCCTTTAAAACCTTTAAGCCACCTATTGATTCTAGGTTAAGTGAAAACTCAAATTATGATTTAATCATGACTATGATAGAGATTCACTACCCTCTATTAACTCTACCCAAATAAAAGACCTAAGAAGCTTGAGAGGCAAAAGATAAAACAATTACAATTACACTCAAACTATGTCTTCATGAGCTTGTTTTCTCTCTTCACTTGATTTTTGTTGTTGCTTGTTGAACTTGAAACTTGATCAACATCTTTGTAGCTTGTTCAAAACACTTTGTAACCTTTTGTCATTATCAAAACATTCACCATGGAACTTACAGTTGCGGATAAACACTAATCTATATCCCGTAGTTTATCAAGCTGTGCGGGAAAATAGGAGTAATTGTTAGGCTGTTGAGACCGTAATGGGTGAGGATAAGGATGATAATCTTGTGCTCGGTCCTGATCCCGTAAGCCTTTAAACCACTGTGTCCCTAGCTTTGTGTGTTGTGAATCCGACCAGTTTATGGTCGGTGCTCATAAACTCAGTGCTAACTGGTCGGCATAAGATCGAACCGATCGGACTGGAGTCAGGTCCGCTACACTTAATAAGAATGAAATTAGTTTTTTCTTATATTTCAAACCAAAGGAAATATATATTTACTCTCCCTAAAAAAGTTATTTATTTATTGAAATACTAAATAATAAATAAATAATAGTAGTTATTTATATGTGTGTGATTTTCTTGTTTTAGTTGGATGTAATCTAAAGTTGAGTTAAGGGACTTCACTAGCATTTATTTTTTTCTTAATCTCAATTTTTACATTTGCATGTGAAAGTTTTTTTTTTAAATTAACTACTTAATTACACAATATTCGATGGAACATATTTAATTTTAGGAGTTTATCCTTAATACTTAAGATTGAGTTAAATTAAAAAACTATTTTTTTATACATGTTAATTTTTTTGCGCGAGAAAAGTATTCGAAATCTTTCAAGTAGAATAGAAAAAAAATCATTCACTTGTTAGTATATGAATTTACAATTCTTTGTGTAGATTAATCAATTTTGAGACGCTGTTACTATTATCATGGTCATAATAGTTTTAAAGTATAGTCAAAGACGGATACCTAGAGAGCCTATAGAGGAGAATAAAGACATAGTAAGGAGAATACATTTGAAGTGATTATATGATGGGAATGATGATAATTGTTATAATCAATTAAGTCTCACCAAATAAACATTTTTGAAGCTTTGTAAGATTTTACATGAAAAGGGGGGATTGCATGATACATACCATGTTACAGCAGAAGAATTTGTTGCAATGATTTTACTTGTTTTAGATCATGGTATAAAAAGAGAGTTCTTTGGAGGAACTTAAATTCGCTCTATAGAGACTATTAGTAGACGCTTTGGCAAAGTTTTAACGGCAATTATTAGCCTAACCAAATAATATATCAAATACTTACCCCTTACAGATGAAGATGTAGCAGATGGCAAATGGAAGTGGTTTCCAGTAAGAAATATTCTACAAATTAGGTTAAATTGAAGTAGATTAATATTGCACACTGATTTTGATATTTACCAAATATTGACAGGATCATATTGGAGTTTTAGATGGTGCACATGTCTTATCCTCACTACAACATTTTTTAGTTTAGGCAAGACTAAAAGTTCCAACGGTTGAAAAACCGTTGCTTATATATGTGATCGAGGTCGTACCCGATCAAATTTAAGGGGTTTAATTTTGTAGTACTAGGAAGATGATCCTAGGTCGTTTCCCAGCGAATATCGGTTTAGGCAAAGTATCAAACACGTACTGTGCAGTAAAATGGGGGTTTTTGTATGTATCAAATGTGAAGAACAAAACACACAAAACAGAATATTAAAACTAAGAAAATCAGAAACAAAAGCGGGCAAACCCCTTTGGCTACGTACACTACACAATCCTAGCTCACTAAAGATCGATTCCTTTCCTCTCCTCTGTCCAACTCGTGACAACCAAATACTAAGCGAAAATTTACTTATCACTCCAAACCCTAACTTCTAATTAAGCATCAGAATCCAGAATTGGAGTTTTTACGAGTTAATACAAATTAAGCATTTATATTCAAGTATTATCTCTACGAAATGGAATTAAGCAAACCACTACACATTGATAAACATGAAAACAGAGGAGAGAAAACGAAACTGCATTAATAACAAGAGCTCAAGAGTAGATAATAAAATACCAAAGGGATTAACCCTTGAAGTCTAGCCTTCCATGGCCATAAATGAAGAAAAACGAGTGCAAAATGGGGAAGAACAAAACCCTAGCAGCCACCACCACTTGGGAGAGCCAAGAGAGAAGTTCTAACCTAGAGAGAGTTAAAAATCTGAAAATGGGAGTGTGGTCTTAGGTTACACGAGTTTCTCCTTCTTTTACCATGAAAATGGGCCTAAAACATGGGCCCAAGTCCTAAGAAACACTATTCTGAAAATTACAACTAAAAAGGGACCTAAATGCAAATTTGATCACTCTCTAGCAAGTATACTAGATCGCAAAGTAATACAGTCGGTTAAGACCAGATATCGTTCCCACAGGGACTCAGAATTGTTCAATCTATCTCTACCTAAGGTAAAATCTAGAATAAAATCTATTTAAATACAAAATTCATAATTAAATGATTAAAATAAAAAGAAGGATTAATTGCTGGAAAATAAAATAATAGAGTAGAAGTTAAATGGGAAAACATGGTTAGGAACTTAGTATCATTGTATGTTCATTTATTTATTATGAATCAATATTTTTCTATTCAAATCAAGAACAAATTCAGAAAATAGCAATTCCTAGATTTCTCTTATGAAATTACTGTTTATAATTCAATTTATTAAATCCTAATTCCTTAGAAATTTAAATAATTGAATAACCTTAATTAAGAATAGTGAATTTATCAAGTCATATAATAATCCAAAAGCATTCCTACAAGTTGAATCATTATATTGTTTAATTGCATGACCTATTCTAAATCCTAATTTTCCAATTCAGATTTAGAAATCCAAAACATAGATTAGCTAATTCTATGCATAACAATAAAATCACAATTAAACACTTGATTTAAATCTGAAAAACAATAATTCATCAAAATAATCTACAAATACAAATCCACCATGTTCCTAACACAAAAGGTTTAGTTACACATAATGGAAGAGAAGAGAAAACAAATAACTATGATATTTATTCCTAAATTACCACAGATATGTGCCTTGAATCTTCAATCTTCTCCGGATTCCTCCTTCGAATGCTCCCAAAAGTGTGCAAAAATCCTTTCTAAAACTAACTATTGAATCCTAATTATTATTCATCTAATGCTTCTCTCCCAAAAACTGACTCTAAACCTAATATTAATCCCCTACTAAATAGATAAAATCATAATCTTATTAAAATCCTTCAAAACTGATCAGAAGTTGGCCCAATTGGGCTTTCACGGACTTAGCGCGCCTAGGCGGGCAGACCAGCACGCCTGGGCGCGCTGTATCTGATGCCCACAAATTAACGTGGCTAGCGCGCCTGGGCGCACAGATCGCACCCCTGGGCGTGCCAAGTAACTTTTGACTTTGTTTCTCTCCGTTCTTGTGCCATTTTCAAGGTCTTCTTATGCTCTTTTCAGCTCCAATAATATTTTCTCCAATTAAGGCTCCGAAATACCTGAAACATACCCAAAACGGATCAAAACGTTCAAAGGATTCTAATAAACTAAAAATTCCTAAAACTAATACAAAATACCTATATTTACAAGAGAAACAAGCTAAAACCCAAGCAAAAGGAAGTGAAATTAAGTCTTAAAACATCATATATTAGACCTTCATCACACCCCCAAACATAGCATTTTGCATGTCCCAGGCAAAAGTAAAATAAAAAAAATTCTAAAACAAAAGACTACCATCCAAATCAAAATGTACAACACCTAATTTAAGACTTCGACTCATCAACACAGCCACATATTTATACAAGTTATTCACATATCAAAACTTGGTTAAAGAAACAAAATAAATCAGAACTCGGAACTAGTGAACACTCTCAACCTCTCAGTGTATATCTCTCATGTGTATCAAGGGTATAACAATTCACTCAAGTTCATACAATAGTTAAATGTTACCATATGCTTGACCATAGACCAAAATCTCCACTGAAATTATTAAAAACATGCACAAATCAAAAGGTCTTTATTTTGTTTATAACGTGGCCATGGCTAAAAGTGTTAAGGTGGGATAAAAAAAAGAAAGGATGAAACTAAGGGCTAAAATGTGAAACAAATTTCCCTCTAAAAATTATGAATAAGCAATGAATACTATGAGGACTCACACTCCAATCACAACTATTTCAAACTTCTTCTTTTTCAATTTTTCTCTACTACTTCTTCCAAACACAAATTTCTTTTCTTTTCTTTCAACAATATAATTTTCACTTTTTCTCAATTTTATTTTCTTTTTTCTTTTGGAAGAAGAGTAACTCTATTAACACTTTCACAATTTCACATTCTTTTGGAATGTCCCTCTCTCAATTGCTCATTCAAAATTTCTAAGGTACTTCACAAAAATATACAATCAATGCAGGGTACCAAAGAAAAATCATATTATCATTAGGCTCAAAATGGGCAACTAAGGAAAAAAAACAAATCCAACAAAAATATCTGACGGCTACAAAAACACCATCCTAAATGCCTTAATCATTTTCATGTATGTAATCAATTATCAATTTCAAAATGGTCACAGGTCAAGTTCTAGAACACAAAACTAAAGTGAACACACTCATGAAAGAATAGGGGTCTCAAATCAATATATTCAATGAAATCATACACCCCATCAAATAGGCTCAAAATCTCACTAAGCTAAAGTCAGTTCACTAATTTCAAGTTCTGAAAAACTTTGTCAAAATAACGAAATTTCAAAAATATTTACAGCTCAACAAATAAATAACATGAATTAATGAGTCTAATCCTAAACTAAGTATATACACCTATCATTAGAAAAATAATCCTAAGTCTAGAATAATTACAAAACCTCTACCTAAGACACAAACCAGCACCAAAAATGGGGAAATAATTCAGATTTGAAATTTTTTTTATTTTGTCCACTCTCCCAAACTTAAAGGTTGGCTTGTCCTCAAGCAAACTAAACTAAAATTACCTAACTATAAAATAAAAAATTAAAAAAAACAAAAGACAAGGAGTTAGAGACTTCCCTTTGTAACACAGCATTCTCTTCTTATGCACAATGGAGGAGACTCCCCCAAACTTATTCACCTGTGTCACATGAACAAATAAAAGTAGTGCTAGAAGCACCTCATTAGCAGTTACATAAAGAAAGCTCTAAACTCTTTATTCACTAACTAACTAAAAAAAATAAAAACCTACACTACTAAGAAACTAAAAAGAATCCACCAGGATCCCAGATTCTATGGCTCAATTCCCATGTGATACAAGAATAACAAGTTACTCCCATATCGCATGGGAATGAGCATGGATAATGATGGAGTAAGGAAATTTTTGAAATAAACTCAATCCCACCAGGATCAAAAGGTATATTCCTTACACCATGCATCATCTTAGAAAATTTATTTTTTCCCTCATCCATGAAGGTAATGATTCCATAGACAAGGAAAACAAAATTTTTAGGATCTTTATTCATCCCATGGTACAACAATGATTTATGTTGAGGTTTTGGAAAAACATCATGCAAACTCAAGGGTCGAACATAATTGAAAAATTTTGAATCATCCAAACATGCTAGGGATTTAACACAATTTTTAAGTTCAGAAATTTCAGCACACAAGGATGAGTCAAAATTCTCTACTATTATCCTTTCTTCTTCTGTTTTGTTTTGTTTCACTTCTTCTTCCTCATGATGCACCTTAATTTCTTTTTCTTCAAAATATTCAGAGAAATTAGTATTTAAGTCTTCCTTAATGGAGAACTCTTGTACCAATTCCTCTACAACAAATTTATTATACTCTTTGAAATACAATTTCTCAATCTCATAAATCGAAGTATTTGCATCATAAGTAAAAGGATGTGAAGCCAAAACAAAGTCAAAAAATTTCAACTCTTCGAAATTCAACTCTTCACAAGTCATTATTATACATTACAATTAAGATCAAAAATAGATTTCACTCCAAATTAATTCTTAGTGCCAAAACAGATTAAACGAATTCAAGTCCCTGGCAACGGCGTCAAAAACTTGATCACACTCTAGCAAGCAAAGTAATATAGTCGGTTAAGACCAGATATCGTTCCCACAGGGACTCAGAATTGTTCAATCTATCTCTACCTAAGGTAAAATCTAGAATAAAATCTATTTAAATACAAAATTCATAATTAAATTATTAAAATAAAAAGAAGGATTAATTGCTCGAAAATAAAATAGAATAGAAGTTAAATGGGAAAACTTGGTTAGGAATTTAGTATCATTGTATGTTCATTTATTTATTATGAATCAATATTTTTCTATTCAAATCAATATTTATTATTAATTCATAAAAATAAATTACAAATACAAATCCACCATGTTCCTAACACAAAAGGTTTAGTTACACATAATGAAAGAGAAGAGAAAACAAATAACTATGATATTTATTCCTAAATTACCACATATATGTGCCTTGAATCTTCAATCTTCCCCGGATTCCTCCTTCGAATGCTCCCAAAAGTGTGCAAAAATCCTTTCTAAAACTAACTATTGAAACCTAATTATTATTCATCTAATGCTTCTCTCCCAAAAACTGACTCTAAACGTAATATTAATCCCCTACTAAATAGATAAAATCATAATCTTATTAAAATCCTTCAAAACTGATCAGAAGTTGGCCCAATTGGGCTTTCATGGACTTAGCGCGCCTGGGCGGGCAGACCAGCACGCCTGGGCGCGCTGTATCTGATGCCGACAAATTAACGTGGCTAGCGCGCCTGGGCGCACAGATCGCACCCCTGGGCGTGCCAAGTAACTTTTGACTTTGCTTCTCTCCGTTCTTGTGCCATTTTCAAGGTCTTCTTATGCTCTTTTCAGCTCCAATAATATTTTCTCCAATTAAGGCTCCGAAATACCTGAAACATACCCAAAACGGATCAAAACGTTCAAAGGATTCTAATAAACTAAAAATTCCTAAAACTAATACAAAATACCTATATTTACAAGAGAAACAAGCTAAAACCCAAGCAAAAGGAAGTGAAATTAAGTCTTAAAACATCATATATTAGACCTTCATCACACCCCCAAACATAGCATTTTGCATGTCCCAGGCAAAAGTAAAATAAAAAAAATTCTAAAACAAAAGACTACCATCTAAATCAAAATGTACAACACCTAATTTAAGACTTCGACTCATCAACACAGCCACATATTTATACAAGCTATTCACATATCAAAACTTGGTTAAAGAAACAAAATAAATCAGAACTCGGAACTAGTGAACACTCTCAACCTCTCAGTGTATATCTCTCATGTGTATCAAGGGTATAACAATTCACTCAAGTTCATACAATAGTTAAATGTTACCATATGCTTGACCATAGACCAAAATCTCCACTGAAATTATTAAAAAATGCACAAATCAAAAGGTCTTTATTTTGTTTGTAACGTGGCCATGGCTAAAAGTGTTAAGGTGGGATAAAAGAAAGAAAGGATGAAACTAAGGGCTAAAATGTGAGACAAATTTCCCTCTAAAAGTTATGAATAAGCAATGAATACTATGAGGACTCACACTCCAATCACAACTATTTCAAACTTCTTCTTTTTCAATTTTTCTCTACTACTTCTTCCAAACACAAATTTCTTTTCTTTTCATTCGACAATATAATTTTCACTTTTTCTCAATTTTATTTTCTTTTTTCTTTTGGAAGAAGAGTAACTCTATTAACACTTTCACAATTTCAAATTCTTTTGGAATGTGTCTCTCTCAATTGCTCATTCAAAATTTCTAAGGTACTTCACAAAAATATACAATCAATGCAGGGTACCAAAGAAAAATCATATTATCATTAGGCTCAAAATGGGCAACTAAGGAAAAAAAACAAATCCAACAAAAATATCTGACGGCTACAAAAACACCATCTTAAATGCCTTAATCATTTTCATGCATGTAATCAATTATCAATTTCAAAATGGTCACAGGTCAAGTTCTAGAACACAAAACTAAAGTGAACACACTCATGAAAGAATAGGGGTCTCAAATCAATATATTCAATGAAATCATACACCCCATCAAATAGGCTCAAAATATCACTAAGCTAAAGTCAGTTCACTAATTTCAAGTTCTGAAAAACTTTGTCAAAATAACCAAATTTCAAAAATATTTACAGCTCAACAAATAAATAACATGAATTAATGAGTGTAATCCTAAACTAAGTATATACACCTATCATTAGAAAAATAATCCTAAGTCTAGAATAATTACAAAACCTCTACCTAAGACACAAACCAGCACCAAAAATGGGGAAATAATTCAGATTTGAAATTTTTTTTATTTTGTCCACTCTCCCAAACTTAAAGGTCGGCTTGTCCTCAAGCAAACTAAACTAAAATTACCTAACTATAAAATAAAAAATTAAAAAAAAAACAAAAGACAGGGAGTTAGAGACTTCCCTTTGTAACACAGCATTCTCTCCTTATGCACAATGGAGGAGACTCCCCCAAACTTATTCACCTGTGTCACATGAACAAATAAAAATAGTGCTAGAAGCACCTCATTAGCAGTTACATAAAGAAAGCTCTAAACTCTTTATTCACTAACTAACTAAAAAAAATAAAAACCTACACTACTACATAAATACAAAGAATCCACCAGGATCCCATATTCTATGGCTCAATTCCCATGTGATACAAGAATAACAAGTTACTCCCATATCGCATGGGAATGAGCATGGATAATGATGGAGTAAGGAAATTTTTGAAATAAACTCAGTCCCACCAGGATCAAAAGGTATATTCCTTACACCATGCATCATCTTAGAAAATTTATTTTTTCCCTCATCCATGAAGGTAATAATTCCATAGACAAGGAAAACAAAATTTTTAGGATCTTTATTCATCCCATGGTACAACAATGACTTATGTTGAGGTTTTGGAAAAACATCATGCAAACTCAAGGGTCGAACATAATTGAAAAATTTTGAATCATCCAAACATGCTAGGGATTTAACACAATTTTTAAATACAAAATTCATAATTAAATGATTAAAATAAAAAGAAGGATTAATTGCTGGAAAATAAAATAGAATAGAAGTTAAATGGGAAAACTTGGTTAGGAATTTAGTATCATTGTATGTTCATTTATTTATTATGAATCAATATTTTTCTATTCAAATCAATATTTATTATTAATTCATAAAAATAAATTACAAATACAAATCCACCATGTTCCTAACACAAAAGGTTTAGTTACACATAATGAAAGAGAAGAGAAAACAAATAACTATGATATTTATTCCTAAATTACCACATATATGTGCCTTGAATCTTCAATCTTCCCCGTATTCCTCCTTTGAATGCTCCCAAAAGTGTGCAAAAATCCTTTCTAAAACTAACTATTGAAACCTAATTATTATTCATCTAATGCTTCTCTCCCAAAAACTGACTCTAAACCTAATATTAATCCCCTACTAAATAGATAAAATCCTAATCTTATTAAAATCCTTCAAAACAGATCAGAAATTGGCCCAATTGGGCTTTCACAGACTTAGCGCGCCTGGGCGTGCAGACCAGCACGCCTGGGCGCGCTGTATCTGATGCCCACAAATTAACATGGCTAGCGCGCCTGGGTGTGCAAATCGCGCGCCTGGGCGTGCCAAGTAACTTTTGACTCCATTTCTCTCCGTTCTTGTGCCATTTTCATGGTCTTCTTATGCTCTTTTCAGCTCCAATAATATTTTCTCCAATTAAGGCTCCGAAATACCTGAAACATACCCAAAACGGATCAAAACGTTCAAAGGATTCTAATAAACTAAAAATTCCTAAAACTAATACAAAATACCTATATTTACAAGAGAAATAAGCTAAAACCCAAGCAAAAGGAAGTGAAATTAAGTCTTAAAACATCATATATTAGACCTTCATCAAAATTACAATCTTCACTTCAATACTTCAATCTTCATTTCCAAAATTCCCAAAGTGTCCTTGTGCCAAATATGACCTGAAAATAGAAATAGAATTAATTAGGCTAAATAATCCCAAATTAAACAATATTCGAAATATTAGTCCAATAAACTCTAAATCACTAAATCAAGCTAAACAATGTCAAATGGGCAACAAGTATCAATAATAGGAGTAAAATAATGCAAGGAATAATGGGAAATAAAATGCTCATCGAACACCCCCACACTTATCGTTTTGCACTCCTGGGCAAAATCAAAAGATAGGACTATGAAGATCAATATGCACCAAAGTGAATCATACAACAAGATGACTACAACTAAGAAATGCAAACCTAAGAGATTACATATTTCACAATGAATTCTAGGAAATGGAAAGAAATGGGCAAACTCAAGTACACAAAATGGTTAAGGATCAAAGAGTCAAAGCATCCGTGAACATCATCCAATTACTTCAAGTATGCAAAGAAACCAATGCCATCAAGAGGATAGTCACGAAGATGATAGAAACTCACAAGGATCACTCAAAAGTGTTTACACTCAAGTGTTTGGGGTTAATCATTATTTACACTCAAGGCACATCATGAAAAACAAATACAACCATAAGCTTGACAAGCCTCTAACATCAACTATCAACACACATGCACAAAATGATCAAAAGGTCTTTTCAGGGTTGTAATGGGGCCAAGGACAAGGTAGGATAAAAATATGGGAATGTAGCTAAAACCAAGGGAATAGAGGAGCAATGGGGAATAAGTAAAAAGTAAGAAAAATCCACCCCAAAATCAACAACCACTAATTCCAATCTTCTTTGCCTCAACAACCTTTTATTCACTTTTTTTTTCTTTTTTGCATTTTTTTTGTATTTTTGTCTTCTATTTTTTTTAGAGATATACAAAAAGAAAAGAAGAAACAACACAAATGGCATGAAGATGAAGCCATAACTACAACAACCAATGAGGCAAAACCAAGAACTCAAGCAATTGAAGCATAGAGCACACTTACTTACCTAATACCCATTCCCAAAACAATTCCAAAGCTCCAAAATTCCCTTAGGTTAGGACAATCATGGTTTTTCAGTCATAGGCTTGTAATGAGCTAAAGAACAAGAAAAGGGATAAAAAGGCTCAAAGGGGCTAGCAAAGGATACATTCATTCAAGGTAGGCTCATATGGCTAATAGCTTATTCAAGAAAGAAAGTGCATAAATCATTTCAAAATGTGCATGAGCAATCAAGTATCAACAAGAGTCAAGTCAAGTTCTAGAGTGCAAGTAATCTAGAGTGCAATCACACATGAAGAAAAGAGTTAGATGGCATATAGCAATCCATCCGCAAATAAGGCACAAATCCTCACAAGGGACAATTCTATCACAATGTTACCACCTGTCAATGATCAAAAGCAACTTTGCACACAGAAATGCATGAATTCAGACAAAAGATGCCAAGACTCTACAAAAATGAAGCTAGCATGCAAGAAAATTGCCCAAAAACTAAGCAAAACCCAAAAAAAATTCAAAGAAAAAGTATGCAACCTAAACTAGTCTCCCCCCACACTTAAATCACACATTGTCCTCAATGTAAAACAACCAGAAAATCCAGACAGATATACCAGCCAGAAGATATAGACAAGTGCAATAAAAAGATTAAGGAAGGAGAAAAGAAGACTCCCTAAGTCATGGTGGGTCAAAAGTGGGGTCGACCAATGAGGCCTCCTCCACAGGTGCATCATCCAAAGTAGGGGTGGTGAGGAAGGGCTTGAGTCAATGTCCATTAACTTTGAATCTCTTGTCCGTGGACTCGCTCCTAATCTCCACAGTGCCATAAGGAAACACCTGAGTGACAATAAATGGTCCAATCCACTTGGAGTGGAGCTTTCCACTCATGAGACCAAGCCGAGAGTTGTAGAGAAACACTTTCTGGCCAACCGAGAACTCCTTTCTAGAAATTGAGCTATCATGGAGCTTTTTGGTCTTCTCCTTGTAGAACTTAGAGTTCTCATAGGCCTCCAGTCAGATCTCATCCAACTCACTCAACTTAAGCTTCCTCTGCTCACCCGCCAGATCAAGGTCCAAGTTGCACTGCTTCACTGCCCAGTATGCACGGTGCTCAATCTCCACAGGTAAGTGGCATGCCTTACCAAAGAAAACCCGATAGGGTGACATCCCTATGGGTGCCCTGTAGGTGGTCCGATGTGCCCAAAAAGCATCCTCCAGTCTTGTGCTCCAATCTTTCCTATTCGGGCGCACCATCTTCTCCATGATCCTCTTAATCTCTCTGTTTGAAATCTCAGCTTGCCCATTGGTTTGGGGGTGATATGGTGTTGAAACTTTGTGCACAACCCCATACTTCTTGAGCAAGGCTTGCATGGATCTGTTGCAGAAGTGGGTGCCCTGATCACTAACTATGGCTCTGGGTATGCCAAACATGCAAAATATGTGAGACCTAACAAAATCCACAACAACCCCAGAGTCATTAGTCTGGGTGGCTTTAGCTTCCACCCATTTGGACACATAGTCCACAGCAAGCAAAATATAATGAAAACCAAAAGAGACAGGAAAAGGGCCCATGAAGTCTATACCCCAGACATCAAACACCTCGCAGAACAACATAGGTTGTTGAGGCATCTGCTGTCTCCAAGAAAGTGTGCCTCCTGCTCTTTGACATTGCTCACATGAGCTGTAGATGTTGCTTTCATCCTTGAAGATGGTAGGCCAATAAAATCCATAATCCAGCACCTTTCGTGCAGTCTTTGAGTCCCAAGGTGGCCTCCAACTGGTGAAGCATGGCAAAACTGGAGAACCTATTGGTTCTCATGATCTGGAATGCACCTGCGAATGACCTGATCACTGAAAAAACGCCACAAATAGGGGTCATCCCATACATAATACTTAGCATCGCTATTCAATTTGTCTCTTTGAGCCTTGGATGCCAAGGTAGGAAAAACAGAAGCAACCAGATAATTAACAATGTCAGCAAACCAAGGAGTTTGGGGAGGGGGATGAGAAACATGTAAAGATAAAAGCTGCTCATCCGGGAAGTCATCCCGGATAGGAAATGCATCCTCCTCTCTCTCTATCCTGCTCAAGTGGTCTGTGACAAGGTTATGCGCACCACTCTGATCCTGAATCTCAAGATCAAACTCTTGGAGGAGCAACATCCACCTAATCAACCTAGGTTTGGAATCTGTCTTTTTCGAAAGATACTTCAGAGCAGCATGATTAGTGTACACTACAACCTTAGAACCAAGCAAATATGATCTAAACTTGTCAAGTGCAAAAACAATAGCCAAAAGTTCTTTTTCAATTGTTGTGTAATTAACCTGTGCTGCATCTAAAGTCCTAGAAGCATAATAAATCACATGCGACAGCTTACCAACCCTTTGGGAGAGAACTTCTCCCAAAGCATAATTTGAAGCATCAGTCATGAGCTCAAATGGGAGGGTCCAATCAGGTGGTTGGATGATGGGGGTGGTGGTCAGTGCTTTCTTCAATTCATCAAATGCTCTCTTGCATTGGTCTCCAAATTCCCAGGGGGCATCCTTTTGAAGCAGCTTGGATAGAGGAAGGGCAATGTTGCTGAAGTTTTGAATGAACCTGCGGTAAAATCCTGCATGGCCTAAAAAGGAACGAACCTCTCGCACACAAGAGGGGTAAGGGAGGTGTGAAATAACATGAAATTTAGCAGGATCTACTTCTATGCCCTTGTGCGAAACAATGTGCCCTAAGACTATGCCTTGTTCTACCATGAAGTGGCATTTTTCAAAATTCAAGACAAGGTTAGTCTCAATGCACCTGTTAAGCACCTTAGTCAAATTATCAAGACATGCATCAAATGAGGAGCCATAAACACTAAAATCATCCATGAAGACCTCTATGCAATGCTCGAGCAAGTCAGCAAAAATACTCATCATGCATCTTTGAAATGTGGCAGGAGCATTGCATAGGCTAAAAGGCATCTTCCTATATGCAAATGTGCCAAAAGGACAGGTAAATGTGGTCTTATGTTGGTCCTCTGGTGCAATGCAAATTTGAAAATAACCAGAGAAACCATCTAAGAAGCAATAATGAGATTTACCTGTCAGGCGCTCCAACATCTGATCAATGAAGGGGAGAGGGAAGTGATCTTTGCGAGTCGCCTGGTTGAGCTTTCTATAATCAATGCAGACTCTCCAACTGTTCTGCACCCTAGTAGGAATGAGCTCATCCCTTTCATTTTTGACAACTGTGACACCAGACTTCTTGGGGACAACTTGCATCGGGCTCACCCAAGTGCTATCTGAAATTGGGTAGATGATACCCGCTTGGAGCAGCTTGGTGACCTCTTTCTTAACCACATCAAGAATCTGGGGCTTCAACCGCCTTTGGGGTTGTCTCACTGGTTTAGCCCCATCCTCCAACAAAATGCGGTGCATGCAAATGGAGGGTCTAATTCTAGGAATATCCGCTAAAGTCCATCCAATTGCCCTCTTGTTCTTTCTTATCAAATCCAACATTTTCTCCTCTTGATCAACAGAAAGTGAGGTAGAGATGATTACTGGGAGTTTCCGTGTAAGTTCTATTGACAATGTTTTGATAATTACAAAAGGTTTTGAACAAGCTACAAATGTGTTGATCAAGTTCATGATCAACAATCAAACAACACTCAACAAATGATGAAGAGAGAGCAAGCTCATGAAGACTTAGTTTGTGTTTAATTGTAATATCTTTAGTTTGAATCTTTAATTTGATGAGTTTGGGTAAAGTCTTTAGAGGGTAGTGAATCTCTTTCAAGGTCATGATTCTATCATAATTTGAGTTTTCACTTAACCTAAAATCAATAGGTGGCTTAAAGGTTTAAAAAGGAAAGGTTTGGTTTTGAGAAAACAAGTTTTTAACTGATTTGAACTATCATAATCGATTAAGACTCATCATAATCGATTAACATACTCAAAGTTACAGTGCTTAATCGATTAAGCATCAGTTTAATTGATTAAGACCTGTACAACTGGTTTTTAAAATACATTTTTCACTTCTCAAAATCATTTTTTTAGTGCTACTAACTTTTGAGTATTCTGTATAAACCTTTTCCTAATCTTTGTGATTATAAAGTATCATTTTTACATCAATTTTACAATGATCAAGCCACACTATTCTCTCTCAATTTCATAGATCAAAGCTTTCACTTTTACATTCTTTGATCAAGAATCTTTGAGTCTCTCATTTTGATATTGTCATAGCTATTGAAAGAGATTCTTAGGATTGTCATTGTGTTTTCATTTGAGTTGTAATCTTTGCAAGAGGCAAGTTGTCACACCCTTTCTATTGGGTTATAAAAAAATAGTATCTCTATTGTTTATTGAATAGAATATATGGACTTGCGTGAGTAGAGAAGTAATGAAATATTCTTTTCTACATACATTTGGTGAAAGTAATTCGTTTTAGCATAAGTTGGGTTTTCATTTATGACTATTAAAACTTCCCAACTTAGTACTAAAATCTTTCTTGATAGAGCAAAACAACATGATTATCAGAGTAAGCGGAAAGTAGTGACCTTGATTTGATAATCCACATTTCATGTCATTTATAGAAAGATGTGTATATATATATATCCATATCATAATATAACGTAAAAGTACCAACATACATCAAGGTCAAGGTCGAGGTAGCAGAAGTTTACAAAATACAAGTCCATAATATGTAATCAAAAGATAAGACCACCTCACTGAGATCTCTCAAAATTATGTACAATATATGTATAGAGCAAAATATAAAATCCCAGCAGTGGTCCAATGATCCTCCTCCATAGCATAAGTCTCCAGAGTCTCCAGCAGCTGCTCCACATGTCCCACATCCTAACCATCTATACTATGCATCACTTGGTGGATCCCCAACTCCCCACTGGCTTCCAGTGGAGTGCTCGACTGGCTCGCCCTCACTCTCAGCCTCCTCAGGGTCCTCCTCCACCTTGTAACAACCTATTTATTTTACTTATTTTGAAAATATGGATTTAAAAATTTCTTTTAATTAAAATACTTATTATAATTTTTCCCAAAAATCGGACAGAGTTCCCTCTGTTTTATGGACATTCCCAAAAATTAACTTTGACCTGTAACCTGTTCAAAACAGTTTCACTAATAACCAGGCATCCAGAATAAATATACATATATAATCTAATTCTTCTCCCAATATCCGGGGATAAAATACTAAGATGAAACTGCTTAGATTTTCGAGGAACCAAAATAAAGATCCCGAGCCACCAAATATACAACTGGGATTTAAAATACATTTATAAATAAATTCTTAAAAATACTTAATAAACATAGACGTGGCCCGGTTAAATTCTAGCTAAGAGAAAATAACTCACACTTCCCGTGGGGAAGTGTGCTCCTGCTTGGCCCGAATATCAACTATGCTCCTGTCCTGTACCTGTTGTGGATGTAAGGGTGAGAATTGCACTAACTGATAAAGCATAGAATTTAACCCAAGTCAAACACATTTAGCAAATAATCAAATATTACGAATATAAACACACCCAATCACCTATTCACTATAGACACAACCATCTCCAATTCTTTGTACCTTTCCTTTATCTACTTTCCTATCCTCTTTCCTTTTCTCTCCTTTCTTTTTTTTGGTAGATAAAAAATTCATTAACCAAAACCGCACAAAATTACAACTCAAAGTCCAAATTTTTTAGGTAACATCCCCACCTACTATGTAGGGTTGGACATTGCACTAAACAAAAGAAAATTCAAATATGCTAAGAAAGCTAATCAAGCATTATAATCTGCTTGGATTCTAGATGCTATGACATGATTACAATACTTATTAATCAAATCACAATGAACAAAAAATGTGGTTGCAAGGTCCTTTTTCATGAGAACAAAAACTTGAGCAGGTGTCCTGTTTGTGCCATTGAACAATCTCCTATTGCGCTCCATCCAAATGTTGTATACGCACGCAGCCATTGTTGCATACACCAGCTGCGCGCGCCTTTTGTTGCGGAAGGCATAGGCCAGCCAGTGCGTAAAACCGGTGCGCCAAATATCAACACCAATCCAGTTTGCGGCCAAAATCAACAATTCCTGGCTCCACACACAATCAAACATCAAATGATCTCTATCTTCAAAATTATCATCGCACAGTAAGCAAGTTGGATCCCCAACATCAAAGGCTGCTAGATTACTCTTGGTTTTCAATCTGTCATGCACTGCCAACCAAAAAATAAAGTTATGCTTAGGTATAGAAGCCACATTCCAGACCACTTTCCACCAAAAAACTGTTGCTTGTGATTCAAGCAAAAGTTTATACCCTTGCCTCACTGAATAGCTACTATTGTTCCATACACCATTTAAGAATGCAGGCCTGAATTTGTCCCTTATTTTCATGATCTGTTTCCAATGCCAACTATCCTGTGGCCTAGCAGTATACTCCCAAATGTCTTCACCCTTCAAGTAAACACCACCAATCCAACGAACCCATAAACTGTCCTTCTTCAAAGCAAGATTCCAAAATTGCTTGCCCACTGCAGCCTTATTCCAGATAATACTGTTTTTAAAACCCAACCCACCAACTTTCTTACTTCTGCAGCACCAATCCCAAGCCACCATGGCATTAGCCCTACCACTCTGGTTTACACCCCAAAGGAATCTCCTACAAGCCTGATCAACCAGTTGAAGCACTGATTTGGGAATAACAAACACACTTGCCCAATACACATGTAAAGATAGAAGTACAGAATTGATTAATTGGGACTTGCCTTGATATGATAGGTTTCTTGACCTCCAGGAGTTAATCCTCTTAGTCACTCTATCAACCAAAATCTGACAAGTTTACTTACTCAATTTCCTCACTGAAATTGGTAGACCAAGGTATCTGAATGGGAACAGCCCTTTGTTGAAACCAGTGACCTGCTGCAACCTCACTTCTACATTAGGAGAAACACCAGCCATATACAAGCTTGATTTGGCATGATTAGGATAGAGACCAGAGCTCATAGAAAAACCCTGAAAAGCATCCAACAAGATCTTGACACTTTTCTCACTACCATGGCAAAACAACATGATATCATCAGCAAAGGCAAGATTCACAAGTTTTTCAGATTTGCACAAAGGATGGAACTTGAATCCTCTTTTCCCAGCAGCAACTTGAAGCTTCCTAGTTAACATTTCCATTACCACCACAAAAAGGAGAGGAGACATAGGGTCACCCTGTCTCAATCCCCTCTTACTTTTTATGTTACCAAAAGTGCAGCCATTCAGAACCAATCTGAAACTCACTGTAGAGATGCATTCCAAAATCCATTGCACAAACTTTGAAGGAAAATTCAAAGCCTGCAAAGCTTTCTCAATAAAAGCCCAGCTCACTACATCATATGCTTTCCTCAGATCTATCTTAAGCATACACCTAGGAGAAACATGCTTAAGAGAACTAGTTGAAAGGCAAAAGAGAACTGGTTGAAAGATGCTGATCAGAATACCAAGTACTTCCATGAGTCAATAAAGGCCAGGAGATATAGGAATAGAGTCCTTTTAGTTACTGATGAAAATGGTGAGGTGAAAAGGAGCCAGGAGGATATATGCAGGGTGTTTGAGGATTATTATTTAAGCCTATTTCAAGCTTCTGCTAGTAACTGGAGTATTAGTACTGAGGATATTATCCAAGGTAAGGTTCTTAACATTGAGCAGCAAATCTCTCTTATTAAACCTGTTACTAATGCTGAAATTAAAGAGAGTTTCATGACTATGGGGAGCAATAAGGCCCCTGGGCCTGATGGCTATGGGGCTGAATTCTATAAGAAGGCATGGGATATTGTTGGTGAGGATGTGTGTAATGCTGTTAAGGAATTCTTTGATTCTGGAAAAATGCTCAAGGAGTTGAATGCTACTTCTTTGGTCCTAATTCCTAAAGTTGATTGTCCAATTACTGCAGCTGATTTTAGACCAATTTCATGTTGTAATTCAGTCTATAAGTGCATAGCAAAGATCATTGCCTCTAGGCTGCAGATTGTGCTGCCTATTCTGGTGCAGGATAATCAGTCAGCCTTTGTGAGTGGAAGGAATATTGTTCAGAATATCTTGATTACTCAAGAGCTTCTTAGATTCTATGGCAGGAAGCATGTTTCTCCTAGGTGTATGCTTAAGATAGATCTGAGGAAAGCATATGATGTAGTGAGCTGGGCTTTTATTGAGAAAGCTTTGCAGGCTTTGAATTTTCCTTCAAAGTTTGTGCAATGGATTTTGGAATGCATCTCTACAGTGAGTTTCAGATTGGTTCTGAATGGCTGCACTTTTGGTAACATAAAAAGTAAGAGGGGATTGAGACAGGGTGACCCTATGTCTCCTCTCCTTTTTGTGGTGGTAATGGAAATGTTAACTAGGAAGCTTCAGGTTGGTGCTGGGAAAAGAGGATTCAAGTTCCATCCTTTGTGCAAATCTGAAAAACTTGTGAATCTTGCCTTTGCTGATGATATCATGTTGTTTTGCCATGGTAGTGAGAAAAGTGTCAAGATCTTGTTGGATGATTTTCAGGGTTTTTCTATGAGCTCTGGTCTCTATCCTAATCATGCTAAATCAAGCTTGTATATGGCTGGTGTTTCTCCTAATGTAGAAGTGAGGTTGCAGCAGGTCACTGGTTTCAACAAAGGGTTGTTCCCATTCAGATACCTTGGTCTACCAATTTCAGTGAGGAAATTGAGTAAGTAAACTTGTCAGATTTTGGTTGATAGAGTGACTAAGAGGATTAACTCCTGGAGGTCAAGAAACCTATCATATCAAGGCAAGTCCCAATTAATCAATTCTGTACTTCTATCTTTACATGTGTATTGGGCAAGTGTGTTTGTTATTCCCAAATCAGTGCTTCAACTGGTTGATCAGGCTTGTAGGAGATTCCTTTGGGGTGTAAACCAGAGTGGTAGGGCTAATGCCATGGTGGCTTGGGATTGGTGCTGCAGAAGTAAGAAAGTCGGTGGGTTGGGTTTTAAAAACAGTATTATCTGGAATAAGGCTGCAGTGGGCAAGCAATTTTGGAATCTTGCTTTGAAGAAGGACAGTTTATGGGTTCGTTGGATTGGTGGTGTTTACTTGAAGGGTGAAGACATTTGGGAGTATACTGCTAGGCCACAGGATAGTTGGCATTGGAAACAGATCATGAAAATAAGGGACAAATTCAGGCCTGCATTCTTAAATGGTGTATGGAACAATAGTAGCTATTCAGTGAGGCAAGGGTATAAACTTTTGCTTGAATCACAAGCAACAGTTTTTTGGTGGAAAGTGGTCTGGAATGTGGCTTCTATACCTAAGCATAATTTTATTTTTTGGTTGGCAGTGCATGACAGATTGAAAACCAAGAGTAATCTAGCAGCCTTTGATGTTGGGGATCCAACTTGCTTACTGTGCGATGATAATTTTGAAGATAGAGATCATTTGATGTTTGATTGTGTGTGGAGCCAGGAATTGTTGATTTTGGCCGCAAACTGGATTGGTGTTGATATTTGGCGCACCAGTTTTACGCACTGGCTGCGCTGGCTGGCCTATGCCTTCCGCAACAAAAGGCGCGCGCAGCTGGTGTATGCAACAATGGCTGCGTGCGTATACAACATTTGGATGGAGCGCAATAGGAGATTGTTCAATGGCACAAACAGGACACCTGCTCAAGTTTTTGTTCTCATGAAAAAGGACCTTGCAACTAGATTGTTTGTTCATTGTGATTTTATTAATAAGTATTGTAATCATGTCATAGCATCTAGAATCCAAGCAGAATTATAATGCTTGATTAGCTTTCTTAGCATATTTGAATTTTCTTTTGTTTAGTGCAATGTCCAACCCTACATAGTAGGTGGGGATGTTACCTAAATAATTTGGACTTTGAGTTGTAATTTTGTGCGGTTTTGGTTAATGAATTTTTTATCTACCAAAAAAAAAGGATTAAACCAAAATGCAACGATGCATAAAACATCAACTCACAAGATCCAACTCACAAGTACATAACACACCCACATCAAAGTTTAAAACTAACTCCCAATACAAAACATAACGAAAAACGAACACATGAAGCTGAAATCCATGAAAAGCTAGAAATAAAACATGAAAAACTGAAAAGCATCGCAAAGACATCATAGTCCTCAGAACATGTCAGGTGCAGGAGGATCACGAGATGGTGGGGATAAAAATGACTGAAGGCAGACATCATCTCATCAAACCTAGCATTCATCTGAGTCGAATGCTGATCCAAGTGAGAGTAGAGCATAGATGACTGCACTCCCATCTGAGTCTCAAGCCTTCCAAGGATGTCCTGCTGTTCGTACACCTGATGCTCAAGCCTATCCAAACGACTGTCAACATGATCAAGGCGAGCATCAAAGTGAATACGGTACTCCTGAAAAGCAGGATTGTTAAAGTAAATGTGAGCCGCAGGGTCATCATCATTAGCACCACCACCAGCAGCCTAATCAAACGCAGCCTGCTCCTGAGCTAGTTGCTCAGCATCCAGTCCCTGCTGTGCTGCCACCTGTTCGGCTACGGCCTGAGCTTCCAAAGCTCTTACCTCATCCTTCCAGTAGTACTGACCTTCATAAAGTTGCATACCCATTTGCCTTAGTAGACCATCAGTTATCACATGTAGCTCCTCTTGAGGATCAAAGAACTCCTCATCTTGTGGAATAGGCACATTGTAGTGTAGGAGGAGTCGACATACATGCATGGGATAAGGCAGCTTTTGGGAAGATTTATAACTTCCCACCTTCTCCATCCAAGCAAGAATAATAGTGGCCCGGTTAAACAAATTGTCATAGAGGATTGCATCCATGATTCTAAGTTCAAATTGGGTTGGCTTAGAGTAATTTAGTGAGGTTTGGGGTACTAGCTGGTGGGATATGTTGGCAATTCGGCAAGTGTACCGATCGCACATGTAATAAAGAGTAAGTAAAATTATCATTCCACTCGGGGATTGCAAATTTTTTCTAATTTCTTTCACCTAATTGCAATTACTATGTATAACTTGTATGGGTTTAGAGTTTAGAGATAGGAATGTAGAATTAAGGTATGAAACAATTCAGAAAGTAGAAAGGAATTAGAAGCAAATATGGAAAAGGTTAGGAACTAGGTTTCATTGTAGGATCAGGTTATTAATTATGAACATATGTTTTCTAATAAATCAACAACTCCAGAAACAATAAAAGCTAGATCCCTCATGGAAATTATGTTTCTTACTAAACTTTACCCCTTAATCCCTTAAGTGAGTTATAATTTATAAGAGTCATACAATTACCAAAAAGTATTCCTACGAGTTGAATAATTATATTGTTTGGTTGAAAGGCCTAATCTAAATCCTAATCTTCCAATTAAGGTTCAGATTACCAAATCAAAACATAAAGTCGCGAGTTCTATGAATTGTAATTAAAACACAACCAAGCAGTTGATTTGATAGGAAAAACATTAATTCATAAATAAATAAATAGCCAAATTAAGATCCATACAAATCAACCTAGTTCCTAACAAGAGGTTCAATTATACATATTTAGAAGAAGAAGAAGAAGAAGAAGAAGAAGGAATGGAATAAACTAATCATCATAGACAATAATCAATTTACCCCTAAGAGATCTTCAATCTTCAAGTGGATCCCTCCAACAATGTTGATCTTCAATCCTTGTGCCTTGCCTCCTTGCTCTCAATTCCATAACAGCCTCTCTTCTCTAATCCTAATTCTATTCTAATCTTATTTGGCTCTGAAAAGTCTACCAAACCTAAAGGAAAAACCTATATTTAAAGTCTAAAACTAATCCTAATTAAATTGATATGATAATATCCTATTAGAATAATCTAATCTTTAATAATCTTATCTACTAATAGAATTTATTATTAAAATCCTTCTAAATCCCGTATTTGTGTCTAACAGCAAATTTGGCACTGATTTTGACCCCCAAGATGGACGAATTTGAGCCTTCTAAAGTTGTAGATCTTTTCCTTAGCTTTAAAATGATATATAGATCGCCTCATTTGGATAAGCGTAGCTCAAGTTATGATCAAAATACCGAACAACATCACTTTCACGCATTGTGCGCGCCTGGGCGTGCTGGTGCTATGTTTGATGCCCCATAAATTACCGCTGCAAGGGCGCCTGGGCGCGCAGATCCCGCGCCTGGGCGTGCTGGGTAACTTCCGACTCCGTTTCTCTTCGTTCTTGTGCCATTTTCAAGGTCTTCTTATGCTCTTTCCAGCTCCAATAATATTTTCTCCAAATAAAGCTCCGAAATACCTGAAACATACCCAAAACGGATCAAAACGTTCAAAGGATTCTAATAAACTAAAAATTACTAAAACTAATATAAAATACCTATATTTACAAGAGAAACAAGCCAAAACCCAAGCAAAAGGAAGTGAAATTAAGCCCTAAAACATCATATATTAGACCTTCATCACACCCCCAAACTTAGCATTTTGTATGTCCCAGGCAAAAGTAAAATAAAAAATTCATAAACACAAGACTACCTTCTAAATCAAAATGTACAATACTTAATCTAAGACTTCGACTCATCAACACAGCCACATATTTATACAAACTATTCACATATCAAAACCTGGTTAAAGAAACAAAATAATTCAGAACTCAAAACTAGTGAACACTCTCAACCTCTCAGTGTATATCTCTCATGTGTATCAAGGGTATAAATCAATTCACTCAAGTTCATACAATAGTAAAGTGTTACCATAAGCTTGACCATAGACCAAAATCTCCACTGAAATTATTGAAAACATCACAAATCAAAAGATCTTAATTTTGGTTGTAATGTGGCCATGGCTAAAAGTGTTAAGGTGAGATAAAAGAAAGAAGGGATTATTACAAAGGGCTAAGAACATGTAATCAAACAACATCCCTTAAAAATTATGAATGAGAAATGAATACAATTAAGACTCACACTCAACTCCAAAATCATTATCATCCTTCTTTTCTTTTCATTTTTTTTCTTCTATTCTCTTCCTTTCACATTTATTTCTTTTTCAAATTTTTTTTCTTGGAAGAGAAATAGAACTCATACACTTTTCACCAATTACTTTAACCTTTTCTTTCTATATTCCTCTCAATTGCTCATTCAAAATTTCAAAGGTACTAACAAAGAATATTTCAATAAATGCAGGGTACCAAAGAAAAATCATAATATCATTAGGCTCAAAATGGGAAACTAAGGGAATATTATCAATCAAATCATCTGAAGGCCACAAAAACACATCCTAAGTGCCTTAATCATCTTAATGCATGCAATCAATTATCAATCTCAAAATGGTCACCGGTCAAGTTCTAGAACACAAAACTAAAGTGAACACACTCATGAAAGAAATTTGGGTCTCAAATCAATATAATTCAACAAATCATACACTCCATCAAATAGGCTCAAAATCTCACAGGCTAAAGTCAGTTCACTAATCTCAAGTTCTGAAAAACTTTGTCAAAATAACCAAATTTCAAAAATATTTACAACTCAACAAATAAATAACATGAATCAATGAGTCTAATCCTAAACTAAGTATATACACTTATCATCAGAAAAATAATCCTAAGTCTAGAATAATTATAAAACCTCTACCTAAGACACAAACCAACACCAAAAATGGGAGAAAAAATTCAGATCTGAAAATTTTTTATTTTGTCCATTCCCCCAAACTTAGAGGTTGGCTTGTCCTCAAGCAAACTAAACTAACCTATAAAAATTAAAAACAAAAGCAAGGAGTTAGAAACTTCCCTTTGTAGCACAGGATTCTCTCTTGATGCACCATGGAGAAGACTCCCCCAAACTTATTTACCTGTGTCACATGAACAACTAAAAATAGTGCTAGAAGCACTTCATTAGTAGTTACACATAAAGAAAGCTCCAAACTCTTTATTCACTAACTAACTAAAAAAAATAAAAACCTACACTACTACATAAATACAAAGAATCCACCAGGATCCCAAATTCTATGGGTTAATTCCCATGTGATGCAGCCATAATAAGTTATTCCCACATCCCATGGGACAAACCTTGGATGATGATGGAGTAAGGGAATTTTAAAAATAAGTTCAATCCCACCAGGATCAAAAGGTGCATTCCTTACTCCATGCATCATCTCACACAAGTTATTTCTTTTCCCATTCATGAAAGTGTTAATTCCATGAATTAGGAAAACTACCTTTTCAGGCTCCCTATTGTTCAATAATAATTTAGATTGATTTTTAGATTTTTCATGAAAGCGTAGAGGTTGAATATAGTGGAAAAAATTTGAATCATCCAAGCATGCAATAGATTTGACCAAATTTTCTTTTATCAAGATTTGACCAAATTTTTAATTGCAAGAAATTCATCATGCAAGGGTGGATCAAATTTTTCTACCATATTCAAACCTTCTAAAGTTTTATTTCGGTCCTCTTCCTCAAACTTATTATGCACATTTTTCTCAATTTGCTCCTCCATAGGAGTTTCATCATTGGTCACATCCATCACCGCCACTTTTTCCTCTCTTTGAAGAGAGTCAAAAATTGTTGGTGATAATTGTGACTCTTCATCTAACGGCTTTGAAATGTGTTCAACTTTAATTTCAAGGTTCCTTGAAGTGGAACCTTGAATCGGGTAATAGGTTCTGACTTATTCAATAAATTCTTTAGTGTTTTGAACACATTTCTCAAAAGCTATTTTCCCATGGAGCTTTCTCCACAAGAATTGGCTCTACAAAAATTGGTTTCTTAGCTGTAGCTTCTAATTTCTCTAAAGCTATTTCTAATGAAGTTTTCCTATCACTTATGTTTTGTGCATAATAATATGGAGAGTATGGATCCGAAATAAATCTATCACAATCAAAATTATTATTAAAATAATAGTTAGACATGAAAAAGTAAAGTTACACAAATAATTACAAATAAGTACCAAAAAAATTAGAATCGAATTTCAATCTCCGGCAACGACGCCAAAAACTTGTTGGCAATTCGGCAAGTTTACCGATCGCACAAGTAATAAAGAGTAAGTAAAATTACCGTTCCACTCGGGGATTGCAAATTGTTTCTAATTTCTTTCACCTAATTGCAATTATTATGTATAACTTGTATGGGTTTAGAGTTTAGAGATAGGAATGTAGAATTAAGGTATGAAACAATTCAGAAACTAGAAAGGAATTAGAAGCAAATATGGAAAAGGTTAGGAACTAGGTTTCATTGTAGGATCAGGTTATTAATTATGAACATATTTTTTCTAATAAATCAACAACTCCAGAAACAATAAAAGCTAGATCCCTCATGGCAATTATGTTTCTTACTAAACTTTACCCCTTAATCCCTTAAGTGAGTTATAATTTATAAGAGTTATACAATTACCCAAAAGTATTCCTACGAGTTGAATAATTATATTGTTTGGTTGAAAGGCCTAATCTAAATCCTAATCTTCCAATTAAGGTTCAGATTACCAAATCAAAACATAAAGTCGCGAGTTCTATGAATTGTAATTAAAACACAACCAAGCAGTTGATTTGAAAGGAAAAACATTAATTCATAAATAAATAGCCAAATTAAGATCCATACAAATCAACCTTATTCCTAACAAGAGGTTCAATTATACATATTTAGAAGAAGAAGAAGAAGAAGAAGAAGGAATGGAATAAACTAATCATCATAGACAATAATCAATTTACCCCCAAGAGATCTTCAATCTTCAAGTGGATCCCTCCAACAATGTTGATCTTCAATCCTTGTGCCTTGTCTCCTTGCTCTCAATTCCATAACAGCCTCTCTTCTCTAATCCTAATTCTATTGTAATCTTATTTGGCTCTGAAAAGTCTACCAAACCTAAAGGAAAACCCTATATTTAAAGTCTAAAACTAATCCTAATTGAATTGATATGATAATAGCTTATTAGAATATCTAATCTTTAATAATCTTATCTACTAATAGAATTTATTATTAAAACCCTTCTAAATCCCGTATTTGTGTCTGACAGCAACTTCGGCACTGATTTTGACCCCCAATATGGACGAATTTGAGAAAGGCTATTTCTGGAAAAGTTGTAGATCTTTTCCTTAGCTTTAAAATGATATATAGATCACCTCATTTCGATAAGCGTAGATCAAGTTATGATCAAAATACCGTACAACGTCACTTTCACGCACTTTGCGCGCCTGGAGTCTAGACCAACACGCCTGGGCGCGCTATGTCTGATGCCCCATAAATTACCGCTGCAAGCGCGCCTGGGCGCGCAGATCCCGCGCCGAGGCGTGCTGGGTAACTTCCGACTTCGTTTCTCTCCGTTCTTGTGCCATTTTCAAGGTCTTCTTATGCTCTTTCCAGCTCCAATAATATTTTCTCCAAATAAAGCTCCGAAATACCTGAAACATACCCAAAACGGATCAAAACGTTCAAAGGATTCTAATAAACTAAAAATTACTAAAACTAATATAAAATACCTATATTTACAAGAGAAACAAGCCAAAACTCAAGCAAAAGGAAGTGAAATTAAGCCTTAAAACATCATATATTAGACCTTCATCAGGATACTATATGGTGTAAGACACGGTTTGGAGCTATCATAATAACGGCTTTCTTCTCGTTTCCAGTATATCGACGATCAGGACGAAGCAATTTTCTAAAAATTTCATCAGAATTAGCATTGTAAGAGTTTGTGCCTGATCGTGATAAACCAAATACAAGCTGAAGGTCCCTAGGGTGAATCTGAAAACGCACACCTTCAATACATGTTTCATACTTAGAGTCAGCATACCTAATGTTGGCATAAAACTGTCTCACTATCCTAATGTAAATAGGGCCATGGAATTCTATGAACTGCATAAGCTTTTGATCCTTAAGTTTTAGGAGAAAAAGAAAACCATTACCCCTTGGAAAGCTCTCTGTAGTCCAGCTTTGAACTCCATAGGTGTGAGACACAAACAAAGTCTCCCTCCTTGCACACTCCTCCGGTGAAAAGAAAACATCATCCTCCTCTGATGATGATGAACAAGGTGGAGGTGTAGCAACTTTCTTTTTCTTCCTTGGTCATTTTGGAACCCTTGAGGATGATGACATTTGCAATTATGAAGAGAAATTGAAAATTTTAGGGGTTTTGGGAGTTAGGGTTTGGAAAAGGGATTTTCGGGTTTGAGGGTGAAAACAAGTGATTCGATGTGAAATAGTGGTTAAAAAGTTATTAGAGGGTGATATAGTGAGGAAATGTAGCAAAGATTTGTGAAATAAAATGAATGTTGTAGAGAGAAGAGAGAAAACTCGAGTGAGAGAAAAGAGGTTCGTGAAAAATGAAGAACAACAACGCTGTTGCTGCATTAAAACTGCTCGAAAGACTCGAGTGTTTTGTAAAACACTCGAGTGTTCTAAGATGAAAAACTCGAGTATTGAGGAAAAGACTCGAGTCTTTTGCAGAGGCCGAGAGCATCAATTTTCAGAAACTGAAATTCACTCGAGTGGTTTGTGAAACACTCGAGTGTTTTGAGTTGGCTGAGAGCATGCAAATTTTGAAAACTCGAATCACTCGAGTGATTTTGGAAAGACTCGAGTGAATCCATAAGATATGCTCAAAAAAATTTTCTAATTAAAACTGATTTAAGATTGAATTAAAATACTCGAGTGGTTTAGGAAATACACGAGTGATTTGACCTGAAAATCAGTTTTGAACACATTTTTGAATACTTTTGCACAAAACTAGCACATTTTAAAACCAACACAAACTTGGAATCAAAATCACTCACAATTAAGATCATATATTTCACAACATCTCAAGGTCCAATCATCCATCAAGCATCAATACATATTTAATTAGACACACTTGGTGATTTTTGAGCAAAACACAAATCAATTAGCTAATGCTTGACTCATCTAAAATTCCAAGTTCCCTTCTTATGCGATAGAAGGTATCTCTTGGCAAGGGTTTTGTAAAAATATCGGCTAATTGACTTGATGTGCTAAAAAATTCAATAGTGCAATCACCTTTTTGCACATGATCTCTAAGAAAATGGTGTCTAATTTCAATATGCTTGGTCCTTGAATGATAAACTGGATTCTTAGTTAAGTTTATGGCACTCGTATTATCGCATTTAATAGGAACACTTTTTAATTTCAAACCAAAATCTGATAGTTGTTGTTTCATCCATAATAGTTGAGCACAACAACTTCTTGCGGCGATATATTCCGCTTCGGCGGTTGAAAGAGCAACACAAGCTTGCTTTGTAGAAAACCATGACACTAATGAACTTCCCAATAAATGGCAAGTACCACTAGTGCTTTTACGATCAAGTTTGCATCCCGCAAAATCGGAATCCGAGTAACCAACTAAACTAAGATTTGCATCACAAGGATACCATAAACCGATATTTATTGTTCCTCTAAGATATTTAAATATATGCTTAATCGCGGATAGGTGTGATTCTTTAGGATTAGCTTGAAAGCGAGCACACATGCATACACTAAACATAATATCCGGTCTAGATGCGGTGAGATATAGGAGACTACCTATCATGCCCCTATATTTACTAACATCAATCGGGTTACCTGAGTCATCCTTGTCTAGGTAGCATGAGGTGCTCATTGGAGTGTAGGGTTCCTTGCATTTGTCCAATCCAAACTTCTCAAGGAGCTCTTTGCAATATTTTCCTTGATGCACAAAAATCTCCTCCTTGACGTGCTTGATTTGAAGTCCTAGGAAAAACTTGAGCTCTCCCATCATTGACATCTCAAATTCCTTTTTCATCAGATTAGAAAACTTTCTACAAAGAGACTCGTTAGTGGCACCAAAGATAATATCATCAACATAAATTTGCACTAACAAGGTGTCTTCTTTAGTTCTATAAATGAATAGGGTATTATCAACTTTTCCCCTTTGAAAGTCATTTTCTAATAAAAAGGAACTTAATCGATCATACCAAGCTCTAGGAACTTGTTTCAATCCATAAAGTGCCTTTTTCAATTTATAAACATGATTTGGAAATTCATGACTTTCAAAACCGGGAGGTTGCTTAACATACACCTCTTCATTTATAAAACCATTCAAGAAAGCACTCTTAACATCCATTTGATAAAGAGTAAATTTCATAATTGATGCAAAAGCAAGTAAAATTTGGATTGCCTCAAGTCGTGCAACCGGAGCAAAGGTTTCATCATAATCGATACCTTCCTCTTGGTTGTACCCTTGAGCTACTAATCTCGCTTTGTTTCTTATAATTAATCCGGATTCATCAAGTTTATTTCTATAAATCCATTTTGTGCTGATTATGGTATGATCATCGGGTTGAGGGACTAAGTCCCACACATCATTTCTAGTAAATTGATTTAATTCTTCTTGCATGGCCATAACCCAATGTTCATCCTTAATCGTCGTTTTAATGGAATCCGGTTCAATTTGAGAAACAAAGGAGACAAAGTGACAAATATTAAGAATAGTCCTACGAGTTAATACTCCCTTTGAAATATCTCCTATGACATTGTCAATAGGATGAGCTTTTACCATTTTCCAAGCCGGAGCAAGTTTTTCTTTGACTTCTCCTTCATCTTTTAATTTCTCCTTCTCTTTCTCTTCTTTTGAAAACTCAATTCCATCATCACCAACATCACACAAAACACTATCTTCTTTCGAAGACTCATTAAAAACAACATGAATAGATTCTTCAATAGTCATAGTTCTTTTGTTAAAAACTCTATATGCTTTACTATGTGAAGAATAGCCCAAAAATATTCTCTCATCGGATTTGGAGTCAAATTTTCCAAGATGATCTTTTCCATTGTTTAAAACATAAACTTTGCATCCAAAAACATGAAAGTGAGATATATTTGGTTTTCTTCCTTTGTAAAGCTCATAGGGGGTTTTCTTGAGCATGGGCCTAATTAAAATTCTATTCATGACATAACAAGTCGTATTAACGGCATCAACCCAAAAGTAATGAGGTACTTGAGAATCATTTAGCATGGTTCTTGCAAGTTCCTCTAGCACCCTATTTTTCCGCTCTACCACTCCATTTTGTTCCGGAGTTCTTGGTAAATAAAACATGGTTACCAATATCACATAATTGACTAATGCTCAAAAGATTGTGTTCTAATCCTTGAACATAAAGTACATTATCAATAACCAAGTTGAAAGAATTACCGATTTTACCAATACCAAGAATTTTGCCTTTATTGTTGTCTCCATAAGTGACATACTCATCTTCTTGAGGAGTAACCTCTATGAAATTTCGCTTATCTCCCGTCATGTGCCTTGAACATCCACTATCAAGTTTGTAACATCCCGTTATTTCTAATACCTCTAGCAAAATAATTAAATGATTTATTAGGATGTTTTCAATATTCGAGTGTTGTAGTAAAATTCTGATTTCCTCGTTATATTTGAAATATGTTTTGTAGTCAAAATAACTATAAATTTGTTATCATACGTTTTTCAAAAATAAAGTAATACTTTTATTTAGTTTAATTAACACTTTGACAGGGAGCTCAAGTGGCAAGTCTTAGAGGCAATTTTACAAATACTTTCTTTAAAAAGATATGTTTTACTTAATATTTTGAGCATCCCTGTAAATTTTCATTGTGTTCGGAGGCTGTTTTATTTTTAGCTTCTGCATTGGTTAAATATATTACCAGTATAAGTTATATATAATGATTTTCTATTTCAAAATTATAAATGTTATATTTTATCAATTTTAATATTAGAATTGAGAAAATATATTTACTTTTGAATTTCGATAATTTTTCTTACGCAATAGCTATCCGGAGGGACCGATAATTTTATTATTTTTCAATCAGTTTGGAGTAATTCAAAATACAATATTGTTTTACCTAAGCGTATTTTATTTTTAATATCATCCAACTTTTAATTATAATTCAAAATACCCCAAATAAAAAAAAATAGAAATAGCAATGTGTGCCACCACGCTATAGCCAAAATAACAAAATGGGAGCACACTCATATGAATAGAAAAGGGCCAAAGAAAGTGAGAAAGAAACACATCCGGAGAGAGAAAGAAAGGCTGCGCTATGAGAGTTCGAGCATCAGAGGGGAAAAACAATTGATTTTTCTCGTCTTCCTGGTCCAATAATTTAAGATCCAACCGTTCAATCTTGAATCCTTCTTAGATATATAACCTCCTCAACTCCCTCTATCCATCTATATAATATATTTGACGATCCGTCAATATTTTTAGTATCCCTATATTTTCAAATAAAGAGATGTTTATGACAAAAGTGATATATTTTTATTGTACAATGATATATATTTATTATTTTGACAAAAATGAGTTTATTTGATATATATTTTTAATGTTATAATTAGTTTTAACACATGTCCCTATTTAGATCCGACACGTTGTTTTTGACCTTGACCCTGGAGCAAGTTGCGGATGTTAAACATGGCTCTGTCGTTATTGCTAGGATTTCCAGGTAAGGGGAGTCTCTTTTCCACATTTTGGGTTAGGGATAGTTAGGGTGTATAATAGGATTTGAGTTTAATAGTTAGACCGGGTTGTGGGTAGCAAAATGGTTTTGATTTAAAGTTAGTTTAGGGGAGATTAGTATATTTATGGTTGATTTTATATTTATCGAATTGTTTATGTTAAATTCTCTTTTTATTAATATTAAAGTAGGAAGTGGAGTTGGCTTATATTTGAGTACTCTGAGACATACCTGAGTATGTCGACTGATTTGTGATATTGGTTGATGGTTGATAAATTGATGTGACCCTATATGTGAGTAATTAATGGCGTATGTGTATAAATATTGAAACGGGAATGTGATGTAAAAAGGAATAATAAATTGGAATTGGAAGTGAATATATATATATAACTTGAAATTGTTGTGTGTGAAGAATGTTTGGAAATGTGAAATTTGGGTAATACTTGGTAAATGGTGGTTTGATATGTGAATTAAAGGAATGATTATGTCTGCTAAAAGTGATGAAAATGAATATTTGATATTACTTGCAATTCTTTGAGTTTTTGATGAATGGTGTGAATGTTGTGCTTGACTTTTTGTGAATGAGTTCTGATCTGAAATAAAAAGGAATGCAGTGTGGTTGATCCTTGGATGCCCCGGCACACTAGGTGCCCTGGTAGGTGAATTGCCCGCTAGGGCCGAATTGCCTGTCAAGCGAATTGCCCATTAGGTCCTAAATTCCCGTTAGGCGTCGGTGCGTCAATGGATCAATACACTGCATAACCACCTGAAAAAGTTAATAAATTGTGGACTGGAATTGAGAAATGAATAATTAATGGAAAGGTAATTAATTGCGTTGTCCTAACGGGTGATGCTTAATGGGTGTCTCAGTCCTGACAGGTGTAAAGTCCCTAGTAGGTGCCGAATTGCCTAGCAGGTGCGCTAATTCCTAGTGGTGCAAAGATAAAAAGAAAAAGAGAATATGGTTTGTATGTTGTCCTCTGACCGTAAGGAGACATACAATGTATATGTGGTTTGTATGTTGTCCTCTAACCGTGAGGAGACATACAATGTATAAGTGGGTATGTTGGCCTCTGACCGTGAGGTGACATACAGTTTTACGAAATATGGAAAGAGAATGAATATGGGAATGTATTTGGAACTTGTTAATAAGTGAATGTGATACATTTTGTTAATCCATGGCTTGATTTACTTATTATCCTTGAGTTTTTGTTATATACCGTTTTACTATCTTTTAATCCACTGTGTTGTGAAAAGGTCTCACCCTTACGTGGTTAACATTTTAGGTACTTGAGCAAGGAGCTTGGAGATCAGAGTGCTCAGCGGATCAGTCGTTAGAAAGGAACTCAAGTGTATTTTATTATATTGTAATTGAAAGCCCCCAACGCTATTTGTGAACTCTGATTCATAAAAGAAAATTTAAAGTCCTATGTTTCATTTTTCAAACGTTTATTGTTTATTATTCATTATATTACGGGGTGTTACAAAGATACCAAAGTTTCTTTTCCGTTCTAAGGCACACCTACAAAACAAAATTATTTGCTCATTTTGTGTACCCAAATTATGTCGGGTCCCTTTGGGTTAGCTTTGGGTGTTGCTCCCTTCTCAATCCAAACGTAAGTGCCTTTTTGAATTTCAAAGTTCTTTATGTGGCACCTATTGTTTGTATGTCCAAACTTTCCACAATAAAAGCAAGTTGGTTTCTTTCTAAAATCTACTTTAGAAAATGAACCAACCACTTTATTGTTCTTTTTCTTGTGGACATAACCTAAACCGGTTTTGTTTGAATTGTTTCTTTCTGAACTAAGTAACCGATCTAAGTTCCTATCAGTATTGGAGAGAGTGTTGAGTGATTGGGGTCTAATATGTGTTGTTTTTGTACCTTTTTTGCCTCCCTTTTACATAGTAAATGGCTTGTTTCTTGAGTAAATTGGAATAAAACAATAGAATTTTGTCATTATAAGATTTCTGGAACCTTTTGATGTGTTTGGTTTGTTTTCAGGTATTTAAACTCTTAAAACAGTGATTTGTGCAAAGGAATGAAGAAGGAGAGCTTGGTACTTGAATTGGGAAGAAAAAGAGGAAAAAATGAAGAAAAGTTGACCGTGGCGCCCAGACGCGGGCTGGCGTCAACTGGCCAATAATGTGGTGCATTTGGTTGATTTTTCCAGACAGATTCACGCCCAGGCGCAGGATGTTCACGCCTGGGCGCGCAAAATGCGAGAAAGTAACATTGTTCGTTGTTTTGATCATAACTTGAGCTACGCTTATCCAAATGAGGCGATCTATATATCATTTTAAAGATAAGGAAACGATCTACAACTTTTCCAGAAATAGCTTTTCTCAAATTCGTCCATATTGGGGGTCAAAATCAGTGCCGAAGTTTCTATTAGACACAAATACGGGATTCTAGAAGGATTTTTAATGATAAATTCTATTTGTAGATAAGATTCTTAAAAATTAGCTTATTCTAATAGGATCTTATTATATTATATTCAGATTTATGATTAGTTTTATTTAAATAAAAATCTTATCACATTAGATTGAAAATTAGATTAGTTTTTATCTATATAATAATAGGATTAGGATTCATTCCAAAGGAAGAAGAGACACTCATACAACTCCATAGAATAATAGTAGATTAGGATTCGAGACTTGGAGAAGGAACAAGGATTGGAGGTTTTTGTGAAGAACACGGAGTTAGCTCAAGGATTCATGGTAATTATTTTTATCATGTTTATTGTGTTTTCTCTTGTAAGTATGAACTAATTCCATCTTTAGGATGTAGGAGTAGATGAATTGAACCTTTTCAATATTTCTATTAATAAATTAATCTTATTTTCCGTTATTAAATTCTGTGTTTGATTGTTCTTATTTGTTTCTCATGAAATAAGCTGTTTCATGACTTTTGAAAATGCTTTATGAATAGACATATGAATTTAGGATTTAGTCATTAATCAAACAACTCAATTGCATAGGCACAGACATGTTTTCTATGAATTGGGTAATTTTATAAAAAGAGGTTTTGACTAAACTTAATGAAAGGGTTAGGTTTTAAGGCTCCCTTGAGACATCATTGGGAGATTAATATCTAAAATATAGAAACATGCTAAGACATTAGGTGTTATCTAATTTTGCAAAACCAATTCGGAATTCAAGGAAAATAAATTAATTTGTTATAGAATATTTAGGAACCTGCATCGAAACTACATCCCGCTTTTCCCCTTGTCAAAGAGTCATTTATTTTAATTTCTGTTTTTGTTTACAAATTCATAAATCCTTTGTCTCGTTCACTAAGTAATATTAATTAGGTTGAATTAATTAAACGGTCACTCCCTTGGGTACGATACTCGGACTTCATTGTCTATATTACTTGTACGATCTGGTACACTTGCCAGAATCCAAACAAGTTTTTGGCGCCGTTGTCGGGGAGTGATTTTGTTTTAATTAATTTTGGTACTAATTTAATTTTACTTAGTGTAACTTGGGTATATATTTTTATTTTATTATTATTATTATTATGTAACATGACTTATTCTCATGATGACATAGAATTTATCAAATTTATTTTGTCGGCACCTATTCCATCCTGTTTTGCACAAAATGTTTTTGATGAGATTAAAGTTTTTGATGGTCTTTTAGAGGAGGTGGTACAAAAGTCTTCTATTACGGAATACCAAAGTGTTTCCTTTTCTAAACCCATAGAAAAAGAAGAAATTGTGCATGATGAGATTGAGGAAGGAAAACAAGATAAATTGAATAATGGGATGAGTCTAGGGGTCGAATTAAGGTCCACTTTGCATGATGAATTTTCTGCTCTTGCTAAATGTATTGGATTGCATGAATATGTGGAACCCTCAAAAAATTTTCCTTCAATTTACCCCTTAAATTTTTATGACTTCCCTTATGTTCATGATGATGATAAGCCATTGTTCTCCTTTTCAGAGCCTGAAAAGGCAACCTTGCTAAGCCATGGAGTTTACACTTTCATAGACTCCATGCATGATGGAAAAGACAAGCACCATGTGATGATGCTTGGAGTGAAAAATGCACCATTTGACCCAGGAGGGTTTAAAACTATTTTTAAACATTTGCTCCAACATCATCCGTGCATATTTCCATGGGATCTAGGAATAACTTGTTATTGCTGCATAACATGGAAGTTGTGCTATAGGATTTGGGATCCTGGTGGATTCTCTTTAGTTTTGTAGTAGTGTAGGATTTAAATTTTTAATTAGGAGATTGAATAAAGAGTTTAGAGTTTTCTATATGTAACTGCTAATGGGGTGCTTCTAGCACTATTTTTAGTTGTTCATGTGACACAGGTGAATAAGTTGGGGAAGTCTCCTCCATGGTGCATCAAGAGATAATGCTGTGCTACAAAGGGAAGTCTCTAACTCCTTTCTTTTGTTTTTAGTTTTTAATTTTTATTTTGTAGTTTAGTTAGTTTAGTTTGCTTGAGGACAAGTCAACCTCTAAGTTTGGGGGATTGGACAAAATAAAAATTAAAATTTTTATGACTTGAATTGTTCTCCCATATTTGGTGTTGGTTTGTGTCTTGGGTAAAGATAGATGATTATTCTAGGATTAGGACTATTTTTTTGATTATATATGTAAATACTTGATTTAGGATAATGACTCATTGATTGTATGACACTGTTTTGGATTGAGTTTTAAGTTTTATTGAGAACTGGTTATTTTGATAAACTGTTTTGGAACAAGTTATTAGTGAACTGACTATTTAGCCTGTGAGATATTTAAGCCTATACACTTGACAGGGGTATGTGTTTTATATTGAATATTTATTTTGTGATTGAGACCCCTATTTCTTTTATGAGTGTGTTCACTTTGATTTTGTGTTCTAGAACTTGATCGATGACCATTTTGAGATTGATAATTGTTTGTATGCATTAAGATGATTAAGGCACCTAGGATTATTTTTCTGGTCTTCAACAGATTTTTGATAAATATTATCCCTTAGTGGCCCACTTTGAGCCTATTGATATATGATTTCTTTGGTACCCTTTTCATAAATGTTATATATTTTTGGTATCCTTTGAAATGTGAATGGTGCAATTGGGAATATGTTGATTCAAAAAGTGTTGAGCTGAAAGTATTAATTGTGATCTCTATTTCTCTTCCAAAAAAAAAGAAAAAAATATAAGGAAAAAGAGAAGAGAATCGAGAGAATGGGAATGAAAAAGAATGAAGGGGAAGTAAATATTGGAGTTGATATTTGTGATAAAATCAATGCTCCATTCATATGTTAAAGGGATGTTGTTCGATTTCATATTTTTAGCCCTTTGTATAATCCTTTGTTTCTTTTATCACACCTTTCATTTTTAGCCATGGCCTCGTTACAACCAAAATTAAGACCTTTTGATTTTTGCATGTATTCAATAATTTCAGTGGAGATATTGGTCTATGGTCAAACATATGGTAACACATTGTCATTGGATGAACTTGAGTGAATTGTTATAACCCTTAATACACATGAGAGATATACTCAGTGAGGTTGAGAGAGTTCACTAGTTCCTGCTTCTTTTGGAGTTTGTTTCTTTAACCAGTTTTTGATGGTAGTTATTGTTTGTGAAGAAAAGTGTATGAGTCATGAGTCTGGAGTCTTAGATTAGGTGTTTGCATATTAATTTAGAAAATGGTCCTGTGCTTTAGAATTTTTATTTTACTTTTGCTTGGGACATGCAAAATGCTAAGTTTGGGGGTGTGATTGGGGTCTAATATGTGATGTTTTTGTACCTTTTTTGCCTCCCTTTTACATAGTAAATGGCTTGTTTCTTGAGTAAATTGGAATAAAACAATAGAATTTTGTCATTATAAGATTTCTGGAACCTTTTGATGTGTTTGGTTTGTTTTCAGGTATTTAAGCTCTTAAAACAGTGATTTGTGCAAAGGAATGAAGAAGGAGAGCTTGGTACTTGAATTGGGAAGAAAAAGAGGAAAAAATGAAGAAAAGTTGACCGTGGCGCCCAGGCGCGGGCTGGGGTCAACTGGCCAATAATGTGGTTCATTTGGTTGATTTTTCCAGACAGATTCACGCCCAGGCGCAGGATGTTCACGCCTGGGCGCGCAAAATGCGAGAAAGTGACACTGTTCATTGTTTTGATCATAACTTGAGTTACGCTTATCCAAATAAGGAGATCTTTATATCATTTTAAAGCTAAGGAAAAGATCTACAACTTTGTCAGAAATAGCCTTTCTCAAATGCGTCCATATTGGGGGTCAAAATCAATGCTGAAGTTTCTGTCAGACAAAAATACGGGATTCTAGAAGGATTTTAATGATAAATTCTATTTGTAGATAAGATTCTTAAAGATTAGCTTATTCTAATAGGATCTTGTCATATTATATTCAGATTTAGGATTAGTTTTATTTAAATAAAAATCTTATCACATTAGATTGAAAATTAGATTAGTTTTTATCTATATAATAATAGGATTAGGATTCATTCCAAAGGAAGAAGAGACACTCATACAACTCCATAGAATAATAGTAGATTAGGATTCGAGACTTGGAGAAGGAACAAGGATTGGAGGTTTTTGTGAAGAACACGGAGTTAGCTCAAGGATTCATGGTAATTATTTTTATCATGTTTATTGTGTTTTTCTCTTGTAAGTATGAACTAATTCCATCTTTGGGATGTAGGAGTAGATGAATGGAACTTTTTCAATATTTCTAGTAATAAATTAATCTTATTTTCCGTTATTAAATTCTGTGTTTGATTGTTCTTATTTGTTTCTCATGAAAGAAGCTGTTTCATGACTTTTGAAAATGCTTTATGAATAGACATATGAATTTAGGATTTAGTCATTAATCAAACAACTCAATTGCATAGGCACAGACATGTTTTCTATGAATTGGGTAATTTTATAAAAAGAGGTTTTGACTAAACTTAATGAAAGGGTTAGGTTTTAAGGCTCCCTTGAGACATCATTGGGAGATTAATCTCTAAAATATAGAAACATGCTAAGACATTAGGTGTTATCTAATTTTGCAAAACCAATTCGGAATTCAAGGAAAATAAATTAATTTGTTATAGAATATTTAGGAACCTGCATCGAAACTACATCCCGCCTTTCCCCTTGTCAAAGAGTCATTTATTTTAATTTCTGTTTTTGTTTACAAATTCATAAATCCTTTGTCTCGTTCACTAAGTAATATTAATTAGGTGGAATTAATTAAAGGGTCACTCCCTTGGGTACGATACTCGGACTTCATTGTCTATATTACTTGTACGATCTAGTACACTTGCCAGAATCCCAACATTGAGTTTGTTTTTCAAATCATTAACTTCCTTTTCTAGTTCACAACACCTCTCACAATGTGTGATAGTTTCCTTAGGATTTGCACATTCACATACATGACTAGAGTTAACAAGTTCTAATGATGCATTTTGGAGTTTCAAGTCATTTATGGATTTTTCCAATTCATTGATCTCTTTTTGATACTCCAAAAGTTTCTTTCCTTTTTCCTTGTAGACTTTAGCAAGTTTTTCAAATTGAGTTAACATTTCATTATATTCATTAAGCAAATCATCATAAGGAATAGTGAAAGAGGAAGAGTTAGAATTTTGAGATGATACCTCATCCTCACTTTCACCATTGTCAATTGAGGCTTCATTGTTGCTCCTAGCCATGAGACAAAGATTAGCAACTTCGTCATCCGAGCTACTTGATAAGGATTTTGCATCCTTCTCCGGTGCATCCCAAACAATGTAAGCTCTCTTAACTTTGCCCTCTTGGGTCTTCTTTTCATTCTTCTTCAAGTATGTGGGACATTCCATTTTGATATGTCCAATGCCTCCACGTTCATGACATTTTACTCCTTCACTTGAGCTCTTGTTCCTTGATTTGTGATCCTTGGGTCTTTTATCTCTTGATGATGAACCACCCTTTTTTCCCTTGAGGAATTTATTGAATCTTTTTGCAAATAAGCCAATTTCCTCCTCATTGAGTGCATGATTGGAGTTCTCACTTGTAGAGTCATCTTCAACCTCTTTTGAGACTTTGGTTGAGTCCTTGAGAGAGATGCTCTTCTTCTTTTTATCCAACTCCTCATGTGTACTAAGTCTTGATAGTTCTATTTCATGTTTTTAAGCTTGACAAACAAGGTGGCCAAGTCCATAGTGTTCAAATCCTTAGACTCCTTGATGGCGGTCACCTTTGGTTGCCATTTCCTATCAAGACATCTCAAATCTTTGTGAGTAGTTTCACCATCACGAAATTGTTTTCCTAGAGAAATCAAGTGACTAATGATATGTGAAAACCTCTTTTGCAAGTCATCAATGGACTCATTAGGGAACATGTGAAATAATTCATATTCACGAGTCAAAGAATTTAGTCTTGCATTTCTCACTTCACTTGTTCCTTCATGAGTAACTTGCAAGGTTTTCCACATTTCTTTAGCCGACTTGCATTGAGAAACTCGATAAAATTCATCATGGGACAAGGCGGAGAAGATGATGTTTTTAGCTTTCAAATCATAAGATACTTTCTTTTTATCATCATCACTCCAACTTCTCCTAGGAATTTCAACGACTTCTCCATTTATCATGTGTCTAGGAATATAGGGACCATCTTCTATTGCATCCCAAATTTCAGTATCTATTGCTTCAATAAAAACTCTCATCCGGACCCTCCAATAAGCATACCCTTCACCATTGAATAAAGGAGGGCGGTTTATTGAAGAGGATCCTTCTTGGTGATTGCTAGAGCCCATACTTTCCAAAGGATCTTTTCGAAAAAGCTTTTACGCTCGATCTTTCAACCGAACTCTGATACCACTTGTTGGAAACCAATAAGCGGGCTTAGCAATTACTAGAGGGGGGTGAGTAGTAATATGAAGGCAACAGTGACTAATTTTCGGATGTAATTAAGATATAATTGATTTAGTACTGATTTTTCTGAAACAGGGCAAAAAAAGACTCGAGTCTTCTGAAGAACACTCGAGTGAAATGCCAAGAACACTCGAGTCTTCTGAAGAACACTCGAGTGAATCGTGCAGAAGTGCAGAAAATAGTTTCAGAAAATTAGCACTTTGAATCAATATAAATAAAACCAGTCCAGAGCAGATATATAACAAAGTAGTAAGCAATTAAGTAAAGCTATAACAACTTAAAAACAACTTAATTACTGCGGAATTACTACTCAAATTAAAAAGCCCCTTTTGAGAAAACTTAGGTTTTGGTTTTTGCTTGAAAGATAAGAAAGCTATAAAAAGAGGACACCACCAATTTTTATCCTGGTTCACTCCCAATATAGAGAGCTACTCCAGTCCCCCTAAGCACCTTAGGACAATTTTATAATATCAAATTGTTAGAAATATTACAAAGGATTAATGAGATGCCTCACTCAACCTAACCCTTCCAAGAGTGTACCAAACTCTTGAATTTCTACTCTAATTTGATTTTGGTGATGAAGACTCCTTCTTCTTAAGCTCCTTGACACCTTCAAGAGCTCCACCAAGCTAAGAACCTCTTAGACTTTTGCTTAAGAACCTCCCAAGACTTGATTTGAACCTAAGACCCACTTAGGTACACTTGGTTACCAACCAAGATTTTGGAACAAGCAATATGAGTGTGTGTGAAGAATTACAACCAATGATTTCTTCAAAAATTAAGCACAATCTCTAACTCTTAGGACAAAATAATAACAATGAATGAGAGGTTGAGTTAGAGAGAATTATCACTTGAGAGAGAATGAGCAAAAAGAATGTTTAAGCTTGTTCACTTGTCCTCTTGTACAAAGTTAGAATATATGGAAGAGGGAATGAGAGAGAGAAACAAAGTTTAACCTCATTCTTGTCCTCTTCTAATGTTTAAAAAATTTGCTGTCAGGACCAAAACACTCAAGTCTTTTTGGATCTACTCGAGTCTTTTGGTCAAACTCTGATAGTGATGCCTTTGTACTTGAACCAACGGTTATATCTCTGATTTTAAACAAAACACTCGAGTCTTTTTCAGACCACTCGAGTATTTTGATCAGAGTTGGTAAGAAATTAAGTTTTTCTAAAATTATTTTCAATTTTCTTCTCAAGTATTAATCTTATGTAATCCCAACCTTTTCATGCATTATAATTATTTATCCTAGGTTGAGATTAACTCCTAAACTACCCACTCTCAACATAAAATTAAAAATTACAATTAAAACAAAATGAGAATGACTAGCTAATGATGCACTTGATCTTCTTGATTTGTTGAGCTTGAATTCTCCCCTTTAAATCCATGATTTAATTACATTGTCATCATCAAAACTTTAACCACCTAATTGGAGACTTGATTCTACAGCCACTAGCTTCAACCTCTTCCTTATCCAAAAACCCGTACTTTTGTGTGAAAAAAAGTATCAGCAGCGAGGTTGTTGATCATTCGCTCCACAAGCACATGTCTGGTGTTCTGACTAGGAGGCCATAACTTGATTGAAAGTGGCCTATACTGCGATTTATTGCTAGAAAACAGGTTTTTTTATTAATTTTTTATTATTATGGTCTAAATAGATCGGAGATCGCTAAAGTCCATTAAAGACCGGATCGGACCGGACCGTTACACCCCTACCATTAATGTTAGTATAAACAGAGGGACTAAAATCGCCACAAATTAAAAATTAAGAGATTAAATTGGCCAAATTAAAAATTGTTGACCAAAATCGCCAAATATTACTCCCTCCGTCCCATGTGTTCATTTAGCCATTTTGATTTGTCCTGTGAGTTATGTTCATTTATAAACCCAATACTCATTTATACTTCTTTTTTTAAGTATATCCTTATTTATTACCTTCTTTTTTTTAACACTCATTTCTCTATCTCTCTTCAATATAGTCTTCATATATGTATTATTACTTTCTTTCCTATAATTAAATGCGGTGATTTAGTCAAAATATACAAAATTCTTATACTCCCCCCGTTCCTAATTATAAGGTCCTCTTAACACTTTTATTTTGTCTCTATTTATAAGGCCCTTTACCAATTTTCAATGAGCATTAATTATTTTTTTCCACAAACACCCCGATTTATTTAACACTTTTTAGATTCCCAATAATATTAATAGGGGTAATCTTGAAAATACATATCAAAAGTTCACATTTCCAATACAATTAACTAAATTATTCCACTTTCTTAATGGACGTGAAATCTTCTAAGAGGACCTTATAATTAGGGACAAAGGTAGTATTATTTATTCATCATTTCTCAATCAATGTTCAATTTTTTAAAGACTAAACTGTCACTTTAGTCCCTGAATTTACACAGCATTTTCACTTTAGTCCTTGAAATTAACAAAATTGCTTTTAGGTCCCTGACTTTATAAAAAGTCATTCACTTTAGTCCCTGAAATTAACAAAATTGCTTTTAGGTCCCTGATTTTGTAAAATTGTCATTCACTTTAGTCCCTGCCCCTAACCCCATCAACGTACGTTAACAGAATGATGATGTGGCTGTTTGGGGGCATTAAACCACATCATTTTTGCACAAGAGGCCAAAATGTGGGCAAAACACAACCAAAAACTAATTTCTTCATCTTTTAAATCCTAAAGCTGATGGTGAAGATGGTCCAGAGGAGTTTTTAGGTTCTTTAAAACCATGCGTGGGCATAAACACCATTGACGATGCCTCTGTATTAGATGGGACTGGTGCAGCTGATCTTGGGACCGGTGTAGCTGATCTTGGCCTGATAGGTAGTTTAGCTCTAACACTAGATGATGCAGCCACTTCATTTGGAGGTTCTGGTTGGGAGAAATCTTGTGATAGCTGTGTTTGTGACATATCTATCGCATCTGAATGAGGAGCAACAACATTAGTAGCTGCAGGTGCAGTAGCATCATTAGCAACTACATTAGGATTAGAAGCAACATCAGCCTCTTGTGCAAAAATGATGTGGTTTAATGCCCCAAACAGCCATATCATCATTCTGTTAACGTACGTTGATGGGGGTTAGGGGCAGAGACTAAAGTGAATGACTTTTAACAAAATCAAGGACCTAAACGCAATTTTGTTAATTTCAAGGACTAAAGTGAATGACTTTTTACAAAGTCAGGGACCTAAAAGCAATTTTGTTAATTTCAGGGACTAAAGTGAATATTTTTTACAAAGTCAGGGACCTAAAAGCAATTTTGTTAATTTCAGGAACTAAAGTGAAAGTGCTATGTAAATTCAGGAACCAAAGTCACAGCTTAGTATTTTTTAAATGAAGTTAACTTATGGGATACAACAAGTAAAATTGGGGGATCAGTACAATTAAATTAAACCATAGGATAAACGGATGGGTGGAAGCAAGGCACAAGGGGAATTGAAACAGTTCCCAGAAACTTAGGTTATGTTATTTCTCTCTCTTTTTGCTTGGATTGATGATAGATATTTCTCATTTCGATATGTTATTCTCATTTTTGCGGTGAAGTTTAGGTTTCTTTGAAGTTTTGGGAAATTTTTGAAGTGGTGGGTGAATTTGATTGGATTGAAATTGGAATTCCCCCTGAAATTAGGTCTTGTGTAATTTGGTTGGAAGACGGAGTGAGTTGAGATGAGCGTGGTGGGGTTTGACATTGGTAACGAGAACTGTGTCATTGCCGTAGTAAAGCAACGGGGGATTGATGTTTTGTTGAACGATGAATCGAAACGCGAAACCCCTTCGGTCATCTGCTTTGGGGATAAACAGCGGTTTTTGGGGTCTGCCGGTGCTGCTTCTGCGATGATGCACCCCAAGTCTACGATATCTCAGGTGAAGAGACTGATAGGGAGGAAATTCGCGGAACCTGGTGTGGAGAAAGAGCTGAGAATGCTCCCTGTTGAAACCTCTGAAGGCCCTGATGGCGGCATTTTGATTCACTTGAAGTACATGAAAGAGACTCATACGTTTACGCCCATCCAATTAATGTCCATGCTTTTTGGTCACTTGAAGTCGATAACGGAAAGAGATTTGGAGACACGCGTTTCGGAATGTGTAATTGGCATCCCGTCGTACTTTACGGACCTACAGAGACGTGCTTATCTTGATGCAGCCAAAATTGCTGGGTTGAAACCCTTGAGATTGATTCATGATTGTACTGCAACTGCTCTTAGTTACGGAATCTACAAAACAGATTTCTCCGGTGGAGGTTCAGATTTTTACGTTGCATTTATTGACATTGGTCACTGTGATACTCAGGTCTGTATTGCAGCATTTGAATCCGGGCAAATGAGGATTCTTTCGCATACTTATGATGGGAGCTTAGGGGGGAGGGACTTTGACGAGGTTCTATTTAGTTATTTTGCAGAAAAAATTAAGGAACATTACAGCATGGATGTGTATTCTAATGCGAAGGCATGTATTAGGCTGCGTGCAGCTTGTGAGAAGTTGAAGAAGGTTTTGAGCGCAAATCTAGAGGCACCTCTAAATATTGAGTGCTTGATGGATGAGAAAGATGTTAAGGGATTTATCACAAGGGAAGAATTTGAGAAGTTGGCATTGGGATTATTGGAGGCAATTTCTATTCCCTGCAACAAAGCATTAACTGATGCAGGCTTGACTGCAGAGATGATTTCTTCAGTAGAGCTTGTTGGTTCAGGTTCTAGGATTCCAGCTGTAGCTAGATTATTAACTTCTTTATTCAAGAGAGAACCCAGCCGAAAGCTGAATGCAAGTGAGTGTGTAGCTCGTGGTTGTGCTTTAATGTGTGCAATGCTTAGTCCCATTTACCGCGTGAGAGAATATGAGGTTCGTATTTATATTTATTTTGAAATTTGAAATCAATTTTTATCCTATCTTAATGTTATATATTGCATATTTGAATTTTGAGTTTGTACTTTGTAGATTCATGGAAATGTAATAATTGTTAAAGGACCTAATCTATTCTTGCAAGGTTTATTTTCAGCTTTTAGATTGTATGCAGTTGCTATTTCTCTTTTTTCAATGTGAATAGGAATTTATGTCGGTGTGTTTGGATAAAGGATTTCAAGCTAGGGAGCATGAAGGTGGAGTAAGAAGAGAGGATTTGGAGGATGTTAAGATTAGAAGTTGATGGAGGATTTCAAATTTCCACATTAGGAGGATCAATTTTAAATCTTCCGTCAACCTCTAATTTCGACACTCAACAATTCCTCTCTTCTCACCCTACCTCAATGCTCCCTACATTCGAGACTCGAGAGGCTTGAAATGCTTCCAATTCCTCGGAATTTAAAATCGCTTATCCAAGCACATTGCTTAAATTTATCAAAGATGTAGGTTTGTGCTTCTTTTTATTGTATCGATCTCCAAAAAGTTAATGTAATTTCTCATGTTTGTTCAGGTCCAGGATTCTATTCCTTTTTCAATAGGACTTTCATCAAATGAAGGTCCAATTTGTGCAGCAGGATCAAATGGTGTACTTTTCCCGGAAGGCCAGCCCATTCCAAGTATTAAAGTCATAACATTTCAGCGAACGAATTTGTTCCATTTGGAAGCCTTCTACAGTAATCAAAATGAACTACCACTTGGGACATCTCATAAAATTAGTTGCTTCACAGTACGCCTACTTTAGAACATTCAGCTAATTTGAAACAGTTAAAATTATCTTATGCACATCTTGTTATATGGTTTATACTTTTCTCCTTCCATGCTTATTCATATCAGTTATTACCCTCCCTCTCCCTCTCCTATCTTTGTTTTCCGTTCTTTCATGCAAGGCATGCAGTATGGCTTCTGTGCAAGCCCTTTTATCTTCTTAAATATACTTTCTGTGTATTCAATTATTCATATAGAGTATTGCCAAGGAACAACTCTTTTAAAAGTTTAAGCTATTAGGGGATGCTGATGAATGGTTTTAGGTAAAAAGAGGAAGAAAAGACAATAGACACTGAAGAATAGAATAATAGATTGATATGGTGCATAATGATGTGATACAAAACGGCCCTATTTGTACTAATAATTAGGTTAAGTACTAGTGTAGTACCAATAGTAAAACTCCAAGCTGACTAATAAAATAAGACTACTAACCCTTATTAATAAAAAAACAAATCAGCAAATATAGTGAAAAAGGAAATAACTCCTAAGACTGCCTCCTTAATTAGATAACTAATTGATTCCCCAATATATTCTAAAAATCTTCTACGATAATCTAAAGATGTTATAAGTAGGGGTGACAAATGGATTAAGTGAATTAGTTCCAGATTGAATGATATTGGATGGATAAAAAATAAACTATAAATCCATTTAAATTCAATTAAAAAAATTATAATAACCATCAAACTCTTATATAACCCAATTTTAGGGTTTGATGTTTGCCAAAATAATAATATAATGGTTAAATATCCAATCTATCTGTTAATCTGTTATAATGGATCTAATTGATGGATATCCGGTCCATCTATTCTGACATTCTAGTTAGTATACTCATAGTTCCACTTAAAATTTGGGTTGCTAGATATTTAATCATTATCACAATCAATGGCTTTCTCTTTTGAGCTGTTAGTTGTATAGTATTCCGTTATCTAAAAGATGTTATACATTCATATATGCAGGCATTTCCCTATTTTTTGCCTGTTTCCTATTAGTTATAGGCATCATCAAATAAGAAAATTTACTTTCAAAGGATCAGTATCCAATGCAATGTACACCTCGGCAACCCATTTCTCACTGAGAGATAGACCTCATTAACAAATCGCCTGTGACTATTGATTGTTCTGACATTAAAGGAAGCCATTGTCATAAAACTAATTAGGCATTTAGGCATCACATCACAAGAGTCAAATTTAGCTTTCTCTGGATGTGCTTGTACTTGACTCACTAATTTATTGTGTTAGGAGATATAAGAAGTATATGTGGTAGATTAAAAACCATTCCTTGTGCTAGTGATTCGGCGTGCATTATTTTTGCTGCATTGCCACACCTTGTTATATGCTTATGCATTTTTTCACTACTTTTCAGATTGGTCCTTTCCATGGATCCCATGATAATAAGGCGAGAGTCAAAGTAAGAGTTCGACTAAATTTGCATGGCATTGTCATAATTGAATCAGCTACAGTAAGTAGAAGCCTTGTTTTATCTTTTCAGTTGTGTTATTGGTTTCTTGAGATATTTTTCCATGCACATAAACCTTTTTATGGTTCAGTTGATCAAGGATCATATGGATGACTCAGTTAAAAAGGACGATTATCATTCAAATTTTGATCCAATGGATATTGATTCTAATTCTGAGACAGCTGCCAATGGCGTCGAAGATAGTATCAATAAGCGTGTTTCTCCACATGGTTCTGTAAGTACTATCAGTCTCATGTTTCCCCCTTTATCTATCTCACCTTGTTTGTTCGTATTTTTTTTCACCCGAAGCACATGGTTTTCGGATAAGCCGAAGTAAGCCAGAGTATATGGAGTGGAAATTTAGCAAAAGGCGCAAAAGCCCTACCCTAGAGGTGAAGATTGAAGAGCATGTCATAGCACAAGTCCCAAGCTTTAAAAACCTTGGGTCTATCATACAACATATACGGAAATAGAAGGAGATGTAAACCATAGGATTCAAGCTGGGTGGATGAAATGGAGGAGTGCTTCGGGTGTGTCATGTGATAGAAAGGTGCCACTCAAACTTAAAGGGAAGTTTTACCGCATTGCTATAAAGCCGATAATAATGTTGTATGGGACCAAATGTTGTGCAGCAAAATGCCAACAAGAGAATAAACTTCATGTAGCAGAGATGAGGATGTTGCGGTGGATGAGTGGATTAGGAATGAGAGTTTTCGAGAAAGAGTCTAGGTTGCACCTATTGCAGAAAAGATAGTTGAATCCTGTCTTAAGTGGTTTGGGCATGTGTGGAGGATACCAGTAAAAGCCCTGGTTCGGAGAGTAGATCAATTGGATGATGCTCCATGTGCTAGAGGCAGAGGAAGGGCAAGAAAAACCATAGGCGAAACAATTATGAAGAATATGGAGATAAATGTTTTATCAATGAACATGATTTATGATAGACCTTAAGGCTTTAAGCATGTAAAATATTTTAGCTAAATTTTAAGATGCAATTGTTTGTGATGATGAATTCTATAACATATACGACATGATTGGTTTTCATAATCTCCCCAATAAAGTATCTGTACGTTTTTTTTAATCTTGCGGAGGTTGTTATGATTGCTGATATGATTCTTATAGGTGTTTGGAGTAAATGAATTTTTTTTACTATCATGCCTTTTTACAGGCTGATGATACAAGTACAGATAAAGCAAACAGAAGGCTTGATGTGCCAGTGAGTGAGAATATCTATGGTGGAATGACAGAGGCTGAGATCTTCGAAGCTCGTGAAAAAGAATTCCAGTTGGCCCAACAAGACAGAATCGTGGAGCTAACCAAAGACAAGAAAAATAGCTTGGAATCTTATGTCTATGAGATGAGGAATAAGGTACAGGTTCAGTATCTCAATTTGATGTAGACATGACTGTTTTCTTTAATTCAGGATGCTTGGTTCATGCAGTCACACACTAAACTTCTGCTTCATGCCTTAAATGGATAGTTTTGGCTGTTGGATGATCTTGTATTTTTTATTTTTTCTTTTAAAACTAAGATGCTCCTTTTTAAAGAACCAGAGCTTGAACTCTTTCTGTGTTAATGGGAAAGTATCCAGTGTATCAAATGAGAAACTTTGTTGTTTAGTTACTCAAGAATTGGTTTCATTGACTTATGGACTTTCTGTCACGACTCGTTAGTAATTGTAAAGCTGAAAATAAGATGCTCTGCCGTTATACTTTGAAATCTTATTTGCAGTGTCTGAAATTTTAATTCTTTAAACTTGATTTTATAAAGGCTTTTGAAGTATTTTTTTTTATATTTTGGGTTCTACTTTTCTGGATGAACTGGCATCTAAATTTATTTGCATACGTGAATAGCTCTTCAACACATATAGGAGCTTTGCAAGTGACCAAGAGAGGGATGATATTTCTAGGAGCCTGCAAGAAACTGAGGAGTGGCTTTATGAGGATGGTGACGATGAATCTGAACTTGCTTATTCTTCAAAACTGGAAGATCTGAAAAAGGTTAATTTTTTTCTTTTCTAATCTTTCCCTTGCCATACATCTTGTTTACATTCTCTGCATGCCTATAGCTGATGGATCCAATTGAGAATCGGTATAAAGATGATGAAGGAAGAGCTCAAGCTACAAGAGATTTGTTAAAGTGCATTTCCGAGCATCACACATTTGCAGATTCACTTCCACCGCAGAATAAAGAACTGGTAAGATAACAAATAAGCATATTAGTATTTATAGCGATGATGCTGATCGAGATCAGCTTTCAAGTGATCACTTTCTTTTTTCAGATCATCAATGAGTGCAATAAAGCAGAGCAATGGCTAAAAGAGAAGATGCAGCAACAAGAATCTTTTCCTAAGAACGCCGACCCAATCTTATGGTCAAGTGATATTAAGAACAAGGCCGAGGATTTAAACTTGTATGATGCTTGTCCTTTCTGTTTCCCTTTTCAGAATTGTGTAACTAAGAGTCCGTGGACACAAATAAAACCGAAGGGTCTGGGGAAAAACTATTCAAACAATCATAGTATGTTAGGCAGTTAAATTAAATATAATGTTTGTGTTATAATATATGATATCAATTGATTTGGCTGGGAACATTTTCTTGTGATCATTGAATTTGATCTGAATTATGCACTAGCTTGCGCATAACATTGTATATATGCTCTAATGAACGTGTTTGTCATTCTCCCTTGATTTTATGTCAGCATTAATTGATGTTTTATTTTGATGAATTTCAGAATATGCCAACGGATAATGCGATCCAGGGGTTCTTCAATTCCAGAAGACAATGGCGAAGACAAGCAAGATACTTCAAATCATCCACGTTGATGTGGTGACTCGTCATGAACTATAAACCCACGTTTTCATTACTGATATATCCCCTTAACACAGAATTTTTTTTCCTTGCATTTCTATTTTTTCCCCCTCATTTCTATTTTTTAAACTCAATGCTAAACTATGCCCGAAGCTCCAACTCTCGTATATATGATAATCATCAACATTTCCACCTTGAATGAATTGAGCCCCTTCCTTGACCTGTGCTTATCGGTTCAGACCCTGAGTCGAGATATTAGGAGCAACCAAAGCTTCCGCCTATACCCGACCTATCTTCAGCCCATATCTGACTCAACTCAAAAGGTGATATCCTTGAATTTCTTGCATGGTTTGGCTGTATGTGGACTCAGCAAGTGGTGTGCATGAGATAAGTCTCTGATGACGAGGCTCATCACCCAAAACCATTCAATATCCTCCAACACCTCCTTTGTCAAATTATTGCCTTTGCCTATAAATGAGTGTGGAGGGATTGTGAAGCTTCTTAGCATTATTAGTTCAGTAACACAGAAATTTCAATCACAAATTCAAAATCATTGAAGGACCTCTTGAAGTGCATTAGTTTTTTGTTTTTTGGTGCAAAGTTGTTGGCTGGGTTTTGGTAAGTAAAACCAATTATAACTCATTTCTTTCAATTCTATTGTAAACATAAGATAACTTATGGTTGATTCTAATAGTTGGTATGATTGTTTCTTGCAAAATCATCATGATCAAGTAAAGTGAAAAGGGTGAAAAATAAGTTTTTCCAAGTGTGGTAGTTGCTGTTCAACTTGAGTTGGATCTTGAAATCCCTCAATCCTTAACTTGTATTATTAGTAACTTCATTCTCAGGTATAGGAGAAGTTATTCATATCATTAGAATAATAATTTATAACTCAGAATAATAATTTATAACTCAAAGTATAGTCTAAGCTTCGATGAAGCTTAAGAGACAATTATGTGCATTGTGGTGTGATTAATTGACCTGGAGGTCAAAACATGCCATAGTAAGTATTTGGGAAAGTTTTCATTGAGTTATATTTGGTCTATAGATGTATGAATCGATACCACACTCTTTAAATCTAGGTAATAACACATTCATTTTCCATCAACATTGCTATTAGGAGAATCTATCCTTTGAGCAACTTGGCTAAGACTAGACTCTCACCAGCCTCTAATAATACCTCACTCATTTCAAAACCTACCAATTTGAAAAATAACCACAACATTGGCCATCAAATAGGATTGATTGACCTATTATTTGTGATATAAAGTGGTAGTGGTTGACGTAGCATAAGAAAGTGTGGAACTCATCCCATAGACTTCAAACATCAGTTGGTTCACAAAAAATTTTAATAGTTGCAAACAATTTCCATCAAGAGCGGTGTTTGTAGATTAGATGCTTCTATTAAGCATTCTTGATTAATGTTGTCACGCTAAAAATGGCCAAATTGTTGAGCTGATTTCTTGAATTTTTGATTTTGTATTTCATTCACCGTATGTATTCCCAACATGCCGATCTTTGTAACATTCGCCATTTTTTCACTCTAGGAATTATATATTTTTATATAATCAAATTCTATTCAGTTAATGTTATAAATGATTATGTGATTTTATAAAAATGAATTATTATTATTATGCTACGAGATTGCATAAGTATGTATGATTAAAGTTACTTTCAATAAGGAAGTATATGGTTTTAACATTTGAGGTAAAATAAGTACATTGGTTAATCAAATTGAAAATGTGAAATTTTGACTGAAATAATCGGTTATTATCCAAAGTTTTTGGTCAAGATAATCGGTAATCTGAGTTGTTTGATTGCCAATTATGGAGCTTTTCATGTGCACACAATGATTGTTATTCACGGTCTTCAGATGTGTCACCATCGTTTGCCAAAGATTAAGTCATCCAAAGATTAAAATGGCATCACGTTAGTTATTCTGTCCATAAATCCGTCAATGAATCCGTTAAGTGTCACGTGACGCATTCTCATTGGCTATGTCTCTCAACACATTTACACATGGAACCACAAAATTATTCCTCCTTTGAATTTTTAACCATGGAATATATCCAACGGTCTAGATTTTAAGATAAAAAATAAATTAAATAAATAAAAATTCATTCCATTCAATTTTAACCATTAGATATATTCAACGGTCTAAATTTTAAGTAAAAAAAAAAACTTTTTCTCATTTTCAACCTCCCATCATCCCCTCACCACCAACCTCTCTCTCCCTCTCCCATAGCCAAAACCTTCACCACATACCATCGCCAGTCAAAACCCTAATTCCTCTTCCATTTCAATAGCCATCGCAAACCATAGCCCACCGACCACCAGCCATGAACCACCCCGCCATAAGACCACTGCCACCAATCTCTCTCTCTCTCTCTCTCTCTCTCTCTCTCTCTCTCTCTCTCTCTCTCACTCAATTTCTCCGCTCCTCTATGTTACTCCTTAATCACGAACCATTGGTCTAGGGTACAAGGTTGGGGTAGAAGGGTGAGGGAGAGAATGGGTGGCGACCGGTGGTGAGAGTGGGAGGAGGCGGCAGCGACGACAATGGTGTGGTAGTGAGGGGGTGAGGGGAGGTTGAAGATGGAGAGGTTATTATTTTTTTTTTACTTAAAATCTAAACTGTTGGATATATCCAACGGTTAACAATTCAAAGGAGGAATAATCATGTGGTTTCATGTGTAAATGTGTTGAGAGAAATAGCCAATAAAAATGCATCACATGACACTTAACAAATTCACTGACGGATTTATGGACGGAAGGACTAACATAATGTCATTTTGATCTTAGGGGGACTTATTTGATTTAAAAAATCTTTTGGGGATTAAGTTGATATCAGGTGTATCTTTGGGGGACCTAATAGACCATTAATTGTAAACAATGTTATCATCTCTCATACAAATAGATAAAACATTGAGTTCATACTGACATACGTTGGAGCCGTAGCCCCCTCAAGGCCAAAGCACTACACAACAATAAGCCTAGGTAAAGAGACATTTCCTTCAATCATCACCTAAGGCCTTTCTATCGTATTACAGTAGCTTGCCCCAAACCCGTAACACCACAATTTAAATAGTAAGGATAAAAATAATTTCTTGAAAATATGGTGTAGCAAAGATAAAAACTTAACTTTCAATAAAAAAATTTGAGACTGAAATTTTCCAAAAATTCATTCAAACTTTTTGGGGTTACATTTGGACATAATAAAATAAATGTAGTACATAACTCTTTCTTTCGTTTCTCCACTAGAATAGATAATTGTTTCATCATGAAGCAAATTCTGTGATTCTCTTCTTTAAACTTAACAAACAAAATGGGATAAGGATTATACCGTTATCGAAATAGTAATCAAATTAATTAAAAGTAAACAAACACAACTAACATAACAATATGCAAAATGATGTATGCCAACACAAGTGTTTTATACAATCAATTAATCATTTTTTATTATTTTGTATGCAATGTATGTTTGTTCTTACATCCAATCACTGAATTCCAAATCTAATCTCTAGATTCCATTTTAGTTTTATATCCGTTCCCAAGATTTTATGGTTTTATCACCATCATTATTTCACAATATCACACACAACACTCACGCTCTGGGAAACACAGTCGGGAGTAAACATTTCACAACCAATGTATGCCTTAAATATTAAGTCCATCTCAGACCCAATACAACCCATCTCAAGCTTGGCTTTTACCGAAACCATCCTTAACCGAACTCGAAATGTCCAAGAGTCCAATATAATTGTCGTAGTTACTACAAAACTATCTCAGACTAGGTTAGTTAGACCCGCCTTTTTTTGAGAATATTCTACCCACAAACAATTTCCAGTGGTTGTTTGACGAATCATCGTCATAAACCTAGCCCCTATACAATTCTCAATCAGGCTTATAACCCTCAAGCAAATCTTTTCTCATTCCGTACCCTCCTAACTCCTTGTATGATGTATGATTGATTCATTATCTTGATTGAACATCGGCTATTGGTGAAATATGATCTCATATGTTTAAAATTATAAGCATACATTTCATATGCTTAAATTCTCAGCATTTGTCTCATGCTTAGACTCATTTCACCAATGTTCGATTTCAATAATAATGTCATATTCTTTTCTTTTATCCAATCATCCAATACAAAATAGGTGTTAAAAATTCCAATATAAATCAATTATCATTATTTTAATAACAGATACGAAAATCGGCCATCAAAGTATATTAACCCGTTAAATAGCTTCTAAAATATTCAAAACTTGAAAACTTTACCAGTGAACCGACTAATTTAAATCAATAATTGATTATTCAAACTATTTAAAAAAACCTGGGTTTTGTATTTGCAATTCCAATACCAATACATTCCAAATACTCGTTACGATATTTTCAGAACCTTAAACAAATTCATCATGCGTAATATCATATATAAATTCTTCTAAGAAACAATCTCATATTATTTCAAGCCAATCTATATAATACAAACATCAAAGTACCAATTTACAACAATCTACCATATCATACTTTGATTCAAAACAAATCTAAACATATAATTTATTTTAAAATTACATATATACGAAATCTAACATATTCAACTCATTACCATGAGGTAAGTTGATCTCCATATCAAATTACCTTGGCTACACTTCTAATCATTTAATAACTATTCTAATGGTATGGTAACTTCTACCTTACTTGTAATCAAGAGTAGAAACTATAAACTTTGAGAAAGAACCTTGAATTGCTACTACAATCAACCAAGCAACTAGGGTTCTTCACCTTGAAATTTAGCTTGGAAATTGTGACACCCTCAAAATAACCCAAGTAATTAATACAATAAAAACGCTATTACTTGAGAATATATGGACTTGTTTAATATTAGAAGATACTGGATTCAAAATTTTTCCTTCTTTTTTTCTAAAGAGTCGGGTGCACAAACCAAAATATAGGATATTTGCAGAATAATTTACGAATTACTTTTAAAAATCGAATTCGACATTTTGCTCAAAAACTAGTTTCACAAATCTTAGATAGCATTCTCTTGGAAGATAGGATGTATTATATTTCATATAACGGAACTTAAGTAATGCCATCCAGTTTCATTTCAAAATGCCATAGCCGAATTCTTTTCAAATCAATATCAGAGTAAACGGAAATAAATGGACTATGTAATAAACCATAATATAAGCATAGATTTTATATATATCAAAAGGTACGTAATACATAGTCCGGCTGTAAAGATCTCCAAAATCCCAATACAAGTCCACAAGGCTATGTGTATATATGTACATCAAAATAGACCATGACTCAAGAGTTTTCAAAAGGAATTCCCACAATATATAAAACTCCAAAGCTGGTCTCATAGCACTGGTAGCAGTAGTAGTAGTAGTAGAAGTCTCCAAGAAGTAGCAGCAATCATCATCCAACATCATCAGCAGCAAATCTCCTCCACAACATCCATCACACCGGATCCCGGATCCTCATCATTTATCTTATGCATGTACCTAGGGATTATCGTTCCTCCCTTGACTCCTAGTAAAATGAACGACAGGCTCGCCTCCGCTCTCGTCTTCGGCAGGATCCTCCTCGATCTTATTTGAAGGAGTAGGAACCCTACCACTGGGTACAAGGTCTGATGAAGACGTGACCTTAATAGGACTCCTTGAAATAGATGGGGAAGTCTCCTCTCGAACGACTCTAGAAGTAAAAGGGTGTGAGCGGGTAGATCAGAATTTAAAACTGTGATACATGCGAGCTGGTCGAGTGGGAGGTGATCCATAGTAAGTATAAAAAGGTGGTGCATGCATAATGTATATGATGGGAATCCTAAACCTACGAGGACGGAACCGAATCAGTGGGTTAGGGTGATAAAAGGTAATCTCTTCCTCCCACTCATACACCACTCGGAGATCCTCGTAGATCCATATGCCACTAAGAAGTGGTCGGATCTCGATGCAAGCGATGTGACGTGACATCACCTACAAGGGCATAGGGGTAAGCAATTCTATACACATAATCAATAGAGCATAAATGTTTAAGCAACATAATTATGCACATATAACCCCAGATCAGTTAATAGCCACATCTAACACCTAAAGCAACTAAGATATTCATAATCATTGCTAATATCAAACCTTAACTCAATTAAGGATAAGTGGCATGATGTATGACATTCTCCATTTTCTGAGATTCTCCATCTAATGTCCTCACAGACGTCAATCCAATACAACAGTGAATTCCCAGATCACGAATACGTTATCAGAACGTATGGCATACTAGCTCGAAAGTGATAAAAACGTCACACTATCTGGTGAACGTCACGTCGCCAAAGACGTAAACCTATCACTTCTCAACATACAACGAGTGTGATAAACAACATCACCACATATGATGAACGTCAGGTCGCCAAAACGTAAACTGCAACATCCCTAAATTTATTCCCAAACATATTTAGTGTGGTAATAGGCTTAGAGTGAAGAGGGATGGGTATGCTAGGTTAATATTAGGAATTTAGAAGTGTTATTACAGAATTAGAGCATATGAATTAAGGAAGTTAAGAGTAGAAGATCCCTAGCTCTAAACCCAAATTCCACCGTTGGATGTAAAGATAAGTGTCTTAGGAAGCTTGCCTCAAAACTTGAGCAAGATCCGACGGTTAACGAAGAAGTTATGACGATTTGAAGTGCATAGGAAATAGTGGACTGAACCAGTTAATCGATTAAGCTGGAGCTTAATCGATTAAGCTGGAGATTAATCGATTAAGGCCAGAAAGTTGAATTTTGGCCAAATTACATGGGTTAATCGATTAACCACCCAGTTAATCGATTAACCACTGCTGAATCAGACATAAAACACGAATTTTAAGTGTTGTTCTTCATTTTCCTCTTCTCCCATTCTCGAAGCTCTCTTCTTCTCTCTTCCCCAATCCTTCTCCAATGTCAAAGTAACACCAAATCAAACCAAATTAACACCCCATAATCATTCCCCATCAACTCCCCATGATTTTTGTAACACCCCAAAATTTTAATCCCTGATTAATGAAATGTTAATTATAAAGTTTATTATAATTAATTATTCCCATTCTTAATCTTCGATTAAAATCTGTATTTATGTATTTAGGGAATGTGTGTGAATTTATTTATTAAGTATATGTAACACCCTTATTTTATATACAAAATAATAAGTAAAAATATATAATCAAAATGTTGTAATTAAAAATTCCTTTTCACAAATCAAGTTTACAAAAACTTTGGGCATCCATTTACAATATAGTAGCACCCAAAATAAAGTTTCCTTCTTTCCCGATCTCTCGCTGCGCACTCTGATCCACAAGCTCCTTAACAATCACCTAAAATGTTAACCACATAAGGGTGAGACCTTTTCACAACACAGTGAATCAGAGGATAATATAAAGCTCATAATATAAACTCAAGAATAACAATCAAATCAAGTTAGGGATCAACCAATTCATCATCTTCCCAATTCCTTTATACATCTCCTTTTTATCCATTTTCCATTATTTATTTTCTTTTCCTTAATCCTTTCCAGTACTCTTACGTTACCATTTTCCATTCTTATTTCCTTTTCCATTAATTCCTTTTCCATTGTGTGTAACCTCAAGCAGAGATCTACACCTTATCATTGTGTGTAACCCCAAACAGAGATCTACACACAGTGTATGCAACCACAAACAGTGATCTACATACACCCCATCTCATTTATGTAACCTCAAACAGAGATCTACATAAACTTCCCTTTTTACTTTTTACCTTTCCATTATTCATTTTCCATTAATGTGTGTAACCCCAAACAGAGATCTACACACATAGTGTAAGCAACCACAGACAGTGATCTGCAAACACTTCCCTTTTTACCGTACACCACTAGGATTTGGATACCCGCTAGGTAATTGGCACACCTGTCTAGGGACTTGGAACACCTGCCCAGGACTTTACACCCATCCAGACCATAACCTGTAGGACTATGTACTTTTACCATTCCATTTATTTAATCAAATTATTGGTGTGGAAAACTGATCCTGTGAGTCACCCGGCGCCTACAGGGCGGTTTGGCCTGATGGGTAATTGGCCTGGCAGGCAATTGGCCCTAACAGGTAATTGGAACACCTAGCCGGGTACCTAGTGTTTCGGGCCCCACTGATCAGTTTCCACTTTAGTTACCTTTACCATTATTAATCAATCAACAGACCAGTCCATTAATTACAACCATCAACAAAATTCCAATAATAATCACAATATGCATAAATATAAACCATTCTAATCATTATAGTCCACAATCCAAAGTCCCAGCAACATTCACATAACATTATAGTACAAATAATTATCAACCTTCGCATATAGTCTCACGTTCAAATTTCAGTCTATTTAGTTACCATTCACAAATCCATGAATAACAGTTATATCACCGAGTATTCGCATTTATTTCCACATTTAGCATTTCACTTCCGTAACCTTATTCTATCATCATTAACGCTTAGCCCTTATAGCCCTTATAACATTTTCCTTTATTATCATAAAATCCAATTCATAACCTTTAATAAAAACACCCCTTCTATAATTATTAATTCCATTGCATTTTCTTTCTTTTTTTTTTCTCGTTCCCATTATCTTTCCCATTATAATTAGACATTCACATCACCCACTATCCACCATCAAAACAAAAAAACACATACAACCTTTAAAATTCACATATATCCACAAATCAGTCTACATACTCAGGTATGTCTCAGAGTACTTAAAATAAATCATCTCCCTAGGGTTCTTCACTTCCTACTTTAATAATATACAAAAGGGTTAAACATAAACAGTTTCCATAAACAAAATTAGCCAATATACACCCATTACCCCTAATCACCTCTTAATCCATCACCCACAACTCAACTTAACTATTAAACTCAAATTCTATTATAGACTCTAACTATCCCTAACTCAAAATGTGAAAAAGAGACTCCCCTTATCTTGGAAATCCTAGCAATAACGATAGAGCCACGTTTACATCCGCGACTTGCTCCATGGTCAAGGTCAATAACGTGTTGAATCTAAATAGGGACATATGATAAAACTAATTATAACATTAAAAATATATCAAATAAACTCATTTTTGTCAAAACAATAAATATATATCATTATACAATAAAAATATATCACTTTTCTCTAGAACATCTCTTTATTTGAAAATATAGGGATAATAAAAATATTGACGGATCGTAAAATAAATTATATAGATAAGTAGAGGGAGTTGAGAAGATTATATACCTAAGAAGAATTTGAGATTGGACGGTTGGATCTTGAGTTATTTGACTGGAAAAATAAGGGAAAACCAAATTTCCCTTCGGTGTTGCGTTTCTTCTTCTCTCTCGGCGGCTCTCTTTCTCTCTCATTCAATACTCCTTCTTTCTTTCTTTTCTATTGTTACGTTCTCTCTCTGACTAGTGGCTTTAAGCCACAAGTAAAGCCACAACTTCCTTTTTCTTTTTTTTTGTTTTAAAAGTAGTGGCTGGGCGGTGGGGCTATTATGGGTAGCTTTAGGAAATAATAATATATTTTTATGTATATTTGTGGGTCAATGTGTGTAGGTATTTTGGATTATAACTAAAAGTTGGATGATACTAATAATAAAATACGTTTAGGTAAAACAATATTGTATTTTTTAATTACTCAAAACTGATTGAAAAATAATAAAGTTATTGGTCCTTCCAGATAGCTATTGCGTAAGAAAAATTATCGAAATTCAAAAGCAAATATATTTTCTAAATCTTGATATTAAACTTGATAATATATAATATTTAAAATTTTGAAGTAGAAAATTATTATATATAATTTAAACCGGTAATATATTAAATCAGTTCAGAAGCTAAAAATAAAACAGTCTCTGAACGCTATGAAAATTTACAGGGACGCTCAAAATATTGAGTTAAACATATTTTTCTAAAGAAACTATTTATAAAAATGCCTCTAAGGCTTGCCACTTGAGCTCCCTGTCAAAATGTTAATTAAACTAAATAAAAGTACTACTTTATTTTTGGAAAGCGTATGATAATAAATTTATACTTGTTTTGACTAGAAAACATATTTCAAATATAATGATGAAATCATAATTTTATTCCGAGACTCAAATCTTGAAAACATCATATTAAATCATTTAATTATTTTACTAAAAGTATTAAAAAATAGCGGGATGTTACAATCTCCCCCACTTACGTGAATTTCGTCCCCGAAATTCCGTTCAATTCTTTCAATGGAGAACCATCCCAAACGCAAGGTCTTCCGGCTACGACACTCACTTCTTTTTTTTTTTGTTCCACTCCCCCACTTGAAATTGACATACTACCTTGCATTAGTACGTCACTGAACTCTTGCACTCAATGAAGAATACAAGTTATGGTTCAATTTGGTTTGTTCGACCCGAAAAAGCTTTAAGGTTCACAAGGTTTACTCCTTTGATCGCCAAACATTTCAAGGGTCTTACTAGAAAGACTCTCAATTGGCCTTGGGTTTCTAAAATCAGGCACAATTCTGGAGATAGTGTGTAAGGTCATCTAGGTTTTCCCTGACATTTACACTTAACCTCTGAAAAGGGGTACTAGTCAGGCTGGTTTTTGCCTTCTATGTCTGATTGATTCTGTGCCATTTTAAGACTTCTAACGATATCGACCATTAATAAATGTAAAGATTGAGGCATCAGTCCCAATCTCACATCCATCAATAGTGACATCATTGTCAGATTTACAAATAGCACCGTCACTTAACAGCTGCCAGACCTAGAGACGCCTACTTTTATTCTTACACGCTATCTAAATGGCAGAATTAACATGGGTTTGATCATAATCTACCTAAAGACATACAACTTAGGTACTACTCTTAAGCCCTAATCAAACACATATATTGTTCAAGTAAGCATTTAGTACATACACATCATTCAAAATTCAAGCATGCACAACAACATTTCATATCAACACATGACTGCAAACACTAACCTGGACAATCCTACCTCCTCCTAACCTAATCCTGATCTCCCTGGATTAACCTAAGGTTCAGGCTTACATCTATATACACATTCTTAACAAGCAACACACATTCAAAACTAGTTTCATAAAGAGTTTAGAAAAATATGGTTTTCATGATTTATTCAACAACCCAAAATCAGAAAACCATATAATTGAAATTAAAAGGCACTTTTGAAAACAAAATTTGATTTCAATTTCAAAGGTCATAAAAGTTTTTACAAGTTGGGTCCCTTCATATAGAAGAACATCATGGTAAATTTTCAGGTTACTCGGAGTTCATTAGGTTCAGCTTTAGTTTTACAACCGCTTTGTCCAAACATAAAAAAATAGCAAGAGCTGAATCTAAATTAGATTTCTTTAAAGGTGGTAAACAAACTCCAAAGAACCTCAAAATTTAAAGGGACTAAACAAAAACTCAGCCTCAAAGGTTGTGTAAGGTTTTCAAACCGATTCGGAGCACGTTAGACTTGATTTTACCCTTCGTTCACAGTACATGAAAACACTGTAACTGTCAGGTCTAATTGCTAAAGAAAATATAGCATTTATTTAAAATGCTAACTTGCTCCAAGCAGTTTGAAATTCCATTTAAAAACTTTAGTTCAACCTTAAAAGGCTCACATACAATTTCCCAAATCATTTTGTCAATCTCAAGCCCAAAAACTCAGTTTTCCATTTTATGTAAAATTCCTGATTTCCCAACAAGCACTTCACTACAAACACATACATTTTTAAAACCTTTGGTTTGAAAAATCACTAGGTATGAGAATTTAAAAATTTAGGAAGAAGATCCCATACTAGTGGAACACTAAAAAAACAGTGATGCATTAAAACAAAATTCTTTGCAATTTAGGTTCCTCTCTTGACGAGGAAACAATTTGTTTCCTTTGAAAATTCAATAAAACTTTTAAATCATGCACCTCACCATGAAGAGCTATCTCCATCTAATTTCGTAAGAACCTAGATGAAGGAGTGAAAGATCACTCAAAATTGGTAAACTCAAAGGAAAAGGAATATACCTTGTTCTTGGAAAAATTTAGTTTAGTTCATCTTCAAAAGTTGAAACAATTACATTCTCTTTTGACTTCAAGTTTGAAAGTTGAGTTTTTATTCCGAATTGATTTGAGTTGCATAAGAAGGGTTCCTATTTGATCGATGTGTGACTTGGTTACAAAATTCACTACTCGATCACTTAGAAACCCTTGTTTTTCTTACTATTTCTTGAAAATTTGTCATGCAACCTCACGATCCATTTGGAATGATTGTGGTTCGGTGCAAGCTTTTGAAATTCATTTTAAGCACTCACATAGTCAAACAAACTTAAATCATAACTCCCTTCACGAGCATCATACAAAATTCATTTTTCATATATTAATATAAAACACTCATATCAATCGAACATACACAAACATAATCAATTTCATCATGAACACAATTCCCAAAAACAACACTCTTAGTCAATGCTTAGTGAAGAATAGTTTGGAACTTTCCCACATAGGGGTGGAAATCGAAAAGCTCTTAGTTTCAAAATCGTTTGAAAACATTTTTCAAAAAGTTCAACTCGTCCCCACATAAGCATAGACCCTATATATGCAAGGCTACTGGCATCAATTTAAACTGAAATAATGCGAGAACCTTAGATTGAATTCCAACCCCCTTTCTCGATTTAAGAAACCTCTTTCCTTTTAGAAAATCTTATAGTTATACTCGGGGTTCAAATCCAACCAATAGGAACTCCATACTTATCTTTCGTTTAGTATTAAAGTCATCAGAATTAGATTAGCATGTGAAATCAACTACAAATTTAATACAAATGTTTTCGTTGTTTTTCACAGATCCTAATCTAGTCGATGTGAACTAACTCACTCAATTAGATTAGTATCAAGTCAATAAATCATTTTAATTTTCATGATTCCACTTCTACTTTCTTTCCAACTACTTTAACACTAAGCCATCCCTTGTGAAAACACATATCCGAGGACTTTTCGATTTGAATCCGAACCGCTTCCCCCAACGTGGACAAAAGTTACTTTTATAATTGCAATTTTAAATTATTATAGTTCGGCGATTCAAATCCGGTCGATCAGTACCTGTTTCCTTGTTTTCCCGATTGCTATCACGGTTACTTGAATTGAGATTAGCTACGGAATTCGACCATTATTTTAATTTAAACGTTGTTTTTGGTTCTCTTAGATACTAGTCTAATCGACATGAATTTAATCACTCGATTGGATTAGTATCCAAGATCATAACTTCTTTATTCCATGCGGTTCCATTTCTAATTCCTGTTCAATTACTTTGACACCAATTTACTGAACAACATACATTGAAACCACACACATTACACATAGCAAAACAGTCAAACATGAGAGGACTAACACAAAAGTTTCATACATAGAAAATTCAGTTACTAATTCACGATGATGCATAAGCTTCTAGATTTCGACAACGTCACCTCCCGATAAATGCAACACCGGATTGGCCAGTTCCGACACTACATTCCACCAGTGGTAATAGTCCTCGCCATCCAGTTTAAGTCTATGTACTTCGTTTTGATAAGTAGAATTTCCTTTGTAAAAACTTCAAGTTTTGATTAACTCAAAACTTAAAATTAATTCGCATACTTTAAGTTTCTTGTTTGCAATTTGGTAAACACTTACAATCCGCGATTCTTTGAATTCCTAAGGAATCCGCTTAGGTTCCAAAGAATTCCATCCTTGTCACTTGTAGGTATTTCCAATTTGCAAACATAAACTTACTCAATATCATTAAGCATTTACAATTTTCCCTTAAAAAGGGTCTCACCTTTAGAGGAGCAGTTCGAGATGAGAGTGTTCGCAGCGAGATCGGAACCACTTTCCCTCAGGTCGGAAGGAAGAAACTGCTCTGATATCATAAATGTAACACCCTTATTTTATATACAAAATAATAAGTGAAAATATATAATCAAAATGTTGTAATTAAAAATTCCTTTTCACAAATCAAGTTTACAAAAACTTTGGGCATCCATTTACAATATAGTAGCACCCAAAATAAAGTTTCCTTCTTTCCCGATCTCTCGCTGCGCACTCTGATCCACAAGCTCCTTAGCAATCACCTAAAATGTTAACCACATAAGGGTGAGACCTTTTCACAACACAATGAATCAGAGGATAATATAAAGCTCATAATATAAACTCAAGAATAACAATCAAATCAAGTTAGGGATCAACCAATTCATCATCTTCCCAATTCCTTTATACATCTCCTTTTTATCCATTTTCCATTATTTATTTTCTTTTCCTTAATCCTTTCCAGTACTCTTACGTTACCATTTTCCATTCTTATTTCCTTTTCCATTAATTCCTTTTCCATTGTGTGTAACCTCAAGCAGAGATCTACACCTTACCATTGTGTGTAACCCCAAACAGAGATCTACACACAGTGTATGCAACCACAAACAGTGATCTGCATACACCCCATCTCATTTATGTAACCTCAAACAGAGATCTACATAAACTTCCCTTTTTACTTTTTACCTTTCCATTATTCATTTTCCATTAATGTGTGTAACCCCAAACAGAGATCTACACACATAGTGTAAGCAACCACAGATAGTGATCTGCAAACACTTCCCTTTTTACCGTACACCACTAGGATTTGGATACCTGCTAGGTAATTGGCACACCTGTCTAGGGACTTGGAACACCTGCCCAGGACTTTACACCCATCCAGACCATAACCTGTAGGACTATGTACTTTTACCATTCCATTTATTTAATCAAATTATTGGTGTGGAAAACTGATCCTGTGGGTCACCCGGCGCCTACAGGGCGGTTTGGCCTGATGGGTAATTGGCCTGGCAGGCAATTGGCCCTAACAGGTAATTGGAACACCTAGCCGGGTACCTAGTGTTTCGGGTCCCACTGATCAGTTTTCACTTTAGTTACCTTTACCATTATTAATCAATCAACAGACCAGTCCATTAATTACAACCATCAACAAAATTCCAATAATAATCACAATATGCATAAATATAAACCATTCTAATCATTATAGTCCACAATCCAAAGTCCCAGCAACATTCACATAACATTATAGTACAAATAATTATCAACCTTCGCATATAGTCTCACATTCAAATTTCAGTCCATTTAGTTACCATTCACAAATTCATGAATAACAGTTATATCACCGAGTATTCGCATTTATTTCCACATTTAGCATTTCACTTCCGTAACCTTATTCTATCATCATTAACGCTTAGCCCTTATAGCCCTTATAACATTTTCCTTTATTATCATAAAATCCAATTCATAACCTTTAATAAAAACACCCCTTCTATAATTATTAATTCCATTGCATTTTCTTTCTTTTTTTTCTCGTTCCCATTATCTTTCCCATTATAATTAGACATTCACATCACCCACTATCCACCATCAAAACAAAATAACACATACAACCTTTAAAATTCACATATATCCACAAATCAGTCGACATACTCAGGTATGTCTCATAGTACTTAAAATAAATCATCTCCCTAGGGTTCTTCACTTCCTACTTTAATAATATACAAAAGGGTTAAACATAATCAGTTTCCATAATAACAAAATTAGCCAATATACACCCATTACCCCTAATCACCTCTTAATCCATCACCCACAACTCAACTTAACTATTAAACTCAAATTCTATTATAGACCCTAACTATCCCTAACTCAAAGTGTGGAAAAGAGACTCCCCTTACCTTAGAAATCCTAGCAATAACGATAGAGCCACGTTTACATCCGCGACTTACTCCATGGTCAAAGTCAATAACGTGTTGAATCTAAATAGGGACATATGATAAAACTAATTATAACATTAAAAATATATCAAATAAACTCATTTTTGTCAAAACAATAAATATATATATTATTATACAATAAAAATATATCACTTTTCTCTAGAACATCTCTTTATTTGAAAATATAGGGATAATAAAAATATTGACGGATCGTAAAATAAATTATATAGATAAGTAGAGGGAGTTGGGGAGATTATATACCTAAGAAGAATTTGAGATTGGACGATTGGATCTTGAGTTATTTGACTGGAAAAATAAGGGAAAACCAAATTTCCCTTCAATGTTGCGTTTCTTCTTCTCTCTCGCCGGCTCTCTTTCTCTCTCATTCAATACTCCTTCTTTCTTTCTTTTCTATTGTTACGTTCTCTCTCTGACTAGTGGCTTTAAGCCACAACTTCCTTTTTCTTTTTTTTTGTTTTAAAAGTAGTGGCTGTGCGGTGGGGCTATTATGGGTAGCTTTAGTAAATAATAATATATTTTTATGTATATTTGTGGGTCAATATATAGGTATTTTGGATTATAACTAAAAGTTGGATGATACTAATAATAAAATACGTTTAGGTAAAACAATATTGTATTTTGAATTACTCAAAACTGATTAAAAAATAATAAAGTTGCTGGTCCTTCCAGATAGCTATTGCGTAAGAAAAATTATCGAAATTCAAAAGTAAATATATTTTCTAAATCTTGATATTAAAGTTGATAATATATAATATTTAAAATTTTGAAGTAGAAAATTATTATATATAATTTAAACCGGTAATATATTAAACCAGTTCAGAAGCTAAAAATAAAACAGTCTCTGAACGCTATGAAAATTTACAGGGACGCTCAAAATATTGAGTTAAACATATTTTTCTAAAGAAACTATTTATAAAAATGCCTCTAAGGCTTGCCACTTGAGCTCCCTGTCAAAATGTTAATTAAACTAAATAAAAGTACTACTTTATTTTTGGAAAGCGTATGATAATAAATTTATACTTGTTTTGACTAGAAAACATATTTCAAATATAATGATGAAATCATAATTTTATTCCGAGACTCAAATCTTGAAAACATCATATTAAATCATTTAATTATTTTACTAAAAGTATTAAAAGATAGTGGGATGTTACAGTATAAGTATACATAAAATAAATATTTTGCATATTAGTCCCTGATTTGGAACCTAGAGGTAATTATAGGAATGATTTTGGAGGGAAAATAAATAAAATTATTATTTTTCAAAAATGACCAAAATACTCGAGTATTTCTGAAAAGACTCGAGTGTTCTGGTCAGAGTTGCACGAGTTAGTGCGTTTGGTGAGTCACCACCACCGATTCCCTCCCTTTGCCACGAAAACACCTCTCAACCACGTCTCCCGTTGTCGTGTCGCCGTGCATGAGCTTCCTCCCTGTCTATATAAGCCAATCAAGCTCGAATTGTTGAGGCATTTGGTCAAATTCGAGTTTGTTATTCAAGTTAGGGTTCCTGAGTTGGAGCATTCGATTCTTCCTTTGTGTCTGGATTTGAGAAACAAATTATACACCAATACAAAGCTCACATCTCGAGCTTTGTATAGACACCAAATTCGTGAGCTGAGAGTGAGTGTGGTGGAAGAATTGAAGCTGGGAAGTTGGAATTGTTTCTGTTAAGCCTTTGTTTGGAGCTTGCTTGGAGTCTTGATTTTGGTAAGCTCATGAGTGCTCTGAGTCTCAATTCAGTTTCTATAGTTAGTAGAAGTTGCATAGAGTATAGAAATACTAATTTCCCCAATTTCTATCTCTGTTTCCTATGTCAACCAATTCCATTTTGGACCTCCACTCAAAACTGTCCTGCATGTGGTGCTTGAAGTGATTCTTGGTGTTGTGGAGCTATTCCTTTCAAGTTCTCTGTTGATTCACGTCTGTAAGGTAAGGGGAAGTCTTTCTATTCACTAGATAGAGTTTAAATTCCATGATTTTCATTAGAGAGCCACCAAGAGGCTCTAAGGGCTTAGATTGAATAAGAAATTTGGTTTGGAGACCAACTCATGCTCTATGGTTGTTTTGAGCAAGTTTCATATGATGCATGCAAGCTGTATTGAGCTTTATTTTACAAGTTTATTGAGTATTTTTCAATTTGATAAGTTAAGTTGAGAAATTGTAAGTTTTATGCATAAACTCTTGATTCTCTGTCAAATCTATTATTTGATGTGTTCTAAGTGTTTGAGCATGTTCAATATGTGTTATATGAACTCTGTTGATCATTGGATTGGACTAGAAATGGTTGGAATTGAAAATGGTATGTTAAAACCTAGTTTCCAGTCTATTCTGCAAGAAAAGACTCGAGTACTTGGCTTTATACTCGAGTAAAATTTTGGTAAAACAATGTATTTTGTGTTAGAACACTCGAGTACCAGGCCCAGAACTCGAGTATTAATTGATGCATGGGGACATTTTATGGCAAACCACTCGAGTAATACAGGAGTCATTCGAGTGTTCTGGAATTGATGAAGAACACTCGAGTACTCATGAATCACTGGAGTATTTTTATGAATCTGAAACCCAAATCCTCAGAAAGGCATGAACAACTCGAGTAACTGAGAACTACTCAAGTAATCTGGAAATAACTGAAGAACACTCGAGTATTCTGAGGAACACTCGAGTATTTTACCAGAATATTAAAAATACCATTTTTAATTCTGAATCATTGGTTAATACTTAAATGACAATAATCCACGTGATCTAGTAAATTTTCGTTTGGACGACGAGACGTTGCTCGGGTGGCACGTGGGGAATTATTAAAAGGAAAAACCACCAATTAATTCCTTTAAGTTAAGATAATGCATTCATTTTGGAGTCTGGATGATAGATCGTTTATCATGTTTTGATAACATGAGGAGGGCCTCTGGGAGTGCCAATTGACGGCTCGCTTGATGACACGTTATGGTTGACGACGTGGTCGGCTTAGTGGGATGCCGATATGGTTATACCGTTTGGATGACGGGACGTGCTCGGGTGGCATGGATTCCAAGCTTGTCGTGTACATTCTTGGTGAATGTACGAATGTTGTACACCTAGGAGTACAACGCACTGTTGAGTGCTGGATGAAGTAAAGGATGGACGTCAGAGAGTGTCATAGAATGATGAAGATAAGCTTGAGAGCTAAGTTCATACATCATGCCACTCATTTAATCTAAAGTTGATAAATGAAACTAGTATAAGCATCCTACTTGCATCCTATATCTGCTAAATGCTAAATGTGATTGTTGTTTATTGTTGCATGTATATACCTTCACATTGTACATACATTTATGCTCTATTGATTATGTGTATAGAATTGCTTACCCCTATGCCCTTGTAGGTGATGTCATGTTACATCCCTTGCATCTAGATCCGACCACTTCCTAGTGGCACATGGATCTACGAGGACCATCGCGCGGTGTTCGAGGGAGAGGTAGAGGTTACCTTCTACCACCCGAACCCACTGATTCGATTTCGTCCTCTTAGGTTTAGGATTCCCATCATATACACTATGCATGTACCCCTTTTTTACACATATCATGGACCACCTCCCACACGACCAGCTCGCTCTTATCACAGTTTCCGTTTTCGACCTACCCGCTCACACCCTTTTTCTTCGAGAGTCGTCCGCGAGGAGACTCCCCCTTCTTATCCGAGGAGCCCAGTTAGGGTCTCACCTTCTCCTGACCCGGTACCCAGTGGTAGGGTACCTACTCCATCGAATGAGATCGAGGAGGACCCCGTGGAGGACGAGAGCGGAGGTGAGCCAGTCGTTCATTCTACCGGGAGTCAGTGGAGGGACGATGATCCCTAGGTATGTGCGTATGGTACATGATGAGGATCAGGGGATCCGATGTGGGAATGCTGTGGAGGAGATACTGCTGCTGCTGTTGATGATGATGTTTACTTCTGCTACCTGGAGACTGCTACTACTACCACTGCTACTACTGTTGCGACCAGATCTATGTGACCACCTCTAGAGTTCATATTTTGATTTGTATATATTGTAGATATGCTCTTGAGAGCTCTAGGGTTATGGTTATATTTTGATATAGATCTGTTATGGACTTGTATGGGAATCTTGGAGACATGACTATTGGGACTATGTATTACATGACTTATATATATATATAACTTATGTTCATATTATAACTGTGCATAGTCCTACCATTTTCGCTCACTCTGATAAAGATTAATTAACGGATTCGGTTATGTTATTTAAACGGTATTAGTTCCGCGAAAGAAAGAATGGATATGCATCGCTAAATTTTACTATGTCAATACGTTTTCAAAAACACAGATGCTATCTGGATTGTGAAAAGGTTTTCTTAAGTTAGAAAATGCCGAATCCAACACAATGATTAGAACGACATAAATTATATTCTCCAAGAATTCCATGTTTTGGTTGTGCACCCGCCTTAAAAGAAAAATTTTATTTCTATATTTTTCCTAATGTTTACAAGTCCATATTTTATTCGATATAATAGATATAATTAGTATGTTAATTACTGGTTTAAGAGAACGATGTCACAATTTTCTATCAACAAAAACCCCAATTTCATTCTCAATCCCTCAAATCCCCAATTCCCAATTCAAAACCCTAACTCTCTCAATCTTCCTCATTGGGTTGGATAATCATCAAGGAAGCTAGGAATTGGTCATGGAGAAAGGGACTAGGGGTTTAAGAGTTTGTTCCAAGAGCTCGGTGGAGTGCTCTCTCTCTCTCTCTCTCCTTCCCCTCTTTTCTTCAAAAAGGTAAGGGGAGTCTCTTTTCCACACTTTGAGTTAGGGATAGTTAGGGTTTATAATAGGATTTGGGATTAATGATTGAGTTGGGTTGTGGGTAGGATATTATTGTTTATTTAGAGTTTGATTAGGAGTAATTAGCATATTATGGGTTGAATTTTTATATTATTGGAATATTTATATTAAATCCTGTTGTATGTCATTAAAGTAGGAAGTGAAGAACCCTAGGGAGAGGACTTATATTGTGGTACCCTGAGACATACCTGAGTATGTCGACTGATTGTATTGATTGTTAAACTAAACCATGTGATGAATGTGCGTATTTGTATCTAAATGCTAAATGAGTATAAATGTCAAGTATTATCAATTGTGAACAAAGGACATGGCTTATGAATTGAACTTGTGAATATAGGAAATGAAAGTAAAATGATTATGTGTAAAAAAAAGTAAAAGGTGATATATGTAAATTAAAATGAAGGGCAATCCAAAGGTTGGGCTATAAAAGAGAATACTATTTGGTATGATTGTGATAATTGAGAAAGGAAATGAATAAGGGAATTACATGAATGATTAGGTTTTGATTGTGTGTGGTTGTGATTAAATGTGTTATGATTGATTGAACAAGAAAGTGAATAATTCTTGGCCTCTGAATTGAGGCGCCAAATATTGAGAATATGGTATATATGTTGGCCTCTAACTTGAGGTGACGTTCCTTGAATTGTGATGAAATGTTTATAATGAGAATGATGATAAAGTGTTAACCTCTGACCTGAGGGACACAGAATGAAATAAAGTGAATGAGTGTTGACCTCTGAACTGAGGGACACAGAATGAAATAAAGTGAATGAGTGTTGACCTCTGACCTGAGGGACACAGAATGAAATAAGATAAATGGGTGTTGACCTCTGACCTGAGGGACACGAAATGAAATAAAGTGATTGAGTGTTGACCTCTGACCTGAGGGACACATAATTTAAATGAGGTGAAATATGAGGGCCTCTGTTTTGAGGTGATAAATGTGTTGAAATGAGTTTTGTGCATTGGCCTATGTTTTGAGGTGATGTATCTGAATAAAGAGAAAGTAAAAAGTATAAAGAGTAAAGAAATGGATTTGTGGAATGAATAGTGATTATGGAAATTTGAAAAGGAATTGAGAATATGGAAATTGAGGTATATGATTGCAATAGATGAATGTAGTGAATTTGTGGATCCATGACTTGACTTGATTGTTATTTCTTGAGTTACTGTTATGAGCTGCATACTATCCTCTGATTCACTGTGATTGTGAAAAGGTCTCACCCTTAGTGGTTAACATTTTAGGTGATTGCTAAGGAGCTTGTGGATCAGAGTGGCGCAGCGGAATACTGGAAAGAAGGAAACTATATGTTTGTGCTACTTGTATTGTAAATGGATGCCCAAATTTATTTGTAAACTTGAATTGGAAAAAGGAATTTTTAAGTACACTATTTTAATTATAAACTTTTACTTACTATTTTTGTATATAAGATAAGGGTGTTACATTTATGGTATCAGAGCAGTTCCTTCCTTCCGACCTGAGGGAAAGTGGTCCCGAACTCGCCGCGAACACTCTCATCTCGAGCTTCTCCTCTGAAGGTGAGACCCTTTTAAGTGGAAATTGTAAATGTTAAATGTTATTGAGTAAGTTTATGTTTGCAAATTGGAAATACCTACAAGTGACAAACTAAGAGAATGGAATTCTTTGGAGCCTAAGCGGATCCCTTAGGAATTCAAAGAATCGCGGATTGTAAGTGTTTACCAAATTGCAAACAAGAAACTTAAAGTATGCACATTAATTCTAAGTTTTGAGTTAATCAAAACTTGAAGTTTCTTACTAAGGAAATCTTTCTAATCAAAACGAGGTACATAAACTCTAACTAGATGGCGAGGGCTATTACCACTGATGGAATGTAGTGTCGGAACTGGCCAATCCGATGTTGCATTTATCGGGAGGTGACGTCGTCGAAAATATAGAAGCTTATGCACCATCGTGAATTAGTAACTGATTTCCTATGTATGAAACCTTAGTGTTGGTTATTTTATGTCTTGTTGCCTTGCTATGTACTTTTGTGTGTGATTTTCATGTTTGATTGTTGAGTAAATTGGTGTCAGAGTAATTGAACAGGGATTAGTAATGGAACCGCACGGAGTAAATAAATTATGATCTTGAATACTGATCCAATCGAGTGAATAAACTCATGTCGATTAGACTAGTATCTAAGAGAACCAAAAACAATGTTTAAATCAAATTAATGGTCGAATTCCATAGCTAATCTCAATTCAAGTAACTGTGATACCAATCGGGAAACAAGGAAAGAGTACTAATCGATCGGATTTAAACCGGAATCATGTCAATTTGAGTTATGAATAAAAACAAACTTTTTTCCCAATATGAGGAGCGATTTGAATTCAATCAAAAGGTTCTCGAAATATGTCTATACGTGGAATCGTGTAGCGTTAAAGTAAGCGGACAAAAATTTGAAGTGGAACCATGGGGATCAAAATAATTTATTGCCTCGATTCTAATCTATTCGGGTGACTTAGTTTGCATCGGTTAGACTAGAGTCCATAATAACAACAAAAACATTTCTGTTGAACTCGTAGATGATTCCACCACTAATTTGATTCCGACGACTTTAATACTAAACGAGAGATATGTAGGGAGTCACTATCGATTGGACTTGAACCCCAAGTATAACAATAAAATTTTTATAAATGAAAAAGGTTTATTTAATCAAGAAAGGGGTTTTAATTCAATCGAAAGGTGTCTGAACCAAATTTTTACTAGATTGTTACGAGTATAGATGTATATATGTTTATACATTGATTGCTTCATTTAAGTGAATTTTATTTGATGTTTGTGAGTGAATATTATTATGACTGTTTGTTTAATGATGTGAGTGTTTAAAATGAATTTCAAAATGTTGCACCGAACCACAATTATTCCAAATGGATCGTGAGGTCGCACGTCAAATTTTCAAGAAATAGTAAGAAAAACAAGGATTCTTAAGTGATCGAGCAGTGACTTGGCTTAGTTGTTTGTAACCAAGTCACACATCGATTAAATAGGAACCCTTCCTATACGAATCAAATCAATTTGGAATGAAACTCAATTTTCAAACTTGAAGTCAAAAGGAATGTAACTGTTTCAACTTTTGAAGATGAACAAAACTAAATTTTTCCAAGTCCAAGATACATTCTCTTTTTTCTTTGAGTTTACCAACCTTGAGTGATCTTTTACTCCTTCATTTAGGTTCTTACGAAATTAGATGGAGGTAGTTCTTTATGGTGGTGGGAACGATTAAAATTTTTATTGAATTTTCAAATGAAACCAATCGTTTCCTCATTAAGAGAGGAACATGATTTCCAAAGAATTTGTTTTTATAAATGCATCTCTATTTTCTAAGTGTTTCACCAGTATGGGATCTTTTTCCTAAATTTTAAATTCTCGTACTTAGTGATTATTCAAACCAAAGATTTTAAATGTGTTATGATTGTGGTGAATGTTTGTGTAGAAGTAAGTTTTAGTCCTAAGTTAGGCAGGATAGACTAGGACTAGCTTAGGAGGAAGTAGGGTTGAGTTATGGTTATGTGTGAAATGTGTGATGTCGTGGATTGTTGTTGTGAATGTTTGAACCTTGTATGAGAATTATATGATTTATGTTTGTTTGGTTGTTGAATGTGGTTGTTTAGGGCCTAGGTATAGGATTTAAGTGGTAGGCTTGGAGTTAGATTGTAATCGATCCAAGCGGGTATTAGTGTTTAGAGCGTATTAGTACCCTTTCCAACCTCTGTTATAGAATTCCGAAGGGGACCCAGTTAACCTTAGAGACCATTTCCGACTTCCTTAGGAAGTTAAACCTGAGTTTTTAAGGACCCAAGACCCTTGAGAGTCTTTCTAGTGGGACTCTTGAGAAGTTAGCTGCACGAAGAGTGAACCTTAGAAAACCTGTTAGAATCTTTGCATCAGAACTAACCCCATTAAACCATAGTCGGTGCTCTTCAATGAGTGCAAGAGTCTAGTGGCGTACTCATGTTGAATGGTATGCCAATTCCAAGTGGGGGAGTAGAACCAAGTGAAGTAAGTGGTGTAGCTTAGCAACTCTTTTCCGGGATGGTTCTCCAGTTAAGGATTTTGAAGCGGAATTTCGGGGACGAAATTCCAATAAGTGGGGGAGAATTTTAACATCCCTAAATTTATTCCCAAACATATTTAGTGTGGTAATAGGCTTAGAGTGAAGAGGGATGGGTATGCTAGGTTAATAATAGGAATTTAGAAGTGTTATTAGAGAATTAGAGCATAGGAATTAAGGAAGTTAAGAGTAGAAGATCCCTAGCTCTAAACCCAAATTCCACCGTTGGATGTGAAGATAAGTGTCTTAGGAAGCTTGCCTCAAATTTTTGAGCAAGATCCGACGGTTAACGAAGAAGTTATGACGATTTGAAGTGCATAGGAAATAGTGGACTGAACCAGTTAATCGATTAAGCTGGAGCTTAATCGATTAAGCTGGAGATTAATCGATTAAGACCAGAAAGTTAAATTTTGGCCAAATTACATGGGTTAATCGATTAACCACCCAGTTAATCGATTAACCACTGCTGAATCATACATAAAACACGAATTTTAAGTGTTGTTCTTCATTTTCCTCTTCTCCCATTCGAAGCTCTCTTCTTATCTCTTCCCCAATCCTTCTCCAATGTCAAAGTAACACCAAATCAAACCAAATTAAGACCCCATAATCATTCCCCATCAACTCCCCATGATTTTCTATCAACAAAAACCCCAATTTCTTTCTCAATCCCTCAAATCCCCAATTCCCAATTCAAAACCCTAACTCTCTCAGTCTTCCTCATTGGGTTGGATAATCATCAAGGGAGCTAGGAATTGGTCATGGAGCAAGGGACTAGGGGTTTAAGAGTTTGTTCCAAGAGCTCGGTGGAGTGCTCTCTCTCTCTCTCCTTCCCCTCTTTTCTTCAAAAAGGTAAGGGGAGTCTCTTTTCCACACATTGAGTTAGGGATAGTTAGGGTTTATAATAGGATTTGGGATTAATGATTGAGTTGGGTTGTGGGTAGGATATTATTGTTTATTTAGAGTTTGATTAGGAGTAATTAGCATATTATGGGTTGAATTTTTATATTATTGGAAATATTTATATTAAATCCTGTTGTATGTCATTAAAGTAGGAAGTGAAGAACCCTAGGAAGAGGACTTATATTGTGGTACCCTGAGACATACCTGAGTATGTCGACTGATTGTATTGATTGTTAAACTAAACCATGTGATGAATGTGCGTATTTTTATCTAAATGCTAAATGAGTATAAATGTCAAGTATTATCAATTGTGAACAAAGGACATGGCTTATGAATTGAACTTGTGAATATAGGAAATGGAAGTAAAATGATTATGTGTAAACAAAAAGTAAAAGGTGATATATGTAAATTAAAATGAAGGGCAATCCAAAGGTTGGGCTATAAAAGAGAATACTATTTGGTATGATTGTGATAATTGAGAAAGGAAATGAATAAGGGAATTACATGAATGATTAGGTGTTGATTGTGTGTGGTTGTGATTAAATGTGTTATGATTGATTGAACAAGAAAGTGAATAATTCTTGGCCTCTGAATTGAGGCGCCAAATATTGAGAATGTGGTATATATGTTGGCCTCTGACTTGAGGTGACATTCCTTGAATTGTGATGAAATGTTTATAATGAGAATGATGATAAAGTGTTGACCTCTGACCTGAGGGACACAGAATGAAATAAAGTGAATGAGTGTTGACCTCTGACCTGAGGGACACAGAATGAAATAAATGAATGAGTGTTGACCTCTGACCTGAGGTACACAGAATGAAATAAGATAAATGGGTGTTGACCTCTGACCTGAGGGACACGAAATGAAATAAAGTGATTGAGTGTTGACCTCTGACCTGAGGGACACATAATTTAAATGAGGTGAAATATGAGGGCCTCTGTTTTGAGGTGATAAATGTGTTGAAATGAGTTTTGTGCATTGGCCTATGTTTTGAGGTGATGTATCTGAATAAAGAGAAAGTAAAAAGTATAAAGAGTAAAGAAATGGATTTGTGGAATGAATAGTGATTATGGAAATTTGAAAAGGAATTGAGAATATGGAAATTGAGGTATATGAATGCAATAGATGAATGTAGTGAATTTGTGGATCCATGACTTGACTTGATTGTTATTTCTTGAGTTACTGTTATGAGCTGCATACTATCCTCTGATTCACTGTGATTGTGAAAAGGTCTCACCCTTAGTGGTTAACATTTTAGGTGATTTCTATGGAGCTTGTGGATCAGAGTGGCGCAGCGGAATACTGGAAAGAAGGAAACTATATGTTTGTTCTACTTGTATTGTAAATGGATGCCCAAATTTATTTGTAAACCTGAATTGGAAAAAGGAATTTTTAAGTACACTATTTTAATTATAAACTTTTACTTACTATTTTTGTATATAAGATAAGGGTGTTACATAAACCTTATCACTTGTGATACACAACAGAGGTGATAAACAACGACACCATGTCTGATGAACGTCACGTCGCTAAAACGTAAACCTTATCACTTGTGTGCATCACACCGTTGAAACATCAAATCAACAATATATCACATACTGCCCACATTGTCCACCTTAATGTGTCATCGAGCTAGTAGCAACATTTAGTATTTCCAGAGGTCCTCCACATGTTATCATAACATGATAAACGATCTAGCACTCAAACTCTTAACTTAAAGAATTGATTGGTATATCTCAATTGATAATATATAACGTGCCACCCGAGAAACGTCATGACGTGCCACCCGAGCAACGTCCCGTCATCCAAACGGAATAACCATATCAATCAATTTCTTTTAAGTCTTAGATCACTTGGATTATTATCATTTAAGTATTAACAAAATGATTCAGAATTAAAATGGTATTTTTAATGTCCTTGGCAGAAATACTCGAGTGTTCTTTAGAATACTCGAGTACTTCTTCAGCTTTTCCAGATTACTCGAGTAGTTCATGGCTACTCGAGTCGTTCATGCTTTCAGAAAGGTCAGTTTTCGAATTCTTTAAAATACTCGAGTAGTTCATGAATACTCGAGTGTTCTTCATCAAATCCAGAGTACTCGAGTGATTCATGCATTACTCGAGTGGTTCATCAGAAAATGCTCTTGTACATCAATTGATACTCGAGTTCTGGGCCTGGTACTCGAGTGGTTGGAGCAAAAGATACACTATTTTAACACAAAATACTCTTGTATCAAGCCAAGTACTCGAGTCTTTTCATACAGAATAGACTGGAAACTTGGTTTTGACATACCATTTTCAATCTAACCATTTCTAATCCAATTCAATGATCAACAGAGCTTACATTATACATATTAAACATGTTTCAACACAAAAACAACAACTTATTACACTGAATCGAATCTGAGCAACAATTATGCATAACACACATTTTCAACAACTTAACAGACCAAATTCAGTTCCACACACTTTTTGCATGAAAACAACTTGCATATAGCTCACATACAACATATAGAACTTGCTCAGAACAACTTTAGAGCACAGGTTGGTCTCCAAACCAATTTTCCTATTCAAACTAAGCCCTTAAAGCCTCTTGGTGGCTCTCTAATCAAATGCATGAAATTTAAACTCTATCTAGTGAATAGAGAGCTTTCCCCTTACCTCTTAGACGTGAATCAGCGGAGACTTTACCAAAACTTAGCTTCCAAGCTGGATTCCCCAATAACCCTTTGACAACAGCAAAGTTTGGACAGGGTCACAAGACCCACGATTTTGATCAACAAACCATGCAAAATAATTGGGGAAAATGATTAGGAGTTATTCTCTGCAACATGCATGAGAGAATGAAACGAATTTGAAGTCAATAGGATTCATGAGCTTACCAAAATCGAAGACCAAAGTAAGCTCCAAGAACCCGATTCTGGTTTTGACAGCAACCAGACCCCTACTTTCGAGCTTCAATTCTCCTAGCACACAAACTCTCAGTTCTCGATTTTGGTATCTTTGTGAAGCCCTGAATGTGAGCTCACAATGGTGTATAATTTGTATATCAACTCTTAAGGACCAAAGAGAATTGAAGGCACGAAATTAAGAACCCTAAACTCAGAAATTCTTCACGGATTTGGCAAAAATGAACGGTTGATTCATCAACCATAGCCTTATATAGTTCAATTGAATGCTCATGCACAACGACACGAGTCCAAGGACGTGTTGCTGAGTTGCTATCATGTCAACTCGTGAGGTATTCCGAGTGGTGACTCAGCCAACGCACTCACGAGTGCAACTCTGTACAATCCACTCGAGTCTTACAGAGTCTTTTGGGCAAATTTTGAAAAATTAATTGTTTTATTTTCTTTTCCTCCAAAACCTTTCTAAAATTACTTTTAGGTCCCAAAACAGGGATTAATGTGCAAAATATTTATTTTCTCGTACTAAAAACTATCTAATATTATCATTCATAATAAATCACTTTGAAATCAAGAATATTAATAGAAATTATAAATAAGCTTTATAATTAACATTTTATTATTCAGGGGTTAAAATCTGGGATGTTATAGAAATCACTTTCATAGTGGTTTGTGATTAAAAGAGAGAGGGGATGAGAGAGTTGTATAGGTTTAGGGTTTTAAAATGTGTAAAAACAAGGATGTTAGGCTAAAAATCTTGTGTTTTTCCCTTTTATAACCAAAGAACCGACTTACTCAAGGTTTTGAACAATTCTGAGTCTGTCGAATTTCGCTTGAGGAAGAAATGCAGGAAATTCCAGAAATTTCTGGATTGATAATCTCACTTGAGTGAAAAACACAACCTCGCTTAAGTGAGGCTTTCCCACTTAAGCGAAATATCAAAGTTTGATACTGGACAAATTTCGCTTGAGCAAGCCTATCTCGCTTAGGTGAAATTGTCTTGTTTCAAATTTTCAATTCTAAGTCAATTTTAACACTCTATAACACCACAAATACACACAAACACCTAGATAAACATTTTTACACAAGTACATATTATTATTATTATTCGCAAACAAGAATTACGAATAAATCATTTTTCTTGCAAGTTATGTAATTATACTTTATCATTGAAAAAACTTCAATTATACATACTTAAGCTATCTCAAGGCATAATTATGATACATTTTATAAAATCACAATATTCAAATAAAACTAGGTTATATAATAACATATAATTTGTAGAGTGAAAAATGACGGATGTTACAAAACCCATCTTTATTTTGCAAGGTATCTCAATATCCGAAGAGAAGTTCACCAAAGGAATCATAACTGTAACACCCCAAATTTTCATTTCCTGATGTAATGAAATGTCAATTATGAATGTTATTCAAAATTATTTTCTTAAATTATAAATATTAGTTTTATAATTAATTTAGAGTTAATTACGTGATTTTGTGTGTGCTTGTGATAAGTATTTTTGCATTACAAATATTTTAATAATTAATAATAGGTGAAAATAGGGTTTCTTGCATATTAGTCCCTGATTTGGGACCTAGAAGTAATATTGTAAACATTTTGGAGGGAAAGGGAATTAAAATATTTATTTTTGAAAGACTCGAGTATTCTGGTCAGTGTTGAACTCGTTAGTGTGTTTGATGAGTCAGAACTCAACGAATCTCAAACTTTGACACGAAATCACTTGAAGGCTTGATAGTGGGCTTCGTGTCTCCCTGCATGATCAATGATTCATGCAATAAAAACCTAATTGTTGACGAAAATCGACCATTTGGTCGAATTGCTCTAGAAATCAAGAGTTAGGGTTTCTGAATTCGTCTTCTTCAATCCCTATCGTTTCTTAGTGTGAGGTTGAGTGTTATACACCATTGTGAATCTCACGTCTTGAGATTTACAAAGACATAAAGATTGAGAGCTGAGAGTTCGTGTAGAGGAAGGATTGGAGCTCGAAAGATAGGGAGTTTTTGCTGTCAAACTTGGAAACTGAAGTCTGGAGCTTACTTCAAGCTCTGATTTTGGTAAGTTGATGAACCCTATGAACCTCAATTTCATTCCTACCTTTAGTCCATGTTGCAGAGAACAATTCTTAACCAAATTCCCCAATTTCTAAACTGTTTTTACATGTCAAAATCTATGGTTTTTGGGCCCTACTCAAATGTGGCTGCATGCAAAGGGTTTTGAGGGTTAGAGTGTTCCAGCCAAATTCTCTGCAAATTTCTTGTTGATTCACGGCTTAGAGGTAAGGGTGAAGCTAATTGTTCACTAGAATAAATTTAATTCATTGTATTATAGGTGTAGATTCACCATGAGACTCTATGGGCATAGCTTGAATTAGATTCTTGGCTTGGAGGCCTATTTGAGTGTCAAAATTGTTTAGAGCAAGTTCTAAATGTTGCATGCAAGCTATATCAAGGTTATTTTCATGTTGTAAGTGTTTGGAATTAAATTTGATATGTTAAGTTGTTGAAAAGGTGATTTTATGCATAATTGGCACTCGAGATAAATTTAGTGTGATATGATGTTATCCTTGGGTTGGAACATGTTTATTTTATGTAATGTTAACTCTGTTAAGCTTTGGTTTTGATTAAATTGAGTAGAAATGAAAATGGTGTGTTAAAACTCATTTTTCAGAACATTCTGTCTGTCAACACTCGAGTCTTTGGCTCGAGACTCGAGTATTTTAGATGCACCAGTGCGTCTGGAGGCACCAACACTCGATTTTCTGATCCATGACTCGAGTATTGACTGATGCTTGTAATAAACTCTTCTGATGAACTACTCGAGTCGTGCATGATCCACTCGAGTCTTCTGGGTTGATGAAGACTCGAGTATTTCATGAACTACTCGAGTATTCCAGAAAGACTTGAAACTTTAATTTTGCACAAAATTAAGATCTAATCGAGTCTTTCCAAGAACCACTCGATTATTTCAGTGTATGTTAGAACTCTACTCGAGTCTTTTAAAAATCACTCGAGTCTTTTAAAAATCACTCGAGTCTTTTGAAACAGAATGATAAACAAATGCCATCTTCAATTATGTCAAGTTTAATCAAATACAATAATCATGTTCCAAAAGAGGCTATGATACATTAGTGCTTGCATTATTGATTATATTGCATGTTGCACATTATGAAATTAATGGATAACCCTAGAAGGGATGTTTTTGTGCATTCATGCATGGAGATGTGGTGATAGCATATCATTTGTCATGTTGGAGGAACATGAGGATGGTACTCTGGGAGTACCAATTTGGTTACGACTTGCCTGTAGTCACATTTTGGTAATGTGACCAGCATTGGTTGCTGCGAACGTTGGGTATTCGTCTTGGTGATGAGATGTGCACATCGACAATGATATTGGTATTATGGACCACATTCCAGGCATAGTCGTGTGGCTTTCTCGATGACACATTTTGGTAATGTGGGAAGCATAGGCGATGCTGTTACATCTTGGTGACGCAACGTACACAATGGTAGTGTCGTTTAGATTGTATTCCGAGCAGGTTCACTATACGTCCGAGGCACGTATACGGGTTGTTTGGATGGACATGCATGAGAGCATTAGTTGGAGAATCTTAGGACTGGAAAGATTGTGTACCAGCATCATGACATATCATTTATGACATTGATTATTGAATAATTTGGTTTGTTCATGTGTTGTACATATCTCTGGTCCATTGTGATATGTAACACTCCTTGTATATCATCTTACTTTATAAGAAAAGTAATAAGTTTAAGAATACTTGGACTTGTTATCGTTGGAAAAAGATCTGAAAATAAGAATTTTCCCTTCCCTTGAAAATTTAATTTCAGAAACACTTGATCAATGATAAAGGTTGACTACCAAAATCAGAGTTTGCGGAAACATAGTAAAATCATCATATTATACCCCCAAAATATATCAGGTGTAACAAGTCCATTAGTACCAAATAAGTATAATTATGAAACTGAATTCCTCTTATGATACCTTTTTCCAAAATATGTATCATATAAATTCTATTAAAAATAGAAATATTATAGAGCTGGTCACTGGTCCTTTGTCCCAACATCCTTCTGGTCGGATCCTCGATATCTGCACAACGGGTTCCCAACCCACACTTTCTACACTCAGCATGCACCTAAGAGACATCTCCCTTTACAGATTCTTGTGCAAGCTAGATGCACGATCAACACCTAATAAGGGCATGGGGGTTAGCTATACATATTCGCATAATCAAATGAGAATAAAACTAACATCCACAAGTTAACATGTAGCAAATCATGATGCATAATCATATGAGCACACCCGGTTAATCATAACAACTCTTTCAATGCAGGTGGCATGATGCATGATTTCCTCCCACAACTGAGGCCTCTAAAAGTCCATCTTGGACGTCCATCCAATACACCGGTGTGTTTCCGGAACACCGACATTCGTTCCCAGAATGTAATGCCGAACCATACTTGGATAATACGCATCACTCCCAGAGTGTGCATCACGTTCCCAGAACGTGTAGCAAACCATACTTGGAATAATAAGCACCACTCCCAAAGTGTGCACCACGTTCCCAGAACGCATAAACACCAGGTCTCGGACACTGGCCACATATCTATAATGTGTCATCAAGTAGGTTGCATATCAATGTGTTCCCAGAACACTAACATACGTTCCCAGAACGTATAAAACCAGGTCCCAGACACTGGCCACATATCTATAATGTGTCATCAAGTAGGTTATAATTTGGTACTCCCGGAGTACCCTCCTCATATTCCCAGAATATGATAAACGTTCCTACCAACCAAACTTCCATTCTATATGGATGCACAATCATTAAGGTTGGTTTTTATGTTTAATTCTATTATTAAACCAATGTGTTCCCAGAACACTCACATACGTTCCCAGAACGTATCGCAAACCATACTTGGAATATAATCAAGCACCACTCCCATAGTGTGCATCACGTTCCCAGAACGTGTCCAAGAAACCATGTCCCAGACAATGGCCACATTCCCAGAATGTGTCATCAAGTTGGTTGCATCAGTTTAGTACTCCTAGAGTACAGGGTCAAGTACCCGAACATCACAAACCATCCTTGCCAACCTATTTCATTACCTTTCTCTATGCATGCATTGCATACATAATTACTAAGGTTGGTCTTTCCATTAATTACTGTGATTTAGAAATATTCCAATTTCTCTTTTGAATGATTTATTTGAGGTATAGTCTTTGACACAAAATTTTCCTTTGGATTATCTCAAAACATGCCCTTAAACTTAGATTGGGTAGAACAAAGTCAATGATATTCAAAAACTTAACTTTTTATTTTTCAGATTCAGGTACTAACCGGTTACAGTTCCAGGATAACCGGTTAGAATTACAGACCTGAACTGTTTACCATTGTAATTCAGAAAACCCTTTTTCTTGAATTCCCTACCCAATCCATAAACCAGTTTAACAATGTTTATACCTCAAAACCACTGTTTATATCATTCAAAAGTCTAAATCACATTTCCTTTTCCAATGAACATAATTTCCTCTTGAAATTATTTCATTAACTTAAGGCATTAAATTTGATCTTTCAAATCAGAACTTTGACAACTCAAGTTCAGATCATGTATAATGAAATTAAAGCTTAAATTTGAGCAGAAACCATTAAGATTTCAGGACTGTTTAATAAACTCATTTTCTTTGAAAATCTGCAGTGTCTAACCGGTTACGAAAATCGTGTAACCGGTTAGATTATGCAGTCAGACCATTAAAACAAGAGTTTTAACAACTCAATTTCTTCCTTTCTCAAATCTAACCAAATTTCATTATGCACAAAGAAGTTCATATGCCTTAAAATAAACATGTTTACACCCAGAAACACATTCATATTGCATGCATCAAGTTTATTGTATCAAATTGCATGAAAATTCACATAAACACAATTTAACACAACAAAACTTAGATTAAGCACTCAAACACAGAATTCAGCATTTATATAGCTTGCATGCATCAAATTAAAGTTTCTCAAAACCACAGTGAGCAAGTTTTTGGCCTCCAAGCCATTTAACCATTTCAACTTATGCCCTTTGAGTCTCTTGGTGACTCATCCTATATTCTACCACAATTTATTCTCATTCTAGCAAATAGTAAGCTTCCCCCTTACCTTAGGTTCGTGCTTGATGAATCTAATCACTGAAATTTGCCAGATCTCCCCAGAATCCACAATCTCCATTTTCAGTCCACAACAGGTTTGACAGGGTCCAAAAACCAGAAGATTTGACATGGCATTTGGCCAAAGAAATTGGGGAAACCAATTAGGACTCAATATAGGTAACATGCACTAGAGAATCAAAGAGATTTGAGACCAAAAGGGTTTGTGTGCTTACCAAAATCAAGCCTCAAAATCAGCTCCAGAAACCAAAAGCTGAGGTTTGACAGCACCAACACCCTTACTTTGCAAGCTTCGTTCTCTTGATTCAGGGACTCTAAACTCACAAACTTTATATCAATACAAAGCCCTTGATGTGAGCTTTGTAACCGTGTATCACTCATGTTCTAACTCTCAGAAACGAAGGAGAATCGAGGAGACGAACTTGAAAACCCTAAACAGAGCATTTCTTCAACACTAAGGCAAAATCAACCTTGATTCAATCGTGATTGAGCTTTATATAGAACAAATTGGTGTTCATGCAAGCTGACGCGTGTTTCCCACTTGGTTTGGACTGGATTCGTGGCGAATTTTGGATTAATCCATGGGATTACTCATCAAACGCACTAATCCCAATTTCCGAGTTCATCGTGTAACCGGTTACACAGCCCTTCTAACCGGTTACATACTGATAAAATTCAAAAATTAATAATTTAATTACTCTTTCTTCAACAACCTTTTTAATATTGTAATTAGGTCCCAACCCAAGGACTAAATTAAAATATTCACATTTTTGTACAAAATAACCATATATAAAAATATATCTCATATTTTTATAATAAAAACACATAATGTACAAAAACTAAAACCTTCAAAATTCAATTATAAAATAATTGTTATAATTAATTTCTTGGTTATTTGGGAAACGAAAATTAGGGGTGTTACATGATACATGTTGTGTACCTGCTTAACATTATGCTTATTCCATTATGTGAACTATATTGCTTACCCCTTATGCCCATTGTAGGTGATGGCATGCTATCTAGCTTGCATCGAGTTGTGCCCGCTCCCTAGTGGAGTGTGGTACTACGAGGACCATCGAGCCACCTTTGAGGGGGAGGTAGAGGTTACCCTCTATCACCCCAACCCCTTGGCTCGTGTCCGTCCTCGTAGGTTCCGCATACCCATTATCTATATCCTGCATGTACCCCCATTTTATACTTATCATGGACCACCCCCGGCTCGACCAGCTTGTCGATTTCACTCTTTTCGTTTTAGAGCAGCTACTAGATCTCATCCCTCTGCTTCCCGTGTTATTCGAGAGGAGACTCCTTTAGCTAGTCCGATGAGTCCAAATCATGGGACTCCTTCTGCTGACCCAGTGCCCAGTGGTAGGGTGCCGACTCAGTCGGATGAGGTGGAGGAGGACCTTGAGGAGGCAGAGAGTGAGTGAGGGAGAGCCAGTCGAGCACTCCACTGGGAGCCAGTGGGAAGTTTGGGATCCACCGGGTGATGCATAGTATGGATGGTTGGTATGTGGGATGCATGAAGCTTCTGGCTGGAGACTTTGAGGAGGAGGATCATGCTGTGGAGAAGGATCATCGGACCACCACTCTGGGATTTTCATCTTTTGCTCTGTAGTTATATTGTGTATATTTTGAGAGATTTCAGAGAGGTTGTCTTTTCTTTTGATTATGGACTTGTACCACCCAAACTTTGCTATCTCGACTATCATGTACCTCGGCTACTTTTACCTTATATATCTTATATATATATATATATTCATATGCCTACTGGTTGGATGTTTTATAGCTCAAGGTTCATGTTTTACTTCCGCATACTCTGATGATAACTCTATTCGAGAATATTTTATTTTTAAGTACCACGATATTAACAAATCTTTTCATATTTGGAGTTTTGAAAAGAACTCTTTGGAATAACTTGTATTAAGATTTTTTTAGTTATCCTCTTTAATATTTATAAATCAAGTCCATATTAAATACATTATATCTTTATTAAAAGTAAATAAAGATTTACATATTGGAGTAAAGAGTGAGTGTCACACCTTTTGTGGTATCAGAGTAAAATGGTCCTAATTCTTGATCCTCACAAGCATGATCTGCCGGAACAGTTCTCTGTATGAGTAAAGCTCCTTTGCTATTTGGTTTATTTCATATAGCTTAAGTCTTGTTAATGTTTTGTATAGAATAGAATTAGATATCAATCCATAGATTAGATAGACCTTTAATGACCTAAGTCCATATTGCAGGTCTACTATGGCAGCTCGCTATAGAAACCATACGAACGAAATGTTGGATATGATTACTGTTGTGTTGGAAAACATGCAGCAGAATCAGCATCAGTATCAGCAACCACAGCCAGCTAATGTTGCAGCTGCTGAGGCTAAGACTTGGTCGGACTTCAGAAGTTGTAATCCTTCGAAGTTTGCTGGTGGGTTCAAACCAGAAGAAGCTAATAAATGGATCTTGGAGATGGACAAGATCTTTAGAACTTTGGAATGTTCTGATGCCCAAAAGATAGCATATGATGTGTTCATGATGGAATGAGAGGCGGAACATTGGTGGAATCATACTACCCAGTTATTGGCTCATGAGGGGAGAGAGATAACTTGGGCAGTATTTATGGAAAAGTTTTTAAGCAAGTACTTTCCGGAAGATATAAGGAGAAAGAAGGAAGTTGAGTTTTTACAACTCAAGCAAGGCAGCATGAGTGTGGGAGAATATGCTACAAGATTCGAAGAATTGATGAAGTATTCTCCTTATTATCAGATGAACCCTGATGAGAGGAGTAAATGTGTTAAGTTTGAAGGAGGTCTGAGACCGGAGTTGAAATCGGTGTTCAGTTATCAAAGAATTCAAAGTTTTCCTATGTTAGTGGATATGTGCAGAATGTATAAGGATGATAAGAAGGCAGAGGCTTTGCAGATTGTGGAAGGAAATAAGGAGCAACAGGGGTATGGACCACAGAGGAGAAAGGGACTTGATAACCGTCACAAGGGTCCTTATTTCAACAAGAATCGAGGAAAAGGGAAGATGGTGCATGGTGACATAAACAGTTACAATAATGCTCCTTATTGTGAGAAATGCAAACGTCATCATCATGGGAAGTTTTTTTGGACTAACAATGGGTGCTACAATTGCGGGAAACTTGGTCATTTTTCTCGTGATTGCAAGGAACCACAGAGGAACAACCCAAGGGAATCTGCTGAGAAGCCGGTAGTACAAGGAAGAGTTTTCACCCTTAGTGGTGTTGAAACTAGTCAGACTCCAGGACTCGTGCAAGGTAATTATCTGCTTAATGATCAACCTTGTAAGATTTTATTCGATTCAGGAGCCACTCATTCATTTATTTCTTTTAAATGTGTGAATCGTTTAAAGTTACCTGTGTCTGAGTCACCCTATTGTCTTAGGGTATAAACTCCTACAAATTCCCCTGTGATCACCTCAAAGATATGCCTTAATTATAGAATTAAGGTATTGGATCGAGTCTCTTGTATAGATTTGATCTGCCTACCCTTATCCCAACTAGACGTTATTCTGGGTATGGATTGGATGTTTAACAATCATGTGGTTATTGATTGTGATAAGAAAGCAATTCAGTATAAGGATTTGACTCTTGAGAAGTATCTCTGTTTGTTCTCTGTTGTTGGGTCGGAGGAAGAAGAACAACCTGTTGAGGAGATTTCGGTTGTTCGGGATTTTCCGGAAGTATTCCCAGAGGAGATGTCGGGCTTTCCTCCCAAGAGGGAAATAGAGTTTGGAATTGAATTGATTCCCGGAACTGGTCTCATTTCTATTGCTCCATATAGAATGGCACCACCTGAAATGGTTGAATTAAAGAAACAGATAGAGGAGTTACTACAGAAGCAACTAATTAGACCGAGCCTCTCATCCTGAAGAGCTCCAGTTTTATTTGTTAAGAAGAAAGACGGAAGCCTGAGAATGTGTGTAGATTACAGGCAGTTGAATAAGGTGACAGTGAAGAACAAGTATCCTTTGCCAAGGATTGATGACCTTATGGATCAGGTCAGGGGAGCTTCAGTATTTTGTAAGATAGATTTGAGATCCGGGTATCATCAGATCAGGATTAAGGAGGAAGATGTTCCTAAGACTGCATTTCGATCTCGATACGGACATTATGAGTACGTAGTAATGCCGTTCAGATTGACTAATGCACCAGCTGTATTCATGGATTATATGAACATAATTTTTAGACCATATCTGGATTCATTCGTGGTGGTATTCATTGATGATATCCTGATATACTCTAAGAATCTGGAAGAGCATGCCGAACATCTTCGGATAGTGTTGAATATTCTGAAGGAGAAGCAGCTTTATGCCAAACTCTCCAAATGTGATTTTTGGCTGAGAGAAGTTAAGTTTTTGGGGCATGTAATTTCAGAAGAAGGCACAACAGTTGACCCAGCTAAAGTTGATTCAGTTCTGCAGTGGGTTTAACCTAAGTCAGTCACGGAAGTCCGAAGTTTCTTAGGACTGGCTGGCTATTATAGGAGACTTATTGAAGGATTTTCTAAAATCGCACTACCTCTTACAAAGTTGACTCGGAAAGATCAACCGTTCATTTGGGATGAGAAGTGCGAGAAAAGTTTCCAGATGTTGAAGGAAAGATTAACATCCTCACCGGTGTTAATTTTGCCTGACCCTCACAAGGAATATGAGGTATACTGTGATGCATCGAAGCAAGGGCTCGGGAGTGTGTTGATGCAAGAAGGGAGGGTTGTGGCATATGCATCTCGTCAATTGAAAATCCACGAAGTGAATTATCCCACTCATGATTTGGAGCTTGCTGCTATAGTGTTTGCCCTGAAGATTTGGAGGCATCATCTCTATGGTACTATTTTCAGAGTATTTAGTGACCATAAGAGCTTAAAATATTTGTTTGATAAGAAGGAATTGAATATGAGGCGACGTCGGTGGATGGAGTTTTTGAAAGACTATGATTTTGAGCTTCATTACCACCCTGGAAAGGCTAACGTGGTGGTAGATGCTCTGAGTCGTAAAGCAATTCATATGAGTTCAATGATGATTAAAGAGGCTGCTTTGATTGAAGAGTTTTGGGATTTAAGTTTGGTTATGCAAGTGGAACCAACCTGTATCAAGATGGGCATGTTTCAAATTTCTAATGAATTCTTGGCTCGAATTCATAGATTGCAACAATAGGATGATGAATTAAAAGAGAAGAAGGAGTTGATAATCAGAGGTAAAGAGTCTAACTTCTCTGAAGGACCGGATGGGATTCTTCGTTTCAAAACGAGAATTTGCATACCTAAGGATCCGGAAGTCAGGAGATTAATCTTGGATGAAGCACATAAGAGTCAGATGAGTATTCATCCAGGATCAACTAAGATGTACCAAGACTTGAAAAGTATGTTCTGGTGGTCGGGTCTCAAGAGAGATGTAGCAGATTATGTAGCTTCTTGTTTAATATGTTAGAAGGTTAAGATGGAACACCAGAAACCTGGAGAGGAGTTGCAACCCTTGGAAATTCCTCAGTGGAAGTGGGATAGAATTTCCATGGACTTAGTGATAGGGTTACCAAGGACAGTTGCAAACCATGATGCAATTTGGGTAGTTGTGGATCGTTTGACTGAGTCGGCGCATTTCATTCCGGTGAATATGCGCTATTATTTGGAAAAGCTTACTCAGATTTACATCAAGTGGTACGGCTACATGGGTTACCTTCTAGTATTATTTCAGATCGCGATCCGAGGTTCATGTCAAGGTTTTGGTATAGTCTACAGCAAGCCCAGGAACAAGACTCAAGATGAGTTCAGCATACCATCCTCAGACGGATGGGCAGACGGAAAGGACCATTCAAACTTTGGAAGATATTCTGCGAGCTTGTGCATTGGAGGAACAAGGAAGTTGGGATCAGATTTTGCCACTTGCGAAATTCACATACAACAATGGGTATCATGCAAGTATTGGAATGGCACCATTCGAAGCATTGTATGGAAGAAAGTGCCAAACCCCGCTATGTTGGTTTCAAGTGGGGGAGAACTTGCATCTTGGTCCTGATGTAGTACAGCAGGCAACTGAAAAGATTCGAATGATTCAAGAAAAGATCAAGACTGCTCAGAATCGTCATAAAAGTTATGCTAATCAGAGGAGAAGACCTCTCGAGTTTTCAGAAGGCGACCATGTGTTCCTTAGGATTGTACCGATGAAGGGTGTAAGTAGAGCCTTGAAACCTAAAAAGCTTTCACCTAAGTTTATAGGTCCCTACCAAATCCTTAAGCGAGTAGGTCCTGTAGCTTATCAAATAGCTCTACCACCATCCTTATCCAATCTGCACAACGTTTTTCATGTCTCCCAGCTGAAGAAGTATGTGCACGATCCAACCTCGATCCTTCAGATTCGCCCTGATGATTTAACTTTATGAGAAAACCTAACCTTTAAGGCTGGCCCAATTAGAATTGAGGACAGAAGAGTAAAGTAGCTTAGAGGAAAGGAGACTCCACTAGTCAAAGTTATTTGGCAAAGTGGAAATGTGTATGAAGCAACTTGGGAATTAGAAGATAAGATGCGTAGAGATTATCCTGACTTGTTTACGTAGGTTGAATTTCGAGGACGAAATTCCTATTAAGTGGGGGAGTAGTGTAACACCCCAAATTTTCATTTCCTGATGTAATGAAATGTCAATTATGAATGTTATTCAATATTATTTTTATAATTAATTTAGAGTTAATTACGTGATTTTGTGTGTGCTTGTGATAAGTATTTTTGCATTACAAATATTTTAATAATTAATAATAGGTGAAAATAGGGTTTCTTGCATATTAGCCCCTGATTTGGGACCTAGAAGTAATATTAGAAATATTTCTGAGGGAAAGGGAATTAAAATATTTATTTTTCAAAATTGACCAAAAAGACTCAAGTCTTTCAGGAAAGTCTCGAGTATTCTGGTCAGTGTTGAACTCGTTAGTGCGTTTGATGAGTCAGCACTCAACGAATCTCAAACTTTGACACGAAATCACTTGAAGGCTTGATAGTGGGCTTCGTGTCGCCCTGCATGATCAACGATTCATGCAATAAAAACCTAATTGTTGACGAAAATCGACCATTTGGTCGAATTGCTCTGGAAATCAAGAGTTAGGGTTTCTGAATTCGTCTTCTTCAATCCCTTTCGTTTCTTAGTGTGAGGCTGAGTGTTATACACCATTGTGAAGCTCACGTCTTGAGCTTTACAAAGACGTAACGATTGAGAGCTGAGAGTTCGTGTAGAGGAAGAATTGGAGCTCGAAAGATAGGGAGTTTTTGCTGTCAAACATGGAAACTTAAGTCTGGAGCTTACTTCAAGCTCTGATTTTGGTAAGTTCATGAACCCTATGAACCTCAATTTCATTCCTACCTTTAGTCCATGTTGCAGAGAACAATTCTTAACCAAATTCCCCAATTTCTAAACTGTTTTTACATGTCAAAATCTATGGTTTTTGGACCCTGCTCAAATGTGGCTGCATGCAAAGGGTTTTGAGGGTTAGAGTGTTCCAGCCAAATTCTCTGCAAATTTCTTGTTGATTCACGGCTTAGAGGTAAGGGTGAAGCTAATTGTTCACTAGAATAAGTTTAATTCATTGTATTATAGGTGTAGAGTCACCATGAGACTCTATGGGCATAGCTTGAATTAGATTCTTGGCTTGGAGGCCTATTTGAGTGTCAAAATTGTTTAGAGCAAGTTCTAAATGTTGCATGCAAGCTATATCAAGGTTATTTTCATGCTGTAACTGTTTGGAATTGAATTTGATATGTTACGTTGTTGAAAATGTGATTTTATGCATAATTGGCACTCAAGATCAATTCAGTGTGATATGATGTTATCCTTGGGTTGGAACATGTTTATTTTATGTAATGTTAACTCTGTTAAGATTTGGTTTTGATTAAATTTGAGTAGAAATGAAAATGGTTTGTTAAAACTCATTTTTCAGTACATTCTGTCTGTCAACACTCGAGTCTTTGGCTCGAGACTCGAGTATTTTAGTCGCACCAGTGCGTCTGGAGGCACCAACACTCGAGTTTCTGACCCATGACTCGAGTATTGACTGATGCTTGTAATAAACTCTTCTGATGAACTACTCGAGTCGTGCATGATCCACTCGAGTATTTCATGAACTACTCGAGTATTCTAGAAAGACTTGAAACTGTTATTTTGCAGAAAATTAAGATCTACTCGAGTCTTTCCAAGAACCACTCGAGTATTTCAGTGTATGTTAGAACTCTACTCGATTCTTTTAAAAATCACTCGAGTCTTTTGAAACAGAATGATAAACAAATGCCATCTTCGATTATGTCAAGTTTAATCAAATACAATAATCATGTTCCAAAAGAGGCTATGATACATTAGTGCTTGCATTATTGATTATATTGCATGTTGCACATTATGATATTAATGGATAACCCTAGACGGGATGTTTGTGTGCATTCATGCATGGAGATGTGGTGATAGCATATCATTTGTCATGTTTGAAGAACATGAGGAGGGTACTCTGGGAGTACCAATTTGGTTACAACTTGCCTGTAGTCACATTTTGGTAATGTGACCAGCATTGGTTGCTGCAAACGTTGGGTATTCGTCTTGGTGACGAGATGTTCACATCGACAATGATATTGGTATTATGGACCACGTTCCAGGCATAGTCATGTGGCTTGCTCGATGACACATTTTGGTAATGTGGGCAGCATAGGCGATGTTGTTACGTCTTGGTAACGCAACGTACACTTTGGTAGTGTCGTTTAGATTATATTCCGAGCAGGTTCACTATACGTTTGAGGAACGTATACGGGTTGTTTGGATGGACATGCATGAGAGCATTAGTTGGAGAATCTTAGGACTGGAAAGATTGTGTGCCAGCATCATGACATTTCATTTATGACATTGATTATTGAATAATTTGGTTTGTTCATGTGTTGTACATATCTCTGGTCCATTGTGATACATGTTGTGTACCTGCATAATATTATGCTCATTCCATTATGTGAACTATATTGCTTACCCCTTATGCCCATTGTAGGTGATGGCACGCTATCTAGCTTGCATCGAGTTGCGCCTGATCCCTAGTGGAGTGTGGTACTACGAGGACCATCGAGCCACCTTCGAGGGGGAGGTAGAGGTTACCCTTTATCACCCCAACCCCTTGGCTCGTGTCTGTCCTCCTAGGTTGCGCATACCCATTATCTATACCCTGCATGTACCCCCATTTTATACTTATCATGGACCACCCCTGGCTCGACCAGCTCGTCGATTTCACTCTTTTCGTTTTAGAGCAGCTACTAGATCTTCTCCCTCTGCTTCCCGTGTTATTCGAGAGGAGACTCCTTTAGCTAGTCCGATGAGTCCAGATCATGGGACTCCTTCTGCTGACCTAGTGCCCAGTGGTAGGGCGCCGACTCAGTCGGATGAGGTGGAGGAGGACCCTGAGGAGGCAAAGAGTGAGAGGGAGCCAGTCGAGAACTCCACTAGTAGCCAGTGGGGAGTTGGGGATCCACCGGGTGATGCATAGTATGAATGGTTGGTATGTGGGATGCATGGAGCTTCTGGCTGGAGACTTTGAGTAGGAGGATCATGCTGTGGAGAAGGATCATCGGACCACCACTCTGGGATTTTCATCGTTTGCTCTGTAGTTATATTGTGTATAGTTTGAGGGATCTCAGAGAGGTTGTCTTTTCTTTTGATTATGGACTTGTACCACCCAAACTTTGCTATCTCGACTATCATGTACCTTGGCTACTTTTACCTTATATATATTCATATGCCTACTGATTGGATGTTTTATAGCTCAAGGTTCATGTTTTACTTCCGCATACTCTGATGATAACTCTATTCGAGAATATTTTATTTTTAAGTACCACGATATTAACAAATCTTTTCATATTTGGAGTTTTGAAAAGAACTCTTTGGAATAACTTGTATTAAGATTTTTTTATTTATCCTCTTTAATATTTATAAATCAAGTCCATATTAAATACTTTATATCTTTATTAAAAGTAAATAAAGATTTACATATTGGAGTAAAGAGTGAGTGTCACAATAACGACCTTCAAGATGTAACATTTTGTATTTTATCGCGAAGTAATAAAATATAAATGTTATAGTTGGATCGATTTCCCAATCGTTCTTAGGCTTATATAAGTGTTGGTATGTATTTTGGACCTATTAGTATGTGAAAAATTGCCCAAAACGAAGTTTCTGAAATAGGGGATTTTCGCTTAGCAAGCATCCAATATCCAACTCTGATGAAAATTAGAGGCTCGCTTAAGCGAGTAGGTCTTGCTTAAGCGAGAAAGTCAACTTGCTTAAGCGATAAGTGTAGAACAGAAAATTCTAGAGAATTCTGGTTAATGATAACCGGTTAACGGTTAACTCAGTGTAATTTGGCCTAAAAATCCACACGATAACCGATTAAGTGCATGAATTAATTAGTTAACCTTGAGATTTTTCCATAAATTTGAAGTCAATTAAGGAAATATCTTTGATATTTCCCTCCAATATCGGTCTAGGAAGGCTATAAATACCCCAATGCTCGACATTGGGGCTCCATAACTCATAATACATCACTCATAACTTCCAAATCACCTCCAAACACACTTAAAAACCCTCAAACAACAAAAACCTCCACTTCTGTTCTGTTTCCCTTAAAAGTGAACAACCAAGGAGCTTATAAGCTAGGAAGAGTATTGGATTCAAGGTTAAGGGAGAGATCTAGGCTCAAGACATCCTCATTCCTCTGTCATTGAGGTAAGGGAGGAGTCATTACCTAAAGTCTAGAATAGTATTTGAATAAGATTTCTAAATTAGAATAAAACATTGATCTAATAAATGAATCCTTGAACCTGAAATAAGTATGAAATCGTCTAAGTAATGATATGATATGATAATGGAAATACTTAATAAAAAGGCATGTGTAATAATTATAGATTGTGAGAATTGATATGTAGTTTGTATATGAATGAATTTATTGATGATGATGTAAGTTATATTGGATAAAATGAAAGGAATGGATACTAAATTGACAAAATTGTATGTGATTATTGAATATTTTGAATTACAAGTAAATGGATTGCATTGAATGAATTGTATGAAATGAAGTGATGTGAATTCATGGATGTCGTGCTATCATGATTCATACCAGTGCATATAAAAAAATGTTTATGACCTTGACACTGCCTAAAGATGATTGGAAGAGAATGGGAGTTGAAATCCTTGATTGAATAGTCTGAAAAGGTTTTCCATAGCTCTCTCAACTTGTTTTTGCATCATTCGATCTATCCTAGCTTGGGCGAGTTGCGACGAGTTCACACTCCGGGTTCGTCTCTCCCTTGGTCCTTCTTCTCCATCTTAGAAAGGGATAACAAGTCTGGACTGAGTCCTTCTACCTCTTGGTGCAGCGGGCTCCTCAGGTGATGGAATGGGAGCATCCAGGGTAACGGAGGTCTCTGCTCCATCACAAGGGTCATTCTCAGCTTACAGACCTGCGACACCTTGAGGGTTTTCGACATTTTGATCAGTTGTGACTGTCGAAACAACTTGATTGGTTTGAGTTGGTACTAAGTCAGCCTGGGCTGGTTGTGGATTGTCTTCAGCTTGTTGGTTGACTGGTGATGGGTTAACAGACTTTGGATTCGTATTTCTCATTGAATTTGGTGTTTTGTGGGGTTAATAGATTATGGTTTCCCACAAACGTTGCCAATATTGTTTCAAGATCATACAGAGGTCTTGTTAAGGACGAGGGTCCTTGTTAAGGATTTTTAGTTTGGCAAGAGTGAGCTATTGGTCTTATGTATCGGTTCGAACTAAGGTTCTAGAAATTAAGACTACGTATTTCTATCAAGCACGTTGAAATAGTGCATCAAGGAAGAACAATGCTGCTTCGAGCTGTCCCTAAGAGTAGTTAACAATATGCCCCCTACTCTTAGGAGGTCGATTATTGTCTAGGATCTTCCTATATGAATGAGATGGTGGACCGCTTTCGATCCTAAGGCTTAGACTCTCGATACTATTGGGCGATGAGTTTCAAGTGGTTGTTGAAGCTTTGTGGCGGGTTGGATGCAACTACAATCGTGTCGGACAGCAAAAGTTTGGCTCTCTCTGCTTAATATCTCTCTTTGAGAAGTGTTGATGATGCCTTTGAAGAGTATGGAATTTGTATACTTATGAGTATGATTACGATTGTAGTTGTAGTTGAATTGAGATGTCCTAGCCTCTTACATGAAGCTAGTATTTATAAAGTCAGAATGACTCATTGGTATGATGTATTCTCAAAAAAATATCTTTGAAAATAATCTTCATGCAATTTTATCTCTAAAGAAATAATCAATGATATTCTATAAATGCTGATAACCCATCGATAATATACCATTAATTTTCGATTATTGTGTTATCTTATGGAGATTCACTTTACAAATAAGTCTTGTAGGTCCAATTTGATTCCAGGCTTCTTTGAGTTGATCCGGGCTCAATCCTTTGTTGTAGGTCGTTTAGGCTCGTTTCGCGTCATGGGGTCTTTATTGCAAATCACATTAGATCTTCTGAAGGTCATAATCTAACTAAGATAGGTGTTTTTAGCTCACGACAGGTCCAAAATAACTCCCAATGTCGTATATCAAAGACAATTCAAACTTCAGCTACGAAACTTAGACTAGAACACATTCGATATTCTAGACACATCAAATGGTTGCAATGTTTTTGGAACCTGAGTTGATTTGTTCAAATGCTCTAACAAATTGACTTTGCAGATTGCTCAAATATTACTTATTAAGACAACAAAATATGCAAAATCTTCTTTAAACGCTATTTTAAATATATTTCATTTGAGCCATGTCTCATCGTTTTATATACCATCAGTAGGCGCATTATTGTGAAGAGCATGATGCATTTATTCCATATAGACTCCAATGGTTGGATATGTCCCCTCCTCCAGCCTTATTAACCTGAGTTTGCTATTAAAAATGGTGATCATAGTGCTGCTATGCACTCAATTTCAATCTTGGCATCCAATGGCAAGGAGGCCACTTGATATGTTGCACGAGCCGGGGCAGGTGAAGGGAAGTCTGAAACCAAATGAAACAAACTGATTATTAACAACATTAATGGCTAAAGTGGAAGAAAAAGAATTACAGACAAAGGGGGAAAGCTTATTATTTAGGATAATACTAAACATATTCAATGGATTCTCTTGCATCTATAACGTTCTTTAAACTTTGATAAAACATTCATTAATAATTTTCACCCCTAATATATCCTATGGAATATGAAAACAAATGGATCTTCAACCACAGAAAAAGCAAAATAATATTCAATCGAAAAGCTAGTCAGCCGTACTACAGACAAGTTACCTGACATGTTCTCTACCTAAAGGGAAGGATTAACTGTTACAACACATCATAATTTCTTGTTAGAACATTAGCAGTTTGGTAGGGAATCTCATTATCTGCAATATCAATTAGATTTTCATTATTTTTATCAACAAATTTAACAGAGTCTGCGAAAGTTTAAAACAATGGTACTTGTCCTTACACCTAAACAATCTATTATGTTCTTTATGCAAGAGTACATATCAAGGAAACATCAAAGTCTGTATCACAGAACTCACATTTAGCATAGATCTCATTAACTTTCTTGAAGTCCTTCAAGTCAGCCAACCTGGAGGAAATGAATGGTATAAACCTAGTCAACTTGCCAGCACACACTACAATCCAAACTAAAGAGTAAAGAGTTCATACAAGATTGTTGTCTTAACGACTGATGAGTAGCTGGCACCACCAGATTTTAAGATCTCCCCCATATTTTTAAGAAGCTGCAATGTTCAATTATTTCAAAAGTCAGCCACAAAATCAATAAGTGCACTTTCACAGCAATGCATCATCAAGAGAACAATACTAACATGTTACAGAGAAAGTGAGAAGAATTAACATGCATCTACTAGACAATAATTAATGACAATATAAGGCTGGCGATGTTGTATGGAACCTAATGTTGGACGGCAAAATGCCAACAAGAGAATAAATTTCATGTAGCAGAGATGCAGAAGTTGCGGTGGATGAGTGGACACACCAGATAAGATCGAATTAGGAATGAGTGTATTCGAGAAACAGTTGGGGTTGCACGAATTATAGAAAAGATGGTTGAATCTCATCTTAGGTGGTTTGGGCATGTGTGGTTGAATCTCATCTTAGGTGGTTTGGGCATGTGTGGAGGAGACTAGTAGAAGCCCCAGTTAGGAAGGTAGATCAAATGGATATTACTTTAGGTGTTAGAGGAAGAGGATGGTCAAGAAAAACTATAGGCAAAACAATTAAGGATATAGAGATAAATACTTTATCAAAAGGACATGATCTATGAAAGACCTTTATGGCATCGTTCAATCGATGTAGTCAACCACACCTAGTGGGACAAAGACTTGGTTGTTGATATTCAAAAAATGTAGGTATGTGGCAAAAATGGCTTATATATTGGTATTCCTCATGCAGAAAGACACGAATTAAACTAAGCATCAACTTTGTTGTAATATTAGGATTTTATGCTTCTTATTGTTTAGGATCTTAATATGTTAGCAGCACCTCATTGGGTTAGGCTTTTACTAGTTACACCCTCCGGCTCAAATTATAAGCAAAAGTAACTAATTTTAAGCTTATTAAGGAGGTTAGTTGATTGTATTTAATTTTCTCAAATTTATAAAAAAAAAATAGAGGTATTTTAGGAAAGTTGCATTGGGAATGAAACAAAAATTAAATAAGATAACAATTTTCTGGGGATGTTTTAGGAAAGTAGCATTGGGAATGAAATAAAATTTAAGAAGATTAGTTACTTTTGCTTATACTTTAAACCAAATGAAATGTGTTTTTTGTTGCTTATATTTCATGCCGGAGGGAGTAGTACTTAAGATCATAAGCATAAAAAGAGTGCTAACTGTTTTGTCAAGTGCACATCTCACTGTCAACGAAATATACTAAATGATTTAGTTAGTCAATGTAGTGGCGCTATATCAGAAAAGCGGGGCGGAGCGGCAAGGCTTTCTACAGAAAACCCTGTTGCGTCGCAAATCCAGGTAGCGACGGTCGTGGCCGCTTCTCAGGTGTGAATCGCGCCTCAGTCACCTCAGTCACGTAAATAGTGCTCTATTGCGCTTGCGAGTGACGATAGGGGAAATGCCAAAAATACCCCCTTCCCGAACAAGTGTTTGACCCATTTTAATGTGCCCTTTTTGGTCATTTCGCCAGACCATAGTAAACCTTAATTTTTTAATCTTTAAAGAGAACTAGTCCTCGACCCCTGTTTTTTGGTCCCCAACCCCCATTTTTTTCCAATGTGGTTCAGTCGGAATGTTTTCCGACACCTCCGAGCCCGAAAAATGCATTTTCCGACTTCAAAAATGAACTTTTTAATAAGAGAGTAATCGGAAAAATGGGGATATCGGAAAACATTCCAACTCAACCCCATCGGAAAAAAATGGGGGTTGGGGACTAAAAAACGAGGCCGAGGACTAGAGCTCATCTTTGATATGAAAGGCCCATCATAAGTTTAGGCCCATTAGACAGCAGACACTCAAACTCAACCATTTAAAACCAAAAAGGTGAATAGGATTCACATTCAGTAAAAAAAAAGAAGAAAACCCGTGTTGCTGCCACTATTAATTCGTGAGCATACATAGAGTCACCCCTTCATCATTCTTCTTCATCACTGATCATTCATTGTTTCATTTCCATCACCCCTTCTTTTAAGGTGAGTGAGAGCATACAGAGAATCTAATAGAAGGATTGTTGAACAATAGGAGGAAGAGGAGGATGAAGAGGAAGAGGAGAGTGAATATGAAACAGATGAGAGTGGGGAGCAAGAGGGAGAAGAGTAAGTCAACAAGTCAAGCAGTGAAAAGGAGTCTAATGGTGAGGAAGATTATGGAAACGCATCTAGTGATTCCGCTTAAGGAATTACTTATTATTATTTTGAATTACTTATAAACCATGATAGTAATACAACTCATTTTGGATTTTCCGGTTTTGAATATGTGCTTAAACTTGATATGGTTGATTGTTGCCCTTCTTTTTGCTTGGATTTGAATTTTGAAATATGACAACTATTTTAATTTTCGGTATTTTTAGTTTTCAGCATATATATGTGTACTTGTGTAGTATAAAATCTTTATTTTTCAACACACACATATATGTCTCAATAGCGATCATCCCGCCATCCGTTATCCCGCTATCACATTTTAGGGGTTGGCCGCTCCGCTATTTGGGATTGACTACCTAGATAATGATGATTAAATTGGAAATTGCATTACCTTCTATAACAGTAAAAAATTAATCTAAAAAACCTATTTTCCTCTGTTTTGCACCAAAATGTAATGATCAATCAAGTTAGTCAGCTTGAGCAGCATACCTTGAACAATAAAAGCTTTTCAACAAGAAAGTGCTAACTCGGCTTCAGAGTTCAATCACATTCAACTAGTATGCTTTCTCATTCTTAGCCGTTATTCTAAAATCTAAATCATTAACTAACCACTTCCAAATAAATGTTGAGAGTGAATTTCCCACTTCAAGATTGCAAACAATTAATAAGCAATCAAACATCACCATATGCCCAAATGCCAAGAGAAATGTGACAGTAAAAATACTATGAAAAGTCTCTTTTGCAAGTTCAGAGTTATTTTCTTGTACCTGCTCTGTTTGTTCTTCAACATTATCGGATATGAACTTCCCCGTCTGCATTAGAGAGCAAAATCAATATTATCAGGGCACAGTTTTATCATGCAGCTAGCATAAATGCACAACTTCGAATGTATATAGAATTACAGGTGCTGAAAGATTGTTGATATCAAACCTCAGGAACAAGACCGAGAACACCTGACACAAACAGAAGATTGTTGGCTCTGATTGCTTGAGAATATGGCCCCAATGCAGCTGGTGCCTTTTCAGTTTGAACAGCTTCCTTGATGCCTACAATAAATGACAAAATGATTGACAACTTAAGATTTTGATCTAAATGCAAATAACGCTCTCTCTCCCTTTGTATCTCTTGGCGGAAATTCAAAATTACTGAAAATGTGTATATACTTTAGACTTCAGCTCAAACAAGCATTGGTTATAATAACTTTCCAGCTGATGATGAACACCTATGCCATATCACATGTATACACTTCAATGCAGTTATGCACCACCCACACGCTAAATGATCCTATGTTGAGTTTGATCACAAAACCATAATGCCAAACTCTGCTGGATGACTATTAATTTTTAATTAGAACATAAAAAAGTTTAGCCTGAAAGGCAAATAATCATAAGTTCATAACAAACAACCAACAATTCTGTCCTTACATTAGCAGATTCCGTTTAAGGGCAACAATTCTGTTACTTTTAAGGAACACATCGTAGCACAACATCAAATGTTTATTTCAAGTAAATTCAAATTTTAGCAATTATTTTGCAAGCAAAACTCCCATCAGCCGTGCATTGTGCATTAAAATAGGTTTTACTCAACCCATTTCTTCAAATTCCTTACAAAATTATTCTACTCCCTGACATCAGCTACTTTGGTAAATCTATTGTTTCAGTCATTTAACTTGACATATTTAGAAAATGTGATTAAACTACAAAAAAGCAGTTTTACTACAATATCACTGGTTTACAAAGAAGCCGAAAGTTTGAAACTCTTATTTTGAAATTAATCACATTTTTCTTATTGTACCCATACCAAACAAACTACCTAACAAATAATTTTAATATATACAAACAGCATCACATCTGTTTTGTAATTACTATACAAACTAACAAAAGTAATTTTCTTACACAAACAAATCAGAATATCATAAATGTCTTATAAGCAAACATATGCACACATAAAAACATTAATCGATTATTTAATAATCTATAGGAATAATCTATTTATCATAACTAATTAAAAAAGAGTAATATGTCAAATTGGTCTGTGCACCGGTCAAATTAGTCTCTAAGATTATCGAAATTCCAAATTAGTCCCAAGATAGGACACGTCATTCATGTTAATCCCTATCTTGGGGACTAATTTGGAATTTCGATAATCTTGGAGACTAATTTGATCGGTGCCACAAAGAGAGCTAAAAAAACTAATCTAATATAAATTTTAAAAAAAAAATTAAATAAATAACCTAGTCGTGGTGCAACATGGTCTCCCTCTCAAAAGAAAAGAAAAAAAGAAAAAAGTAAAATAAAAATAAAAATTCGAAAATAAAGGGAACGGTTACGGGTATCAGTGGAAATGCTGGAGCAAGCGAATGGGACAGAGGTTTTAGCAGAAGAGGATAGCCACAAGGCGGCGCCGGCGACCGATGCTCCTCCTATCCCGGCGGCCATGGAAGCGCGGCGGCGAAGAATACCAACGTCCATCGCTGGGATGCGGAAGTACCTTGCAGCACACCATGACGCCATCTATCTCTCTCTCAACTGCGCAATGTCTATTTGTCAGTTTGAGAGACACTATAATTCTCGGGCAACAGTTTGGGTGGTAATTTTGCTTTTCCGATTTTGCCCTAACTTGATTCCTTCATTCACGGTTTTAAGTGAAATTTTTTTTTCCCCTCCAAACATCAAAAGTAGAGGTGTAAGCATCCCGTCTCATATTGCGAACCACTCGGATTGAACCGAATCGGATCAAAAAATATAGTTTAGTCTGGTTTTATGGTTCAGTCTTGTCTCAAAATTTTCAGACCATTGTTTTATGGTTTGATCCATGATTTCATTATTTTTAAAACCATTAAGAATCAGACCAAATCGGTTACTTAAAAATAAAAAATAAAAAAATTGTGCACTCTGTTGTAGCATTATTCTCTTTATTTGTTATAGCACTGTATTGTATTCAATTTTGAATTTATTCTCTTCCAATCTATAATGTGTAATACTCAAATGACTTGCACTTTATATATATATATATATACTAGCTAATATGTCGTGCCACGCACGAGGCAAATATCATGTTGTTTTTGGTAATTAGAATTCTGAAATAATGTAAACACATATGATAGTATAATATAATTGTGAAAAGATGAAGAATATGGTATTTATAGTTCTCGTATTTTACCTTGTCTACTAACAATAGCCAATACTTGTTTTAAAAAGCGGGAGGAACACCTTATCACATATAGGAGTGGGTCAACGCGCTCTCAAATTGATTTCTTCCTTATGAGGAAACCAGACAGAAAGCTTTGCATGGATTGCAAAGTTATACCTGGAGAGAGCTTGACTACCCAACACCGAGTCTTGGTTATGGATGTAAGGGTTAAGAGAAGGATGGAAAGAAAAATACAAGAAAAGGCTCCAAGAATCAGGTGGTGGAAATTGAAGGGGGAAAAACGATTCCAACAAAAGGTCTTAGAGGAAGGAAGTTGGAATGGAGAAGGAAGCGCAAATGAAATGTGGGAGGTTATGGCCAAAGGGATTAGGAAGATTGCAAAGGAGACACTCGGTGAATCAAGAGGTTATGGACCAAAGGGCAAGGAATCATGGTGGTGGGATGCAAGGGTGCAAGATAAGGTAAAGGAGAAAAAAGGAATGCTTCAAAACTTGGTCCTTTAATAGAAATGCAGAGAGTTGGGATAAATATAAAGCAGCTAGGCAAGAGACCAAGAAAGCGGTGAGCGAAGCAAGAGGTAGAGCGTTTGATGGGCTATACCAATCTCTAGGCACTAAGGAAGGGGAAAGAAGTATTTATAGGATTGCTAAACTTAGGGAAAGGAGGACGAGAGACCTAGATCAAGTGAGTTGCATTAAGGATGGAGATGGCAAAGTCTTGGTCGCAGATTTGGATGTAAAAGAAAGATGGAAGAGTTACTTTCACAACCTTTTCAATGAAGGTCATGAAAGTTCACATCATGATCAGATAGTCACTAGAGAAGGGTGTCACGCTCCTTCAAAATCTACTACTTTATTATAAAGAAATACTCTCTTTGATATTAGAATAGGGTATATGGACTTGCTCGAGTAGAGATATAATTAAAAATTCTTTCGTAAAGCTCTCATAGAATAACTTGGTGTTTATTTGTGGTTATTAAAAATATTTCCAGAATCATTTATGAAAACATTTCTTATTATAGCAGAATACCGTAATTATCAGAATAAGCGGAAATAGTGACCTTGACTTGATAATTCACATTCATAAACTATTTATAGGAAAAGAGTAGGTATATATATATATATATATATATATCATCATCCATAAAAGTCACATACAACCAAGTCAAAGTCGAGGTAGCAGGTGTTACGAAAATACAAGTCCATAATATAAACTAAAGATAAGATCACCTCTCTGAGATCTCTCAAAAATATGTACAATATATATATAGAGCAAAATGTGAAATCTCCAATGGTGGTCCAGTGATCCTCCTCCATAGCATGATCTCCAAAGTCTCCAGCAGCTGCTCCACCCGTCCCACATCCTAATCATCTATACTATGCATCACCTGGTGGATCCCCAACTCCCCACTGGCTCCCAGTGGAGTTCTCGACTGGCTCGTCCTCACCATCGCCCTCCTCCGGGTCCTCCTCTACCTCCTCCGACTGAGTGGGTATCCCACCACTGGGCACTGGGTCCGCTGAGGGTGTCCCATGAACCGGACTCATCGGACTAGGTATAGGAGTCTCCTCTCGAATCACTCGAGAAGCAGAGGGGTGAGATCTAGTAACAGCTCGAAAACGGAAAGAGTGGAAGCGACGAGCAGGTCGAGTCGGGGGTGGTCCATGATAAGTATAGAAAGGGGGTACATGCAAAGTATAGACAATAGGGATGCGAAACCTACGAGGACGGACACGAACCAAAGGGTTGGGGTGATACAGAGTCACCTCCACCTCACCCTCAAATGTGGCTCGATGGTCCTCGTAGTACCACACTCCGCTAGGGAGCGGGCGCAACTCGATGCAAGCTAGATAGCGTGCCATCACCTAACATGGGCAATAAGGGGTAAGCACATAATTCACATAATCGAATAAGAATAAATAAAACATGTAACAATAGCCAGTTACAAATATCCAATGCAAAGGTAAATGCAGATGAATGTATTCCATTTATATTAATACCATTAATTATGAGTAATGATGCATGTCTCCCAATTCCATTGTCCATTGAACGTTCATTCCAATAATTCGCATACATGACCAACATGTATTGTGGAACTGCTCGGATAGTGTGCACACAACGTCACCAAGACGTAACAGCATTCCCAAATGCTGCCCACATTACCAAAATGTGTCATCGAGCCAGTTACCACCGAATTATCCCCAACCTTACACCATGCATGTATGCACATAAAAATTATACACCAAGATTAACCAATAATCTTATTATGTGCATCCAATATTATTCCTTCCGTAGGTTAAACTGTTGTTAATAATTTCCCAGTCCTTTTATTGGAACATGACACTTTTTCCCATAAGCATAATTGATCTTAATCGATATCCCATTAGGTATGTTAAAAGTAAAGTTGTGTTTCTGTCCTGATCCAAATATACTCGAGTAAACTTCTCCAGACTCGAGTGTTTTCTTGATTTATTAGAGTACTCGAGTGTTCCTCCTGGTACTCGAGTGTTTTTTATTTCCAGAACTAAATTTACAAAGATTCAACCATGTACTCGAGTGTTCCAGGCAAGACTCGAGTGTTCTTGAGTTTTCCAGAAAATTGATTTCCCAAAACAGGCAAAATACTCGAGTATTACCCATAATACTCGAGTGTTTGCAGACAGACAGCACTAAAATCAAGTTTTAACATACCAATTTCGATTATAGTCCATTCCAGTCCAAACCAAAGATCAATATAGCTTACATTACACATTTTAAACATGTTCCAACACAGAATTAACAACATTTAACACTGAATCACAGATTATCAATAATTATGCATAAAAATGCATTTTCCCACAACTTGACATACCAATTCCAATTCTACATATATCCATTCCATTCTCAGCATTGGTACACCTTGCATGTGACCAAATAAAAATGTCCAAACTCTCAGTTAAGTCCAGAAGGGCCTCCAAGCCTCAAACCTATTTCAAACTATGCCCATAGAGTCATTCATTGACTCTCATCCTAATTCCACACAATATACCCTTATTCTAGTGAATTAAGAGCTTCACCCTTACCTCAAATTCGTGACTCAACTCTGAAATTGCAGAGAAATTGGCTGGAGATGCTCAAACCCAAAAATCCTTTGCATGCAGCCACAGTTTGAACAGAGCACCAAAACCAGAGAATTTAACATGCAAAATCGTTTTAAAAATTGGGGAAAATGATTAGAATCAATTCTCTGCAACTTAAACTAGAGGTATAAACGAATTTGAGGGTCATAGGGTCCAGGAGCTTACCACAATCCAAGCTGGAAGTGAGCTCCAAGCTTCAAGTTTCTGAACTTGGTCACAGAAAACGCCTCACTTTCGAGCTTCGATTCCCCTTCCTCAGGCAACCACAACTCTCAAATCTTAGGTCTTTGTAAAGCTCGTGATGTGAGCTTTACAGTGATGTGTATCACTCAACTCAACTCTCAGAATCAGAGGAGAACGTGGAAGACGAAATTGAAAACCCTAACTCTATATTTTCAGAGAAAAACCAACCAAATCCTCCATTATCTTCAACCAAAGGCTTAAGTAGACATTCCCACTCGTCATGCAACTCGACACGAAGGTCCTTAACGTGTACTCATGGTGTTTTCGTGTCAAACTCAGGGATCGTCGTGTGTTGACTCATCAACCGCACTAACGAGTCCTCCACTGACTCGATTACTCGAGTATTTCCAAGAATACTCGAGTGTTTTGGTAAAATTTTCAAAAATATTTATTTTAATGCCCCTTCCCTCCAAGACCTTCCTAATATTGCTTCTATGTCATTTTCCAGGGACTAATATGTAAAAACCTTATTTTTACATATTATTCTCTTGCTCCAATATTTTTCTACTTCCGCAATTACTAATACTAACTCATACTAAACTTAATTTATTTATGAAATATAATTATGATTAAGAAAGTAATTATAAATTAATCTTTCAATAATCACAATTGTATTACATCAGGAGGCGAAAATTTGGGGTGTTACACTACTCCCCCACTTAACAGGAATTTCGTCCCCGAAATTCAGCTTACAAAAATAACTCAGGATAATCCTTGCGCATTCGATCCTCTAATTCCCAGGTTGACTCGAATACATTCCCACTTTGCCACATAACTTTGACCAACGGAATCTCCTTTCCTCTAAGCTACTTAGTCCTCCTATCTTCCACTTTCACTGGGCCAACTTTAAAGGTTAGGTTTTCTCGTAAGGTTAAATCATCTGGACGAATTTGAAGGATCGAGGTTGGATCATGCACAAACTTTTTCAATTGAGAGACATGGAAAACATTGTGCAGGTTGGCTAAAGATGGCGGGAGAGCTATTTGGTAGGCTACAGGTCCTACTCGCTTAAGGATTTGATAGGGACCTATAAACTTAGGTGATAGCTTTTGAGGTTTCAATGCTCTACTCACACCCTTTAGCGGTACAATCCTGAGAAATACATGGTCGCCTTCTGCAAACTCTAAAGGTCTTCTTCTTCGATCCGAATAACTCTGCTGACGACTAACCGCAGTCCTGATCTTTTCTTGAATCATTCTGATCTTTTCGGTTGTCTGTTGCACCACATCCGGACCAAGATGTAAATTCTCCCCCACTTGAAACCAGCATAGCGGGGTTTGGCATTTTCTCCCATACAATGCCTCAAACGGTGCCATACCGATACTGGTATGGTATCCGTTGTTGTATGTAAATTCTGCGAGTGGTAGTATCTGATCCCAACTTCCTCTTTCTTCTAACACACACGCTCGCAATATGTCCTCCAATGTTTGGATGGTCCTTTCGGTTTGTCCATCGGTCTGAGGGTGATAAGTTGAACTCAACTTAAGTCTCGTCCCCAGAGCTTGATGCAAACTTGTCCAAAATCTAGACATGAATCTCGGATCACGATCCGAAATAATACTGGATGGTACTCCATGCAATCGTACCACTTCCCGAATATAAATCTGGGTCAGTTTCTACAAAGAGTAGTGCATATTCACCGGAATGAAATGCGCTGACTTAGTAAGACGGTCCACAATTACCCAGATTGCGTCATGGTTTGCAACTGTCCTTGGCAATTCAGTCACAAAGTCCATGGAAATGCTGTCCCACTTCCATTGTGGAATATCTAGGGGCTGTAACACTCCCCCAGGCTTCTGATGTTCCACTTTAACCTTTTGGCAAATTAAACATGACGATACATATTCTGCTACATCCTTCTTAAGACCAGGCCACCAGAACATGCTTTTCAAATCCCGGTACATCTTTGTCGATCCAGGGTGCATACTCATCTGACTCTTATGTGCCTTATCCAAAATCATCCTCCTAATCTCCGAGTTCTTCGGTATGCAAATTCTCGTTTTAAAACGAAGAATTCCATCTGAACCTTCTGAAAAATCTGTCTCCTTTTCTTTTTCCATCAATTCCCTCTTTTCTAGCAATTCCGGATCTTTACGTTGCAATTCTCGAATTCGAGCCAAGAATTCGTTAGAAATTTGCAACATACCCAACGTGATCTGACCTGGTTCCACTTGCATCACCAGGCTTAGATCCCGAAACTCTTCAATCAAAGCCGCTTCCTTAATCATCATGGAACTCACATAAATCGCTTTACGGCTCAAAGCGTCTGCCACAACATTGGCTTTACCAGGATGGTAATGAAGCTCAAAGTCGTAGTCTTTCAAAAATTCCATCCATCGACGCTGCCTCATATTTAATTCCTTTTGATCGAATAAATACTTCAAACTCTTATGGTCACTAAACACCCGAAACGTAGTGCCATAGAGATAATGCCTCCATATCTTCAGTGCAAAGACTATTGCAGCAAGTTCCAAATCATGGGTGGGGTAGTTTACCTCGTGAACTTTCAGTTGACGAGATGCATATGCCACAACCTTTCCTTCTTGCATTAGGACACTCCCAAGTCCTTGTCCCGATGCATCACAGTACACTTTGTACTCCTTGTGAGGGTCAGGTAAGATTAACACTGGTGAGGATGTTAATCTTTCCTTAAGCATCAGAAAACTCTTTTCACACTTCTCATCCCATACAAATGGTTGATCCTTCCTAGTCAGCTTGGTGAGGGGTAATGCAATCTTCGAAAATCCCCCAATAAATCTTCTATAATATCCGGCCAATCCTAAGAAACTTCTGACTTCAGCGACCGTCTTTGGTTGAACCCACTGCAAAACTGATTCCACCTTGGTTGGGTCAACTGCTATGCCACCTTCCGAGATCACATGTCCCAAGAACTGGACTTCTTTTAACCAAAACTCACACTTAGAGATTTTGGCGTAGAGTTTCTTCTCCTTCAAAATCTTCAACACTACTCGGAGGTGTTCGGCATGTTCTTCCAGACTCTTAGAATATATCAGGATGTCATCAATGAAAACTACCACGAATGAATCCAGATATGGTCTAAAAATCCGGTTCATATAGTCCATAAAAATGGCTGGTGCATTTGTTAATCCGAATGGCATTACGACATACTCATAATGTCCGTATCGAGATCGAAATGCAGTCTTAGGGATATCTTCCTCCTTGATTCTGATCTGATGATATCCAGATCTCAAATCGATCTTAGAAAACACCGAAGCTCCTCTCACTTGATCCATGAGATCATCTATCCTTGGCAAAGGATACTTGTTCTTTATAGTCACCTTATTCAACTGTCTATAATCCACACACATCCTAAGGCTTCCATCTTTCTTATTGACAAACAACACTGGAGCACCCCATGGGGATACACTTGGCCTAATAAGTTGTTTTTGCAGTAATTCCTCAATCTGGTTCTTCAATTCGACCATCTCGGGTGGTGTCATTCTATAAGGAGCAATAGAAATGGGACCAGTTCCTGGAATCAACTCGATTCCAAACTCAATCTCCCTCTTGGGTGGTAATCCCGGCATCTCTTCGGAAAACACTTCCGGAAATTCCCTAACAATCGGAATCTCCTCCACAGACCTTTCTCCTTTCTCCGGCTCAACAGCAGAGACCAAACAGAGATACTTCTCCAAGATTGGGTCTTTAAACAAAAGCGTCTTCTTAGCACAATCAATAACTACGTGGTTGCTAACCATCCAGTTCATACCCAAAATCACATCCAATTGGGACAAAGGTAGACAGATCAAATCTAACTGAAAGACTCGGTCTGCTATCCTAATTTTACAATTAGGACACACCTTTGAGGTGATTACAGGAGAGTTAGTAGGGGTCTCTACCCTAAGATAATAGGGTGATTCAGACACAGGCAATTTCAAACGATTCACACATTCAAATGACACAAATGAATGAGTGGCTCCTGAATCGAATAAAATTCTACAAGGTTGGTCATTGAGCAAATAAGTACCTTGCATGAGTCCTGGAGTTTGATTCACTTCAGCACCACTAAGGGTGAAAACTCTACCTTGAGTTACCAGCCTGTCCGTAGAACCTCTTTGAGCGTTCTTGGGTGGTTCCTTGCAATCGCGAGAAAAATGACCAGGTTTCCCAAAGTTAAAGCACCCACTGTGAGACCAGCAGAACTTTCCAAAGTGATGACGCCTGCACTTCTCACAATAAGGAGCATTATTGTAAGAGGTGTTTCGATCATCAGACATCTTGCCCTTCCCCCTATTCTTATGAGAATAAGGGCCTTTACTACGGTGGTCATGCCCCTTCCGTCTCTGTGGACCATATCCCGAATGTTCCTTCTTTCCTTCCACAATCTGTACTGCCTCCGCCCTTTTATCATCCTCATACATCCTACACATATCAACCAGCGTAGGGAAACTTTGAATCTTTTGATAACTGAACACCGACTTCAATTCGGGTCTCAGTCCTCCCTCAAACTTGATACATTTACTCCTCTCATCCGGGTTCATCTGATAGTAAGGGGAGTATTTCATTAGTTCTTCAAATTTCGCAGCATATTCTCCTACACTCATGCTGCCTTGTCTGAGTTGTAGAAACTCAACCTCTTTCTTCCTCCTTAAATCCTCAGGAAAATACTTCTTGAGAAATTCTCCCATGAATACTTCCCAAGTTACCTCTCTTCCTTCATGAGCGAGTAACTGGGCAGTATGATTCCACCAATGTTCTGCTTCTCCCTCCAGCATGAAAACAGCATAAGCTATCCTCTGGGCATCGGAGCATTCTAAAGTTCGAAAGATCTTGTCCATCTCCAAGATCCACTTGTTAGCTTCTTCTGGTTTAAATCCACCAGCAAACTTTGAGGGATTGTAGCTCCTGAAATCCGATAAGGTCTTGGCTTCTGCAGCTACCGCACCTGTTGGAGGTGGGTTGACGGGCTGAGGTTGATGTTGCTGCTGCTGATTCTGTTGCAAATTTTCTAACACTGTAGCCATCCTTTCCAGCAGATCGTTCGTATGGTTTCTATATCGCGATGCCATAGTGAGCCTGCACTATGGACCTATGTCGTTAAAGATCTACCTAGACTTTGAAATCTATCTAGTTCTATTCTAAACTATCACTAATAGAACTAGAATAAGGACCATTATGCTCGAGAGGATCAAGAATAAGGACCATTATGCTCTGATACCACAAAAGGTGTCACACTCCTTCAAAATCTACTACTTTATTATAAAGAAATACTCTCTTTGATATTAGAATAGGGTATATGGACTTGCTCGAGTAGAGATATAATTAAAAATTCTTTCGCAAAGCTCTCATAGAATAACTTGGTGTTTATTTGTGGTTATTAAAAATCTTTCCAGAATCATTTATGAAAACATTTCTTATTATAGCAGAATACCGTAATTATCAGAGTAAGCGGAAATAGTGACCTTGACTTGATAATTCACATTCATAAACTATTTATAGGAAAAGAGTAGGTATATATATATATCATCATCCATAAAAGTCACATACAACCAAGTCAAAGTCGAGGTAGCAGGTGTTACGAAAATACAAGTCCATAATATAAACTAAAGATAAGACCACCTCTCTGAGATCTCTCAAAAATATGTACAATATATATATAGAGCAAAATGTGAAATCTCCAATGGTGGTCCAGTGATCCTCCTCCATAGCATGATCTCCAAAGTCTCCAGCAGCTGCTCCACCCGTCCCACATCCTAATCATCTATACTATGCATCACCTGGTGGATCCCCAACTCCCCACTGGCTCCCAGTGGAGTGCTCGACTGGCTCGTCCTCACCATCGCCCTCCTCCGGGTCCTCCTCTACCTCCTCCGACTGAGTGGGTATCCCACCACTGGGCACTGGGTCCGCTGAGGGTGTCCCATGAACCGGACTCATCGGACTAGGTATAGGAGTCTCCTCTCGAATCACTCGAGAAACAAATGGGTGAGATCTAGTAACAGCTCGAAAACGGAAAGAGTGGAAGCGACGAGCAGGTCGAGTCGGGGGTGGTCCATGATAAGTATAGAAAGGGGGTACATGCAAAGTATAGACAATAGGGATGCGAAACCTACGAGGACGGACACGAACCAAAGGGTTGGGGTGATACAGAGTCACCTCCACCTCACCCTCAAATATGGCTCGATGGTCCTCGTAGTACAACACTCCGCTAGGGAGCGGGCGCAACTCGATGCAAGTTAGATAGCGTGCCATCACCTAACATGGGCAATAAGGGGTAAGCACATAATTCACATAATCGAATAAGAATAAATAAAACATGTAACAATAGCCAGTTACAAATATCCAATGCAAAGGTAAATGTAGATGAATGTATTCCATTTATATTAATACCATTAATTATGAGTAATGATGCATGTCTCCCAATTCCATTGTCCATTGAACGTTCATTCCAATAATTCGCATACATGACCAACATGTATTGTGGAACTGCTCGGATAGTGTGCACACAACGTCACCAAGACGTAACAGCATTCCCAAATGCTGCCCACATTACCAAAATGTGTCATCGAGCCAGTTACCACCGAATTATCCCCAACCTTACACCATGCATGTATGCACATAAAAATTATACACCAAGATTAACCAATAATCTTATTATGTGCATCCAATATTATTCCTTCCGTAGGTTAAACTGTTGTTAATAATTTCCCAGTCCTTTTATTGGAACATAACACTTTTTCCCATAAGCATAATTGATCTTAATCGATATCCCATTAGGTATGTTAAAAGTAAAGTTGTGTTTCTGTCCTGATCCAAATATACTCGAGTAAACTTCTCCAGACTCGAGTGTTTTCTTGATTTATCAGAGTACTCGAGTGTTCCTCCTGGTACTCGAGTGTTGTTTATTTCCAGAACTAAATTTACAAAGATTCAACCATGTACTCGAGTGTTCCAGGCAAGACTCGAGTGTTCTTGAGTTTTCCAGAAAATTGATTTCCCAAAATAGGCAAAATACTCGAGTATTACCCATAATACTCGAGTGTTTGCAGACAGACAACACTAAAATCAAGTTTTAACATACCAATTTCGATTATAGTCCATTCCAGTCCAAACCAAAGATCAATATAGCTTACATTACACATTTTAAACATGTTCCAACACAGAATTAACAACATTTAACACTGAATCACAGATTATCAATAATTATGCATAAAAATGCATTTTCCCACAACTTGACATACCAATTCCAATTCTACATATATCCATTCCATTCTCAGCATTGGTACACCTTGCATGTGACCAAATAAAAATGTCCAAACTCTCAGTTAAGTCCAGAAGGGCCTCCAAGCCTCAAACCTATTTCAAACTATGCCCATAGAGTCATTCATTGACTCTCATCCTAATTCCACACAATATACCCTTATTCTAGTGAATTAAGAGCTTCACCCTTACCTCAAATTCGTGACTCAACTCTGAAATTGCAGAGAAATTGGTTGGAGATGCTCAAACCCAAAAATCCTTTGCATGCAGCCACAGTTTGAACAGAGCACCAAAACCAGAGAATTTAACATGCAAAATCGTTTTAAAAATTGGGGAAAATGATTAGGATCAATTCTCTGCAACTTAAACTAGAGGTATAAACGAATTTGAGGGTCATAGGGTCCAGGAGCTTACCACAATCCAAGCTGGAAGTGAGCTCCAAGCTTCAAGTTTCTGAACTTGGTCACAGAAAACGCCTCACTTTCGAGCTTCGATTCCCCTTCCTCAGGCAACCACAACTCTCAAATCTTAGTTCTTTGTAAAGCTCGTGATGTGAGCTTTACAATGATGTGTATCACTCAACTCAACTCTCAGAATCAGAGGAGAACGTGGAAGACGAAATTGAAAACCCTAACTCTACATTTTCAGAGAAAAACCAACCAAATCCTCCATTATCTTCAACCAAAGGCTTAAACAGACATTCCCACTCGTCATGCAACTCGACACGAAGGTCCTTAACGTGTACTCATGGTGTTTTCGTGTCAAACTCAGGGATCGTCGTGTGTTGACTCATCAACCGCACTAACGAGTCCTCCACTGACTCGATTACTCGAGTATTTCCAGGAATACTCGAGTGTTTTGGTAAAATTTTCAAAAATATTTATTTTAATGCCCCTTCCCTCCAAGACCTTCCTAATATTGCTTCTATGTCCTTTTCCAGGGACTAATATGTAAAAACCTTATTTTTACATATTATTCTCTTGCTCCAATATTTTTCTACTTTCGCAATTACTAATACTAACTCATACTAAACTTAATTTATTTATGAAATATAATTATGATTAAGAAAGTAATTATAAATTAATCTTTCAATAATCACAATTGTATTACATCAGGAGGCGAAAATTTGGGGTGTTACAAAGGGGACCAAAATCATACCTTTTACCGTAGAATTAGGGAGACTGAGGTAAAAGAGGCATTGAGAATGATGGATAATGGTAAAGCGGTTGGTCCGGATAGTATCCCCATTGAGGTATGGAAAACCTTGGGAGAGAGGGGCATCAGTTGGCTCACCAAGTTGTTTAATGAGATCTTAAGATCCAAGAAGATGCCGGACGAGTGGAGGAGGAGCACTTTAATCCCTATCTACAAGAACAAAGGTGACATACAGGATTGTGCGAATTATAGAGGGATTAAGATTATGAGTCATACCATGAAACTTTGGGAAAGGGTGATAGAGCGAAGATTGAGGCAGGAGACTCATGTTACTGAGAATCAATTTGGCTTCATGCCGGGGAGATCAACTATGGAGGCAATATACTTACTGCGCCGATTGATGGAGGAATACCGGAGGCAACAAAAGGATCTGCATATGGTTTTTATTGATCTGGAGAAAGCTTATGATAGAGTGCCTAGAGAGGTACTATGGAGGGCTCTCGAGAAGAAAGGGGTGCGTGTTGCCTATATTAGAGCCATTATGGATATGTATGACGGGGTCAAGACGAGCGTGAGGACACAAAGTGGGATTTCAGAGGATTTTCCCATCACGATAGGTCTACACCAAGGGTCAAGTTTGAGCCCCTACCTCTTTACACTGGTCTTGGATGTGCTTACGGAACATGTCCAAGAACCAGTGCCCAAATGCATGCTCTTTGCAGATGATATTGTGCTTATTGGGGATACTAGAGAGGAAATAAATGGGAAGATTGAAATGTGGAGACAAGCTTTAGAAGGGTCTGGATTCCGGATAAGTCGAAGCAAGACAGAGTATATGGAGTGTAATTTTAGCAAGAGGCACGTGGGCCTTACTCGGGAGGTGAAGGTTGGAGAGCATGTCTTAGCACAAGTCCCGAAGTTTAAGTATCTTGGTTCTATCTTACAGCAGGATGCAGAAATAGAAAGGGATGTAAATCATAGGATTCAAGCAGGGTGGATGAAATGGAGGAGTGCCTCGGGTATGTTATGTGATAAGAAGGTACCACTTAAACTTAAAGGAAGGTTCTACCGCACTGCTGTAAGACCGGCGATGTTATATGGGACAGAGTGTTGGGCGGCAAAGGGCACACAAGAGAATAAACTTCATGTTGCAGAGATGAGGATGCTGCGGTGGATGAGTGGGCATACCAGACAAGATCGGATTAGAAATGAGTATATTCGAGAAAAAGTCGGGGTTGCTCCTATTGTTGAAAAAATGGTTGAATCTCGTCTTAGGTGGTTTGGGCATGTGTGGAGGAGACCAGTGGAAGCCCCGGTTAGGAGGGTAGACCAAATGGAGGGTACTACAAGGGCTAGAGGAAGAGGAAGACCTAGAAAAACTATAGGCGAAACAATTGAGAAGGATATGGCAATCAATGCCTTATCAAAAGACATGATTTATGATAGGCCTTTATGGCGTCGTTTGATCCATGTAGCCGACCCCACCTAGTGGGACAAAGGCTTAGTTGTTGTTGTTGTTGTTGTTGTTGTACTATCTATTATATTGTTAATTGGTTAATAAAGTGAAAGCAGACATTACATAAGCAGAGGCAAAATATTGATCATATACATGCGATTTGATGAGAATAAACTTCTTCAAAATAATTCTCCAAGGCACGGGTCTTGAGTTTTGGTCATCAAGTTATTGTTAATTGGTTCTTGTATGTATGAATGTATTTTTGATTTTCATGAAAAAGAAATGGATGAACAAATTTGTTGAACAAGTGTTGTGCTGAAATTGTGATTTGCATGTGTTTTTGACCTTGAAAAATGATATGTATGTATGCTCAATAATTCTGGAATTTTGTCACTGATTTAGATAGGCTAAAATGAACCTCTCTGAATTTTTAAATGATTTTTGGAATTTATTTTCTATTTCTATAAGAGCAAACTTTGTGAAAACGATTTTGAGAAAATAAGTTTTTCAGTTTAAAGATGAACATAATTTTAGAACTTTTACTGCTCTAAATTGCTTGAAATTTTTATTGTAGCTTCCTGAAACTCTCTAGATGTTCTCTGTAAAATTTGAAGAGATTTGGAGTTTATTTGATATTTTTAATAAAGGCAAAACAGTGAACCGTTTGGTTCAGATTTTCTGGAATTAGTGACAAATTTAATTGGAAAAGTATGACTTTTACAACTCCAAATAATCTGAAAATTTTATGAGATAGTCTTGATTGTATAGGGAAGATTCATACCAATTTTTATGCAATTCGGAGTTTAACAACTATTTTTAATCATGATGTTTCTGCCTCAGACCAGCAATAGCTCCGTTTTGTTTTTCATGCGAAATCTTATTTGAAACCTAGCTTAGGATTGTTTAAATGACTTGAAAATTTTATATGATGAACTTTGGCATATATGTGTGTGTTCTGGAAATTTTTAGGATTAAGTGAATTTATTTGATATAGTTTTGGATTTTATCTTTTGTGTTTTACTTGTAATCACACTAAGATTTCATTTGAATGTTTTTGATGAATGTGAACTTTTATGCTTGACATTATGACTTGGCTGACTTGTTTGATAATCATGATGCTTTGAAATGATTGAATGAATGATTGTTTGATGATATGTTTAGGTTATGCATGAATAAATTATTTAGCTAATCAAAGTGTTGTGTTTGATCTTGTAATCATCAGTTTTGAAAATTAATTGTTTTTGAAATAATTTAATCTTGATTTAATTGAATAACATTGGACTTAGTGGTTGCTGCCCTTAACTCATTTCATGGTGTTAAGTTTGAAAAATAAGTCGTTTAAGTATTTATTTTATAACAAAGTATTATATGAACTAAAATATGATTTTTCGGTGTTTTCGGATTTTCTGAAAAATGATTTATGGACTAGTATAATTGCTGTCCAGATTTTATTTAAAACGTTTTGTCAATTGTTTTAAAAAGACTTTGAGATATTTAAAGTATTTTCAAAAGTCGAACTTGATTTGAAAAAGTTTTAACGTTTTGCGATTTTCCGACGAGAAATAAAAAGAGTTTTCGAAAACACGTTTAGATACTAAGTAGGATGATTATTAAAGTAGACTTATAATGTTAGTGTCATCTCCCTTAGTACAAGGTGCGCATAAGTCGAGAAGTGGGACAACTGACTTATCGGAAAGGACCCGCAACGATTTCAGATGCTGGAATGTGAGGTGAGAGATGCAGTAGGCCTAAGTCATCGTGACGCGTTGACTCGGTTCTAGACTGAGTACATCGAGTGTACTTGAGTAATTGTCATAGGTTATGTCCGCATGATTATATGTGATATATATGTGCTAGATGTTTATCTGTTCTATTAAATATGATGCATGTTTGATTTATTATGCATTGAATTCCTCTGTTGTTATACTGTTGAGTATGTCTTGTTCTGTCTGGAAAAGCTGATTGTGGATATACGTAATAATAAGAATCATAAGAAAGAAATAAGTTATGAAACGAATAAATCGTGAAAGAGATAAATTAAGATAAAAAGATGATTCGTAAGAGATGATAAGAAATATCCGACGAGGCGAGCGGAAGCGTGGTGATGATGATGCTGCTGATCGTGCTGTTGAGTAACAACTAAGGAGAGCGATGCTGATGGCGCTGTTGAGCCACAACGGAGTAGAAAGATGCTGATGATGCTGCTGAGCTATGATGCTGAGAAAGATGCTGAGGAATGCTGTTGAGCGTGAGCGGATGAGAATAGTGCTGATGAAATGCACGAGAACGAGATATGAGGCAAGATGCCATTGAGAATTTAGGGGGAACAGATTGCGATTAGTGGTCGGGCTTCGTTGAAGGGATGCACTAAGGACGAGCCGACTGTTAGGACTAAGCCGCTAACGAAAACTCTAAAAGAATTAAATGACTTTAAAAGACTTTAATATACGCGGTGAGGTATGAGTGTCGTATCGAAGTAGTGGAGAGGAAGATACTATGGGTATCTGCGGATACTCAGGTGGGGATTGCAGGAGGGGAGGGCAAGGACGGTGAACGTCAAGAAGCCTAGAGTATATTTCTAGGAGGAACGAATTCCACATGTGGCACACGAACGTGGTGGGGACTGGGTCCAATGTCGTGGTAAGTTCTGCACTACAAACTAGAAATGATACTGTCACCCCCTCGATGCAAGTCTAGAACAGTGAGAGGGACTGGAACGGGGCATTTGAGATTGCCACTGAGAGCGTGCATTGATATGATATTATATGAATTGAATTGATATGATTTGAGGCTGAGTCCTCCTGGTCTGGGACCATTTGATTGTCAGACAGCTGTCGTGCCCGCGTGGTAAAGGTCATGTACTCCTGTTTGCTTCCGACTAGGTTGGGTGGATGACCGAGGAGATGTAGACGTGTGTGACTCCCTCAATGATGATGTTCCCCCCATCATTGAGCGAACCGTTTGATAAGACTAATAATGATAAAAGATTATAAGAAAGAAAGCATAAAGAATTTATAAAGCATTGAGAAAGATTCAAGGAAGAAAGAAAGTATAAGTAATTATTGGAAAGATTGAGGAAGATGATAAAGAGTCTTGAATGTTCGAAGGTTTGTGATGCCAAGTGCAGTGATGTGTTTTGTGATGAGTTATGATTTTGTTACGTTATGATATGCTTTGTTTATATGTGCTTCTATACGCTTATGTGAATATAATTGTTATGTGCATAATATGATTAATTGTCATGTTCTAGTTAGGGAGAAGTACCGGTCAAGTCCTGCATTTAGATTTAGTTTACTCTACGTATTATTTTTATATGAAGTTATATTTCTGTTGTATTGTCATGGGTGTACTTCTGGAATGCTGACCATCTCTCCTATCATGTTGTCGTATCGGGTTATTCCGATATTGCAACGGGTAGATGGTTGATCCTGCAGTAAATCTGCACGCTATTCCGATGAGGCTGCTGCAGTGGACTTCAGTTAGAAAGATTAGAGGTCAAGAATAACAGTAGGTAATTCCCTTGAGCACTGTATCCCTTGCAACTACTTGGTTGACATTGCTATATCATTTTGTACCCCGCTTGCAATTTTATTGAGCATGGTTTTAAGGAACTTGAAAGATTTTATGAAACAAGATTTGAAAATGTTTTCTTAAAAGAGATTTATGAAGCCAAGTCACAAAGCGCGATGTTATGTAACATCTCGGTTTGGAACTTGACTCGTGATGTGTGACATGAGAACGTTATCTTATTAAAATTAAGTTATTGAAATGTTTTTGAACTTAAAGGTTCTCATGCCCATGTCACCATGTAAAAAAAAATCCCAAATTTTTACCATAAAATGGTTAAAGAGATGATGTTTTCAAGTTGCCGAAATCGGGGTATTACCGAGTGGTATCAGAGCAATGGTTATCCAAAGTAGCCTGATGCATGGGCTTACATGCTTGCTCGTGTGTGTCTGTCTGTGTGTTAGTGTTAGAATTAAGATGAGTAAGAATAGGAGTACGAAGTCACGTGAGCATCTCTATCATACCACCTTTATCGTTCGATCTATCTCTATCGTTCTATCTCTCTATCTTCGGGACGTGTCAAGAATTTGTCTGCGATGGTACAAGGAACAGCGATCCGAATCATAAGGAGACTTTATTCTTTGAGACCTGAACCTCTCTTGACTGTTGAAACCTCTTTTGTTGAAAACCTCTTTTTGTTTGTGACAACCTCTGAGCCATTGACATGCGACTTTGTTTTGCGACTAGAACCCTCTTTTTCTTGTTGAAACTACTCCTTTTTATGTAAACCCTATGCATTGTTGAGTTGTCTTGACAATAAATTTGTTCTCTCTAAAAGTCTTCCATGAAAACTTTAGACCCTGACACCTTATGCCAATCAAATAGGTATGCCTAAGTTATGAGGCGGACGGTGAGATATTGTTAGGGAAAGAGTTATAATGGTTGCGGAAGGAATAGGCCTGAACGGATGTGATACCTTAGAATAAGAGTACCCCTAGAACCTTGAGTAAGGTAGTGGAGTATATAAGAGGATTAAAACTGAAAGGTTTGATAGTAGTCTAACCCAAGTAATGGTATAAATGGTGTTAAGATGGTGAATATTTGGGAGGAGTCTGAGAGAGTTGGAGTTAGAAAAGCTCTAGTTGGAGTAGGTGAATGATTGGGGTAAGTGTGAACTTATAATAGGACCATAAGATCAACTAGATGGAGTGGTGAAATTAATGGATAGAACCTTTAAGTGACGACCAAAATTAGGTTAAATGACCAAGATTTGACAATTTAATGGACATAGGTGACCCTAAGCTGTGAAATTAAGAGTGTCATTAGGAGTTAAGATCGTTAATCTGAAGGATAAATCCCTGAGTCGGAGAGTTTTTAATGGTTTAGAGCACAAAAATTTGGTTTAGTTAGCAGAATTTAGGATGACACTCAGATAGGCTTGAACGAAGTGATGGGAAGTTTTGTAAGATAAACTAGAATTAGTGGATGTTGAGAAGTTTTGTGACCTTAGTCCCTGTCAAATGTTATTGGATAGATGTGATGTATAGGAATATGATCCGTCAAAGTTGGGGAGTAAACGGAGATTTCGAGGTTTGTAATAACCCACCTAGGCTTAAAAGGGTGAGAAGAGCCAAATTAAGGCAGAAAGACCATGAGGAAAGTAGTACCCTTCTCAGGATTGGCATAAGCGTGCTATTCTTTTTGAATTTTGTTTCGAAACCATTGAACCCTTTGAGCTCTTGTTGACAAAGCTATACCCTTAGTATTCCATTCTGTCCGATGGTGAAATGGCCCAAGAAGATCACCTTTGAAAAAAACAATGCATGTGCGACGACTCGAAGGCGACGATTGCTGTTATAGATTGAGAAAAGCATCCCGAAGAATCCGACATTCATTGATCGTGGAATTTTGCATAGCATTTCTCGAGGACGAGAAATCTGCAAGTTGGGGAGAATGTAACATTCCGTGTTTTCCCGACTAGGATAAATAAAATTTGATTAAAGAAAAGTTTTGAAACATTGTTTTACAAAGAATTTTCAATAAGTATTTTATTCGATCTCGAAGTAAAGTGTTGATTTTACGGAGTTTTAATCAATAAATATTTTTATGGAGCAAGTAAAAATGATTTTTTATGAGAAATGATTTTTATTGATTGGTGATTTATTTTAAAAATGAATTTCTTTATGGATTTTCTTAGATGTATCAACTTCGAAAATCCATAACTTTTCAACCGTAACTCCGATTTTTATGATCTTTATATCAAAACGATCGTATCGAAATGTAGTTTTCAAAAATTTATCTTTCATAATTTTCTGGATTGGTTTGCGAAAATTATTTTCCAGTACTGTAAAGGACAAATTTTCAAGGAATTAATCATGAAAAATAGTTTTTGATTTTTAATGAATTTTTCCTTTTGGGATTATCTTCTATATATCAAAGTGTGATTTTAGAAAATGAAATAAGGGCTATAAGTGCAACCAATAAGTACAGTTTATTAATTAAGGAAGAAAATATGTATTAAGTATTATTATGTATGTTTGATTATTTAATTAAAGAAGAAATTATTTTGTGATTAAAGTGTGTGCTTGATTGTGAATGTGTGTATGTATACGTGTGTGCATAATACGGTTGTGTATGTATGTATATATGTGTGTATGTGTATGTGTATGCATGTGTAGAAATAAGCTAGGACTAATTTTCTAGAGCCTTAAAGGTTAAGAAACTAGAAACTAAGTGAACCAAACCAAAACCAAACTAAGTTAGAAGTGTAACCAAACCCTAACTAGTTTTAAGCCTAAGTGACTCCTAAAAAGCCTAACCTATTCAACTTTGTCCCCCTTGCATTTGATAAAGACCACCCATGCATCTTTTTGTGATGCCAAAACCGCCCCTCCCATTTTGTGTGACCAAACCTAGACCTAAGGGCAAAAGAGGAATTCGTGAGTGTGCCTATAAATAAGTGTGGCCATAACTCATTTTCACTTCACACATTTCACTTCCACTCCAAACACTAAACACCACCCTAAGAGCCCATTAAACTCTTAGAGGAAAAAGAAGAAAAGAAATAGGGAGAGAGAAAGGGAGCATGGCCGTGGACTTGAGGAGGAAGAAGAAGGAGGTTTCAAGCCTTATTCTTTGTAGATCAAGGGTTTTAGGAGACTAGAAGACCAACCCCTTTTCATGGTAGGATTTGAAGATCAAGAAAGAAGATTTGTTATAGTGTAGTTTTTCTCTTTTGTTTGTAGATTTACTTCATTTTCTTCTTGCATGTTCATTTTTATGATTTGAGAGATAAACTTATGTGTTGTTCTCTTTTAATCATGGACTTTTAGGAACTAAAAAATAATTTGTGATATGTGATCTTTATACTTTGTGTTTCGGTTGAGGGTTTTCCTAATAGATCTAATGTTTTTCTAACTAAAATATTAGAGATCTAAAGAAAACTAAAGATTTTGTGAAAATCTAAAATTAACTTCCTTGCATGTCTATTTTTCTTTTCTTAAACCGTGAATTATATGTGTTCATATGATGCTTTGATAAATAAACCCATGATCTAAGTTTGTTTATTAATAAAGTGAAATTTTTGGTTTTGCATGTTAAATCTTTTGCTAGATCTTGATCTATGTGTTTTCATGTTTATTTGACGAATGGAAAATATGATCTAAGCTTGACTTGTAAAAAGGTTAAGGTCTTTATTCTTGCATGTTAATTTTTCAAGTAAAAGATTGTGCTTCTTTAATACATATGTTTCGGTTTTAAGGAAAAAAATTAAAGTAACAAGTTTTAAATGATTTTCAAGTGTAAACATGTTTTCATTAAGTGTTGATCTTGTACATGTTTTGATTTAGTGTTTGAATTGTGCATATTTTGTTTTGTGAGGCCATTCGGCCATGTTTGAGAAAAATTGGAATTTATGCTTTTTATTTTATAAAAAGTTGATATATGTTTGTTTTAAGATTTGATCTCATGATTTTAAATACATGCATGTATGATTTTCTCTAAGATCTATTAATTCTAAGTAGGTGCATGTCAAGATCTAAGTTAGTTTAATTTGATTCTTGATTTTTAGTTTAAAAGGCTTTGATTTTTATGTTGATACATGTTTTATTTGAGTTAAAGAAAAATTGTTTTCATGATATGTTAACTCGGTTTTCAAAGGAAAAATAATTGATGGGTTGATTTTTGTATTGATTTGTATGTATGAATGTATTTTGGATTTTCATGAAAAAGAAATGGATGAACAAATTTGTTGAACAAGTGTTGTGCTGAAATTGTGATTTGCATGTGTTTTTGACCTTGAAAAATGATATCTTTGTATGCTCAATAATTCTGGAATTTTGTCACTGATTTAGATAGGCTAAAATGAACCTCTCTGAATTTTTAAATGATTTTTGGAATTTATTTTCTATTTCTATAAGAGCAAACTTTGTGAAAACGATTTTGAGAAAATAAGTTTTTCAGTTTAAAGATGAACAGAATTTTAGAACTTGTATTGCTCTAAATTGCTTGAAATTTTTATGGTAGCTTCCTGAACCTCTCTAGATGTTCTCTGTAAAATTTGAAGAGATTTGGAGTTGATTTGATATTTTTAATAAAGGCAAAACAGTGAACCGTTTGGTTCAGATTTTCTGGACTTAGTGACAAATTTAATTGGAAAAGTATGACTTTCACAACTGCAAATAATCTGAAAATTTTATGAGATAGTCTTGATTGTATAGGGAAGATTCATACCTATTTTTATGCAATTCGGAGTTGAACAACTATTTTTAATCATGATGTTTCTGCCTCAGACCAGCAATAGCTCCGTTTTGTTTTTCATGCGAAATCTTATTTGAAACCTAGCTTAAAATTGTTTAAATGACTTGAAAATTTTATATGATGAACTTTGGCATATATGTGTGTGTTCTGGAAATTTTTAGGATTAAGTGAATTTATTTGATATAGTTTTGGATTTTATCTTTTGTGTTTTACTTGTAATCACACTAAGATTTCATTTGAATGTTTTTGATGAATGTGAACTTTTATGCTTGACATTATGACTTGGCTGACTTGTTTGATAATCATGATGCTTTGAAATGATTGAACGAGTGATTGTTTGATGATATGTTTAGGTTATGCATGAATAAATTATTTAGCTAATCAAAGTGTTGTGTTTGATCTTGTAATCGGTTTTGAAAATTAATTGTTTTTGAAATAATTTAATCTTGATTTAATTGAATAACATTGGACTTAGTGGTTGCTGCCCTTAACTTATTTCATGGTGTTAAGTTTGAAAAATAAGTCCTTTAAGTATTTATTCTATAACAAAGTATTATATGAACTAAAATATGATTTTTCGGTGTTTTCGGATTTTCTGAAAAATGATTTATGGACTAGTATAATTGCTGTTCAGATTTTATTTAAAACGTTTTGTCAATTGTTTTAAAAAGATTTTGAGATATTTAAAGTATTTTCAAAAGTCGAACTTGATTTGAAAAAGTTTTAACGTTTTGCGATTTTCCGACGAGAAATAAAAAGAGTTTTCGAAAACACGTTTAGATACTAAGTAGGACGATTATTAAAGTAGACTTATAACGTTAGTGTCATCTCCCTTAGTACAAGGTGCGCATAAGTCGAGAAGTGGGACAGCTGACTTGTGGAAAGGACCCGCAACGATTTCAGATGTGAGAGATGCAGTAGGCCTAAGTCATCGTGACGCGTTGACTCCGTTCTAGACTGAGTACATCGAGTGTACTTGAGTAATTGTCATAGGTTATGTCTGCATGATTATATGTGATATATATGTGCTAGATGTTTATCTGTTCTATTAAATATGATGCATGTTTGATTTTATTATGCATTGAATTCCTTTGTTGTTTTACTGTTGAGTATGTCTTGTTCTGTCTGGAAAAGCTGATTGTGGATATACAATAATAAGAATCATAAGAAAGAAATAAGTTATGAAACGAATAAATCGTGAAAGAGATAAATTAGGATAAAAAGATGATTCGTAAGAGATGATAAGAAATATCCGGCGAGGCGAGCGGAAGCGTGGTGATGATGATGCTACTGATCGTGCTGTTCAGTAACAACTAAGGAGAGCGATGCCGATGGCGCTGCTGAGCCACAACGGAGTAGAAAGATGCTGATGATGCTGCTGAGCCACAACGGAGTAGAAAGATGCTGATGATGCTGCTGAGCTATGATGCTGAGAAAGATGCTGAGGAATGCTGTTGAGCATGAGCGGATGAGAATAGTGCTGATGAAATGCACGAGAACGAGATATGAGGCAAGATGCCATTGAGAATTTAGGGGGAACAGATTGCGATTAGTGGTCGGGCTTCGTTGAAGGGATGCACTAAGGACGAGCCGACTGTTAGGACTAAGCCGCTAACGAAAACTCTAAAAGAATTAAAAGACTTTAATATACGCGGTGAGGTATGAGTGTCGTATCGATGTAGTGGAGAGGAAGATACTATGGGTATCTGCGGATACTCAGGTGGGGATTGCAGGAGGGGAGGGCAAGGACGGTGAACGTCAAGAAGCCTAGAGTATATTTCTAGGCGGAAAGAATTCCACATGTGGCACACGAACGTGGTGGGGACTGGGTCCAATGCCGTGGTAAGTTCTGCACCGCGAACTAGAAATGATACTATCACCCCCTCGATGCAAGTCTAGAACAGTGAGAGGGACTGGAACGAGGCATTTGAGATTGCCGCTGAGAGCGTGCATTGATATGATATTATATGAATTGAATTGATATGATTTGAGGCTGAGTCCTCCTGGTCTGGGACCATTTGATTGTGAGACAGCTGTCGTGCCCGCGTGGTAAAGGTCCTGTACTCCTGTTTGCTTCCGACTAGGTTGGGTGGATGACCGAGGAGATGTAGACGTGTGTGACTCCCTCAATGATGATGTTCCCCCCATCATTGAGCGAACCGTTTGATAAGACTAATAGTGATAAAAGATTATAAGAAAGAAAGCATAAAGAATTTATAAAGCATTGAGAAAGATTCAAGGAAGAAAGAAAGTATAAGTAATTATTGGAAAGATTGAGGAAGATGATAAAGAGTCTTGAATGCTCGAAGGTTTGTGATGCCAAGTGCAGTGATGTGTTTTGTGATGAGTTATGATTTTGTTATGTTATGATATGCTTTGTTTATATGTGCTTCTATACGCTTATGTGAATATAATTGTTATGTGCATAATATGATTAATTGTCATGTTCTAGTTAGGGAGAAGTACCGGTCAAGTCCTGCATTTAGATTTAGTTTACTCTACGTATTCTTTTTATATGAAGTTATATTTATATTGTCTTGTCATGGGTGTACTTCTGGAATGCTGACCATCTCTCCTATCATGTTGTCGTATCGGGTTATTCCGATATTGCAACGGGTAGATGGTTGATCCTGCAGTAAATCTGCACGCTATTCCGATGAGGCTGCTGCAGTGGACTTCAGTTAGAAAGATTAGAGGTCAAGAATAGCAATAGGTAATTCCCTTGAGCACTGTATCCCTTGCAACTACTTGGTTGACATTGCTATATCATTTTGTACCCCGCTTGCAATTTTATTGAGCATGGTTTTAAGGAACTTGAAAGATTTTATGAAACAAGATTTGAAAATGTTTTCTTAAAAGAGATTTATGAAGCCAAGTCACAAAGCGCGATGTTATGTAACATCTCGGTTTGGAACTTGACTCGTGATGTGTGACATGAGAACGTTATCTTATTACAATTAAGTTATTGAAATGTTTTTGAACTTAAAGGTTCTCATGCCCATGTCACCATGTGTAAAAAAAAAAATTTCCCAAATTTTTACCATAAAATGGTTAAAGAGATGATGTTTTCAAGTTGCCGAAATCGGGGTGTTACACCCATACTCACTCACGTGCCAACCTTGATACTGTTCATAAGAAACCTTATGAACAGTGACTCCACCGAATAGGAGAAGCAAATTTAAGACTCATAACACTATTCATAGCTACAGTAAATTCAAAAGTTTCCTTTAATCCTGAAATTTAATAATCTAAAGATAATAAGGACCGGAGAAAGTACTAAAGAAATATACAATTACATATTTCGATATTATGTATATGTGATGAGATGAGCATGTTTTTTTTTATGCAGTGATTAACTAAAAAATAATAGAAATGTTATAAGAAAATAAATAATAAATACACTTGTGACCTAATAATAAACAATAATGAGACTTTAGTCCCGCGCCATGTGCGAGTTAATTGTTCAATAAATACTGATGATTTTTATAAGTATATACATGTTATGATGCATGCATTATCAAATATGATGGCATATTTGCACGTTTTTAATATTGAGTTAGGATCCATTGACATCATGTGTAAAATTTACACCTTCACATAACTTTTTATATATTATTAATTTGTCAATCTAACCGTTGAATTATATGTTATTATCATGACGATCATACATACCAAATTTCAGATCATTCGGAATTCATAGGTATGTAATCTGAAAATGCATATTTACTTATATTTTAAATAACGTATTATCCGTTAAAATAGAATAGTCGGATGAAGTATTAAATAATTTTTCTATTCTATGAAATTTTGTAGACTTGATCTACTTGATAATAACATATAATTCATTGGTTGGATTGACAAATTACATAATATATAAAAATTTATGTGAAAGTGTAAGTGACCAAAATGGGCCCCACACCCTACCCCACATTACTTTTTGCATATTATTAAAATATTACGTATTATAATAAAAAAAACTAATTTATTATTCAATTAATAAAAATAATTCAACAACAATAATTTAAAAAATATATAAAATTATCAAAAATATATAAAATAAATAAAAATACATAAAAATATTACTAAATACTCCCTCCGTCCTATTTATAAGACCCTTTTGGAGTTTTTATTTTGGTCATATTTATAAGACCCCTTTTCAATTTTCAATAGCAATTAATTACTTCTTTCCACTAACACCCCTATAAAATCAACATTTTTTAGAGTTCCAATAATAATTATAGGGGTAGTTTTGAAAAAATATACACTATAACAGAATAGCTAAAAGATCCCGGTTTCGCATGCCTATTGATCCCGGTTCCGAACTGGGATTGTATCCCCTGGTATAACAAGTCTGATTCTTATGATCCCAGTTGTTTTAGAAAACACGGAACTGGGATCAATAAAAAAGAAGGAACCGGGATCAATAACATATATGATCACTGTTGATTTTTAATAGTGAACTGGGATGCTTAGTGTATATGATCACTGTTAAGTTTTTTAAAATGAATCGGGATCTTTAGTATATATATATATATATTTAATTTATAATATTTGCTATTTAGTATATATATATATATTTTAATTTATAATATTTGCTATATCCATATATTTAAATAAATTGTCAACATTTTTTTTTCAACAAATAAATGCCATAATTATATACATTATAAACATAAATGTCAATACACATTTAAGATAGATAACTCCCAAACCAAAAAAAATGGCTCCATATATACAAAAGGCTAAACAAGCTCGATCATATAGATGCTACATAATCACATTCAAAAACATATATGGTGCCCTAAATTCAAAACTAAGCTAAGGTAACTTGTCAAGAATATATGTTGCCCATTCATCCTTGACTTCATTCAGCAATTCATCTGAGTAGTATGTGTACTGGCAATCTTCAAAGTACTATACAAATTAATAGAAAATGGAATTAGAATTGTGCTGATAAACTAAACGATATATTTATTATAACATAAATCATATAATGAAAATCAATACCCATATTCATTCTCTGAACCCTGAACCCATGTAACAATAGGCAGCAAATTAAAATTCAATCAAGCATATTATAACAGTTGTGTGTGTATCAGTTTTTGACACAACTGTGTGTGTATCAGATTTTTTGAACAAGCTGGACCTGGACTCCGAATTTCACATTCCTCTCTATTTTCAGATTCTGATTCAGATGCCATCACAGTGTCCTCAATTTTCACCTTAAAAAAAACAAAAAAAAATGTACAATGCTCAATTTCTTTTCATCACAAATTCATTTCAAATAATAATAAATGCTGTAATTTTAGAGAGAGAAAACCACTATTTCAGTCATTGAATTTATAGAAACACTTTTACTATTAACCTTAATTTTAAGAAATTATCAATTCGGTCTTCTAAATTGTACTACTGCTGCTCATACCAGAGGGGCTTGCATCAGAAAACTGTGGTGAGCTATCCAAAACTGCACCCTCAGGTGCAACATTTTCAGCTGTTTCACTTGGTGGTACTTGTGGCAAGCCCATCGCCGATTTTCTAATCAGTACTCGGTAATATGGATCTTGAACTTCCTAAAGAGATGAAAACCTTGCTTAAAATTATCAATTTGATCCCTCTGTTTGGTTTTCAATATTCAGTTCAACATTTGTCCTTTTACCACGTGACCAACAAACAAGTGCAATCCAAGCTTCCACCCTTATCGGTTTCACAATTCAATTGTCTATTCTAATACTACCCTTTTTTTAATAATAATATACTATTAATATTACTACTACCCATTAGCAATTACAACTAGAATGCTATCATCCTAATCTAGAAATGGAACAGCTACAAAAATTTAACCCAGCGTTATGTATCTATCAGAGGCATCCACATTCGAGACATTACAACAACCATTTGCTTTGCAGGGCATACAGAGAAAGTTAAGGACATGATGCTATATATCCAAGAACTAGAACAGGAACATATCTCTCGACCTCCATATTGGCAACAGATGAAGCCCAAACAATTCATGGCAGAAAACAAAATCAGTGCCTATGCCAATGAAGTTGGTGATAGAAGAATCAGGAATACAAATCATATCAAAAACCTTCTGCAATTCTACCTTCAGATCAAATATCAAATTGCGAATAGCAAGTTATCACATATTTCTATATGCATATAGATAAAAGTTTTACTAATTCTGTCTATCGTCAACATCCCATCTTCAATAATTGAATCATTTTCTTCAGCTGCTTTAGCATACCTATCAAGAAATGCTTCTTCTGTTTCCTCGTATTCCTCAATCTCAGAGTCCTAATTGAATTAAAAATTGTGAAAAAAAATTGAATAAAAAAGAGAACACGCTAATCACCATAACCTGTAGGCAAAATGATATGAGTTGATGTGAATGTAATATTAAGTGTGAGAAGATCCTCAAATGAATTTCTCTGTTGCAAATTTAAAAGGCCCAGAAACAACTTAGCTGATATAAGAAGATAATGGTGTCTTTCACTTAAAAATATGATCAGATGGCTTATCATATCAATCAAACATCTCCAATATCAAATATGCAGAAACTTCAGGTGACGGTGGCGGCACACGAACCGGGGAGGAACGGCGACGCGAGAACGGCGTCACAAGGGAGAAGGACAATTCGCAAGCTCTGTCTATGGTGTGACGAATCGCGAGGAAGAAGAAGAGATCGAGGGCGACACTGGCTTCTGGTCCTGGTGGCGGCGGTTCCAACACCGGCAGCGAACGATGGATCCGTGACTGGAGGGAGGCGACGGCGCGGTGCTGGCTGGGTTCATTCACGATTGAAGGAGAGAGCAAGGGATGTGTGGCTCTGTGGTTATGACAAGGGTGTTTGGTGGCGCAAGAGACGGAGGAGAGAGAGCCACGAGGAAGAGAGTGGAAGGTTGATGGTGAGGACGGCAAGCGGTGGCTTGGTGGCGGCAACATGAACAATAAGGGATGGAGGTCGACGGAGACAATAAGGGATGGGGGGCGGCGGCTCTTGCAGGGAAGAAGAAGGGAAATTAGGTTTTCCCACTATATGCACAGTACATGAGGGAGTTCAAGGGGATTTGGCACCAAAATAAGCAATTTATTCATCCTAGTTGAAGTAAAGTGATGGGATAAATAATGTTTGTGCGATTTTTAATTTTTAAAAAATAAAAAATTATTTATATTATAGCATTGATCCCGGTTCCGTGTTTTTATTATTTATCCCAGTTGAAGTAAAACAACGGAATAAATAAAGTTCGTGTGATTTTTAATTTTTAAAAAATAAAAAATTATATATGATATAACATTGATCCAGTTCCGTGTTTTTTATAACCGGGATCAATAAATTCTTGGTATATTTTAACTATCATTTGTCTATTAATCCCAGTTCCGAAACGGAACCGGGATTAATATTCGGCTACTTTTTTGCAATTCTGTAGTAGTGATATCAAATTTTCACATTTCCAATGCCACTCACAAATTTATCCACTCTCCTTCATAAGAGTGAAAAACCCCAAAAAGATCTTATAAATATGTAGGACCGAAGGGAGTAATAAATTAATTCAAAGTAGTTCAATTAAAAACTACTACTCACTTTCAAAACAGACTACTACTCAAAACTAAAGAACTACAGTAAAAACTACTACTCAAATCTAAACTACTACACAAAACTACTAAGATTAAAAAAAAAGAACTCTCTAAAAATGGCCTCCACGTTTCCTATCTCCTCTACCTCGCTATTCTTCTTCTCCACTAATATTATTTTCTTCTTCTCCTCGGTCTCTCACTAGCTCTCTCACTCTCACACAATCGGTCTCTCACTCTCGTCTCTCTCACAATCGTTTCTCATGAAGATCGGTCTCTCACAACCGATTGTGAGATCTGTTTTTGCATGTGACTCCTCAAACAAAACCCGACCCATGAAGATCGGTTTTTGCATGTGCCTCAAATCTACGAAAGGCTCAAAAGCATGAAGATCCATGAAGATCGGTTCTGCATGTGGCTCAAAAACATCTAAGGGAGACTCCAAAGCCTCTGCATGTGTGTGGATTTCGATCCCCAAGCATCAATTTTGTGTTGGGTTAGAACAATTGAGATTAGGGTTTTTAATTTCCCCTTTCATTCTTTTCAATTTAATTTTCTATTTTCTGTTTTTAATTTTCTCGTTTCATTGTTCTCCTCTGATCTGGAATTGTTGTTTATGATTATATGTGATTTTCCTTGCATGAATTTTTTCTCTTCCCCTCTTAATGATTCATCCTTGGTTATTGTTGGATCACGCCCTTTGGTTCTCACCCTCATCTTGTAGTAATGCTTCCGGATCCTCACTCAAAAGTCAAAACCTTAATTTCCGTTTTTGTTTAATTTTATTTAATTTTCTGGATATTGTTGTTAAGATAATCCATTTTTATTGTTTAATTAATAATCCAGAGGAATAAATGACAATTCATACATTTAGGTTCTGTATTCTGTTTTGCTGCTACAGAGTTGGGGGTATACGTTATCTCTCCTTGAAGGCAGGGGTTTGATTTTGTTTGCAGGTACTGCCTAGAATAATTTACTTAGCATATGTGGTTGGTCAAGTTTGGGTGGGGACTTATTTGGTTTCAAGTGGTGTTTTGTTTTGCTTTCCTAAACTTGGAACTTTGTTGTTCTTCCTCCATGAAGCATACCTTTTACTTTGGTTGATGTTCTAATGAAATTTTTCTTATAGTAGGAAACAATCAGTTCTCCGGTGAAATATGAGCTACAAAACAATCTAGTTCTTAACACTTACATGATGAAGATTTGATTTCTTGTATTACCAACAAATTGTTTCTTCAGAGAGTTTCCGTTTTGTATATTTTTGTAGCTTTTTTTTTCAGCTTCTCAAAGAATCACTTTTGTAGTATTGAGCTTATAGTTTTTACACAGGCTGAGCCTGTTGATATCATCATATGTTTCAGTTTCATATAATTCTAATGATGGCCTAATGAAATGAAGGGTTATGGCAAAGCAAGAAAAATAAATGATTTATTTATGTTTAGATAAAGTGTCAGTTTAAATTTGAGTATAATAAATAGTCTGAGATTAGTGGTATCAGTTTATACAGAGATTGTTGTGCACTATGCTGATTGCTGATCAGATAGATCTTTAGATGTTTCAAGGGATATCTTAGTGAAGATTCTCTATTTGCAGTGAAACAACTGCTTCTAGATTCAGCTGAAGGTGATATTGCAGCAGTTTCCTCTTGGGCCTGATGAAATTCACCATGATTACTACTTTCGTTGGACTGTAGTGCTTTCACTATATTGTCACACCAGATTTCAAGTGTAGCTTTGAAAACTGCAGTAAGTTTGGACCTCAAATCTTCCATCTTCAGTAATCTGCATGAAAGTGATGCACAAACATATTGCATATCTAGACTTCTCAATGCCCCTGCAGACTTTGTAACACCCCAAAATTTTAATCCTTGATTAATGGAATGTTAATTATAAAAATTAATTATAATTAATGATTTCTATTTTAATCCTTGATTAAAATATGTATTTATGTAGTTAGGAAATGTGTGTGAATTTATTTATTAAATATAATTATGCATGAAATAAGTATTTTGCATATTAGTCCCTGGATTGGGACCTAGAGGTAATTATAGGAAAGGTTTTGGAGGGAAAGTAAATTGTAACACCCCTAATTTTCGTCTCCCGAATAATAGGAAATTAATAATAAAAAGTTTTATTATTAATTTATAGAAATTTTCCAAGTTTATATTTTGTATTTAATTAGCCTAAAATATAAAAATAGGTTGAAATATTTTTATATGGCAAATAAATGCAAAATATAAGGATATTGCATTTTGGTCCCTGAATGAGGATTAAAAGGTAATATTAAAAAGGTTCTTGGAGGGAAAGATTTAAAAATATTAATTTTTGAATGTTGTACTAATCTAACCGGTTAGTAATGCCCTGTAACCGGTTAGACGATGAACCCAGAAACTGGGTTAGTGGATTTTGATGAGTAATTACTTGATTAATCCCAAATTCGTCACGATTACAGCCTAATTCTAGTGGAGAACCACGCGTCGCCCTGCATGCAACCCTAATTTGTCTATAAATTGTGGATTTTCTGAGGTGTTGAGGGTTGATGCAACTGATTTCATGCTGTGAGAGTAAGTTAGGGTTCCTGTTTCGTCCAAAGAAATTCTCCCTTGTTACTGAGAGTGAGACTGAGAGCCATACACTATTGCAAAGCTTACATCTTGAGCTTTGTAAAGACACCAAGTTTGTGAGTTGAGGGTTCGTGTGGAAGGAGAAATCAACTTGGGAAGTTGGAAGTTGAAGTCGGAGTTCTTGATCATTCCTGTTCTGGAAGCTGGATTCCAGCCTTGATTTTGGTAAGTGTAGTTCACCATTAAGTCTCAAATCTCTTTGATTCTCTAGTGCATGTTACCTATTTGGAGTCCTAATTGTTTTCCCCAATTTCTTTGGCCATTTGTCATGTCAAAACTTCTGGTCTTTGGACCCTGTTGGTGGAATTCGTGGCTGAGAGCAGATTTGAGGAATTGTGGGGAATCTGTGGTCTTTCTTCAAAATCAGTGTTGATTGTCATCAAACTCTGTCTTAAGGTATGGGAGAAGTCTACCTTATACTAGATTTAGACTAAAATTCAAGTGATTTAGGATTTGAGTTAACAAAACTCAAAAAGGGCATTATGTGCAATATGGCACAAAGGCTTGGAGGCCAAAGTTCTGCTCAATGGTGTTTTGAGCAACTTTATGTTGATGCATGCAAATTATATTGATACTGAATTCTGGGTTTAAATGCTTATGATAAGTTTTGTTGTATTAAATTGTGTTTATGTGAATTTTTATGCAATTTGATGCAAAAAGCTGATGCATGCACTTTGAATTTGGTTTCTGTGATGAAACATGTTTGTTTAAGGTATATGAACCCTGTTGAATGATGAATAATGGTTAGATTTGAGAATTAAAGAAAATGATGTGTTAAAACCCTTATTTTGAAGGACTGACTGCATAATCTAACCGGTTACTTGATATTCGTAACCGGTTAGACACTGCAGAATTTCAAAAGAAAATCATTTTATAAAACAGTCCTGAAGTTTCACTAATTTTACTCAAATCTATACCTTAAATTCACTGGAAAGAATCTGAAATGGAGGTGACAATACTCTCTTGGTTCAGATTTAAGGGTAAGGGGTTTATACCTTAATTCAATGAAATAATTTCAAGAGGAAATTATGCTTTATGGAAAACAAAATGTGATTTGGACTTTTGAATGATGGAAACTGTGATTTTTGAGGCATAAAACAATGTTTAATTTGTTTATGGATTGGGTAGTAAATTCAAGAAAAAGGGTTTTTCTGAATTGCAATGGTAAACAGTTCAGGTCTGTAATTCTAACCGGTTAGCCTGAAACTGTAACCGGTTAGTACCTGAATCTGAAAAATAAAAAGTTAAGTTTTTGAATACCATTGATTTTGTTTTACCCAATCTAAGTTTAAAAGGCATGTTTTGAGAAAATTCAAAGGAGAATTTTATGCCAAAGAGTATGCCTCAAATAAATCATTCAAAAGGGAAATTGAAATATTTCTAAATCACATTAATTAATGTAAAGATAAAACCAACCCAGATATTTGTGCATCCATATAGACTGGAAGTCTGGTTGGTAGGAACGTTTATCATATTCTGAGAATATAAGGAGGGTACTCCGGGAGTACCAAATTATAACCTACTTGATGACACATTATAGATATGTGGCCACTGTCCGGTACCTGGTTTTTATGCGTTCTGGGAACGTATGCGTTCTGGGAACGTGGTGCACACTCCGGGAGTGATGCTTATTATCCAAGTATGGTTCGGCATTATGTTCTGGGAACAAATGTCGGTGTTTCGGGAACACAAGGGTGTATTGGATGGACGTCCAAGATGGACTTGTAGAGGCCTCAATTGTGGATAGAAAATCATACATCATGCCACTTGCATTATAAGAGTTATAATGTTGAAAACTGGTGTGCTCATATGTATTTGCATTATGATCTGTCCATGATATACTTGTGATTGTAATTTTAGTCTTTATCAATTATGTATATGTGTATACTTACTCCCTGTGCCCTGTTTAGGTGATGGCCAGATACCTAGCTTGCATCGAGATACGCCCTATCCCTAGCGGTATATGGACGTATCAGGAGCACCGTGCCACTTTTGAGGGGGAGGTAGAGATCACTCTCTACCACCCTAACCCTCTGGTGCGAGTACGACCTCGTCGATTTAGGATTCCCTTAGTCTACACTATGCATGTTCCACCTTTTTATACATATAGAGGACCACCCCCGGCTCGACCTATGCGTCGTTTCCATAGTTTTCGTTTTAGAGCTGCCACTCGTTCCCATCCTTCCTCCCATAGAGTTGTCACTGAGGAGACTCCTTCTCCTGTTCCGACTGACTTGGATAGGACTGCTTCTGCAGACCTTAGACCCAGTGGTGGGGTCTCTACACAGTCGGGCGAGGTCGAGGAGGACCCCGTGGAGGATGAGAGCGAGGAGGAGGTGCATGTTGAGCCGACTGTTTCAGCTAGAGGTGGACCCGCTGGTTCATAAAAGCTTGCATAGCGTAGATGTTTTGGATCCTAGATCCTAGGGATAGAGCGGTGGAGGATCTGAGAAGCTGCTGAGGACACGGATGACTTGCTCTGGGACTTCTATTTTGGATTTTGTTATATATATTGTATATACCTGAGAGGTCTTAGAGTGAGCTTTTATTTTATGCAACTGGTCTGTATATGTTTCATCAAAACTTGCTATCTCGACTTTTTATCACTTGCTACTGACTGTACTGATGGGGTTATGTTATGACATATATATATGATGTTTTTCTTTACCTCAGCAGTGCCCCATAAGTATTACTTTTACTTCCGCGAACTCTGATTTCTATTAAGAAAGGATTCGGCGATAAGTTTATGCTTTATATATCCAAATTCAACTCGAGAGACAAATGGTATGTTTTAATATTAACTTTGAACAATATTTTCTATAATTAAGGAAATGTCATCTCGAGAGCCCTTTTCGAATCTAAGATATTACTACGCCGAATTCAAAAATGGTTTATGTTAAAAAGGATTTATGGACGAGCAAGTACTAGTTCTAAAAGGAAAAATTTTCTAGTCTAAATTTTGATAGCAAGTATTTAATAAATTGGAAATATTAATTATTTTCAAGTTAAAAAGAGAGCGTCACACCCTTTGGTGGTATCAGAGCATAGGTCCTGTCCCTCATGGACCCGAAGATGCAGCTAAGTATGGTATTCAATGTTGATTGAATATGTTTTGAGTAAGTTAGTAGTATTTATGTTTTAAAGACCTTTTTAGTAAACCAAAGCCCATAGTGCAGGTCTTTCTATGGCAACCCGGAATAGAAATATTACTAATGAAATGTTAGAACGAATCACGACCGTGCTGGAAGGCATGCAGCAGCAGTAGAGACAACAACCATCTCAAGGGCGAGCTGGTAACCCATCTGCTGGCAATATGGCGAATCAGGACGCTAAGACTCTGTCGGAGTTCAGAAAGTGCAACCCACCAAGGTTCGAGGGAGGATATAAGCCTGACGAGGCGAACAAGTGGTTGTATGAGATTAACAAGATTTTCCGAACTCTGGAGTGTTCTGATGAACAGAAGGTGACCTATGCAGTGTACATGCTTCACGGAGAAGCTGAAAACTGGTGGGATCACACTGTCCAATTGCTGAATTTTGAAAGGAGGTCAATCAACTGGGGAGTATTTATGGAGAAGTTTCTTAATAAATATTTTCCAGAAGATTTGCGGAGAAAGAAGGAAGTGGAATTCATGCAATTGAAGCAGGGGGATATGAGTGTAGGGGAGTATGCTGCCAGATTCGAGGCGCTGATGAAGTACTCTCCCTATTACTTAAATAACCCTGATGAAAGGAGTAAGTGTGTTAAGTTTGAAGGTGGACTAAGGCCGGAACTGAAGTCTATCTTCAGTTATCAAAGGATTCAAAGTTTCCATGCACTAGTGGATATGTGCAGAATGTATGAAGATGATAAGAAGGCGGAATTGATTGGAAGTCAAGTGAAGGGGGTTGGACAAAACTATGGACCACAGAGGAAGAAGAAGTTTGATCATCGGAATGATGGTCCATATTCTAAGAACAAGGGTAAGGGCAAGGCGGTGATGGATAACAAGAACAAGTCTCGCGATAATGCTCCTTATTGCGAGAAGTGTAGACGTTATCATCATGGTCAGTTTTGCTGGTCCACAGGAGGATGTTTCAAGTGTGGAAAGCAAGGTCACTTTGCTCGTGAGTGCCAAGAATCTGCAAAGGGAGATGCAAAGGGATCTGATGGCAAGCCTGTGGTGCAAGGAAGAGTATTTACCCTGAGTGGTAATGAAGCAACCCAAACCCCGAATCTCGTGCAAGGTAACTTTCTGCTTAATAATCAACCATGCAAAATCATGTTTGATTCTGGAGCTACACATTCTTTTGTTTCTCCTGAATGTGTGAATAGGTTGAATCTTGTTGTTTCTGATTCACCCTGCTATCTTAGTATAGATACCCCTACGGGAATACCGATCTTCACCGCTAAAGTCTGTTTAGGGTGTAATGTAGAAATTCTGGGTCGTCTTTCTAAGGTAGATTTGGTTTGTCTTCCTAAGTTACAATTGGATGTGATCTTGGGCATGGATTGGTTGATGAAGAATCAAGTGATCATCAATTGTGAGGAAAAGACAATTCAATATAGGACCCTTGAACCGGAAGGTTATATGTGTTTATTCTCGGCTTCGGGAGAAGAAGAGTCGATGCCGATCGAGGAGATTCTGGTGGTGAGGGAATTTCCGGAAGTATTTCCTGAAGAGATACCAGGATTACCTCCGAAGCGAGAGATAGAGTTTGAGATTGATTTAGTCCCTGGAGCTGGTCCCATCTCTATTGCTCCTTATAGGATGGCACCACCAGAAATGGTAGAAATGAAGAAGCAGATAGAGGAGTTGCTGCAGAAACAGATGATCAGGCCAAGCGTTTTGCCTTGGGGAGCTCCATTACTATTTGTAAAGAAGAAAGACAGGAGTATGAGGATGTGTGTGGACTACAGGCAGTTGAATAAGGTCACTATTAAGAACAAGTATCCTTTGCCAAGGATTGATGACCTTATGGACCAGGTTAGGGGAGCTGCAGTATTCTCCAAGATTGATCTGAGATCGGGTTAACATCAGATCAGGATAAAGGAGGAGGATATACCCAAGACTGCATTTCGATCTCGATACGGTCATTATGAGTATGTTGTGATGCCGTTCGGGTTGACTAATGCACCTGCTATTTTCATGGATTATATGAACCAGATCTTTAGACCATATTTGGATTTATTTGTGGTGGTATTCATTGATGATATTCTGGTCTATTCTAAAAATCCGGAAGAGCATGAAGAGCATCTCAGGATTGTGTTGAAAGTCCTGAAGGAGAAGCAATTATATGCCAAATTTACGAAGTGTGAGTTTTGGTTGAACGAAGTGAAGTTTTTGGGGCATGTAATCTCTAAAGAAGGAATTGCGGTGGATCCAGCAAAAGTAAGTTCAGTGCTAAGTTGGGAACAACCTAAGACCGTGACGGAGGTGAGAAGTTTCTTAGGGCTGGCTGGATACTATCGTCAGTTCATAGAAGGATTTTCTAAGATTGCACTGCCTTTGACTAAGTTGACTCGGAAAGATCAACCGTTCGTGTGGGACGATCGGTGCGAAGTTAGTTTCCATGAGTTGAAGGAAAGGTTAACATCGTCTCCTGTGTTAATCTTACCTGATCCTCACAAGAGTTTTGAAGTGTACTGTGATGCATCTAAGCAAGGACTGGGTTGTGTATTGATGCAAGAAGGAAGAGTAGTGGCTTATGCATCGCGACAATTGAAGAATCATGAAGTGAATTACCCGACACACGATTTAGAATTGGCTGCGATCGTGTTTGCCTTAAAGATATGGAGACATCATCTCTATAGCACTACATTCCAAGTATTTAGTGACCATAAGAGTTTGAAATATTTGTTCGACCAGGAAGAGTTGAACATGAGGCAAAGAAGATGGATGGAGTTTTTGAAAGATTATGACTTTAAACTCCACTATCATCCGGGTAAAGCAAATGTGGTTGAAGATGCTTTGGGTCGGAAAGCAATCCACATAAGTGCGATGATGGTTAAGGAAGCAGCGTTGATTGAGGAATTCAGAGACTTGAGCTTGTTGACACAAGTGGAGCCATCAAGTATCAAGTTGGGGATGTTGCAGATTACAAACGAGTTCTTGGAAAGAATTCGGGAGTTGCAACGAGCAGATGAAGAATTGATGGAAAAGATGAAACTAGGTTCAGAGGGAAGGGAACCTGATTTCAAGATTGGGCAGGATGGAATCCTTCGTTTCAGGACAAGGATTTGTATGCCAAGAGATCAGGAAGTTAGAAGACTGATTCTTGACGAAGCCCATAAGAGTCGGATGAGTATGCATCCTGGATCAACCAAAATGTATCAAGACTTGAAGAAGATGTTTTGGTGGTCTGAATTGAAAAAGGATGTGGCAGAATATGTGGCGGTGTGCTTGATTTGCCAAAAAGCTAAAGTAGAACATCAGAAACCGGGAGGACAATTGCAACCTTTGAGGATTCCCCAGTGGAAGTGGGATAGCATCTCAATGGATTTTGTGTCTGGTTTGCCAAGGACAGCAGCAAATCATGATGCAATTTGGGTAGTTGTAGATAGGTTAACCAAGTCGGCGCATTTTATTCCGATAAATATGCGTTATCCTTTGAACAAGCTTACCCAGATCTATATCAAGGAGGTAGTTCGTCTTCACGGAGTGCCTTCGAGTATTGTGTCAGACCGAGACCCTAGATTTTTGTCGCAATTCTGGAAAAGTTTGCATGAGGCTATGGGAACAAGATTGAAACTGAGTTCTGCGTATCATCCACAGACGGATGGCCAGACGGAGAGAACAATTCAATCTTTGGAAGATGTGTTGCGAGCTGTGCACTTGAAGAACAAGGAAGTTGGGATCAAGTGTCACCCCTTGCAGAATTCACATACAACAACAGCTATCATGCGAGCATTGGAATGGCACCGTTCGAGGCGTTGTATGGAAGGAAGTGTCAAACCCCGTTATGTTGGTTCCAAGTGGGGGAGAATTTGATGGTTGGACCGGAAATGATTCAGCAGACATCTGAGAAGATTAAGATGGTTCAGGCAAAGATGAAAGCGGCTCAGAGTCGGCAGAAGAGTTATGCGGATAAGAGAAGGAAACCATTAGAGTTTTCAGAGGGCGATCATGTGTTCCTTCAGACAGTTCCAATGAAAGGAATCAGTAGAGCTTTGAGAACCCGAAAGCTTTCGCCTAAGTGTATAGGTCCATACCAAATTCTTAAGAGAGTTGGTCCTGTTGCTTATCAACTAGCTTTACCACCCTCTTTATCCAATTTGCACAACGTCTTTCATGTTTCGCAACTAAAGAAGTACATGCATGATCCATCAGTTATTCTAAAACTCCAACCTGACGATCTAACTCTAAAGGAAAACCTGACCTTTGAGACCAGACCAGTTCAGATAGAAGATCGTGAAGTTAAGCAGCTCAGGGGAAAGGAGATACCTTTAGTAAAGGTCATATGGGAAAATGCTGACGTATCTGAAGCGACGTGGGAATTAGAGGAAAAGATGCGTCAAGAGTATCCGGAGTTGTTTTTGTAAACTAGAATTTCGGGGACGAAATTCCTTTTAAGTGGGGGAGTAGTGTAACACCCCTAATTTTCGTCTCCCGAATAATAGGAAATTAATAATAAAAAGTTTTATTATTAATTTATAGAAATTTTCCAAGTTTATATTTTGTATTTAATTAGCCTAAAATATAAAAATAGGTTGAAATATTTTTATATGGCAAATAAATGCAAAATATAAGGATATTGCATTTTGGTCCCTGAATGAGGATTAAAAGGTAATATTAAAAAGGTTCTTGGAGGGAAAGATTTAAAAATATTAATTTTTGAATATTGTACTAATCTAACCGGTTAGTAATGCCCTGTAACTGGTTAGACGATGAACCCAAAAACTGGGTTAGTGGATTTTGATGAGTAATCACTTGATTAATCCCAAATTCGCCATGATTACAACCTAATTCTAGTGGAGAACCACGCGTCGCCCTGCATGCAACCCTAATTTGTCTATAAATTGTGGATTTTCTGAGGTGTTGAGGGTTGATGCAACTGATTTCATGCTGTGAGAGTAAGTTAGGGTTCTTGTTTCGTCCAAAGAAATTCTCCCTTGTTACTGAGAGTGAGACTGAGAGTCATACACTATTGCAAAGCTTACATCTTGAGCTTTGTGAAGACACCAAGTTTGTGAGTTGAGGGTTCGTGTGGAAGGAGAAATCAACTTGGGAAGTTGGAAGTTGAAGTCGGAGTTCTTGATCATTCCTGTTCTGGAAGCTGGATTCCAGCCTTGATTTTGGTAAGTGTAGTTCACCATTAAGTCTCAAATCTCTTTGATTCCCTAGTGCATGTTACCTATTTGGAGTCCTAATTGTTTTCCCCAATTTCTTTGGCCATTTGTCATGTCAAAACTTCTGGTCTTTGGACCCTGTTGGTGGAATTCGTGGCTGAGAGCAGATTTGAGGAATTGTGGGGAATCTGTGGTCTTTCTTCAAAATCAGTGTTGATTGTCATCAAACTCTGTCTTAAGGTATGAGAGAAGTCTACCTTATACTAGATTTAGACTAAAATTCAAGTGATTTAGGATTTGAGTTAACAAAACTCAAAAAGGGCATTATGTGCAATATGGCACAAAGGCTTGGAGGCCAAAGTTCTGCTCAATGGTGTTTTGAGCAACTTTATGTTGATGCATGCAAAGTATATTGATACTGAATTCTGGATTTAAATGCTTATGATAAGTTTTGTTGTATTAAATTGTGTTTATGTGAATTTTTATGCAATTTGATGCAAAAAGCTGATGCATGCACTTTGAATTTGGTTTCTGTGATGAAACATGTTTGTTTAAGGTATATGAACCCTGTTGAATGATGAATAATGGTTAGATTTGAGAATTAAAGAAAATGATGTGTTAAAACCCTTATTTTGAAGGACTGACTGCATAATCTAACCGGTTACTCGATATTCGTAACCGGTTAGACACTGCAGAATTTCAAAAGAAAATCATTTTATAAAACAGTCCTGAAGTTTCACTAATTTTACTCATATCTATACCTTAAATTCACTGGAAAGAATCTGAAATGGAGGTGACAATACTCTCTTGGTTCAGATTTAAGGGTAAGGGGTTTATACCTTAATTCAATGAAATAATTTCAAGAGGAAATTATGCTTTATGGAAAACAAAATGTGATTTGGACTTTTGAATGATGGAAACTGTGATTTTTGAGGCATAAAACAATGTTTAATTTGTTTATGGATTGGGTAGTAAATTCAAGAAAAAGGGTTTTTCTGAATTGCAATGGTAAACAGTTCAGGTCTGTAATTCTAACCGGTTAGCTTGAAACTGTAACCGGTTAGTACCTAAATCTGAAAAATAAAAAGTTAAGTTTTTGAATACCATTGATTTTGTTTTACCCAATCTAAGTTTAAAAGGCATGTTTTGAGAAAATTCAAAGGAGAATTTTATGCCAAAGAGTATGCCTCAAATAAATCATTCAAAAGGGAAATTGGAATATTTCTAAATCACATTAATTAATGTAAAGATAAAACCAACCCTGATATTTGTGCATCCATATAGACTGGAAGTCTGGTTGGTAGGAACGTTTATCATATTCTGGGAATATGAGGAGGGTACTCCGGGAGTACCAAATTATAACCTATTTGATGACACATTATAGATTTGTGGCCAGTGTCCGGGACCTGGTTTTTATGCGCTCTGGGAACGTATGCGTTCTGGGAACGTGGTGCACACTTCGGGAGTGATGCTTATAATCCAAGTATGGTTCGACATTATGTTCTGGGAACAAATGTCGGTGTTCCGGGAACGCAAGGGTGTATTGGATGGACGTCCAAGATGGACTTGTAGAGGCCTCAGTTGTGGATTGAAAATCATACATCATGCCACTTGCATTATAAGAGTTATAATGTTGAAAACTGGTGCGCTCATATGTATTTGCATTATGATCTGTCCATGATATACTTGTGATTGTAATTTTAGTCTTTATCAATTATGTATATGTGTATACTTACTCCCTGTGCCCTGTTTAGGTGATGGCCAGATACCTAGCTTGCATCGGGATACGCCCTATCCCTAGCGGTATATGGACGTATGAGGAGCACCGTGTCACTTTTGAGGGGGAGGTTGAGATCACTCTTTACCACCCTAACCCTCTGGTGCGAGTGCGACCTCGTCGATTTAGGATTCCCTTAGTCTACACTATGCATGTTCCACCTTTTTATACATATAGAGGACCACCCCCGGCTCGACCTATGCGTCGTTTCCATAGTTTTCGTTTTAGAGCTGCTACTCGTTCCCATCCTTCCTCCCATAGAGTTGTCACTGAGGAGACTCCTTCTCCTGGTCCGACTGACTTGGATAGGACTGCTTCTGCAGACCTTAGACCCAGTGGTGGGGTCTCTACACAGTCGGGCGAGGTCGAGGAGGACCCTGTGGAGGATGAGAGAGAGGAGGAGGTGCATGTTGAGCCGACTGTTTCAGCTAGAGGTGGACTCGCTGGTTCATAGGATCTTGCATAGCGTAGATGTTTTGGATCCTAGATCCTAGGGATAGAGCGGTGGAGGATCTGAGGAGCTGCTGAGGACACGGATGACTTGCTCTGGGACTTCTATTTTGGATTTTGTTATATATATTGTATATACCTGAGAGGTCTTAGAGTGAGCTTTTATTTTATTCAGCTGGTCTGTATATGTTTCATCAAAACTTGCTATCTCGACTTTTTATCACTTGTTACTGACTGTACTGATGGGGTTATGTTATGACATATATATGATGTTTTTCTTTACCTCAGCAGTGCCTCATAAGTATTACTTTTACTTCCGCGAACTCTGATTTCTATTCAGAAAGGATTCGGCGATAAGTTTATGCTTTATATATCCAAATTCAACTCGAGAGACAAATGGTATGTTTTAATATTAACTATGAACAATATTTTCTATTATTAAGGAAATGTCAGCTCCAGAGCCCTTTTCGAATCTAAGATATTACTACGCCGAATTCAAAAATGGTTTATGTTAAAAAGGATTTATGAACGAGCAAGTACTAGTTCTAAAAGGAAAAATTTTCTAGTCTAAATTTTGATAGCAAGTATTCAATAAATTGGAAATATTAATTATTTTCAAGTTAAAAAGAGAGCGTCAAATAAATAAAATTATTATTTTTCAAAAACTGGTCAAAACACTCGAGTATTTTCTCAACTACTCGAGTATTCTGGACAGAGTTGCACGAGTTAGTGCGTTTGGTGAGTCACCACCAACGATTCTCGTGTGTTGACACGAAATCGTCTTCCTCAACACTTCAACGTCGTCGTGTCGACGTGCATGGACTCAATTGATATCTATAAAAGCCAATCAACACCGAATTGAGAGGCATTTGGCCAATTTGTTGAAGGTTTGCATGTCCTAGGGTTTCTGAATTCAATCCTTTGATTCTTCCTCTGTGTGCTGATTCGAGTAACAAGTTATACACTAATACAAAGCTCACATCTCGAGCTTTATATAAACACCAAATTCGTGAGTTGAGAGTGAGTGTGGAGGAAGAATTGGAGCTTGGAAGTTGGAGCTGTTTCTGTCAAGCCTTTGTCTGGAGCTTACTTTGATTTCGATTTTTGGTAAGCTCCTGAGTTCTTTGAGTCCCTTATTGATTTCTATAGTTAGTAGAGGTTGCATAGAGTATAGAAATACTAATTTCCCCAATTGTTATCTCTGTTTCATGTGTCAACCAATTCAATCTTGGTGCTGCACTCAAAACTGTCTTGCATGTGGTGCTCAAAGCTGTTTTTTGGTGTTGGAGGGCTTTCTCTTGGGAATTTTTCGTTAGTGCACGTCTGAGAGGTAAGGGGAAGTTGTTTTATGCACTAGATAGAGTTTGAATTCCATTATTCTCATTAGAGAGCCACCAAGAGGCTCTAAGGGCTTAGATTGAATAGGAACTTTGGTTTGGAGACCAATTCATGCTCTATGGTTGTTTTGAGCAAGTTTCATATGATGCATGCAAGCTGTAATGAACGTTATTGCATGAGTTTGTTGATTATTTTGCAATTTGAGGTGTTAAGTTGTGAAATTGTATATTTTATGCATTAACGATCGATTCTCTGTCAAATCTGTAATTTGATATGTGCTAAGTGTTACAACATGTTTGACATATGGTATATTAACTCTGTTGATCATTGGATTGGACTAAAAATGATTAGAAGTGAAAATGGTATGTTAAAACCAAGTTTCCAGTCTGTTCTGTGAGAAAAGACTCGAGTACTTGGCTTGATACTCGAGTAAAATTTTGGTAAAATAGTGCATTTGGTGTTGAAACACTCGAGTATCGGGCCCAGGACTCGAGTAAAAGCTGATTCATGGGATCTCTTAAGGTAAACCACTCGAGTAATGCAGGGGTCACTCGAGTGTTCTGGAATTGATGAAGAACACTCGAGTAACTCATGAATCACTCGAGTACTTTTATGAATTTGAAACTCAAATCCCCAGAAAGACATGAACACTCGAGTATTCTGAAGAACACTCGAGTAATCTGGAAATAAGTGTAGAACATTCGAGTAGTCTGAAGAATACTCGAGTAGTTCACCCAGAATAATTAAAATATCATTTTTAATTCTGAATCATTGATTAATACTTAAATGACAATAATCCAAGTGATCTAGGACTTAAAGGAACTTGATTGTTGGTATGATAAGATTTTCATTTGAATGATGAGACGCTGCTCGGGTGGCACGTCAGGTATTATTAACCAGAAAAACATCAATCAAATCCTTTAAGCGAAAAATGATGCATTCATTTTGGAGTTTGGATGGTAAGTCGTTTGGATGACGGTCCGTTTGGATGACGGGATGTGCTCAGGTGGCACGGATTCCAAGCTTGTCATGTACATTCTTGGTGAATGTACGAATGTTGTACACCTAGGAGTACAACGCACGGTTGAGTGCTGGGTAGTCAAGGATGGACGTCAGAGAGTGACATAGATTGACGGAGATAGGCTTGAGAGCTAAATTCATACATCATGCCACTCATTTAAACTAAGTTCGATAAATGAAACAAGTATGAGCATCCTACTTGCATCCTATTTCTGCTAAGTGCTAAATGTGTTTGTTGTTTATTGTTGCATGTTTATACCTTTACATTATTCATACATTTCTGCTCTATTGATTATGTGTATAGAAATGCTTACCCCTATGCCCTTGTAATTGATGTCTCGTTACATCGCTTGCATCGAGATCCGGCCACTTCCTAGTGGCACATGGATCTATGAGGACCATCGCGCGGTGTTCGAGGGGGAGGTGGAGGTTACCTTCTACCACCCGAACCCATTGATTCGATTTCGTCCTCGTAGATTTAGGAATCCCATCATATACACTATGCACGTACCCCCGTTTTTCACATATCATGGACCACCTCCCACACGGCCAGCTCGCTCTTATCACAGTTTTGGTTTCATACCTACCCGCTCCCACCCTTTTTTCTCGAGAGTCGTCCGCGAGGATACTCCCACTTCTGATCCGAGGAGCCCAGTCAGGGTCACACCATCTCCTGATCCCGTACCCAGTGGTAGGGTACACTCTCCATCGGATGAGATCGAGGAGGATCCCGTGGAGGATGAGAGCGGAGGCGAGCCTGTCGTTCATTCCACCGGGAGTCAGTGGAGGGATGATGATCCCTAGGTATGTGTATAAGGTATGTGATGAGGATCAGGGGATCCGATGTGGGGATGCCGTGGAGGAGATTCTGCTGCTGCTGTTGATGATGATGATGTTTTCTTTTGCCACCTGGAGACTGCTACTACCATCACTACTACTACTGATGCTGCCAGATCTATGTGATCACCTCTAGAGTTCATATTTTGATATGTATATATTTTGTAGATATGCTCCTGAGAGTTCTAGGGCTATGGTTATATGTGATATAGATATGTTATGGACTTGTTGGATCTTGGAGACATGACTGCTGGGACTATGTATTACATGACTTATACATATATATATATATATATATATATATATATAACTATGTTTATATTCTAACTGTGCATAGTCCTACTCTTTCTTCCCACTCTGATGAAAATTAATTAATGGATTCGGTTGTGTTCTTTAAAGGGTATCAGTTTTACTAAAGAAAGCATGGGTAGGCATCATCTAGTTTTACTATGGCAATACGTTTTCGAAAGCACCGATGCTATCCGGATTTAAGAAAAGATTTTCTTATTTTAACAAACGCCGAATTCAATACAATGTTTTAAATGATACGAATTACTCTCTCTCCAAGAGCTCCATATTTTGGTCTGTGCACCCGACTTGAAGGAAAATTTTACTTCTACATTTTCTTATATAATCACAAGTCCATATATTTTACCAAGTAATACTTAACTATTGTAATATTTACTGGGGCTGGAAAAAGGGTGTCACACTGAGTGGTATCAGAGCAAAAGTCAGATCCTGTAGTAGTGGAAGTAGTTCCAGAAAGGTAGCCATCAACATCATGCAGGTATCCACATGGCATATTTATTGTTATGAATGTTTGTCTCTTTTGAGCACAAGACACAATTGAATGTTGATTTAAAGTTATAAGCTCTAGCCTTAGTATAGGTGGTGTGAGGAATGTTTCTTTAGTTCAACATATGTGACCATACGTCCATAGCGCAGGTCTATTATGGCAACTAGAAACCAAAATCACACCAATGCGATGTTGGAAAGGATAACCGCGGTGCTGGAGTCTATGCAACAACAACAATCTCAGCAACCACCTCAACCTGCTAATCCACCTCATCAGTGCAATGTGGGTAACACCGAGGCGAAGAGCCTGGCTGATTTTAGGAGTTGTAACCCACCCATGTTTGAAGGAGGATTTAAACCTGAGGAGGCCAATAGGTGGATTCACACCATGGACAAAATTCTGAGAACCTTGGAGTGCACGGAAGCTCAGAAAGTGGCATATGCAGTCTACATGCTAGAGGATGAAGCTGAAAACTGGTGGAATCACACGGTTCAACTCCTACACTATGAAGGAAGGGATGTGAACTGGGGTGTATTTATGGAGAAGTTTCTCAATAAATACTTCCCTGAGGACTTAAGGAGGAAGAAGGAGGTGGAATTTTTACAACTTAAACAAGGAAGCATGAGTGTGGGCGAGTACACGGCCAAGTTCGAGGAGTTGATGAAGTACTCTCCATACTACCAGAACAACCCCGATGAAAGGAGCAAGTGTATCAAGTTTGAGGGAGGCTTGAGGCCCATGTTGAAGTCAATTTTCAGCTACCAACGAATTCAAAGCTTTCCTGCACTTGTGGACATGTGTAGGATGTATGAGGACGACAAGAAAGCTGAAGAGTTGCAAGCCTCAGAGAGGAAGGACAACCAAAATTCTGGACCTCAGAGGCGTAAGGGTTTCAACAACCAAGGCAAGGGTCCGTATGATCCCCGGGGGAAAGGCAAAGGAAAGGCTGGTGGTTATGATGGCAGAAATTTTCGGAGCGAGGCTCCATTCTGTGACAAGTGCAAGCGCCATCATTATGGCCGTGTTTGTTGGGGAACAAGTGGCTGTTTCAACTGTGGGAAGCCGGGACACTTTGCGAGAGACTGCAAGGAACCGGTCAAAGCCAATTCAAGAGGGACTGCTGATAGGCCTATGGCTCAAGGAAGGGTTTTCAAACTTAGTGGTGTGGAAGCAAGCCGATCTTCTGATCTAGTGCAAGGTAACTACTTGCTAAATGGTCAGCTTTGTAATGTTTTGTTTGATTCAGGTGCAACACATTCATTTGTTTCATATGAATGTGTAGATCGTTTGGGTCTATCTATGTCGGAATTGCCATATACTCTGAAAGTAGAAACCCCTACTAATGCTCCTGTAGTTGTTTCTAGAGCATGTCTTAACTGTTGTATAGAAGTGTTAGGACAAACCTCTAGGATAGAATTGATCTGTTTACCCTTATCGCAATTGGATGTGATCTTGGGGATGGACTGGGTGAGTCAAATCCAAGTGATCATCGATTGTGATAGAAAGATAGTGACCTATAGAAACCCGAAACCCTCTGGCTACATGTGCCTGTTCAACACTGAAGTAGAGGAGAATGGTCCGAGGGTTGAAGAGATAACCGTAGTCAGAGACTTTCCGGAGGTATTCGCTGATGAGATACCTGGGTTGCCACCAAGAAGAGAGATTGAATTTGGAATTGATCTAGTTCCGGGAGCTGGTCCCATTTCTATTGCTCCTTATAGAATGGCACCACCGGAAATGGCTGAAATGAAGAAGCAGATTGAGGAGCTGTTGCAGAAGCAGATGATTCGACCAAGTGTGTTACCTTGGGGTGCTCCGGTTTTGTTTGTCAAGAAGAAAGATGGTAGTATGAGGATGTGCATCGACTACCGGCAGTTGAATAAGGTCACAATCAAGAACAAGTATCCATTGCCAAGGATCGATGACCTTATGGATCAAGTTCGTGGGGCTTTGGTATTTTCCAAAATTAATTTGAGGTCGGGGTATCATCAGATCAGGATTAGAGAAGAGGATATCTCCAAGACTGCCTTTTGATCCCGATATGGGCATTATGAGTACGTGGTGATGCCGTTCGGATTGACCAATGCACCAGCTATTTTCATGGACTACATGAACCGAATCTTTAGACCTTATTTAGATTCATTCGTGGTTGTGTTCATTGACGATATCCTTATTTACTCTAAGAGCCCGGAGGAGCATGCTGAACACTTGAGGATAGTGTTGAGTATCCTGAAGGAGAAGCAGCTGTACGCCAAACTTACAAAGTGTGAGTTCTGGCTGGAGGAAGTTAAGTTCTTGGGGCATGTGATTTCAAACAAGGGAATAGCAGTTGATCCGATGAAAGTAAGTTCGGTTTTGCAATGGGAGCAACCAAAGTCGGTCACGGAGGTGAGGAGCTTTCTTGGTTTGGCTGGTTACTATAGAAGATTTATAGAAGGTTTCTCGAAGCTAGCATTGCCCTTGACAAAGTTAACTCGGAAAGACCAACCCTTTATTTGGGACGAGAAGTGTGAAAAGAGTTTCCGAGAGCTGAAAGAAAGATTGACATCCTCCCCTGTATTGATTTTGCCTGATACACAGAAGAGTTTTGAGTGTATTGTGATGCATCGAAACAAGGACTTGGGAGTGTTTTGATTGAAGATGGGAAGGTAGTCGCTTACGCCTCGAGACAGCTAAAAGTTCATGAAATGAACTATCCAACTCATGACCTAGAACTGGCAGCTGTTGTCTTTGCATTAAAGATTTGGAGGCACTACCTCTATGGCACTACATTCCGGGTGTTCAGTGACCATAAGAGTTTAAAGTATCTCTTTGATCAGAAAGAGTTGAATATGAGGCAGCGTCGTTGGATGGAGTTCTTGAAGGATTATGAGTTCGAACTTCATTACCATCCTGGGAAGGCAAACGTGGTGGCAGATGCATTGAGTCGAAAAGCAATGCATATCAGTGCAATGATGGTCCTAGAAGCCGCATTGATAGAAGAATTCCGAGATCTGAGCTTGGCGATGCAAGTGGAGGCAACAAGTATCAAGATGGGGATGCTGCAGATTGCTAACGAATTCCTGCAAAGGATTCAGAAATTGCAACACGAAGATGAGGGGCTTAAGGAAAAGAAGAAACTTATCGAGGAAGGCAAGGAGTCAGAATTTCAAGAAGGAAAAGATGGAATCCTTCGCTTTAGAGCGAGGATTTGTGTGCCTGGCAATTTAGAAGTTAGGAGGATGATTCTGGATGAAGCGCATAAGAGCAAGATGAGTATGCATCCAGGAGCTACCAAAATGTATCAGGATTTGAAGAAGATGTTTTGGTGGCCTGGTTTAAAGAAGGACGTGGCTGAATATGTGGCATGTTGTTTGGTATGTCAGAAGGCCAAAGTGGAACATCAAAGGCCAAGAGGAGAATTACTTCCCTTGGAAATTCCATTGTGGAAATGGGATAGTATCTCGATGGATTTCGTGTCAGGATTGCCAAGAACAACTACTGGTCATGATGCAATCTGGGTGATCGTGGATCGGTTGACCAAGTCGGCGCATTTTATTCCCGTTAATATGCGCTACTCTTTGGAAAAGCTCACTCAGTTGTATATCAAAGAAGTTGTTCGCCTGCATGGGGTACCATCAAGTATCGTGTCAGATCGCGATCCGAGGTGTACATCGAAGTTTTGGCAAGATCTGCATAGAGCTCTGGGAACAAGACTGAAGTTGAGTTCTGCATACCACCCTCAGACTGATGGTCAAACGGAAAGAGTTATTCAGTCATTGGAGGACATCTTAAGAGCTTGTGTTTTGGAAGGACAAGGGAATTGGGAGCAAATGTTGCCGCTCGTGGAATTCACGTACAACAATAGTTTTCACGCGAGCATTGGAATGGCACCATTTGAAGCCTTGTATGGGAGAAAGTGTCAGACACCGTTATGCTGGTTTCAAGTGGGGGAGAATTCTCTAGTTGGATCAGATTTTGTGCAAGAGACAAATGAGAAGATCAAGATGATACAAGAGAAGATGAAAACGACTCAAAGTAGGCAGAAAAGCTATGCTGATAGGAGGAGGAAACCCTTAGAGTTTGCTGAAGGAGACCATGTATTCATTAGAATAGTACCGACCAAAGGTGTTAGTAGAGCCTTGAAAACCCAGAAGCTATCACCTAAGTTTATTGGTCCCTACCAAATTCTTAAAAGAGTCGGCCCAGTAGCCTATCAATTAGCTCTGCCCCCATCGTTAGCTAATCTTCATAATGTATTCCATGTGTCTCAGTTAAAAAGGTATGTCCATGATCCCACCATTGTCCTTAGAATCCAACCCGATGACCTAGAAATTCATGAGAACCTAACCTTTGAAGCTACGCCTGTTCGCATTGAAGACCGAACTTAGAGGGAAGGATATTTGTTTGGTCAAAGTCGTCTGGATTTGTGGCGATGTGATAGAAGCATCTTGGGAATTAGAGGATAAGATGCGTCAGGACTATCCTGACTTGTTTGTATGAGTTGAATTTCGGGGACAAAATTCCTTGTAAGTGGGGGAGTAGTGTAACACCCCAAAATTTTAATCCCTGATTAATGGAATGTTAATTATAAAAATTAATTATAATTAATGATTTCTATTTTAATCCTTGATTAAAATCTGTATTTATGTAGTTAGGAAATGTGTGTGAATTTATTTATTAAATATAATTATGCATGAAATAAGTATTTTACATATTAGTCCCTGGATTGGGACCTAGAGGTAATTATGGAAAAGGTTTTGGAGGGAAAGTAAATAAAATTATTTTTCAAAAACTGGTCAAAACACTCGAGTATTTTCTCAACTACTCGAGTATTCTGGACAGAGTTGCACGAGTTAGTGCGTTTGGTGAGTCACCACCAACGATTCTCGTGTGTTGACACGAAATCGTCTTCCTCAACACTTCAACGTCGCCGTGTCGACGTGCATGGACTCAATTGATATCTATAAAAGCCAATCAACACTGAATTGAGAGGCATTTGGCCAATTTGTTGAAGGTTTGCATGTCCTAGGGTTTCTGAATTCAATCCTTTGATTCTTCCTCTGTGTGCTGATTCGAGTAACAAGTTATACACTAATACAAAGCTCACATCTCGCGCTTTGTATAAACACCAAATTCGTGAGTTGAGAGTGAGTGTGGAGGAAGAATTGGAGCTTGGAAGTTGGAGCTGTTTCTGTCAAGCCTTTGTCTGGAGCTTACTATGATTTCGATTTTTGGTAAGCTCCTGAGTTCTTTGAGTCCCTTATTGATTTCTATAGTTAGTAGAGGTTGCATAGAGTATAGAAATACTAGTTTCCTCAATTGTTATCTCTGTTTCATGTGTCAACCAATTCAATCTTGGTGCTGCACTCAAAATTGTGTTGCATGTGGTGCTCAAAGCTGTTTTTTGGTGTTGGAGGGCTTTCTCTTGGGAATTTTTCTGTTAGTACACGTCTGAGAGGTAAGGGGAAGTTGTTTTATGCACTAGATAGAGTTTGAATTCCATTATTTTCATTAGAGAGCCACCAAGAGGCTCTAAGGGCTTAGATTGAATAGGAACTTTGGTTTGGAGACCAATTCATGCTCTATGGTTGTTTTGAGCAAGTTTCATATGATGCATGCAAGCTGTAATGAACGTTATTGCATGAGTTTGTTGATTATTTTGCAATTTGAGGTGTTAAGTTGTGAAATTGTATATTTTATGCATTAACGATCGATTCTCTGTCAAATCTGTAATTTGATATGTGCTAAGTGTTACAACATGTTTGACATATGGTATATTAACTCTGTTGATCATTGGATTGGACTAAAAATGATTAGAAGTGAAAATGGTATGTTAAAACCAAGTTTCCAGTCTGTTTTGTGAGAAAAGACTCGAGTACTTGGCTTGATACTCGAGTAAAATTTTGGTAAAATAGTGCATTTGGTGTTGAAACACTCGAGTATCGGGCCCAGGACTCGAGTAAAAGCTAATTCATGGGATCTCTTAAGGTAAACCACTCGAGTAATGTAGGGGTAACTCGAGTGTTCTGGAATTGATGAAGAACACTCGAGTAACTCATGAATCACTCGAGTACTTTTATGAATTTGAAACTCAAATCCCCAGAAAGACATGAACACTCGAGTATTCTTAAGAACACTCGAGTAATCTGGAAATAAGTGTAGAACACTCGAGTAGTCTGAAGAATACTCGAGTAGTTCACTCAGAATAATTAAAATATCATTTTTAATTCTGAATCATTGATTAATACTTAAATGACAATAATCCAAGTGATCTAAGACTTAAAGGAACTTGATTGATGGTATGATAAGTTTTCATTTGAATGATGAGACGCTGCTCGGGTGGCACGTCGGGTATTATTAACCAGAAAAACATCAATCAATTCCTTTAAGCGAAAAATGATGCATTCATTTCGGAGTTTGGATGATAGGTCGTTTATCATGTTTTGGTAACATGTGGAGGGCCTCTGGGAGTGCCAAATGACGCTTGCTTGATGACACGTTATGGTTGACGACGTGGTCGGCTTAGTGGATGCCGATATGGTTATACCGTTTGGATGACGGTCCGTTTGGATGACGGGATGTGCTCAGGTGGCACGGATTCCAAGCTTGTCATGTACATTCTTGGTGAATGTACGAATGTTGTACACCTAGGAGTACAACGTACGGTTGAGTGCTGGGTAGTCAAGGATGGACGTCAGAGAGTGACATAGATTGACGGAGATAGACTTGAGAGCTAAATTCATACATCATGCCACTCATTTAAACTAAGTTCGATAAATGAAACAAGTATGAGCATCCTACTTGCATCCTATTTCTGCTAAGTGCTAAATGTGTTTGTTGTTTATTGTTGCATGTTTATACCTTTACATTATTCATACATTTCTGCTCTATTGATTATGTGTATAGAAATGCTTACCCCTATGCCCTTGTAATTGATGTCTCGTTACATCGCTTGCATCGAGATCCGGCCACTTCCTAGTGGCACATGGATCTATGAGGACCATCGCGCGGTGTTCGAGGGGGAGGTGGAGGTTACCTTCTACCACCCGAACCCATTGATTCGATTTCGTCCTCGTAGATTTAGGAATCCCATCATATACACTATGCACGTACCCCCGTTTTTCACATATCATGGACCACCTCCGACACGGCCAGCTCGCTCTTATCACAGTTTTCGTTTCATACCTACCCGCTGTAACACCCCAAAATTTTAATCCCCGATTAATGAAATGTTAATTATAAATTAATTATAATTAATTATTTCCATATTAATCCTTGATTAAAATATGTGTTTATATAGTTGGTATATGTGTGTGAATTGATTTAATAAATATAATAATTACCTAAGATGAGTATTTTGCATATTAGTCCCTGGGTTGGGACCTAGAGGTAATTATAGGAAAGATTTTGGAGGGAAAGTAAATAAAATAATTATTTTTCAAAAATTGGGAAAAATACTCGAGTATTTTCTGAAAAACTCGAGTATTCTGGGTCAAACTGCACGAGTGAGTGCGTTTGGTGAGTCACCACCAACGATTCCGTGTCGTTGACACGAAATCATCATCTTGCCACCACCCTAGTAGTCGTGTCGACCTGCATGAGTGTTTCCCCACTCTATTTAAGCCAATCAACACCAAATTGCTGAGCTTCTTGATCAAATTCGGGTGTGTTGCTTCAGTTAGGGTTCCTGGGTTTTGCTCTTCGATTCTCTTTCAATTCTGAGTGTTAGGATTCGAATGATACACGAATACAAAGCTCACATCACGAGCTTTGTATAAACACCAAAATTGTGAGGATTGAGTGAGTGTGTTGGGAGAATTGGAGCTGAGAAGTGAAGCTGTTCTTGGTCAAGTTGGTGTCTGGAGCTTACTTTGATCATCGATTTCGGTAAGCTCGTGAATCCCTAAGTCTCAAACTTAATTCCTTTAGTTAGTTGATGTTGTATAGAGTCTAGAAATCTAATTTTTCCCAATTCTTATCTCTGTTTGGTGGGTAAACCAATTCGGTTTTGGTGATGCACTCAAAACTGCTCTGCATGTGAAGTTCAAGTTGATTTCTGGTGTTGGAGCTCTTTTCTTGGATTTCTTTCTGTTGATTCACATCTGAGAGGTAAGGGGAAGTAATTATATTCACTAGATAGAGATTAAATTCCATTATTTGTGTTAGAGAGCCACCAAGAGGCTCTAAGGGCTTAGATTGAATAGGAACTTTGGTTTGGAGACCAAGCTTTGCTCTAAAACTGTGTTGAGCAAGTTTTATACCATGCATGCAAGCTTAAATGACCATTGTTTTATGAGTGTTATGCTTATTTTGCAATTTGAGGTGTTGAGTTGCTAAATTGTGTAAATTATGCATAAATGGTTGATTCTCTGTCAAATTGGTTATTTGATATGAAATGAGTATTGCAACATGTTCAATATATGGTATGTGAACTACTGTGATCACTGGTTTGGATTAAAAGTGTTTAGAAATTGAAATGGTATGTAAAAACCAAGTTTCACTCTGTTCTGTCTACATATACTCGAGTATTTGGCTTAACACTCGAGTATTTCGTGGTGCACCAGAGTGAAAATTGGCGCACCAACTTGGGAATCAGATTGGACACTCGAGTAATGTATGAAGTACTCGAGTATTCTGGGTAATGGAATACTCGAGTATCTCATAAATTACTCGAGTATATTTATGAAGACCCGAAAACCTAAATCTCTGAAAAGACATGAACGACTCGAGTATAATTATGAACCACTCGAGTAGAATCTGGAAAATGATAAACTACTCGAGTATTTTGGAAAACACTCGAGTATTTTTAGTCAGGCACTTAAAATACCATTTTCAATTCTAAGTCATTTGTAACTCTTAAAGGATAATAAACCAAGTGATCCTGGACTTAAAAGAAACTGATTGATGTTATGATATTTTCATTTGAATAATGATGATACGTTGCTCGGGAGGCACGTAGTGTATTAATAAAAGGACGAAACATCAATCAATTCCTTTTAAGTAAGGTTAATGCATTCATACTGGAGTTTGGATGGTAGGACGTATATCATGTTTTTGGTAAACATGTGGAGGGCCTCTGGGAGTGCCAATACGCTTGCTTGATGACACGTCGTTGACGTGGTCGGCTGAGTGGATGCCGATATGGTTATACCGTTTGGATGACGGTCCGTTTGGATGACGGGATATGCTCGGGTGGCATGGATACCAAGCTTGTCGTGTACATTCTAGGTGAATGTACGAATTGTTGTATACCTAGGAATACAACGCACTGTTGAGTGCTGGGTTGTCAGGGATGGACGTCAGAGAGTGACATAGTATGATGGAGATAGGCTTGTGAGCTAAAGTCATGCATCATGCCACTCATTTAAATTAATTGTGATAAATGAAATAAGTGTGAGCATCCTATGTGCATTCATTAACTGCTAAGTGTTATATGTGATTGTTATTAATTGATGTATTATTATCTTTCATATGTTGCATGATTTATTCTCTATTGATTATGTGAGTAGAATTGCTTACCCCTATGCCCTTGTAGGTGATGTCTCGTTACATTGCTTGCATCGAGATCCGGCCACTTCCTAGTGGCGTATGGATCTATGAGGACCATCGCGCGGTGTATGAAGGGGAGGTAGAGTTCACATTCTACCACCCTAACCCGCTGATGCGATTCCGTCCTCGTAGGTTTAGGATTCCCATCATATACACTATGCATGTACCCCCGTTTTATACTTATCATGGACCACCTCCCATGCGACCAGCTCGCTCTTACCATAGTTTTCATTTTCGACCTACCCGCTCTCACCCTTTTACTTCAAGAGTTGTCCGCGAGGAGACTCCCCCTTCTTATCCGAGGAGCCCCGTCAGGGTTTCACCATCACCTGACCCGGTACCCAGTGGTAGGGTACACTCTCCCTCGGACGAGATCGAGGAGGATCCGGTGGAGGACGAGAGTGGGAGCGAGCCTGTCGTGCATTCTACTGGGAGTGACTGGAGGGACGATGATCCCTAGGTACATGGATATGGTGTATGATGTGGAACCGAGGATCCGATGTGTGGAGGAGATGTGCTGCTGCTGCTGTGATGATGATGCTACTACCTTATTACCTATGTTTTTGGGAGACTACTGCTGCTACTACTACTGCATCTGATGCTGATGGATCTACGTGACTATCCCTGGGGTTGTATTTTGATGATGTATATATTGTACATATGTTTTACTCTAGGATTATAGTATCATAGTGATGTAGATCTGTTTATATGGACTTGCTATATTTTGGAACTTGGTGACTTATCTCATGGACTATGTATGTATGACTCTTTCGTATATATGAAAATCTATGTTTATATTATATCAGTTGCATAGTTCAATAATTTCCGCTTACTCTGAGTTAACTTATAAATGAGCTCGGCTATAAGTATTAATTGACGGTATCAGTTTTATTGAACAAAGTATGGGTAGCTTCAATTGATTGTGAAATGTAAAGAAATTTATAAAGAACGAATGTTATCCTGCTTGAGAAAAGGTTTTAGAAATCGCCGAACTCGATACAAGTGTTTTAAAGGATTTTAGAATTTATTCTCCAAGAGTTCCATTAGATGAATTGTGCACCCGCTTTAAAGAAAATTTTATTTACCATATTTTCTTAGCTCACAAGTCCATATATTATCCAATATAAAGCATAAATACTATATTATATTTGGGTAATCCGGAAGGGTGTCACACCCGCTCCCACCCTTTTTCCTCGAGAGTCGTCCGCGAGGATACTCCTCCTTCTGATCCGAGGAGCCCAGTCAGGGTCACACCATCTCCTGACCCCGTACCCAGTGGTAGGGTACACTTTCCATCGGATGAGATCGAGGAGGATCCCGTGGAGGATGAGAGCGGAGGCGATCCTATTGTTCATTCCACCGGGAGTCAGTGGAGGGATGATGATCCCTAGGTATGTGTATAAGGTATGTGATGAGGATCAGGGGATCCGATGTGGGGATGCCGTGGAGGAGATTCTGCTGCTGCTGCTGTTGATGATGATGATGTTTTCTTTTGCCACCTAGAGACTGCTACTACCATCACTACTACTACTGATGCTGCCAGATCTATGTGACCACCTCTAGAGTTCATATTTTGATATGTATATATTTTGTAGATATGCTCCTGAGAGCTCTAGGGCTATGGTTATATGTGATATAGATCTGTTATGGACTTGTTGGATCTTGGAGACATGACTGCTGGGACTATGTATTACATGACTTATACATATATATAACTATGTTTATATTCTAACTATGCATAGTCCTACTCTTTCTGCTCACTCTGATGATAATTAATTAATTGATTCGGTTGTGTTCTTTAAAGGGTATCAGTTTTACTAAAGAAAGCATGGGTAGGCATAATCTAATTTTACTATGGCAATACGTTTTCAAAAGCACCAATGCTATCCGGATTTAAAAAAAGATTTTTTTATTTTAACAAACGCCGAATTCAATACAATGTTTTAAATGATACGAATTACTCTCTCTCCAAGAGCTCCATATTTTGGTCTGTGCACCCGACTTGAAGGAAAATTTTACTTCTACATTTTCTTATATAATCACAAGTCCATATATTTTACCAAGTAATACTTAACTATTGTAATATTTACTAGGGCTGGAAAAAGGGTGTCACAGACTTGCAGGGACATTTCTCACAATGTTTTCTAGTAAGTACAATGCATTTTTCAGACCTGCAGGCACATTTCTCCTGACTTTTTTCGTTGTGTTTTCTTCAATCTTAAAGAGATTGCAATGCAGAAAAAATTCAAGTCAAAATGCTATGAAGTAGGCTTAATAGTGTAACATCCCCAATTTTATAAAGGCGCTAGGAGCATTAGTTAGTAGAATTTTAATAAGTGTTGTAGTATTCTCTAGTTTCGATTTTCGTTTAAAGGTGTTAAGTGGTATTAGTATTAGTAAGTGTTTAGAATTAACATTTTAGCTAAGCGTAGAATGGTATGAGTTAAGAATGGATTAGAATGTGTTTATAATGCAGGTTTTAGCTAAGAGTAAGTTAGAATGGGTTATAACAAGTTTAGGATCCTTAGAATGCATGAAAGAAGGGAAAATGAAGCTGGTTAATCGATTAAGTGGGGCATTAATCGATTAAATCTTAAGCAACTTTCAGCCACTACTTGATTAAGGTGTGGCTTAATCGATTAAGTTTTGAGGCATCTTCATGCACCAATCGATTAATGGCAGGAATAATCGATTAACCATGTTCTACTGATAAGTGTTAATCGATTAACCAAAGTGGTTAATCGATTAACCACTGCTGTTTCAGACTTATAACACGTGTTTTAGGCTGTGTTGCTCATAGTTTCCCTTCCTCTCACTCGAGCTCCCTTCTCTCTCTACTCTAAGCTTCTTCAAATCACCAAATTAACACAAAGTCTCATTAAATCAACTTCATATAATCGCTCCCCATCAATTCTCTATCATTTTTCTTCTCTCAATCTCCATTAAATTTCTCTTTCTCAAAACCCCCAAATCAAACCCCAAACCCTAACTTTGCCAATCCATCATATTGAGCCTCCCAATCATTAAAGGGGTCTTAGAAGGTGCTAAAGGACAAGGAATAGGAGTCTTGGAGCATGGATTGGAGCTTGGTGTGGGAGCTCCATCAAAACCCCAATTCCTCTTCCTCTCTCCTCAAGGTAAGGGGTGAAAATTGGGTCTAGCTTAGGGGAAAGGTTTGAAATTAGTAATTGGGACTTGATTAGGTATATTTGAATGTTTGGTTGAGATTAGGATTAGGAGAAAATAGTTTAGTGTAAAAACCCTAAGTGATTGTGTTTTTATATAAGTGATTTTAGGTTTAAATGTATTAAATCTTATGTTGATTAAATAATTGTTGTTTTCTCCGTGATTATGATGTGCTTGCAATTATAGGATTAAAAGTATTAATAGTTATGCATACCTTAGGGTCAAGTACTATTCAATTGAGTTTGAACCAAATTAATGTGATTTTAAAAAGGAGAACAAAAAGGGGTTTAAATCTCAATTGAAAAGCACTTGCATATAGTATCATTCATGGTGTAAAGGTGGACGTTAGGAGTAGGGGAAAAACACACGTCGTTTTACGATTGATGAGGGAAAAAGTAAATTATTAGAATTATTATGGAGGACTTTGATCTTGCACAGGACATGGGTTTGATTCCCGTGTTGCGGATTGGTTCTAGGCAAACTATAATAATTCTATTACTTTGTGTAACAGCCCGATTTTTGTAAACCAAAATAATTAACTTTTACTTAATAAAGTGGCAAAAATGAAGCCAATTTTTTTTATACTTCATTGAAAAGTCGTTGGTGTACTTAAAAATCCCTTTGCCGAAAACCGAGTTGTTACTAAAACGAATGCTTACTCTCCTGAGTCTCCAAAAACATTTATCATGTAAAATGGTTTGGTTTTAAACTTAAAATAGTTCCTTGCACTTCATCAAAAGAACTTACACAAATCTCACAAAGTTTCATTCTTACATATCTTTGAAAGCAGAACATGTTTCAAAATAAGCTGAGTTACATACTTAGTTCATCACTTAGGTAATCCTTGACTCAAAGCATTCACAACAAACCTAAACTAATAACACTATCCTTAAACCTTCCTATTGAAAACAATCGGATAAAGATTCCATTTCTGCTTGCGTTCCTTCTTTGCTCCCGAGGATGATGCCGTCCTTGTTACCGTTCCTCCATTGCTACTGGACTCCAACTCCGCTCCATTTAAAGTGGTAGAGTTCCTTTGAGTCTCGTACCGAATCTTCTCCTTGTAGCTCTTATATCCTCGTACGGTGACTTGTCCCAAGTGAGGCCCCAATTAGCTCCGCTCAATTGATGATTCGGATCTGGAATCACGATCTGGGTGTAGCCGGTTCATACCCAGCCGCATGGGGTGCGCTTCCAACCTCTTCCATACTTACTCCACATGGTAATCTCCATATGATGCTCCATCTGCCCGTTGAGATATCAGCAGCACCGATATGCCAACGAACAGGAGAGAGTAAGCGATCCGAACGACGCATCGTCGACGGTGTGGGATTACGATAGGCAAGATACTAGGACCATACAAACATACTGTAACACCCTATGAAATAATTACCCTTAATTACCCCAAAATTAGGATATAAAATTTCTTTTAATATGGATATGATATTTGCCAAAATAATATTTCCTTTCATTAATAACAAAGACATCAGAGCTAATAAAGCGGAAGACTTAAATGCATCGAATACATAAAGTATAAGTTTAAGTACATTCAGTTCGGTCATTCAAAATACAATCAGTGTTTTAGCTCGGCCCAACTGGCCGAGACCCATCCACCTATCTGACTCTAAAATAACTTACTCTCCCTGAGAGGGAGAGTGATCCTGCTCGGCCGGGGACTGCATCTGCTCGGGCTCAGTACCTGAAAAATGGTAAGGAGGTGAGCATTACACAGAACTTAAATAAGCAGTTTCTAAGATGACATACCGAACTACCAAGCCAAACACAAGTAGTCAAATAGCAATTAAATCACAAGTAATCAAACCCATATATCTCATGCATATATCAACATTTAGCTCGGTTCGCAAACCCACAACCTCTTCTGGCTCGGCTCACATCATCAACCAGTTAACTCAATACTAGCTATACCTCAGTTTACATTGTCTTACCTCTGATTACCATCTCTATCTCGGATTCCTTACTCATTATTTCACTTTGACATAGCTTACAATCTTTTACTCTTCTCGGATGCATACACCCTGTGCATGTCTTACACCATTTAAGTCGGATATTGGAGCGTCCATAACTGCGAGCACCACCATGCTCGTCTTACAGCTGCGAGCACCACAATGCTCGGCTTACATGATCAATGCACGCACCCGGTACGCGTCTGCTATGACCCGACCACACAACCATTTCTCTTTAATTCCCTTTATCTTATTAACCATTATTTTTAGCTCGGCCCACCTCAGTTTACCTCTTTAGTTTATTCCTCTTTGCATCTATCTCGGCTCAACCCTTCACCCATTCCCGATTCCATTAATCCTATTATCTATCTCGTCTACCTAACTCATTATGTTACTCATTAGTTTGTCTTTTCGATCCCCCCTGGTTACCATTTTTCTCATTCTCCATTCTCACCCTCTCTCGGCTCGGCCACAGATACAAACACCAAATATCAAAGCTCATAAACACTTATACCACAACAACCGTATGCACAAAACATTTAGTCAATCCATCATATAAAATACAGCATATGAAATATAGCATGTAATCAAAATTGATATTCCATTTTCACCTAAAATCCATGTTTCTAGTTCATTCATTAATTCCCCTTTTTCCCTTCTTACCATTTCTCTTCTAACATTAACCTATGTCCATTCCCTAATCTAATACTCACTCTTAGTACCCTTTATGAACACCCTAGAAACCCAAACTCAAGTAGAGGTAACACTCACTCCTTACCTCAAGCCGTGAGAGATAAGAGTTGAGAGCTTGAGAATGACTTCCTTGACCTAGACCTTGACCTTGTGAGCTTCACACCACTCGAATCCGTGTCCTCCTTGTTGCCACCACAACACTACCACGGTCCAGGGACGCCGGAACAGAAGAGAACAGAGAGGAGGAGGGTTCCGTTTTGTGAGAAGAGAGGGAGAAAGAAAGTGTTGGGGTTTTGTTTGCTGAAGCTTTAGAGGAAAAAGAGAGAGATTCGTAGGAGGAAGAGAATGAGAAATGCAAAGTGTGATATGTGGTGTTTTGGGCTTTCTTTTATTCATTTAGGGAAAGATATTTGTGTGGCCAGGATTTATTGGCTTCTTGTGGAAGCTAGATTGTATGGCCAAGATTCATTGGCTTCTTGAGGAAGCCATGAATAGTACATTGAAAGGGACATAAAGTAGTGATAGTGACATAAAGTGAAAGATAGTACCGTACGGATGGCACGGAAACCAAAGGGTCAACAGCTCAACATGAGCTGGCACGGAAGAGCTAGGATGTGACGGATAGAGTACGTCGGCTGGGACACGTCGGCTTGGTTCGTAGGAACAGCAGTAGTCCGAGCCTCCTTCTCGGATGTTACTGTGAGGTGCGCTGAGGTCGGCTAATCCGGACTGGACAATGGGTTTCACGTTGGGTTCCCTTTCAGCTCGGTTTAGAAGCACACAATCTTGTCTAACTCGGCCGAGATCGGGCCGAGGCCTTAATCTCACATCCTAGGTCGGCCTATGGTCATACTACCCTTCTAACCTTGTACAATTTCTAAGGCTTAACCCTATCATGAAATAGATATTTATATATTAAAATTATATTATTTAATATCAATTTTTGGGATGTTACATTCCTCTCCCACTTACAGGAATTTCGTCCACCAAATTCAGTCGGCATTGAACAGTTGCGGATATGACTGCTTCATCTTCTCCTCGAGTTCCCAAGTTGCTTCCTCCACACCATTTCGATTCCATACTACCTTGACCAATGGGATTTCCTTTCCTCTGAGTCGTCTGACTTGTCTATCTCCAACTCGGACTGGTAGGACTTCGAAGGTCAGATTGTCTCTTAGCGGCAGTTCATCCACTACTATCACATGCGAGGGATCGTGAATGTATCTCCTAAGTTGCGAGACATGGAACACATCGTGGAGCTTAGACAAGTGCGGAGGTAGATCGTTTCTGTATGCTACTGGTCCGACCTTCTCTGATATCTGGTACGGTCCGACAAACCTAGGGGTCAACTTCTTTGATTTGATAGCTCGACCGATACCCGTTATAGGGGATATCCGAAGAAATACATGATCTCCCTCGATGAAGTTCAAGGGTTTCCTTCTCTTGTCGGCATAGCTCTTCTGTCGGTCCTGAGAGGCTTTCATCTTCCCTTGTATCATTAGGATCTTCTCAGTTGTCTCCTGAACAATGTTGGGACCAATCAACAAGTTTTCACCTACCTGGAACCAGCATAGTGGCGTTCGGCATTTCCAACCATACAAGGCTTCGAAAGGAGCCATTCCGATACTTGAATGGAAGCTGTTGTTGTAGGTGAATTCGACCAACGGCAATAGTGTTTCCCAGTTTTCCGACTGTTCAAGCACGCATGTTCTCAGCAAGTCCTCAAGAGTCTGAATGGTGCGCTTGGATTGTGTTGGAAACCAACAAGCGGCTCAATATAGTCTAGAGGGGGGGTGAATAGAATATTGAAGCCTTATTACAGATTTTTCGTCAACCTAAGAGAATGGTTTTATGAAAATAAATTTTCTTAAAAAATTCAATTCAGATTACTCGAGTAACTCAAGTCTTCACTCGAGTAATACGCAAGCAAAAATAATTTCACTCGAGTATTCAGCAAATCACTCGAGTAATACGAAAGCTATTTTTAAATCACTCGAGTAACAGAAAACCTACTCGAGTATTGTTCATAAACTGAAAGCAGATTACTCGAGTGACAAGAACTTTACTCGAGTAAACTGGGTAAAATTCAATTAAAACTCAGTTTTCAATGGAGTTCTTCAAGAATAACAATGCTATGATGATTCAACAAATTATGAATGATTAATATGAACAATTTCAAGTAATATTAACATGCAATTTTAGATCAATTGAGTAGAATAAAGAAAACCCCAATTCTAACCTAAAAATGCAATTGTTAATGAATTAATGCAATACAAGGAATGAAAATAAAAGAGACACAAGGATTTATCCTGGTTCACTTTCACCCACTTGAAAGCTACTCCAGTCCCCTCTTAAACCAAGAGAGATTCTTCACTAGAAATCTTCAAATGTAGATTTTACAATGTTTTAAGATGCAACTAGATTCTTAGTTCTCCTATCTTAAAACCCAACTCAAAGTGTGTACCAAACACTTTGATCTAATCTACCCCTTTTGAGAATTCTAGATTTCCTTGCTAATTGATTGAAGATGCTTCCAACCAATCCTTCTTTTCTTGCTTTGATTTGACCCTCAAAGTCTTCCTTGTGAGATTCTTCACTTGTGTTGAAACTTCAATGATGCAATCATAAATTGCAAATCTTCAACAACCACTAAGAACAAAAATATGATCTCAAGAATATTTGAACAATGAGAGAAATAGAGTGAAGAATGAAAATTTCTTTGTTGAATTTTGATAGCTCTTGAAAGATGTAAAATAGCTCTTGAATTGCTTTTGAAAGTGTGTAGAAAATTGTAAGAATGAATGTGTATCATATGAGAAAGAGAAAATTAAGTCCTTTTAAAATTTTCCAAACACTGATTGAATTACTCGAGTAAACCAAATGACTTCACTCGATTAAAAACATGTCAGATTAAGTTACTCGAGTGATGTGTAAACCATTACTCGATTAACCTGTCATGACATAAATTACTCGAGTGATCCAATACTCATTACTCGAGTAAACTGATCAGAATCTGAATAAAAACAAAGTTTTTCTAAAAAGATTTTCACAAAACTTTTAATAGAGCTATTTAATCAAGATTTAAAGTATCTTCACTCTTAATCAAACATTATTTAAATACTCTTGAAAATCACCTAAGCTACCCACACCAATGAGATGCATTGCATAAAATAAAGATTACATTGAAATAGAATTAATAAAAATCCTAATTCTAATCTTCATGTGGTGTAGATTGCTTGTTGCCAATGTTGTTGCTTGGAGAGAGATTGTTAGCATCAAAACATGAGAATCCTACAAACTCCCCCTTTTTGATGATGACAAACCTCCTTTACAAATAAGCACTAAGTTTTAACATACTCCCCCTAAATGAGAAACACCTAGGAAAAATATAATAAAACTTAACCTACAAGAACAACATCAACAAAATATTCTCCCCCTTTTGGCATCATTAAAAAGATAAAAAAAATAGAGAAAAGTCCTTTGCCAAAAGTTGAAGGTAAGTAGTTCACAATGGTATATATAAAAAATAACAAGAAATACAATACCAAAATAAACCACAATAGTGCCACAACGAATATAAACAAATATAAACGCACAAAGAATATAGCACCATTATATCAGAGTAAGACATAGCAGATAACAAAAAATAACTAACCAAAGTAGCAACATAGCAGCAACAGAGTCATAAACATGAAACAGAAACATAAACATAACAGAGTTAGAAATATGCATATGAAACATGAAACTGAAATCAACAACAAAACATCATCAGCTTCCACAACGAATACAAACAAGAGAGAGAAATAAACGTGAAAAATGATGCAGTTTTCAACAGTTCAGATTTTAAAAATCACGTAAGTTACTCGATTGATGTTCATGCGTTACTCGAGTGATTCGAGCAGTAATCGAGTGAAAAGAAATGTTACTCGAGTATGCCGAAGATTAAAAATTTTTTACTCGAGTGATGGATGAACTAATCGAGTAATACGAAAGTCATTTTAAAAATAATCGAGTGATAGACAGAATTACTCGAGTAATACGAAAAAGATTTTAAAATTACTCGAGTGAAATATCTGTTACTCGAGTGAACTGTCCAGAATTTTAAAAATTTCAATTTTTCATGCAAAAACATTTTTCATACACAAACACATAGAAACACTTAGCATTTAGCAAGTAACACACATACAAATAAAGCAATTAACATATTATAGAAAACATACACACATAACTACATATCAAAAAAAAAAAAAGAAACACTTTATAAGATACAACAACTCAAAATACAACTCACATTGAAATAGGCTTGAAAGTGATTTCGAAAAGCATCAAATACAATTAGCTAATAGTTGATTCATCAAAAATACCAAGTTTTCTTCGAATCTTATAAAATGTGTCCCTTGGTAATGGTTTTGTAAAGATATCAGCTAATTGATCCGAAGTTTGTACAAACTCAATAACACAATCACCTTTTTGAACATGATCTCTCAAAAAGTGATGCCTAATTTCAATATGCTTTGTCCTTGAGTGTAATACTGGATTTTTAGTCAAATTAATTGCCGAAGTGTTATCACACTTTATAGGGATTTTTGTCAAATTTAAACCAAAGTCAGATAATTGTTGCTTCATTCAAAGGATTTGAGCACAACAACTACCAGCTGCTATATATTCGGCCTCCGCGGTTGATAAAGCTACACAATTTTGCTTTTTAGAAAACCACGATACAAGTGAACTACCAATCAAGTGACAAGTTCCGCTTGTACTTTTTCGCTCAACTTTACAACCGGAAAAATCAGAATCCGAATAACCTATAAGTTTTAGAAAAGCATCCCTAGGATAATAAAGTCCAGTATTCGTTGTACCCTTTAAGTATTTCATTATTCTTTTGACAGCAGTTAGATGCGACTCTTTCGGTTTTGCTTGAAAACGTGCACACATACATACACTAAACATGATGTCAGGCCTAGATGCAGTTAAGTATAACAAACTACCAATAATACCACGATACTTCGTTACCTCTACCACTTTTCCAGCCTCATCTTGATCTAGGTAGCATGCAACGCTCATTGGTGTAGAAGCGGATTTGCACGAATCCATTCCAAAACGTTTGAGAAGCTCTCTACAATATTTACTTTGATGAATATAGATGCCATCATTAAGTTGCTTTATTTGAAGACCAAGAAAGAATGTAAGCTCTCCCATCAACGACATCTCGAATTCGCTTTGCATCAAGTCTGAAAACTTCTTACACAAGTTATCGTTAGTAGCACCAAATATAATATCGTCAACATATATTTGAACCAATAAAATATCCTTACCGGAACGTTCAATAAAAAGAGTAGTGTCAACAGTGCCTCGTTTAAAACCTTTTTGTAATAAAAAATTGCTTAGTCGGTCGTACCAAGCTCTAGGAGCTTGTTTCAAACCGTACAAAGCCTTTTTCAGTTTGAAAACGTAGTCCGGATGCTCAAAATCTTATAAAATGTGTCCCTTGGTAATGGTTTTGTAAAGATATCAGCTAATTGATCCGAAGTTTGTACAAACTCAATAACACAATCACCTTTTTGAACATGATCTCTCAAAAAGTGATGCCTAATTTCAATATGCTTTGTCCTTGAGTGTAATACTGGATTTTTAGTCAAATTAATTGCCGAAGTGTTATCACACTTTATAGGGATTTTTGTCAAATTTAAACCAAAGTCAGATAATTGTTGCTTCATTCAAAGGATTTGAGCACAACAACTACCAGCTGCTATATATTCGGCCTCCGCGGTTGATAAAGCTACACAATTTTGCTTTTTAGAAAACCACGATACAAGTGAACTACCAATCAAGTGACAAGTTCCGCTTGTACTTTTTCGCTCAACTTTACAACCGGAAAAATCAGAATCCGAATAACCTATAAGTTTTAGAAAAGCATCCCTAGGATAATAAAGTCCAGTATTCGTTGTACCCTTTAAGTATTTCATTATTCTTTTGACAGCAGTTAGATGCGACTCTTTCGGTTTTGCTTGAAAACGTGCACACATACATACACTAAACATGATGTCAGGCCTAGATGCAGTTAAGTATAACAAACTACCAATAATACCACGATACTTCGTTACCTCTACCACTTTTCCAGCCTCATCTTGATCTAGGTAGCATGCAACGCTCATTGGTGTAGAAGCGGATTTGCACGAATCCATTCCAAAACGTTTGAGAAGCTCTCTACAATATTTACTTTGATGAATATAGATGCCATCATTAAGTTGCTTTATTTGAAGACCAAGAAAGAATGTAAGCTCTCCCATCAACGACATCTCGAATTCGCTTTGCATCAAGTCTGAAAACTTCTTACACAAGTTATCGTTAGTAGCACCAAATATAATATCGTCAACATATATTTGAACCAATAAAATATCCTTACCGGAACGTTCAATAAAAAGAGTAGTGTCAATAGTGCCTCGTTTAAAACCTTTTTGTAATAAAAAATTGCTTAGTCGGTCGTACCAAGCTCTAGGAGCTTGTTTCAAACCGTACAAAGCCTTTTTCAGTTTGAAAACGTAGTCCGGATGCTCAAAACTCTCGAATCCGGGAGGTTGTGACACGTAAACTTCCTCTTGAATGTATCCGTTAAGAAAGGCGCTCTTAACATCCATTTGAAACAATTTAAAATTCATTATTGAAGCAAAAGCGAGAAGAATACGAATAGCTTCTAGTCTAGCAACAGGAGCATATGTCTCATCGTAATCGATTCCTTCTTCTTGACTATAACCTTGTGCTACCAACCTAGCTTTATTCCTAACAATAATACCCGATTCATCTAACTTATTCCTATAGACCCATCGAGTACCAATTTCAGGACGATCATAGGGTTTTGGCACAAGCTCCCAAACTTGATTTCTTTCAAATTGATTTAATTCTTCTTGCATGGCCATAATCCAATGATCATCTTGAAGAGACTCTTTGATATTCTTAGGTTCTATTTGAGATACAAAGGCAACATAATAACAAAAATTATTTAAAGTGCGTCGGGTTACCACTCCCTTCGGAATGTCACCTAAGATGTTAGAAATCGGATGATTTTTGTTTGATTTCCAAGCTATTGGTAATTGAGATTGAATCTCTTGTGCTAAGTCTTTATCTTGTGCTTGCACCTCTCCATCTTCAATTTGATTCTCTTCCATTTGTTGTGGTGTTGACTTCTCATGATCCAAAAATGTACCTATAATATCATCATCACAAGAAACAACACAATCTCCTTTCGAAGATTCATCAAATACAACATGCACGGATTCCTCAACGGTTAATGTTCTTTTATTGTAGACTCTATGAGTTGAATAACCTATGAATATGCCTTCGTCGGCTTTGGAGTCAAACTTGCCGACCGGTTCCTTTCCGTTATTTAAAACAAACACCTTACACCCAAAAACATGAAAATGTGAAATATTTGGCTTTCGACTTTTTAAAAGTTCATAAGGTGTTTTATTTAAATGCGGATGAATAAGAACCCTATTAAGAACATAACAAGCGGTGTTTACCGCATCGGCCCAAAAATATTTAGGAACATTTGATTCTTTCAACATAGTACGAGCAAGTTCCACTAAAATTCTATTTTTCCTTTCTACAACTCCGTTTTGCTCCGGAGTCCTAGGGGCCGAAAATTGATGATCAATACCAAACTTATCACAAAACGCATCAATCCTAGTGTTTTCAAACTCACCTCCGTGATCACTTCTAATAGACACAATTTTCAAACTTAGTTGATTTTGGATGAGTTTGGCAAATTTTTTAAAACATTTATAAACTTCACTTTTTGCGGATAAAAATAAAGTCCATGTGACTCTAGTAAAATCGTCTACTAAAACAAATCCATAGTAATTGCCACCTAAACTTTTAATTTGTGAAGGGCCAAACAAATCCATATGGATTTGCTCCAAAGGCTTTGTTGTGCTTATCACATTTTTAGGTTTAAAAGAACTTTTAACTTGCTTGCACTTTTGACAAGAGTCACAAATGCCATCAAGCTTAAAGTTTAGTTTAGGCAAACCAATCACTAAATCTTTTCGCAAAAGTTTGTTTATTTGATTCACATTCACATGAGCAATTCGTCTATGCCAAAGACGAATTTCATCATCAAAAGATTTGAAACATTTTGAAAATAGTGAAGTTATCTCATCCAAATCAATTAAGTAAGTGTTATTAGAGCGACGACCAACAAACTTAATACTATCATCTATGGAAGACTTAATGAAGCATAATTCCGGAGTAAAAGTCACATAATTGTCCATATCGCATAGTTGGCTTATACTAAGCAAGTTGTGTTCTAAGCCTTCTACGTATAGGACATTTTCTATGACAAGGTTAGATACATTACCGATCTTCCCGACTCCTAGAATTTTGCCCTTGTTGTTGTCGCCATATGTCACAAATCCACCACTTTTCGGAGTAAGTTCCATGAAGTGCGTTTTGTCTCCCGTCATGTGTCTTGAACAACCACTATCCAAGTACCATTTGCGCTCTTTGGTTCGAAGACACACCTACAAGAAAGATATCATTTGGTTGACTTAGGTACCCAAGTGGTCTTGGGTCCTTTGTTGTTAGCATGGGGAGAAGTCCCCTTAACAATCCAAATATATTCTCTGCTTGGTATACCAAATTTATTTATATTACATTTATTCGTGGTATGCCCAAAGATCCCACAATAATGGCAAGTTGGGTTTTTAGAAATCTTATTCTTTGAAAAGCCACCAACTTTGCGATAATTGCGTTTCTTAGGTTTAGTATAGCCAAGACCGGATCTATTGCTATTGTTCCTTTGAGTTGAAAGCAAATGATCTAATGAAGTATCTCCTTTCATGAGCCTTGCAAGTCGATCATTCAAATTAAAAACTTCTTTTTCCAAAGACTTGCAATTTTCACAAGATGGAGTCTCATTTGATTTCAATTCACAATTGCATGTAGAGTTTGCATAAATGAGTTCAAGAGTTTCATTTTGAAGCTTAAGTTCTTCTAAATCTTTTTGAAGTTCAATTATCTTTTCATGTTGCTTCATTATGAAATTCTTTCTTTCAACATTTATTTTAGCAAGTTTCTTCGACTCTTTATGCATCTCTACATACACATTGTACAATTCATTGAATGAAGGAGAATTAGAACTAGAGCTAGCATCGGAAAGATAATCTACCTCATTGACGTTCTCACTTGATTTAATGCTCGAAGATTCCTCTTCATCAAGCTTTGTCATCAAACATAGATTTGCAAGTTCTTCGTCATCCGATGAGCTAGATGTTGATTGACTCTCCTCTTCATCCCATACTATGTAAGCCCTTTTTCCTTTAGATGAGTTGAATTTAGAGTTGTCACCTTCCGACTTCTTAGAATGAGTTGGGCAACTCGATCGATAGTGACCAAGATTTCCACACCCATGACACTTGATATGATCCTTGTTAGTCTTATTTCTTGGTTGTGATTCCTTAGAATCTCTTTGTCTATTCTTATTAAAGTTTCCCTTTCTCTTAAAGAACCTACCAAGCTTTTTAACTAGCAAGCCAAGGGTCTCATCATCTATATCGGAGTCCGAGTCATCCATTTGAGAGTTTTCCTCTTGTGCCTTAAGAGATTTTGAAGTTGATTTAAGAGCAATCCCCTTTTTTTTTCTATCGGCATCTTCATTCATGGATAATCGCCCAAGCTCCATTTCATGCTCTTGAAGTTTTCCGAATAGAGTTGCTAAATCAATTTGATCCACGTCTTTAGCTTCCATAATGGCCGTCACCTTAGGTTGCCATTCCCTGCTAAGACATCTCAAAATCTTATTAACAACTTCACCATTAGTTATAACTTTTCCAAGTGCAGAAAGATGATTTATGATATGAGTGAACCGCTTTTGCATGTCACCTATGTTTTCATTAGGTAGCATACGAAAGAGTTCATATTCATGCATGAGTGTATTTAGCCTAGCCCTTCTAACCTCCGAAGTGCCCTCATGTGTGACTTGTAATGTGTCCCACATTTGTTTAGCATCAACACATTGAGATACTCGAAAGAACTCATCATAAGAAAGAGCGGACGTGATGATATTTTTAGCTTTTAAATCAAATGCAACTTTCTTCTTATCATCATTGTCCCAACTCGATTGTGGTTTGACCGAAACAACATCATTTACTTTCGTTTGAGGAACAAAAGGTCCATTCTCTATGGCGTTCCAAATTTCCATATATATGGCTTGAATAAAAATTTTCATACGGACCTTCCAATAAGCGTAACCCTCACCATTGAATAGTGGAGGATGATTAATGGAAGTTCCTTCACCACCAAAAGGATTTGAAATTGAGCCCATTGTTTCCAAGTAAAAGGATCTTTTCGAAAAAGCTTTTTAAGGCTCGGATTTTTCGTCCGAGCTCTGATACCACTTGTTGGAAACCAACAAGCGGCTCAATATAGTCTAGAGGAGGGGTGAATAGAATATTGAAGCCTTATTACAGATTTTTCGTCAACCTAAGAGAATGGTTTTTTGAAAATAAATTTTCTTAAAAAATTCAATTCAGATTACTCGAGTAACTCAAGTCTTCACTCGAGTAATACGCAAGCAAAAATAATTTCACTCGAGTATTCAGCAAATCACTCGAGTAATACGAAAGCTATTTTTAAATCACTCGAGTAACAGAAAACCTACTCGAGTATTGTTCATAAACTGAAAGCAGATTACTCGAGTGACAAGAACTTTACTCGAGTAAACTGGGTAAAATTCAATTAAAACTCAGTTTTCAATGGAGTTCTTCAAGAATAACAATGCTATGATGATTCAACAAATTATGAATGATTAATATGAACAATTTCAAGTAATATTAACATGCAATTTTAGATCAATTGAGTAGAATAAAGAAAACCCCAACTCTAACCTAAAAATGCAATTGTTAATGAATTAATGCAATACAAGGAATGAAAATAAAAGAGACACAAGGATTTATCCTGGTTCACTTTCACCCACTTGAAAGCTACTCCAGTCCCCTGTTAAACCAAGAGAGATTCTTCACTAGAAATCTTCAAATGTAGATTTTACAATGTTTTAAGATGCAACTAGATTCTTAGTTATCCTATCTTAAAACCCAACTCAAAGTGTGTACCAAACACTTTGATCTAATATACCCCTTTTGAGAATTCTAGATTTCCTTGCTAATTGATTGAAGATGCTTCCAACCAATCCTTCTTTTCTTGCTTTGATTTGACCCTCAAAGTCTTCCTTGTGAGATTCTTCTGATGCAATCATAAATTGCAAATCTTCAACAACCACTAAGAACAAAAATATGATCTCAAGAATATTTGAACAATGAGAGAAATAGAGTGAAGAATGAAAATTTCTTTGTTGAATTTTGATAGCTCTTGAAAGATGTAAAATAGCTCTTGAATTGCTTTTGAAAGTGTGTAGAAAATTGTAAGAATGAATGTGTATCATATGAGAAAGAGAAAATTAAGTCCTTTTAAAATTTTCCAAACACTGATTGAATTACTCGAGTAAACCAAATGACTTCACTCGATTAAAAACATGTCAGATTAAGTTACTCGAGTGATGTGTAAACCATTACTCGATTAACCTGTCATGACATAAATTACTCGAGTGATCCAATACTCATTACTCGAGTAAACTGATCAGAATCTGAATAAAAACAAAGTTTTTCTAAAAAGATTTTCACAAAACTTTTAATAGAGCTATTTAATCAAGATTTAAAGTATCTTCACTCTTAATCAAACATTATTTAAATACTCTTGAAAATCACCTAAGCTACCCACACCAATGAGATGCATTGCATAAAATAAAGATTACATTGAAATAGAATTAATAAAAATCCTAATTCTAATCTTCATGTGGTGTAGCTTGCTTGTTGCCAATGTTGTTGCTTGGAGAGAGATTGTTAGCATCAAAACATGAGAATCCTACAGATTGTCCATCGGTTTGGGGATGGTAAGCTGTGCTAAATCTCAACTTTGTACCAATGGCTTCTTGCAGACTCTTCCAGAATCGAGATAAGAAGCGAGGATCACGGTCCGACACTATGCTGCTCGGAACACCATGGAGTCTGACGATGTCCTTTATGTACAGTTGCGTCAGCTTCTCCAAGATGTACTTCATGTTGATCGGCAAGAAATGAGCGCACTTTGTAAGTCGGTCCACCACAACCCAAATGGCTTCCTGCCCTGCTCTCATCCTCGGTAGACCGGATACAAAATCCATCGAAATGTTGTCCCACTTCCATTGAGGGATCTCCAACGACTTGAGCAATCCTCCTGGTTTCTGATGCTCGATCTTGGCTTTCTGACATGTCAAGCATCGAGACACATAATCGGCCACATCGGTCTTCAACTTCGGCCACCAAAACAACCTCTTCAGATCCTGGTACATCTTTGTGGCACCTGGGTGAAGACTCATCTTCGTCTTGTGGGCTTCTTCCATCAACTCTCTCCGGACTTCAAAGTCCATGGGAATGCAAACTCGGCCTCGAAATCGCACAAGACCATCATATCCTTTAGTGAAATCAGGTTCATCCTTGTCTCCGGCTCTTTCTAATAGCTTTTGGAGCTCTAGGTCGGCGGCTTGCCTTTCCTTAATGAAACCCATGAAATCATTGGTTACTTGCAGCATTTCCAGTACCACACTGTTTTCCTTTTTCTGTATGCCTAGGTTAAGGTCACTGAACTCCTGCATTAACTGCATCTCTCAGACCATCATGTTGCTCAAATGAAGACTCTTCCTGCTCAGTGCGTCGGCCACCACGTTGGCCTTTCCAGGATGATAGTGCAAGTTGAAATCATAGTCCTTCAAGAATTCTACCCATCTGCGCTGCCTCATATTTAACTCCTTCTGGTCGAATAGGTAGCCGAGACTCTTGTGGTCACTGAACACCTCAAACTTCGTGCCATACAGGTAATGTCTCTAGATCTTAAGGGCGAACACTACTGCTGCCAATTCGAGATCATGCGTAGGGTAGTTCTGCTCGTGTTGCCGAAGTTGCCGAGAGGCATACGCCACCACTTTTCCTTGTTGCATCAGCACACAACCAAGGCCCTGCTTTGAGGCGTCACAAAATACGTCAAAGGTTTTGGTCGGATCGGGTAAAATCAACACGGGCGAGCTCGTCAACCTTTTCTTTAGCTCTTGAAAGCTCTGTTCACACACCTCGGACTATTGGTATGGGGTATCCTTTCTAGTTAACGAGGTCAACGGTAGCGCCAGTTTAGAGAATCCTTCAATGAATCTTCTGTAATACCCTGCAAGACAGAGGAAACTCCTGATCTCAGTGACCGAGTTGGGTCTCTCCCACTTAAGTACCGCTTCCACCTTGGAGGGATCAACTACTACACCTTGCTCGGATATCACATGTCCGAGGAAATGAACCTCGTTGAGCCAAAAGCTACACTTAGAGAGCTTAGCGTAAAGATTCTTATCCTTCAAAACCTGTAACACCGTTCTCAGATGCTGCTCGTGCTCACTCGGATTTTGGGAGTAGATGAGGATATCGTCAATGAAGACTATCACAAACGAGTCCAGGTAAGGTCGGAAGATTCTATTCATGTAGTCCATGAAGATAGTTGGGGCGTTGGTAAGTCCAAAGGGCATAACCACGTACTCAAAATGCCCATACCTTGATCGGAAGGATGTCTTCGGAATGTCTTCTTCTCGGACTCGAATTTGGTGATATCCAGATCGGAGATCTATCTTTGAAAACATCGACGCTCCCTTGAGTTGGTCCAATAAGTCATCAATCTGAGGGAGGGGATATTTATTCTTCACCGTTACCGCATTGAGCTTCCTATAGTCAGTGCACATTCTGAGGCTACCATCTTTCTTTTTCACAAACAGGATTGGGGCTCCCCACGGCGATACGCTTGGTCGGATTAGCTTTTTGGCCAAAAGTTCTTCCAGCTGTTTCTTAAGCTCTTCTAACTCGGGAGGTGCCATTCTGTATGGAGCAATTGAGATCGGGCCAGTTCCCGGAAGGAGGTCTATACTGAACTCTACTTCTCTATTCGGCGGTAAGCCAGGCATTTCGTCCGAGAAAACCTCAGGGAATTCTCCGACCACAGGAATTTGGTCTAAGGTCGGTTCCTCTGTTGTCTCTAACTTCGCAACAGAAGGGCCACTAAAGATTACGGTCTTTTCTCGACAATCGAGTAAGACATGGTGTTGAGACATCCAGTCCATGCCAAGGATAATATCTAGCTGGGTTAGAGGTAGACAAATCAAATTGACTTTAAATTCTTTGTCTAATACTTGGATAGGGCACTCTAGACACATTTTAGAAGTGATTACAGAAGAATTGGTTGGGGTAGAAATGGATAGTTTGTAAGGCATTTCTACTGGGGATAGTTTTAGTCTATTCATACAGTCAAGGGAAATGAAAGAATGTGTGGCTCCACAGTCAAATAGCACGGCACATGGAATACTGTTTACTCGACAAGTACCTCGGATCAGTTCGTCAGCATCAGTCACTTCTTCACCATCCAGTGTAAACTTTGCCCCTCTGCATAGGTCGGTTAATACCAGTCTGATGAGCCTTGGTCACATTGACCTCTTCCTTCACAATATTCTTGGTACACCGAACTACAAAATGGCCAGGCTTGCCACATCGGAAACAGGATCCTCTGGTTTTGCTCGGATCCAGATTCCAGCATTCCCCCCAGTGCTGCCTTCCACAATGTTGGCATATCGGATACGGGCCAGGAACAGCCACCATTTGACCACTACTCCTCGAAGCTGTTGACATTCTGGAGTTCGGATTCTCATATGGGGCAGATCTCTGGACTGCTCCTTTTCCTCTGATCGGACCCACTCCTTTCTGTGCCGACTTGCTCCTCTTTCCGTCAGCTTTTCTCTTAAGCCCTTTCTCATAGGTGCTAGCCATGTTCACCAGTTGCGAGAGATTGGCCACATTCTGATATTCGAATGCGAGCCGAATGTCGTCACGGAGACCAGACTCAAACTTGATGCACTTGGTACGCTCATCAGCATCTCGGTAGCTTCCTGAATAACGGATCAAATCCTCGAACTGAGCGGCATATTCCCCAACGCTCAAGTTTCTCTGTTCCAGCTTGAGAAAAGCGAGCTCCTTCTCTCTCCTGACATCCTCGGGAAATTACTTTCCGAGGAAGCGAGCTCGGAACAAATCCCAAGTGATGACCTCATTAGCCGCTTCCAGTCCTCGGCTCTGTTAATCCCACCAGTGCTCGGCTTCATTAACCAGCACAAACTCGGCCAACCTCACCCTGTACTCATAGGGAGGTTGCAGAGATCGGAAGATCTTTTCAATGTCCTGGAGCCATCTCTGAGCTCCATCGGGATTGTAACCTCCTTCGAACCAAGGCGATTCGTTCTTCCAAAATCGGCTCATCCAGTCATTCTCGACCGGAGCCGGAGGTTGAGGCTGAAGGGCTGTAGCTGCAGCAGCTGCGGCGATGTTTTGAGCGAGGTTCTCAGCCTGATTCTGCTAAGCCTGCGCTTGGTTCTGCTGTAGTTGAACCAGAGTTTCCAACACAGCAGCAATTCGGTCGTTATCAGCTCGTCTCCCAGCCATGCTGCTCGGTCATGGAGAGAAAGCCAATTAACCACCAGTTAATCAAGTAATTATGTATATATAAACATATATGCCCATGAGCTCTATAGTCTAACTTAAACTTCTAGACTTTACTTATTTGTCACTCTCTTGGTGAGTAACCACTGGAGTCCTTTGTAACTCCAATAGGCCGAGGAGAAACTGCTCTGATACCAAAAATGTAACACCCTATGAAATAATTACCCTTAATTACCCCAAAATTAGGATTTAAAATTTCTTTTAATATGGATATGATATTTGCCAAAATAATATTTCCTTTCATTAATAACAAAGACATCAGAGCTAATAAAGCGGAAGACTTAAATGCATCGAATACATAAAGTATAAGTTTAAGTACATTCAGTTCGGTCATTCAAAATACAATCAGTGTTTTAGCTCGGCCCAACTGGCCGAGACCCATCTACCTATCTGACTCTAAAATAACTTACTCTCCCTGAGAGGGAGAGTGATCCTGCTCGGCCGGGGACTGCGTCTGCTCGGGCTCAGTACCTGAAAAATGGTAAGGAGGTGAGCATTACACAGAACTTAAATAAGCAGTTTCTAAGATGACATACCGAACTACCAAGCCAAACACAAGTAGTCAAATAGCAATTAAATCACAAGTAATCAAACCCATATATCTCATGCATATATCAACATTTAGCTCGGTTCGCAAACCCACAACCTCTTCTGGCTCGGCTCACATCATCAACCAGTTAACTCAATACTAGCTATACCTCGGTTTACATTCTCTTACCTCTGATTACAATCTCTATCTCGGATTCCTTACTCATTATTTCACTTTGACATAGCTTACAATCTTTTACTCTTCTCGGATGCATACACCCTGTGCATGTCTTACACCATTTTAGTCGGATATTGGAGCGTCCATAACTGCGAGTACCACAATACCCGTCTTACAGCTGCGAGCACCACAATGCTCGGCTTACGCGATCAATGCACGCACCCAGTACGCGTCTGCTATGACCAGGAACACTACCGCCGATCATTCTATGGAGTAAGGAGTGTCCATAACAGCGAGTACCACCATACTCGTCTTATAGCTGCGAACACCACAATGCTCGGCTTACGCGATCAATGCACGCACCCAGTACGCGTCTGCTATGACCAGGAACACTTTGTACCGATTCCGTTCTCGGAACCTTGTGTGTCATAACTGCGAGCACCACCATGCTCGTCTTACAGCTGCGAGCACCACAATGCTCGGCTTACGCGATCAATGCACGCACCCGGTACGCGTCTGCTATGACCCGACCACACAACCATTTCTCTTTAATTCCCTTTATCTTATTAACCATTATTTTTAGCTCGGCCCACCTCAGTTTACCTCTTTAGTTTATTCCTCTTTGCATCTATCTCGGCTCAACCCTTCACCCATTCTCGATTCCATTAATCCTATTATCTATCTCGTCTACCTAACTCATTATGTAACTCATTAGTTTGTCTTTTCGATCCCCCCTGCTTACCATTTTTCTTATTCTCCATTCTCACCCTCTCTCGGCTCGGCCACAGATACAAACACCAAATATTAAAGCTCATAAACACTTATACCACAACAACCGTATGCACAAAACATTTAGTCAATCCATCATATAAAATACAGCATATGAAATATAACATGTAATCAAAATTGATGTTCCATTTTCACCTAAAATCCATGTTTCTAGTTCATTCATTAATTCCCCTTTTTCCCTTCTTACCATTTCTCTTCTAACATTAACCTATGTCCATTCCCTAATATAATACTCACTCTTAGTACCATTTATGAACACCCTAGAAACCCAAACTCAAGTAGAGGTAACACTCACTCCTTACCTCAAGCCGTGAGAGATAAGAGTTGAGAGCTTGAGAATGACTTCCTTGACCTAGACCTTGACCTTGTGAGCTTCACACCACTCGAATCCGTGTCCTCCTTGCTGCCACCACAACACTACCACGGTCCAGGGACGCCGGAACAGAAGAGAACAGAGAGGAGGAGGGTTCCGTTTTGTGAGAAGAGAGGGAGAAAGAAAGTGTTGGGGTTTTGTTTGCTGAAGCTTTAGAGGAGAAAGAGAGAGATTCGTAGGAGGAAGAGAATGAGAAATGCAAAGTGTGATATGTGGGGTTTTGGGCTTTCTTTTATTCATTTAGGGAAAGATATTTGTGTGGCCAGGATTTATTGGCTTCTTGTGGAAGCTAGATTGTATGGCCAAGATTCATTGGCTTCTTGAGGAAGCCATGAATAGTACATTGAAAGGGACATAAAGTAGTGATAGTGACATAAAGTGAAAGATAGTACCGTACGGATGGCACGAAAACCAAAGGGTCAACAGCTCAACATGAGCTGGCACGAAAGAGCTAGGATGTGATGGATAGAGTACGTCGGCTGGGACACGTCGGCTTGGTTCGTAGGAACAGCAGTAGTCCGAGCCTCCTTCTCGGATGTTACTGTGAGGTGCGCTGAGGTCGGCTAATCCGGACTGGACAATGGGTGTCACGTTGGGTTCCCTTTCAACTCGGTTCAGAAGCACACAATCTTGTCTAGCTCGGCCGAGATCGGGCCGAGGCCTTAATCTCACATCCTAGGTCGGCCTATGCTCATACTACCCTTCTAACCTTGTACAATTTCTAAGGCTTAACCCTATCATTAAATAGATATTTATATATTAAAATTATATTATTTAATATCAATTTTTGGGATGTTACACATACAATACAACATACAGACACACACAATAATCAAGCATATTATCAACATCATTAACATTATTATCATCCTTATTATCATCTTAATTCATTTCTCAACATAATCTTTCTTTATTTCTCGATTTATTTCTCATACTCAACTTTCTAATCCATCATTCTTAGTCACTTCCCTCTCCATGGGGTTTCCTTCATCTTTCCATTCTTTCCATTCTCAATTTCCTTTCTCATAATCAATATCTCATAACTTTTGCTTCCTATGAATATAAGTCTTTTCTTATCAAGTCTTATTGAATTATAACCATTGATGATTGGGGGAGTTAAAGTATCATCGAGGTACGCGTTTCTTTCGCAGTTAGCACTCACGTCTCAAGTCTACATCTCCTCGGTCATCCACCCAACCTAGTCGGAAGCAAACAAGAGTACAGGACCTTTACCGTGCGGGCACGACAGCTGTCTCAACAATCAATTGGCTCCAAGCCAGGAGAACTGTAGAAAACTCGGGTACAGTCTCAAATCAATTCATATCATTTCAATTCATATATATATAATCAAGGCACACTGTAGAAAACTCGGGTATAGTGGCAATCAAGATGCCCCACTCCAGTCCCTCTCACTGTTCAAGATTTGCAATCTAGGGGGCGTCAGTACTATTCTAGTTGCGCTGCAGAACTTACCACGACATTGGACCCAGTCCCTACTACGTTCGTATACCACATATGGAGTTCGTTCTGCCTAGAAAGTACTCAAGACTTCTTGACGTTTCACCGTCATCGTCCTCCCCTAATGCAATCTCCACCTGAGTATCCCTGATACCCATGGTCTCTTCCTCTCCACTACTTCGATATCACACTCATAGCTCACCGCGTTCACGTTTGTTAATGTCTTTTAAAGTCTTTTATCTTTTTAATTAACCTAATGGTCGGCCCATCCTTCGTGCATCCCTTGAATGAGTCCCGACCGCTATCTTTCAACATCATTGTTCCTTTCTTTTCTCATCATAGCACAGAGCTGGGATCACGTCAATAAACTTGTATCTCATTTCTTAAACTTCCTCAACATTCTCAATTTTTCTCAAAATCTCCTTTCACAATTTTCTTAAAATCTCATTTCACAAATTCATTTCCTCAAAACAATCTTTCATAAGTTTTCTCAAAGTCTCTTTACATAAACTTTCTCAACAATATCATTTCGTAAACTCTCTCAAAAATTTCGTTTCATAAACCTTCAAAAAGTATCCTTTCAGAAACATTCTCAAAAATTTCAGTTTGTAAAGCTTTCTCAAAAAATCTAGTTTGTAAACTTTCTCAAAAATCTCTTTTTGTAAACCTTTTCAAAAATCTCTTTTCGTAAACTTTCTCAAAAATCTTATTTTGTAAACTTTCTTAAAAATCTTATTGTAGGTTTGATGATGTTTTGATGCTAACAAACCAAAGTCAAGCAACAACATTCAACAACAATTCAAGCACCACTCATGGAGAATTAGATTAAGTTTTTGTTTTATTCTTAACCAAATGTAATATTTTAATTTTCCATTTCATGAGAGTGGGTGGTAGCTTAGGAATCTTAATATAGGTTTTAATATTGTTTGATTATTAGTGAAGAAAGATTATCTTGATAGAAATAGCTCTAAATAAAGTTTAGATCAAAGTACATTTGAAAAGCTTAAATTTTAATCACTTTTTACAGTGGTTAATTGATTAGCACGAAAGGCTTAATCGATTAACACGTTGAAACTGTACAACACTGATTGTTTAACAAAGGTTAATCGATTAGTGGCTTGTTCATTAATCGATTAATTACTGTAGTATCAGAAAAATAATATTTTGTTTAAAAGCTTTTAATTTCTACTTTGACAAGGTTACACACACTTCCATATTTTTCTATAGAGAATCATACTTTCAAAATCTTCTAAGAGCTATTACTATTTCCAAATTATTCTATCAAGATTTTACAATCTTTCAATCTTCTTCACTTTCAATCATTCAATATTCTTATATTCATCGAGATTCAAATTTTTAGAGTTTAGTACTTTGTGTTGAAGCAATCTACAACAAGAGGTTGTAACATCAAGCATTCAACAAACAAGTTAAGAATTCACAACTTGAAAGTCTTTGAAGCATCTCAAAGCAAGAGAAAAGGAATTGTGTGGATAGCATCCTTCAACAATTCAAGAGGACAAGATACAAGAAACAATTGGGTAGATTTTCAAGAGATTGGTACTCTCTTGAAGGGGTTAAGATAGGAGAGCTAGAGTGAGCTGCATCTTTAACCATTGTAATCTAACAATTGTGTATCTAGTATAAACTCTTTATCTTTGATAGAGGGGACTGGATGTAGCTCTCAAGTGGTAGAGAGTGAACCAGGATAAAATCTTGTCTTCTTTGTTTTCTTTTTTCAAGCTTTCATTAATCAAGAACAAACCAATTGATTAGGTTTAATTTGGGGATTTTTCAATTCCTAGATAATAAACCTAAATTGACTTGGTAAATTTACGTAGTTTTGTTCATTCATTCATAAATCATTTGTTAAGTGCATCATTGAATTGTGATCCCCATTGAATTCTGAATAAGGCTGATTTTCTGTCAAATTAATCACGAGTTAATCGATTAAGTGATTGATTAATCGATTAGTTTTAGAGCACCATTCGTGTCTTAATCGAGTAATGCCTAGTTAATCGATTAATACTTGAGTGAGCTTCGGCATTAATCGATTAACCTTGAAATTTATCGATTAGACAGTACATTTTTTGTTAGAAAATTTGTTTTCTAAAATCCATTCTCTTTAGCAATCGAAAAGTTTGTATTGAGGCTTCAAAATACTATTCACCCCCCTCTAGTCTATTTTGAGCCGCTTGTTGGTTTCCAACAAGTGGTATCAGAGCTCGGTCGAAAGATCCGAGCATTAAAACGCTTTTTCGCAAAGATCCGATTTTGGAAATCATGGACTCAAATTTTAATCCTTTTGGTGGTGAAGGAGCTTCCATTAATCGTCCTCCACTATTCAATGGTGAGGGTTACGCTTATTGGAAGGTCCGAATGAAAATTTTTATAGAAGCTATTGATATAGAAATTTGGAATGCCATAGAGAATGAGCCTTTTATTCAACAAACAAAAGTAAATGATATTGTTGCTTTGAAACCAAAATCAAGCTGGAATGATGATGATAAGAAGAAAGTTGTAGTGGATCTGAGAATAGATCCACCACGATGTGTTTTTGGGTTGTTGCAGCTGACGAGGGTGACCCCGGTCCTACGTACCCCCAGTGATAAGGGGATCAAGCCACACGTAGTTCTTGAGAGTAGGGATGAGAGAACATACCTTAGCCCCTATAGCATGGCGATACTTATAGGGGAAGTTGTGTTGTGGTGCCTTATGGGCCTGTTCGGCCCAGTAGGGCTGACGTGACTCTTAGAGGATAAAAAGAATGAGTTATTCACCCTTATCCTGTACTAGAGAGCTCATGTTTATCCTGTAGCGGTAGGATTTATTATTGGTTAACCCTACAAGCCCCCCAAGCTCGTATAGGCTCGAAGAGCCTGTGCTGAGCTTTTGAGAGTTGGTGGTGACATAAAACATTGTTTGCAGCCGAGGTCTTTTACTCGGAAGAGTATTGCGATTTGGAGATTCATACACCTCTCTCATTGGGGTGTGTTAAAAGTAATATCATGAATTGGATCATAACGTCTACAGGGGATGCTGTCAGAATGACTGCCTTGGCCGAGGTGTATTCCTCGATCCTGCGACGTATTTGGCCGATGGCCAAGTTATCGAGGTAGCAATCCCCGTTTTCACTTGTAGCCACGTCGATCTGGTTGGCCAACCGAGATCGTAGGCAAGTGCGTCGGGACGTGATCCGAAATGAGTGAATATGTATAATATCCGTTATGATTTTGTGCTTCTTTTTGTTCTTTTTGTTAAGAATTCAAGTGTTAAGACCTCGGAACTCCAGCACTTTAGCCGAGGTGGGTTCCTCTATCCGCGATGTATAAAATGATTTTAAGAAATCATGTTTGAATCGGGAATCTTTTTAAAGTACTTGACGAGTTATAAGCTCTTGTTCGAGCTGTTTATAATCGTTCGCGTCATAAACGGTGGCTAATCGGTTATGAGGAAAAGTACGTAAATACAATGAATTCAATAACAAAACTTTTATTTAATTGAAGAAGTAAACACAATGGGCTTGTGGATTTAGACCTGTGGTCGGCTTGTGCATGTTTTCGGATGATAGGAATCCTGACTTGGGTTATGCGTGAAACACTCGAATCATTTTTCGCCATCGTGCTCGGGCTATCGCGCCCGGTAGTTCCGACCATCAAATTTGTTCCTTTACATGACATACTAGTCCCATACTCGGTAAAGCCTGAAAAGGCCTGTGTCGAGTTCATAAGGTCTGTGAAGCGCTCGGGACCAAAGTTGGCGAAGAAAGGTTAGAGTATCAAGATCAACTCTGTACACCCTCCTTTACCTGAAAAAGGAGATCGAGAAAGCTCGTAGAAGATTGTGTCGGGTATATAAGAATTGTGACATTTATTGTTGTTGTTCGAGGCACCCTCGGACCCGGTATAGGTTCGAAAGCTCGGTGAGAGGTTCTAAAGATGTGGTGCGAAGGCACCCAAATATTGCTGGAGCATCTACTGCTCAGGGCTTTACAGTTCTTCTCGGATTATTTTGTGGAGTCGGAGTCCGTTCCTTCCCCGAAGAGTTGGAAGCTCGAATTACTTTCAAGACTCAGAGTCCATTCTATCCGCCGAGCAGTAAGCTTCATGGCCGAATAAGGTCAGTCGAGTGGAAGTCATCGAAAGTTTATTGAGCTGATGAAGCGGCCGAGGATGCCGAGAAGGGAAAGAATGAAACCGAGGAGGCAAGAATAGATAGAGAAGCTAAGGACGACCATTTCCCTTGTCGGAACTGTTTTGTCAACTTCAATTGTTGAACCCCTCTTGAATCCGTGTAATTAGGGCGAAGGCAAGCTGATAGATCATCATAATAACAAAGCTGAAGCAAACTTTTAGTCCATTGCATAACCAACCCCCTTACTCGATAAAGCCTGAAGAGGCTTGTGCCGAGCTAAGAAGTCCTTTAAGGTGTGAGTTGTTTTCCGCCAATTAGATCGTGTTCATCCAAGCCTCTTTGAGAGACGGTCGGATTTAGATCTGTGTAGGCGAACGCTGAGCGAAGGTTGAATTGGGTCGTCATACTCGGACTCGAATTAACATAGGTCATCATGCTCGGCAGATCCGATCGTTATGTTTGTACCTTTTTATGATGTATAAAAACAACGATTAGAATATCAAGTAATAGATGATATGTAATGACATTAATTAGCGAAGTATGAATTAATTCACTGTTAATTACGATTATTATCTAAGATAACACATGTCATGTGGTAAGTGATTCAATAATAATGAATGTGAGGCTTAAATCATGCAATGTAAATGACGTAAATGAGATAATGAGAACGATATCTTTCCCTGTTAGTCTTTATGGGACTATTTTTGACTTTTGGACTGTTCTCTATCATGGGGTCATGATGGTCCCGTCAACTCTAGAGAAAATCCTAGCTGCTCGGCCTTCCATTTCGATAGGTCCGACCATCCTTTCTTGAACCTAACATTACATGTTGAAGAACAATAATCAGTGATCGTCGTTAATTTGACAATCTATGATAATTGAATAGCAACAATGAAAATTATTGACAAGTGAATGTAAAGTATCAGAACAAAAGCAGCATGAATTACGTAACAAATATGATAATGACAATAATTAAATACCGTGCAACCAGACAGGATTGCCCATGAAAAGACAATAGTTAAATATCGTGCAAATAGACAGGATTGCCCATGAAAAGACGCATAATTTCAGGTATATCATGCGCAATAATTGTAATGAATGACATTTATAAATATGTCAAAGCATTTAATGACAACAAATCAAATGATGAAAGCTTAAAATCATGAAAAACGACAATGCACAATTGCCGGAAACTGCCTAATGCCATTCGAAAGGCAATGTATATCAAATATTATTATCCTATCACGACAGGAAAGACAGACATTTAGGGATATTCAGCAGCACCGAAATTTGGCTAACAATATGCCACGTAACAATCAGCGAATATCAAATAATTAGTGACATGTAATGAAATTATAAGCATTAAAAGCACATATCAAAAGTACTGCATCAGGTAAATTAATATAAGCATGTGTGTAAAGTAATCACGTAAAATGCCAAGCAAATAGGAAAATAATACAGGAACAAGAATTCCTTCCCTGATTCGCTGAGGTGAGGAATGTTGGATTGAAGACCGTTGGATTGAAGTCTTCTGTTAATCCTTTCCAAATGAGCTCCGTCGAGCAGTTGACTTTAAGTAGGGAACATGGTGCGAGGTTTTGGTAGTCGTCTTATGAACCCGAGGTAGTGCATGGCTTTCGCTATTCTGAATGTATGAGATACCCATAGGGGGACGCTGTCGAGGGTCCGCACGCAGTTGGCACCTGTATTCGAAGTGGGGAACCGAGCACGAGGCTCTCTATACTCGGGGACAAGGTAAAAGAGGGAAATTTGGTGCGAGGGGTCCTTGCCGTTATCACCATGTTCCAAATAGAGTGACATAATTGTATTCACAGAGCTCAGAAAATAATAAGCCCATTGATGAAAATCTTGAAATGGGTGGTCTAGTATGTACCTCGTATATGCGTACAGAAAAATTAATTTTAGCGGTTGTCATTTGAACTGACAATGTATAATAATTAAATTGCAATAATGAGAATTATTGGCAAGTGGATATAAAAAATCATAATAGAAGTAGAGTGATTTAAAAATATCGCACGTAATAAATAGGATAATGAAAATTATTGGAGACTAAATGTTCGTAAATCCTGCAAGATTGTCTACGAAAAGATGCATGATATATCACGTTTTATAAAAATACTAATGATTTATGCTAATAATCGTAAATAACATTAAATAACATCTATCATCAAGAATATCATATCATGTATCAAGTGAATGAACGTAATTATGTTAAGCAAATACATGTACTCAAATAGCAGCGTCATGATATGAATGATGATATAACAACATAAATGATGAAAACAAAAAGACTACTTCCCTGGATTTAAGAAAGGCGTGAGTCTTGTTTCCCTGATGGGGTAGCTCTTCACCCGATAATTTTCCTCTGGTTTTGTTGGATTATATGCATAATCAATGAACTTCTGTGGTGCAGTGGTGTTTTGTTCCTTGTGCATCGAGGAGGTTCAGTGCTCGAATCCAAGTGAGAGCAAAATCCAATTCTCTTTTTCCTTTTTTTTTTTGGGCCTGTTGAGGCCCTTTTCTTTTTTTTTTCCTTTTTTTAGGGCCTGTTGAGGCCCTTTTCTTTTCTTTTCTCAGCCCAGACTTTTTTTTTTGTTGGGGCCTGTTGAGGCCCCTTTTTTTTTCTTTTCTCAGCCCAGACTTTTTTTTTGTTGGGGCCTGTTGAGGCCCCTTTTTTTTTTTGGGCATGTTGGCCCGCTAGGGTTTGGAATGCTGCAGCAGCAGTTGTGGTGAGGGTAGTTCATCCTCACACCGGCGGCGGCTTGGTCTAGCGCAGCAGCTACTTGCTGCTATGTGATGGCGGCATCAAACAGATGTGACGGCGGTTCCGAACAGAGCACCAGCAACGGGCATCAATAGAGGAGTGAGAGCGGAGGGAGGAGAGGCGGCGCGAGCGCACCACGTGGGAGATCCACCGTGAAGATGCAGCGACGGTGGTGGTGGCCTCGTTGTTCCTGTTGGACGCAGAGGCGTTACCAAGTGCGTCGCGCCCCCGATCTAGACGGCGACGCAGAGATGACGTTCGAAGCTAGTGGTTATGGTGGGTTGGCATTGCCGGTGAGGACTTCGTTTGGGTTCAAGTGGTGCGAAGACATTTTGTTTATGACCCTGGCTTCGAACCGTGACCTCTTTTGCAGAGGAAACCAAAGAAGGGAACCGTGGTGAGAGGTTAGTGACGATGGCGGTAGAGCAACGCGTTCGGAGATTGGAGGGACGCGACGGTGTTGATGGGAAGGCTCTTCGGGTTTGATGTAGTAGTCCAGGATGTAGCAGCGTCGGCCCCCCAGCCACGGCGATTCCGGCTCGCGCTCAGATGTGACTGAAAGCTCCTGGGAAGGAAGGAGGAAAGCCAGTAACCGCATCGTACCAGCAGCGACCAAGTGAGTGGTAACGATGGGTGGTGATGAGGAAGGAACAGGAATGGGAGAGAAGGCGATACCGGCACCACCGCCATGGGAGAGGAGGGAATCGTTGGGTTTGGCTGCCTTCGTGTTCCGGCTCACTGTGTCGGAACCGCCATCGTGCATCGTGCCAAACCGCCACGATGAGAACGCCATGGTTGCTCCTCCCAAGCCCGTTGTTGTTGGTGTAGTTTTTTTTATTTTCTTTTTTTATGTGGATGGGGATCGAAGTTTATCGTCCCCACAGACGGCGCCAATGTAGTGGATCTGAGAATAGATCCACCACGATGTGTTTTTGGGTTGTTGCAGCTGACGAGGGTGACCCCGGTCCTACGTACCCCCAGTGATAAGGGGATCAAGCCACACGTAGTTCTTGAGAGTAGGGATGAGAGAACATACCTTAGCCCCTATAGCATGGCGATACTTATAGGGGAAGTTGTGTTGTGGTGCCTTATGGGCCTGTTCGGCCCATAGGGCTGACGTGACTCTTAGAGGATAAAAAGAATGAGTTATTCACCCTTATCCTGTACTAGAGAGCTCATGCTTATCCTGTAGCGGTAGGATTTATTATTGGTTAACCCTACAAAAGTTCAATATGATTTAAAAGCCAAAAACATCATCACTTCGGCACTTTCTTATGACGAATTCTTTAGAGTATCACAATGCACTGATGCTAAACAAATGTGGGACACACTACAAGTCACACATGAGGGCACTAATGAGGTTAGAAGGGATAGTCTTAATACTCTCATGCATGAGTACGAGCTCTTTCGTATGTTGCCAAATGAAAACATAGGCGACATGCAAAAGCGCTTTATTCACATCATTAATCATCTTTCTGCTCTTGGAAAAAGACTAACTAATGGTGAAGTTGTTAATAATGTTTTGAGATGTCTTAGCAGGGAATGACAACCTAAAGTCACTGCCATCATGGAGTCTAAGGATCTAGACGAGATGGATTTAGCAACACTATTTGGGAAGCTTCAAGAGCATGAAATGGAGCTAGAAAGATTATCCATGAACGAGGATGCCGATAAAAAGAAGAAGGGGATAGCTCTTAAAACTATTTCAAAATCCCTAAAGGCACATGAAGAACCCTCTCTAGTGGATGTTTCCGACTCCAATATCGATGATGAGACACTCGGGTTGTTGGCCAAAAAACTTTGACGTTTCCTTAAGAAGAAGAGTAATTTCAATAGAAATAGATCAAAAGACTCTAAGGACGCTCAACCAAGGAACAAGACCAATAAAGACAACATCATATGTCATGGGTGTGGGAAGCCGGGCCATTATAGATCAAATTGTCCAACCAACTCAAAGAAGTCCGATAGTGACAAGTGGAAGCCCAATCAATCTAAATGAAAAAGGGCGTATATAGTGTGGGATGAACCGAAAAATCAATCTTCAACTAGTTCATCGGAAGATGAAGAACTTGCTAACCTTTGCTTGATGACCAAGTTTGATGAAGAAGCATCTTCAAGCATGAAATCAAGTGATAACGCAAATGAGGTAGATTATCTTTCCGATGCTAGTTCTAGTTCTAATTTTCCTCCTTCAATGAACTTTATAATGTGTATGTGGAAATGCATAAAGAGTTGAAGAAATTAGCAAAAATAAATGTTGAAAGAAAGAATTTCATTTTGAAGCAACAAGAAAAAATTTTGGAATTACAAAACTCTCATGAGGAGCAAAAGCTTCAAAATGAAACCCTTGAACTCATTTATGCAAATTCCACATGCAATTGTGATTTGAAAACAAATGATATCTCTACTTGTGATAATTCCAAATCTCTTGAAAAAGAAGTTTTTAATTTGAATGATAGAATTTCAAGGCTCACAAGAGGAGACACTTGCTTGGATCATTTGCTTTCTAATCAAAGGAATAATAGTAATAGAACCGGACTTGGGTATACCAAACCCAAAAATCGCAATTTTCGCAAAGTTGGTACATTCTCTAAAATTAATTTTTCAAAAACTCCAACTTGTCATTATTGTGGTATTTTTGGGCATACTTCAAATAAATGCAATATTAAGAAATTTGGTATACCAAGTGGAAAGTATGTATGGATTGTGAAGGGGACTACACCCCAAACTAACATCAAAGGACCCAAGATAACTTGGGTAGCTAAGTCAAGTAAATGACATTGTTTTGTAGATGTGCCTTTGAACAAAGGAGCGAAGATGGTACTTGGATAGTGGATGTTCGAGGCATATGAAGGGAGACAAATCGCATTTCATCGAACTTACTACAAAAGGTGGTGGTCATGTCACCTACGACGACAACAACAAAGGCAAAATTCTAGGAGTGGGTAAGATTGGTAACGTATCTAACCTTATCATTGAAAATGTCCTATTTGTAGAAGACTTAGAACACAACTTGCTTAGAATAAGTCAACTATGTGATATGGGCAACAATGTGACCTTTACTTCGGAATTTTGTTTTATCAAGAGTTGTATAGATGATAGTGTTAAGTTCGTAGGTCGATGCTCTAATAACACCTATTTAATTGATTTGGATGAAATAACTTCATTGTTTTCAACATGTTTTAAATCTTTTCATGATGAAGTTCAACTTTGGCATCGTCGCATTGCTCATGTAAATGTGAATCAATTAAATAAACTACTACGCAAGGACTTAGTGATTGGCTTACCTAAACTTAATTTTAAACTTGATAGTGTTTGTGACTCATGTCAAAAATGCAAGCAAGTTAAAAACTCTTTTAAACCCAAAAATGTGGTAAGCACAACAAAGCCATTGGAGTTAATCCACATGGATTTGTTTGGCCCATCACAAGTTCGGAGTTTAGGTGGTAATTACTACGGCTTTGTTATGGTAGATGACTTTACTCGATTCACATGGACTTTATTTTTATCCGCTAAAAGCGACACTTATAAAAGTTTTAAAAAGTTTGCCGAACTCATCCAAAATCAATTAAATTTGAAAATAGTGTCTATTAGAAGTGATCACGGTGGTGAGTTTGAAAACTCAAAGTTTGATGCGTTTTGTGAAAAGTATGGAATAAGTCATCAATTTTCAGCCCCTAGGACTCCGGAACAAAACGGAGTTGTAGAAAGGAAAAATAGAGTTTTAGAGGAACTTGCACGGACTATGCTTAAGGAATCTAGAGCTCCCTCTTACTTTTGGGCTGATGCGGTTAATACCGCGTGTTATGTCATAATAGGGTTCTTATTCGTCCGCACTTGAATAAAACACCTTATCAGTTGTTAAAAGGGCGAAAGCCAAATATCTCTTATTTTCATGTTTTTGGTTGTAAGGTGTTTATTTTAAATAATGGTAAGAACCCGGTCGGCAAATTTGATTCAAAAGCCGATGAAGGTATTTTCATTGGATATTCAACTCATAGAAAGGCTTATCGTACTTTTAACAAAAGAACCTTAACCGTTGAAGAATCAGTTCATGTCGTATTTGATGAATCTCCGAAAGGAGAGTGTGTTGTTTCTTGTGATGATGAGAGTGTAGGTACATTTATGGATCATGACAAGCAAATGCAACAACAAGAAGGAGAAAATCAAGTTTAGAATGGAGAAATGCCAGCACATGAGAAGGACTTAGCACAAGAACCACATACCGATCTACCAATTGCTTGGAAAATGAACAAAAATCACCTGGTCTCTAATATTCTAGGTGACATTGCTAAGGGAGTGGTAACCCGAAGCACTTTAAATAACTTTTTTTTATTATGTTGCTTTTGTTTCACAAGTAGAACCTAAGAATATTAGTGAGGCTCTTCAAGACGAACATTGGGTTATGGCCATGCAAGAAGAATTAAATCAATTTGAAAGAAACCAAGTTTGGGAGCTTGTGCCAAAACCCGATGACCGTCCCGAAATTGGTACTCGTTGGGTTTATAGGAATAAACTAGATGAGTCGGGTATTATTGTTAGGAATAAGGCTAGGTTTGTAGCTAAGGGTTATAGTCAAGAGGAAGGGATAGACTATGATGAAACGTATGCTCCCGTAGCTAGATTAAAAGCCATAAGAATCTACTTGCTTTTGCATCTATTATGAATTTTAGATTGTATCAAATGGACGTAAAAAGTGTGTTTCTTAATGGTTACATTCAAGAAGAAGTGTATGTCTCACAACCTCCCGGATTTGAAAATTTTGAATATCCGGACTATGTTTTTAAGTTGAAAAAGGCTTTGTATGGTCTTAAACAAGCACCTAGAGCTTGGTATGATCGACTAAGCAATTTTCCAATTGAAAAAGGTTTTAAACGAGGTGTCGTGGACAATACGCTTTTTATTGAACGATCCGGTAAGGACATACTTTTGGTCCAAATATATGTGGATGACATTATTTTTGGTGCAACTAATGAAAAATTGTGCAAGAAATTTTCAGATATTATGCAAAGTGAGTTCGAGATGTCTATGATGGGAGAGCTTACTTTCTTCCTTGGACTACAAATTAAGAAACTTTATGATGGGATTTACATTCATCAAGGGAAGTATTGTAGAGAACTACTTAAAAGGTTTGGCATGGAGTCGTGCAAGGTAGCTTCAACTCCTATGAGCGTCACATGTTACTTGCACAAGGATGACATCGGAAAACCCGTAGAGGTAACAAAGTATCATGGTATGATAGGTAGTTTATTATACTTAACTGCTTCTCGTCCTGATATTATGTTTAGTGTGTGCATGTGTGCTCATTTTCAAGTTAATCCAAAAGAATCACATTTAACTGCTGTTAAGAGGATTATGAAATATTTTAAAGGTACCACCAATACCGGATTATGGTATCCTAGAGATGCCCTTTTGAAACTAATAGGATATTCAGATTCTGATTTTGCGGGTTGTAAAGTTGAAAGAAAAAGTACAAGTGGAACATGCCATTTAATTGGAAGTTCTCTTGTATCATGGTTTTCAAAAAAGCAAAATTGTGTAGCTTTATCAACCGCGGAAGCCGAATATATTGCGGCCGGGAGTTGTTGTGCTCAAATCCTTTGGATGAAGCAACAACTTTCGGATTTTGGTTTAAACTTGTCAAAAATACCTATTAAATGTGACAATACATCCGCAATAAATTTAACTAAAAACCCGGTATTGCACTCTAGAACAAAACATATTGAGATTAGGCATCATTTTCTAAGGGACCATGTCCAAAAAGGTGATTGTGTTATAGAATTTGTTCAAACTTCAAACCAATTAGCTGACATTTTTACAAAACCTTTACCAAGGGATAATTTCTATCGTATTAGAAGGGAACTTGGTATTTTTGATGAATCTACTATTAGCTAATTGTATTTGAAATCTTTTAGTTCATCACCTTAAGCCTATTCCATTATTTATTGTTGTTTGAGTTTTTTGTAAATATGAAAATCCTTTCATAATTCTCAAAATTAGTAGTTATGTGTGTGTTTTTTTCTATGATATGTTTGCTTGTTTAAATGTGTGTGCTAAATGCTAAATGTCAATATGTGTTTGTGTGTATGAAAATATTTTTCAAAATTTCAAAAATTTGAGTTTTGTGCACATTAATCGATTAACAGTCATTCATTAATCGATTAACTTTTAAACCTCTTTCGCACTTACTCGATTAATGAAGCTTTAATCGATTAACTTTTAAACCACTTTCGCACTTACTCGATTAATGAAGCTTTAACTCGATTAATTGTTAAACTTCTTTCTGTCTTAATCGATTAAGGCCTTCACTAATCGATTAAGGGCTCTGAACTTGGATATATAAAAACTCGTTTTCAGCACATTTGCTCATTTTTTTTCTTCTCTCTCTTCTCCGGATTCTCTCTACTCTTCTCACTTTCGAAATTCACATAATGATCATATGGGCTCTTGAAACACGTTTTTAACACAATTTCTTTCTACAAATCTTCCTCCTCACATCATATCAACCCAAAACTTTCATCAATTTCACCCAAAAACCCAAAAATCCGAATTTCCTGAAAATTCCTCAAACCCTAACCCTAAATCCGAAAACCCTAACTTTCTCTCTCCTTGGAAATGGCCTCCTCATCCTCCAATCCGAATCCTCCTCCACGAAAGAAGCGTCCACCACATAAGGATCGCAACAATGTGTGGTTCTCTCAAGCAGAACGCGAAGGACGTGCACCGAAGTTTGATAACAAAAGCTTTGGAGTCATTCGGTACTTGTATTTTCCATGGTTGAAGAAGGAAAGGTTTGGTTTTCATGATCTTCTTGTTAATCAGCAGTTACAAAGGTTTTTGGAATTTAATACTCACTATTACCCTAAGCTTGTTAGGCAATTTTATGCTAATTTTACTAAAATTGATGGGGTTTATCAAAGCCAAGTGAGGGGTCATCACTTTGTTATTAATCCTGCTGATCTGAAAATTTTATTTGGTTTGAAAGATGAGGGTACTTTTTTGGTGATGATGAATCGGTTGAACTTAATGTTGATCCTGCTACTGTTTATTCTGAGGCTGTTAGACCTGAATTTAATTGGGATAAAGGCACTAAGAAGGTTTCATTGTTACATGCTGAAGATAGGGTCTTATTGTACATTATTGCTTATTGTCTAATTCCTAAAGGTTCTCAAAATTATGCTCAAGTCCAGGAGGATGACTTGACATTGTTTTATGGAATTAAGCATAATGTTAAGATAAATTGGAATAGGATAGTTTTGGCTAGAATGCTCACTGCTGCACAGTCTGCTTCCACTCAGTATTTATCATATCCAATGCATGTGACCAAACTCCTTCGTCATTATGGTGTGCCAATTCCGGATGGTGAACCATGTGAGAAAGATCCAGAGGGTAAGTTGTGTTTGAATATTCATCACATTCATCTAATGCGAATTGGTTTTCATAAGCCAACAATGTCTTGGACGTGGAACTCGCAAATTAAGGCTTTTGAGCAAGCTGCACAACCGGGCCCTCAAGCTCCACAAGCTGCTCCACCGGCTGGTGATGCAATGGAAACTGATCAAGAAGTCAATGTTGAAGACTTTATCGACTTTGACAACTTAGAGGCACCATTTGATGCTCAAGCTGCACATGCTTCACTTATTCAGCACATAGATAATCGGTTTGATGCAATGGAGCAAAGAATTGATATTCAGAATCATGCCATGGAGCAAAGGATCTTGGACCACATCTCTAGTTTCTTTTCTCGCCCTCCACCCACCCCTTAGCCATCTATGATCTTATGATGATTTTCACTGTTTTTGCTGCACTTTTATCACTCTGATGCTGAACTTTTTATGCTTTTTCATGGTTTTTTGGAACTTTGTTTTATGGCTGGACTGTTTTTGGACTGTTTTGTTTTGGCTATGGTTGAACTCTATAGGGTCTGTGTATGGCCTTAGTTTTTTTTTGTGGTTTATGTTTTGCTGCTGAATTATGGTACTTTACTATGATATTTGATGTATGGACTCTGTATTTTGCACTGTTATGGCCTATGTGATATGGACTTTTATGTAGTATATGTTATGGTCTTGGTTATGGCCAACTTGTCTATATTTTTTACTGCAAATTATTGTCTTTATATTGTGTTTAGTCATATATATCAAATTGTCTAGTACTTACCTCTCACTTTTGGCAAAAGCTCTTTTCTAAATTCACTACTTTTTAATGATGCCAAAAGGGGGAGAAATGTTTGTTGATGTTGTGGCTTTGTAGGTTAAGTTTTTATGTATTTTTCTTAAGTGTGTTACATTTAGGGGGAGTATTTAAAAACTTGGTACTTCATTGTGAAGAGGGTTTGTCATCATCAAAAAGGGGGAGTTTGTAGTTTTGATGATGTTTTGATGCTAACAAACCAAAGTCAAGCAACAACATTCAACAACAATTCAAGCACCACTCATGGAGAATTAGATTAAGTTTTTGTTTTATTCTTAACCAAATGTAATATTTTAATTTTCCATTTCATGAGAGTGGGTGGTAGCTTAGGAATCTTAATATAGGTTTTAATATTGTTTGATTATTAGTGAAGAAAGATTATCTTGATAGAAATAGCTCTAAATAAAGTTTAGATCAAAGTACATTTGAAAAGCTTAATTTTTAATCACTTTTTACAGTGGTTAATCGATTAGCACGAAAGGCTTAATCGATTAACACGTTGAAACTGTACAGCACTGATTGTTTAACAAAGGTTAATCGATTAGTGGCTTGTTCATTAATCGATTAATTACTGTTGTATCAGAAAAATAATATTTTGTTTAAAAGCTTTTAATTTCTACTTTGACAAGGTTACACACACTTTCATATTTTTCTATAGAGAATCATACTTTCATAATCTTCTAAGAGCTATTACTATTTCCAAATTGTTCTATCAAGATTTTACAATATTTCAATCTTCTTCACTTTCAATCATTCAATATTCATAGATTCATTGAGATTCAAATTTTTAGAGTTTAGTACTTTGTGTTGAAGCAATCTACAACAAGAGGTTGTAACATCAAGCATTCAACAAACAAGTGAAGAATTCACAACTTGAAAGTCTTTGAAGCATCTCAAAGCAAGAGAAAAGGAATTGTGTGGAGAGCATCCTTCAACAATTCAAGAGGACAAGATACAAGAAACAATTGGGTAGATTTTCAAGAGATTGGTACTCTCTTGAAGGGGTTAAGATAGGAGAGCTAGAGTGAGCTGCATCTTTAACCATTGTAATCTAACAATTGTGTATCTAGTAGAAACTCTCTATCTTTGATAGAGGGGACTGGATGTAGCTCTCAAGTGGTAGAGAGTGAACCAGGATAAAATCTTGTCTTCTTTGTTTTCTTATTTCAAGCTTTCATTAATCAAGAACAAACCAATTGATTAGGTTTAATTTGGGGCTTTTTCAATTCCTAGATAATAAACCTAAATTGACTTGGTAAATTTACGTAGTTTTGTTCATTCATTCATAAATCATTTGTTAAGTGCATCATTGAATTGTGATCCCCATTGAATTCTGAATAAGGCTGATTTTCTGTCAAATTAATCACGAGTTAATCGATTAAGTGATTGATTAATCGATTAGTTTTAGAGCACCATTCGTGTCTTAATCGAGTAACGCCTAGTTAATCGATTAATACTTGAGTGAGCTTCGACATTAATCGATTAACCTTGAAATTTATCGATTAGACAGTACATTTTTTGTTAGAAAATTTGTTTTCTAAAATCCATTCTCTTTAGCAATCGAAAAGTTTGTATTGAGGCTTCAAAATACTATTCACCCCCCTCTAGTCTATTTTGAGCCGCTTGTTGGTTTCCAACACTTATTTCATAAACTCTTTTTCAAAATCTCTTTTCATAAACTTTTCTAAAAATCTTATTTCACAAGCTTTCTAAAAATCTCATTTCACAAAAATCTCATTTCACAGAGTTTCTAAAAATCTTGTTTCACAAACTTTTCGCAAAAACTTCCTTTCATAATCTCTTTCAAAATATCATTTCACAAACTTTTTCAAAAATCTCGGTTCGTAAACTTTTTTCAAAAATCTCATTTTAGTGAGCACTAGTGGAGGAGCAAGCTCAACTCAACACAAGCCTCATTCCACTAATATCAACAAAGGAGCCAAGCACCATTCAGATCACATCTCGCGTCAACGACATCATTACCTTCCCCAGCTCTGGCTCAACCTCATCGTTATCATTAAATCTTTCCCTGATCTTAACTCTTTATCTCTTTCCTAATCAATCTCATATCTTTCATCATTATCACCTTCTCTTAATGTCTTTTACTTTCATAACTTACTGATTTCAATTTCATTTTCAGGACGTAACAGACGTCCATCAGCATGTTACTCATTTTAATCAACAGTATTAAATTTCATCATGCATAATTAAATAAATAAATAAAAGCATGCTATTTCACATTATCAACATACAATCATCACACAATAACAATGTGGTCTTTGTCTTCTTCGTATAAGCGGCCACACAATTAAAACAATTGCCACTATACTACTGACTCATTACCACTAAGTTCCGATCTTTGAGCTGATACGGAACGTCCTAATATATCACCTAAATACCACGGTGTCTTAGGAAAGCTTCTCTCTCACCTCAGGTCCAGCGATTAAATGCGTACGGTCTCCTCGAATCCTTGTCGTTGCCAACTGCCCCAATCCCCCGTCTTTAAAATTCCTCGTACTAAATAAAATACGCTCACGTTATTAACTTGTATTAAGAAAATCTTTCTTAATTCAAAACACTTTTCGTTCCTCGTCGGAAGACTTAAAACATAACCGTTTTCTCAAAACAACTCTAATTTTTCCTAGTACCTCAAGTACCTCAAAACTATATGAAAACATCATATAAAATAATTTAAACCATTTAGTTTGGTTTCTGGTCCATCTTGGACAGCACCTTAATCACATTCGAAAACGCCAAAAAATTCACTGTTTTTAATCCGGCTTTTTCTCAAATCAATTACCATTTGAAAACCACATTTTAAATCACATGAAAACGTTTTTAAATAAAAGAAACAAGTCCAAACAATTCTGGACAGCAATTGATTGTTTCACAAAATCAATTTGATAAAACCCCGAAAACATCGTAAAAACACTTTTTGTTTTAAGGCATACATTAGAGCAAAACAAACACTTTACAATTCAAACTTTTGTCATAAAACAAAATCTTGGACAGCCATAAACACAATTCAAAAATCTCAAATAAATCAAATCAAATTATCTTAAGGTTAATTAATTTCAAAACCAATTACGCACTCAATTATTTTTTCAAACATCAACTAACACACAACCACAACAACACTTTGATGAATTAAGTCATATAAGAAATTAACCAATCATTTAATTTTATTATAAATCAAACATTCATTTTCAAATAAACACTTTCATTTTCATAAAACAACAAATTTTAGACGTGCATATATTTACAAACCGATTGCACACACATATATTCAATTAAACACAAAACTTTTCCCAAAACCATTTAGTTCATTTATTTCCCTTATCTTTAATTAAAAACCGAATAGAAATTAAATATTCACAACACAATTTCAAACACATTAATTTAACAATATTTCACAAAACACACTCATTGCTTTTATGTCACTTCATTGAAAAAGAATCCTATTCTAGTTAACATGCATAGGCCGAACCCCATCATGATCAAAACAAGGTTTTTGGTTCACTTTTTCAACATGCAAAAACACAAGATTCTTAAATAAAAAAGAAATTAACATGCATGTGTCCTTTTTCATGGAAACAAAACATGATTTCCTAATTCTAGGCTTAGACCGAATGCACATCATCATAGATCAAGGTTTTATCTTCAAATCTTTATCATGCATGCACATAGAACATGGATCAAGTTAAAAATCATTTTCCAAAAACTTGTTTCCTTGATTTCTTTGTGAAACCGTGAAGGTCATTAAGAAAGATCAAATCTTTTTAGTCAAGAATGACATGCATGTACCAAAGATCAAGACTTTTTCAAAGATCAAAGCAAAGATCAAAGCTATATTAAGATTAAGTTAAAATCAAGACCTTTAACAACTCAAATCAACTTTCCTAATCATAAGATTAACATGCAATGACTTTAATCAAATTAAAAAGCATCAAGACCCATAGTTCTAGTCAAGGCCGAATCATTTGGCTCTTGATCTAGGGTTTTATAAGTTTATTTGTTCTTAAAAATTCAAGATCAAGGTTTCATTAACACATGCATGAACTCAAATCATCAAAATCATCATCAAATCAACATGCAACACCAAAGATCTTAACTTTATTACCAACCAAGTTTAGATCATAAATTTATTCATCAAATAAACTCTTAAACACATCATGGTTCACGATTTTAAGAAAGAAAATTTGACATGCAAAGAGGTTTACTTTAAACTTCACAAAAATCTACAACAACTTTTTAGATCTTTAAGATTTAGCTTGAAAAACTTTAGGATCTTTTATGAAAAATTTTAACCGAATCATAAAGTCCATTGTTTAGAAACTTACAAGTTTCTTTTAGCTTTAAAAATCCATGATCAAGCACAAACAATACTTGTACTCATCATTTAAGCTTTGAAAATTAACATGCAATGAAAAAGGAGAAGAAACATTACAAGATCAAAAGAAAAATCTAACTATTACAATTTCCTTCATGCTCATTCGAAATACCCACCAAGAAAAGGTTGATCTCCTAGCTTCTAAGGTCTTGGATCTTCAAGGAAGGCTTAGGTTTTTGGATTGAACTTCTCCTTCTTCCTCCTTCTTACTCACGGCCCTCTCTCTTTTTCTCTCACTCTCTCTTTCTTTTTCTCTCTAAGAGTGAAGGAGCTCTTAGAGTTGTGTTTGGTTTAGGGAATGAGAAGTGAAGGAAATGAAATGAAGTTGTGTGAGAATGAACTAAGGCCAAAGGTTTATATAGGCAATTCGTGAAGTCCCTCTTTTGCCCTTGGTTTGGTTTTGGTTAATGTGTGTTAAGGAGGGGCGATTTTAGCAATCCCATTTGTTGCATGGGTGGAGTTTATCAAAGGGGACAATAAGGAGTGATTTTAGGCTTTAGGTCATTTCATGCTCATTTTGTTTCTACTAATTAAGTTTTTCTACCCCTTAATTCCCTTTTGGTTCTAATCTACCCATAAGCTTCTTATCTTAAAATAAAATGAAATCCTAGCATGCATACACATACATACACACGTGTCACACACATAAACACACATACATGCATTATCATATTCTTTCAATAATTCAATTTCCATATAACCTTAAGCATACACACATATAGCAACACCACACATACATTTACATACATGGCCAAACCGTGCATACATACACTCACATTCATAGAAAATAATCTTTTTCTCATAAAATGACTCATATATAAAAATCATGATTCTTTTAGGTCATAAAAATTGTAAACACATATCCATCCCAAAAACTCAATTTCTAAAACTCATATTAGTATTTCATGAAAACCATTCCTTTGAGATCATTCATCACCTTGAAAACGTGAATTAGGAAATTCATTTAAGAAAGTTACTCTTTCAAAAAAACTTTTCTCAAAATAAATCTCTTTAGTATTTTCTAATAATACCAGGAATTTGAGGGGTGTTACATTCTCCCCAACTTAAATATTTCTCGTCCCCGAGAAATACGTTGCGGATTGGGCAGCAGGACACAAAATCTTCGCATTACGACGATTCTCATAAGAACACTCTCATTCTCACTTCGTGGTCGTATTCCCTTTTGCTGACATCATTCACTTTACAGCGCTCCTCGTTTGTTGCTTTCGGACGAAGAAGTCTCACAGGCGCTGCCACTTGCGTGTTGAATCGGGTCGAATCCGACGGACTAACCGAAGAAGATGTCGCTCCTTTAACTGATCGTCGTTACAGAGAGCACAGCCTTGGGTACAAAACCCAGGGAAAATCAAGCAAACAAAATTGCACACATCTCCAAAAGCACGGGGTTTTACCTAAAATCCTTAGATACTCACTATTTTCTATCACTTTGGACTCTCAACAACTCTTAAATAACTACTCTTTCCATTAGTCCTCCTTCTAATTCTAATACTTTCATCCATTATATCTCCAACTTAAGGGGAATTCTATAACAACTTGGGTTTTCTCCCTCAAAACAACCTCACTTTTCTCATTAGATTCATCCTAAATATCAATCAAGCCTATCACCTTCTCCATCTAAACCTCTGGTTATGGTGTAAGGTAATCCAAATCTTCAAATTTTCCTCATAAGTTCCTCTAATAACTGGTAACATACACCTCTTTTCTTCCTTGTAGCTCCCCAACTTTGATCAAACATACAACTAAATCCACTATGGTCCTATACTCTTATTCAATTCAAACCATTGATCCATCCTTGATCATTCAAGCCTAAGCTATCTGGGTATCCATGACACTTCCAATTTCACAAATCAAGCTAATGAATCTTGGAAAGGATCGGTAAAGCTACGGTTTGATAGTGAGGCTTTTGAAGAAAAGGGTTCAAATTTCAACATTACTAACTGTCTTTGTTGAAGCAATTCAACAAACACGGGGATCCAGAGATAACATCCTATAGCCTTAAAGGTAATATCTATCCTTGTACAAAAGGTACGCTAAGGTTAACAAACTTAAGTCTAACAAGCACTAATGAAACATCAAAGGGTATGGGGTCTCAATCTTAGAATCTACTCACCGTCTACTTCCTCAAACTACAGAACCAACAGGTTCCTAACACAGCAGGCACTAAACCACAAACAGAGTCTCACAACCTAGAAAGACGAGAACTTAATCCTATGTTCCTATCCTTACACTAGAAAACACGCAGAGTCACACAAACAAAGCATGCAAGCCCATGCTTAAGGCCAATAAGGATTACCATAAGCTCTGATACCATTCTGTAACAGCCCGATTTTCGTAAACCAAAATAATTAACTTTTACTTAATAAAGTGGCAAAAATGAGGCCAAATTTTTTTTATACTTCACTGAAAAGTCGTTGGTGTACTTAAAAATCCCTGTGCCGAAAACCGAGTTGTTACTAAAACGAATGCTTACTCTCCCGAGTCTCCAAAAACATTTATCATGTAAAATGGTTTGGTTTTAAACTTAAAATAGTTCCTTGCACTTCATCAAAAGAACTTACACAAATCTCACAAAGTTTCATTCTTACATATCTTTGAAAGCAGAACATGTTTCAAAATAAGCTGAGTTACATACTTAGTTCATCACTTAGGTAATCCTTGACTCAAAGCATTCACAACAAACCTAAACTAATAACACTATCCTTAAACCTTCCTATTGAAAACAATCAGATGAAGATTCCATTTCTGCTTGCGTTCCTTCTTTGCTCCCGAGGATGATGTCGTCCGTGTTACTGTTCCTCCATTGCTACTGGACTCCAACTCCGCTCCATTTAAAGTGGTAGAGTTCCTTTGAGTCTCGTACCGAATCTTCTCCTTGTAGCTCTTATATCCTCGTACGGTGACTTGTCCCAAGTGAGGCCCCAATTAGCTCCGCTCAATTGATGATTCGGATCTGGAATCACGATCTGGGTGTAGCCGGTCCATACCCAGCCGCATGAGGTGCGCTTCCAACCTCTTCCATACTTACTCCATGTGGTAATCTCCATACAATGCTCCATCTGCCCGTTGAGATATCAGCAGCACCGATATGCCAACGAACAGGAGAGAGTAAGCGATCCGAACGACGCATCGTCGACGGTGTGGGATTACGATAGGCAAGATACTAGGACCATACAAACATACAATACAACATACAAACACACACAATAATCAAGCATATTATCAACATCATCATCATTATTATCATCCTTATTATCATCTTAATTCATTTCTCAACATAATCCTTCTTTATTTCTCGATTTATTTCTCATACTCAACTTTCTAATCCATCATTCTTAGTCACTTCCCTCTCCATGGGGTTTCCTTCATCTTTCCATTCTTTCCATTCTCAATTTCCTTTCTCATAATCAATATCTCATAACTTTTGCTTCTTATGAATATAAGTCTTTTCTTATCAAGTCTTATTGAATTATAACCATCGATGATTGGGGGAGTTAAAGTATCATCGAGGTATGCGTTTCTTTCGCAGTTAGCACTCACGTCTCAAGTCTACATCTCCTCGGTCATCCACCCAACCTAGTTGGAAGCAAATAGGAGTACAGGACCTTTACCGTGCGGGCACGACAGCTGTCTCAACAATCAATTGGCTCCAAGCCAGGAGAACGGTAGAAAACTCGGGTACAGTCTCAAATCAATTCATATCATTTCAATTCATATATATAATCAAGGCACACTGTAGAAAACTCGGGTACAATGGCAATCAAGATGCCCCACTCCAGTCCCTCTCACTGTTCAAGATTTGCAATCTAGGGGGCGTCAGTACTATTCTAGTTGCGTTGTAGAACTTACCACGGCATTGGACCCAGTCCCTACCACGTTCATATACCACATATGGAGTTCGTTCTGCCTAGAAAGTACTCAAGACTTCTTGACGTTTCACCGTCATCGTCCTCCCCTAATGCAATCTCCACCTGAGTATCCCTGATACCCATGGTCTCTTCCTCTCCACTACTTCGATATCACACTCATAGCTCACAGCGTTCGCGTTTGTTAATGTCTTTTAAAGTCTTTTATCTTTTTAATTAACCTAATGGTCGGCCCATCCTTCGTGCATCCCTTCAATGAGTCCTGACCGCTATCTTTCAACATCACTTTTCCTTTCTTTTCTCATCATAGCACAGAGCTGGGATCACGTCAATAAACTTGTATCTCATTTCTTAAACTTCCTCAACATTCTCAATTTTTCTCAAAATCTCCTTTCACAATTTTCTTAAAATCTCATTTCACAAATTCATTTCCTCAAAACAATCTTTCATAAGTTTTCTCAAAGTCTCTTTACATAAACTTTCTCAACAATATCATTTCGTAAACTCTCTCAAAAATTTCGTTTCATAAACCTTCACAAAGTATCCTTTCAGAAACTTTCTCAAAAATTTCAGTTTGTAAAGCTTTCTCAAAAAATCTAGTTTGTAAACTTTCTCAAAAATCTCTTTTTGTAAACCTTTTCAAAAATCTCTTTTCGTAAACTTTCGCAAAAATCTTATTTTGTAAAATTTCTTAAAAATCTTATTTCATAAACTCTTTTTCAAAATCTATTTTCATAAACTTTTCTAAAAATCTTATTTCACAAGCTTTCTAAAAATCTCATTTCACAAAAATCTCATTTCACAGAGTTTCTAAAAATCTTGTTTCACAAACTTTTCGCAAAAACTTCCTTTCATAATCTCTTTCAAAATATCATTTCACAAACTTTTTCAAAAATCTCGGTTCGTAAACTTTTTTCAAAAATCTCATTTTAGTGAGTACTAGTGGAGGAGCAAGCTCAACTCAACACAAGCCTCATTCCACTAATATCAACAAAGGAGCCAAGCTCCATTCAGATCACATCTCGCGTCAACTACAACATTACCTTCCCCAGCTCTGGCTCAACCTCATCGTTGTCATTAAATCTTTCCCTGATCTTAACTCTTTATCTCTTTCCTAATCAATCTCATATCTTTCATCATTATCACCTTCTCTTAATGTCTTTTACTTTCATAACTTACTCATTTCAATTTCATTTTCAGGACGTAACAGATGTCCATCAGCATGTTACTCATTTTAATCAACAGTATTAAATTTCATCATGCATAATTAAATAAATAAATAAAAGCATGCTATTTCACATAATCAACATACAATCATCACACAATAACAATGTGGTCTTTGACTTCTTCGTATAAGTGGCCACACAATTCAAACAATTGCCACTATACTACTGACTCAGTACCACTAAGTTCCAATCTTTGAGCTGATACGGAATGTCCTAATATATCACCTAAATACCACGGTGTCTTAGGAAAGCTTCTTTCTCACCTCAGGTCCAGCGATTAAATGCGTATGGTCTCCTCGAATCCTTGTCGCTGCCAGCTGCCCCAATCCCCCGTCTTTAAAATTCCTCGTCCTAAATAAAATACGCTCACGTTATTAACTTGTATTAAGAAAATCTTTCTTAATTCAAAACACTTTTCGTTCCTCGTCGGAAGACTTAAAACATAACCGTTTTCTCAAAACAACTCTAATTTTTCCTAGTACCTCAAGTACCTCAAAACTATATGAAAACATCATATAAAATAATTTAAACCATTTAGTTTGGTTTCTGGTCCTTCTTGGACAGCACCTTAATCACATTCGAAAACGCCAAAAAATTCACTGTTTTTAATCCGGCTTTTTCTCAAATCAATTACCATTTGAAAACCACATTTTAAATCACATGAAAACGTTTTTAAATAAAAGAAACAAGTCCAAACAATTCTGGACAGCAATTGATTGTTTCACAAAATCAATTTGATAAAACCCCGAAAACATCGTAAAAACACTTTTTGTTTTAAGGCATACATTAGAGCAAAACAAACACTTTACAATTCAAACTTTTGTCATAAAACAAAATCTTGGACAGCCATAAACACAATTCAAAAATCTCAAATAAATCAAATCAAATTATCTTAAGGTTAATTAATTTCAAAACCAATTACGCACTCAATTATTTTTTCAAACATCAACTAACACACAACCACAACAACACTTTGATGAATTAAGTCATATAAGCAATTAACCAATCATTTAATTTTATTATAAATCAAACATTCATTTTCAAATAAACACTTTCATTTTCATAAAACAACAACATTTAGACATGCATATATTTACAAACCGATTGCACACACATATACTCAATTAAACACAAAACTTTTTCCAAAACCATTTAGTTCATTTATTTCCCTTATCTTTAATTAAAAACCGAATAGAAATTAAATATTCACAACACAATTTCAAACACATTAATTTAACAATATTTCACAAAACACACTCATTGCTCTTATGTCACTTCATTGAAAAAGAATCATAGTCTAGTTAACATGCATAGGCCGAACCCCATCATGATCAAAACAAGGTTTTTGGTTCACTTTTTCAACATGCAAAAACACAAGATTCTTAAATCAAAAAGAAATTGACATGCATGTGTCCTTTTTCATGGAAACAAAACATGATTTCCTAATTCTAGGCTTAGACCGAATGCACATCATCATAGATCAAGGTTTAATCTTCAAATCTTTATCATGCATGCACATAGAACATGGATAAAGTTAAAAATCATTTTCCAAAAACTTGTTTCCTTGATTTCTTTGTGAAACCGTGAAGGTCATTAAGAAAGATCAAATCTTTTTAGTCAAGAATGACATGCATGTACCAAAGATCAAGACTTTTTCAAAGATCAAAGCAAAGATCAAAGCTTTATTAAGATTAAGTTAAAATCAAGACCTTTAACAACTCAAATCAACTTTCCTAATCATAAGATTAACATGCAATGACTTTAATCAAATTAAAAAGCATCAAGACCCATAGTTCTAGTCAAGGCCGAATCATTTGGCTCTTGATCCAGGGTTTTATAAGTTTATTTGTTCTTAAAGATCAAGGTTTAATTAACACATGCATGAACTTAAATCATCAAAATCATCATCAAATCAACATGCAACACCAAAGATCTTAACTTTATTACCAACCAAGTTTAGATCATAAATTTATTCATCAAATAAACTCTTAAACACATCATGGTTCACGGTTTTAAGAAAGAAAATTTGACATGCAAAGAGGTTTACTTTAAACTTCACAAAAATCTCAACAACTTTTTAGATCTTTAAGATTTAGCTTGAAAAACTTTAGGATCTCTTATGAAAAATTTTAACCGAATCATAAAGTCCATTGTTTAGAAATTTATGTAACACCCCACAGATTCCTCGTATTAATCTAAAATACTCAAGATGATTATTTTTGAGAGAGGTGTCTTAAAAGGGCATTTTCTCAAATGATTTTCCTAATTTATGTTTTAAAATCACGATTGATTTTTAAAAGAAAGGGGTTTTTGTACTTGATATTTTCATATTTTAAAAGAAAATTGTGACTTTTATGTATGAATTATTTTATGCGAAAAGACCTATTTTCTATATGTGTATATGTATGATACGTGTATGTGCGTATGTGCTATATATATATACATGAATACACATGATTATGTTTAGAATTAAATTAGTAAAATAAAATGATGCATGCATAAGTGTTGATATGTGAGTGTGATACGTGGAAGAGTGTATGTGTGTGCTACGTGTAATCATGCATGAAGGAAGGCTAGAACTTTTCTAAGTATTAGACAAAGAACCAAATAGGCTAAGTCCTAACCATGATCAAACCAAATGAGTAGGAACCCTAACTAGAAACTAATGGGTCATTTTGTATGTATGGTTTTGTATATATGTTTAGGATTGTGTGGGAATTTAATTAGTGAGAAAACCTAAGGATATGTGCATGTATGTGTGTGTGTGGGTGCATATGGGAGTGTCGTGTGTATGTGCATAAGGTGGAGTTTTGACTATCTTTCACCCTAAGTTAGTAGACCCATAGCACCTAGGTTTAATTGGTGTGAAGTATAGTTAAGGATTTGACCAACCAATAGGGAGAAGGATTAAGCCTAATCTTACCCCATTTGTCTCATGGCTTGGCTTGAGCCATGCAAGCTTTCCTAAAGCCAATTTTACCCTCTTAGTAGCACCCTTTGGCCGAATTGTCTTAAGGGCAAGAAGGGAAATGCTTGGTTGTCTATTTAGGCCCATGACCGTAGTTCACTCCCATTCCTTCCCTTCACATTTCATTTCAAAACTAAACACTTATCCTAAGAGGAACATCCAACTCTTAGAGAGATATAGAGAGAGAGGGTAAAACCGCGAGCAAGGGGAGGGGAAGAAGAGGATCAAGCCCAAAGCCTTAGGATTTCTTGAAGATCAAGCTGAGAAGGTTGAAGATCTTCTCTATTTCTTTGACTATTCGAAGATCCTAGAGTGTAGGCGTAGTTTTTGATTCTTCCAAGTCTTGTAAGGTTTCTTGTGGTTGTATGTCCAATTTCTTTGTAGATCTATGTTTGTAAGTTCTCATTTAGCTTTGATCTTGAGTTTCAAGAGCCACCTAAACTTGTAGAACCTTAAACCATGGACATTATCCTTCGGCCATGTTTAGGAAATTAGTTGTGATGGTTTTTATGTTGTTTAGAGTTCATGCGTGTTACTTTGATATGTGTTGAAGATGATCTAAGTGGTTTGCATGCTTTGATTTTAACTTGGAATTTTTCTAAGCTTTGATCTTTGGTTTTCTTTTCAAAAAGTCTTTGATCATTGTTTTGATCCTGAAAAAGGTGTGATTCTTGTCTTGATTCTCCATGGCTTTGATTTTTAAGTCTTGCATGTGATCCTTTTGCTCAAAAAGTTTTGTTTCTTGACTTGCATGCCACGATTTTGATGAGAAATCAAAGGAAAACAACTTTTTCAAAAATGGTTTTGCTTTGATCTAAGCTCATATGTATTTGAAAGTTAAAGATTTAAGTTTTTCCCTTGCTTTTGTTGATAAACTTTTCGGTCAAGTCTTAAAAGTCAAGGAATCATGATTTGTTTTTCATAAAAGCCCATGCAGGTGATTTTCTTTTGATTTACATGATTTTAAAAGTGCATCAAAGACTTTATTTTCCTATGGTGATGATTCGGCCTATGCTAGGTTAAATAGGCTAGATTCTTTTTACATGTGATTGACTCATAGAAATGACTATGCTTTGTAACTTGTTTTAAGAAAATCTATTTGAATTGTGTTGTTTTGTTTTTGGCTTCAATTCGGCTTTCATACAAGAAAAGGCATAAGTGAATTTGATTATTTTCAAAAGTATTTTCATGACTTGACCTACAAGATGTAGCTGCATGCATGATAAATATTTGAAGATGAGACCTTGATTCATGATGGTGTACATTTGGTTTAGGTCAAGTGTTAGGGAATCTTGTTTTGTCTCCATGAAAAAAGACATCTACATGTTAATTTCTTTGGATTTGAAAACCTTGTGTTTTTGCATGTTGAAAAGTGAACCCAAACACCTTGTGTGATCATGATGATGATCGGTCATACATACTAGCTAGACTAAGATCATTTTCAATGAAGTGACATGAGAACAATGAGTGTGTTTTGTGAAATGTTTTTAAATTAGTATGTTTGAAATTGAGTTATGAATATTTAATTTATAATCGGCTTTGATTGGAAAATATAAGAAATAATAAATGAATTAAATGATTTTGTTGCAATAGAGAGGAAATAGAATTTAAGTACTTGAAATGAACTAAGTTGATTTATATGTTTTAAATTTGTGATTTTGGATTGCTTCCTTTGATGTCATACGGTCATATAGAGTGAATAAATTTAGGAAGTTTAATTGCATGAGATAAAATGCACATGATGATTTTTGAAGAGAATAAAGGTGTTTAAAATAAACGAAATAATTGTGCTTGATTTAAATCTTTGGTCCAAGGTGGTTGTAAATGTATGAATGCCTAAGTGCTGTGTTATGAACTATTTGTGAAGTGGCATACTTGTCTTGATGTTGATTTAATTGGTTATATACTTGGTGAAGTGTTGATTTTGAAAAAAAAAATTAATTAAAAATTATTATTTATAGTGGAAAGTGTCTTTGAAATATTTTCGGAAATTGATCAAAGTGAGTTTTATAAAATCATTTCTTGCTATCCAGAATTATTTAAAAATGGTTTCTTAACCTTGAAGATGTGTTCAAATGATTTAAAGTAAAGTTTTCAAGCAATAATTAATTTAAGATAACACGGATCAAAAACGATGCATTTATCGGTGTTTCCAAACATGTTTAAGGTGCTGCCCAAAATGGACCAGCACCCAAACTGAATAGTTTAATAACTTTTCATAATGTTTTCAAATGATTTTTGAAAGTACTTAAGGAGTTATAAGCATCCGAGTAAATTGGAAGACAACGGTTGTGTTTTATGTTTTTGACAAGGAATGAGAGGTGTTTAAATTACGAAAAAAGATTTTTCTAATACAAGTTAATAACAAAAGCGTATTTAATTAGTACGAGGAATTTGGAAGACGAAGGATTGGGGCAGCCGGCAGCAGAAAAGGATCCGAGACGACGGTACGCAATTAATCGCTGGACCTCAGGTGAGAGAGAAGCTATCTTAAGACACTGTGGTGTTTAGGTGACATATTAGGACGTTCCGTATCATCTCAAAGATCGGAACTTAGTGGTCCATAGTCAGTAGTATAAGTGGCAATTGTTTGATTGTGTGGCCACTTATACGAAGGTGACGAAGGCCACATTGTTGTTGTGTGATGAGTGTGTGGTTGATAGCCTGCCTTTAGGTTTTTATTTCACTATGTCTGATAATATTTATTGCTGTCAAATTAAATGAGTAATACACTGATGGATGCGCTTTGCATAAGAACCGAAAGTGAAAAGAATAAGTTCAGAGAGTAATGAAATTGAGAGAATAGAAAGGAACAAAGAATTGAGAATTGGGAAAAAGATGAGTGATGATGTTAAGAACGAGCCAGAGCTGGGAAGAGTGATGATGATGTGATTTGAGTGGAGCTGGGCTCCTTTGTTTTTGTTTTAGTCTGGGACTAGTGTTGAGTTGAGCTTGCTCCTCCATTAGCGCCCAGCAAAGTTGTACTTTTGAAAAGGTTTTTGACAAAAGATTTTTGAAAAGAGACTTTTGAAAAGATTTGTAAAAGGAGAGTTTTGAAAAAGTTTTGTGAAATAATATTTTTGGAAAGAGTTTGTGAAAAGATGTATTTTGAGGGGAGCCTTGGGGAAACAATCTTTTGATAAAGTATTTGAAATGGTATTTAAAGAAAGTCTTTTGGAAATGATATTTTGGGGGAAGTCTTTTTGAAATAAGATTTTGAGAAAATTTACAAGAGGATATTCTGAGAGAAAACTTGTGAATTAACACTTTTGAGAAAAGTTTGTGGAAACTATGTTTTGAAAACTTATGAAAGGAGGTTTTGGTGAGAATGTTTTTGAAATTGTATTTTGGGAAAGTATGGTGAAAGGAAATTGAGATATGAGATTGTGGAAGAAATTGAGAAATGAGATGAGATTTCAGTGATGTGATTCCAGCTCTGTGCTATGTGAGAATTGAAGAGAGAAAGTTTGTGCAAAGTTAGTGGTCGGGACTCCTTGAAGGGTTACACGAAGGATGGGCCGGCCTTAGGATAACTAAAAATATAAAAGACTTAAAAGACATACGCGGTGAGGTATGAGAGTGCGAAGTAGTGGAGAGGAAGAAACGATAAGTATCTGCGGATACTTAGGACGAGATTGCATTAGGAGACGACGATGACGGTGAAACATCAAGAAGTCTAGAGTATGTTTCTGGGCAGAACGAACTCCACATGTGGCGCACTAACGTGGTGGGGACTGGGTCTAATGTCGTGGTAAGTTCTGCGGGCCCACTAGAAACATACTGTCGCCCCCTAGATTGCAAATCGAGAACAGTGAGAGGGACTGGAACGGGGCATTGTGTTTGCCACTGCGTGGACAGTGAGCCTTTATATTATTGATATGATTTGAGGACGAGATCCTCCTGGTCTGGGACCATTTATGTGTTGTGACAGCTGTCGTGCCCGCGTGGTAAAGGTCCTGTACTCCTGTTTGCTTCCGACTAGGTTGGGTGGATGACCGAGGAGATGTAGACTTGTGAGACGATGGTAACAAAGGAAGTACTTCGATGATATAATGATCTCTTCCCCAATCATCGAAGGTTATGATTTGATAAGACGTGATAATGAAAATCGAAAAGAGATCGAGAAAGTAGTTGGGAAAGAAGGAATGTGTATAAGTTTAGTAAAGCAAGAAAGATCAAAATAATAATAATGATGATAATAGTGAAATGCTTGATTCTTGTGCTGTATGTATGTTGTGTGTTGTATGTTTGTGTTATCTTGATATCTCGCCTATCATAATTCCACACCGTCGACGATTCGTCGTTCGGATTGCTTACTCTCTCCTGTTCGTTGGCGTATCGGTATTGCTGGTATCTCAACGGGCAGATGGAGTGTTGCATGGATATAACTACGTGGAGTAAATATGGAAGAGGATGGAAGCGAACCGCAAGAGGCTGGGTATGGGTCGGCCATACTCAGATTGAAATACCCGACCCGGAACATCAACTAAGCGGAGCTGATCTGGGACCGTGCTTGAGGCAAGTTACTGTGCGAGGATATAGGAACTACAAGGATAAGATGCGATATGAGAAACAGTGGAATTATACCACCAGAGACGGAGAGAAGTTGGAGTCCAACAATGCTGCAGGGACAGCAATAGGAACAACATCTTCCTTGAAGGCAACAAGGGGATCCAAGAAGAAGGGGGACCTCCACCCGATTGCCTTCAATAGGGCGGCTTAAGATTAGCACGGTTATTCTAGATTGTAGTAGGTGTGTGTGTTAAGGATTACCTGGGTAATGATCCCTTGATGTAACTTAACTTATTCTAATGCATGCCCGACTTTTTACATCTTCATGAAAAATGTCTAATGATCTCTTTTGGTGGAATGCAAAGAACTATTTCCATATGAAACCTAAACGTTTTCCTAACAAATGCTTTGGAAACCTAAGTGAGTAAAGATCAGTTTTAGTAACAACTCGGTTTTCTAAAAGGGTGTTGAGAACACCAAGGACTTTTCAATAATGTTTTCAAAACACATTCATAATGTTTTACAAAAAAAAAAAAAATCTGGCCTCAATTTTGTAACTTTGATAAGTAAAAGTAAATATTTTCGACTTACGAAAATTGGGTTGTTACAATTTACAAGTTTCTTTTAGCTTTAAAAATCCATGATCAAGCACAAACAATACTTGTACTCATCATTTAAGCTTTGAAAATTAACATGCAATGAAAAAGGAGAAGAAAAATTATAAGATCAAAAGAAAAATCTAACTATTACAATTTCCTTCATGCTCATTCGAAATACCCACCAAGAAAAGGTTGATCTCCTAGCTTCTAAGGTCTCGGATCTTTAAGGAAGGCTTAGGTTTTTGGCTTGAACTTCTCCTTCTTCCTCCTTCTTACTCACGACCCTCTCTCTTTTTCTCTCACTCTCTCTTTCTTTTTCTCTCTAAGAGGGAAGGAGCTCTTAGAGTTGTGTTTGGTTTAGGGAATGAGAAGTGAAGGAAATGAAATGAAGTTGTGTGAGAATGAACTAAGGCCAAAGGTTTATATAGGCAATTCGTGAAGTCCCTCTTTTGCCCTTGGTTTGGTTTTGGTTAATGTGTGTGAAGGAGGGGCGATTTTAGCAATCCCATTTGTTGCATGGGTGGAGTTTATCAAAGGGGACAATAAGGAGTGATTTTAGGCTTTAGGTCATTTCATGCTCATTTTGTTTCTACTAATTAAGTTTTTCTACCCCTTAATTCCCTTTTGCTTCTAATCTACCCATAAGCTTCTTATCTTAAAATAAAATGAAATCCTAGCATGCATACACATACATACACACGTGTCACACACATAAACACACATACATGCATTATCATATTCTTTCAATAATTCAATTTCCATATAACCTTAAGCATACACACATATAGCAACACCACACATACATACACATACATGGCCAAACCGTGCATACATACACTCACATTCATAGAAAATAATCTTTTTCTCATAAAATGACTCATATATAAAAATCATGATTCTTTTAGGTCATAAAAATTGTAAACACATATCCATCCCAAAAACTCAATTTCTAAAACTCATATTAGTATTTCATGAAAACCATTCCTTTGAGATCATTCATCACCTTGAAAACGTGAATTAGGAAATTCATTTAAGAAAATTACTCTTTCAAAAACACTTTTCTCAAAATAAATCTCTTTAGTATTTTAAAATAATACGAGGAATTTGAGGGGTGTTACACTTTGGCTCCTTTTGACTAGTCGAGGGTGATTTCTGCTAAAGCCAATTTGGGCCAATCAATCCAAATTGTATGATGAACCCTAAAGGGGTGAAGTACTGTGCAAGCAAGCATGACGAACCCTAGAGGGGTGAAGCGCAGTACAACGAACCCTAAAGGGGTGAAGTACTGTAGGTTGAGAAATGCTTACTCCTAGTCGATTTTTCCCCAGAGTGGAGGGTGTATGTGAGGATATGAAATTGTTAATGAAAAGGGAAAAGTTAAAGTGTTACAAGTGTTAAAGTTAAAGTTTAAGTGTGAATGTTAAAGTGAAAGTGTGGAAGGAATTGCATAAATGAGTTAGATCATTGAATCCGATTAATTTGTTAAAGTTAATGAAATGAAATGAATTGTGTAACATCGGATTCAGTAATCAAATTCATAAGTGTGACGTGCATAGCATAATCATGTGATTGTATATTAAAGCATAAAATTATAAATATGAATCGTTTTATTGATTGGTGATTGTCATTGAAAACTTTTCTTTTCTCTCAGTTACTTTATGTACGATTGTGCTTAGTCATGCCTTATTATTACTTTCAAATGTTTTCTCTAATCTATATTCAAGTTACTCACCCTTACTGTTGACCATATTAGGTACCCTGTGGAGAAAGATGTTCATAGCTTCTACGCCTAGATAGTACACTCTCATTTAAAAGAGAGTATATTATTGGTTGAGACCTTTTTGGTTTCCACCCTATTGCAGCCATTCTAGGGTCCTGTACTATAAAAGATTTTTATTAAATTAAAGTTGTATTTTAATTTTACTTTTACTTGGAGATTGGACTAATTTGATTTTTGTAAAAAGGGGACTCTATAATGACTTTTATGAACGTATTAGTGGTTAGAGTGGATATAAAGATATCCTCTTTTAAATAGTCCTAAAATGTAATTATAGGTCTCTTTTATATACAAACTGTCCTGGACTTGACAGGTACATAAATTAATTTGGGGAAAGTCCATATTTCAAACGAAACTCTGCCAAAATTTTTATAAAACCCCAAGTATTTTGTAATGAAATCAGCAATTTTAACTAATGTATTTTAAATTAAAAAGTTAGGATGTTACAAATAGCCTGGCCTAAAATCCCTTTTAGATGAATCCATAACAATTTCGATGAATCCTAATTGTCTGTGACATGTTAGAGTATTTCTCAGCCTCGGTTTTATTTTTAATAAGGCAACTGATTTTTTTATCAGACAAAGGCATTTTCTAATATAGGATTTATCAATAAGACTGAAGTATTGCAAATATATTCACGACAATATGGATGTGACATGCATGAAAATTGAAAATATATTTCCACCAGTATGGCTGATTCTAATATAATTCCTAATTTTCTACTAAAATTGCTTTACTTGATTTGCAGGCTATTTTAAACTGCTCTCTCTACTGAGTTGTATGTTTTCTCCAACTGTACGTTGACCAAAATTTCCACAGAACTACAATTAAAGACCAAAAAAAAAAATTAGAACAAATTAAATGGCTATGGTTCAATACATTGTAAGTGTCCTATTCACTTGCTTTTCTCATTAACATGATTTGTTTCATTAGGCACATTGGTGCACTTATCAGCTTCTGCAGAAAGATGCTTCTTAGAAGCTATAAACATTTAATATTAGCAAATTCAAATAGCAAAGATAGAAAGATATTAAATATTAAGAAATTTGCGAAATAAAAGGAGAAATCATTTAACTTACTATTTTAGTCAGTAAAAAGAGAAAAGGAGATATCTTCCTGCTTTTTCAAAACTACCTTAAGCTTTTTCTGCTCCTTTTTTGGTTGTTTGTGTGTGCTAACTTAAGTCTGGGCTTGTTTCTTCTTTTATTTTCTTTGCATGTATAATGGAAAAACTCTTTCTCTGTCATAATCGGTGGAGATGAAGTCAGAACAGGGAAGCCTTCCCCTGAAATATGAGCTGCTATAAAATATTGTTTACCCTTGACTACTAAGCATTACTTGTCAAATATATAAGAAACACATTTTTATTCTAATTTTTGTGTGTGCTTTATCATGTCAGAGTCCTTGAAGCTGCTAGAAGGTTAAGCGTGGAGTCTTCCAGATGTCTTGTCATTGATTACTCTTTGTAAGTTCCTTCATTTTTATTTTTCTTATGGTACTGATTCTGTTTAATATATGATTTCCTCTTCCAGTTCCAAGTCTTCTATAATGGTTTCACTTTTCGTTGCATTATTATATCCTTTATCTCCACCAAAGAGAAGCTTATGAAAATTCCTGGAAATAGAGATTCTAACTATTTCTGGAGAATCTCTAACCATGTTTTCCCCCGGTGGTCCTGGTTGATGTTTGGCTTTGAAATAAAGCACCAATTGGTTGAGGATGTCTGTTGCATTGTATTAATATCTTGGTCATCCTAATTATGTAACTCTTGCAAGATAATGAAGTCCATAAATAAAAATATTATTAAAAGACTCCATCTTCCTCAGTAGAAGCATGGAAAAAAAATATAAGAGTAAAGTTAGGTAGAAAAATATCATTGTTGCATCTTTAAAGTTATTAAAATACATTATAAGTGTTTGAACTCCTCCTTTTCTTTACATCTTTTGTCATTAATTTTACAATCTCTGCCTAAAGGAAAGAACAAACCCCTGAAAACACAATCATATATGATATAAAAAATAACAGAAGCCAAATTGCCACACACAATACTACCTCTGTTTTATTATCTCGAATTCTAGCTGCATCTGATCCCCAACCAAATTTCCTGCTCAAATAAAAAATGTGTTTGTTAGTATAAATAGTAATGAATAGCATATAAATGGTCAATTTTGAATAGGAATGTCAGCGGAATTTAGGATTAGATTTTAAAATGAGAAACAATTGAAGTTATTGTTGCAGTTAAAAAAAACAGAAAGAAAGAAAGAAAGAAGAGATAACTTCCTACTTTTTACCCATTTATTTGAGGATTCTTCCTGTATAGTACCTAAATCCTTATGAAATGATAAAAAAAAATATCAGGCAAGTTAGTAACCTTTAAAGTATGTTTTTTTTTTAAAAAAAAATTATAAACACTATTTCAAAGATTCCACACTTTTTTACCATTTACAACTTATTGAGCTCTCACAGAGTAATCTTCTTACTGCATTGTTGAGATTCACACTACTACTTTTTTTTTTAGGTAAACAAAAAAATTCATTAACCAACCAAACAAAATTGTACATCAATCAAAAGCAGAAAAATAAACGTTTAATCTAAGGTACCCACCTACTATGTAGGGTTGCACCAAAGAAAAAACAAGAGCTAAAAACCTGCTAACTAAAGAAGTATTTAAACTTAAGTACCCACCTACTATGTAGGGTTGCACTCAAAATTAAATACCAATTACATTTCAGCTAAAATTCTAGTAGCTATTACATTATTGCAACATGAATTTAAACTAGTGAAAAACATACTAATTCTAGTAACAAGATCCCTCTTCACCAAGTTGAAAACATGAAACGGGGCTCTAGACTTGCCAGCAAAGATCCTGCAATTCCTCTCCATCCATATATGATATAGAGTGGCGGCCATGATAGCAATAATGAACTGTCTCCTCTTCTTGTGCTTGAAGCCAAAGGTGAGCCAATTCAACCAACTATTAAAATTATAACGCCACCCCTCAAGCCCAATCCAATTACAAACAAGCTCCATAAGGTCTCTACTCCATGCACAATCAAAAAACAAATGGTCTTTGTCTTCATAATTATCATTGCATAGTACACAAGTTGGATCTGAATCATCAAATGCTGCCATGTTAGCTTTTGTTCTAAGCTTATTGATAGTAGCCAACCAGAAAATGAAACAGTGCTTTGGAATAGAAGCTGCATTCCAAACTGTTTTGAACCAGATTACAGTGTCCTGGCTGCCCATCAAGCACTGATACCCTTTCTTTATTGTATACTCCATACCTGCCCATACGCCATTAGCATAAGAGGATCTGAACCTGTCTCTGACCTTAATGATCTCCTTCCAATGCCAACTGTCTTGACTACCAGCCTGATAATCCCAGAAATCAGTATCCCTGAGATACAGTGTGCTGATCCATTTGACCTAGAGGTTATCCTTCTTCATAGCAATCTGCCACACCTGCTTACCTAAAGCTGCCTGGTTCCAAATAATAGTATTTTTGAATCCCAAGCCACCAGCTTTTTTAGGCCTGCAACAAAGGTCCCAAGCAACAATAGATCTAGACCTGCCAATCTGGTTAGTTCCCCAAAGAAACATTCTACACTTTTGTTCAATTTGGTGCACAACAGATTTTGGGATAATGAAAACACTAGCCCAATAGACATGAAGCGAAAGGAGCACTGAATTAATCAAAAGAGTTTTACCTTGATAGGAAAGGTGTCTAGATTTCTAGGAAATAATTCTCTTTGTTACCTTTTCCACCAAAACTTGACAAGTTTGAAGAGACCATTTCCTAGCAGATATAGGCAAGCCTAAATACCTAAAAGGAAAACTCCCTTTAGAAAATCCTGTAATATGCTACAAATTATTCTGAATATCATCAGGGATACCAGCCATGTAAATCTGCGATTTGGCATTGTTGGCAACCAAACCAGAACTAGCAGAGAATTCATGTAAAGCATTCATAAGAATTCTCACACTAGATTCACTGCCATTACAAAACATCATAATATCATCAGCAAATGCTAAATTAACAAGCTGTAAATTCATGCATAAAGGATGAAATCTGAAGCCCCTGGAATTTGATGCAACCTGAAGTTTTCTAGTCAACATTTCCATAACCAGAACAAACAAAAGAGGAGACATAGGATCACCCTGTCTCAAACCCCTGTTACTTTTGATGCAACCAAAAGATCTACCATTCAAAACCAAGTTGAAAGAGACAGTGGAAATGCAAGCCATAATCCAATCAATAAATTTCATAGGGAAATTCAAAGCAATAAGCGTATTTTTCACAAAAGACCAATCAAGCATATCATACGCTTTTCTCAAGTCAATCTTCAACAAGCACCTAGGAGAGACATGCCTTCTACCATACAATCTAAGCAACTCTTGAGTTATGAGAATATTCTGGATGATATTCCTACCACTCACAAAAGCTGTTTGATTGTCTTGAACCAAACTAGGCAAAACAGTTTGCATTCTATTTGATAAGATGTTAGCAATGCACTTATAAATAGAATTACAACAAGCTATGGCTCTAAAGTCAGATGCATAGTTAGGGCAATCAACCTTGGGAATTAACACTAGAGAAGTGTTATTTACCTCTTTCAAAAGCTGCCCATTACGAAAGAAATCTTTGATAGCCTCACAGATCTCAGGGCCAATGACATCCCAAGCAGATTTATAAAATTCAGCACCATACCCATCTGGTCCAGGAGACTTATTGCTACCCATACTCATGAAACCATCCCTTATCTCGTCATCAGAAACAGGCTTAATCAGAGTAATTTGCTGATCAGGAGAGAGGACACGACCTTGATTAATTTCAGCCTCAGACATATTCCAATTAGCTCTGGACCTCTGAAACAGCTTAGTGAAATAATCCTTAAAGACCTTACCAACCTCATGCTGAGTAGAGACCAACACATCATTCTCATCTTTAATGGAGAGGACCCTATTTCTGTACTGCCTGAGCTTAATAACATCATGAAAGTACCTTGTATTCTGGTCAGCATCACGCAACCAATTCTCCTTTGCTTTTTGTTGCAAAAAAGAGTTAGCAGCATCAGCTATCTTCATGTAATCTCTGCTGGCATCTCTTTCGATTTTTTGCAAGTGGACATTACTTGGATCATCAGATAAATCATTCTGAGCTCTCTCAAGAGCCTGTCTGCACACAATTTCCTTCTTATCAATCTCTGCATATTTGGATCTATTCAGCTCTCTGAGAGGGGTCTGGAGAAGCTTCTGCTTTTTCATCACCCTGTACATGGCATATCCCTGAATATCCATATCCCAACCCTTTTTTACAATATCAATAAAGTCCTCATCCTTAATAAGCATATTAAAAAACTTAAAAGTTGAAGGATACAAAGGTTGTTGATCTTTCCAATCAATGATGATTGGTGAGTGATCAGAGATACCTTCATTCAAGAATTCAGTTTCTGCTTGAGGCCATAAAGAAACCCACTGCATATTTACCAAAGTCCTATCCAGCTTTGAATAGATCTGAGTATCAGGTTGCTGCTTGTTAGACCATGTATAGAAACACCCAGTGTACCTCATATCAACTAGTTGGCTATTCTGAACACAATTTCTGAAGTCAGAGATCTGATCAACATACACAGGAAGGCCCCCTAACTTTTCTTGAGGCTCAAGAAAAGTATTAAAATCACCTATTATACACCACGGCTTGTCAACTTGCAAACTGAACTGATTAATGAAGTTCCATAGCTCAACCCTTTCTAACGCATCATTATTGGCATATACAAAAGTAATCCAGAAATCATTCTGTCCCTGTTTCTGCTTAACCATACAATGAACATACTGGCTGGTGCTACTAACCACATCCACCACATACATATCAGGCCTCCATGCTACCCAAATTCTACCAAGAGGACTGGAATCAAGATTAATGAAAAAGCCCCATCCAGGAACAAGTCTTTGTTTCATACTATCATACGAAGAGGATCTCAATTTATTTTCTAAAATAGCTAACAATCCTACCTTATACCTACTAATCAACCTTCTAAGCTCTTTTTGCTTATGAGGGTGGTTGATCCCTCTTATATTCCATGTGGCAATACTATCCATTCCCAGAAATAGAAATAAACTTACCTCCATCTCCAAGAACCTGATTAGCCTCATCCATTTTCTTTTGCAATCTTTTAGATGCTCTGGTAGTCACAGGTTGCCACTCATCCTCTTTGTTACCTTTATCCTGGTTAGCCTGATCATCCTCTTTGTTAGCATTATCCTGGCTATCCTGATCCTTATCCCTAACATCAGCCACAATAGGGTGATATTCAGAATCAGCCACCATTTCAGCAGGGATAGAACCCTCCTTAACCTGTTCATGTAGTTTAATGGAATCCACAACCTGAAGGACATCTTCCTGTGTCGGCTTATTCTTGCTAACCCATTCCTTTTTCACAGGCTTTTGAACCTTTGGCTTTCTGCACATCTTTTTATCATGGCCATATTTTTCACAGTGATCACAAAAGCTAGGCTTCCATTCGTACATGACCTTCGGAGTCAAAACATGACCCTTTTCATCCTCAAAGAAAATCTCATCAGGTAAAGTATCAGGATTTACCTCAACCAGAATCCTAGCATAACTGATGTGGTCTCTTGATTGTGTCATGCTGTCAACCATAATAGGCACACCAACTAAACTGGCTATCTTGCTTAATGCATTAGCACCCCAAAACTTCACATCAAGCTTAGGCAACTGAATCCATATAGGAACATGATCCAGATTGAAACCTCCTGCACACTTTTCAGACCAAGGACTAATAAATAAGGGCTTCTTGTCAAAATGAAATACACCTATCTCAAGAACAGCATTCCTGGCTTCCAACGTGTTGAACCGAACAATAATCTTCCCCTCAGGATCCATAAGGATTTTATCTATACCATGCTGTCCCCAAACACGTTTGAGGTATCCACTAATCACATGAAACGGAGGCTTGGCTCCCAGGACAAAACAAACCACAGCATTTTCCCAATAGTGCAATTCATCCTTAACATCATCAACCTCAATCTTGCCCACAGAGATTCCCTCCTTAATTGTTGGTGCCTGATATGAGAGCTTCTCACCAGAATTCCTTAACTTCGTGATATCAAACGTGTCCCAGACTGAGGCACGTTTGGCTATCTTCTCCTTATTCATAGGCTTTGCAATTTCTTTGATCACAGACTCATGCTTGCCATGAACGTTCTTTGCTTGTCTCTTTCCATTGATCTTCTCACGAATACGATCAAGCTTTTCAAGAACTGAACTCGCTTGTTTCTCATCCAACGCATCAATACTCTCAACAAGATCATCAAATTCGGTTTCTTGTTCATCAAGTAAATCAAAATTAATAGGTTTTATCAAAACCCCACGGTCATGCAGGTTTTTGTGGCCAATCGGTGCCCCATCACACGGCTGGTGCTGCTGCATGATGCGGCTGGTGCCTTGTTCTGCGCGCACCACATGCGGCTGGTGCTGTAAATTTTCACGCGCCTGGTTCTGCACCTTCGCGCATGTCCCTTCCATACCCGCGCCAGACTGGTGCGATTGCTGCACAAGGGTGATGCGATCTCCATCACCAGCGCTGGTCTCATGCACGTTTGCCGTAGCACCATCCATGGTTGTATGATTTTGCGATTTATCACATGTGCCAGTAACCAGTTTTGAACCAAAATTTTCATGCGATTTTGGATCATGAGAGGGTGATGGGGTAGAGGGCGATGCTGAAGGTTGGGCCTGCTTCCCCCGTTCCTCGCCATGGCGGCGCGGTGGTAACCACCGTGGGAAACAAGGAAAACGGCTAGAGAGAGAAGAGAGCACGGCTAGTTCACACTACTACTTAATTTAGACTGAATGTAGAAATAAGGAGCATATGTATTTCAGGTTGTAACCTTTGCCAAACTGAAGACAAAAGTAGTATATTTATCCTATTGTTTAAATCATTGCTTCATACATACTCCTATTTACAGATAAAGAGAAGAAAATGGAGCAAAATTTTATTACTCATAGAATAGTCGGGAAGATAAGAAGAAGTCATCTAAGGTTATTGGTGAGGCTTGAGAAGAAGATGCTATCTGGGAAGAGGAAGACTACTTGAGAGGAAGAACGATGCAAAACACAAAGTGATATCTTTGTTTTTGTTTTTGGGTATAGAGGTGTAAAACAAAGTTTTGAAATTTTGAAGGTGGAGGGGAACAAAAGTTGAAATTCTGAATATGCATAATGCTAGCTTCTTGTGTTTCAATGGGCTTCTGTCTGAAGCTTGAGAAAAGAGAGAGATAGAAGTGTAATTAGAGAGAAAGAAGATTTGTTGATATAACTTTCATTTTGAAATCAGCTTGGGCGGACTGTTTGAATTTCAAGGTTTTCAAATTTTCTTTGCATTTTTCATTTATTGTTTCAACTTCTCAGCACACGTAGCAAGCTTCTATGAGAAGCTTGGGTATAGAGTCAATTCTTCAGTTGCCACATGCCTTAACTCAGCTACTGTTCCTAGGCACTGTTCATTCAAAAGTGGACATCTAGAATAAGACAAAAAACTTCAATACTCATATCACTATTTATAGTTACAGTAGCCGAAGCTACAGAAACCGAAACATAAGTTTCCCATAGTCACGTGCAAACAAGGGTACTGTTCATAAGGATCCTGATGAACAGTGGCACAAACGAATAGGACAAACAACTTTAAGACTCAGATTACTATTCATATCTGCAGTATTTTTAAAAGTTGTGTTTAATCCTGTATTTTAATAATCTAAAGATTATATGTAACTGTACGTAAAGTAGTAATGAGAACAAATTTTATCTTTTCATCTCTTCACAACAACAACAATAATAGGGATTTTATAGCAAATTTTTTTAATATTTTTTTTTATGATTGTTGAGTACCATTTTTGAACGGTCCATTTAGAAAAAAAAATATCATTATTCATATGTGTTAAATAGATCAGACCGCACCAGACCATTTATGAACGGTTTGGTCCCGTCCGGTCTTTGTACATAAAAAATATCTCGATCGAACTAAATCGGATCATGTTAATTTAATTGGTCTAATCCCTAATATCCATCGGCCTGGACCGGATAGGAATGTTACACCCCTAATCAAAAGTTATAAATTCTTGGATTAATTGCATTTTTATCCCTCAATTTTGTTAATTTGGCGAATTTAGTCATCTTACTTTTAATTTGGCGAATTTAGTACTTTATTTATCAATTTGAGACGATTTCTGTCATTTTGTATTTAATAAAATTGCTTAGGTGTTGACACGTGTTCTTCTGTTGGACACGGAAGGATTGAAATCGCCATAAATTGACAATTGAATGACTAATTTCGTCAAATTAAAAGTAGGGGGACTAAATTCATAAAATTGAAAAAATTTGAGGACCAAAAGTGCAATTAAGCCTAAATTGTTATTTAAGTCGTTTTAATTGTTGGGAGGTTTTATTACACCCAAGAATTAAAATTTTTTGTTCTGTACATTCAAAAATATCCTTGCTAACTAATAATTGTAAGCTTACTACTCACACCCAAATAAAAATTCACTTCTTAAGAGGGATGCTCCATCCGTGATAAAAAACAGATGTTCAATCCGTATTTCTTCCTTTGTTAAGGACGAAGGGGTCATCCGTATAACCATACGAATGCCCAATCCATCCCAATCCCGTAACCTTTACCACGTTCACTGAACGAAAAAATGGATCTCAAAACTTGAAGCACTTCTTCTTGGGCATGTTCTCCTTTACTTGCATCTTTCTTTTCCTCTTGTTCTTATTCTCTGCAACCAGCAGGGACGGATTTACATGGTAGGTAGTGGGGCACTTGCCCCCACTAAATTTTTATATTTTTAATTCATATATACTACTGTGTGCAATAAAATTTATAATGCATGCTTCAGCGCAATGGTTAGCCACTTTCAATATTTTGCTAAGGGACCAGCCGCACACAAGTTCGAATCCAGTTGAGTCATTTTGGCTTATTTTTTTTCTCAAATATTGAATTCTCCTCATAGTTGTGTAATAAAGTTTTAATTAAATAAATATATTAATTATATATGTTTACTCTTTTTTTAAAATGATATTTACTCTTTCTGAACTTATTTATAAGTTGTATTTTATAAGAATTCTTTGATCATATTTATTATTTATAAGTTACTTTATATTTTGTAGATAACACTTATTTTTTTTCTTATTTATTCTTTATTCATTAATTTAAAACAATACATCTGTGAAAATTAAGAGGATAAAATTGTAATGTTTAAAAAAATATAATTAGATTTTTATAATATAGTTAATTAAGTATTTCATAAAATAAATACCAGAAGGAATATGTATATAGCAAATTGCTTATTATAGTCACAAGTCACTCCAGATAAAATATGCTCCCAATTCACATAAATAATTATAAAATTCATGTCGGTTATATCTCTACTGTGAAATTATATTTTGTTGTCTTGGTTTACATTTTGTAAATGGTCACTAACATTTTAATCAAATTAGTATTTAATATTTTTTAATATATTATATTTTTAATATTATATACTTATATATTTATATATGTATCACGTCACTAACATTTTTTATCAAATTAATATTTAATATTGTTTAATATATTATATTTTTAATATTATATACTTATATATTTATATATGTATCGCCCCACAACTAAAAATTTCTAATCGATCCATCACTGACAACCAGGTCACTGAAATTCTCACGATGACTTCGTAGCACCTCTTTCTCCCTTGTTTTGTTTCATACTTTGCAAGTAAAATAGTTTCTCTTTAGTCAACCATAGTGAATTATCCCTATCAAATCTCTTTAGTTCGCCATAGTGCCAACGCATGTATGAAACCACAGAAAGCAAAGTGAAAATCAAATGCTTAGATATAATAGAAAACACTTGACTTTTGTCTTTATCTCATGAGATGAAGGAAATGAAATAATATCATTCTATATGACGGATTGGGCATCCATAAAATTAAACGGATGACTCATTCGTTTTTTATAAATAAAAAAATACGGATTGAACATCCGCCTTTTATCACGAATGGAGCATCCGTTCTCAAGAAGTGAATTTTTATCTTGATGTAAGCAACAAGTTTACAAGTATTAGTTAATAAAGGTATTTTTGAAAGTGCAAAATAAAAAATTTTATTTTTTGGATGTAAGTAACAAAGTTATGGGTATTAATAAAATCTTCCTCAATTGTTTAATTTCAATACTTTTATGTTTTTTTTAGCTTCTTTGCATTCAATGTTTAAAACAAGTCATTAATGTGCATTTTGTTATATATTAGTTTCTCATATTGTAAGTAATTATACATATAGACACATACATATACATCTATATACTATGCATTTCAAACTAATGCGAAGGAGTTGGCATATTGGTAGCAACAATCACTGCAGTATGGCAAGTCATGGATTCAAGAGTGACCATTGCATTCCATTTTATATATTAAATATATATATATATATATATATATAATAACAAAATTTGTCTCGGATGGAATTTTAACCCATACTGACACTCATCATTGTGCAACTCCAACCATTTTGGGTTGATTGTCTTATTGAACTAATAAAATTTTTATTTAAAAAAAAATGTTTTGACTAAGTGTCATACTCGGGATCCCACGGGTCATTTCAATCGCACCAGTCATTGGGTTATTGTGCCTTTATTGATGAAATCAATATGTGATATCATTTTATTAAATTGGATAATTTCACTATTATATCGACAAGTTTTAATTCTAATACAAATATTTCTTTAGTAGTGATAATTATTATTTGATGTATCGATGATATTGCTAATGTGTCATAAATTATTAGTTTTAAATGTTAGCACGTTTATTTTTATGATGCAAAGACAGTCAAACAAGTATAATTTTACTTTAAGAAAAAAAAAATTTTATTTTGCCTTATATATTTAATTGTGTTTCTTGTCAATTATTATTGAACGTTATGTTGAAAGATGAAAATACTAATGTTTTTCATGAAGTAAATTAATATGACATTAAAGTAGATCTTTATTTGATATAATTTTTTGTTATTGTTCCCTAATGATCTCCCTATGAGTTGTTTTGAAAGTTATATAAGGAAGCTTATGTTCAATCAAGTTGACTCATATCTGATGTCGGCTTCTATTTTCTTTGCTCTACACACATGTTGAGTAGTACATTTTCCGAGGTTAGTTATAAAATTTTTATAGCTATTGTCATCTTAAGAATATGCATAAGTGGAGAAATTTATCCTAAATGAGTACATGTGCCTTGTCGTTTTGTTTTTCAATATGGAATTACAGGAATGCGATAATCTCACAACATGAAATTTATGTGCTTCTTTATTGGAATGTTTTAAAAGTATTAGTGATGAAAAAATTCTAATATTTTTTTTATTGAAAATGATTACTGCCATTATGATGAAGAGAATAATTTGCAAATATAATTATGGATATACTTGTGCATTTGTTTATACCATTGAAGAGACATATAAATTAGTTATTGAAGAAAAATGTGGTTCTTTTGTGAGATATTTATTAATTTTTAATTTTTTTTCATTGTCATTATTGAAATAATTAGATTGGAATTTACGAACCACATAAATAATTGATCACATGTATACATAATATATTTTTATAACAAAATTTTACGGATATAAAAAAAATTTTAAAATAGCATATCCTAATTTTTTTTATTGGGGTTAACAATGTGTTATAATGTAGTGGATCACGAATAAATATACCAAGTTTCGAAGGTATATGTAAAATTTTATTTTCAAAATAGTTTAGTATATTTTATCAAAATTCGTGTACGATGATAATTTAGAGCTCTAAAAGAGTTGTTATCTAGAGGTATTGGAAAATTTTTCAGTTTACACGTATACAGTACAATTGAAATACCTCATATCGTAAAACCAAAAGTTTATAAACTAGAAGTTTATAAATTATAATATATTTTTTTTGTTTGGCTTGACTGGTTAGACCATCCCAGATCAACTATATGATGCGAAAAAAAAATAATTAAAACTTATGTTGACATCCAATGAAGAACCCGAAGTTTCTTCAATCTGATTATCTCAATGTGCTAATAATTGTTCCTAAAAGAAAGTTTATTTGGCCATCACCATGAAATTTGGATTGAATCTGGAATGAATACAAGGTGACATTTATGTGTCATTACTTCTATCATGTGGATCATTTAGGTATTTTATATTTTTAATTGATGCATCAACTGGATGGTCACATGATTCTTCATTAGCAATTCGCAACTAGAAGTTTGCGAGATTACTTGTGCAATTGTATCAATCAAAATCTAGTTATTAACTATTGTATGTCTATTGTCATTACTAATTGGGAACATGTATGGCACTGATTCGCATCAAGCCATTAAAATTATCATGAGTTTCCCCTCTTACAAATGGTTTTTGGTCAGAAATCTAATATTTCCCATCTAAGAACTTTTGGATGTGCAGTATATTTTCCACCACAGCGCACTAAGATGAAACCTCAAAGAAGGTTGGGAATATATGTTGGATATGAATCTCCATCCATGATAAAATAACTCAAACCAAAAACAAGAGAGTCATTTATGGATTGATTTCCGATCATCATTTTGATGAATTTGTTTTCCCAGCATTAGGGGGAGAAAATAAGCAGTTGGAAAAAGAAATTATTTGAAAAGAGTTATCGTTATATTATCTTGATCCTCGAACAAAACAATTTGAACTTAAGTTCAAAAGTTGATTCATTTGCAAAATTTAGATAACCAATTGTCAGACGCATTTACTGACCTAAAAAGAGTGACTAAATCACAAATTATAGCTACTAATGCTCCAATGAAATTGATGTGGACAAATTAAAATTGCAAATGAGTATGAGGCACGCTTGCAGCGTGGCAGATCCATCGGTTCCAAAGATAAAAATCCTCGAAAACGAAAAGGAGCAAAGAAATAAGATGGTCAATTTGAGGATATAGTGACTCTTGAAGAATCCTTAGACATAATTAATAGTTCAGTTCAAGAAGAAAGTCAGGTACCTGAAAAGTGTGAAAACAAAGAGATCTCAATAAATTATGTCATGACTTAAATACAATGGAACCGAAATGAAGTCAACGTTGACGATGTTTTTACATATGATATAGCGCTTAAATGATATAAGATGAGGATCATGCATCAAAGTCTATTAAGGAATATAGACAAAGAAATGATTAGCCAAAATGGAAAGACACAATTGAGGCATAATTGAATTCGCTTGAAGAGCGACAGGTATTTGGACCTATAGTTCGTACACCAAAAGGTGTAAAGTCAGATGGATACAAATGTGTTTTTGTACATAAGCGAAATTATACAGAAGAAATTATGAGATATAAAGCAAGATTGATTGCCCAAATAAATTCACACAGATCTGACATTGATTATGAGGAATAATACTTCCCTATGGTGGAACAAGTATTTTCGATACTTGATTAGTCTGACAATATATAAAGGATTCAATTTGTGTGAAATGATGTTATAGCAGATTTTTATGGCTAACTTGATTAATAACATATATATGAGTACCTCTTAAGGATTCAATATGCTCGAAGCATATGCTTGAACTATTTAATATGGTTAAACCATATCTATGGATAATTAAAATGTTTGAAGCATAAAGTATAAAATGTCGGCATGTGCTCTTTAATTAGTTAAATTGCAAAATGCAATAATTTTGAACCTATAGTTCAAACTCCAAGAGATTTTTAATAGACTCGAAGTTTTAATTCTAGCAAACATAAAATGCATTATATGTTTGTAGCCATTATCATGGTTCATTCGAGAATGATATCATTATATCAATATGAGAAGTTGCAGAAGAATTAAGGATATTGATATATACATGTATATATCTATTTAGATTTAGCTAATAATTTATATTTTTTAGTTATATATTGTTTTGACTTATATATATAATGTCATGTATGTCATGCAATTATGGATATGTTTATTGTAATTGTTTGAGAATACTTATATGATTATGGTTCATGTTATGTGTTTATTTTAGTATCTATACATTTTTATTTCAATATTGTTTGAATTAACTAAAGTTAAATGAAACATTTCAAAATGTAATACCTCTGCCTGAAGATCGAACATTTAACAAATTCAATTTGTGCCTATCAAGTTGGGGACAACAACTTCTAAAGTGATTTGCTTTGATAAATAACAACTAATTTATATACTAATCTTTGTTTGATTGTTAAATGTCGTACATGACTTAATATGTCATCTGATATTAATTTATTAGCAAGATATTGTTATTCATTCACAAGAAGATTGCTGAATGAAACTAAGCACACATTTTAGTGTGATAAATTGAATAAAAGTCTTTATGGTTTGAAGTAAATTGAGATGTGGAATAATCGTATAAGTGAATATTTAATCAATGAGGGATATAAAATGGTCGAATTTGTCCATGTATTTTTATGAAAAGATGTGGCAAGAAATTTGTTATAATTGATGTTTACGTTGATGAGTTGAATATTATTAGAACTTCTGAAGAGCTTACAAATGTTGTAAATTGCTTAAAGAAAGAGTTTGAAATGAAGGATTTGGAAAGAACAAAATTTTTGTCTTGAAATCTTGAATTACAAATGGAATGTTTAATGAACTTTTGGTATATCATGAAACTTATGCTGCGAAGGTAATAGTGTAATATCTCAGAGATAATTGTTCGCATCAGGGGGAGAAATAAATACGCACTGCACTCTTTTTCCCTTAGTCATGGTTTTTTTCCCGATGGGTTTTCCTGACAATGTTTTTAATGAGGCAGCATCCAATTGCGTAAGAAGAATTGTGTACTCTTTTTCCTTCGCTCATTTTTCCCATAGGGTCTTTCTTAGGAAGGTTTTTAAAGAGGCATGTTCTCTTAATAGTCAACCAAGGGGGAGTGCTATGAACAATTTGTATTTATCTAATAAGTGGATGACTCTATCATAGTTTGTGTTTATCCCTAATTTATGTTTATCTTTAGTTGAAACAAATTCATGATAGGGTTTCATCTTTTCCTATATAATAGGACTCATATGTATTGTAAATTTGCCCCAAGAAGTAAAATACAATTTCTCTCTGCTTCTCTCTTTTCCCTCAATTTCTCTCTTCTTATTTTCATTAATTCATAACAATGTCGGTTATATCTCTACTGTGAAATTATATTTTGTTGTCTTGGTTTATATTTTGTAAATGGTCACTAACATTTTAATCAAATTAGTATTTAATATTTTTTAATATATTATATTTTTAATATTATATACTTATATATTTATATATGTATCACGTCACTAACATTTTTTATCAAATTAATATTTAATATTGTTTAATATATTATATTTTTAATATTATATACTTATATATTTATATATGTATCGCCCCACAACTAAAAATTTCTAATGGATCCATCACTAACAACCAGGTCACTGAAATTCTCACGATGACTTCGTAGCACCTCTTTCTCCCTTGTTTTGTTTCATACTTTGCAAGTAAAATAGTTTCTCTTTAGTCAACCATAGTGAATTATCCCTATCAAATCTCTTTAGTTCGCCATAGTGCCAACGCATGTATGAAACCACAGAAAGCAAAGTGAAAATCAAATGCTTAGATATAATAGAAAACACTTGACTTTTGCCTTTATCTCATGAGATGAAGGAAATGAAATAATATCATTCTATATGACGGATTGGGCATCCATAAAATTAAACGGATGACTCATTCGTTTTTTATAAATAAAAAAATACGGATTGAACATCCGCCTTTTATCACGAATGGAGCATCCGTTCTCAAAAAGTGAATTTTTATCTTGATGTAAGCAACAAGTTTACAAGTATTAGTTAATAAAGGTATTTTTGAAAGTGCAAAGTAAAAAATTTTATTTTTTGGATGTAAGTAACAAAGTTATGGGTGTTAATAAAATCTTCCTCAATTGTTTAATTTCAGTACTTTTATGTTTTTTTTAGCTTCTTTGCATTCAATGTTTAAAACAAGTCATTAATGTGCATTTTGTTATATATTAGTTTCTCATATTGTAAGTAATTATACATATAGACAATATAATTTAAATTGATCGGTAATTTACCCAAAAATAAATAAATAATTTTGATATATGTTTTAATATTTTCCCTGCTTTATTTACCATACATATATAGAAAATAGATTAAAAAAAGGATTCTGTCATTTCAAAATAAATAAATATAAATGGTTCAAAAAACGGAATCTATCATTTTAAACAAGTATAGTTTTAATTTTAATTTATAAAATTATAAGTACATTTACATATAAAAAAATTGTCATCTTAATAATTACCGTCAAAATAGTTATTTTAAAAAATATTTATTTTGAATAAATATAAATTACGATAATCAATTAAATAGTAAAATCTTCATCATACATTTTACTGCTAATAATTTTCACATCATTTTATTAATAATTGTATAAGTAAAATTTTGAAATTAATAGAAAAAATTGAGCAATATCAATTTAGTGCATGTTTGGTTCTACGGTGAATTTATCCAGAATCAATTCCGGAATGTCAATGCTACTAACAGTTGCTTTTGCTTCAACGTGATTTTGAGGTCAGAATTGATTTTCTAACTAAAAACCAAACATGCTATTAGTTATTGTATTGTGCTTTGCATGTTTTTTTTTTATCAATATTGTGCTTTGCAATTGTTAATAATTTTTTTATTTTAAATTGAATCACCACCAATTTATTTGCGAAGGGCTAAATTTTTTATTTTAAATTCAATCAGCACCAACTTATATCATCTGGTCTTCGAAGAGCTAATTTTTTTATTGGTTAACTAATAAATTCAAGCAATGCATGGATTAATTTTTAATTAATTAGAATTAATTAATATAAGTACATATTATAAGGTATTTATTAAATCAACTATTGAGCTATCTTTAAGTTGGTTTATGAATTATGAATTATGATGATGATAATATAATTATATATCAATAAAATAAATAAATTTATATTGCAGGCGCATGCACTTAATCGAACCGTTTTTTTGGATGAGGTATTCGAGCAAACTCACATCAGGAAGTCAGGTGTGGTTGGTTTGATGAGCGCTCTAGGATGACATATGTAAGTCAATATTAATGCCTGTTAGTCATGTTGTATGTTATTGTATGTTTAGTGTTTGCTATAAAAAACATTTGTGCTTTGATATTTTATACCAATTAGTTTTATGATAAATGATTCCATTCATAGGATAGCAAGAGTATAAATTATGAAATGAAGAACTCTTGTTTTTCTCTTTAATTTATCTGATTGAAATCTAATATGCTGGATTGTTAGTTCTTGTTTAAGAAGTTGAATTGCAGATGTGTCTGTTATCCATGCTATCCAGTAATTGATTGTGGTTTTAACTGCCACCATAGGTGCAATTTAGAACTTCGTTACATCGTTATATTGTTGTTTATGAAATTTATGAACCAAACTGTTTGGAGCAAAGATTAGAAGTGTGTGCGCTCCTCGAGTAAAAGGAGAAGTGGAATAAAAGAGAACTGATGATAGAACATTTTGTTTTGTTGTGTTCTAACTTATCTTTTATGCATACGATAGCATCTCAGTCTCAATCTAAGTTAGGATTATGCACTGTGGAAGAGAGAACAGAATTTGAATGGATATATATATATATATATATATATATATATATATATATATGAGTGACTTAACTCTCTATTTAGTTAACTAGGTTCGTGATTTTTGTGGTCCTTGAAGTTTCTAAATGGAACATGTCTATATGTGCATTGTTGTTATAATTGGAAATCTGCTTACTTAATTGTAATTGTGGCCTCTTGTCTTTTTGTATTTTTCATTGCTGACTAATTGATAGTAATATATAGGCTCTGTTCGGCAACACGAGCTAGGAGCTTTTTAGCTAGCTAGGAGCTTTTAGATTCAGTCAATAAGCTACTAGTCCCGTTCGGTGAACACAAATTAGAAGGAGCTTATAGCTTTTAAAAAAAGAGCTTGTAGCTTTTGAAAGCTAGCTTTTAGAAAGCTACTTGAAGTAGCTTTCTAGAAACTAAACTAGCTTTCAATAATTCATATACCAATTATATACTCAAACAAAATTTAAAATTATTTTACTACCCTTTAATTAGTTATTAATTATAATTTAATAATTTTGTTATAATTAATAAATTAAGAAAAAAATGAATTTAATTAATTATAATTTAATAATTTTTATATTTTATTAATTAATTAACTATCTATTTAATAAATAAAGAAAAAAATTGAAAAATTAAAATAATAAAATGTTGCATGTCCTTTTTGGTCATTTAATAACTTTTAGCTACTTCAAAAGCTAGTTTTGCCGAACAACACTATTTTAAATAGTCAGCTAAACAGCTATAAGCTCCCAGCTACGAGCTCGCAGCTCCTAGCTAGCTTAACAGCTACAAGCTAGAAGCACATGACTACAAGTTACAAGCTTACAGTTACAAACTAGTTTTGCCGAACAGACCCATAATATGTTCCTAGAATCAACTACTACTTCGTCATGTTAAAGTCTTTCTTCCCAAGAAACCTTGTTAATGTTTTGACTGCTTTTTGGCATATCTTATGGTTTTAAAATTAGGTTAGGTTTAAATTCTCTCTTGTTGCTAACTTGCTTATGTATTTTCATGTTTGGCTGGTTTATCAATTCTGATCACAACATTTGTTTGGGTTCGAAATTTTATTGCTTGTCTAATTTAGGAATTATGATTTGTTATTGCCATAAATTGTCATAGGAAATTAGGAATCATCAAGTACTAACTGCTAAAGTTTACGAGAGAATTACTCAAGTAAGTGAAATCAGTTGAAGTAGTCTTTGAATTGTAATGTGATATTCTGGAAATTGACAAAGCCTATTTGTGATATCAGTAAGTTGTTGATGCAGTCATTATTTACTACAAGGTCTTCAAGCATCTCCTTGTAAGAGAGGAGGGTTTAACACCGCATATTTATATATATACATATGTGTGTGTGTTTGTATATATATATATATATATATATATGGATTTTTAGATGAATAGGATAAGGAAAAATAAAAAGTAAATTTGTATTGGAGAACTAAATAATAATTTTTAAATTTATTAAATGTAACATTTTTCCACTAAAACATGTTTTTTAATGTTTGATTAACTTATGCACACGTTATAAAGACACCGTACACGCATATGTTTTGAACCTCCCTTTACCAAGAAGGATAGACAAGTAAGCAAAGAGGAGAGGTTCATGTGTCATGTGTATCTTAAATCTTAATTCATTTATCTGGTTTGGCTTCGGTCATTACTTAGCTCATTATCTATTACTATTATAAAGGGAACATAATTTTTTAACTAATTTAGTTGGCGTAAATTAGCTTTTCCCTATTTTACCCCCGTTAATTATCACAAATTACAACTTTTGCCTTCACATTCATGCTAAACATGAATTTTGTGAATAAAAAAATAAAGGGCAAAATCATCATTGTCCTGTTTGTTTTCAAACTAACTTGCGATTTTAAAATCCTTTTTGTCTTTCTTTTTATAGTTTCAATGGGGAAGTAGGGGTTATTTTCCTCCTCCCACCATATCCATCTCTCAACCATACTTAACTGTTGTTTCTTCTCCTATGCCAATCATCATGAGATGAAGCACTAAGCAGCAAACTTCCCCATCAGGTTATTCAGTTTTCCTTTACACATTCATAGATTCACTAATATGCTTATCATCCTGCCAAATTTTTTATTTCTGACTTCCCAATTGTTTCTGATATCATAATTTCCATCATTCTTTATTGGTGTTATTTTTAGTGTTTAACTACTTCAGTTTTGGTCATCTTCAACTTGCATTGGCATTGTTTGATGAAATGCCAAAATGAATGTATACCATATGCCAAAAATCAAGTGTTTCATTGATAATAATAATAATAACAATCTATGTGCTATGTGATATTAGCAGATTAATAACAAATTCGTGGAGGGAAATACCATTAGTTACAAACTATAAGATGCCTTTCTCACACACTGCCAGTCTCACACACTGCCAGCAGGTATTTTCTGCCTATTATTTCTCCATTCTTTCTCAAAATATTATTCTTTTCATTTATAACAATAGATTCACATTTTATTCTATGCACTATTTGTGAGATTATAAAACAATATTACTCTTGGTTCATTTCCCATTCATACTTTCATAGATGGATTTTTTTATATAAGGGATATGTGTATTATGACTGTTTATGCAGTTGCTATTAAACAGTAAGAGTATTGATTTTTTCGAACTACAATAATAACATGATAACTATTTTATGTGTTTATGTTAAGATTGGTAGCATGGTGTTGTAACGATTTAGTGCTTCTTCTTCTTAAGATCAACAAAAGAGTGTTTGGAAAACACAAAAAATTCTCTGCTTCTTCTTCTTAGGATCAGCAAAAGAGTGTTTGGAAAACAGAAAAAAAATTCCCTCTATCAGTATGTTGTTTTACATGTGGTAAGATATCTACATTTCTTCGTCTCTTAACTTTTAATTTCAATTAAAAAATTCCAATAACGGTTTCTATTATTTGGTGAAAGATTTTGTATCAAATTGTTAGCACAAGTGCCGTAACCCTTCTATTTTGCAATATACATCTTTAGAATATGTTTTATCATTCTCTAGAGAATAAATTTATTCCTTAAATTATCGATCAATGTTTTACTAAAATTTTACATCTTTGATAGATAAGTGAGTATAAATGCATCATGCATTTTATTTTTTTTATGAATGTCAAGGACTCAAGATATGGTTCAGGTTTTGAAAAGCACAGCAGTTAGAAAGCACAAGTGCATTCCAACTCATAGAAACTAAGCACTCCTCACATGATCAAATCCATATGTAATTCTTAGCTTTGGGGTCAAACTTCTCTTTCCTTGATTGCTATTGATATTCTCTATTTCTCATATCAAAATTTATTAAAAACTATCATTTCCTTCTTTCTAAGTTTCTATCTTACTGTATTTTATTTCACAAAATGGAGGAAGACATACGTGGAATGCAAAAAAAAAAGGACATATTTAGACTAAGGAAAATGACCACTATATACATATTTAGACTAAGAGATATATTTTTTTAATGAAAGATTGATAAGAAATTTATATAAAGAGATTAATAATTTTACGTTTGCTATTAACAGTGGCAATGAAAGGGAAGGAAGGAAAAATAGACTTTTTTTTAAAGTGTCTCTTTCTTTTGCATTTTTTACTTTATATGATTCTTCATTTCTCTTTTCTTTTTGTCCAACAATGTCCACTAAAGACACCAATACTTGAAAGATGTCAATATTTTCGTAGCTGGACCAAGAAATACAAAAGCCATGCATGCTTGCAGTTTCTTCACTGGCAAGGGCTATGAAGGAGAAGAAAAACGTGGCAATATTATATTGTGTTCGGAGAAAAGGACAAAGAAATGTTGTAATTGAGGTCTTGACTCCCAATGTATATGACAGAGAGAATATTCTAGGTTATTTTTGTCTTGGCTTCTAATTGGTTATTTTTACTGGATTCCATACTCATTTCTGGCTCTTAATTTTTTTTAATTAATTTCTCTGTTCTTTTATTATGCTGTGCAACCGGATTCATTTTACTTCAATGTACTTCCCTATGCCAAGGATGTGCGGGAGTTTCAGTTTGCCTCTTTCACTAATTTCCTGCCTTCATTTCAGCCAAATGAACAATAGCTAGAGGCAGCAGCTAACTTCATAAGAATGCTTGATCTTGCACCACAAGGGAATGAGGAAGTTTTGCCACCTAACTTTACTCCAAATCCACTCCTAGAGGTACATATTTCAATTTAAACTTTAGACATTGGAATTTTTGTTGTCATGTAATTGTTGCTTGAACTATGAATTTGCGTTTCACATGCCTTGATAAAAAGTCAGAATATTTATGTATGAGATATGCTATGAATATGAACTATGGTTTGGTTGCAATACACTTGAACATACTTTTGTCTTAGTTGGAACGGTGAAATATATTATCTCAATGCCTACCCATAAGTCAGAATTCATATTTTTTGCTTGAGTGAACTTTGAAATGAAAATTAATTCACATCTTATGTTAGTCTAAGTTCTAGCATCGTAGTTTCATTTCACACAATCAATCCTATTATATTTTTTTAATGAATGATCGATAGGAAATTTATATAAAGAGATTAATAATTTTACGTTTGCTATTAACATTGGCAATGAAAAGGAAATGAGGAAAAATAGATTTTTTTTTAAGTGTCTCTTTCTTTTGTGTTTTTTACTCTCTATGATTTAATATGTTGTTGTTGTTGTTTTGGTTGCAGAGAGTAGACATCCAAAATTAAGAGAGATCCAAAAGAGTAAGTGAGATTTCAATTAGAGATAGATATGTTGCAAAGGGGGTTGAGGAGAATGGAAGATTGATGATGATGATGATGAATAGAATAAAAAAGATGAAAGGGTGAGTGTTCTATAAATTGGAGAGGTAGTCAATTTTTTTTTCAACTCAGCCGCACACACTGTCTCTCACCTCTCACTACTTTCCAATTGCAAATAAAGTTTCCTCCTTTTTTTTCTTTTCACTATTATGTGAGTTGAATAGAGGAATTCTTAGTTGCTCATAAATTCCGCTATTCAAGTTCTTCATTTTCTTTCAAATTATCAAACGTATTTGACCTCATTATTCAAATCCAGGTTCTGGGTATTTTTGTTTAAATTTAATTATACATTCTGGGTTATTGGATTTTTTTTATACACCCATCACGTTTTTATTTTGTGGCTTTGTTCTTAGTTTCTCACTTTCTTTTTGTGCCTTTTGGTGTAAAGGTTGTAAATTAAAATGAGTGTTCACTACATCTATGATTGGTGATAATTATGTGTTATTTTGCACGATTGCTTTATAATTGAATAATGTGACATTAACCATGCACAAAAATATTCAATTTACACAAATATTTTTATCTTTTAACATATAAAATGACGATAAGAATATCAATTTATAAATATACCATTTTATAACAAAAGACTCTTAACGATAAAAACACAATGGGAATGCGGGGCCGTGCCTGTCGACACGTTAGTAGTACATAATAATTTGAGTTTTAGAGTTTTAAAGGTTGCGGGAATGTTGTTTTGTAATGCTTCACTGTTATTAAAGTTAAGTGTTTGTCTTTCAATTATGTTTAGGTGGGGAATCTGCTTTGCTTGGAAGCTTTCCCTTGCTTCTGTTTGACTCTTATATGCATAAATATGCATGATTAACCAACCATTATCTTCCTGGTTCAGTTCTACTTTGAACTTTAATTTGTATTGGTTTAAAGGTAGAACGGTAGTGAGGTATATAACCCCTTTTGATTATTTCACACGTTTCACCTCCAAACCATTAGAGGGTTAAATTTTGTTATCCTTTCCTTTAGTTTTCAACTCAATGTCTTAAATCATGTTTTATACAAACGCTCTTATGTTTTATTAGTTCAGTTCCACCTTTTGTATTGGGTTTTGCACCCACTGTGGTAAATTAGTGAAATTCTTTTGCCTATTATTATTTTTAAAAAAAAACCTATACTTCATAGATGATTGCTAGAGTCTGTTTCCTCTGGGTTAAAATTTTGTTTTGAGGAGTGACTTTAGAATAGTTCTCAATAATATATATATTTATTCAATTGAATATGCTGGTTGTTGTTAACTTATTTGTGTAATTTCTTTAATAAGAGAATTTATGTCAAAAGCTTTCTCAACATCAGTCTCAGCATGCTCCATTTAATGATGCCTCAGGTCCAAGTTTGAGTTCTCTTGAAGAAGATAGAGCTCGACTTCTTTGTTGGATTGAAGCTATAGGTGAAGAGTATAAGGGTCAACTTTATGGGGCTGCAAAAATAGCTCCTCACATCATCAAGGGGTATTCCCTTTCTCAGCCATCCCCTAACACTTCTTCTCAAAACATACCCAACTTTGCGGATATTGTTGAGATGAGGAAAGCATTACAAGACAGCTAAGAAGAGAACAACAAAAGTTGAGGGAGAAAGTAGTAATATTGGAGTCCTATCAGGAAGAGCAGCATCACCTAAGGGAAGAGGTGACACACCTCAATATGCGACATAACAAACTGAACAAGGCTCTCTTGCGACCCATCCCACCCGATGTGTTGCCCATAGATGAGGAGATGCAGCAAAATACTCCCCACCAGCATCAGTATCATGATCATTCCTCCTAGCCCCAACAACATGATGATGATGAAGATGGAACATTTGATGGTTATGATGAGAACTATTAGGATTTATATTTTACTATTAGAAGGATTTAATGTTTTTGGATTGATTTGGGTCTAACATATGATGTTTTAGAGCTTAATTTGACTCCCTTTTGCTTAGTTTTGGTTTGTTTCTTAAGTATTTTAGGTAGATTTTGTTTAGTTTTTAATTAGTTTAGGAAATTTTATTCCCTTGAACGTTTTGATCCGTTTTGGGTATGTTTTAGGCACTTTTGGAGCTTAAATGAAGAAAATATTATATGGAGTTGAAAAGAAGATTAAAGGACCTTGGAAATGGCACAAGAACGGAGAGAAACGGAGCTAGAAGTAAAGTTACACACCCAGGCGTGAAAATAGCACGCCCAGGCGCGCATGCGGCGAGAAAAAGGAGTCATCAGACCTGGCGCGCGAACCTCGTGAAAGCCCAATTGAGCTGATTTCTGATGCGTTTTTCAGGGGATTAATTAGGATTTCGTTTTATCTTTTAAATATAGGTTTTAGAACTAGGTTAAGCAGCTTTTAGAGAGGGAGATTACATAATTTTAGAGAGTTTTAGAAGAGGAGAAGATCAAGGATTGGGAGATCCAAAGATTTTCCATGGTAATCATGCATTCTTCTATTTCTCTTGTTCTTATTTTCATGATGTGCAACTAAAACCCTTGTGTTAGTAATTGGTGAATTTGTATGGATTAGTTTATTGATTTTATGAATTGATGTTTTTCCGTTTCTAAATCATGTGTTTGATTGCGTTATATTTCCAATTCATAAATCTAGCTAATTTATGTCTTGTTTTGGATTTCTAATTCTTCAATTGAGAGATTAAGAATTAGAATAGGCCATGTCTTCAAACAATATAGTTATTTAACAAGTAGGGATACAATTGGGTAATTATATAACATGATTAATTCCCTGTTCTTAATTAAGATTATTCAATGGTTTAATCTCTTAAGGAATTAAGGATTATCTAATTGAATAAGAAACGGTAATTATACAAGAGGGATCTAATAGTTACCAATTTAGGAATTTGTTCATGATTTAGGAAAAAACAGAGATTCATGATAAATAAACAACGCCTACAATGAAACCATGTTCCTTACATATTTCTCAAATCGCTCACAACTTCTATTTATTTTCTGTTTTTCAAATCATTCTTAATTAATTAAGTAGAAACCTATAGATTTTGCTTTTAACTACTCTTTGGTGAGAATTAATTGAACAATATGCAATCCCTGAGGGACGATATCTGGTCTTATTGACTATATTACTATCCGATCTAGTATACGTGCTAGAGAGTCATCAAGTTTTTGGCGCCGTTGCTGGGAATTGAAATTCGTTTCAATTAATTTTCGGTACTTAGTAGTAGTTTTAGGTGAAATTTATTTATTTTAGTTAGTTTCTTGTCTCAACAAGTGCTGCATAATTTTTCATGTTTTTGTTTTGTGCAGGAATTTTTATTAATTTAAGTGAAAAGAGGAGAAAAATTCAGCACTAAAAGAGGGGAAAGACCAACATTGAAGATGGCTGGAGGAGGAGGATCTCACAGATCCTCTCGCCTCCTCCTCCCAGGAAGACTTTGGCGGAGTATGGAACAGTGGACCTGGACCTCTTTGCTTCCAGCATAGTCCGGCCAGCCATCACTGCAACTGCATTCGCAATTGATCCACAATACATCCACCTCATCATGCAGGATCAGTTCAGTGGTGCGCCGAATCAAGACCCCAGGGACCATATCGCCAACTTCCTGGGCATGCTCGGCTTCTTCAAGATCGAGGGTGCTACGGACGAGGCCATCAGAATGAGGATGTTCCCTCTCTCACTGAGGGGCGAGGCGCTAACTTGGGTGAACAACCAGGCACCAGGGAGTTTGTCCAGCTGGAAAGTACTTGTCTCCAAATTCATGGATAAGTTTCTTCTAGCTGGGAAGCAAGTGAAGCTGAGGCAGGACATTCACTCCTTCATGCAAGAGGACAACGAGCCGTTGCATTAAGCTTGGCAGCGTTACAACCATCTACTGAGGAAGTGCCCAACATTTATGCAAGACTGGCAGCAAATCCAATTGTTTTATAATGGGCTCAATCGGTTCAATCAAAGTATGGTTGATGAAGCAGTTGGTGGATCGTTGATGAAGAAGACTGTTGAAGAGGCCAAGGAAGTTATTGCAAATATGGCATTCAGTAGTAGTCAAGGATTGAGGACCCAGGTGGAGTAGAGCGTTCTGAAGAGCAATGATATGGATTCAAGTCAAGTCAAGATCTTAATCGAGCAGAATAAGCAAATGCAACAGCAGATGGCTGCATTGACGAAGCAGATAAGCCAGATCACTATGTCAGCTACAACGAGCACTCTGAAGTGCGACTTTTGTGGAGAAGGTCATCGGAATGGTGATTGTGCATCCGAAATCAGAAAGGGTCCAACAACTATTGAGGAGCAGGCCAATTTTGTGGGTAGTGGAGTACCTAAAAATAACATGTACTCCAATATCCACAATCCGGGGCCAACAAATCAGTCTCAAACCTCATGGTCCGGCTCAACACCCAATCCATCAAAGCCACAGAAGCAAGGTTGGGAGAAAGCACTTGAAGCAATGGCTACCACAACCAATACATTCATGGAAGAAGCCAGGGCGAATTTCGCCAATCAGGGAGTCAGCATTCGCAACTTGGAGGTGCAATTGACTCAAATAAACAATCAGATATCAGAGATTTCAACCAATTACAAGGAGCGATGCATGGTGGTCACCCTTCAAAGTGGCAAGTCGTATGAGGAGCCACAGAAGAAGGGTGATGCAACTGAGCTTGAGAAGAAGGATGAGGGGCCAAAGCAACCAAGTGGAAGAGGCTCAACTACAAGGCAACAGACGCAGGATCCACCTGCGGATCAAGAGAAAGAACAAGGCACACCCAAACCAGCACCACTACCTCCAAGGATTCCTTATCCTCAGAGGTTGAAGAAAGAGGACGACCAGAAGCAATTCTCCAAGTTCTTGGAGATGCTACGAAAGGTGGAGATCAACATCCCGTTTGCAGAGGCGCTTTCACAAATGCCTATGTACGCGAGATTCATGAAGGAGTTGCTGACAAAGAAGAAGCGAATGCTCACTGACGAGACGTTCCCGATAGCAGAGAAGTGCAGCAGCATCATCAAATCCAACCTTCCACTAAAGCTGAAGGACCCAGGTAGCTTCACTCTCCCAATTAGCATAGGCAAGGAGTATTCAGGTAAGGCTCTATGTCACTTAGGAGCTAGTGTTAATATTATGCCTTTATCTATTTGTGAATCATTAAACTTAGGAGAGATTAAGCCTACCCCGGCAGTACTTCAATTAGCTGATAGAACCACCCTCCGCCCATATGGAATGGTGGAAGATATTCTGGTTAAGGTGAAAGATTTTATCCTGCCCTTAGATTTCATGGTTTTAGATATAGAAGAGGATGAAAATATTCCTCTAATTTTTGGAAGGCCATTCTTGGCCACATCAGGGGCAGTGATTGATGTGCCTAGGGGAGAAGTAATTCTTCGAGTGAATGGTGACCAAACTATAATTAAAATTTTTGAAAAACCACCAATCACCGCGGAGAACTTTGCTCCTCTCATGTGCATTCAGCACTCCAATGGAGTGAGTATTAAGAAGAGGTTGGATAGCAAGGTGTCACCCTTGAAGGGATCTTGGCAACCACCCTAACCTCTGAAAAGAGGTGACCCGTCAGGCTCGTGATGTTAAACAAGCACTAGTTCGGAGGTAACCCAATGTTTAGGTAGCATTCCTTTAGTAGTAGTTTTTAGGGAATTAGTATAGGTTATTTTTTATTTCGTTATTTTAATTTAAAAAAAAAGCATCAGGTACAGACCTGGCGCGCAGCTCTGCAAGCCTGGGCGCGCACTAGGCGGAAAATGCCCAGAAAATGGGGAATTTTAATTTTTTGATTTTTTTTTGTGTCTTTTTCCCATAATAGCCAGTCCCTGTACCTGTGCAACAAAAATATGTAATTTCTTTCTAGGATTTTTTTTAGTTTTATTGCTTGGATATTTATTTGGTTTATTTGTTATTTGCATCAAGCTATATTTTGAGTAACAAATATGAGTTAATATTTCCCCATTAGAAGTGCTATTTTTGGGCACTTGTTTCTAATGACTTATATAAAGTTTGGGGGAATGTTTTCTCACTTTTGTTAGTACTGATGATTTTTCAGATGTAAGTAGCAAGTGTTCCAAATTTATTCCATGTAATTTTTTATTTTGTAGATAGGTATGTTTAGTTTAGTTTGCTTGAGGACAAGTCAACCTCTAAGTTTGGGGGAATGAACAAAATAAAAAATTTTCAGATTTGAATTGTTCTCCCATTTTTGGTGTATGTTGGTTTGTGTCTTAGGTAGAGGTTTTGTAATTATTCTAGACTTAGAATTATTTTTCTGATGATAGGTGTATATACTTAGTTTAGGATTAGACGCATTGATTCATGTTATTTATTTGTTGAGCTGTAAATATTTTTGAAATTTGGTTATTTTGACAAAGTTTTTCAGCACTTGAGATTAGTGAACTGACTTTAGCTTAGTGAGATTTGAGCCTAATTGATGGGGTATGATTAAGTTGAAATATTTTGTGATTTGAGACCCCTATTCTTTCATGAGTGTGTTCACTTTAGTTTTGTGTTCTAGAACTTGACCTGTGACCATTTTGAGATTGATAATTGTTTGCATGCATTAAGATGATTAAGGCACTTAGGATGTGTTTTTCTGGCCTTCAACTGATTTGTATTGATAATGTCCCTTAGTTGCCCATTTTGAGCCTAATGACATTATGATTTTTCTTTGGTACCCTGCATCTATTGAAATATTTTTGTGAGTACCTTGGGAATTTTGAATTTGCAATTGAGAGGATTATAGAAAGAAAAAGTGAAAGTAGTTGGTGAAAAGTGTATGAGTTCTATTTCTCTTCCAATTGAAAAGAAAAAAAAAGAGAAGAAAAAAAATAAATATAAAGGAAGAGAGTATAAGTGAAAAAATTGAAAAAGAAAGGAAGAATAAGATGTTCCTGATGTGAGTGTGAGTCTTTATTGTATTCATTGCTCATTCATGGCTTTTGAGGGAAACTTACTTTTGTAAATATTTTTGCGAGTTAGCCTTTGTTTTATCCCTTCTTTCTTTTATCCCACCTTACACTTTTATCCATGGCCTCATTGCAACCAAAATTAAGTCCTTTTGATTTGTGCATGTATTCAATAATTTCAGTGGAGATTTGGGTCTATGGTCAAGCATATGGTAACACTTTACTATTGTATGAACTTGAGTAAATTGTTAATACCCTTGATACACATGAGAGATATACACTGAGAGGTTAAGAGTGTTCACTAGTTCTGAGTTCTGATTAGTTTTGTTTCTTTAACCAAGTTTTGATATTTGAATAGCTTGTACAAATATGTGGCTATGTTGATGAGTCGAAGTTTTAAATTAGGTGTTGTACATTTTGATTTGGATAGTATTCTTTTGTTTTAGAATTTTTATTTTACTTTTGTTTTAGAGCTTAATTTGTCTCCCTTTTGCTTAGTTTTGGTTTGTTTCTTAAGTATTTTAGGTAGATTTTGTTTAGTTTTTAATTAGTTTAGGAAATTTTATTCCCTTGAACGTTTTGATCCGTTTTGGGTATGTTTCAGGCACTTTTGGAGCTTAAATGAAGAAAATATTATATGGAGTTGAAAAGAGAATTAAAGGACCTTGAAAATGGCACAAGAACGGAGAGAAATGGAGCTAGAAGGAAAGTTACATGCCCAGGCGTGCAAATAGCACGCCCAGGTGCGCATGCGGCGAGAAAAAGGAGTCATCAGACCTGGCGCGCCCAGGCGCGCGAACCTTGTGAAAGCCCAATTGGGTTGATTTCTGATGCGTTTTTCAGGGGATTAATTAGGATTTCGTTTTATCTTTTAAATATAGGTTTTAGAACTAGGATAAGTAGCTTTTAGAGAGGGAGATTACATAATTTTAGAGAGTTTTAGAAGAGGAGAAGATCAAGGATTGGGAGATCCAAGGCTTTTCCATGGTAATCATGCATTCTTCTATTTATCTTTGTTCTTATTTTCATGATGTGTAACTAAAACCCTTGTGTTAGGAATTGGTGAATTTGTATGGATTAGTTTATTGATTTTATGAATTGATGTTTTTCCGTTTCTAAATCATGTGTTTGATTGCGTTATATTTCCAATTCATAAATCTAGCTAATTTATGTCTTGTTTTGGATTTCTAATTCTTCAATTGAGAGATTAAGAATTAGAATAGGCTATGCCTTCAAACAATATAGTTATTCAACAAGTAGGGATACAATTGGGTAATTATATAACATGATTAATTCCCTGTTCTTAATTAAGATTATTCAATGGTTTAATCTCTTAAGGAATTAAGGATTATCTAATTGAATAAGAAACGGTAATTATACAAGAGGGATCTAATAGTTACCAATTTAGGAATTTTTTCATGATTTAGGGAAAAACAGAGATTCATGATAAATAAACAACGCCTACAATGAAACCATGTTCCTAACATCTTTCTCAAATTGCTCACAACTTCTATTTATTTTATGTTTTTAATTTATTTTTTGTTTTCAAATCAATCTTAATTAATTAAGTAGAAACCTATAGATTTTGCTTTTAACTACACTTTGGTGAGAATTAATTGAACAATTTTCAATCCCTGAGGGACGATATCTGGTCTTATTGACTATATTACTATCCGATTTAGTATACTTGCTAGAGAGTGATCGTGGATTCATATATATTGCCACGAATTAGTGGGATTATGAGGCATAACATGGATTATTTTTCTTTTACTATTATTTGGATGTAATGTCTTTGAAGTTATATTTTATTGATATTTTAATTTTATTGAGTGGTCATTTATAGATAAATAGTATTATAAGAAAGTTATAGTATTATTGAAATTATAATATTATTTATCAACTGGGAAAAATTGTAGTATTTTGAAAAAAAATATAAAAAAAATTACCGACAAAGTTTCCGTGGGAAAATTATTGAAATAACTAAAATTAGTATTTGTTGTTACCGACGGAATTTTTGACGGATACATTACTTTCACTTTTTGACAGAAATTCCGTCACAAAATTATTCATTTCAAAGACGGATTTTCCATCACAAAATATAACACCCCTAATTTTTCGTCTCTCAAATAACAAATAAATAAATTATAACGATGATTTTATAATTGTTTTCTTATTAGTTATAAAAGTTTAAGTTGCTATACACTATGTGTTTGGAAATATAAAAGTATAAAATATATTTTTATAAAGAGAATTTTGTACAAAAATGTGAATATTGTAATTTAGTCTTTGTGATTGGGACCTAATTGCAATGTTAAAAGGTTTTGGGAAAAGAGTTATTAAATTATAAATTTTGAAATGTTATCAGTATGTAACCGGTTAGAAAGGCTTTGTAACCGGTTACACGATGAACTCAGGAAACCTGGTTAGTGGATTTTGATGAATAACCAGCTAATTACACCACGTTTTGCCACGAAAACAATTCGATTTGTAGTGGGGAATACGTGTCGCCTTGCATGATCATCAAATTTCCCTATAAATACTCAATTTGAGGGTCAAATTGAGAGTTTCTGGATTCAGTGTTGATGCTGTGACCAGATTAGGGTTCCATCTTTGCTCTGTTCTATTCTCTTTAATCCTTGAGAATCAGACCGAGTGTGTTACACCATTACAAAGATTAATCTTCAAGCTTTGTATTGATGTATTGAATGTGAACTGAGAGTGAGTATTGAAGAAGTTTTGAGCTTTGAAAGTTGAGGATCAAGTCTGTCCAAGAACCAGAACTGAGTTCGTGTGACTCTCTTTAGGGTTTGATTTTGAGCTTAAGGAATTCGTCTTCTACCTTAAGGAATTAGTGCTGCTACTCAACAAGCGCAACTTAGAGGTAAGGGAGAAGCTTTCATTTTGCTAGAATGAGATTAGATTATGTGAAATTATAGGTTAAGTCACCATGAGACTCATAAAGGGCATAGATTATAGGAAACAAAGGCTTGGAGGCCAATCTACAGCTCAATTTGTTTTGAGTAGGTTTGATATTATGCATGCAAGTGATTTTGAGGATTGAATCATAATCTAAATGCATTATTATGAGTTTTGTGATCTCAAGTTGTGTTATGTGGAATTATATGCAATTTGATGTTCTAAATGGAATGCATGCAAATTGAATATGTTTTCTGTGGTTAAACATGTTTATTGTAAGGTATGTGAACTCTAATTATGACTGAAATTGGTTAGATTTGAGTATGGTAGAAAATGGTATGTGAAATCCCTTTTGCAGTGTACATTCTGCAGAATCTAACCGGTTATTCGAAATTTGTAACCGGTTAGATACTGTAATGATTTTCTGAAATTGACCCAGTGTTTTAACCATTTGCACTCAAGTCTATGCTCTAATTTCAGTTGAAACCAATATGGAATCATGTCAATGGACACTGTTTATTTCAGATTGTAATTGATGAGTCAATTGTAACATACCGCATTTTCTGGACTCAAATAAATCACTGAGATTTTATTTAAAAAGGATTTTCAGAATTTAAGAAAGATTTTTTTAAAAAGAATGTTTTAGCAAATGATTTTTATTTGAGTTTGATTTCATGAAAACCAAGTTGTGATTTTGTTATTTGAGATTTCTTTTTCAAAATGGATTTAGTAACTTTGAAAATGCGTATCTTTTCAACCATTTTTCAGAAAATTATGATCTTTACATGAAAATGATTTGAGGTTTTAAATGAATTGTTTCTTTTTGAAAACCTTTGATTTATTTGAAAATATGATTTTTACAAAATAAAGTAAAGTTTATATTTGTAGTTGAATTAATTTGGTTTATTGACTTTTTTTTAGGATTGTATCTTGAAATTTTGAGTGATGAATATGTGTTTTTGTGTAATGGATTATGCATGAAATTTAATTAGTAAATTTAAGATGAATGAATGCATGATTTGTGTAAATATGTATGTGTGTGTGTCGTGTGTTTGAGTGTGAAATAATTGTCTTAAGGTGTTGTATGCATGATTAAATATGTATGTGCATTATTCCATGATTTAATACTATGTGTTGTGATGATAAAAATGAAAATAAATTGTATGTGTATGTGTGTCTGTTGTTCGGCCATATAGGATAAAGGAACCAAGTAGAAGCTTATTTTCTTGGCTATTAAGAAATTAGAAATTAAATAGAAAATAGGAGGAGACTAGATTGTGTGACTCATGATGCCTAGTAAGGATTTTCTTCAACCTTGTCTCCTTTGTGACATGACCTTTCCCATGCAAATTTATGGTTGGACCGAATTGCCCATAAACCAAGCCCATGAACCAAGGTTAGAAGAGGAAATTCCAAGCCCTTGTTTTTGCCCTTATAACCGTATGAGTGTGAGAGTGTTGGCTAGTTCATTCTCATTTTTCACCATTCCAAACACTTAGTCCAAGAGCACCATCAAGCTCTTGAGACTTAGAGAGAAAAGAGAGCTTGGCCGTGAGAAGAGGAGAGAAAAAGAAGAATGAAAACTCAAAGCTCTTAACCCAAACATCCTTAATTCCTTTCTTAACCACATTCTTTTCCAAGGAGCAAGAAGAAAACCACCATCAACCCTAGAGAAGAGGAGGCCGAAGCAAAACCCTAGGAGGAGAAGAGGAGGATTTGAAGATTTGAGTTAGAGTTTTTGATTAAGGTAGTTGTTTAAGAAAGTTTAATGTAATAATTTTGGTTTTGTAAAGGACTTTATTATGGACTTTGTTTAAGTTTAATTTTGTGATGCATGTGCTTATTTCCTTATGATCTTGAATGTTTGTGCTTGGAAACTTTGATCTTTAACTTGTTCTTCACGGTTTTGTTAAGGTTTTGTGTTTAAGTTCATACTTTTGTCTTGATCTTGTTTTGCATGTCTTGATCTATGTTTGATCTTTGAGAAAACATGAAGCTTGAGTTTGCATGCTTGTCTTGAGTGTAAAACCTTAGCTTTTCTTTGATGCATGTCACGGTTTTCAAAAGAAAATAAACCTAACAAACTTTAAAAATGATTTTTAGTGTAAAAAGAATTTAAACCAAGGTTTTGTGTGTGATGATGACAATGATGATGATTCGGTTAGTGTTTTAAGAAAGAAAATGTTGTTTTAAAGTCTTGCATGATATGATTTGTAAGATCTTGCCTTGTTGCATGCCATCATTCGGTCAAGTCTTGGAAAAATAGAAAACCATGCTAGATCATCATTTCATTTACATGCATGTTGAAATTTGTCCCATCTAGAGATTTTAGGTGAATGCATGAGTTTTCTTAGAGGATAAAAATTTTGATATGATTCTTGATGTTATCATGATTTGATTAGAACTTGTTGAATTTTCTTGTGAAGATCACGGTTTTGTGCTTGTAAAGGTCCAAGATAGTTCATTTTATTTTGCATGTGTGTTTTATTGTTAGGTTTAGGGATTTCTAGATTCATGAGAGCTTAAATTTTTGATTTAAAACATAAAAGTAATTTCTATGTTCCATTCGGTTTTGGAACAAATCCTATTCAAATCATTTTTATTTTCTTGTGTGTTATTGTTTGAGTTAATCTTTGAGTAAATGGAATTGATTTGATAAATGTTTGTATTGAGTGATTTTCCTTATATTCCATTCGGCCTTGATTTGAAAATAAAAGAAATAAATTGATTTCTTCTTTGTATGTTGACTTATATGATGATTAGCATTATTCTAAGTTAATGTGTTCTCTTTCTTTAAATTATTATGTGATGTTTAAAAGTAGGATGATGTATGTTGTTTTCCCTAAGTGCATGTGTTTGTGATCATTAGTGTTTGAATAAAAACCTTGTCCTATGTGTAATGTAGATTCGGCCATGCATAGAAAATATAGGAGCATGTGTTTGATTTTGTTTTATGTGCATGAATGATGAGTGTAAAATGATGCATGGAACGTGAATGGCTTGTGATGTTTGTGTATGTTTGAATGATTTGAATGATTAATATTTTTAAAAGGTTTTTGATTTAATCTTTGTGATTGTTTCTTTTGATTTAATTCGGTTTTAAAGAAAATAAAGTAAGTAAAATGATTTGGTTAATTGAAAAGCATTGTTTGAAAAGATTTTCATAGTTTTTGATTTAACAAATGTTTTTACTTAATCCCGATTATGAGCTATAATCAAAGTGATTTTCGAATAAGAAGCTTTGGTGATGACGTTTTATTTTCAAAATAATTTTATAATAACGATTTTTAATAAAAGAGAATTATTTGAGTTCCAGTAACAATCGGGAAGCAGTTACGAGCGTCGTGTCGGAATCAAGGAGCGTCGTGAGAATTCGTCAGTCGAGGTGAGAGAGAAGTTTCCCCCAAACACCGTGGTATTTAGGTAACATATTAAGTGTTTCGACCATCTCAAAAGTCGAAAGTTAGTGGTCCTGAGTCGGTAAGGTTAGGTGTTGAGTTTATTTGATTGCGTCTGAATGTTAGTATGTTATTTATTTGTTTATTTATGATTATGCATTATAAGATCTGATCTGTTATGGATTACAATATTGCTGTTAGTAATAATGAATAATAAGAATGTAAAAGATATGTAAGATAAAGTAAGCGAAAGATATAAGACGTTGTCGAGGAAAAGACTAAGTGATGAAAGCGATGAATTGCGCCAGAGCTTGGGGAACAATGATGATATGATTGCTTTCTGAGGTCGAGCTATGAGAGGATAGAATGTTGAGGTTTCCAGGGAAACTATGAAACAATGTTTTTGAAAATGTTTTACGAAAAAAGATGTTTTTGAAAAAGGTTGCGAAACATTGCTTTTGAAAAAGGTTTATAAAACAATATTTTTGAAAAAGATTTCGGGAAATATTTTTGAAAAGGTTTATGGAACATTATTTTTGAAAAAAAAGGGGATTTGTGAAACTTTATTTTTGGAAAGAATTTGAGAAAGTACTATTTTTGAAAAGAGTTTATGAAACCTTCTTTTGAGAAGAGTTGATGTTATTTTGAAAAGAGTTTATAAAATCTTATTTTTTGAAAAGGGTCTTTGGAAACCTTATTTTTGGAAAGGATTTGTGAAAACATTATTTTTGGAAAGGATTTTGGAGAAACCTTATTTTTGGGAAAAGGATTTTTGAAACATTAGTTTTGGAAAAGACTTTGGTGAAACATTATTTTTTTTAAAACCTTTGTGAAATATTATTTTGAAAGGAGTTTACGAAACATGATTTTGAAGGAATAATGAAAAACTATTTTGAGAAATTTGAAAGGAAGGAGAAATGAGATGCGGACTCGTCAAGGAAAACCCCGCTCTGTGCTAGTTGAGAGAAAAGATGTCATGAGAAGATTAGGGGTGGGGACTCGTTGAAGGGATGCACTAAGGATGAGCCGACCAATAGGATTAAGTTTTTAATTAAATCATTAAAAGACTTTTAAAAGACATGGATTAACGCGGTGAGTTATGAGAACTAACCCGAAGTAGTGGAGAGGAAGGAACAATAAGTATCTGCGGATACTTAGGAGGAGATTGCATTAGGGGAGGATGATGACGGTGAACGTCAAGAAGTCTAGAGTACGTTCTAGGCGGAACGAATTCCACATGTGGCGTACGAACGTGGTAGGGACTGGGTCCAATGTCGTGGTGAGTTCTGCTTTGCAAACTAGAATTAGTACTGTCGCCCCCTAGATTGCAAATCTTGAACAGTGAGAGGGACTGGAGTGGGGCATCTTGATTGCCACTGTACCCGAGTTTTCTACAGTGTGCCTTGAATATTTATGAATTGATAATGATTTGATTTGAGGATGTAGTCCTCCTAGTGTGGGACCAATTGTTGTGAGACAGCTGTCGTGCCCGCACGGTAAAGGTCCTGTACTCCTGTTTGCTTCCGACTAGGTTGGATGGATGACCGAGGAGATGCAGGCGTGTGTGCTAACTTGAGAGCGCTTTTCCTCAATGATGATTAAAACCCCCTCATCATTGATGGATGCGAATTCATAAAACTTAAATAAGAAAAGAAAGAATTATTTATATATCTATATATATATAAAATGTATTTGAGAATAACCTTTGAGTGAAAGCATGGAAAAGAGTATGAGTTTATATGGTGGTGGAATCAGAGTTGCGCAGCAGAAGCGATTATGGGATGTGCTGAGGAGAGACTTAAGTTATTGAGAATAGAAAGTAGCGGAGTAGAGTAAGTGTTTGTATGTTATTGTTTTACATATTGTTTGTTTGTTGTCTTATGTGTCCTTAATATTTTACCTATCCTAATTCCACACTGTTGGCATCACATGTCTGGGAATACTTACTCTCTCGAATTCTTCTGTCTGTGTCTTTGTATATGTTCCTATGTTGTCAACCCTTAGTCTATGGATCCGGTTAAGTTTACGTTCGACATCCGAGACGAAGGCAGATGAGAAGTGAACTACAGAGGTTGGGAATGGCGCGGAGTAACCGAGGTTCGCATCTTCGATCCCAACCATACCCTTAGAGGAACCGCACCCGACACTCGTACTTGTCGTTTTGTGCTTTCGGATCTACAAACCGGTGGACCGGCAGACTACCATGGTGGGCACTCAATGCCTTTACCTGCACGTATTGACCCTGAGGCTGAGGAGCTAGAGGAACTGGACGAAGCTTTGAATGATTTACCGGACGAGGCATTTGAGGCCATGGAAGAGAGTGAACCCGAGGAAGATCCAGAGGAGGACATTGACGAAGAATTTCCAGATGCGGATGTGATTGAGATCGACCCGAGTAAGGCACCTCCCGCCGACCCATCGTCTTCAGCTTAGTGAGCTTGTTGGTAGTTTCTTTTATCTTTAATTGAAGTATTATGTTCCTTGTATTTACTCAAAGCTAGATCCGGAGTACCATGATGTAATTCCCTGAACTATGTTGATGAATGTTATTTTCAATTGGGCACCACTATTTTAATAACGAAAAGGAAATGGGCAATGATAATCGAGTTGAGGAGAATCAAGTTGCAAAGTGCGGTGTCTTGTGACACTTCGGTTTGGAACTTGAAGCTTAGCATGATGTGTGAGAATACTTTTCAATTGTGAAAGAGTTTTGAAAACTTAATGGTTCTCATACTCATGCTACTCAACCATGTTATAAAAAAAAAATTTGGCCCATATTTCACTGCAATTTTGTGAGGAAATAAAATGTGGTTTCAAGTTGCCAAATCGGGGTGTTACATCAATGCCTTAATGTTAAAGGATAATTTCAAGTGGAGATTATGCTAAATTGGAATCGAATTGTGATTTAGACTTTGAATGATGAAATCAGTGGGGTTTGAGGTATATATCAATGTTGAAACCTTGTTTATGGATTGGGTAGAGAATTCAAGAAAAGGGTTTTCTGAATTACAATGGTTAGTAGCTTCAGGTCTGTAATTCTAACCGGTTAGCCTGAGACTGTAACCGGTTAGTACCTGAAACTGAAAAATAAAAGTTAAGTCTTTTAAGTGAAAAGTTTGATACCATTGGTTAAGTTTTTCCCAATCCAAGCCTAACGACAGGTTGTTAAGTTAATTAATGGATGAATTTTCATGCCAAAGGTTATACCTCAAATCAATCATTCAAAGGAGAGGTTGAGATAATTCTAAATCACAATAATTAAATAAAAGATAAAAACCAACCTTAGTAATTGTGCATTCATTCATAAAGAATGGAAAATAGGTTGGCAAGAAATGATTCTCATATTCTAGGAATATGAGGAGGGTACTCTGGGAGTACCGAATTGATGTAACCTACATGATGACACATTCTGGGAATGTGGCCAGTGTCTGGGACATGGTTTTTATACGTTCTGGGAACGTGATACACACTCTGGGAGTGGTGTTTGTTTTTTTTTTCCAAGTATGGTTGCCATACGTTCTGGGAACATATGTTAGTGTTCTGGGAACACTGAGATGTCTATTGACAGATATCAAAGATGATGGAGGCCTCGGTTGTGGATGGAAATCATACATCATGCCACCTGCATTATAAAAGATATAATGTTGAAAATTGGTGTGCCCATATGTACTTGCATTCTTGCTTGATAATTGAATAATTGTGATTGTTAAACCTTTCCTTATATCTGTCTCATTTGACTATGCGAATGTGTATGCTGTAACACCCCGCATTTTTCCCGTACGTGCGTGAACGAATAAAAACCTAAGATTCTATGTGAATTGTTTTAGGGTTTTGAGAGAAATGGGGAAGGTGAAATAGGGAGATGAACACTAAATAATGTTGGAGTCATGTGAGAAGATGATGAGAAACGGTATTGTGATGATTGGAAGAGGAGGAATTGGTGAGAACCAAGGCTTGGAGGGTCTGGGTCTTAGAGAGGAGAGAAACAAGAGTGAAAATCGTGTTTTAGGAGGGAGAGAACAAGAAAAGTCGTGTTTCAAAACTGCTGCAACTGGTTTGATACAGTGTTCTAACCGGTTAGATTTTTCGAGTAACCGGTTACATGCTGTAACCTGAACCAGTTAAGACTGAAAATTTTGCAGATTTTAGAAATTCCATGTCAAAATCAAAATCTTCTAATTGTATTAGACATGATGAAATGCTTAAAAAAATTTTGTTTTATATTTAATCGAAATATTCTTAAAATCCCCATTCCTTCAGACATCATTTTCTTATGACATGCAAGGCAAATTTTCAAACTTGTAATAAACATCAATTTTATCTTATAGACCGTACCTATTTTAATATCATTAAATGCCATATGCCATTGTATATATTTGAATATTTGAAACAAGTACTCGAATGATTAAATTGGAGCGTATCGCTTGGTGTAAATTTTGAGGGATGTAAAGGGATAGCCGGGTTCGAATACCAGAATTCAAGATAACCGGATTGACTTGAAGATAAGGGAAAGAAACAAGTAGACAACCAGTAAATCAGGCACGAGAAGCATTTATTTAGTGGTAAGGAGTTGAGTCTGATTTTGTTATAAACTATCCGAGTCATCCATTCTTTTGATCCGAGTTAATGTAGTCAAATGTTTTCGATTACATTAATCCAATTGTTTGAAATATCAATATTCTGTGGAAATCCCAACTCCAATCTTTCTGTGATCAAAACCTTTATCACAGTTGGATGTGATAAATATCTGTGGACACTTCAAAAATAGAAAGATCAGTTAAGACTAGAGAGATTAACAACCACCGGGTTAGGACAAATCTTTGTCTCCCCAACGGAAATGTCTCTAGAATTTGACTATCTAACTATGTCTGATAGTAATAATTATTCTATCTTTAAGTTCATCTAACTTAAAGACATGTCGTAAGGTCTTTCTTGCGAAAGATTATATCCGACAGGGATGACTTGTTATTAGTGGTTTGAATATTAGGACTGATCACCCTAATGTCTCAAGCTATTAAGAAACGAAGTCATACAAATGTTTCCTCATTCGTGCTCGAGTGATCAGAGTACGCAACACAAAAAGGTCTTCCTCGAAATTTACTCGACGGGTGTTTTATCGGAAGAATGTTATGTGAAGCATATTATTCAAAAAGGGGTATTTCTATGCAAGAATTCTTCCATATTAAGAATCTGGTACGAAAAATCCTTATTGTTTAATTTGGAAATATTTCAAAATACAAGTATTATATAGCAACTCTTTTAAGTGGGGGAGAACCCTAAAATACATTTTTGTAAGAAAAGCTAAATGAATTTCGGGGACGAATTGAAATTCCTTTTAAGTGGGGGAGTAGTGTAACACCCCTAATTTTTCGTCTCTCAAATAACAAAGAAAATAAATTATAACGATGATTTTATAATTGTTTTCTTATTAGTTATAAAAGTTTAAGTTTCTATACACTATGTGTTTGGAAATATAAAAGTATAAAATATATTTTTATAAAGAGAATTTTGTACAAAAATGTGAATATTATAATTTAGTCTTTGTGATTGGGACCTAATTGCAATGTTAAAAGGTTTTGGGAAAAGAGTTATTAAATTATAAATTTTGAAATGTTATCAGTATGTAACCGGTTAGAAAGGCTTTGTAACGGTTACACGATGAACTCAGGAAACCTGGTTAGTGGATTTTGATGAGTAACCAGCTGATTACACCACGTTTTGCCACGAAAACAATTCGATTTGTAGTGGGGAATACGTGTCGCCTTGCATGATCATCAAATTTCCCTATAAATACTCAATTTGAGGGTCAAATTGAGGGTTTCTGGATTGAGTGTTGATGCTGTGACCAAATTAGGGTTCCATCTTTGCTCTGTTCTATTCTCTTTAATCCTTGAGAATTAGACCGAGTGTGATACACCATTACAAAGCTTAATCTTCAAGCTTTGTATTGATGTATAGAATGTGAACTGAGAGTGAGTATTGAAGAAGTTTTGAGCTTTGAAAGTTGAGGATCAAGTTTGTCCAAGAACCAGAACTGAGTTCGTGTGACTCTCTTTAGGGTTTGATTTTGAGCTTAAGGAATTCGTGTTCTACCTTAATGAATTAGTTCTGCTACTTAACAAGCGCAACTTAGAGGTAAGGGAGAAGCTTTCATTTTTCTAGAATGAGATTAGATTATGTGAAATTATAGGTTGAGTCACCATGAGACTCATAAAGGGCATAGATTATAGGAAACAAAGGCTTGGAGGCCAATCTACAGCTCAATTCTGTTTTGAGCAGGTTTGATATTATGCATGCAAGTGATTTTGAGGATTGAATCATAATCTAAATGCATTATTATGATTTTGTGATCTCAAGTTGTGTTATGTGGAATTGTATGCAATTTGATGTTCTGAATGGAATGCATGCAAATTGAATATGTTTTCTGTGGTTAAACATGTTTATTGTAAGGTATGTGAACTCCAATTATGACTGAAATTGGTTAGATTTGAGTATGGTAGAAAATGGTATGTGAAATCCCTTTTGCAGTGTACATTCTGCAAAATCTAACCGGTTATTCGAAATTTGTAACCGATTAGATACTTGAAAGGTCCATGAATATGAGAACATGTGATTTTAATTGTAACCATTGTTTGAAAAGTTAAATGTTCTCGTATTCATTCCTTACTTGTAAAAAAAAAACGGCCCTAATTTTCACGGTATTTACTTTGAGTTTTCAAGTTGCCAAATCAGGGTGTTACAGAATGGTATCAGAGCAAAGGTTGAACTAAGTAACCTTACACATGGACTTGCATACTCTGCTGTATGTCTTTGTGTGTGAGTTAGTATTACGATTGTGATAGACGAGAGCAGGAACGTTAAGAGTGCGTGAATGTTCTCATGGAGCATGTTAGATTCGTCTACAGCAAGACTTGAAGCAGAGATCAGTGACTCTATGAGCTGTTGATGCGTGATTTGAATCTTCTTTTGTGGACCCTTCTTTGATGTGAACCCCTTTTGTGTGTGATGACCCTAAACTATGAGATCTTGTCTTGTGAATAGAACCTAACTCTTATTGTTGAAGTCTTTCTTGTGAAAACCCTATGCCTTGCCAAATCGCTTCGGCCTAGCATTTGAAAGAACCTTTTTCTGAAACTCCTGACCATGATTTTGATGAAACCTTTATTTTGATGAACCTGAAATTCCTTTTGACCAGACATTTGTTCCTTCCTGAAGTCTTGATAAAGAGTTTTGAACCCTGACCCTTGTAGATATTCCTAAACCGGGGAGTAAGTGATGGAGTGCAGATTGGGTAGAGGATGTAAGGATTAAGGACAATGAAGATGAGTTAGTAGGAACGAAGGAAGTATGAGTCTTAGATGAGTGATGAGTCATGAAAAGTGGTTAAGACTAAGAATTTTGATGACGAATTAATCAACATGATGGTTTAGATGGTGATAAGATGAGGAGGAAATTAAGGCGATGTTCAAGATTTAGAGTCGTAAGTGTCTGGATTTGGGTCGTAAAATGGATAGATATAGGTGGATAAGTGATGATATGGTATAGTCGAAGTGATAAGGTGATAAAAATGGTGGTTAGAATCTTTAAGCGATTGACTCAAGATTAAGTAACACGTTGGGATTTAATGTGATAATGGATAATAGGTCTTGGAGTTGGGGAACTTCGATAATTTAGAATAGGAGGGGAACTGTAGAAAATAGAAAGAGGTTTAGAGTGTTTAAGTTATATGCGGAGTGAGATAATACATGTTTCTTGAGGTTTAGCGGTGGATTAGAGTGAAGGGAAGATTTAATGGTAACTATAGGAGTTTGATTAAGAAAAGTATGTGGTGAGAAGTACGACAATTAGAGGATAGAACGAAGTTAGGTGCTGGGAAATTTTGTAGGAATGGATCAAAGAGTGGTGAAGGATAGGAGTGTTTAGAAGCTAAGTTGGTAATCCTAAACGCGGTATATAGAGGTATGTGCCATCTAAGTTGGGGAGCAGTTGAAGATGTGAAGTTTTGAGGAATAAATCGTCTAGGGTTGAATTGATGATGAGAGTTTAACCCTGAGCGTGGTAGCGTCTTGACCCCAATTGTCCGTGACCTTGATGTCTTTACACACTGTTTTGATGCCTTGAAGCCCTCAGTTCCTTGTCATTGGTGAAACCCTGTTGTTTCAAACCACCCTATTTATTATTGAAAGTACCCAGAGAGAGAGATTACTTTAGAAAGTAATCCGTCTGATTTGCTTCTAAGAACGATAAGAAGATGGTACGTGCTTGAAGATGCGACGCTTGTTGCGGTTAAGGTAGGAAGGAATCTCTTCAAGGAATTACGCGTCCACGGGTTTGACAGATTCTATACGGCATTTCTCGAGGACGAGAAATCTCCAAGTTGGGGAGAATGTAACACCCCGCATTTTTCCCGTACGTGCATGAACGAATTTGATTAAACGAAACCCTAAAATTATGTTTTGTAAAAGATTTTTCAGAAAAGAGTTTTGAGGACAGGAAATAAAGTATTGGTTTTCTGGATTTCTACAAACCAAATGTTTTTATAAATAAAAAGTGAATGATTTTGTTAATGCTTGGCTAAATGGCGGTTTTAATAAAGATGATTTTTGAAAACGATTTTTTTTCTTTTGGGATTGAAAAATATGAATCTTGAGTTGTGTCTTGAAGAAAATAAATTTATTAATTTGGCTTGAAATTTATTTTTATGAGTGCTTGATTCAATATGCGTACTGATTGGTGTGTAAAATTAATTGTGTGAAAATGATTTGTGGATTAATTGCATTATGGTGTAATAAAGAGTAAATGTGATAAGAAAATAAAAGTGGAAATGTATGTGTATGTGTATATGGTACGAATTTCATGTATAAATATGTATGTATGAATGTATATATGTGTATGTGTGTGTTTGACCGTATGATGCATGGAAATGAAAAAGAAAATATGATTGGAAAATAAAAATATAAAGACATGTGTGAATGCACGAAGGTGCCACGGTTGTGCATGCAAGTGTGAGTGTGAGTGTGCTATATGTGTGTGCTACGTGTGAGTATGCATGTGTGTGTGGGTGTCAACCTAAGATTCTAGGAACTTAAGGAGTAAGGCAACCAAGCCAACTAAATATGACCAAGGACCAAACCAAATGATAAATCCTAAACAAAAGCCAACTACTAGTTAAACCTAAGATGACCCCTAAAGCCTAGTCTATTCCATTTGGTCCCCTTGACTTTACAAACCTCACCCATGTAAGATTGAGAGGACTAAATCGCCCTTCTTGGTTGCACTTGGTCGAACAACTCTTAAGGCCAAATTAGGAAATTGTGAGCTTGCCTTTATATAGGATTGGTCATAGTTCATTCACCCATTTCATCTCCCATTCCCTCACACCCACACAAACGTACCTCTAAGGGATTCATCAACCCCTTAGAGAAAGAAAAGAAAAGAAATAGAGAGAAAGAGAAAGAGAAAGAGATAGGGCCATAGACATGAAGAGGAAGAAGGAGGCATTCAAGTCCAAACCTAGGAGCTTTTCCTTGTAGATCCAAGTGATTAGAAGACTAGAGACCAACTTTGTCATGGTAGGAACCAAAGATCAAGGAGGAGATTGTAATAGTTTAGAATTTTCTCCTAGTTGTAGATATTTCTTTTCTTCTTGCATGTTTTGTTTTATGGTTTATAAGATGATTTCATTCATTGATCTTTCTTGATCTTGGACTTTATGGACTAAGAACAATTTGTATTTAATGTTCGATCAAGACTTTTCTTTGATCTAAAATTTTTCTAACTAAACTTTTAAAGATCTAAAGAAAAATTAAGGTTTTGTAAAAACTAACGCGAATCTTTTTGCATGTCTCGTTTTGAAACCGTGATGTATGATCTAAGTTTGATTAAATGGCTTGCATGTTATGTGTATGTGTTGATCTTGAATGTTTGTGCTTGAAAAGCTTTGATCTTTGATTTATACTTTTCTTCTTCACGGTTTTGCCTTCATAAGAATCAAGTTAGTTTCATTTTATTTTGCATGTGTGATTTACTGATGGATCTATAGATTTCTAGTATATAAAGGCCTAAAATTTTGATTAAAGACTTGAAAACAATCTTCATGTCCCATTCGGTTTTGGGAACAAACCTTTCTTAAATAATTTTCATTTCCTTTGTGTGTTATTGTTGAGTTTGAATAATTAAAGTGATTTCTCATTTGCATGAATTGATCAAGTGTTTGATGTTGTGTGAAAGGCCATTCGGCCATGTTTGGTTATTTAAGATCCATGCTTTCTTTGTAAAAGTTGATGCATGATTGTGTTAAGATTGGATCTAGTGATTTTAAATGCATGCATAATGAAAAATCATGTTTTCCCTTTTTATATGTGTTTTGGTTTTTAAGAAAATAAATGAAGTAACAAATTTTTTAAAACAATTCTCCAAGTACAAGCATATTTTCATTAAGTGTTTGAATTGTGTATGTTTTGCCTTTAGGACAATTCGGCCATGTCCAATACATAATAAAATCTATACTTTTTATTTTATAAAAGGTTCATGCATGTTATTTTCATGAAGTTCAAATTAAATCTTTATTTTTGTTTTGAGAAAAATGATGACCTTGAATTTATTCGTGGTGTGTTGTTTAGAAAAATAGTCTTGAACTCCAACATGATTTGCTTTGACTTTGTGATGCATGAATGTTGAAAATGAATGAAAACTATGTCTTCCCTGCATCATGAGATTCGGCCATCCTAGGAAAAGTAGGTAGCTAGGTTCGTTTCCCTAATAGGGTGCATGCATAATGAGATTAATTGAATATAAGAGTTTGAAAAGTGTTTGCACGTCATGATTAGGTTTTAGAAAAAAATGTATGTGAATCTTTAAAATGCTTTGTGATTTAAATTGTTGGCTTAATTTAGGAATTAAAATTGATAATTTCTCAAATTGTATGCTTCCGGTTTCTAGGACATAAGAGAGAAAATGATTTCATGATTTCATACTTCCATGATTATGTGTGATATTGCATGTTGGTGAAAATAATAATATGTGTGTTTTTCTTTCATCTTTTGATCTTAGGAATAAAAATAAATGATTTAACTGATTATGTGAAAAGAACTTTATGATGTTAACTCAATGATTTTAGTCTCTATGCATGATTCGGTTTTGTTAGAATAATTAAGGAATTAGTTCGAATCATTTTCTTAAATATAATCTAGTTAATTCATTAAGATTAAAATTTAATTGATTGGCTTTGAATGATTGAAGTATGGTTTACCTTATGTGAGTTTGTGTGTGTGCTGTTGTGTTGAATTGAATATGTTTTACTAATTGAGAACTGTATTCGTGAAAATTATATGTTTGAATTCTAAAGAAACTGAAATTGTTTTATTTAAAAAGTGTGATTTAAAATAACTCAAATTAATTCGGAAATTTTATCTCTTTTGGTTTTGTGTCTTAAAAGATTTTCAAAATACGGTTCTGAAATCTTATTTTCTTGGATTTTTGGTGTTTTGCTTTAAAGTATAAAAACACTAATTTTATAATCGGAATGTTTTCAATTAAGAAGAAATGAAGTGGTTTAATAAAAGATTATTTTAATTATTTTTACCATAAGTCTAAATTGGATTTGGAAAGCTTTTTGGGCGTTAACAATGTGTTTCAAGAAAAGAATTGTCTTAATGAGTTTTCAAAATAAAAATTTATAATCTTCGCAAACCGTTCTAACGCACGGGAAAAATGTCTAGTTCGGGTGTCGGACGCGACGGGAACGACGAAAAGCTAGCAACAGGAAGTCCTGGAAAGCTTTCGGATGTGTCGTCATCCAGGTGAGAGAGAAGCTCCCCTTCAGACGCCGTGGTATTAGGCAACATATTAAGGCGTCCAATCATCTCAAAGGTTGGACCCGGTCTCGTTAAGGCGAGGAAGAGGGATAGTGAATGTTTGTTTGTTTGTTTGTGAGTCGTGGGCTATCCCTACAAGTCGCTGAGACCGAAGTGTTGTCTATAGTTAATATGTTTGTTGAATGATATGATATTTACTATGCATGAGCTGTTGGTTAGCTTAGTATGTGAAGTAATTAAGTTGTTAAAAGATGTTGATTTTACCTTGAGACCTGAAATAATAATGAGGAAATGAGATTGAAAGAGAAAAGGGGTGTGAATAAGAGATATGAGAAAGAATTGAGAACGAAATAGATGGTGCAATGAGACTAAAGAGAAGGTTATAAGAAACGAATGAGAAAGATGATATGAGCAAAGGAAAAAGATAAAGAGTTGAAAGAGAACGTGATTATGGAAGTGAGAAGTGGTGGAGTAAAGATGTGATCCCTCATGCATGTTTTTGGGAAGAAGCTTAGTGTTGATTTGAGCTTGCTCCTCCACTAACACTCACCCAAAAACATGATTTTTGAAAACAGTTTTTGAAAAGAAACTTTTGAAAAGAATTTCATGAAGTCATCTTTTTGAAAAGGTTTTGCGAAAAGAGTTTTTGTGAAAGAAGAGGGAATGAGTCTTGAGGAAGTTGAAGAGAATTATGATGAGCATGAGATGACGAGAAAGTTGATATTGAGATGAGATTGATGTGTGGCTTGAGGCCATTGTGATCTTAGGGGGAACAGTTTACGTTTAGTGGTCGGGCTCTGTTGAAGGGATGCACCAAGGACGAGCCGACTGGTAGGACTAAGCCGCTAATTAAAACATTAAAGCTATAAAAGATTTAAAAGACATTTACAATTGCAGTGAGGTATGAGTGTCGATCCGAAGTAGTGGAGAGGAAGGAACGATAAGTATCTGCGGATACTTAGGACGAGATTGCATGAGGGGAGGACGATGACGGTGAAACGTAAAGAAGTCTAGAGTATATTTCTAGGTGGAACGAATCCCACATGCGGTGCACTAACGTGGTGGGGACTGGGTCTAATACCGTGGTAAGTTCCGCATCGCGAACTAGAAATTATATTGTCGCCCCCTTGATTGCAAATCGAGAACAGTGAGAGGGACTGGAACGAGGCATTTGTGTTTGCCGCTGAGGGCGTGCATTGATTAAATGATATGATTATGATTTGAGGCAAGGCCTCCCGGTCTGGGACCATTTATGTGTTGGACAGCTGTCGTGCCCGCGTGGTAAAGGTCCTGTACTCCTGTTTGCTTCCGACTAGGTTGGGTGGATTACCGAGGAGATGTAGACGTGTGAGACTCCTTCAATGATGATGTTCCCCCATCATTGAAGCGAACCGATACGCTAAAACTTAAAGAACAAAGATGTTTCAAAGAGGAACGTAAAGAGATATTACTTAATTGGAAAAGATTTAAAAGATAAGTGTAAGAAAGAATTATGGAGATGAGTTATGAGTTTGGAACCCCTGATGGGATAAAATTATGGAAGTTATGAGGGTGAATTTGAGTATGTGACTATGAAATGCTAAGTATAAGATGGCGTCTCTCTATACGTACGTAATAGTGATGTTGTCGTTGTTTGTGTTGCTTATTGTGTTTCCTTAATACTTGCCTACTGTAATTCCACACAGTCGACATAACTGTTTGGGTAGCTTACTCTCTCCTCTTCTTCTGTACTTCTGCTTCTCTTTCTTCTTCTGGAAAACGTCGTACGCCGGTTAGACGCAAAAGAAATTGAGGTTCCCGATCCAGCCTGTTCGGGAAGTAGGAACACCTCCGTGGAAAGGAGACGACTTGGTGGAAAGATCTCTGGGGCAGTAGACGAGGACGACCTTACTGGCGGACCGTGAGCGGGATCCATCAAGATGCAGAGCTAGACTAAGGATGTAGAGTGTATGACTAGAAGCTAGGTCTCCCCTCAGAGCATGGCGCTCCAATGTAAGTCCATAGTTACCTAGCTCTATAATCCTGTATCCCGACTAAAGTTTTAATTAAAACACAGATGTTTGAAACCAAGTAAACTGGGCCACGTTTTAATTAATGTTTTGAAAGTAGGTTTCAAATTGCGGTGTCTCGTGACACCTCGGTTTGGAACTTGAAAGGTCCATGAATATGAGAACATGTGATTTTAATTGTAACCATTGTTTGAAAAGTTAAATGTTCTCGTAGTCATTCCTTACTTGTAAAAAAAAACGGCCCTAATTTTCACGGTATTTACTTTGAGTTTTCAAGTTGCCAAATCGGGGTGTTACAGCATACACTGTAACACCCCGCATTTTTCCCGTACGTGCGTGAACGAATAAAAACCTAAGATTCTATTTTATAAGGAATTTTCAGAAAAATGTTTTTCATAAGAAAGAAATAAAGTATGATTTTCATGGATTTTTATAAACTATATGTTTTTATAAATGAGAAGTGAATAATTTTTTTTATTTGATTTATAAGAAATGAGTGGTGATTTTTATTAAAAGATGACTTTGTTAAAAATGAAGTTTTTGGATTTGTTATCTTTAAAAATTCGTAACTTTTTAACCGTAACTCGGAATTTTATGATCTTTATATGAAAACGATCGTTTTGAAACCTAGAATTTGAAAATGTAATTTTTAGAATTTTCTGGAGTGATTTATAAATATTTATTTTCCGAATATAAGAAATACAAATTTTAAGAAAATGTGTTTTGTGATGTGGTTTTGGCATGAATTTGTGTGTGATGTGTGCTTGATTTAATATGTGTGTAATATGTGATGCATGAAATTAATTGTGTGAATGTGATTAATTAAAGAAATGCTTGCATTAGAAATTATAATAGAAAATAAAAATGTAAAATGTGTGTATATGTGTGTGTGCTACGGTAGGTATGTGCATATGTGTATATTTATGTGTGTCTATGTATGTTGTGCGTGTATGTGTAGGTATGTATAAGCTAGGATTAGAATTTCCTAGAAGCTTAGTGAGTAAGTAAGTGTAACCAAACCAAACTAGATCCATGAACCAAACTAAACCAAGTAACCAAACCCTAACTATTTGCTAACTACCATTTAAGCTTAAGGTGACCCCTAAATTCCTAGACTAGCCTATCTTGTCCCCTTAGTTTTGATAAAGTCCACCCATGCAAATAATTGGAAGCCCAAAACTACCCTTTCCATTACTCATGGCCGAAATTTCCACATGAGGGCATAAGGAGGAGAGTGAATTTGCTTATAAATTGTGAAGGCCTTAGTTCATTTTCTCATTTCACTTCCCTTCACCCCTTTCATTTTCTTCCAACACCAACACTACTCTAAGAGACTCATCAACCTCTTGGAGGAAAGAAAAGAAAAGAAATAGAAAGAAAGAGAGGGAGTATGGCCGTGAGCTTTAGGGAGGAGGAAGAAGGAGGTTTCAAGCTTCACCAAGTCCCATTCTTTGTAGATCAAGAGTGTTAGAGCTAAAAGACCAACCACTTTCATGGTAGGACTTGAAGATTAAAGGAAGACTTTGTAATAGCTTAGATTTTTCCTTCTTATTTTGTAGATCTACTTCTTTATTTCCTTGCGTGTCTTATTTTATGGTTGGAAAGATGATGTTGTGTGTTATTATTCTTTAATCTTGGACTTTAAGGACTCAATTAATTTGTAATATGTTAAAGCTTCATGTTTGATGTTTTGGATGAGTTTTTATTAAAGATCTAAATATTCTCTTAACTAAACTCTTAACGATCTACAGAAAAACTAAGATTTTTATGAAAACTAAAATAGATCTCCTTGCATGTCTACCTTTCTTTCTCTAAACCGTGATTTGTGTGTGTGTATGTGATTATTGGATAAGAAAATCCATGATCTATGTTTGTTTTTTGCCTTAAACCATGATGCATAATGTGTTTTCATAAATATTTTATGAATGAAGAATATGATCTAAACTTAAATTATAAAAAAGGTTTAAGTCCTTAAGTCTTGCATGTTGGTTTGTTGATGATTCTTGTGACGTACATGTGTGCATGTCATGATCCTTGTTTGATTTATGAAAAATTCAAGTTTCTAGCTTTACATGTTATTTTTCGAAAAGAAAAGATCACGTTTTTGTTTTATGCTTAATTCAGTTTTAAGGAAAATAATTAAAGAAGTAAGATCTAAAATGATTTCAAGCATGGTTTGATTAAATGTTTGATTAACAATGAAATCCATGTTTTTATCTTGTGAAAAATGTATGCATGTAGTTATTTTTGTTTGATTTGTGAAAAAGCTAAGATCTTAAGTTGCATGTTAATTTTTAATGAAAAATCATGTTTTCCTTTTTGTGTATGTGTTTCGGTTTTTAAGAAAATAATTAAAGTAACAAGTTTTGAAATGATTTTTCAAGTACAAGCATGATTTAAGCAAGTGTTTGATTGTGTGCATATTTTATTTTTAGGACCATTCGGCCATGTCCAGTAAATAATAAAATCTATGCTTTTTATTTTATAAAAAGTTCATGCATGTTTATTTCATGACTAGATCTAATAATTTTAAGAACATGCAAGTAATTTCATAAAGATAAAATTGAATCTTTATGTTGGTTGAAAAAGAATCATGAACTTGATTTGTTTGTGTTATGTGAGGTGGTGTGTTGTTTTGAAAAATAGTTTTGAACTCCTACATGATTGCTTTGACTTTTGGTGATTCATGAATGTTGGAAAATAAATGAAAGTCTTGTTGGTGCATCATGATGACATACGGCCATCATAGGGAAAATAGGAAGCTAGGCTTGTCCCTCATTTAGGTTGCATAGATGATGAATCTATTTTAATATGAGAACCAGAAAAGTGTATGCATGTTATGACTAAGTTTTTGCATGAGAACCCTTGGAATGATTTATAATTTAAATTGTTACCTTAAAGTCTTGAAATGAATTAAAGTTGTTAATTCTCTTTTGGATACTCACGGTTTCTAGGTCAAAAGAGAGAAAATGATTTCATGATTTCATGATTTTATTTGTGCATTAAACCTTTGCAAAACCATGTATGCATGATTCGGCCAAGCATGTGAATATAGTTGGAAAAATTTGTTTTCATGAAATGACTTATGAATGTAGCTATGTCCTAAGTGTGTGATACTGTATGCTTGATGAAAATGATGATAATTTAATAATTTCAAGTTGTTGAAATTTATTAGAGACTAGGAATTATTAACCATATGTGATTCGGTTTTGGTAGGCTAATTAAAAGATTGAGTTTAAATTATTTTCTAAAGAGTAATTTAACTAATTTAATTGAGATTATAATTTAATTTAATTTCATGATTTAAAATGATTGAAAATGTGATTCTTGCATTATGTGTGTTTGTGAGTGCCTTGGATGTTGTATGTACTGTTTTATGCTAATTGAATGTACTGAATTGAGATTGTTCTGAATTTGTTTGTGAACTTTGTTTGTGAAAATATGTGTTTTTGATTTCAACGAATTGAAAAATGTTTTATTTAAAAATGTTTTAAAACAACTTAAATCAATTTGGAAACTTTATCTCCTTTAATCCTTGTGTCTTGAAAGATTTTCAATGTATGGTTTTGAAATCTTATTTTCCTGGATTTTTGGTATTCTGTTTTAAAGTATAAAAATACTGACTTTTATAAACAGAATGTTTTAAACTAAGAAGAATGAATTTGTTTTAATGAAGAGATTATTTTAGAAATTATTTTAAAAGCTTTCTTGGAAACATTTTTATAGACTTGATTTGGAATTAAAAACTTTTTTTTAAGGCTAGCAATACGTTTTCAAGAAAAAGAATTGTCTTAATGAGTTTTCAAAACGAAAATTAATGATCCACATAAAACGTTCTAACGCACAGGAAAAATGTTCTAGTACGGGTGACGGACGCGAAGGGAACGACGCAAAGCTAGCAACGGGAAGCCTTGGAAAGCTTTCGGATGCTTCGTCATCGAGGTGAGAGAGAAACTATTCTTAAGACGCCGTGGTATTAGGCAACATATTAAGGTGTCCAATCATCTCAAAGATTGGACCCGGTCTCATAAGGCGATGTAGAGGGATAGTAAGTTTGTTTATTTGTTTGTTTGTTTGTTGAATGTTGGGCTATCCCTACGAGTCGCTGAGATCGAAGTGTTGTCTATATTCAATATGTTTGTTTGATGTTTTGTTATGTATAAGTTACTTGATTTAGTTTAGTATGTGAATGGTTTAATTATTTGTTAGAAGATGTTTGATTACACTTTGAAACATGGAATGGTAGTAATGAAATAAGATTGAAAAAAAAAAGGAAAAGAAATGTGGATAAGAATGTGAAGATGATTAAGAAAGAGATGAATTGTAACGTGAATGGAATGCAAAAAGAGATAAATAAAGAACGAAAGAAAACTAATAATTAAGTTGAGAAAGAAGGAAAAAGAAACGATGATGCTCGAGATAACGACAAGAAACACTCGATGAGGCGAGCGGAAGCATGGTGATGATGAGCGAGGCCGATGGTGCCATGGAGCCACAACGGAGGAGAAAGGCGCTGATGGTGCTGCTGAGCAACCATTGAGGAGCCCAATGATGATGCTGCTGAACAAAGAGGATGAGAAAAGATGCTGATGATGCTGATGAGGATAATGTCAATGAGATGTATGAGAAGGAAATGTGAGGCAAGATTGCCGCCAAGATTTTGGGGGAACGGATTGCGATTAGTGGTCGGGTTCTCTGAAGGGATGCACCAAGGGTGAACCGACTGTTAGGATTAAGCCGCTAATTAAAACTCTAAAAACTTTAAAAGACTTTAAAAGATATTTACAAACGCGGTGATGTATGAGTGTCGTATCGAAGTAGTGGAGAGGAAGATACTATGGGTATCTGCGGATATTCAGGTGGGGATTGCAGGAGGGGAGGGCAAGGACGGTGAAACGTCAAGAAGCCTAGAGTATATTTCTAGGCGGAACGAACTCCACATGTGGCGTACTAACGTGGTAGGTGTAACATCCCGCATTTTCTGGACTCAAATAAATCAATAAGATTTTATATAAGATTGATTCTTCATAATTTAAGAACGGTTTTCGGTTAAAGTATTTAAGCAAATGATTTTTTTTATGAGGTTTAATTTCATGAAAGCTAAACTACGATTTTGTTATTTCTTAACGAAACGAAATTGCTTTTGATTAAAATGAATTGTTGTTTTAAATAAATTATTTTTGGTGTATGTGGAAATGAGATTTTTGTAAAATCAAGTAAAGCTTAGTTTGTAGTGGGTTAACACGGTTTATTGGTTTCTTATGGATTATATTTTGAGTTGTGAATGTATGTGTTTATGTGAGGAATTATGAATGGAACCTAATTAGTAAATCTAAATGAATGGATGCATGGACTATGTGAATAAGTGTAGGATGTAGGTGTGTGCCGTATGATGGAATGGAAAACATGATATGTTGGAAGTGTGATGTGCATGATCAAGTATGTGTTAAACCTATATACATCATATTTCCATGTTATGTGTTTAGCATGATAACATGAAATAGGATCACATGTGATAAGAGCATGCATTACTCCATGATGATGATGACATGAAATGAAAATGTGGGTGCATGTGTGCATGTGTGTGTGTGTGTTCGGCCGAGGATTACAGAAGAGGAACCAAATAGGATGCATGTTTTTATTTATTAAGAAATTAGAAATTCAAGTGGAAGCCAAGTAGAAGCCTAGGTTGGTGACTCATGATACCTAAGGGAGACTTTCATCAACCATGTCTCACCATTGACAAGACCCTTGCCATGCAAAATTTGGAGTGGTCCAAATTACCCCTCCACCAAGCCATGAACCAAGGCTAAAATAGGAAAATGACCCACCCTTGCTCTTATTCTTAAAACCGTGTAGATGTGTGTTGGTAGCCATTCTTCATCTCCAAACACTCCATTTCCAAACACTTGGTCCAAGAGTACATCAACTCTTGAGACCTTAGAGAGAGAAGGAAGTACGCCGTGAGGGAGAAGAGAGGAAAAGAAGAGTGAGACTCCAAAATTCTTAACCCAAACCTCTCTACTTTCTTTCCCAACCTTGTTCTTCTTCAAGAATAAGAAGAAAAGCCACCCATCAACTTAGAGAGAAGGAGGCCGAGGCAACCCTAGGAGGAGAAGAAGAAACTTGAAGTTTGAAGATTTAGTTAGAGTTTGGCTTGATCTAAGGTAGTTATTCAAGAGAATTAGTGTAATAATTTTGGTTTGTAAAAAGGGCTTTATATGGACTTTTGTTCAAGATTAATTCTCTTGTGATGCATGTCTTTATTTTCTTGTGATCTTGAAGTTTTGTTGCCTTGCATGTTATCTTTGTGACTTGATTTTGAATATTAGTGCTTGGGTGTTTTAATTTCTCTCTTGTTCTTCACGTTTTGTGTAAGTCTTGTATTCGAGCTTATGTCTTTGCTTTGATCTTGTGTTGCATGTTTTGACTTATGCTTTACTCTTGAGAAAATGTGAAACTTGAGTTTTATGTATTAGTTTGAGTGCAAGTCTTGATTTTTCCCTTGGTGCATGTACGGTTTCCAAAAGAAAATAAACATAATAGGCTTTGAAAATAATTTTTTGTATAAAAAGAATTTAAATCAAGGCCTTGTTTGTGTGAGATGATGATTCGGTGGGTGTTAGTTTAAAGGAATTCTTACATGATTTGATTTTTGGAGTTGATCCTTGCAAGTGAACATAATTTGTGAGATCTTGCCTTTATACTTATCACCATTCGGTCAAGTCTAGGAAATCATGCTAGATCATCACTCCCTTTTCATGCATGTTAAAAATTTGTCTCATCTAGAGATTGTAAGTGCATGCATGATGAGATTTACATGATCAAAGAATTTTAAGCTCATGCATGAATTTTCTTAGAAGTTAAAGACCTGAACATGTCCCTTGATTTTTATTGTGTTAGAAAATTTAAAATTTTGTTTGCCAATTCCTTGGGAAGCTCACGGTTTTACATGAGTAGATGTTTAAAGATAATTTATTTAGTTTGCATGTGTGTTTTATTGTTAAGATTAGGGATTTCTAAACCTATGGGACTTAAAACTTTAAAGTAAAATTTTCATGATCCCATTTGGTTTAGGAACGAACCCTAAGCCATTTTATTTTCCTATGTGACATATTTAGTTTGTCATATGTGCATGATCATTAGACTTGAACATGAACCTTGTCTCAAGAAGGATATGATTCGGCCATGCATGGAAATTAAGTGTCTAAGTCTGATTCCTGTCTTATATGCATGAATTGTGATGTTGTATTTATGTGTGCGTAAATGACTTGAGTGTTTAATATTTTTAAAGGTTTTTGATTGAATCCTTGTGTTATTTCTCTTTGATGAAATTCGGTTTTAAAGAAAATAAAGTCAAATGTTTTGATTAATTGAAAAGTGTTGTTTTGAAAAGGTTTTTCCATTGATTCATGAAGTTCATGGTCTCAATTTAATAAATGATTTTCACAAGAAAACCTTAAGATAAATGTGGCCTTTTAAGCCAAGAAATTATGGATGTTTTCAAACAAAAGTTTTTATTTAACCGTGAATTAAAATCAAAGTGATTCTCAAATAAGAATTTGATAATAATGTCTTATTTCCTAAGAACAAATTTTAATGAGAAAGAATTATTTGAGTTCCAGTAATAATCGGGAAGTGGTTACGAACGTCGCCGAGGAAAAAAAACGAGGAGCGTATAGTGAGAGTCGTCGTCAATCAGGTGAGAGAGAAGCTTTCCTAAGATACCGTGGTAGCTAGGTGATTTATTAGGACGTTCCGTATCATCTCAAAGATCGGAACGAAGTGGTTGGAGTCAGTAGTATAAGTGGTAATTGTTTGCCTTGTGTGGCCACTTATACGAAGGTGATAAAAACCACAACACTATTGTGTGATGTTATATGTTGATAGCATGCTTTTATGTATTTGCTTAATTATGATATGATTGTTGTGACAAGTGGAAGAGTGTTGGACGTTGTGGTGTACTTAGTAAGGGAATGAAAATGAAATTGAAAGTGATGGCCTCTTAAGGGTAGGAGAATGATAAAAGATGAGAGATTGAGTGAGAGAGAGAGATAAGAGTTGATTGAGAAAAGGAAATTGATGGAAATGATCCGATTGAGCCAGAGCTGGGAAGAGTAATGTTATTGTGGATATGAGAGGTGAATTGAGTGGAGCTGGGCTCCTTTGTTTCGGTTTTAGTCTGGGAACTGATGTCGAGTTGAGCTTGCTCCTCCATTAGCGCTCAGCAAAGAAAGTGTGTTTTTGAAAAAGGGTTTTTGAAAAAAAGAATTTTTGAATGAAATGTTATAAGGAGTCGCGAAAGGAAATATTTTTGAAAAAGGTTTTTGAAATGAAATTCTGGAAAGACTTTCTTTGAAAAGAGATTTTTGAAGTAGTGTGAAACAATGTTTCCAAAGGAAATTTCATGAAATGATCTCTTTTGAAAAAGTTTATGGAAGGGCATTATTTTGAGGAAAGTTTTGTGAATCGACTCTTTTGATAAAGTTTTGGGAATGACATTTTGGGGAGTTATTTTTGAAACAATATCCTGTGAGTGTTGGTGAAGGTTGATTTTTGTCAAAAACCTTGGAGAAAGTATTTTTGGGAAGTCGAGAAACGAAGTTGTTAAAGAGTAGTGAAATTGAGGTTTGAGAAGGATGGTAAAAAGGAAAATTGAGGAAAGGAAATGTGAGTTTGTTGATGTGATCCCAGCTCTGTGCCATGAGAGAAAGATTGCGCAAAGTTAGTGGTCGGGACTCACTGAAGGGATGTGCGAAGGGTGAGCCGACTATTAACCAATTAAGTAATTAAAAGATTATAAAAGACATTAACAACGAACGTGGTGAGATATGAGAGTTAACCCGAAGTAGTGGAGAGGAAGGAACGATAAGTATCTGCGGATACTTAGGACGAGATTGCATTAGGGGAGGACGATGACGGTGAAACGTCAAGAATTCTAGAGTATTGTTATAGGCAGAACGAACTCCATAAGTGGTGCACTAACGTGGTGGGGACTGGGTCTAATACCGTGGTAAGTTCTGCGTGCGCACTATAACAATACTGTCGCCCCCTAGATTGCAAATCGAGAATAGTGAGAGGGACTGGAACGGGGCATTGTGTTTGCCACTGCGAGGCAGTGTGCCATGATTATTACGAATTGATATTATTGAGGTTGGGCCTCCTGGTCAGGGACCATTTATGTGTTGTGACAGCTGTCGTGCCCGCGTGGTCCTGTACTCCTGTTTGCTTCCGACTAGGTGGATGGTTGGCCGAGGAGATGTAGGCTTGAGATGTGAGTGCTAACTACGAAAGAAACGCGTACCTCGATGATCCTTTAACTCCCCCGATCATCGATGGTTATAACTTGATAAGACGCTAATTATGTTTATGCGAGTAAGAATTCAATAAGTGCAAAGAATGAATAAGAGGTTGAGAATGGACGATGTGGAAAAGATATTGAGATTTGTGAAAGGGAAGAGGAACAAGAGAGGAGAAGTATGATGGAAACGATGATAAGATGAAATAAATATGGATCGTGATTAATGAGGATAGTATGTTTGCTTGTTGTTATGTGTGTATGTTGTGTGTTATATGTGTGTGTCCTATTATCTTGCCTACCGTAATTCCACACTGTCGACGCTACGCGTCCGGATCGCTTACTCTCTCCTGTACGTTGGCGCATCGGTGTCGCTGGTATTCCAACGGGCAGATGGATCGTCGTTTGGAGATCGTTACTTGGCCTCATATGGGACGTGGATGGAAAGCTATACGTCGAGGATGGGCATGGTCGGGATGTTCTCAGTTGGTGATCGAAGACCCGGAACATAAGTTGGGTGGATCTACACCTAGTTTGTGTTTGGGGAGTATATCCTACATATGTCACAGCTCTGAACCGCCGCCTCGGAATCAAGGGGAGGAGAACTCAGTTAAGTTATTCGGAGTGGAACTTAAACCAAGTTCCGAAGGGGAGCTAAAGAACGCGGTCGCATCATCCTCTAGAACAAAGACACCCGCAAAGAAGAAGAAGAAGCTGGAACCAATCATCTTTGGTAGGAAGAGGAAGCCAGTAGTAGAATTAGATTAAGTTATTGTTTGTATTTTGCATTCAGGATTACCTAAGTAATGAACTGTTGCTGTCCTTCAATTACTTTGAAGTATGCCCAACTTTTATGGAACGTGAGAATACTTTTGTGAAACAAGTTTTAAGTTCTTTTGAAAAAGAATGAATGAAGTTACTTAAATTGAAATCGAACTGTTTTCTTAATCAAACGATTTCGGAAAACAAGGTAAGTGAGTTGTGGTTTCAAGTAACAACTCGGTTTTCGAATGGGAAGGTTGAAGGATATAAATAAATTTTCAAGAACGCTTTCAAACCCTTCAACAACGTTTTACAAAAAAAAAAAAATTTGGCCTCATTTTTGCAACATTAATAAATAAGAGTCGGTTATTTTGGTCTTCGAAAATCGGGCTGTTACAGTAGGGACTGGGTCTAATGCCGTGGCAAGTTCCGCATCGCGAACTAGAAATTATACTATCACCCCCTCGATGCAAATCTAGAACAGTGAGAGGGACTGGAACGGGGCATCTGAGATTGCCGCTAAGAGCGTGCCTTGATATGAATTGATATGATGTGAATTGAAATGATTTGAGGACGAGATCCTCCTGGTCTGGGACCATTTGATTGTGAGACAGCTGTCGTGCCCGCGTGGTAAAGGTCCTGTACTCCTGTTTGCTTTCGACTAGGCTGGGTGGATGACCGAGGAGATGTAGACGTGTGTGACTTCCTCAATGATGATGTTCCCCCCATCATTGAGTGAACCGAAACGCTTAAAACATAAAAGACAAAGATGTTTTAAAGAAAAGTATAACAAGATATCAAGTATTGGAAAAGACTTAAAAGATAAGTATAAGAAAGAATTATTGAAATGAATGATGAGTTTGGAACTCCTGAGGGAAAGGATTGAGTGAAACTATGGAAGTTTATAAGGAAGAGTTTAAGAATGTGACTCTGAAAGGTTAAGTATAAGATTGTGTTTATTTATATGTGTAATATTGTTGTTGTTTGTGTTGTTTATTGTGTTTCCTTGATATTTGCCTACTGTAATTCCACATAGTCAACATAACTGTTTGGGTAGCTTACTCTCTCCTCTTCTCCTGTACTTCTGCTTCTCTTTCTTCTCTGGGAAATTTCGTACGATCCTTAGATGCAGAATCGAGTGAGGTTCCAGATCCAGCTTGTTCGGGAGGTAGAAACATCTCCTTTGAAAGGAGACGGCTCGATGGAGAAACCTTTGAGGTAGCAGACGAGGGCGACGCTACTTGCGGACAGAGGGCTTGGTCTATCAAGGTCCGGAGTAGACGACAAGTGATAGGGTGTCTGATTAGAAGCTAGGTAATCCCTTGGCGGAAGGTATTCCATTGTAAGTTCTTAGACACCTTAGCTCTATCATACTATACCCCGGCTAGAATTTTATTAAACATGGATGTTTTGGAAAACAAATAAATGGGCTACGTTTTAAATAATGTTTTTGAAAACAAGTTTCAAGGTGCGGTGTCTTGTGACATCTCGGTTTGAAACTTGAAAGAGTGTGTGCAATACGAGAACATGAGTTGTAAATACAACTATGTTTTGAAAATTTAAATGTTCTCCTCTTGTGCAACACTTGTTAAAAAAAATGGCCCTAATTTTCACTGTATTTAATTTATGTAACGTAAGTTTTCAAGTTGCCGAATCGGGGTGTTACATATGCTTACTCCCGTGCCCGTATTAGGTTGTGATCAAACATCCCGATAGCTCAAAAAGGCTATTGAGGGAAGAAGACCCTTAAGTGTACACAGAAAACGGAAAGGGGTGAACTACTATCCTGGTGTACAGTTATCGAAATTCTATCGGAGCGGATGGTGGGACAAAGGACAGTGATCAGCTCTGAAATATTTTTATAATAATAGAGCTTATATATTACATATTTTGAGAAATATGATAAAGAATGAAAATTCAAGTTTCTTATTCTAATACATTATCTGGTATTTACAGATTTATGGTTCTTAACTCTTTCAGATAAATATAATGAAATGAGCTACGATGTTTTCCGCGGATTGGTTTCTAATTGATTCTCAGTTTCTAGTCTAGTCCGAAACTAATAATGTCGAGAACCTTCATCAAACTCTGATTTTAATATTTGAGTTCGATATCAACCAAATCTTGAGTGAATACAACCTCTCAAAATAAATCTAAGTTCTTGACAAGTTATCAAGTACTTTTCGATTTAGAAACTTCTACTTTCTATTCAAGTTATTACGAAGGTCTTCAAACACATGTCGAACTCAGATTTAATTCAAAAAGCATAGTCAAGTTTCAACAAAACGAATTTTCATATCACAATTTTTTCTAACACCAAGTCAATTATCATAAATATATTCATTTTACTTTATATTAAAATGAATATCCAAGGAGTATTACACAAAATATTTCTTCCGATGGATTTTCTGTCAATATTAATGACGGTTTAGAATTCCGTCACAATCAGGATTTAGAATAGCTCGCAACTTGAAGTCCATTTCATAGCACCGACCAATGTGCTTTTGTTCTAGTCCTATTGTGAGCTAGGAACACCTACCCCACATGATAGCCCTTAAGCGGCCGACAACGATATATAAAAAAGATTTTAGGATAAGAGAGGAGCTGAAACGATCTACACCAAAGGACTTAAAGTATGTACTAGCTCGTAAGAGCTCAGATAAAGACTTAGTTAAAAGAGATAAATGTTGGATTATCTATAATTATAGAGGATCACCACTTATCTGATTAAGATACGATCACTCGAAGATTTTCCTCACCATTAGAAGATTTATTAAGGGAAATACATCAGACCTAGCAGCCCATGTAAACCCTATAAATATCAGCCCCATCAATGGGAAAATATATACAACTACAACTACAATTACAATACATAGAGTATATATATAATACACATCCATACTCTCAAGAGGAGAGACCTAGAAGTGAGAATACACAAACTCCTGTTATCATCACAGTGGTAGGTGATTACAACCTCATTGTAGAGAATTCTTAGCATCACCAAGGTCATTGCCAACAATATTAAGAACCATAACCTTCAGGATCCACACGGTCAGCCCGATTCTTAGTTAATTATTGGCTATAGATCAACTATGGATGTTTTTCATAGCAAAAGTCCATAGCTAATCAAGAGTTTTCTTGTAGTGTCAACGTGCCCATTAGCACTACAGTGTTGAATCCCCATAATATAGTTCAAACGGGTATGTATGAATGATAGTTACCTCTCGCCAAATTGTAAAGGATGAAGGATCAAAAGTCGGAACACAAACGTCCTTCAGAAAGACCTCTGTTTTATCAAGACATGATGCTAAAGTTGATTTAATAAAAAAATTATCTGATTTAATAAAACAAAATGTTGCTAAAATACGGGTATATTACTCATTCACCTTAAATTGCCACTAGTAGACATTCATTTATCATTTTGGTTAAAATTAATAGATCGCAAATTAATGGCATGACTAATTCATTACAAGAAAAGTTTTCTCGCGGAAAACAATAGTAGAATTTAGGAGATGTAACAGCACGTTTCTAAGATGGGATAAGGATCTTTTGTCACTAAATACTCTATTTTATTGTTTTCTACCGATTAAATTTTATCAAATATTACAAAATATCATAATGATTAAGAAATTATTTTGCATTTTATTAAAATTTGTGTGGGAGAAACCTTGGGACAACTGATGCTTGTCCGAAAATAAGTGCTTACTTAAAAAAGTATTATTTTTAAAGAAAAATTAAATAGAAAAGGTTAATAAACTATTGATTCAGAAGCATAAAATTGGTCAACCAAACAGCAATATTTTCATTTTGTCCTAGTTTAGTTCTCCCATGTTTTACTCTCTACCATCGAAATTCCCAAACTTAATATAGAATAAAATGGAACTAGCAAATTTAACTTTTATTTGGCAAAAAACTTAAACAACAAACTTCAAAACATTGAGATTACATTCAAATCAAGATAGGAGACTCATAGAAGGATACCAATTTAATTTGATTCACCATGCCAAGCAAGCTAAGGAAGGCGATTGGAGCAGTGAAGGACCAAACTAGCATTAGCCTAGCCAAGGTAACCCATGCAGCCAATCTTGAAATCACAATCCTTAAGGCCACAACCCATGATAAGAACCCAATTGAAGAATGTTATGTGGCTGAAATTGTGAAATTTGTTTCCTCTAACAAAGTCTATGCAGCTGTATGTGCTCAATGCTTAGGGAAGCGCATCGGCAAAACCCGCAATTGGGTAGTTGCCCTAAAATCTTTCATGATAATTCTTAGAATCTTTCAAGATGGTGATCCATATTTTCCTAGGGAAATCTTACATACAATGAAACGAGGAACCAAAATTTTCAACCTTTCAAGTTTCAAAGATGACTCAAATAATAGCCCTAATTGGGATTACACTACATTTGTTAAAACATTCACTCTGTATCTTGATGAACGCCTTGATTGCTTCCTAACCGGGAAGCTTCAAAGGAGGTTCACCTATGATAACTGGTTTCATCATGAGAAGAACCAAAGGAAGAACAATAATCTGTCAAATGAGCCAGGAATCAAAGACATGAAACCAACATTGGTGCTTGATAGAATAACATATTGGCAAAGGTTATTGGATAGAGTTATTAGTATAAGGCCAACAGGGTCAGCCAAGACAAATCGTTTGGTTCAAATTTCTCTCTATGCTATTGTGCAAGAAAGTTTTGATCTGTATAGAGATATCTCTGATGGTCTTGCTGTTGTCTTAGATAGCTTTTTCCATTTGCCGTATCCAGCATGTGTGAATGCATTTAATGCTTGTGTCAAGTCTTACACCCAATTTGATGAACTATCTACTTTCTACTCCTTTTGTAATAGCATAGGGGTTGGTAGATGCTATGAGTACCCAAGTGTAAAAAAGATATCTAAAGAGCTTATGGATACATTACAAGAGTTCTTGAAGGACCAACATGTAAGCTTTTCACCAAAGGATTGTGCAGCTGGTTCAAGTTTATCACCAGAAGAAGGAAGCGAAAGATTAGGGAGTAGTGCACTGCCTGAAAGAATTTTTGGTAGCGGATCTGACTTCGGGTCTCAATGTACATCGTTGGAGGATCTCATGAGTGCTACTGATGTAACTACGAGTCCTAGGAGGTCACTTGAAGACATTATTTATAATTCAGAGCAATCGGAGGAAGATGAAAAACCATCACAACATGATGATGACTCACAATCACAATCAACACCATCACAATCTTCTGTTTCTACCAAATCAATTCCAAATGATATGACATTAAGGTCAGGTTCGGAGGATATAGTAAGCCTTGATGACGGTTTGCCAGAACAAGAACAATCAAATGAATGTGAGAAACAAAACAAAAACTCGGGTTACGGTGATGGCTCCAAAGATTGGTGGGAGTTGGTGCTGGCAGAGACAGTAACCACTGCACCAGAGGACAAGTCATCCGAATTTTCAAATGGTTTTGAACCTCAACAACATTCAGGACCTGAAAGTGAAAACCAATACAATCCATTCCTAGGAGACACAGGAATTGTTGCTACTCATGTTACCACCAATCCCATCCTTAAAAGCCAAGCTAGTTTCAATGATGTTTCTTATGTGGAGCCTACGTTTAAGGCAACAACAACATCAATCATTTGTGCCCATGATCCTCTTGCACCAACCTTCTCCGGTCAAAGTTCTGATTTTAGGAATAATGATTATTCTGCATCAAGGTTTCAAGAGCATAATTCGTACGAGAAGTGCACATCACCGATATTTAGTACGCAAAATATTAATGTCACGCTGAAAGTACCAACCGAGGCTACTAAGGATCCTGACACAAGTGTGGTTCCCTTGACATTTCAAGCACCTAATTTGAATCATTCGATAATTGGACAAACTTTAAGTGCAAAGGATTGTAATGAGACGGAATTTACAAAACTTAAAGAAGATGATCCCTTCATGACATGGATGAATGAGCAAATACCAAATGTGCCATTGCATGATCAAGCATGGTTGGGGCAGCAACAACTGTGGTTGGAGCATCAAAACAAAATCATAGCGAAGCATATGACAACTTAAGTTGTAAAATGAAAATGAAGGAGCGATTTTTTTTATTTTTTTTTTTGGTGAAAGATGAATATTTTTATAAACCTGTATGTATTCTTGAGTTCATGATTTTTATTTTTATTTTTTTTTCACTCTAGAGGGTCATACATGTAAGCTCTATTTCAAAGATTTTTTTTTGTTCTTACGGTAAATATCATCATTAATTATGTGTTTTTAGTAACACTCATTTTTATTCAATATGATTCCAACAATAATTATAGTAATAATAATAATAATAATTATCTATTTAATTTTTCTTTTGCTTATATTATTAATTTTTTATGGTTCTTGTTAACAAGTGCCCTAATAAACATAGAAAATTAATCATAAGTGCACATTACTCCATGTCTCGAGAATCTAAAAAAATGCCTTTTTAAATGGTTATTTACTTTTTAACAAGTGCATCAAGGACACTTATTAACATTTGCCTTAATTTATTACAACTAGTGGTGTGTCTATGTCAGCTTGTCTTTATAATTACTCGCACTTTTCCTAATTATCTATCCGTTTTTGGAGAGATTTTTTTTATTTTTATCCGTCCTTTTGAGGATTTCAAGAGTGTAATAAATGTTATTTTTCATATTTGCCTATATTCAATAAGTCTTGGTTTACGTAAGTAGTAGAGAAAAATAAATAATTATAGTAAGAGAAAGGGTACAGTGGAGAAAAATATAGTTAATGTATTGTAAATCTAAATAATGATTGGATTTATCAAAGAGTGTGTTTTGTTTCAAATATAAAACAAATAAATAGAAATGATGGGAGTATTATGTTTGGGCAATAATTGCTTTGTCGGTTGTAAAACACCAACACTATTACTCCCTTCTTCCTTCGTTATTAAGGCATTATTTTGTTATATTTTTAAGTCGTTTTAAAATATTTAGATAATATTTAAAAAATTATGTCGAATATGTCTCTCATAATGTCAATTTATATCACATATTTCAATGAGTTTGTTTTTAGGTAACAAGAGGAACTTTTCAACTTTTTAAATATGATTGGCTAAATTAGGTGATGGAATTAAAATAGAAAAGATAAATAAATAGGGACTGTTTGATGGGAATTATGATTCTGGTGGATGTGAAAAGTGTTTGCATGGTCCTGTATTATGAAGAGTGGGTTTTTGACAAGTTTATGTGGTACTGTTGTTTTTATTGCAAATTAAATGACAAATAGATGAACTTAAAGGAAGCGGTAAATGCATAATTAAATGAAATGAATAAATGCAAGAACAAAATGCGAGGAATTAAAGGGAATTTAAATGCGAAAATATATAGTGTGATGACTGTAAAAGCACAAAAGAAAAGTAAAATTTTTATTAAATTGAAATTTCGAAAGGAAGGTTACATGATATTTTTCATCAATCTGCTTTGGTGAGATGTATAGGAATAACCATATGTCGACCCTTTGTACATCAAATGAACTCCTATTTATAAGGAACAATTTTAAATAATTACCCACTTAATCTACTGACACATGGACACCTATCGTGCCACACGTTCTAAATTTAAATAAAAACTGCCTTATCCACTAATTTACAACTGCAACATCCCGAATTTTAATTCCCAAAATAATTAGAATAATGATAGGGTTAGGAGAATGATAATCATGCTAAACAAGAAATTAGGTGATGGATTGGGATCCCGGACAGTGCCATGAAGGAGTTAGGAAGCATTGACATCGAAAAAGAGGTTGGAAGATGAACAAGAGAGCGTTAGAAGCGATGTTTTCGGTGTTATAAACACCCTATATTAGGAAATTCAAAATAAAAGATTTACATCTCTAAACACAAATTCCACCGTTGGATATCAAGGTTAGTATGTAAGGAAGCTTGCTTTCAAATTTGAGGAAGACCCAACGGGTAACGAAGAAGTTATGGCCTTTCAAAGTCTGGATACTGCAAAACTATGCAGCTTAATCGATTAAACTGTAGCTTAATCGATTAAGGTCAGATAGTGTGCAAAACCTTAATCGGTTCTTAATCGATTCTTAATCGATTAAATCGTGCTGCTGATGAAAAAAAATAAAAGAGAAACACATGTGTTTTCCTCTCAAAATTTGAAGCTCTCTTCTTCTCTCTTCCCTAATCCTTCTCCCATGTCAAAGTAACAACAAATCAAACCAAATTAACACCCCATAATCATTCCCCATCAACTCCCCATGATTTTCTACCATCAAAAACCCCAATTTCATTCTCTATCCCTAAAATCCCCAATTCCCAATTCAAAACCCTAACTTTCTTAATCTTCCTCATTGGGTTGGATAATCATCAAGGGAGCTAGGAATTGGTCATGGAGCAAGGAACTAGGGGTTTAAGAGTTTGTTCCAAGAGCTCGGTGGAGTGCTCTCTCTCTCTCTCTCTCTCCTTCTCCTCTTCTCTTCAAAAGGTAAGGGGAGTCACTTTTCCGCACTTTGAGTTAGGGATAGTTAGGGTTTATAATAGGATTTAAGTTTGATGGTTAGGTTGGGTTATGGAGATGGATTAAGAGGTAATTAGAATCCAAGAAGGGTAATGGTAGTACATTGGTTAATGTTATTATTTTGGAAATTGTTAATGTTTAATCTTTTTGTATATTAAATAAGTAGGAAGTGAAGAACCCTAGGGAGATGATTTATTTTAAGCACTCTGAGACATATCTGAGTATGTCGACTGATTTGTGGATAATGTGAATTTTAAAGGTTGTATGTGTTACATTGATTTGATGATGGATAGTGGGTGATGTGAATGGCTAATTAAAATAATAGGAAGGATAAAGAGAGCATGAAAAAGGAAATGTAATGGAATTAATAATAATGGAAGAAAGTAGTGATTATGATAGGTAAATTGGAGAGGACTAAGGTTATGAGTTGGACTATATGATAATAGAGGAAAATGGTTATAAGGGCTAATGTTAAGGGTGAACTATAAATATTCTGTGATTGGAATGGTTTATATTTATGCATATTGTGATTATTATTGAAATTGTGTTGATGGTTATAATAAATGGATTGGAAATTGAATGTGAGACTACATGTGAAGGTTTATGATTATTTGTACATATTTGTGGTCATGGATTGAAGTTGATTATGACTTATATGAATGGACTGGATTGTTGATTATTTGTAATGGACTGTTGTTTAACTGAAAATGGTAAAGGTAACTTAAGTGGAAACTGATCAGTGGGGCCCGGAACACTAGGTACCCGGCTAGGTGTTCCAATTACCCGTTAGGGCCAATTACCTGCCAGGCCAATTACCCATCAGGCCAAACCGCCCTGTAGGCGCCGGGTGACCCACATGATCAATTTTCCACACCAATAATTCGATTAAATAAATGGAATGGTAAAAGTACATAGTCCTACAGGTTATGGTCTGGATGGGTGTAAAGTCCTGGGCTGGTGTTCCAAGTCCCTAGACAGGTGTGCCAATTACCTAGCAGGTATCCAAATCCTAGTGGTGTACGGTAAAAAGGGAAGTGTTTGCAGATCACTATTTGTGGTTGCATACTCTGTGTGTAGATCTCTGTTTGGGGTTACGCACGATGGTAAGGTGTAGATCTCTGTTTGAGGTTACACCCAATGGAAAGTGTAGATCTCTGATTGAGGTTACACATAATGGAAAACGAATAAAGGAAATGAAAATGGAATTGATAAGGGAATTAAAGGGGATAAATAATGATCATGGTAATGGAAAGGATTTAGGAAAGGAAAAAGGGATAATGGAAACGGATATGGATATGTTAAGTATTAATGGGAATGGAATGAATTGGTTGATCTCTGACTTGATTTGATTGTTATTCTTGAGTTTATATTATGAGCTTTATATTATCCTCTGATTCACTGTGTTGTGAAAAGGTATCACCCTTATGTGGTTAACATTTTAGGTGATTGCTAAGGAGCTTGTGGATCAGAGTGCGCAGCGAGAGACCGGGAAAGAAGGAAACTTTATTTTTGGGTGCTACTATATTGTAAATGGATGCCCAAAGTTATTGTAAACTTAATTTGTGGAAAGTAATTTTTAAGTACAGCATTTTGATTATAGATTTTTACTTAATATTTTATAAATAAAAAGAAGGGTGTTACATTTATGGTATCAGAGCAGTTTCTTCCTTTCGGCCTGAGGGAAAGTTGTCCCAATCTCGCTGCGAACACTCTCATCTCGAGATTCTCCTCTAAAGGTGAGACCCTTTTATGTGGAAATTGTAAATGATAAATGCTATTGAGTAAGTTTATGTTTGCAAATGGGAAATAACAACAAGTGTTAAACTAAGAAATCTTTATGACAGCGAAAAGAGAATCGAATTCTTTGGAAACTAAGCAGGATCCCTTAGTGATTCAAAGAATTGGATATTCTGAGTATTCACCCAATTGCAAACAGGAAACCTGATTTGGGTCCAATATATATAGATTTGAGCATTGATTTGACTCCCTTTTACTATGTATTTGGCTTGTTTCTCTAGCAAATTTAGGACTTTTTATTAGATTTTAATTATTTTTAGTAGTTTAGGGTCCTTTGAACGTTTTGATCCGTTTGTTAGTGTTTCAGGTACTTTTTGGAGCTTAAATGGAGAAAATATTTATGGACCTGAAAAGAGGACGAAAAGATCTTGCAAATGGAAAAAGAACGGAGCAAAACGGAACCGGAGGAGGTCCCACGCGCCTGGGGCGCGGGGACGGGTGCGCCTGAGGCGCGCCTGTGTAGAAAAGAACAAGCATCAGACCTGCGCGCCTGGGGCGCGAGGTCGCGTGCGCCAGGGGCGCGCGTACCTGTTGGAGGCCCAATTTGACCAGATTCTGAACAAAATAGAAGAAGAGAAGTCTAATTTGGCTTCATATCTTAGATTTGGTCAGAAATTAGAAGATAAACATGGACCTTATCTATTAGATTTAATTAAGATTTATTTTAGGATTTGTTTTACTCTTTAAATAGAGGATTTGTAAATAGTTTTCATGAGGTTTTAAGATCATAGAATTCAATTAGGATTAGAGAGAGAGGTTAGTAACATCTATTGAGAGCAAGGAGGCAAGGCACAAGGATTGAAGGTCTCTTGGAGAGTTAGCCTGTATGGTCCATGATATGAGGTTTTCTCTTTGCTTCTGTTTTCTTTATTTCTATATGTGTAACTAAAACCTCTTGTTAGGAACATGGTGTAAATTGTATGATGTAACTTATTTTAATTTATGATTTAGTATTTTGCTGTTTTTAATTCATGCATTAATTGAGTTTTTATTTTATACATAAACCCGCGCAATTTATGTTTTGGATTTCTTAATTCGCAACGGGAGTTGAGATTTTGAATAGGCCATGTAATTAATGGTATAATCAGTCCAAAATATAGGGATATAATTGGATGATTATATGGCTTTTTAATTCCCTTGTGCCGAATAGATATTTTCTTATATTGTAATTTGTTGAGTGATCAAGGATTAAATATATAGAAAATAAGGGTAATGTTAGAGACGTCTAACTATTGCTATTTGAGAGGAATAGTCCATGAATTGAAGGATAATTAAAGGAAAATATAAATCATAGTTAAAATAAGTGAATCATACAATGAAACCAAGTTCCTAACCTTTTTCTATTGCTTTCTATACATCTTATCTCCTCAATCTTCTTATCTTATTTTATTATTATTATTCTTCTTCTTCTAAACTTCAATAACAAGTTGCACTAATAATTACGAATTGGTGGAAAGTTATTAGAAACAACTTTGATCCCTGTGGGACGATATTCGGTCTTCCAGACTATATTACTTGCTGACCTAGTCCTCTTGCTAGTATATCAACAAAACCTAAGTGGTATGAACAGGATTAGTCGAGAACATAAATGTTGAGTTTTTGGACTAGTCGAAAGTTAAAGTTTTATACAAAGGAAATCTAATTAAGCATTCGAACATGTAGTACAGGAATTCAACCGAATTGCGAGGACTACTACCACCTATTAAATGTAGTGTTGGAAATGGCCAATCCGACATTATATCTATTGGGAGGTGAAGTCACCGAAATTCGAGAGTTTGTGTACTATCATGAAGCTGTAAACAATTTCCGATGTATGAAACCTTAATGCCAATTATATGATTCTCTTTGTTTCGTTGTGTTTAATTCTTTACTACTTGAATACGTGGATTTGACAAGTAGTTGGGTATCAAAGTAGTTGGATGGAGATTTGAGATGGAACCATGTGGATTTATATAAGTTAGAATCTCGATGCCAATCTAATCAAGGGATTAAATTCACATTGATTAGACTAGTACTTGAGAGAGCGAAAAAGAATGCTTAAAATTAAACTAATAGTCAATTCCATTGCTAATCTCGACTCAATTAACTGTGACCCAAAATGTGAAACAAGCATTGAGTACTGACCAATTGAATTTGAACCGGACCAATTTGATTTGCGAATATAAAAGGACTGTTGGAAACCAACAAGAGCCCTAACAATCGAGTAGAGGGGGGGGGGGGGGTGAATAGGAGATTGACAGTGATATGGCAATTTTTCGATTTCTTGAAAATAGTTTGAAAGTTCTATCCGAGCATACACGGTTAATTGATTAACCAAATAGATAAATAGAAAGGTTAATTGATTAACCGAGCTGTCGAGCAGACAATGTTAATTTATTAACCAGATGAATAAGCTGGTTAATCGGTTAACATAGATGCTTCACGGCTAAGCTTTCCGAACAACACTCAAAAACCGAGCTATCACAGAGTAAATTAAAAGCTTGATGCTTAAGCCAACGGATAACCAGTCAAGCAAGCCGAGTAATAAGAAAGCAGTAAAGAAATAAAACTTAACACCACAGATTTATCCTGGTTCACTCTCACCCTGAGAGCTAGTCCAGTCCCCTCTAAAAACCTTTTAGAGAGCTTTCACTAAAAATCAATTTTCTGGGTTACAAAAGGATTTACAAGAGACTACCCCTCTAAACCTATCCAGTCAAGCGAGTATACCAAACTCGTGACAAACTACCCACGACAAATCGATGACCAAAGAACCTCTTTGGAACCTTTTCAACACAGAAAAGTTTTCTCGATCATAGACCAGCTTTTCACTCCAGCAAATACAACGAACAAGATTTATGAATGAGGATGGCTCCAATTCGAAACACTCTTCGAATGAGTATGAAAGTATGAATTTCAAGAGTGAGTTGATTTTGAGAAGGGTAATCATAGAAAAGAATTTTGTTGAACTTAGAGTTTGGATTTGAAAGATTAAGTTCTCTAAGTTCTTGTGAAAATTTAAAAGTACTTTTTCTTTTTCTGTGAGTTTTTGATTCTGCTCTGTTTTTCCAAAGAAAATGTAAATGGGTTGCAACAAAAAATTGTTCAGTGAAGTCTACTATGTAATCGTTGAAAACACCCCTATTTATAATCTCTTTTGATTTCCAGAAAATAGAGAGAGAAAGAGCCGTACGGAGAAAGGCATTTCTCTGTTTTTCCAGAAATGAGAAAAAGACGGTTGTACGGAAAAGGCATGGGGTTTTCAACGGCTACAATTTGACAGCAGAGCAGTGATGTTGACCCTTCACCAACCTTTGATTTTAACTCATTTTGAATTTCAAACTTGTTACAATGTTGCAGTTAAAACTTAAAACTTCTACCCAGACTCAATGGTAATAAAAAGTATGGAACAGCTGAGCAGAGTCTGAAGGTTGAAGAAGATGTGTTGTTGAAGAGTGAACAGAGACAGTCGAGCTTGAGCTTCGTTCGAGCCTGGTCTGAGATTTGTGTTGTCGAGCCTTGAGCTTTCCTCGGCAACCAGACTTGAAACTTGAAGTAACAGATCCAAGCTTTGTTCTTTGCTCAGGGTGCGTGTTCAATCCGAGCTAATTTGATCTTTCTTATGCTGTGGCTTAGTTCAATATTCAGAGCCTTCTGAGCGTGTTCCGAGCTGATCAATATCTGAGCGTACTGTCTTGAAGTGAAGAGCTAAGATTTCAAACTTGGATGAACATTCGCCGTGATCAAGAGCCAAGTTCAATCCGAGCTAAAACTTCAGAACCAGATATCCGAGCTTCTGCCTTTGGCGGAATGCATGCGCAGAACTTGTAACATCCCAAATTTTAAACCTAAGTGCAAGTCAATTAATAATAGTTAGAGATAATTGAGATAATAATAATAAAACCATAAATATGTATTAAAATAAGTGTTCAAGCATTAGAAAATATAAATAATAGTAATATTGGGTTAGGAAAAGAAAGGAGCATTAAATTGAAGTTAGAAACAGGCCAGAAAAATAGATAATTCGGTATTAAAACATAACGTAGGTTAGAAAATCAAAATAAAAGATTTAGGACTCAAAACAAACTTTCCACCGTTGGATATGAAAATAAAGATTTCAGGAAGCTTGCTTCCAAATTTGAGCAAGATCCAACGGGTAACGAAGAAGTTATCTCGAATTGAAGCAGGAAGAAAATAGGAGGAAAATAGGAAAATGAATAAATGGGGTACTGGGCAAAATACTCGAGTCTTTTGGAAAAGACTCGAGTGTTCTGGCTAGTTGGAAAATGACGCTCTCAGGCACTACTCGAGTCTTTGTGAAAAGACTCGAGTGTTTTACAGATTCAGAATCGGGGAAATTTGAACTCTCGGGTATACTCGAGTCTTTTGGAAAAGACTCGAGTATTTTTAAAGGAAACACTCGAGTCTTTTGGAAAACACTCGAGTGTTTTGTGTAGACAGTCTTAAAAACGTGTTTCAGCCAACAATCTCATTCATAACTCAACTTCACTCTCTCTCCTAGGTCACGAACAGCTCCCCATTCTCTCTCTAGATTTCACCTCAAATCACCATTTCAATCCACAAATAAGCATTGAGAATCAATCCCCAACACATTTAAACACTTAATCCCCCTTCAATCTCTCAAGTTCTTCCTCTCGCAATTCATGGGTATGAGTTAGGGCCAACAACCAATCTTGGTTCTCATCTCTCAAGCTCAAGGTAAGTGGAATACAAGCTCTATTCCTCCTTTCCTTCATAGATTTCGAATTTCTCTCCCCAATCTCTAACTAATTTTCCTTTCTATGGTTTCTAGCTCATTCTCTCTCTCCCATAGTTTTGGAACTCTCTCTCTCTCTACAAGGGTGAGGTAAGGGAGTGGTTATAGTGAGCATTGGTTTGTTCTAGGGAATAGGTTCAAATTAGTTCATAAGAGCTTGCTAGGATTTATATGTTATTTTGGTGTTATTAAATCCCTAGGATTATGAAGGAATAGAGTAGTTTAATTTAATTAAAGACATAAAAAGTAAACTTTGAGAATGCATAGAAATTGGTATGTATTAATGCTAAATGCTCTTTATATTAAATTTTGATTGAATTGGTGAATATCTATTGATGTGAGTGATTGATCTAATTTGTGAGTTATTTGGAATATATGTGGATTTTACTTTTATGTGATAATGCAAGTAATGTTGCCAATGATTCTAAGTGTGATAATTGTTTTGAATTTAAATAAATGAAATTATAAAAATGATATAAGTTGCAGCTATGATTGATCCTTGGGATACACCAACCCATTAGGTGCCCTGTTAGGTGACAAGTTACCCATTAGGCAAAAGTTACCAAATCCAGGTGAAAGTTACCTATTAGGTCCCGTAAATTCCCCGTTAGGCGGGTGTATCCAATGGATCAATCATGCTGCACAATAATAATAGTTTTGAAAAGAGAAAATTTGAATGTGATGGTAAAAGAGTTGAGATGTTGCTTTTAGTCCTAATGGGTGTCAACCGTGGCCTAATAGGTGGCAAGTTACCTGGATTGGGTTAAAGTCCTAGTGGGTGTGAAATGCCCTAACAGGTGCGCTAATCCCTAATGGTAAAGAAAAGATAAAATGATTTAAAAGATGATAAGATGTGTGTATGTTGTCCTCTGACCGTGAGGAGACATACGATGTTATTTGGGTATGTTAGCCTCTGATTGTGAGGTGACATACGGTGTGTGATTTCGAAAAAAAGGGTATGACGTATGGTTATGAGTTGAAAACGGATTATATGAGTAAGTGAAGGTAATGGACATGGAAATAAAAAGATGAAAAGTGAAACAAAATGATAAGTAATGAGAAATATAAATGAAATCTGAAATGGATTGCCAAATTGTAAATGCATGATATTTGCCTGTGAATAAATTGTGCTATATGATCTAATTGGTAATTGTGTCTGACTTAGTGGGTAATTATGTCTAATGAGAAACTGCTTTCCTATTTCATGTGCAATGCTCACTCCCTTACTATCCTTTACAGGTACAGAGATTGAGATTGCACTATTACTGGCCGAGCAGGAGTGCACTCCACACCGTGGAGTGTAATTTAGTTTAGAGTGTATTATGGTCATTATATTATAATTAATCTATTTTGGGTTTTTGAAATAATCTAATCACTGTAAGCCCGAGTTTGTTATATGTCGTTGTTAGGGCTTGTAAAGTCAATTATTATATTTAGAAGTTGAAATGTTTTTCTGGATTGTACTGGTTTGACAGGTGAAAATTCTAAATTTTTAGGAAGTCCGATAAAGAGAGGAAACTCTATCGGATTTTCATTAAGATTTAAAACAAAATTTTCAAGTCCTAAGTAAAAGTCAACTTAATTATTAGTAATTAAACTATATAATTGTGAGGGTGTTACATTCTGGTATCAGAGCAGTTTTTCCTCGGCCTTTGGAGTTTGAACTCATAACTCCTGTGGTTTACTCAATAAGCGAGTAACCAATAGATAGTGTCAAGTTCTATATTAGTTACTTAGGTTTATAATTATAAAACCCTATGTAGTTATGTACTAAATTATGTACATGTCTGCAACAACAGAATCCTTTGTTGCCACATTGTAGCAACATGGAGAATCAGCTCTCCCATTCTTCGGCTAGCAGCTCGGCTACTGATCGTAAGATCAATTCCCCAGCTGATTCTTTGAAATCCAAGCCGTATGACATCTGTTTTCAAGAAGGGCAAACTTCTACAATGGGTAAGCTTAGATCGACTATTGAAGACAAGGAGCAACACGTGGGGGTACAAGTTGGTGAGAAGAAGAGTATAATTTTGAGACCGGGAATGGTTCTTCTGAAGCAATACTTGGCTCATGAAGAACAGGTGGGCGTAGTCAAGAACTGTCGTGAGATGGGCTTAGGCCCTGGAGGTTTTTATCAACCAGGCTTTACAAGTGGAGCCAGACTCCGACTGAAAATGATGTGCCTTGGCTCAGACTGGAATCCTCAAACACGAGTATATGGACCCAAAAGGGTAATTGATGGAAGCGAACTGTGACACCCTTGTGAATTACCCAAATATAATATAGTACTTAGGCTCTAACATATAGGTAATATATGGACTTGCGAGTATTAAGAAACTAACCGAAATAAAATTTTCCTTTTTAAACGGGTGCACAAACCAACACTTGGAATTCTTGGAGAATAAACCCTAAGGCATTATAAAACAGTTACATTGAATTCGGCGATTTCTAAAACCTTTTCGAAAATTGGGTAGCATTCGTCTCTTAGAATCGTTCATATATTATAGAAAATAACAGAAGCTACCCTTACTTTGTTTGATAAAACTAATACCATTGAATAGTTTTCACAGCCGAACTCTTTAAATGGATTAAATCAGAGTAAGTGGAAGTTATAGGACTATGCAACTGATAGTAATATAAACGTAGATGTATATACATAAGTATGAAAAGAGTGATAAGTACATAGTCCCCATATCAAGTCTCCAAGTTCCAAAATACAAGTCCATAATCCGATCTACATAGTAATATGACCAAAGCCCTAGAGTACTCAAAAAGTATATCTACAACGTATATACATAACCAAAATATGAACTCCAGGGGTGGTCACGTAGATCCGGTAGCATCAGATGTAGTAGTAGTGATAGCAGCAGTCTCCAAGTAGTAAAAAGGGTAGTAACATCATCATCATCACAGCAGCAGCAAATCTCCTCCACAGCCTCCACACATCGGATCCTCTGATCCTCATCATATACCCTATACACATACCTAGGGATCATCGTCCCTCCAATCACTCCCAGTAGAATGCACGACAGGCTCGCTCCCACTCTCGTCCTCCACTGGATCCTCTTCGATCTCATCCGAGGGAGAGTGTACCCTACCACTGGGTATCGGGTCAGGTGATGGTGAAACCCTGACTGGGCTCCTCGGATCAGAAGGGGGAGTCTCCTCGCGGACGACTCTCGAAGTAAAAGGGTGAGAGCGGGTAGGTCGAAAACGAAGACTATGGTAAGAGCGAGCTGGTCGCGTGGGAGGTGGTCCATGGTAAGTGTAAAACGGGGGTACATGCATAGCGTATATGATGGGAATCCTAAATCTACGAGGACGGAATCGGATCAACGGGTTCGGGTGGTAGAAGGTAACCTCTACCTCTCCCTCGAACACCGCGCGATGGTCCCCATAGATCCATGTGCCGCTAGGAAGTGGCCGGATCTCGATGCAAGCAATGTAACGAGACATCACCTACAAGGGCATAGGGGTAAGCAATTCTATACACATAACCAATAGAGAATAAATTGTGCAATATGAATATGTAAATGTGCATCAATTAACAACAATCACATATAACACTTAGCAGTTAATGAATGCACATAGGATGCTCACACTTATTTCATTTATCACAATTAATTTAAATGAGTGGCATGATGCATGACTTTAGCTCTCAAGCCTATCTCCATCATACTATGTCACTCTCTGACGTCCATCCCTGACAACCCAGCACTCAACAGTGCGTTGTATTCCCAGGTATACAACAATTCGTACATTCACCTAGAATGTACACGACAAGCTTGGAATCCATGCCACCCGAGCATAGTTATAACGTGCCACCCGAGCATCGTCCCGTCATCCAAACGGTCCGTCATCCAAACGGTATAACCATATCGGCATCCACTAAGCTGACCACGTCAACAACGTGTCATCAAGCAAGCGTATTGGCACTCCCAGAGGCCCTCCACATGTTTACCAAAAACATGATATACGTCCTACCATCCAAACTCCAGTATGAATGCATTAACTTTACTTAAAAGGGATTGATTGATGTTTCGTCCTTTTATTAATACACTACGTGCCTCCCGAGCAACGTATCATCATTATTCAAATGAAACATCATAACGTCAATCAATTTCTTTTAAGTCCAAGATCACTTAGTTTATTGTCCTTTAAGAGTTACAAAATGACTTAGAATTGAAAATGGTATTTTAAGTGTCTGACTAAAAATACTCGAGTGTTTTCCAAAATACTCGAGTAGTTCATCATTTTCCAGATTCTACTCGAGTGGTTCATAATTATACTCGAGTCGTTCATGTCTTTTCAGAGATTTAGGTTTTCAGGTTTTCATAAATATACTCGAGTAATTCATGAGATACTCGAGTATTCCATTACCCAGAATACTCGAGTAGTTCATATATTACTCGAGTGTCCAATCTGATTCCCGAGTTGGTGCGCCAATTTTCACTCTGGTGCACCACGAAATACTCGACTGTTAAGCCAAATACTCGAGTATTTGCAGACAGAATAGAGCGAAACTTGGTTTTTACATACCATTTCAATTTCTAAACATTTTTAACCCAAACCAATGATCAAAACAGTTCACATACCATATATTGAACATGTTGCATTACTCATTTCATATCAAATAACCAATTTGACAGAGAATCAACCATTTATGCATAATTTACACAATTTAGAAACTCAACACCTCAAATTGCAAAATAAGCATAATACTCTTAAAACAATGGTCATTTAAGCTTGCATGCATGATATAAAACTTGCTCAACACAGTTTTAGAGCAAAGCTTGGTCTCCAAACCAAAGATCCTATTCAATCTAAGCCCTTAGAGCCTCTTGGTGGCTCTCTAACACAAATAATGGAATTTAATCTCTATCTAGTGAATATAATTACTTCCCCTTACCTCTCAGACGTGAATCAAACAAGTCCCCCAAAGAAAAGCTCCACAACACCAAAAGCACTTTAACCCAACCTGCAGAGCAGTTTTGAGTGCAACACCAAAGTGGAATTGGTTCACACATGAAACAGAGAATAAAATTGGGGAAATTAGGTTTTCTAGACTCTATGCAACATAATCTAACTAAGGAAATCGAATTTGAGACTCAGAGATTCATGAGCTTACCAGAAAGCAAGATCAAAGTAAGCTCCAAGCAACACTTTGACAGAACAGACTCCAACTTCTCAGCTCCAATTCTCTCAACACACTCACTCAATCCTCACGATTTTACTCTCTATACAAAGCTCAAGATGTAAGCTTTGTATTCGTGTATGATTTGTGTTTCAATTTGACTCTGAGAAAGAGAATCGAAGAAGACAATCCAGGAACCCTAACTTGAAGCAAAACCCACGAATTTGACAAATAGAGGAATTGATTCGTCAACCACAGCTTATATAGCTCGATTGAACAATCATGCAGCTCGACACGAAGCATAGGACGTGTTGAAGAAGACGATTTCGTGTCAACACACGAGAATCGTTGGTGCTGACTCACCAAACGCACTAACTCGTGCAATTTGACCCAGAATACTCGAGTTTTTTAGAAAATACTCGAGTATTTTTCCCAATTTTTGAAAAATAATTATTTCATTTACTTTCCCTCCAAAACCTTTCCTATAATTACCTCTAGGTCCCAATCCAGGGACTAATTTGCAAAATATTTATTTTATGCACAAATTTACTCACCAAAATAAATTTAACAATATAAACAAAGATCTTAATTAAAGATCAAGAATAGAAATAATTAATTATAATAAACTTTATAATTAATATTTCATTAATCCAGGATTAAAATTTTTGGGGTGTTACACTACTTCCCCACTTAAAAGGAATTTCGTCCCCGAAATTCATTCTTCAAAATTTCACGTTCTCAAATTTAAATAAAAGATTATCTTATCGTTTCTCAAAACATCTTTAGGGAAAGTCCTTCCCCACTTAAAAGAATTTCTCATATTCCCTTAATTTCTCCGTCTCAAAATGTTCCACTAAACATTTAAAATAAAACTTTTTTTTTTCGAATAACACCCTTGTGTTCAAAAGCATATACCAATCCTTTTTCTCATAAAAGAGTTTTCTTAAACTTTCTCGAAAATTATTTCATAATTAAATCCAAATAAAAATCTTTTGATCACCCTTTTCCCGGACAAGATGTTTCAAATACCTAGCTTAAATTAAAACTTTCCCTCATAAACTTTTTCGAGAAGAACACGTTTCAATTTCATAACATTTTACGATTACTTTAAATGAAATATTTTGGCTAAAACTTTTTCAAATAATACCTTTTTAATATATATATATATATATATATATATTCTTCAATTAAAATATTCTCCAAAGATCTTTTCGAGGAAAAACTTGACCCGTTGCGCACTCTGATCACTCAAGCACGATTAACGAATCATTTATATGACTTTATTCCTTAATAGTTGCAAACATTAGGGTGATCAGTCCTAATATTCAAACCATTAATAATAAAATCATTCTTTTCAGATATAACTTTTCGCAGGGAAAGTCATACGACACATCTTTAAGTTAGATGAACTTAAAGATGGAATACTTGTCACCATCAGATATAGCTAGATAGCCAAGTGCTAGAGTTGTTTCCGTTGGGGAGACAAATAATTGTCCTATCCCGGTGGTTATTAATCTCTCTAGTCTTAACTGATCTTTCTCTTTCTGTGGCGCCCAAAGATATTTATCACATCCAACTGTGATAAGGGTTTTGATCACAGAAATTCAAATCACAGACCTGCTCAGGTTTTCAAATTACATAACGATTTAACCAACGCAATCGAAAACATTGATTACGTTAATCCCGATCAGAGAAAAGGGTAAACTCAAACTATCTATACTCAAATCTAACTCGCATCCTAGTAGGTTGATCACCTTTCCGAACTTAACTCGCTTTATAACCATTCCCCTCTAACTCTTTAACCTTTGATGACTCTGGCGCATTAAAACCTTAGTCTCTAATAGCTCCAACCGAATGTCCTCATAGGTATACCAGTACTTAGTCCAAAGTGATGCATCTCTTACTTTACACATAGAAACGGGCAAGTCCTTTACTTCTTATTAGCATACTCGATAATCCCCACGGTCGAAGTTTGGTTAAATTGTCATTCTCCCATGATTAATTCACTTAACTACATTTTCACTTTTCTAATTGAATACTTCCTTTGCCCAGGTCCCCTTCATACCTGGTTTGGACATTCATTCTATCCACTTCTTACGCCTCTCCATCGTACCTATAAATTCCACACATTCTTCCAGTATCGGGAAACTCCTTATTCGCTGATAGTTGATAGATTGCTTAAGGTTTGGGTACAATCCATTCTAACTTCACATATTTGAACCTTTCGTTCAGGTCGTTATGAAACATACTTCCTCGGTCGTTTGAACTTGACGACGCCTTCTCTGAGACTATTACTTTCCCGTTCAATGTTTAGCATTTCAGTTCCTTGAATCCTTCTCCTGCCTCTTGAAAACTCTCTTCAGTTCCCAAAGACTGCTTTTCAACTGTTGCTCAAATGATGTATCAATCCTTAGTTTCAACATTTGTCCTATATGATTTTTGCAAGTTCTTCGCTACACCACTTAACATAAAAGTGACCTAACTTTCTATTCATCCATCTCTTGTATGCACAATACCAAAATTTCACTCCTAATCCCCGTATCACTTGGAATGTAAATTTTATGGTATGAAGTGAAGGATTTCTCCCATCCATCTATGGAAATTGGATTCCTTCTCTTCCATAAATCAATCTCTTATTTCTTTTCGTCTTCCTTAATTTGAACAACCTCTTTAGTTACCTTAAAGTCTACTCTTTGACACAAAGTTGTCACCACCTTTCACTTTACTAGGTAGGTAATGGAGCTTAAATTCAAAGCTCCCAAACTCCCTCCACTGCTGATAACTCTAATTCAATTCCTTCCTACTCCTTTGGTTTCTAAGCTCTCAAGACACAGGTGTAGGATTCTCATGTTTTGATGCTAACAATCTCTCTCCAAGCAACAACATTGGCAATAAGCAAGCTACACCACATGAAGATTAGAATTAGGATTTTTATTAATTCTATTTCAATGTAATCTTTATTTTATGCAATGCATCTCATTGGTGTGGGTAGCTTAGGTGATTTTAAGAATATTTAAATAATGTTTGATTAAGAGTGAAGATACTTTAAATCTTGATTAAATAACTCTATTAAGAGTTTTGTGAAAATTTCTTTTAGAAAAACCTTGTTTTTATTCAGATTCTGATCAGTTCACTCGAGTAATGAGTATTGGATCACTCGAGTAATTTATGTCATGACAGGTTAATCGAGTAATGGTTTACACATCACTCGAGTAACTTAATCTGACATGTTTTAATCGAGTGAAGTTATATGGTTTACTCGAGTAATTCAATCAGTGTTTGAAAATTTTAAAAGGACTTAATTTTCTCTTTCACAAAATGACACATTCATTCTTACAATTTTCTATACACTTTGAAAAGCATTTCAAGAGCTATTTTACATCTTTCAAGAGCTATCAAGATTCAACAAAGAACTTTTCATTCTTCACTCTATTTCTCTCATTGTTCAAATATTCTTGAGATCATATTTTTGTTCTTAGTGGTTGTTGAAGATTTGCAATTTATGATTGCATCATTGAAGTTTCAACACAAGTGAAGAATCTCACAAGGAAGACTTTGAGGATCAAATCAAAGCAAGAAAAGAGGATTGGTTGGAAGCATCTTCAATCAATTAGCAAGGAAATCTAGAATTCTCAAAAGGGGTAGATTAGATCAAAGTGTTTGGTACACACTTTGAGTTGGGTTTTAAGATAGGAGAACTAAGAATCTAGTTGCATCTTAAAACATTGTAAAATCTACATTTGAAGATTTCTAGTGAAGAATCTCTCTTGATTCAAGAGGGGACTGGAGTAGCTTTCAAGTGGGTGAAAGTGAACCAGGATAAATCCTTGTGTCTCTTTTATTTTCATTCCTTGTATTGCATTAATTCATTAACAATTGCATTTTTAGGTTAGAATTGGGGCTTTCTTAATTCTACTCAATTGATCTAAAATTGCATGTTAATATTACTTGAAATTGTTCATGTTAATCATTCATAATTTGTTGAATCATCATAGCATTGTAATTCTTGAAGAACTTCATTGAAAACTGAGTTTTTAATTGAATTTTACCCAGTTTACTCGAGTAAAGTTCTTGTCACTCGAGTAATCTGCTTTCAGTTTATGAACAATACTCGAGTAGGTTTTCTGTTACTCGAGTGATTTAAAAATAGCTTTCGTAATACTCGAGTGATTTGCTGAATACTCGAGTGAAATTATTTTTGCTTGCGTATTACTCGAGTGAAGACTTGAGTTACTCGAGTAATCTGACTTGAATTTTTTAAGAAAATTTATTTTCATAAAACCATTCTCTTAGGTGGACGAAAAATCTGTAATAAGGCTTCAATATTCTATTCACCCCCCCTCTAGACTATATTGAGCCGCTTGTTGGTTTCCAACAAGTGGTATCAGAGCTCGGACGAAAAATCCGAGCCTTAAAAAGCTTTTTCGAAAAGATCCTTTTTACTTGGAAACAATGGGCTCAATTTCAAATCCTTTTGGTGGTGAAAGAGCTTCCATTAATCGTCCTCCACTATTCAATGGTGAGGGTTACGCTTATTGGAAAGTCCGTATGAAAATTTTTATTCAAGCCATAGATATGGAAATTTGGAACGCCATAGAGAATGGACCTTTTGTTCCTCAAACGAAAGTAAATGATGTTGTTTCGGTCAAACCAAAATCGAGTTGGGACAATGATGATAAGAAGAAAGTTGCATTTGATTTAAAAGCTAAAAATATCATCACGTCCGCTCTTTCTTATGATGAGTTCTTTCGAGTATCTCAATGTGTTGATGCTAAACAAATGTGGGACACATTACAAGTCACACATGAGGGCACTTCGGAGGTTAGAAGGGCTAGGCTAAATACACTCATGCATGAATATGAACTCTTTCGTATGTTACCTAATGAAAATATAGGTGACATGCAAAAGCGGTTCACTCATATCATAAATCATCTTTCTGCACTTGGAAAAGTTATAACTAATGGTGACGTTGTTAATAAGATTTTGAGATGTCTTAGCAGGGAATGGCAACCTAAGGTGACGGCCATTATGGAAGCTAGAGACGTGGATCAAATTGACTTAGCAACTCTATTCAGAAAGCTTCAAGAGCATGAAATGGAGCTTGGGCGGTTATCCATGAATGAAGATGCCGATAGAAAGAAAAAGGGGATAGCTCTTAAATCAACTTCAAAATCCCTTAAGGCACAAGAGGAAAACTCGCAAGTGGATGACTCGGACTCCGATATAGATGATGAGACCCTTGGCTTGCTAGTTAAAAAGCTTGGTAGGTTCCTTAAGAAAAATGGGAACTTTAATAGAAATAGACAAAGAGATTCTAAGGACTCACAACCAAGAAATAAGACTAACAAGAATCACATCAAGTGTCATGGGTGTGGAAAGCTTGGTCACTATCGATCGAATTGCCCAACTCATTCTAAGAAGTCGGAAGGTGACAACTCTAAGTTCAACTCATCTAAAGGAAAAAGGGCTTACATAGTATGGGATGAAGTGGAGAGTCAATCAACAACTAGCTCATCGGATGATGAAGAACATGCAAATCTATGTTTGATGACGAAGCTTGATGAAGAGGAATCTTCGAGCATTCAATCAAGTGAGAACGTCAATGAGGTAGATTATCTTTCCGATGCTAGCTCTAGTTCTAATTCTCCTTCATTCAATGAATTGTACAATGTGTATGTAGAGATGCATAAAGAGTTGAAGAAACTTGCTAAAATAAATGTTGAAAGAAAGAATTTCATAATGAAGCAACATGAAAAGATAATTGAACTTCAAAAAGATTTAGAAGAACTTAAGCTTCAAAATGAAACTCTTGAACTCATTTATGCAAACTCTACATGCAATTGTGAATTGAAATCAAATGAGACTCCATCTTGTGAAAATTGCAAGTCTTTGGAAAAAGAAGTTTTTAATTTGAATGATCGACTTGCAAGGCTCATGAAAGGAGATACTTCATTAGATCATTTGCTTTCAACTCAAAGGAACAATAGCAATAGATCCGGTCTTGGCTATACCAAACCTAAGAAACGCAATTATCGCAAAGTTGGTGGATTTTCAAAGAATAAGATTTCTAAAAACCCAACTTGCCATTATTGTGGGATCTTTGGGCATACCACGAATAAATGTAATATAAAGAAATTTGGTATACCAAGCGGAGAATATATTTGGATTGTTAAGGGGACTTCTCCCCATGCTAACAACAAAGGACCCAAGACCACTTGGGTACCTAAGTCAACCAAATGATATCTTTCTTGTAGGTGTGTCTTCGAACCAAAGAGCGCAAATGGTACTTGGATAGTGGTTGTTCGAGACACATGACGGGAGACAAAACGCACTTCATGGAACTTACTCCGAAAAGTGGTGGATTTGTGACATACGGCGACAACAACAAGGGCAAAATTCTAGGAGTCGGGAAGATCGGTAACGTATCTAACCTTGTCATAGAAAATGTCCTATACGTAGAAGGCTTAGAACACAACTTGCTTAGTATAAGCCAACTATGCGATATGGGCAATTATGTGACTTTTACTCCGGAATTATGCTTCATTAAGTCTTCTATAGATGATAGTGTTAAGTTTGTTGGTCGTCGCTCTAATAACACTTACTTAATTGATTTGGATGAGATAACTTCACTATTTTCAAAATGTTTCAAATCTTTTTATGATGAAATTCGTCTTTGGCATAGACGAATTGCTCATGTGAATGTGAATCAATTACACAAACTTTTGCGAAAAGATTTAGTGATTGGTTTGCCTAAACTAAACTTTAAGCTTGATGGCATTTGTGACTCTTGTCAAAAGTGCAAGCAAGTTAAAAGTTCTTTCAAACCTAAAAATGTGATAAGCACAACAAAGCCTTTGGAGCTAATCCATATGGATTTGTTTGGCCCTTCACAAATTAAAAGTTTAGGTGGAAATTACTATGGATTTGTTTTAGTAGACGATTTTACTAGATTCACATGGACTTTATTTTTATCCGCAAAAAGTGAAGTTTATAAATGTTTTAAAAAGTTTGCCAAACTCATCCAAAATCAACTAAGTTTGAAAATTGTGTCTATTAGAAGTGATCACGGAGGTGAGTTTGAAAACACTAGGATTGATGCGTTTTGTGATAAGTTTCGTATCGGTCATCAATTTTCGGCCCCTAGGACTCCGGAGCAAAACGGAGTTGTAGAAAGGAAAAATAGAATATTAGTGGAACTTGCTCGTACTATGTTGAAAGAATCAAATGTTCCTAAATATTTTTGGGCCGATGCAGTAAATACTGCTTGTTATGTGCTAAATAGGGTTCTTATTCGTCCGCATTTAAATAAAACACCTTATGAACTTTTAAAAGGGCGAAAGCCAAATATTTCAGATTTTCATGTTTTTGGGTGTAAGGTGTTTGTTTTAAATAACGGAAAGGAACCGGTCGGCAAGTTTGACTCCAAAGCCGACGAAGGCATATTCATAGGTTATTCAACCCATAGCAAAGCATATAGAGTCTACAATAAAAGAACATTAACCGTTGAGGAATCCGTGCATGTTGTATTTGATGAATCTTCGAAAGGAGATTGTGTTGTTTCTTGTGATGATGATAATATAGGTACATATTTGGATCATGAGAAGTCAACACCACAACAAATGAAAGAGAATCAAATTGAAGATGGAGAGGTGCAAGCACAAGATAAAGACTTAGCACAAGAGATTCAACCTAAATTACCAATAGCTTGGAAATCAAACAAAAATCATCCGATTTCTAACATCTTAGGTGACATTGCGAAGGGAGTGGTAACCCGACGCACTTTAAATAATTTTTGTTATTATGTTGCCTTTGTATCTCAAATAGAACCTAAGAATATCAAAGAGGCTCTTCAAGATGATCATTGAGAAAATGTGAAACTTGAGTTTGATGTATTAGTTTGAGTGCAAGTCTTGATTTTTCCCTTGGTGCATGTACGGTTTCCAAAAGAAAATAAACATAATAGGCTTTGAAAATAATTTTTTGTATAAAAAGAATTGAAATCAAGGCCTTGTTTGTGTGAGATGATGATTCGGTGGGTGTTAGTTTAAAGGAATTCTTACATGATTTGATTTTTGGAGTTGATCCTTGCAAGTGAACATAATTTGTGAGATCTTGCCTTTATACTTATCACCATTCGGTCAAGTCTAGGAAATCATGCTAGATCATCACTCCCTTTTCATGCATGTTAAAAATTTGTCTCATCTAGAGATTGTAAGTGCATGCATGATGAGATTTACATGATCAAAGAATTTTAAGCTCATGCATGAATTTTCTTAGAAGTTAAAGACCTGAACATGTCCCTTGATTTTTATTGTGTTAGAAAATTTAAAATTTTGTTTGCCAATTCCTTGGGAAGCTCACGGTTTTACATGAGTAGATGTTTAAAGATAATTTATTTAGTTTGCATGTGTGTTTTATTGTTAAGATTAGGGATTTCTAAACCTATGGGACTTAAAACTTTAAAGTAAAATTTTCATGATCCCATTTGGTTTAGGAACGAACCCTAAGCCATTTTATTTTCCTATGTGACATATTTAGTTTGTCATATGTGCATGATCATTAGACTTGAACATGAACCTTGTCTCATGAAGGATATGATTCGGCCATGCATGGAAATTAAGTGTCTAAGTCTGATTCCTGTCTTATATGCATGAATTGTGATGTTGTATTTATGTGTGCGTAAATGACTTGAGTGTTTAATATTTTTAAAGGTTTTTGATTGAATCCTTGTGTTATTTCTCTTTGATGAAATTCGGTTTTAAAGAAAATAAAGTCAAATGTTTTGATTAATTGAAAAGTGTTGTTTTGAAAAGGTTTTTCCATTGATTCATGAAGTTCATGGTCTCAATTTAATAAATGATTTTCACAAGAAAACCTTAAGATAAATGTGGCCTTTTAAGCCAAGAAATTATGGATGTTTTCAAACAAAAGTTTTTATTTAACCGTGAATTAAAATCAAAGTGATTCTCAAATAAGAATTTGATAATAATGTCTTATTTCCTAAGAACAAATTTTAATGAGAAAGAATTATTTGAGTTCCAGTAACAATCGGGAAGCGGTTACGAACGTCGTCGAGGACAAAAAACGAGGAGCGTATAGTGAGAGTCGTCGTCAATCAGGTGAGAGAGAAGCTTTCCTAAGATACCGTGGTAGCTAGGTGATTTATTAGGACGTTTCGTATCATCTCAAAGATCGGAACGAAGTGGTTGGAGTCAGTAGTATAAGTGGCAATTGTTTGCCTTGTGCGGCCACTTATACGAAGGTGATAAAAACCACAACACTATTGTGTGATGTTATATGTTGATAGCATGCTTTTATGTATTTGCTTAATTATGATATGATTGTTGTGACAAGTGGACGAGTGTTGGACGTTGTGGTGTACTTAGTAAGGGAATGAAAATGAAATTGAAAGTGATGGCCTCTTAAGGGTAGGAGAATGATAAAAGATGAGAGATTGAGTGAGAGAGAGAGATAAGAGTTGATTGAGAAAAGGAAATTGATGGAAATGATCCGATTGAGCCAGAGCTGGGAAGAGTAATGTTATTGTGGATATGAGAGGTGAATTGAGTGGAGCTGGGCTCCTTTGTTTCGGTTTTAGTCTGGGAACTGATGTCGAGTTAAGCTTGCTCCTCCATTAGCGCTCAGCAAAGAAAGTGTGTTTTTGAAAAAGGGTTTTTGAAAAAAGAATTTTTGAAAGAAATGTTATAAGGAGTCGCGAAAGGAAATATTTTTGAAAAAGGTTTTTGAAATGAAATTCTGGAAAGACTTTCTTTGGAAAGAGATTTTTGAAGTAGTGTGAAACAATGTTTCCAAAGGAAATTTCATGAAATGATCTCTTTTGAAAAAGTTTATGGAAGGGCATGATTTTGAGGAAAGTTTTGTGAATCGACTCTTTTGATAAAGTTTTGGGAATGACATTTTGGGGAGTTATTTTTGAAACAATATCTTGTGAGTGTTGGTGAAGGTTGATTTTTGTGAAAAACCTTGGAGAAAGTATTTTTGGGAAGTCAAGAAACGAAGTTCTTAAAGAGTAGTGAAATTGAGGTTTGAGAAGGATGGTAAAGAGGAAAATTGAGGAAAGGAAATGTGAGTTTGTTGATGTGATCCCAGCTCTGTGCCATGAGAGAAAGATTGCGCAAAGTTAGTGGTCGGGACTCACTGAAGGGATGTGCGAAGGGTGAGCCGACTATTAGGTTAATTAAGTAATTAAAAGATTATAAAAGACATTAACAACAAACGTGGTGAGATATGAGAGTTAACCCGAAGTAGTGGAGAGGAAGGAACGATAAGTATCTGCGGATACTTAGGACGAGATTGCATTAGGGGAGGACGATGACGGTGAAACGTCAAGAAGTCTAGAGTATTGTTATAGGCAGAACGAACTCCATAAGTGGTGCACTAACGTGGTGGGGACTAGGTCTAATACCGTGGTAAGTTCTGCGCGCGCACTATAACAATACTGTCGCTCCCTAGATTGCAAATCGAGAACAGTGAGAGGGACTGGAACGGGGCATTGTGTTTGCCACTGCGAGGCAGTGTGCCATGATTATTACGAATTGATATTATTGAGGCTGGGCCTCCTGGTCAGGGACCATTTATGTGTTGTGACAGCTGTCGTGCCCGCGTGGTAAAGGTCCTGTACTCCTGTTTGCTTCCGACTAGGTGGATGGTTGGCCGAGGAGATGTAGGCTTGAGATGTGAGTGCTAACTACGAAAGAAACGCGTACCTCGATGATCCTTTAACTCCCCCGATCATTGATGGTTATAACTCGATAAGACGCTAATTATATTTATGCCAGTAAGAGTTCAATAAGTGCAAAGAATGAATAAGAGGTTGAGAATGGACAATGTGGAAAAGATATTGAGATTTGTGAAAGGGAGGAGGAACAAGAGAGGAGAAGTATGAAGGAAAAGATGATAAGATGACATAAATATGGATCGTGATTAATGAGGATAGTATGTTTGCTTGTTGTTATGTGTGTATGTTGTGTGTTATATGTGTGTGTCCTATTATCTTGCCTACCGTAATTCCACACTGTCGACGCTACGCGTCCGGATCGCTTACTCTCTCCTGTACGTTGGCGCATCGGTGTCGCTGGTATTCCAACGGGCAGATGGATCGTCGTTTGGAGATCGTTACTTGGACTCATAAGGGACGCGGATGGAAAGCTATACGTCGAGGATGGGCATGGTCGGGATGTGCTCAGTTGGTGATCGAAGACCCGGAACATAAGTTGGGTGGATCTACACCTAGTTTGTGTTTGGGGAGTATATCCTACATATGTCACAACTTTGAACCGCCGCCTCGGAATCAAGGGGAGGAGAACTCGGTTAAGCTATTCGGAGTGGAACTTAAACCAAGTTCCGAAGGGGAGCTAAAGAACGCGGTCGCATCATCCTCTGGAACAATGACACCCGCAAAGAAGAAGAAGAAGCTGGAACCAATCATCTTTGGTAGGAAGAGGAAGCCAGTAGTAGAATTAGATTAAGTTATTGTTTGTATTTTGCATTCAGGATTACCTAAGTAATGAACTATTGTTGTCCTTCAATTACTTTGAAGTATGCCCAACTTTTATGGAACGTGAGAATACTTTTGTGAAACAAGTTTTAAGTTCTTTTGAAAAAGAATGAATGAAGTTACTTAAATTGAAATCGAACTGTTTTCTTAATCAAACGATTTCGGAAAACAAGGTAAGTGAGTTGTGGTTTCAAGTAACAACTCGGTTTTCGAATGGGAAGGTTGAAGGATATAAATAAATTTTCAAGAACGCTTTCAAACCCTTCAACAATGTTTTACAAAAAAAAAATTTGGCCTCATTTTTGCAACATTAATAAATAAGAGTCGGTTATTTTGGTCTTCGAAAATCGGGTTGTTACAGAATGGTATCAGAGCTTATGGTAATCCTTAATGGCCTTAAGCATGGCCTACATGCTTTATTGTGTGTGACTCTGTGTGTTTGGATAGGAGTACTAGGTTCAGCTTTCGTCTCTTAGGACATGAGACTAGTTAGTGGCATAGTATCGCCTGTGATAGTTCTGTAGCGTGAAGGAGCCAACCCTGAATAGATTCTGAAACTAAGCTCCAGTACCCCTGATGTTTCATTCGTGATTGTTAGACTTAGAATAGGTAACCCTAACATATCCTCTTCTATATGGATAGTTAATTAGTGTCCTTAAGGATGTAGTGTATCTTACCTGGAATTCCGTGCTTGTTGAATTGCCTCAACAAAACAGCTTTGTTAGTCGAACCTTTTTCTTCATGAACTTCTATTAGATTGTAGCCTTACCAAACCTATAGTCACCCCAAATAGTTCAAGGTTTGAGTGATTGAGGAGGGAGAAATAGTCTACGTTGGTGAAGGTTTTAGGATCACCGTGAGATGGTTATAAGTTGAATCAAAGTTGGGGAGTCATAAGGAGAAACAAGGAGTCTGTTGCCAAATATTAGAGGAAAGTTTGGAGATTAGAATTACCTGACACCCTAATTAGATAATGAGATAATCGAAGGAAGATGAGGTTGCAAGAAAGCCTAAGTGATGATAGCACCCCCCTAAGCTAAGAATGATAGACAAGAACCTTAGAATTAGAACGAGAATTGTAGGAAGGGTGAATCATGGTAAGGAAGTGGGAATTCGAGTTATAGGAAGTAGTAAGTATTTAACGATTTTTAGGCAAAATCCTTGTTTTTGGAGATGTGTGTGTGTTTTTGATTGCTTGATTTTTCCCTAAGTCCGTACCTATGGGTGGACTTTCTGTAACGACAACCGGCTAAAGGAAGCTGCATCTTCTTCGATTGGTCCAACGGACTTAACCCGACTCGACACGCAAGTGACGGTACGAGTGGAATCTTCCCACCTGAGGGCGGTTAACGAGGAACCTCAGAATGACATGAGAATACTGATGCCTTGCTGCCCAATCCACAGTGTATTTCTCGGGGACGAGAAATTCTTAAGTTGGGGAGAATGTAACATCCCGCATTTTCTGGACTCAAATAAATCAATAAGATTTTATTTAAGATTGATTCTTCATAATTTAAGAAAGGTTTTCGGTTAAAGTATTTAAGCAAATGATTTTTTTATGAGGTTTAATTTCATGAAAGCTAAACTACGATTTTGTTATTTCTTAACAAAACGAAATTGCTTTTGATCAAAATGAATTGTTGTTTTAAATAAATTATTTTTGGTGTATGTGGAAATGAGATTTTTGTAAAATCAAGTAAAGCTGAGTTTGTAGTGTGTTAACACGGTTTATTGGTTTCTTATGGATTATATTTTGAGTTGTGAATGTATGTGTTTATGTGAGGAATTATGAATGGAACCTAATTAGTAAATCTAAATGAATGGATGCATGGACTATGTGAATAAGTGTAGGATGTAGGTGTGTGCCGTATGATGGAATGGAAAACATGATATGTTGGAAGTGTGATGTGCATGATCAAGTATGTGTTAAACCGATATACATCATATTTCCATGTTATGTGTTTAGCATGATAACATGAAATAGGATCACATGTGATAAGAGCATGCATTACTCCATGATGATGATGACATGAAATGAAAATGTGGGTGCATGTGTGCATGTGTGTGTGTGTTCGGCCGAGGATGAGAGAAGAGGAACCAAATAGGATGCATGTTTTTATTTATTAAGAAATTAGAAATTCAAGTGGAAGCCAAGTAGAAGCCTAGGTTGGTGACTCATGATACCTAAGGGAGACTTTCATCAACCTTGTCTCACCATTGACAAGACCCTTGCCATGCAAAATTTGGAGTGGTCCGAATTACCCCTCCACCAAGCCATGAACCAAGGCTAAAATAGGAAAATGACCCACCCTTGCTCTTATTCTTAAAACCGTGTAGATGTGTGTTGGTAGCCATTCTTCATCTCCAAACACTCCATTTCCAAACACTTGGTCCAAGAGTACATCAACTCTTGAGACCTTAGAGAGAGAAGGAAGTACGCCGTGAGGGAGAAGAGAGGAAAAGAAGAGTGAGACTCCAAAATTCTTAACCCAAACCTCTCTACTTTCTTTCCCAACCTTGTTCTTCTTCAAGAATAAGAAGAAAAGCCACCCATCAACTTAGAGAGAAGGAGGCCGAGTGATGAGCATTTTATTTCCCATTTTTCCTTGCATTATTTTAATCCTATTATTGATACTCGTTGCCTATTTGACATTGTTTAGCTTGATTTAGTGATTTAGAGTTTATTGGACTACTATTTTGAATATTGTTTAATTTGGGATTATTTAGCCTAATTAATTCTATTTCTATTTTCAGGTCATATTTGGCACAAGGGCTTTTTGGACATTTTGGGAATGAAGATTTAATGTTGGAAGAGAAGATATATGATGAAGTGAAGATTGTAATCTATCTTTAGGATTAGTTGAGATTTAGTTATATCTTTTAAGATTTAGATTTTATCTATAAGATATTTTTAGATTTAATTTAGATATAAGCTTTCCTTAGGATTTGGGCCCATGATTTAGGCCCGTTTTGTGATTTAAAAAGCCAAATTGGTGTAAACCCTGGAGAGATCTATCATTCACGTTTTTTTACATTCTCTCTCATAGAGAAGGCTTAGTTTTGCTCTCCAAGCTTGTGGAGGCTGCTAGGGTTTCTCTCTCTTCCCTTTTCTACACGTTTTTGGTATTTTTCTTCATGGAAGGCTAAACTCTTAGGTTAAATCCCTTTGGTAATGTATCACATACTCTTGAGGTTTTATTCTTAATGCTATTTCGTTTTTATTCACTGTTTTCATGCTTATTGATATGTTATGGTTCGCTTAGTTCCATTCTATAGAGATAATCCATGTGTATGAATGCTTAATTTATGCAAACTCGTAAAAACTGCATGCTTTGGCTTTTAATGCTTAATTAGAGGTTTGGGTTTTGGGGTGAGAATTGAATTTTCGCTTAGTATTTAGTTCTCACGAGTTGGACAGTGAAGAGGAAAGAAATTGATCTTTTGTGACCGATGATAGAGTTGTGAACGCGAGCCAAAGGGGTTTATCCACTTTTCCTTATCTGTTTCTTCGTTTTGATTTAATTCTGTTTTGATTTCAATTATTCAATATTCAATATAAAAAAACCCCCCCTGTTTTCTATGCATACTATGTGTTCGACCTTTTGCTTGATAAGATATTCCTTGGGAGACGACCTAGGAGTCACTTCCTAATACTATACTTAAACTGTTTTTATTTGTATCGGGTACGGCCTCGATCAAATTTGGCGCCGTTGCCGGGGACTATCGGTTCTTGCCAAAGGTTATTAGTAGTTAGTTAGTGTCGTAGTTAGTATAGTTATTATAGTGTGTCGTGTCTGATTTAGGGTCTAGTAGTCAATTCTGATAACCGGTTGAAGTTGCACTGTTTGCTGTTTTGCTATTTTGTTGCAATTAGTGTATTTGATTGATTCTGTGGTTGCTAGTTCACATAGTTGTGGGTGGAATTTTTCCACGAAAATTTATATCCACACTACTTTTATCATATAAAAAGGTTTTGAGGCACCACGATCACTCAGATCATCACTGGTTGTTAGTTCCAGAAAGTTTTTCCAAGTTTTAGCAGCACTTTCTTCAAATCGTCGCAACTTTTGACCCGTAACTCGGAATTTGACGAATTTTATATCAAATCGAAGGGAATTTTCTGAATAATTTGATTTTTCTCACTTTGATAGAAAACTCCTTCGTCTGGATCCTGAAAAAGACGTTTTACTATTTCTTTTTTATTTTACAAGTTTTATTTTCTTAGTTTTTGGTCTCTGATTTAATTGTTTGACTTGGTTCCCTTTTGAATTTTGTCCTCAAACTTTTGTGGTATGTTTTCATGATTTTAGGGTGCTGAAAAAAATAAAGAAAAAATTTTAAAAAAATAAAAAATTTTGTTGCCTATTTTGGTCATGTATATTAGTGACAGTTTGCTATGCTTAATGGTGTTCTGTTCAGTACATGACTAGGGGCAACCCAAGCTACTTTCATCCATATAACCCTGAAATTGATAGAACTTATCACAGACTAGTTAGACAAAATAGGAACCAGTCCATAGGTAGTGAGTCTATTGAGTCTTTACATAGCGAGTCTGCTTCTTTTTCTTCTATTCCTATAAATTCTGATTCTTATTCTGATTATTCTGAAAATATGGCTCAACCTCCACCACGTGAGAGGACATTGAGGGAGCTGGCTGCACCTGATTTCACTATTGAAGATTTGTGCATCCAGTATCTCGATGACCCGTATGAGCTAAGTCTGGACTAATTCATTTGTTGCCCAAGTTTAATGGTCTTGCAGGTGAGGATCCTCATAAACATCTCAAGCAGTTCCATATTGTCTGTGCTACTATGAAACCACATGATGTGCAAGAGGATCATGTTTGTCTTAAGGCATTCCCACACTCCCTAGAGGGGCTAGCCAAGGATTGGTTGTACGATCTGGCCCCTGGTTCTATCACAGTCTGGGATGACCTGAAGAGGGCATTTTTGGAGAAATTCTTCCCTGCATGCAGAACAACAGCAATCCGAAAGGATATATCAGGCATCAGGCAACAAGTTGGAGAAAGTCTCTATGAGTATTGGGAGAGATTCAAGAGACTGTGTGCGAGCTGCCCCCACCATCAGATCTCAGAGCAGCTGCTTATTCAATATTTCTATGAAGGTCTCAACCTCATGGAGAGAAACATGCTTGATGCTGCAAGTGGTGGTGCCCTAGGAGACATGACACCTTTAGAAGCCAGAGTCAAGATTGAGAAGATGGCTTCCAATTGTCAACAATTCCATGCAAGGGGCAACAGCGATGCAATCATAGTGAGAGGAGTGAATGATGTTGGCACAAGTTCTGGTAAGGTTGAGAAGCTTGAACAGAAGATAGATTCACTTACAACTTTGGTCACTCAATTGGCCATCAACCAGAAGAAGTTGTCTCTACCTGCTAGATTATGTGGCATATGCACATCCGCTGAGCACCCCACAGATGCATGCCCTTTTGTGCAGCAGCAGCCCACGACTGGTGCTGACCAACCTGAGGCATATGCCGCCAACATCTTCAACAGTAGAAACCAGCAGCCACAGAACTTTGATCTCTCTACCAATAGATACAACCCTGGTTGGAGGAACCATCCCAACCTGAGATGGTCTGGTCAGCAGCAACCTTCACAGGTTCAATTTCAGAACAATTCTAGACCACCATATGTACCTCCTCCAGTCCAGCAACAGAGACAACAACAAGCTAATTCTGCACCACCAGCTCCTAGTACTGAGCAGCAACCTTCATTGGAAGAGCTGATGAAACAGATGACCATGCAAAATCTCCAATTCCAACAGGAAACTAGAGCATCCATTCAAAGACAAGAGGCCTCCATTCAATCTTTGACCAATCAGATGGGACAGATGGCAACAGCAATCAACACTATGCAATCTCAGAATTCTAACAAGTTGCCATCCTAAATAGGGATCAATCCAAACCAGAATGTGAATGCCATTAGTCTAAGGTCAGGGAAGCAGATTGTCACACCCACACCAGAATCTGACCTCAACAAAGATGATCTAGTTTCAACCAACAAGAAGAGCCAAATGGTCGAGGAGAGTGAGCACACAAGTACCAGAAAATGCCATCCAGCTCAGCCTTCCACAAGCACAACACCTGCTGCTGCCCAACAACCACCCCCCATTCCTCTTCCTTTCCCACCAAGGGGGGTGACTCAAAGCAAGAAAATGGAAGAGATTGACAAAGAGATACTTGACACATTCAGGAAGGTGGAAGTCAACATACCCCTTCTTGATGCAATCAAGCAGATTCCAAGGTATGCAAAGTTCTTGAAGGATCTATGCACACACAAACGGAAGCTCAAGGGCAATGAGAGGATCAACATGGGAAGAAATGTCTCTGCTCTTATAGGTAAACCCGTCCCTCATATTCCTGAAAAGTGTAAGGATCCTGGAACTTTCTCTGTGCCTTGTATCATAGGTAATACTAAATTTGAGAATGCTTTGCTAGATTTAGGAGCATCTATTAATGTTATGCTTATGTCTGTTTTCAAGTCTCTTTCACTTGGACCCCTTCAACCTACGGGTGTGGTTATTCACTTGGCAAATAGATCTGCTGCCTACCCCGCAGGTTTGATAGAGGATGTCCTGGTTCGGGTTGAAGAGCTTATCTTTCCTGCTGATTTTTATATTCTTGATATGGAAGAGGACACCTCTCGTAGTGCTGTCCCTATCATATTAGGGAGACCATTTTTGAAAACAGCCCGAACCAAGATAGATGTGCATGCAGGTACACTTTCCATGGAATTTGATGACAGTGTGGTTCGATTCAATATTTTTGATGCTATGAAACATTTTTCTGATGACCACTCTGTTTTTCATGTTGACTTGATTGATGATCTGATTGATGAGCATGTTCTAGACTTTTTGCATGATTATGATTTGCCATCTTTCACTAGCTCATTTACTTGTTCTGCATGTTCTGATTCCGAAATGTGCACTGCATGCATTGAAATTGACCAGTTTTTAAATTCTGCTACTGCATCTGTTGATTCATATGATATAGATTCAGATCATGCTAACCCCATTTCTGTTTTGCATGAGTCTAATTCACTTGTTCAGGTGCAGGCGGCAGAATCCAATTTTGCTGCTCCTTTAGTTCCATCTGTGATGCAGGCACCTTTATTGGACCTGAAGCCCCTTCCTCCTCATCTCAAATATGCTTACTTGGAGGCTGAGCAGAAACTTCCAGTGATCATCTCTACCTCCCTTTCTGTTGATCAAGAGAAGCAACTGCTGGATGTGATTAGAGCAAACAAAAAGGCAATAGGATGGACTTTGGCAGACATACCTGGTATTAGCCCCTCCATGTGCATGCATCGGATTTTATTGGAGGATGGGGCTAAACCAGTGAGACAACCCCAGAGACGGTTGAACCCCCAGATTCTTGATGTGGTGAAGAAAGAGGTCACCAAGCTGCTGCAAGCTGGCATTATCTACCCCATTTCAGACAGCACTTGGGTAAGCCCGGTTCAAGTAGTTCCCAAGAAGTCTGGGGTGACAGTTGTCAAAAATGAGAAGGATGAGCTGATTCCCACTAGAGTGCAGAACAGTTGGAGAGTCTGCATTGACTATAGGAAGCTCAACCAGGCGACCCGCAAGGATCACTTTCCTCTTCCCTTCATTGAACAGATGTTGGAGCGCCTGGCAGGTAAATCTCACTATTGCTTCTTAGATGGTTTCTCTGGTTATTTCCAAATCTGTATTGCACCAGAGGACCAACATAAGACTACATTTACCTGTCCTTTTGGTACATTTGCTTATAGGAAGATGCCTTTTGGCCTATGCAATGCTCCTGACACTTTTCAAAGATGTATGATGAGTATTTTTAATGACTTACTTGAGCATTGCATAGAGGTCTTCATGGATGATTTTAGTGTATATGGTTCCTCTTTTGATGCATGTCTTGATAGTTTGTCTAAGGTGCTTAATAGGTGCATTGAGACTAACCTTGTCTTGAATTTTGAAAAATGTCATTTTATGGTAGAACAAGGCATAGTCTTAGGGCACATTATTTCGCATAAGGGCATAGAGGTTGACCCTGCTAAGCTGCATGTAATATCACATTTGCCTTACCCCTCTTGCGTGCGAGAGGTGCGTTCTTTTTTGGCCATGCAGGTTTCTATCGCAGGTTTATTCAGAACTTTAGCAAGATAGCCCTTCCACTATCCAACTTGCTTCAAAAGGATACCGCATTTGAGTTTGGAGACCAATGCAAGAAAGCATTTGATGAGCTAAAGAGAGCACTCACCACCACTCCCATCATCCAACCACCTGACTGGACTCTCCCATTTGAGCTCATGACCGATGCCTCGAATTATGCTTTGGGAGCAGTTCTCTCCCAAAGGGTTGGTAAGATGTCTCATGTGATTTATTATGCATCTAGGACTTTAGATTCAGCACAAGTTAATTACACCACAACTGAAAAAGAGTTGTTAGCCATTGTCTTTGCACTTGATAAGTTTAGATCATATCTATTAGGTTCTAAGGTTGTGGTGTATACTGATCATGCTGCTCTGAAGTATCTTTTGAAAAAGAGATTCCAAACCTAGGTTGATTAGATGGATGTTGCTCCTCCAGGAGTTTGATCTTGAGATTCAGGATCGGAGTGGTGCGCATAACCTTGTCGCAGACCACTTGAGCAGAATAGAGAGAGAGGAGGATGCATTTCCTATCCGGGATGACTTCCCGGATGAGCAGCTTTTAGTTTTGCATGTTTCACATCCCCCTCCCCTTATTCCTTGGTTTGCTGATATTGTAAATTATATAGTTGCATCTGTTTTTCCACCCTTGGCATCCAAAGCTCAAAGAGACAAATTGAAGAGCGATGCCAAGTATTATGTATGGGATGACCCCTATTTGTGGCGTTTTTGCAGTGATCAGGTCATTCGCAGGTGCATTCCAGACCAGGAGATCCAATCGGTTCTCCAATTTTGCCATGCTTCACCAGTTGGAGGCCACCTTGGCACTCAAAGGACAGCACGAAAGGTGCTGGATTCTGGATTTTATTGGCCTACCATCTTCAAGGATGCAAGCAAAATCTGCAGCTCATGTGAGCAATGTCAAAGAGCAGGAGGCACCCTATCTTGGAGGCAACAGATGCCGCAACAACCTATGTTGTTCTGTGAGGTGTTTGATGTCTGGGGTATAGATTTCATGGGCCTCTTTCCTGTTTCTTTTGGTTTTTATTATATCTTACTTGCTGTGGATTATGTATCCAAATGGGTGGAAGCTAAGGCCACCAGGACTAATGATGCTCAGGTTGTTGTAGATTTTGTCAGGACTAATATCCTTTGCAGGTTTGGCATACCTAGAGCCATAGTCAGTGATCAAGGCACACACTTCTGCAATAGATCCATGCAAGCTTTGCTCAAGAAGTATGGGGTTGTGCACAAAGTTTCTACACCATATCACCCCCAAACCAATGGGCAAGCTGAGATTTCAAACAGAGAGATCAAGCGGATTTTGGAGAAGATGGTGAAGCCTAATAGAAAGGATTGGAGCACACGATTGGAGGATGCTCTATGGGCCCATCGGACTGCTTACAAGGCACCCATAGGGATGTCACCTTATCGGGTTGTCTTTGGTAAGGCATGCCACCTACCCGTGGAGATAGAGCACCGTGCATATTGGGCTGTGAAGCAATGTAACTTAGCTCTTGATCAAGCGGGTGAGGAGAGGAAGCTGCAGTTGAGTGAGCTAGATGAGATCCGTTTGGAGGCCTATGAGAATTCCAAGTTCTACAAAGAGAAGACCAAGAAGCTCCATGATAGCTCAATTTGCAGAAAGGAGTTCTTGGTTGGTCAAAAAGTGTTGCTCTACAACTCTAGGCTTGGAATCATGAGTGGAAAGCTCCGCTCTAAATGGATTGGACCATTTGTAGTCACCCAGGTGTTTCCTTATGGCACTGTGGAGATCAAGAGTGAGTCCACAGACAAGAGCTTCAAAGTCAATGGCCACCGACTCAAGCCTTTCCTAACCTCTCCTACTTTGGATGATGCACCTGTGGAGGAGGCCTCATTGGTCGACCCCATTTTTGACCCACCATGATTTCGGGAGTCTTCTTTTCTCCTTCTTTACTACTTTTATTCCACTTGTCTATATCTGTCTGATTCTGCTATTTGTTTTCCATTGAGGACAATGTGTGATTTAAGTGTGGGGGGGAGAGTAGTTTAGGTTGCATATTTTTGCTTTGATTTTTTTGAGGTTTTGCTAAGTTTTGGGCATTTTCTTGCATGTTTTTGCTTCATTTTAGTAGAGTCTTGGTATCTTGTGTCTGAATTCATGCATTTCTGTGTGTAAAGTTGCTTTTGATAATTAAGAGGTGGTAACACTGTGATAGAATTGTCCCTTTTGTGAGGATTTGAGCCTTAATTGTGGGTGGATTGCTATATATGCCACCTAATTTTTCTTTCATGTGTGATTGCACTCTGGATTACTTGCACTCTAGAACTTGACTTGACTCGTGTTGATACTTGATATTCCCATGCACATTTTGAAATGATTTAGGCATTTTTTTTTCTTGAATAAGCCACTAGCCATATGAGCCTACCTTGAATGAATTTATCCTTTGATAGCCCCTTTGAGCCTTTATATCCCTTTTCTTTGTTCTTTAGCTCATTACAAGCCTATGACTGAAAAACCATGATTGTCCTAACCTTAGGGAATGTTGGAGCTTTGGAATTGTTTTGGGAATGGGTATTAAGTAAGCGAGGGTGCTTTGTTCTTCATCTCTTGTGAGTTCTGGGTTTTGCCTCTATGGTCGGTGATGTAATTATGGCTTTATCTCATTATGCCATTTTTATTGTTTCTTCTTTTCTTTCGTTCATGAAGTTCTGCAATGTAATGCAATTCAAAAAAAAAAAAGAGAGAAAAAAAAAAGAAAAAAAAGAAGAAGAAAAAGAAAAAAAAAGAATAAAAGGTTGATTGAGGCATGGAGGATTGGAATTAGAGGTTGTTGTTAAGTTTACCATTTCATTCTGGGGTGGATTGTGCTTATTTTTTTACTTGTTCCCCATTGCTCCTCTATTCCCTGGGTTTTAGCTACATTTCCCATATTTTTATCCTACCTTGTCCTTGGCCCCATTACAACCATGAAAAGACCTTTTGATCTTAATGTGCATGTGTGTTGATTGTTGATGTTAGAGGCTTGTCAAGCCTATGGTTGTGTTTGTTTTTCATGATGTGCCTTGAGTGTAAACACTGATTAACCTTAAACACTTGAGTGTAAACACTATTGAGTGATCCTTGTGAGTTTCTATCATCTTTGTGACTACCCTCTTGATGTCATTGGTTTTCTTTGCATATTTGAAATAATTGGATGATGTTCATGGATGCCTTGATTCTTTGGTCCTTATTTTCTTCGTGTGCTCGATTTTGCCCATTTCTTTGCATTTCCTAGAATTCATTGTGAAGTATGTAATCTCTTAGGTTTGCATTCATTAGTTTTAGTAATCTTGTTACATGATTCACTTTGGTGCATATTGATTTTCTCAGTCCTAATTCTTAGTTTTGCCCAGGAGTGCAAAAGGATAAGTGTGGGGGTATTTGATGAGCATTTTATTTCCCATTTTTCCTTGCATTATTTTACTCCTATTATTGATACTCGTTGCCTATTTGACATTGTTTAGCTTGATTTAGTGATTTAGAGTTTATTGGACTACTATTCTGAATATTGTTTAATTTGGGATTATTTAGCCTAATTAATTCTATTTCTATTTTCAGGTCATATTTGGCACAAGGGCTTGTTGGACATTTTGGGAATGAAGATTTAATGTTGGAAGAGAAGATATATGATGAAGTGAAGATTGTAATCTATCTTTAGGATTAGTTGAGATTTAGTTATATCTTTTAAGATTTAGATTTTATCTATAAGATATTTTTAGATTTAATTTAGAGATAAGCTTTCCTTAGGATTTGGGCCCATGATTTAGGCCCGTTTTGTGATTTAAAAAGCCAAATTGGTGTAAACCCTGGAGAGATCTATCATTCACGTTTTTTTACATTCTCTCTCATAGAGAAGGCTTAGTTTTGCTCTCCAAGCTTGTGGAGGCTGCTAGGGTTTCTCTCTCTTCCTTTTTCTACACGTTTTTGGTATTTTTCTTCATGGAAGGCTAAACTCTTAGGTTAAATCCCTTTGGTAATGTATCACATACTCTTGAGGTTTTATTCTTAATGCTATTTCGTTTTTATTCACTGTTTTCATGCTTATTGATATGTTATGGTTCGCTTAGTTCCATTCTATAGAGATAATCCATGTGTATGAATGCTTAATTTATGCAAACTCGTAAAAACTCCATGCTTTGGCTTTTAATGCTTAATTAGAGGTTTGGGTTTTGGGGTGAGAATTGAATTTTCGCTTAGTATTTAGTTCTCAAGAGTTGGACAGTGAAGAGGAAAGAAATTGATCTTTTGTGACCGATGATAGAGTTGTGAACGTGAGCCAAAGGGGTTTATCCACTTTTCCTTATTTGTTTCTTCGTTTTGATTTAATTCTGTTTTGATTTCAATTATTCAATATTCAATATAAAAAAAACCCCCCTGTTTTCTATGCATACTATGTGTTCGACCTTTTGCTTGATAAGATATTCCTTGGGAGACGACCTAGGAGTCACTTCCTAGTACTATACTTAAACTATTTTTATTTGTATTGGGTACGGCCTCGATCACCGAGGCAACCCTAGGAGGAGAAGAAGAAACTTGAAGTTTGAAGATTTAGTTAGAGTTTGGCTTGATCTAAGGTAGTTATTCAAGAGAATTAGTGTAATAATTTTGGTTTGTAAAAAGGGCTTTATATAGACTTTTGTTCAAGATTGATTCTCTTGTGATGCATGTCTTTATTTTCTTGTGATCTTGAAGTTTTGTTGCCTTGCATGTTATCTTTGTGACTTGATTTTGAATATTGGTGCTTGGGTGTTTTAATTTCTCTCTTGTTCTTCACGTTTTGTGTAAGTCTTGTATTCGAGTTTATGTCTTTGCTTTGATCTTGTGTTGCATGTTTTGACTTATGCTTTACTCTTGAGAAAATGTGAAACTTGAGTTTTATGTATTAGTTTGAGTGCAAGTCTTGATTTTTCCCTTGGTGCATGTACGGTTTCCAAAAGAAAATAAACATAATAGGCTTTGAAAATAATTTTTTGTATAAAAAGAATTTAAATCAAGGCCTTGTTTGTGTGAGATGATGATTCGGTGGGTGTTAGTTTAAAGGAATTCTTACATGATTTGATTTTTGGAGTTGATCCTTGCAAGTGAACATAATTTGTGAGATCTTGCCTTTATACTTATCACCATTCGGTCAAGTCTAGGAAATCATGCTAGATCATCACTCCCTTTTCATGCATGTTAAAAATTTGTCTCATGTAGAGATTGTAAGTGCATGCATGATGAGATTTACATGATCAAAGAATTTTAAGCTCATGCATGAATTTTCTTAGAAGTTAAAGACCTGAACATGTCCCTTGATTTTTATTGTGTTAGAAAATTTAAAATTTTGTTTGCCAATTCCATGGGAAGCACACGGTTTTACATGAGTAGATGTTTAAAGATAATTTATTTAGTTTGCATGTGTGTTTTATTGTTAAGATTAGGGATTTCTAAACCTATGGGACTTAAAACTTTAAAGTAAAATTTTCATGATCCCATTTGGTTTAGGAACGAACCCTAAGACATTTTATTTTCCTATGTGACATAATTTAAATTCGCCTTGAATAAATGAAATTGATTAGGTGTATGATTGTGTTTTCCTTGAATTCCATTCGGTTTTGGCATAAATTCCATTCAAACTATTTTTATTTTCTTATGTTATATTGTTTGAGCTAATTTAGTATAGATGAAAGGGATTTGATAAATGTTTGTGTTGTGTGTTTTCCTTATGTTCTATTCGGTCATGGTATGAAAATAAAGGAATTAAATTGATTCATCCTTGTGTGTTGGGTTATGTGATGATTAATGTGGTTTTGATTAAGTATGTCCTTTTCTTTAATTAAATTATAATGTTTAAATGTAGGATAGAGTGTTTGTCATATGTGCATGATCATTAGACTTGAACATGAACCTTGTCTCAAGAAGGATATGATTCGGCCATGCATGGAAATTAAGTGTCTAAGTCTGATTCCTGTCTTATATGCATGAATTGTGATGTTGTATTTATGTGTGCGTAAATGACTTGAGTGTTTAATATTTTTAAAGGTTTTTGATTGAATCCTTGTGTTATTTCTCTTTGATGTAATTCGGTTTTAAAGAAAATAAAGTCAAATGTTTTGATTAATTGAAAAGTGTTGTTTTGAAAAGGTTTTTCCATTGATTCATGAAGTTCATGGTCTCAATTTAATAAATGATTTTCACAAGAAAACCTTAAGATAAATGTGGCCTTTTAAGCCAAGAAATTATGGATGTTTTCAAACAAAAGTTTTTATTTAACCGTGAATTAAAATCAAAGTGATTCTCAAATAAGAATTTGATAATAATGTCTTATTTCCTAAGAACAAATTTTAATGAGAAAGAATTATTTGAGTTCCAGTAACAATCGGGAAGCAGTTACGAACGTCGCCGAGGACAAAAAACGAGGAGCGTATAGTGAGAGTCGTCGTCAATCAGGTGAGAGAGAAGCTTTCCTAAGATACCGTGGTAGCTAGGTGATTTATTAGGACGTTCCGTATCATCTCAAAGATCGGAACGAAGTGGTTGGAGTCAGTAGTATAAGTGGCAATTGTTTGCCTTGTGTGGCCACTTATACGAAGGTGATAAAAACCACAACACTATTGTGTGATGTTATATGTTGATAGCATGCTTTTATGTATTTGCTTAATTATGATATGATTGTTGTGACAAGTGGACGAGTGTTGGACGTTGTGGTGTACTTAGTAAGGGAATGAAAATGAAATTGAAAGTGATGGCCTCTTAAGGGTAGGAGAATGATAAAAGATGAGAGATTGAGTGAGAGAGAGAGATAAGAGTTGATTGAGAAAAGGAAATTGATGGAAATGATCCGATTGAGCCAGAGCTGGGAAGAGTAATGTTATTGTGGATATGAGAGGTGAATTGAGTGGAGCTGGGCTCCTTTGTTTCGGTTTTAGTCTGGGAACTGATGTCGAGTTGAGCTTGCTCCTCCATTAGCGCTCAGCAAAGAAAGTGTGTTTTTGAAAAAGGGTTTTTGAAAAAAAGAATTTTTGAATGAAATGTTATAAGGAGTCGCGAAAGGAAATATTTTTGAAAAAGGTTTTTGAAATGAAATTCTGGAAAGACTTTCTTTGAAAAGAGATTTTTGAAGTAGTGTGAAACAATGTTTCCAAAGGAAATTTCATGAAATGATCTCTTTTGAAAAAGTTTATGGAAGGGCATTATTTTGAGGAAAGTTTTGTGAATCGACTCTTTTGATAAAGTTTTGGGAATGACATTTTGGGGAGTTATTTTTGAAACAATATCCTGTGAGTGTTGGTGAAGGTTGATTTTTGTCAAAAACCTTGGAGAAAGTATTTTTGGGAAGTCGAGAAACGAAGTTGTTAAAGAGTAGTGAAATTGAGGTTTGAGAAGGATGGTAAAAAGGAAAATTGAGGAAAGGAAATGTGAGTTTGTTGATGTGATCCCAGCTCTGTGCCATGAGAGAAAGATTGCGCAAAGTTAGTGGTCGGGACTCACTGAAGGGATGTGCGTAGGGTGAGCCGACTATTAACCAATTAAGTAATTAAAAGATTATAAAAGACATTAACAACGAACGTGGTGAGATATGAGAGTTAACCCGAAGTAGTGGAGAGGAAGGAACGATAAGTATCTGCGGATACTTAGGACGAGATTGCATTAGGGGAGGACGATGACGGTGAAACGTCAAGAATTCTAGAGTATTGTTATAGGCAGAACGAACTCCATAAGTGGTGCACTAACGTGGTGGGGACTGGGTCTAATACCGTGGTAAGTTCTGCGTGCGCACTATAACAATACTGTCGCCCCTAGATTGCAAATCGAGAATAGTGAGAGGGACTGGAACGGGGCATTGTGTTTGCCACTGCGAGGCAGTGTGCCATGATTATTACGAATTGATATTATTGAGGCTGGGCCTCCTGGTCAGGGACCATTTATGTGTTGTGACAGCTGTCGTGCCCGCATGGTCCTGTACTCCTGTTTGCTTCCGACTAGGTGGATGGTTGGCCGAGGAGATGTAGGCTTGAGATGTGAGTGCTAACTACGAAAGAAACGCGTACCTCGATGATCCTTTAACTCCCCCGATCATCGATGGTTATAACTTGATAAGACGCTAATTATATTTATGCGAGTAAGAATTCAATAAGTGCAAAGAATGAATAAGAGGTTGAGAATGGACGATGTGGAAAAGATATTGAGATTTGTGAAAGGGAAGAGGAACAAGAGAGGAGAAGTATGATGGAAACGATGATAAGATGAAATAAATATGGATCGTGATTAATGAGGATAGTATGTTTCCTTGTTGTTATGTGTGTATGTTGTGTGTTATATGTGTGTGTCCTATTATCTTGCCTACCGTAATTCCACACTGTCGACGCTACGCGTCCGGATCGCTTACTCTCTCCTGTACGTTGGCGCATCGGTGTCGCTGGTATTCCAACGGGCAGATGGATCGTCGTTTGGAGATCGTTACTTGGCCTCATAAGGGACGTGGATGGAAAGCTATACGTCGAGGATGGGCATGGTCGGGATGTTCTCAGTTGGTGATCGAAGACCCGGAACATAAGTTGGGTGGATCTACACCTAGTTTGTGTTTGGGGAGTATATCCTACATATGTCACAGCTCTGAACCGCCGCCTCGGAATCAAGGGGAGGAGAACTCAGTTAAGCTATTCGGAGTGGAACTTAAACCAAGTTCCGAAGGGGAGCTAAAGAACGCGGTCGCATCATCCTCTGGAACAAAGACACCCGCAAAGAAGAAGAAGAAGCTGGAACCAATCATCTTTGGTAGGAAGAGGAAGCCAGTAGTAGAATTAGATTAAGTTATTGTTTGTATTTTGCATTCAGGATTACCTAAGTAATGAACTGTTGCTGTCCTTCAATTACTTTGAAGTATGCCCAACTTTTATGGAACGTGAGAATACTTTTGTGAAACATGTTTTAAGTTCATTTGAAAAAGAATGAATGAAGTTACTTAAATTGAAATCGAACTGTTTTCTTAATCAAACGATTTCGGAAAACAAGGTAAGTGAGTTGTGGTTTCAAGTAACAACTCGGTTTTCGAATGGGAAGGTTGAAGGATATAAATAAATTTTCAAGAACGCTTTCAAACCCTTCAACAACGTTTTACAAAAAAAAAAATTTGGCCTCATTTTTGCAACATTAATAAATAAGAGTCGGTTATTTTGGTATGAACAGGATTAGTCGAGAACATAAATGTTGAGTTTTTGGACTAGTCGAAAGTTAAAGTTTTATACAAAGGAAATCTAATTAAGCATTCGAACATGTAGTACAGGAATTCAACCGAATTGCGAGGACTACTACCACCTATTAAATGTAGTGTTGGAAATGGCCAATCCGACATTATATCTATTGGGATGTGAAGTCACCAAAATTCGAGAGTTTGTGTACTATCATGAAGTTGTAAACAATTTCCGATGTATGAAACCTTAATGCCAATTATATGATTCTCTTTGTTTCGTTGTGTTTAATACTTTACTACTTGAATACGTGGATTTGACAAGTAGTTGGGTATCAAAGTAGTTGGATGGAGATTTGAGATGGAACCATGTGGATTTTTATAAGTTAGAATCTCGATGCCAATCTAATCAAGGGATTAAATTCACATTGATTAGACTAGTACTTGAGAGAGCGAAAAAGAATGCTTAAAATTAAACTAATAGTCAATTCCATTGCTAATCTCGACTCAATTAACTGTGACCCCAAATGTGAAACAAGCATTGAGTACTGACCAATCGAATTTGAACCGGACCAATTTGATTTGCGAATATAAAAGGACTGTTGGAAACCAACAAGAGGCCTAACAATCGAGTAGAGGGGGGGGGGTGAATAGGAGATTGACAGTGATATGGCAATTTTTCGATTTCTTGAAAATAGTTTGAAAGTTCTATCCGAGCATACACGGTTAATTGATTAACCAAATAGATAAATAGAAAGGTTAATTGATTAACCGAGCTGTCGAGCAAACAATGTTAATTTATTAACCAGATGAATAAGCTGGTTAATCGGTTAACATAGATGCTTCACGGCTCAGCTTTCCGAACAACACTCAAAAACCGAGCTATCACAGAGTAAATTAAAAGCTTGATGCTTAAGCCAACGGATAACCAGTCAAGCAAGCCGAGTAATAAGAAAGCAGTAAAGAAATAAAAATTAACACCACAGATTTATCCTGGTTCACTCTCACCCTGAGAGCTAGTCCAGTCCCCTCTAAAAACCTTTTAGAGAGCTTTCACTAAAAATCAATTTTCTGGGTTACAAAAGGATTTACAAGAGACTACCCCTCTAAACCTATCCAGTCAAGCGAGTATACCAAACTCGTGACAAACTACCCACGACAAATCGATGACCAAAGAACCTCTTTGGAACCTTTTCAACACAGAAAAGCTTTCTCGATCATAGACCAGCTTTTCACTCCAGCAAATACAACGAACAAGATTTATGAATGAGGATGGCTCCAATTCGAAACACTCTTCGAATGAGTATGAAAGTATGAATTTCAAGAGTGAGTTGATTTTGAGAAGGGTAATCATAGAAAAGAATTTTGTTGAACTTAGAGTTTGGATTTGAAAGATTAAGTTCTCTAAGTTCTTGTGAAAATTTAAAAGTACTTTTTCTTTTTCTGTGAGTTTTTGATTCTGCTCTGTTTTTCCAAAGAAAATGTAAATGGGTTGCAACAAAAAATTGTTCAGTGAAGTCTACTATGAAATCGTTGAAAACACCCCTATTTATAATCTCTTTTGATTTCCAGAAAATAGAGAGAGAAAGAGCCGTACGGAGAAAGGCATTTCTCTGTTTTTCCAGAAATGAGAAAAAGACGGTTGTACGGAAAAGCCATGGGGTTTTCAACGGCTACAATTTGACAGCAGAGCAATGATGTTGACCCTTCACCAACCTTTGATTTTAACTCATTTTGAATTTCAAACTTGTTACAGTGTTGCAGTTAAAACTTAAAACTTCTACCCAGACTCAATGGTAATTAAAAGTATGGAACAGCTAAGCAGAGTCTGAAGGTTGAAGAAGATGTGTTGTTGAAGAGTGAACAGAGACAGTCGAGCTTGAGCTTCGTTCGAGCCTGGTCTGAGATTTGTGTTGTCGAGCCTTGAGCTTTCCTCGGCAACCAGACTTGAAACTTGAAGTAACAGATCCAAGCTTTGTTCTTTGCTCAGGGTGCGTGTTCAATCCGAGCTAATTTGATCTTTCTTATGCTGTGGCTTAGTTCAATATTCAGAGCCTTCTGAGCGTGTTCCGAGCTGATCAATATCTGAGCGTACTGTCTTGAAGTGAAGAGCTAAGCTTTCAAACTTGGATGAACATTCGCCGTGATCAAGAGCCAAGTTCAATCCGAGCTGAAACTTCAGAACCAGATATCCGAGCTTCTGCCTTTGGCGGAATGCATGCGCAGAACTTGTAACATCCCAAATTTTAAACCTAAGTGCAAGTCAATTAATAATAGTTAGAGATAATTGAGATAATAATAATAAAACCATAAATATGTATTAAAATAAGTGTTCAAGCATTAGAAAATATAAATAATAGTAATATTGGGTTAGGAAAAGAAAGGAGCATTAAATTGAAGTTAGAAACAGGCCAGAAAAATAGATAATTCGGTATTAAAACATAACGTAGGTTAGAAAATCAAAATAAAAGATTTAGGACTCAAAACAAACTTTCCACCGTTGGATATGAAAATAAAGATTTCAGGAAGCTTGCTTCCAAATTTGAGCAAGATCCAACGGGTAACGAAGAAGTTATCTCGAATTGAAGCAGGAAGAAAATAGGAGGAAAATAGGAAAATGAATAAATGGGGTACTGGGCAAAATACTCGAGTCTTTTGGAAAAGACTCGAGTGTTCTGGCTAGTTGGAAAATGACGCTCTCAGGCACTACTCGAGTCTTTGTGAAAAGACTCGAGTGTTTTACAGATTCAGAATCGGGGAAATTTGAACTCTCGGGTATACTCGAGTCTTTTGGAAAAGACTCGAGTATTTTTAAAGGAAACACTCGAGTGTTTTGTGCAGACAGTCTTAAAAACGTGTTTCAGCCAACAATCTCATTCATAACTCAACTTCACTCTCTCTCCCAGGTCACGAACAGCTCCCCATTCTCTCTCTAGATTTCACCTCAAATCACCATTTCAATCCACAAATAAGCATTGAGAATCAATCCCCAACACATTTAAACACTTAATCCCCCTTCAATCTCTCAAGTTCTTCCTCTCTCAATTCATGGGTATGAGTTAGGGCCAACAACCAATCTTGGTTCTCATCTCTCAAGCTCAAGGTAAGTGGAATACAAGCTCTATTCCTCCTTTCCTTCATAGATTTCGAATTTCTCTCCCCAATCTCTAACTAATTTTCCTTTCTATGGTTTCTAGCTCATTCTTTCTCTCCCATAGTTTTGGAACTCTCTCTCTCTCTACAAGGGTGAGGTAAGGGAGTGGTTATAGTGAGCATTGGTTTGTTCTAGGGAATAGGTTCAAATTAGTTCATAAGAGCTTGCTAGGATTTATATGTTATTTTGGTGTTATTAAATCCCTAGGATTATGAAGGAATAGAGTAGTTTAATTTAATTAAATACATAAAAAGTAAACTTTGAGAATGCATAGAAATTGGTATGTATTAATGCTAAATGCTCTTTATATTAAATTTTGATTGAATTGGTGAATATCTATTGATGTGAGTGATTGATCTAATTTGTGAGTTATTTGGAATATATGTGGATTTTACTTTTATGTGATAATGCAAGTAATGTTGCCAATGATTCTAAGTGTGGTAATTGTTTTGAATTTAAATAAATGAAATTATAAAAATGATATAAGTTGCAGCTATGATTGATCCTTGGGATACACCAACCCATTAGGTGCCCTGTTAGGTGACAAGTTACCCATTAGGCACAAGTTACCCAATCCAGGTGAAAGTTACCTATTAGGTCCCGTAAATGCCCCGTTAGGCGGGTGTATCCAATGGATCAATCATGCTGCACAATAATAATAGTTTTGAAAAGAGAAAATTTGAATGTGATGGTAAAAGAGTTGAGATGTTGCTTTTAGTCCTAATGGGTGTCAACCGTGGCCTAATAGGTGGCAAGTTACCTGGATTGGGTGAAAGTCCTAGTGGGTGTGAAATGCCCTAACAGGTGCGCTAATCCCTAATGGTAAAGAAAAGATAAAATGATTTAAAAGATGATAAGATGTGTGTATGTTGTCCTCTGACCGTGAGGATACATACGATGTTATTTGGGTATGTTAGCCTCTGATTGTGAGGTGACATACGGTGTGTGATTTCGAAAAAAGGGTATGACGTATGGTTATGAGTTGAAAACGGATTATATGAGTAAGTGAAGGTAATGGACATGGAAATAAAAAGATGAAAAGTGAAACAAAATGATAAGTAATGAGAAATATAAATGAAATCTGAAATGGATTGCCAAATTGTAAATGCATGATATTTGCCTGTGAATAAATTGTGCTATATGATCTAATTGGTAATTGTGTCTGACTTAGTGGGTAATTATGTCTAATGAGAAACTGCTTTCCTATTTCATGTGCAATACTCACTCCCTTACTATCCTTTACAGGTACAGAGATTGAGATTGCACTATTACTGGCCGAGCAGGAGTGCACTCCACACCGTGGAGTGTAATTTAGTTTAGAGTGTATTATGGTCATTATATTATAATTAATCTATTTTGGGTTTTTGAAATAATCTAATCACTGTAAGCCCGAGTTTGTTATATGTCGTTGTTAGGGCTTGTAAAGTCAATTATTATATTTAGAAGTTGAAATGTTTTTCTGGATTGTACTGGTTTGACAGGTGAAAATTCTAAATTTTTAGGAAGTCCGATAAAGAGAGGAAACTCTGTCGGATTTTCATTAAGATTTAAAACAAAATTTTCAAGTCCTAAGTAAAAATCAACTTAATTATTAGTAATTAAACTATATAATTGTGAGGGTGTTACATTCTGGTATCAGAGCAGTTTTTCCTCGGCCTTTGGAGTTTGAACTCATAACTCCTGTGGTTTACTCAATAAGCGAGTAACCAATAGATAGTGTCAAGTTCTATATTAGTTACTTAGGTTTATAATTATAAAACCCTATGTAGTTATGTACTAAATTATGTACATGTCTGCAACAACAGAATCCTTTGTTGCCACATTGTAGCAACATGGAGAATCAGCTCTCCCATTCTTCGGCTAGCAGCTCGGCTACTGATCGTAAGATCAATTCCCCAGCTGATTCTTTGAAATCCAAGCCGTATGACATCTGTTTTCAAGAAGGGCAAACTTCTACAATGGGTAAGCTTAGATCGACTATTGAAGACAAGGAGCAACACGTGGGGGTACAAGTTGGTGAGAAGAAGAGTATAATTTTGAGACCGGGAATGGTTCTTCTGAAGCAATACTTGGCTCATGAAGAACAGGTGGGCGTAGTCAAGAACTGTCGTGAGATGGGCTTAGGCCCTGGAGGTTTTTATCAACCAGGCTTTACAAGTGGAGCCAGACTCCGACTGAAAATGATGTGCCTTGGCTCAGACTGGAATCCTCAAACACGAGTATATGGACCCAAAAGGGTAATTGATGGAAGCGAACTGTGACACCCTTGTGAATTACCCAAATATAATATAGTACTTAGGCTCTAACATATAGGTAATATATGGACTTGCGAGTATTAAGAAACTAACCGAAATAAAATTTTCCTTTTTAAACGGGTGCACAAACCAACACTTGGAATTCTTGGAGAATAAACCCTAAGGCATTATAAAACAGTTACATTGAATTCGGCGATTTCTAAAACCTTTTCGAAAATTGGGTAGCATTCGTCTCTTAGAATCGTTCATATATTATAGAAAATAACAGAAGCTACCCTTACTTTGTTTGATAAAACTAATACCATTGAATAGTTTTCACAGCCGAACTCTTTAAATGGATTAAATCAGAGTAAGTGGAAGTTATAGGACTATGCAACTGATAGTAATATAAACGTAGATGTATGTACATAAGTATGAAAAGAGTGATAAGTACATAGTCCCCATATCAAGTCTCCAAGTTCCAAAATACAAGTCCATAATCCGATCTACATAGTAATATGACCAAAGCCCTAGAGTACTCAAAAAGTATATCTACAACGTATATACATAACCAAAATATGAACTCCAGGGGTGGTCACGTAGATCCGGTAGCATCAGATGTAGTAGTAGTGATAGCAGCAGTCTCCAAGTAGTAAAAAGGGTAGTAACATCATCATCATCACAGCAGCAGCAAATCTCCTCCACAGCCTCCACACATCGGATCCTCTGATCCTCATCATATACCCTATACACATACCTAGGGATCATCGTCCCTCCAATCACTCCCAGTAGAATGCACGACAGGCTCGCTCCCACTCTCGTCCTCCACCGGATCCTTCTCGATCTCATCCGAGGGAGAGTGTACCCTACCACTGGGTATCGGGTCAGGTGATGGTGAAACCCTGAATGGGCTCCTCGGATCAGAAGGGGGAGTCTCCTCGCGGACGACTCTCGAAGTAAAAGGGTGAGAGCGGGTAGGTCGAAAACGAAGACTATGGTAAGAGCGAGCTGGTCGCGTGGGAGGTGGTCCATGGTAAGTGTAAAACGGGGGTACATGCATAGCGTATATGATGGGAATCCTAAATCTACGAGGACGGAATCGGATCAACGGGTTCGGGTGGTAGAAGGTAACCTCTACCTCTCCCTCGAACACCGCGCGATGGTCCCCATAGATCCATGTGCCGCTAGGAAGTGGCCGGATCTCGATGCAAGCAATGTAACGAGACATCACCTACAAGGGCATAGGGGTAAGCAATTCTATACACATAACCAATAGAGAATAAATTGTGCAATATGAATATGTAAATGTGCATCAATTAACAACAATCACATATAACACTTAGCAGTTAATGAATGCACATAGGGTGCTCACACTTATTTCATTTATCACAATTAATTTAAATGAGTGGCATGATGCATGACTTTAGCTCTCAAGCCTATCTCCATCATACTATGTCACTCTCTGACGTCCATCCCTGACAACCCAGCACTCAACAGTGCGTTGTATTCCCAGGTATACAACAATTCGTACATTCACCTAGAATGTACACGACAAGCTTGGAATCCATGCCACCCGAGCATAGTTATAACGTGCCACCCGAGCATCGTCCCGTCATCCAAACGGTCCGTCATCCAAACGGTATAACCATATCGGCATCCACTAAGCCGACCACGTCAACAACGTGTCATCAAGCAAGCGTATTGGCACTCCCAGAGGCCCTCCACATGTTTACCAAAAACATGATATACGTCCTACCATCCAAACTCCAGTATGAATGCATTAACTTTACTTAAAAGGGATTGATTGATGTTTCGTCCTTTTATTAATACACTACGTGCCTCCCGAGCAACGTATCATCATTATTCAAATGAAACATCATAACGTCAATCAATTTCTTTTAAGTCCAGGATCACTTAGTTTATTGTCCTTTAAGAGTTACAAAATGACTTAGAATTGAAAATGGTATTTTAAGTGTCTGACTAAAAATACTCGAGTGTTTTCCAAAATACTCGAGTAGTTCATCATTTTCCAGATTCTACTCGAGTGGTTCATAATTATACTCGAGTCGTTCATGTCTTTTCAGAGATTTAGGTTTTCAGGTTTTCATAAATATACTCGAGTAATTCATGAGATACTCGAGTATTCCATTACCCAGAATACTCGAGTAGTTCATATATTACTCGAGTGTCCAATCTGATTCCCGAGTTGGTGCGCCAATTTTCACTCTGGTGCACCACGAAATACTCGAGTGTTAAGCCAAATACTCGAGTATTTGCAGACAGAATAGAGCAAAACTTGGTTTTTACATACCATTTCAATTTCTAAACATTTTTAACCCAAACCAATGATCAAAACAGTTCACATACCATATATTGAACATGTTGCATTACTCATTTCATATCAAATAACCAATTTGACAGAGAATCAACCATTTATGCATAATTTACACAATTTAGCAACTCAACACCTCAAATTGCAAAATAAGCATAATACTCATAAAACAATGGTCATTTAAGCTTGCATGCATGATATAAAACTTGCTCAACACAGTTTTAGAGCAAAGCTTGGTCTCCAAACCAAAGATCCTATTCAATCTAAGCCCTTAGAGCCTCTTGGTGGCTCTCTAACACAAATAATGGAATTTAATCTCTATCTAGTGAATATAATTACTTCCCCTTACCTCTCAGACGTGAATCAAACAAGAATTCCCCCAAAGAAAAGCTCCACAGCACCAAAAGCACTTTAACCCAACATGCAGAGCAGTTTTGAGTGCAACACCAAAGTGGAATTGGTTCACACATGAAACAGAGAATAAAATTGGGGAAATTAGGTTTTCTAGACTCTATGCAACATAATCTAACTAAGGAAATCGAATTTGAGACTCAGAGATTCATGAGCTTACCAGAAAGCAAGATCAAAGTAAGCTCCAAGCAACACTTTGACAGAACAGACTCCAACTTCTCAGCTCCAATTCTCTCAACACACTCACTCAATCCTCACGATTTTACTCTCTATACAAAGCTCAAGATGTAAGCTTTGTATTCGTGTATGATGTGTGTTTCAATTTGACTCTGAGAAAGAGAATCGAAGAAGACAATCCAGGAACCCTAACTTGAAGCAAAACCCACGAATTTGACAAATAGAGGAATTGATTCGTCAACCACAGCTTATATAGCTCGATTGAACAATCATGCAGCTCGACACGAAGCATAGGACGTGTTGAAGAAGACGATTTCGTGTCAACACACGAGAATCGTTGGTGCTGACTCACCAAACGCACTAACTCGTGCAATTTGACCCAGAATACTCGAGTTTTTTAGAAAATACTCGAGTATTTTTCCCAATTTTTGAAAAATAATTATTTCATTTACTTTCCCTCCAAAACCTTTCCTATAATTACCTCTAGGTCCCAATCCAGGGACTAATTTGCAAAATATTTATTTTATGCACAAATTTACTCACCAAAATAAATTCTAGCAATATAAACAAAGATCTTAATTAAAGATCAAGAATAGAAATAATTAATTATAATAAACTTTATAATTAATATTTCATTAATCCAGGATTAAAATTTTTGGGGTGTTACACTACTTCCCCACTTAAAAGGAATTTCGTCCCCGAAATTCATTCTTCAAAATTTCACGTTCTCAAATTTAAATAAAAGATTATCTTATCGTTTCTCAAAACATCTTTAGGGAAAGTCCTTCCCCACTTAAAAGAATTTCTCATATTCCCTTAATTTCTCCGTCTCAAAATGTTCCACTAAACATTTAAAATAAAACTTTTTTTTTTCGAATAACACCCTTGTGTTCAAAAGCATATACCAATCCTTTTTCTCATAAAAGAGTTTTCTTAAACTTTCTCGAAAATTATTTCATAATTAAATCCAAATAAAAATCTTTTGATCGCCCTTTTCCCGGACAAGATGTTTCAAATACCTAGCTTAAATTAAAACTTTCCCTCATAAACTTTTTCGAGAAGAACACGTTTCAATTTCATAACATTTTACGATTACTTTAAATGAAATATTTTGGCTAAAACTTTTTCAAATAATACCTTTTTAATATATATATATATATTCTTCAATTAAAATATTCTCCAAAGATCTTTTCGAGGAAAAACTTGACCCGTTGCGCACTCTGATCACTCAAGCACGATTAACGAATCATTTATATGACTTTATTCCTTAATAGTTGCAAACATTAGGGTGATCAGTCCTAATATTCAAACCATTAATAATAAAATCATTCTTTTCAGATATAACTTTTCGCAGGGAAAGTCATACGACACATCTTTAAGTTAGATGAACTTAAAGATGGAATACTTGTCACCATCAGATATAGCTAGATAGCCAAGTGCTAGAGTTGTTTCCGTTGGGGAGACAAATAATTGTCCTATCCCGGTGGTTATTAATCTCTCTAGTCTTAACTGATCTTTCTCTTTTTGTGGCGCCCAAAGATATTTATCACATCCAACTGTGATAAGGGTTTTGATCACAGAAATTCAAATCACAGACCTGCTCAGGTTTTCAAATTACATAACGATTTAACCAACGCAATCGAAAACATTGATTACGTTAATCCCGATCAGAGAAAAGGGTAAACTCAAACTATCTATACTCAAATCTAACTCGCATCCTAGTAGGTTGATCACCTTTCCGAACTTAACTCGCTTTATAACCATTCCCCTCTAACTCTTTAACCTTTGATGACTCTGGTGCATTAAAACCTTAGTCTCTAATAGCTCCAACCGAATGTCCTCATAGGTATACCAGTACTTAGTCCAAAGTGATGCATCTCTTACTTTACACATAGAAACGGGCAAGTCCTTTACTTCTTATTAGCATACTCGATAATCCCCACGGTCGAAGTTTGGTTAAATTGTCATTCTCCCATGATTAATTCACTTAACTACATTTTCACTTTTCTAATTGAATACTTCCTTTGCCCAGGTCCCCTTCATACCTGGTTTGGACATTCATTCTATCCACTTCTTACGCCTCTCCATCGTACCTATAAATTCCACACATTCTTCCAGTATCGGGAAACTCCTTATTCGCTGATAGTTGATAGATTGCTTAAGGTTCGGGCACAATCCATTCTAACTTCACATATTTGAACCTTTCGTTCAGGTCGTTATGAAACATACTTCCTCGGTCGTTTGAACTTGACGACGCCTTCTCTGAGACTATTACTTTCCCGTTCAATGTTTAGCATTTCAGTTCCTTGAATCCTTCTCCTGCCTCTTGAAAACTCTCTTCAGTTCCCAAAGACTGCTTTTCAACTGTTGCTCAAATGATGTATCAATCCTTAGTTTCAACATTTGTCCTATATGATTTTTGCAAGTTCTTCGCTACACCACTTAACATAAAAGTGACCTAACTTTCTATTCATCCATCTCTTGTATGCACAATACCAAAATTTCACTCCTAATCCCCGTATCACTTGGAATGTAAATTTTATGGTATGAAGTGAAGGATTTCTCCCATCCATCTATGGAAAATGGATTCCTTCTCTTCCATAAATCAATCTCTTATTTCTTTTCGTCTTCCTTACTTTGAACAACCTCTTTAGTTACCTTAAAGTCTACTCTTTGACACAAAGTTGTCACCACCTTTCACTTTACTAGGTAGGTAATGGAGCTTAAATTCAAAGCTCCCAAACTCCCTCCACTGCTGATAACTCTAATTCAATTCCTTCTTACTCCTTTGGTTTCTAAGCTCTCAAGACACAGGTGTAGGATTCTCATGTTTTGATGCTAACAATCTCTCTCCAAGCAACAACATTGGCAATAAGCAAGCTACACCACATGAAGATTAGAATTAGGATTTTTATTAATTCTATTTCAATGTAATCTTTATTTTATGCAATGCATCTCATTGGTGTGGGTAGCTTAGGTGATTTTAAGAATATTTAAATAATGTTTGATTAAGAGTGAAGATACTTTAAATCTTGATTAAATAACTCTATTAAGAGTTTTGTGAAAATTTCTTTTAGAAAAACCTTGTTTTTATTCAGATTCTGATCAGTTCACTCGAGTAATGAGTATTGGATCACTCGAGTAATTTATGTCATGACAGGTTAATCAAGTAATGGTTTACACATCACTCGAGTAACTTAATCTGACATGTTTTAATCGAGTGAAGTTATATGGTTTACTCGAGTAATTCAATCAGTGTTTGAAAATTTTAAAAGGACTTAATTTTCTCTTTCACAAAATGACACATTCATTCTTACAATTTTCTATACACTTTGAAAAGCATTTCAAGAGCTATTTTACATCTTTCAAGAGCTATCAAGATTCAACAAAGAACTTTTCATTCTTCACTCTATTTCTCTCATTGTTCAAATATTCTTGAGATCATATTTTTGTTCTTAGTGGTTGTTGAAGATTTGCAATTTATGATTGCATCATTGAAGTTTCAACACATGTGAAGAATCTCACAAGGAAGACTTTGAGGATCAAATCAAAGCAAGAAAAGAGGATTGGTTGGAAGCATCTTCAATCAATTAGCAAGGAAATCTAGAATTCTCAAAAGGGGTAGATTAGATCAAAGTGTTTGGTACACACTTTGAGTTGGGTTTTAAGATAGGAGAACTAAGAATCTAGTTGCATCTTAAAACATTGTAAAATCTACATTTGAAGATTTCTAGTGAAGAATCTCTCTTGATTCAAGAGGGGACTGGAGTAGCTTTCAAGTGGGTGAAAGTGAACCAGGATAAATCCTTGTGTCTCTTTCATTTTCATTCCTTGTATTGCATTAATTCATTAACAATTGCATTTTTAGGTTAGAATTGGGGCTTTCTTAATTCTACTCAATTGATCTAAAATTGCATGTTAATATTACTTGAAATTGTTCATGTTAATCATTCATAATTTGTTGAATCATCATAGCATTGTAATTCTTGAAGAACTTCATTGAAAACTGAGTTTTTAATTGAATTTTACCCAGTTTACTCGAGTAAAGTTCTTGTCACTCGAGTAATCTGCTTTCAGTTTATGAACAATACTCGAGTAGGTTTTCTGTTACTCGAGTGATTTAAAAATAGCTTTCGTAATACTCGAGTGATTTGCTGAATACTCGAGTGAAATTATTTTTGCTTGCGTATTACTCGAGTGAAGACTTGAGTTACTCGAGTAATCTGACTTGAATTTTTTAAGAAAATTTATTTTCATAAAACCATTCTCTTAGGTGGACGAAAAATCTGTAATAAGGCTTCAATATTCTATTCACCCCCCCTCTAGACTATATTGAGCCGCTTGTTGGTTTCCAACAAGTGGTATCAGAGCTCGGACGAAAAATCCGAGCCTTAAAAAGCTTTTTCGAAAAGATCCTTTTTACTTGGAAACAATGGGCTCAATTTCAAATCCTTTTGGTGGTGAAGGAGCTTCCATTAATCGTCCTCCACTATTCAATGGTGAGGGTTACGCTTATTGGAAGGTCCGTATGAAAATTTTTATTCAAGCCATAGATATGGAAATTTGGAACGCCATAGAGAATGGACCTTTTGTTCCTCAAACGAAAGTAAATGATGTTGTTTCGGTCAAACCAAAATCGAGTTGGGACAATGATGATAAGAAGAAAGTTGCATTTGATTTAAAAGCTAAAAATATCATCACGTCCGCTCTTTCTTATGATGAGTTCTTTCGAGTATCTCAATGTGTTGATGCTAAACAAATGTGGGACACATTACAAGTCACACATGAGGGCACTTCGGAGGTTAGAAGGGCTAGGCTAAATACACTCATGCATGAATATGAACTCTTTCGTATGTTACCTAATGAAAATATAGGTGACATGCAAAAGCGGTTCACTCATATCATAAATCATCTTTCTGCACTTGGAAAAGTTATAACTAATGGTGACGTTGTTAATAAGATTTTGAGATGTCTTAGCAGGGAATGGCAACCTAAGGTGACGGCCATTATGGAAGCTAGAGACGTGGATCAAATTGACTTATCAACTCTATTCGGAAAGCTTCAAGATCATGAAATGGAGCTTGGGCGGTTATCCATGAATGAAGATGCCGATAGAAAGAAAAAGGGGATAGCTCTTAAATCAACTTCAAAATCCCTTAAGGCACAAGAGGAAAACTCGCAAGTGGATGACTCGGACTCCGATATAGATGATGAGACCCTTGGCTTGCTAGTTAAAAAGCTTGGTAGGTTCCTTAAGAAAAAGGGGAACTTTAATAGAAATAGACAAAGAGATTCTAAGGACTCACAACCAAGAAATAAGACTAACAAGGATCACATCAAGTGTCATGGGTGTGGAAAGCTTGGTCACTATCGATCGAATTTCCCAACTCATTCTAAGAAGTCGGAAGGTGACAACTCTAAGTTCAACTCATCTAAAGGAAAAAGGGCTTACATAGTATGGGATGAAGTGGAGAGTCAATCAACATCTAGCTCATCGGATGATGAAGAACTTGCAAATCTATGTTTGATGACGAAGCTTGATGAAGAGGAATCTTCGAGCATTAAATCAAGTGAGAACGTCAATGAGGTAGATTATCTTTCCGATGCTAGCTCTAGTTCTAATTCTCCTTCATTCAATGAATTGTACAATGTGTATGTAGAGATGCATAAAGAGTTGAAGAAACTTACTAAAATAAATGTTGAAAGAAAGAATTTCATAATGAAGCAACATGAAAAGATAATTGAACTTCAAAAAGATTTAGAAGAACTTAAGCTTCAAAATGAAACTCTTGAACTCATTTATGCAAACTCTACATGCAATTGTGAATTGAAATCAAATGAGACTCCATCTTGTGAAAATTGCAAGTCTTTGGAAAAAGAAGTTTTTAATTTGAATGATCGACTTGCAAGGCTCATGAAAGGAGATACTTCATTAGATCATTTGCTTTCAACTCAAAGGAACAATAGCAATAGATCCGGTCTTGGCTATACCAAACCTAAGAAACGCAATTATCGCAAAGTTGGTGGATTTTCAAAGAATAAGATTTCTAAAAACCCAACTTGCCATTATTGTGGGATCTTTGGGCATACCACGTATAAATGTAATATAAAGAAATTTGGTATACCAAGCGGAGAATATATTTGGATTGTTAAGGGGACTTCTCCCCATGCTAACAACAAAGGACCCAAGACCACTTGGGTACCTAAGTCAACCAAATGATATCTTTCTTGTAGGTGTGTCTTCGAACCAAAGAGCGCAAATGGTACTTGGATAGTGGTTGTTCGAGACACATGATGGGAGACAAAACGCACTTCATGGAACTTACTCCGAAAAGTGGTGGATTTGTGACATACGGCGACAACAACAAGGGCAAAATTCTAGGAGTCGGGAAGATCGGTAACGTATCTAACCTTGTCATAGAAAATGTCCTATACGTAGAAGGATTAGAACACAACTTGCTTAGTATAAGCCAACTATGCGATATGGGCAATTATGTGACTTTTACTCCGGAATTATGCTTCATTAAGTCTTCTATAGATGATAGTGTTAAGTTTGTTGGTCGTCGCTCTAATAACACTTACTTAATTGATTTGGATGAGATAACTTCACTATTTTCAAAATGTTTCAAATCTTTTTATGATGAAATTCGTCTTTGTCATAGACGAATTGCTCATGTGAATGTGAATAAATTAAACAAACTTTTGCGAAAAGATTTAGTGATTGGTTTGCCTAAACTAAACTTTAAGCTTGATGGCATTTGTGACTCTTGTCAAAAGTGCCAGCAAGTTAAAAGTTCTTTCAAACCTAAAAATGTGATAAGCACAACAAAGCCTTTGGAGCTAATCCATATGGATTTGTTTGGCCCTTCACAAATTAAAAGTTTAGGTGGCAATTACTATGGATTTGTTTTAGTAGACGATTTTACTAGATTCACATGGACTTTATTTTTATCCGCAAAAAGTGAAGTTTATAAATGTTTTAAAAAGTTTGCCAAACTCATCCAAAATCAACTAAGTTTGAAAATTGTGTCTATTAGAAGTGATCACGGAGGTGAGTTTGAAAACACTAGGATTGATGCGTTTTGTGATAAGTTTGGTATCGATCATCAATTTTCGGCCCCTAGGACTCCGGAGCAAAACGGAGTCGTAGAAAGGAAAAATAGAATATTAGTGGAACTTGCTCGTACTATGTTGAAAGAATCAAATGTTCCTAAATATTTTTGGGCCGATGCAGTAAATACTGCTTGTTATGTGCTAAATAGGGTTCTTATTCGTCCGCATTTAAATAAAACACCTTATGAACTTTTAAAAGGGCGAAAGCCAAATATTTCACATTTTCATGTTTTTGGGTGTAAGGTGTTTGTTTTAAATAACGGAAAGGAACCGATCGGCAAGTTTGACTCCAAAGCCGACGAAGGCATATTCATAGGTTATTCAACCCATAGCAAAGCATATAGAGTCTACAATAAAAGAACATTAACCGTTGAGGAATCCGTGCATGTTGTATTTGATGAATCTTCGAAAGGAGATTGTGTTGTTTCATGTGATGATGATAATATAGGTACATATTTGGATCATGAGAAGTCAACACCACAACAAATGAAAGAGAATCAAATTGAAGATGGAGAGGTGCAAGCACAAGATAAAGACTTAGCACAAGAGATTCAACCTCAATTACCAATAGCTTGGAAATCAAACAAAAATCATCCGATTTCTAACATCTTAGGTGACATTGCGAAGGGAGTGGTAACCCGACGCACTTTAAATAATTTTTGTTATTATGTTGCCTTTGTATCTCAAATAGAACCTAAGAATATCAAAGAGGCTCTTCAAGATGATCATTGGATTATGGCCATGCAAGAAGAATTAAATCAATTTGAAAGAAACCAAGTTTGGGAGCTTTTGCCAAAACCCGATGATCGTCCTGAAATCGGTACTCGATGGGTCTATAGGAATAAGTTAGATGAATCGGGTATTATTGTTAGGAATAAAGCTAGGTTGGTAGCACAAGGTTATAGTCAAGAAGAAGGAATCGATTACGATGAGACATATGCTCCTGTTGCTAGACTAGAAGCTATTCGTATTCTTCTCGCTTTTGCTTCAATAATGAATTTTAAATTGTTTCAAATGGATGTTAAGAGCGCCTTTCTTAACGGATACATTCAAGAGGAAGTTTACGTGTCACAACCTCCCGGATTCGAGAGTTTTGAGCATTCGGACTACGTTTTCAAACTGAAAAAGGCTTTGTACGGTTTGAAACAAGCTCCTAGAGCTTGGTACGACCGACTAAGCAATTTTTTATTACAAAAAGGTTTTAAACGAGGCACTGTTGACACTACTCTTTTTATTGAACGTTCCGGTAAGGATATTTTATTGGTTCAAATATATGTTGACGATATTATATTTGGTGCTACTAACGATAAATTGTGTAAAAAGTTTTCAGACTTGATGCAAAGCGAATTCGAGATGTCGATGATGGGAGAGCTTACATTCTTTCTTGGCCTTCAAATAAAGCAGCTTAATGATGGCATTTATATTCATCAAAGTAAATATTGTAGAGAGCTTCTCAAACGTTTTGGGATGGATTCGTGCAAATCCGCTTCTACACCAATGAGCGTTGCATGCTACCTAGATCAAGATGAGGCTGGAAAAGCGGTAGAGGTAACGAAGTATCGTGGTATTATTGGTAGTTTGTTATACTTAACTGCATCTAGGCCTGACATCATGTTTAGTGTATGTATGTGTGCACGTTTTCAAGCAAAACCGAAAGAGTCGCATCTAACTGCTGTCAAAAGAATAATGAAATACTTAAAGGGTACAACGAATACTGGACTTTATTATCCTAGGGATGCTTTTCTAAAACTTATAGGTTATTCGGACTCTGACTTTGCCGGTTGTAAAGTTGAGAGAAAAAGTACAAGCGGAACTTGCCATTTGATTGGTAGTTCACTTGTATCGTGGTTTTCTAAAAAGCAAAATTGTGTAGCTTTATCAACCGCGGAGGCCGAATACATAGCAGCCAGTAGTTGTTGTGCTCAAATCCTTTGGATGAAGCAACAATTATCTGACTTTGGTTTAAATTTGACAAAAATCCCTATAAAGTGTGATAACACTTCGGCAATTAATTTGACTAAAAATCCAGTATTACACTCAAGGACAAAGCATATTGAAATTAGGCATCATTTTTTGAGAGATCATGTTCAAAAAGGTGATTGTGTTATTGAGTTTGTACAAACTTCGGATCAATTAGCTGATATCTTTACAAAACCATTACCAAGGGACACATTTTATAAGATTCGAAGAGAACTTGGTATTTTTGATGAGTCAACTATTAGCTAATTGTATTTGATGCTTTTCGAAATCACCTTCAAGCCTATTTCAATGTGATTTGTATTTTGAGTTGTTGTATCTTATTAAAGTGTTTCTTATTTTTTTTGATATGTAGTTATGTGTGTATGTTTTCTATAATATGTTAATTGCTTTATTTGTATGTGTGTTACTTGCTAAATGCTAAGTGTTACTATGTGTTTGTGCATGAAAAATGATTTTGCATGAAAAATTGAAATTTTTAAAATTCTGGACAGTTCACTCGAGTAACAGATATTTCACTCGAGTAATTTTAAAATCTCTTTCGTATTACTCGAGTGATTCTGTCTGTCACTCGATTAATTTTAAAATGACTTTCGTATCACTCGATTAGTTCATCCATCACTCGAGTGAAAACTTTTTAACTTTCGGCATACTCGAGTAACATTTTTTTTCACTCGATTACTGCTCGAATCACTCGAGTGACGCATGAACATTACTCGAGTAACTTATGTGATTTTAAAAGCTGAACTGCTGCAAACTGCATCATTTTCTCGCCACTTTCTCTCTCTTGTTCGTCGTTCTCTCTTCTCTCTCATACGGTTCTTCATCAAATCATCATTTTCAGCCACAAAAACTCACAAATCATACAAATTTCTTCCATATTTCATCATTATATCATCATTTCTACTCATTTCATTCATCATTTTCACCAATTATACCCAAAATCCGAAAATTCCCAAACCAAAACCCTAACCCCCAACATCGAATCTGCACTTTCTGAATCAATGACTTCTTCCTCACAAACTCAACCTCCTCGAAAGAAAGCAAAGCAAGGAGCAGGCCGTAATGACCCCTGGTTTTCTGGAATCAACCGAGACTTGCGGGAACCGACATTTATCAATCGCTCTTTTGGTCTTACACGGTATGTTAAGTTTGCTTGGTTGCATAAGGAGCAATTTCCGTTTGTAGAGGATTTAGAATTTCAGAATTTGAAGAGGTTTTTAGAATTTGAGACTCATTTTTATCCTAGGCTTGTCAGACAATTTTATCAGAATTTTTCTAAGCTAGATGGTGAGTATCAAACAATGGTTAGAGGACATCATTTTGTTATACAGCCTGAAGATTTGACAATGATGTTTGGTTTAGAAAACAAGGGAACTTTTATTGGTGATGCTGAATGTCTGGATTTGAATGTGGATACTAATAAGATTTATACTGATTTGATGCGTACTGGTGAATCCTGGGGTGATAGGACTACTAGTCCTGTATCACCTTTGCATGCTGTGGATAGAGTGCTCATGTACATTGTCTCTTATTGTTTGATTCCAAAATGCAATCAAAATTATGCGCAATTGGGAGATGATGATCATATTTTGTTTCATGGGATCAAAAAGAGATATGAGATGAATTGGAATAAAATGTTTTTAGCTCGTATGGAAGCTGCTGCTCAATCTCCTCCTACCCAATTCTTGCCATATCCTATGCATGTTACCAAGATCATGAGGTATTATCGTGTTCCAATCCCTGATGATGAGCCAGCTGAAAAGGAAAAGAAAAATAACTGGTGTCTTAATGATTCGCACATTAGTTATATGAAAATTGCTTGGCATAGGGAAAGTCGCACTTGGTTATGGAAATCACAGATTAAGGAAATGGCTGAAGCTGCAAAGGCTGTAAGAGCTTCGGGTTCTAGGAAAAGGACGTTACTTGGTGATAGGGCTGGTGCATCTTCTTCTGCTCCTCCTTCTTCTACTGATCCGATGGATACCGATCGTGTTGAGGACTATATCAATTTGGACAATCTTGGTACTCCATTTGATGCACAGGCTGCTCATGAGTCATTGGTTGAGCACATCAATGCTCAATTCACTCAGTTGGAGATGAGACAGGATGTGAAGAATATTGCCATGGAGCATCGTTTAATGGATTATATGTCTGGCCTCTTTTCTCACCATTTCCCTTCTCCTCCACCTGATTCCTAGACCTGTGGATGCTGATGATGTTTGATGTTGATTTCTGTTTCATGTTTCATATGCATATTTCTGACTCTGTTATGTTTATGTTTCTGTTTCATGTTTATGACTCTGTTGCTACTATGTTTTAGGGCCTTGCGTATGGTCTAGTTTGGTTAGTTTTGTTTGTTATCTGCTATGGTTGCTGTCTTTTTGCTTTACACTATGATTTGCTGCGTAGTGTGTTACTCTGATATTATGGTGCTATATTCGTTGTGCGTTTATATTTGTTTATATTCGTTGTGGCACTATTGTGGTTTATTTTGGTATTGTCTTTATTGTTATATTTTTTATATACCATTGTGAAATACTTACCTTCCACTTTTGGCAAAGGACTTTTCTCACAATTCTTCTCTTTTTAATGATGCCAAAAGGGGGAGAATATTTTGTTGATGTTGTTCTTGTAGGTTAAGTTTTATTATATTTTTCCTAGGTGTTTTACATTTAGGGGGAGTATGTTAAAACTTAGTGCTTAAGTGAAAAGGAGGTTTGTCATCATCAAAAAGGGGGAGTTTGTAGGATTCTCATGTTTTGATGCTAACAATCTCTCTCCAAGCAACAACATTGGCAATAAGCAAGCTACACCACATGAAGATTAGAATTAGGATTTTTATTAATTCTATTTCAATGTAATCTTTATTTTATGCAATGCATCTCATTGGTGTGGGTAGCTTAGGGGATTTTAAGAATATTTAAATAATGTTTGATTAAGAGTGAAGATACTTTAAATCTTGATTAAATAACTCTATTAAAAGTTTTGTGAAAATTTCTTTTAGAAAAACCTTGTTTTTATTCAGATTCTGATCAGTTCACTCGAGTAATGAGTATTGGATCACTCGAGTAATTTATGTCATGACAGGTTAATCGAGTAATGGTTTACACATCACTCGAGTAACTTGATCTGACATGTTTTAATCGAGTGAAGTTATATGGTTTACTCGAGTAATTCAATCAGTGTTTGAAAATTTTAAAAGGACTTAATTTTCTCTTTCACAAAATGACACATTCATTCTTACAATTTTCTATACACTTTGAAAAGCATTTCAAGAGCTATTTTACATCTTTCAAGAGCTATCAAGATTCAACAAAGAACTTTTCATTCTTCACTCTATTTCTCTCATTGTTCAAATATTCTTGAGATCATATTTTTGTTCTTAGTGGTTGTTGAAGATTTGCAATTTATGATTGCATCATTGAAGTTTCAACACAAGTGAAGACTCTCACAAGGAAGACTTTGAGGATCAAATCAAAGCAAGAAAAGAGGATTGGTTGGAAGCATCTTCAATCAATTAGCAAGGAAATCTAGAATTCTCAAAAGGGGTAGATTAGATCAAAGTGTTTGGTACACACTTTGAGTTGGGTTTTAAGATAGGAGAACTAAGAATCTAGTTGCATCTTAAAACATTGTAAAATCTACATTTGAAGATTTCTAGTGAAGAATCTCTCTTGATTCAAGAGGGGACTGGAGTAGCTTTCAAGTGGGTGAAAGTGAACCAGGATAAATCCTTGTGTCTCTTTTATTTTCATTCCTTGTATTGCATTAATTCATTAACAATTGCATTTTTAGGTTAGAATTGGGGCTTTCTTAATTCTACTCAATTGATCTAAAATTGCATGTTAATATTACTTGAAATTGTTCATGTTAATCATTCATAATTTGTTGAATCATCATAGCATTGTAATTCTTGAAGAACTTCATTGAAAACTGAGTTTTTAATTGAATTTTACCCAGTTTACTCGAGTAAAGTTCTTGTCACTCGAGTAATCTGCTTTCAGTTTATGAACAATACTCGAGTAGGTTTTCTGTTACTCGAGTGATTTAAAAATAGCTTTCGTAATACTCGAGTGATTTGCTGAATACTCGAGTGAAATTATTTTTTCTTGCGTATTACTCGAGTGAAGACATGAGTTACTCGAGTAATCTGACTTGAATTTTTTAAGAAAATTTATTTTCATAAAACCATTCTCTTAGGTGGACGAAAAATCTGTAATAAGGCTTCAATATTCTATTCACCCCCCCTCTAGACTATATTGAGCCGCTTGTTGGTTTCCAACAACAGGGCCATAGAGACTAAGCCTTCAAATCTCCTAGAGTGAACATACTCTTTGCAAACTCCAAGTCATGTAATAAGAGCTTACTCTGTGTGTATTCGATCACTTTGATTCATACACACCTACTTTCCTTCCTTCAGACTATTCCTTTCCAGGTCCTTGCCTCGATACATGAAACTATTCTTTCATATCTTCGCATGAATCGAGTAAGAGCAACGCAGGAGAGATTGTTAGTCTTCCCCTTCAATCACTGAAAACCTCGTTGCATTCTTGTTTCATATGAAATGCTAATCCTTCCAGATTACCTTGATTGCAAGTACTTGGCTTAAGGGAGTATACTAATGGTCCTATACTAGCACTTAATCAGCCCACTCTCAAAATCGCGTCTTAATACGATAAAGGTAGACAGATCAAATCGTTTCTAAAGGCTCATCCTAACACTTCCATACAATCGTTAAGACTTGTCTTAGAAACAACTTACAGGAATGCTCGTAGGGGTTTCTATCATAAAAGCATAGAATACTTCAGATATAGGAAAGGTCATACGATTCACATATTCATAATAAACAAGTGAATGCGTAGCACTAAAATCAGACAACACATTACAGAGCTGACCGTTTAGCAAGTGATTGCCTTGCACAAGATCGGAGGATTGGCGTGCTTCCACACCTCTAATGGTGAAAACCCTTCCTTGAACCACGGGCTTGTCAGCTGCCCCTCTTGAATTAGTCTTGGCCGGTTCCTTGCAATCTTTCGCAAAGTGTCCCGGTTTCCCACAATTGAAGCAGTTATTTGTTCCCCAACAAAAACGACCATGATGCCGACGTTTGCACTTGTCACAGAAGGGAGTCTCGCTTCGGGAGTTCCTTCCATTAATATCCCCAACCTTTTCTTTACCTTTTTCCCGATGATCATACGGACCTTTGCCTCGATTATTGAAACCTTTGTGCCTTTGAGGTCCGTAACCCTGACTATCTTTCCTCTCCGATGCTTGCAATTTTTCTGCCTTCTTGTCATCCTCATACATCCTACACATGTCCACCAATGTAGAAAAACTTTGGATCCTTTGATAACTGAAAATAGACTTCAATTTGGGTCTTAAGCCTCCTTCAAACTTGATACACTTGCTCCTTTCATCTGGATTGTTCTGATAATATGGAGAGTATTTCATCAATTCCTCGAACTTGGCTGCGTACTCACCCACACTCATGTCTCCTTGCTTCAGCTGCAAGAACTCCACTTCCTTCTTTCTCCTCAAATCCTCAGGGAAATATTTATTGAGAAACTTCTCCATAAATACATCCCAACTCACTTCCCTTCCTTCGTAACGCAAAAGCTGAACTGTATGATTCCACCAGTTCTCAGCCTCATCTTCCAACATATAGACTGCATACGCCACTTTCTGAGCTTCCGTGCAATCCAACGTTCTGAAGATTTTATCCATGGTATGAATCCACTTATTAGCCTCCTCAGGTTTAAATCCTCCTTCAAATTTAGGTGGATTACAACTCCTAAAATCCATCAAACTCCTCGCCTCGGTACTACCCATATTACACTGATGAGGCGGATTAAACGATTGCGGTGGTTGCGGAGATTGCCGTTGTTGCATAACTTCCAGCACTTCGGCAATTCTTTCTAACATCGTGTTGGTGTGATTCTGGTTTCTAGTTGCCATATTAGACCTGCGCTATGGGCTTATGGTCACATATGTTGCACTAAAGAAGCTTTCATCACACCACCTATACTAAGGCTCTATCTTAAATTTTTAAGTCTACAATCAATTGTGTCTTGTACTCAAAAGAGACAAGATACAAACAAATCGAGGGTATCCAAAGCTCAACGAGCCAAAATAATAGCATTCAAATAGTGTAAATACCCTGGAGATACCTGCTTGATGTTGATGGCTACCTTTTTGAACTACTTCCACTACTACAGGATCTGACTTTTGCTCTGATACCACTCAGTGTGACACCCTTGTGAATTACCCAAATATAATATAGTACTTAGGCTCTAACATATAGGTAATATATGGACTTGCGAGTATTAAGAAACTAACCGAAATAAAATTTTCCTTTTTAAACGGGTGCACAAACCAACACTTGGAATTCTTGGAGAATAAACCCTAAGGCATTATAAAACAGTTACATTGAATTCGGCGATTTCTAAAACCTTTTCGAAAATTGGGTAGCATTCGTCTCTTAGAATCGTTCATATATTATAGAAAATAACAGAAGCTACCCTTACTTTGTTTGATAAAACTAATACCATTGAATAGTTTTCACAGCCAAACTCTTTAGATGGATTAAATCAGAGTAAGTGGAAGTTATAGGACTATGCAACTGATAGTAATTTAAACGTAGATGTATATACATAAGTATGAAAAGAGTGATAAGTACATAGTCCCCATATCAAGTCTCCAAGTTCCAAAATACAAGTCCATAATCCGATCTACATAGTAATATGACCAAAGCCCTAGAGTACTCAAAAAGTATATCTACAACGTATATACATAACCAAAATATGAACTCCAGGGGTGGTCACGTAGATCCGGTAGCATCAGATGTAGTAGTAGTGATAGCAGCAGTCTCCAAGTAGTAAAAAGGGTAGTAACATCATCATCATCACAGCAGCAGCAAATCTCCTCCACAGCCTCCACACATCGGATCCTCTGATCCTCATCATATACCCTATACACATACCTAGGGATCATCGTCCCTCCAATCACTCCCAGTAGAATGCACGACAGGCTCGCTCCCACTCTCGTCCTCCACCGGATCCTCCTCGATCTCATCCGAGGGAGAGTGTACCCTACCACTAGGTATCGGGTCAGGTGATGGTGAAACCCTGACTGGGCTCCTCGGATCAGAAGGGGGAGTCTCCTCGCGGATGACTCTCGAAGTAAAAGGGTGAGAGCGGGTAGGTCGAAAACGAAGACTATGGTAAGAGCGAGCTGGTCGCGTGGGAGGTGGTCCATGGTTAGTGTAAAACGGGGGTACATGCATAGCGTATATGATGGGAATCCTAAATCTACGAGGACGGAATCGGATCAACGGGTTCGGGTGGTAGAAGGTAACCTCTACCTCTCCCTCGAACACCGCGCGATGGTCCCCATAGATCCATGTGCCGCTAGGAAGTGGCCGGATCTCGATGCAAGCAATGTAACGAGACATCACCTACAAGGGCATAGGGGTAAGCAATTTTATACCCATAACCAATAGAGAATAAATTGTGCAATATGAATATGTAAATGTGCATCAATTAACAACAATCACATATAACACTTAGTAGTTAATGAATGCACATAGGATGCTCACACTTATTTCATTTATCACAATTAATTTAAATGAGTGGCATGATGCATGACTTTAGCTCTCAAGCCTATCTCCATCATACTATGTCACTCTCTGACGTCCATCCCTGACAACCCAGCACTCAACAGTGCGTTGTATTCCCAGGTATACAACAATTCGTACATTCACCTAGAATGTACACGACAAGCTTGGAATCCATGCCACCCGAGCATAGTTATAACGTGCCACCCGAGCATCGTCCCGTCATCCAAACGGTCCGTCATCCAAACGGTATAACCATATCGGCATCCACTAAGCCGACCACGTCAACAACGTGTCATCAAGCAAGCGTATTGGCACTCCCAGAGGCCCTCCACATGTTTACCAAAAACATGATATACGTCCTACCATCCAAACTCCAGTATGAATGCATTAACTTTACTTAAAAGGGATTGATTGATGTTTCGTCCTTTTATTAATACACTACGTGCCTCCCAAGCAACGTATCATCATTATTCAAATGAAACATCATAACGTCAATCAATTTCTTTTAAGTCCAGGATCACTTAGTTTATTGTCCTTTAAGAGTTACAAAATGACTTAGAATTGAAAATGGTATTTTAAGTGTCTGACTAAAAATACTCGAGTTTTTTCCAAAATACTCGAGTAGTTCATCATTTTCCAGATTCTACTCGAGTGGTTCATAATTATACTCGAGTCGTTCATGTCTTTTCAGAGATTTAGGTTTTCAGGTTTTCATAAATATACTCGAGTAATTCATGAGATACTCGAGTATTCCATTACCCAGAATACTCGAGTAGTTCATATATTACTCGAGTGTCCAATCTGATTCCCAAGTTGGTGCGCCAATTTTCACTCTGGTGCACCACGAAATACTCGAGTGTTAAGCCAAATACTAGAGTATTTGCAGACAGAATAGAGTGAAACTTGGTTTTTACATACCATTTCAATTTCTAAACATTTTTAACCCAAACCAATGATCAAAACAGTTCACATACCATATATTGAACATGTTGCATTACTCATTTCATATCAAATAACCAATTTGACAGAGAATCAACCATTTATGCATAATTTACACAATTTAGCAACTCAACACCTCAAATTGCAAAATAAGCATAATACTCATAAAACAATGGTCATTTAAGCTTGCATGCATGATATAAAACTTGCTCAACACAGTTTTAGAGCAAAGCTTGGTCTCCAAACCAAAGATCCTATTCAATCTAAGCCCTTAGAGCCTCTTGGTGGCTCTCTAACACAAATAATGGAATTTAATCTCTATCTAGTGAACATAATTACTTCCCCTTACCTCTCAGACGTGAATCAAACAAGAATTCCCCCAAAGAAAAGCTCCACAGCACCAAAAGCACTTTAACCCAACATGTAGAGCAGTTTTGAGTGCAACACCAAAGTGGAATTGGTTCACACATAAAACAGAGAATAAAATTGGGGAAATTAGGTTTTCTAGACTCTATGCAACATAATCTAACTAAGGAAATCGAATTTGAGACTCAAAGATTCATGTGCTTACCAGAAAGCAAGATCAAAGTAAGCTCCAAGCAACACTTTGACAGAACAGACTCCAACTTCTCAGCTCCAATTCTCTCAACACACTCACTCAATCCTCACGATTTTACTCTCTATACAAAGCTCAAGATGTAAGCTTTGTATTCGTGTATGATTTGTGTTTCAATTTGACTCTGAGAAAGAGAATCGAAGAAGACAATCCAGGAACCCTAACTTGAAGCAAAACCCACGAATTTGGCAAATAGAGGAATTGATTCGTCAACCACAGCTTATATAGCTCGATTGAACAATCATGCAGCTCGACACGAAGCATAGGACGTGTTGAAGAAGACGATTTCGTGTCAACACACGAGAATCGTTGGTGCTGACTCACCAAACGCACTAACTCGTGCAATTTGACCCAAAATACTCGAGTTTTTTAGAAAATACTCGAGTATTTTTCCCAATTTTTGAAAAATAATTATTTCATTTACTTTCCCTCCAAAACCTTTCCTATAATTACCTCTAGGTCCCAATCCAGGGACTTATTTGCAAAATATTTATTTTATGCACAAATTTACTCACCAAAATAAATTCTAGCAATATAAACAAAGATCTTAATTAAAGATCAAGAATAGAAATAATTAATTATAATAAACTTTATAATTAATATTTCATTAATCCAGGATTAAAATTTTTGGGGTGTTACACAAACCACCCAATATTTCTGATCATTTCATTCAGCTGGTTATGGGAGCGATGCAAGAAGCACAATCTTTGATTGAGAAGGAATGCGGTGTAAGTGAAGTGGAGGACATACTCCCTTCCATGTCCCCTGATGTCTGCATTGTCAATTTCTATGAAGAAAATGGAAAGCTTGGTCTTCATCAGGACCGTGACGAAAGTGTTGGTAGCCTGCAAAAACGGATACCGGTAGCATCATTCGGCATTGGTGACTCAGTTGAGTTTCTCTATGGAGACCAGAGAGATCAAAAGAGAGCAGAAAGAATTATCTTGGGATCGGGTGATGTATTAATATTCAGTGGCGAGTCTCGTCACATCTTTCATGGTGTGTCGGCAATCATACCAGACACAGCCCCAGAGGGATTACTCAATGACACAGGACTTTGTCCTGGACGCCTCAACCTTACCTTCCGACAATATCAATTTCCTGGTCCACACACTTGAGGTCTACGGTACAGCTACTTAAGGAGATCAGGGCCAAACCAACAAAAGGTACGAAACGATTTAAGAACTTAGATAAACACTTTAGGTACTTTCAATCTGCATCACTATTAAGTTTCAGCGTATAATATCCTAAATCAATTCTCGTGGAATTTTAAATTCCTAATCCTGTATTTCTAGAAAATTGTGAAACCTAAGAAAGACCCATCTTCAATCTGATCATGAGTACCATTTAAAGGAACACGTAGGAAAAACTTTACTTAGTTATAAGACCGTAACAAGAAGACCTAACCAAAAACCAAGTGATAGTGTCGTCCTCTAATAGAGAGTAAGGTCCGGATTAGTCATCCTTTCTCTTGCATCTGTTAAAAGATAATGCTATCATTTCATAACGCAGTGATGTACAGTTGATAAAGGTGAGATTGGGACTGACTACCTCGGTCTTCGTGTTTATTAACTGACGACAACATTGCAAATCTTGAAGAACGTGATGATGTATTGTTGCTAGATGAAGGATTGAGATTAGCTACCCCAGTCCTTGCATTTATTGGCGGATATATCATTGCAAATCTCTCAAATCTGATTAGATCCATTGACATAGGAAATTCCGACCTGAAGAAGGTCAAATCGAGTTCAAGCTCACTAGAAATCTTGTGGAAATTTGTTACAAGCGATCGTGCGACAAATCTATCCATGGCAATCCTCTCTATTATAGGAGCATAGAGAGATGTAAGTATGTGAAACCGCCACATCTTAGAAAACCCAACAAGTAGTTCATCCAATCTTGTTGTTCGAATCCGTCTCCTAGTCGAAAAGTAGAACCACTAATTCTTAACATCTGCTCAGTTACCCCTTGGTATCGATCTACATAGGTATGTTGATACTAAGTAGGGGAGAACCTTATAGTCCTACCCGAAACCCATCCGAGCGATGGTAAAGAATGAGAACGACAGCCGAGCAGAACTAGAACGCAAACTACCTTAGTGTATCCATAGAAACATGAAGACCGAAAACGGATGAGATGTCGGACATCCGCTGTTATCTCTTCCCACACTTTGGAAAGGTATAATAAACTTGCACAGGCCACCAATATCTCTCAAGTTGATGATGATATTATGTCGGGCATCAACCCAACCTTTAACAATGTTACCCTCACCAATGGTTGCCCAAGACCGTTATTCTTTAAAACCTTACGAAAGCCGCTAAGAAGATCATTAGGAACTGGTGGAGAACTAACCTCAAACGAGTTAGGATAAATTGTCCTCCACTATTCAATGGTGAGGGCTACGCTTATTGGAAGGTCCGAATGAAAATTTTTATAGAAGCTATTGATATGGAAATTTGGAATGCCATAGAGAATGGGCCTTTTATTCCTCAAACAAAAGTTAATGATACTGTCTCTTTGAAACCAAAGGCAAGCTGGAATGATGATGAGAAGAAGAAAGTTCAATATGATTTGACCAAAAACATCATCACTTCGGCATTGTCTTATGACGAATTCTTTAGAGTATCACAATGCACTGATGCAAAACAAATGTGGGACACTTTACAAGTCACACATGAGGGAACGAATGAAGTTAGAAGGGCTAGGCTTAACACTCTCATGCATGAGTACGAGCTCTTTCGTATGTTGCCAAATGAAAACATAGGCGACATGCAAAAGCGCTTTACTCACATCATTAATCATCTTTCTGCTCTTGGAAAAAGACTAACTAATGGTGAAGTTGTTAATAAAGTTTTGAGATGTCTTAGCAGGGAATGGCAACCTAAAGTCACGGCCATTATGGAGTCTAAGGATCTTGACGAAATGGATTTAGCAACACTATTCGGGAAGCTTCAAGATCATGAAATGGAGCTAGGAAGATTATCCATGAATGAGGATGCCGATAAAAAGAAGAAAGGGATTGCTCTTAAAACTAATTCAAAATCCTTAAAGGCACATGAAGAACACTCTTTAGTGGATGACTCCGACTCGGATATCGATGATGAGACACTTGGGTTGTTGGTCAAAAAACTTGGACGTTTCCTTAAGAAGAAGAATAATTTCAATAAGAATAGATCAAGAGACTCAAAGGACGCTCAACCAAGGAACAAGACCAATAAAGACAACATCATATGTCATGGGTGTGGGAAGCCGGGCCATTATAGATCAAATTGTCCAACAAATTCAAAGAAGGCCGAGAATGACAAATGGAAGCCCAATCAATCTAAAGGAAAAAGGGCGTACATAGTGTGGGATGAATCGGAAAATCAATCTTCAACTAGTTCATCGGAAGATGAAGAACTTGCTAACCTTTGCTTGATGACTAAGTTTGATGAAGAAGCATCTTCAAGCATGAAATCAAGTGATAACACAAATGAGGTAGATTATCTTTCTGATGCTAGTTCTAATTCTAATTCTCCCTCCTTCAATGAACTTTATAATTTGTATGTAGAAATGCATAAAGAGTTAAAGAAATTAGCAAAAATCAATGTTGAAAGAAAGAATTTCATTTTGAAGCAACAAGAGAAAATTTTGGAATTACAAAACTCCCTAGAGGAGCTAAAGCTTCAAAATGAAACCCTTGAACTCATTTATGCAAATTCTACATGCAATTGTGATTTGAAAACAAATGATATCTCCACTTGTGATAATTGCAAATCTCTTGAAAAAGAAGTTTTTAATTTGAATGATAGAATTGCAAGGCTTACAAGAGGAGACACATGCTTAGATCATTTGCTTTCTAATCAAAGGAATAATAGTAATAGAACCGGACTTGGGTATACCAAACCCAAAAATCGTAATTTTCGCAAAGTTGGTACATTCTCCAAAATTGATTTTTCAAAAACTCCAACTTGTCATTATTGTGGGATTTTTGGGCATACTACGAATAAATGCAATATTAAGAAGTTTGGTATACGAAGGGGAAAGTATGTTTGTATTGTTAAGGGGACTTCACCCCAAACTAACATCAAAGGACCCAAGATAACTTGGGTACCTAAGTCAAGTAAATGATATTGTTTTGTAGATGTGCCTTTGAACAAAGGAGCATAGATGGTACTTGGATAGTGGATGTTCGAGGCATATGACGGGAGACAAAATGCACTTCATCGAACTTACTTCAAAAGGTGGTGGTCATGTGACATATGGCGACAACAACAAAGGCAAAATTCTAGGAGTGGGTAAGATTGGTAACGTATCTAACCTTATCATTGAAAATGTCCTATACGTAGAAGGCTTAGAACACAACTTGCTTAGTATAAGCCAACTATGCAATATGGGCAACAATGTGACCTTTACTTCGGAATTTTGTTTTATTAAGAGTTGTATAGATGATAGTGTTAAGTTCGTTGGTCGTCGTTCTAATAACACTTACTTAATTGACTTGGATGAGATAACTTCATTGTTTTCAACATGTTTTAAATCTTTTGATGATGAAGTTCGTCTTTGGCATCGACGAATTGCACATGTCAATGTGAATCAAATAAATAAACTTTTACGAAAAGACTTAGTGGTTGGTTTGCCTAAACTTAATTTCAAACTTGATAGCGTTTGCGACTCATGTCAAAAATGCAAGCAATTAAAAACTCTTTTAAACCAAAAAATGTGGTAAGCACAACAAAGCCATTGGAGCTAATCGACATGGATTTGTTTGGCCCATCACAAGTTCGGAGTTTAGGTGGAAATTACTACAGATTTGTTTTAGTAGATGATTTCACTCGATTCACATGGACTTCGTTTTTATCCGCAAAAAGTGAAACTTACAAAAGTTTTAAAAAGTTTGCCAAGCTCATCCAAAATCAACTAAGTTTGAAAATAGTGACTATTAGAAGTGATCACGGAGGTGAGTTTGAAAATGCTAAGTTTGATGCGTTTTGTGAAAAGTTTGGTATAGATCACCAATTTTCAGCCCCTAGGACTCCGGAGCAAAACAGAGTTGTAGAAAGGAAAAATAGAGTTTTAGAGGAACTTGCTCGTACTATGCTTAAAGAATCTAGAGTTCCTTCTTACTTTTGGGCTGATGCGGTAAATACCACTTGTTATGTCATAAATAGGGTTCTTATCCGTCCGCATTTAAATAAAACACCTTATGAGCTTTTAAAAGGGCGAAAGCCAAATATCTCTTATTTTCATGTATTCAGGTGTAAGGTGTTTGTTTTAAATAACGGCAAGAATCCGGTCGGCAAGTTTGATTCTAAAGCCGACGAAGGTATATTCATAGGTTATTCAACCCATAACAAATCATATCGTATCTTTAACAAAAGGACCTTAACCGTTGAGGAATCGGTGCATGTTGTGTTTGATGAATCTCCGAAATGAGATTGTGTTGTTTCTTGTGATGATGATATTGCAGGTACTTTTATGGATCATGAGAAGTCAACACAACAACAAATAGTGGAGAATGAAGTTGAGCATGGAGAAGTGCAAGCACATGATAAAGACTTAGAACAAGAGACACAACCTCAACTACCAATTGCTTGGAAGTCAAACAAAAATCACCCGGTCTCGAATATCTTAGGTGACATTGCTAAGGGGGTGGTAACCCGAAGCACATTGAATAATTTTTGTTATTATGTTGCTTTTGTATCGCAAGTAGAACCTAAGAATATTAGTGAGGCTCTTCAAGATGAGCATTGGGTTATGGCCATGCAAGAGGAATTAAATCAATTTTAAAGAAATCAAGTTTGGGAGCTTGTGCCAAAACCCGATGATCGTCCTGAAATCGGCACTCGTTGGGTTTATAGGAATAAACTAGATGAGTCGGGTATAATTGTTAGGAATAAAGCTAGGTTGGTAGCAAAGGGGTATAGCCAAGAAGAAGGGATAGATTATGATGAAACATATGCTCCCGTAGCTAGATTAGAAGCCATTAGAATTCTACTTGCTTTTGCATCTATAATGAACTTTAAATTGTATCAAATGGGCGTAAAAAGTGCTTTTCTTAACGGATACATTCAAGAGGAAGTTTGTGTCTCACAACCTCCCGGATTTGAAAGTTTTGAACATCCGGACTATGTTTTTAAATTGAAAAAGGCTTTGTATGGTCTTAAACAAGCTCCTAGAGCTTGGTATGATCGACTAAGCAACTTTTTACTAGAAAAGGGTTTTAAAAAGAGGTGCTGTGGACACTACACTTTTTATTGAAAGATCCGGTAAGGATATACTTTTGGTTCAAATATATGTGGATGACATTATTTTTGGTGCAACTAACGAAAATTTGTGAAAGAAATTTTCTAACACTATGCAGGGTGAATTCGAAATGTCTATGATGGGGGAGCTCACTTTCTTCCTTGGGATACAAATTAAGCAACTTGATGATGGGATCTACATTCATCAAGGCAAGTATTGTAGAGAGCTTCTTAAGCGGTTTGGCATGGAGTCATGCAAGGCAACATCTACTCCTATGAGCGTCGCATGCTATTTAGACAAGGACGAAATTGGAAAGCCTATTGAGGTAACAAAATATCGTGGCATGATAGGTAGTTTACTATATTTAACTGCTTCTCGTCCTGATATTATGTTTAGTGTCTATATGTGTGCGCGTTTTCAAGCTAATCCGAAAGAGTCATACTTAACGACTGTTAAAAGGATTATGAAATATTTAAAAGGTACAACCAATACCGGTTTATGGTATCCTAGAGATGCCCTTTTAAATCTAATAGGTTATTCGGATTCCGATTTTGCGGTTTGTAAAGTTGAAAGAAAGAGTACAAGCGGAACATGCCATTTGATTGGTAGTTCACTTGTATCGTGGTTTTCTAAAAAGCAAAATTGTGTAGCTTTATCAACCGCGAAAGCCGAATACATTGCGGCCGGAAGTTGTTGTGCTCAAATCCTTTAGATGAAGCAACAACTCTCGGATTTTGGTTTAAACTTGTCAAAAATTCCTATTAAATGTGACAATACTTCCGCAATCAATTTAACTAAAAACCCGGTATTGCATTCAAGGACAAAACATATTGAAATTAGGCATCACTTTTTAAGAGATCATGTTCAAAAAGGTGATTGTGTTATTGAGTTTGTTCAAACCTCAGATCAATTAGCTGACATTTTTACAAAACCATTACCAAGAGATACTTTCTATCGTATTAGAAGGGAACTTGGTATTTTTGATGAATCTACTATTAGCTAATTGCATTTGAAATTTTTGTAATCACCTTAAAGCCTATTTCATTATGCTTTGTGTTTTTGAGTGGTTGTATTTTAAAAAAATTATTTCATAATTCTCTTGATAAGTAGTTTTGTGTGTATGTGTTTCTATGATATGTTTAATTGCTTAATTTTGTGTGCTAAATGCTAAGTGTTAATATGTGTGTTTGTGTGCATGAAAAACATTTTTTCAAAAATTCAGAAATTTGAGTTTTGTGCATATTAATCGATTAACAGTAGTCATTAATCCATTAAAATTTAAACCTCTTTCGGCATTACTCAATTAATGACACTGCTACTCGATTAAATTTTAAACTCCTTTCGCACTTACTCGATTAATGAAGTTGCTACTCGATTAAATTTTAAAATGCTTTCGCACTTAATCAATTAAGGGTTTTCTACTCGATTAAGTGTCAAATTAATCGATTAATGGCTTCACTACTCGATTAACGCGTGAAATTTATAAAAACCAGATTTCTGCACAGTTGCTCATTTTTCCTCTTTCTTTTCTCTCTCCTCTCCGAACTCTCTCTTCTTCTCTCTTGGTTCGAAAATCGCATATTGCTATGAAGGGCTTCTGTAACTTCAAATTAAACACATTTCTTCTCTAATTACTTCATCCTAACATCAATCCTACCTGAATCCATCATCAATTTCACCAAATTTCCAACAATACCGAATTTCCCCCAAATTTCTCCAAACCCTAACCCTAGAACGAACCCTAACTCTCTTCTCCAGCAAATATGGCCTCTTCCTCCTCTAATCCTCCACGAAAGAAGAGCAAGCAACACAAGGATAGGAATGATCCGTGGTTTTCGCAAGCTGAACGTGATTCTCGGGCTCCCAAGTTCGATAATCGTCTTTTTGGGATTATTCGGTATGTCAATTATGCTTGGTTAAGAAGAGAACGTTTTAATTTCTATGATATTCTCCTGGCACAGAATTTTCAAAGATTTTTGGAGTTTAATACACATTACTATCCTCGATTAGTTAGGCAATTTTATCAAAATTTCACTAAGATAGATGGTGTGTACCAAAGTCAGGTTAGGGGTGTGCATTTTGTTGTGAAACCTGATGATTTACGATTGCTGTTTGGTTTGGAAGATAAGGGAACATATTTTGGGGATAATGATTCAGTTGAATTAGAGGTTGATCCTGCCACTGTATATCAGGATGCTATTAGGACTGGGGAGGTTTGGGATAAGGGAACTAAAATTGTCACTTTATTGCATGCTGATGATAGGGTCTTGCTGTATATCATAGCATATTGTCTTCTTCCTAAAGGAAATCAAATTATGCTCAAGTCCAAGAGGACGATTTGAAACTTTTTTATGGGTTTAAGAAAAAGGTTGAAATTAATTGGAATAAGATTGTATTAGCTAGGATGTATACAGCTGCCCAATCTGCATTATGGAGTTCTGATTCCCATGCATGTTACCAAGCTACTTAGGCATTATGGAGTTCCGATTCCGGATAGTGATCCATGTGAAAAGGATCCAAATAAAAAATGGTGTCTCAACACTCATCATATCAATTACATGAAGATTGCTTTTCATAAGTCTATAAGGACTTGGTTATGGAAGTCACAGATTAAGGCATTGGAGCAAGCTGCTCAAGCTGCCCAAGCTGCTCCTGTTCCTCCTCCTGCTGCACAAGCAGCCCCTGCTGCTCCTCCTCCTGTTGTTGATCCTATGGACACGGATCAAGGGCCAAATATTGAGGATTTCATTGATTTTGATAATTTGGAACCCCCATTTGATGCACAGGCTGCTCATGCTTCTCTTGTTCAGCATATTGATGAGCAACTTGCAGCCATGGAACAACGTATGGATATTAAGAATCTTGCAATGGAGCAAAGATTGATGGAGCACTTCTCAAGCCTTTTCACCCACCATTCACCTCCTAACCCTTAGTCCTTCTGGTTTCTATGCTGATTTTCACCTTTTATCACATTATTTTCACTGACTTTTGCTGCACTGTTTTTCACTGCTGGTTTATGATGTTTGTTAACTGTTTTTGATGGTTTTATGGACTTAGTTCTGACTGGACAGCTTTGTTTTAGCTATGGGGATGTACCTAGGGTCTGTATATGGCCTAGATTATGTTTTTCTTGCTGCTGGACTATTTTGTATGTACTCTATTTATGGTGTTAACATTTGCAAATTTGGACTGTTCATGTATGTTTGGCACTATTTTGGTTTATGCACTCATGGATGAAAATGTGGTTTCATTATGGTCTTGGTTATGGTCAACTTTCTATGTTTTACTGCATTATTTTTATTATCCTATTTAGTGTTTATTCATATATATATATGCTAATGTTCGCACTTACCTCCAACTTTTGGCAATGAAATTTTTCTTCTTAAATTCCATACTTTTTAATGATGCCAAAAGGGGGAGAAATGTTTGTTGATGTTGTTCTTGTAGGATAAGTTTTTTAGATATTATTCCTAAGTGTATTATTTTTATTATCCTATTTAGTGCTTATTCATATATATATATGCAAATGTTCGCACTTACCTCCAACTTTTGGCAAAGAAATTTTTCTTCTTAAATTCCATACTTTTTAATTATAACAGCCCGATTTTCGTAAACCAAAATAATTGACTTTGTGTGCCAAAAATGAGGCCAATTTTTTTCTTTAAACATTGTGAATGCGTTTTGAAAACATTATTGAAAATTCCTTGGTGTTCTCAACACCCTTTTTGAAAACCGAGTTGTTACTAAAACTGTTCATCCCATACAACATTTGTTTCCATAAAGAGCTTGGTTCAAACTCATCTTAACAGTTTTCAGAAACTTCTCATGAATTAAAAACACACGAAAATATACTCCACAAGTCAAATTGAAACTTGGCCCAATTACATAATGGCTCATGGCATTGGTAATCCTGAACTCAACACTCCTCACTGCCTAAGCTAATTACACTATCCCTAAACTTTCCTATTGAAAGCAAGCGAGTGCAACCCCTTGTCCTTCTTGCATCCTCTTCTCGCCCTCAAAGACGATGCCGCTTGAGTGGTGGTTTCCTCATTGTTGCGAGACTTTTGTGCCACCCCATCGGCTACAATAGAACTTCTCTGCTGCTCGCACCGGACTTTCTCCTCATAGCTCTGAAAACCCCGTACGTTGACTTGCCCCAAGTGTGGCTCCAGATTAGCTCCGCTCAGTTGATGCTCTGGATCCGAAATCACGATCTCCGTGTAGCCGATCCATGCCCATCCGCTTGGAGTATGTTTTCAACCTCTCCCATGCTTGTTCCACATGGAGATATCCATGCAATACTCCATCTGCCCGTTGAAATACCAGCAGCACCGATATGCCAACGAACAGGAGAGAGTAATCATTCCGAACGACGAATCGTCGACGGTGTGGGATTACGCTAGGCAAGATAGAAGGACTATACAAACATACCATACAATGTACTATATGATCCATGAAGAATGTTTTGATAAATGCCAAAAAGTTTTGAACAAGCTTAAATGTGTTGATCAAGTTTCAAGCTCAACAAGCAACAACAAACATCAAGTGATGAAAAGAGAGCCAACTCATGAAGACTTAGTTTGGTAGTTTATGTTTTATGTTTTATCTTTTGCCTCACAAGTCTTTTAGTTTATGAGTTTGGGTAGAGTTATTAGAGGGTAGTGAATCTCTATCTTAGTCATGATTATATCATATTTTGAGTATTCACTTTGCCTAAAATCAATAGGTGGCTTAAAGGTTTGAAAGAAAAGGTTTAGATTTTGAGAAAACAAGTTTTTAAGTGTTTTTTGAACTGACTACTCGATTAGCCACTTGTTTACTCGAGTAGAATTTTGCAGACTTGCGCAAATACTCGATTAAGGGGCTAATTACTCGATTAGAATTATTCAGCCTTGCGTAAATACTCGAGTAGAAACATAAATACTCGAGTAGTGAACAAGTTTTACACTTGTTACTCGAGTAGTGACTTTGTTACTCGATTAACACGAGCTGTTACTGTTTTTAAATGAGTTTTTCACTTCTCAAAAGCACTTCTAACCATTCCTAACTTTTGGGTATTCTATATAAACCTATTCCTAACCTTTGTGAATCATTATTACAATTACCTATCATTTTCATATCAATTTTACAAAGAATCAAAGCCACTCTATTCTCTCTCACTTTCTCAAGATCAAAGCTTTAACTTTTACATTCTTTGATCAAGAACCTTGAATCTCTCATGTTGATATTTTCATAGCTTTTGAAAGAGATTCATAGGATTGTTATTTTGTTTTTATTTGAGTTGTAATCTTTGCAAGAGGCAAGTTATCTACAACAATTGGAAGTCTTGGTTGTGAATCAAGCAAAGTTATATTGGAAGCCTTGGTGTGGCATTTCATCAAGCACTTGGAACCTTGTTGTGTTAACAAGCAATTGGAAGTCTTGTAGTGAAGCAAGCATTGGAAGTCTTGTTGTGGGGTATCGGCAAGCAAGAGAAGAGGTTAGATTAGATATCAATAGGGTTACAAGGCAAGGGTGTGGTATCTCTTGTAGGCTAGCAAGAAGGGAGTCTTGTGAGGCATTTACTTGTAATTTGAGAAACTCTAATTCCTCATAGTGAAGAATCTCTCTTGGTTGAAGAGGGGACTGGAGTAGCTTTCAAGTGGATGAAAGTGAACCAGGATAAATCACTGTGTCGTATCTCTAAACTCTCTACTCTTTACAATTCTTGTTATTAATTGTGTTCTTGGTTGAAAACCTAGAAAAAGTGATTTTTCATAATTGATTGAATTGAATCTTAATTGTGCAAAATTGATTTGGGGAAAATCATTTTTATTACCAGGGTAATCAATAAGAATATAGGTGTTAATTGTTTCCGCTGAATCTCTGGTTATATTTGTTAATTGATTGATTTTTGTATTTGATTGAAAAGTGATTTTTCAATGTACAGAGGCATTAATCGATTAGTTCATGTCATTAATCGATTAAGGCTAAAGAATTTTCAAGAAAATCATTTGTTTTAATCGTTTTGATTTGTTTCTTTCGAAAATCTTTCAAGGTTTCTTTTACACCTATTCAATCCCCCCTTCTAGGTGTTTTCCTAGTGTATCCTAGTTGTGTCATCCACCGAGTGTAGGTTTTCACAATTGGTATCAGAGCTCGGTCGAAAGACACGAGCATAGAGCTTTTTCGTTAAGATCCTTGAGAAACTACAATGGGTTCTACGAATCCTTTTGGTGGTGAAGGTGCTTCAATAAATCGCCCTCCTATGTTTGGTGGAGAGGGTTATGGTTATTGGAAAATTAGGATGAGAATCTTTATAGAAGCTATAGATGTGAACATTTGGGAAGCCATTGAAAATGGTCCTTATATTCCCTCAAAAGATGTAGAAGGTGTGCTTACCCTAACTCCCAAAGATAAGTGGACCGATGATGATAAAAGGATCCATTTAGTTATCATCCATAAAAACTCTCTTTTAATTATTTATATAGTTTCCAGATCTTCTTCACGGCTACGCTGGAAGGTTCTGGTCCTCTTTAATTAATTTATTATCCATCTGCATCATCATCGCATATAGAATAGTCTTGCTATTCCCTACTTTCCTTTTCCGTTTTTAATCTTCCTCCCCCTCCCGGTTCCGGACCCTCCCTGGTATCAACTCGTAAACCTGGTTCCGGACCCTCCCTGGTTCCGGACCCTCCCTGGTATCAGAGCCAGATGGGGAAGTAGGAACGTTTGGCTGGGGGTAAGATCTATAATATGGTAACATAATATTAAAGGTCATTTTAATTTTTATGTATATAGAGATGAATAAGATTCATCACTCAACTGGAAGCACGAAAAATTTTCGTGTTATTCCTGTGCATAGGTAGCAAGAGTAATAAGTCCTAAAGGAGGCAATGAAGCTCAGATGATGCTGCGATTACCAGGAATAACATCTAACTGTCGGTGGCTATAGTTGAACAAATGATGGGCAAAAAAAAAAGAGTTTTTTATGACCTAAAATATTGTGTAGATCATATTATTTATCTTACTTCTGGAAACTCGTTTTTATGGAACCAAATGATGGTGATGATACTATAGGGCGAGGAACAATTACAAAATTTACTCACTATTTCAATATGTTTCGCTCTCTCTCAACCCACCTCTCTTTCAAGTCCTCCCAACCATCTTCTTCGTCTCTCGCCGAGAATGAAGAAGACCAAACCTCTTCTAGAAACATTTTCAAAGAAGAAATCAAATTTCAAGATATAAATCAAGATTTTGACAATTGGGAAATTCCCAAAATTCCCACAAAAGACCTCTACAAACCCCAGGGACGATTCTTTCAAAGTTCTGATTACATCATAAGAACTGTTGAAAAGAATATCCCCATCAATCCAATCACCTCTAAAGATGAAGAGTTCCACCTTCTGTCCAATGAAACCTTGAGAAGTCACAAACAAAAATACCGTTACTTGCACATAGGTTGTGTCCAAGTTTCTATCAAGCCACTCATGAGAGAAGGCCTTAATGCTTCTGTACTCTTATGTTTAAGAGATAAGAGGCATAATCAATTTTCAGATTCTCTTCTGGGAACTGTAGAAACCAGCCACGGACATGGTCCAATCTATTTTAATTGTTACCCCAATCTCACTGTTAGCCTCCAAGACAGAAATATCCTCAAAGTTTTAATCTTGAACCTTCATACCCATGGTCTAGACATGGCATCTGGATCCAACCCTATTGCCCTCATGTACAGAGTACAGTATAAGGTCATGAACTCTTGTAGTTCTATGGTTAGAAGATCTAGTAATCCTGGAGAAACGACTCTATTTCTCACTGATATCTCAAAAGCAAATGTCACTGTCCCAAAAACCATTAGATGGGAAGATATTGTCTTACCCGAAGATTGGCATCTAGACAGAGCTGCACCAGCTCTACCTAAAGAGACCCCTGAAATCCAGGAGATTCGACAATATGAAGATGGTAGAGTAAAATTAACCTTTAACAGAAGAAATTCCTTTAGTGTCGCCAGATCTGAAAGTTCAAGGGCTGGGGATCTCAGATCCCGTGCTACTGAGACAGCCTCTAGGAAATCTTTCTCAACAATATCCCAATCAACTATCCATCTCCAAGGCCTTGATACCTCCACTTCCATACCTTTACCCATATATCAAAAACAAGAAGAAGATCAAAAAACTATTCAATCGCCAACATACTCCTCCATGAATGATGAGTATGATGAGATTAATAATATTGAAAAAGTTTTTGTGATCAACAAAGAAATAATCAAAAAAGATTTCTACTCTGATGACAACGTCGCTCAAAGAAACTGGTTTTTTACTCATTTTAGAGAAAAACGTAATCAAATCCAAAATGAGTTTTACAATTTTCTTGAACGAGTTGAACAAAACATATATTTCTTTGATTGGTTCCAAGCTTATGCTATTGTGAATAAGATTGATTATCCTTTCAAAAGGCAATTGTCTTCAAAAGAAAAGGTTACAAATGTTATCAGTAACTGGCAACTTAAAGACGACACCATTCTCTAGTCTGAATTACCTCCAAATAGGCAATACCAGCTCAACACTAAGACTGGAACTAGTCTAGCCATAGCTGCCCCATTCAAATCAAAAGATGAATCTGACCCAGTCAATCCTAAAGATATCAAAGATTTGATGGAACAATCCAACTACACCAATAAGTATCTTCAATCTTTAGGAGAAAATCTTAATATTATCAGATCTAGGAAAGAAGAGGTATCCTCTTCTTTAGTCGAGGCTAAGCAAACCGAAAAACCCTTCTTCAAACCTTTCAATCCTTCGAAAGATCTTAGGAAAAACCTACAATTCCTTAAAGCAAAAAATAAGGCTATAATCTCCAATGAGTTAGCAGATAGCATCAGAAATTTGAACCATCTCGTTGCTCCCGAGACACCCCAACCTTCCGATTCAAGTTCCATAAAGCCCTTTGATCCTAGAACCCCCCCTTTCAAGGATCGCCTGATAAATGTTTTAGGAGAATGCAGTTCGCCTTACTCTTCTGAACCTGAATCAATAAGATCTGAGAAGTTAGGTTTGAACCCGCTCATGAGTCAATCCTTATCCTGGAAAAAACCTTCCAAGCTTTATTACCAACGTGCAACTGCCCCAGATTTACGTCTTGAGGAATCCGATATCCCCCTCCAAAGCTTTGATGCAAACCAATTATACATATGGAACATTGATGGTCAGAATGAGTATGGTATTATGCAAGTTATGCAATACATGTGCATGGCTGCTACTGCTTACCTAACCACCAGTGATATAGATGAAAAAGGGATCGTAATGGCTTTAACAGCAGGATTCATTGGCCAATTAAAAGGATGGTGGGATTATGGTCTCACTGAAGACGAAAAGCATGCCATTTACAATGCTGTAAAAGTTGATCCCCACCAATCTCCTATAACCAATAAAGGGGAACTAGTCCCCGATGCTGTCAACCAATTGATATTCACCATAGGAGCCAAATTTATTGGAGATCCTTCTATTTGGAGAGATAGATCAGGAGAATTATTGTCAAACCTAAGATGTAAAACATTGTCAAACTTTAGGTGGTACAAGGATACCTTCCTTACACGAGTCTATACCAGAGAAGATTGTGAACATCGCCTCTCGAAAGAAAAATTCTTAGCTGGTCTTCCAAAGTCTTTAGGAGACAGGGTTAGGGATAAAATTAGACATCAAAATGGAGAAATCCCTTATGACAACCTTAGTTACGGACAATTAATTTCTTATGTCCAGAAAGTAGCTTTGAAAATCTGCCAAGATAGAAAACTCCAGAATGATTTAGCCAAAGAGAAAACTCTAACCAATAGAGAACTAGGAACCTTTTGTGAACAATTCAGTCTCCCTTGTTCTAGGAAAAAATCCAATTCCAACACCCACAAAGAGAAAGAAGATAAACATCCCTCTAAGTACAAACACCATAGGAGACCTAAAGCCAAACATAAAAATGAGCCTCATCATAAAAGGACAAATTATCCGCCCAGGCATAAGAAACCCGATCAACCCAAGAACCAAGGGAAATTCTCCGGTTGTTACAATTGTGGCAAGCCAGGACATATTTCCAGATATTGTAGGCTCAAAACCAAGATTAATTCCCTAAACTTAGAACAGTCTGTTATAGAACAACTTAATAACCTCATGGCTGAAAGCTCCGATGATGATTATAACACCGAATCATCTGAAGATCTTAACCAGATCCAACATGATGATGCTGGAGATGACTCCGACTCCCCAAGCATTAATGTCATAACCAAAGACCATGAAAACCTATTTTACGAAGCTGTCAATTCCATCCCTAACCAAGAAGAAAGGAAACTCTTCATAGAGAAACTTAGGACTGTCAACACTGATAGCCACAAACAAGAAGTTCATAACACCAAATTTGATGTTACTGAAGCCTTCAAAAGGCTTGAGAACGAGTGGAAAAAACCCTCTACTATCCAAGACCTCCATACCGAAATAGCCAATCTTAAGAGAGAGGTTAGAGAGTTAAAGAACCTCAACATTAGTGAGAGACTTGATCAATTAGAAAACCATCAAAATCTTCAAGATGTTATTATTGAACAGATATGAGATGCCCAAACCCCCGAGCACACTGATAATATAAAACCCTTTACTGATGAAGACTTTTTGGCAATCATTGATCGCGTTACTATCCAAAAATTTTATATAAACATTGTTATTAAAATTGCTGATTTCACTCTTGAAACTGTGGCGTTATTCGACACAGGAGCAGATTCAAACTGCATTCAAGAAGGCTTAATCCCGACTAAATATTTTGAGAAAACTTCTGAGCAGCTTAGTACTGCTAGTGGATCCAAACTTAAAATCAATTTCAAACTTTCAAATGCTATTATCGATCACCAAGGTTTACGAGTTGAAACCCCTTTTCTCCTTGTTAAAAATTTTAAAAATGAGGTCATTTTGGGTACGCCCTTTATTAGGTCACTCTTCCCTCTTCAAATCTCCAAAGAAGGTATTACTACTGAATATTTGGGAAAACCAGTGATTTTCAATTTTATTCAGAAACCTCTTATTAAAAACATCAATCTCGTTAACCTTAAGCAAAAACAAATTAATTTTCTCAAAGAAGAAGTCTCATTTGAAAATGTAAATATCCAGCTCAACAATTCTGATGTTCTGAAAAGAATCCAATCTCTCCTTGATCATATCCACAATACTATATGCTCTGATCTCCCTAATGCCTTCTGGGAACGAAAAAAGCATATTGTTGATCTCCCCTATGATAAAGACTTTAAAGAAAAGCTTATCCCTACCAAAGCCAGGCCTATCCAAATGAATGATCAAGTGCTCCAAATCTGTCAAAAGGAGATTAATGATCTTCTACAGAAAGGACTTATCAGGAAAAGTAAGAGTCCTTGGTCTTGTGCAGCTTTTTATGTCAATAAACAAGCTGAGATTGAACGAGGAACACCCCGTTTAGTTATCAATTATAAGCCCCTTAATGATGTCCTCCAATGGATTAGGTACCCTATCCCTAATAAAAAAGACCTCCTTGGAAGATTACATTCTGCAAAAATCTTCTCCAAATTTGACTTAAAATATGGATTCTGGCAGATTCAGGTCAAGGAGAGCGACCGTTATAAAACTGCCTTCACCGTCCCTTTTGGCCAATATGAATGGAATGTTATGCCATTTGGTCTTAAAAATGCCCCCTCAGAATTCCAGAATATTATGAATGAAATCTTCAATCCTTACTCACACTTCACCATAGTCTATATTGATGATGTACTTATCTTTTCCCAATCTATAGAGCAGCACTTCAAACATATCAATATTTTCGTTCATATTATAAAGATAAATGGCCTTGCTATTTACAAACCCAAAATCCAACTCTTCCAAACTAAGATCCGTTTTCTAGGTCATGAAATTCATCTGGGAACCATTGTTCCTATTAAAAGAGCCATAGAGTTCGGTAATAAGTTCCCAAACCAGATCCTTGATAAGAATCAGCTGCAAAGATTTCTTGGCTGTCTAAATTATGTAGCTGACTTCATTCCCCAGTTAAGCAATACCATTAAACCACTCCATGAACGTCTAAAGAAGACCCCTCCCCCTTGGACAGATATCCACACCAATATTGTTAAAAGCCTTAAGGCTCAAATACGGGAACTTCCTTGTCTTTATCTTCCTAATCCCCAAGCCTTTAAAATTGTTGAGACCGATGCCTCAGACATAGGTTATGGCGGCATTCTCAAACAGCAGGTTTCAGGAAAAGAACAGATTATTGTATTTGCATCTAAGAATTGGAATCCTGCACAACAGAATTACTCAACTGTCAAAAAAGAAGTTTTATCAATTGTTTTATGCATTTCAAAATTTCAATCTGATTTACTCAACCAGAAATTCTTGGTTCGTGTAGATTGCAAATCTGCTAAAGAAATTTTACAAAAAGATGTAAAAAATTTGGCTTCTAAACAAATTTTTGCCAGATGGCAAGCTATTTTAAGTGTTTTTGATTTTGACATTGAGTATCTCAAAGGCACTAATAATTCTCTCCCTGATTACCTTACACGTGAATACTTACAGGGAAACTAAAACAGGGATTTCAAAAATGTCGTCCTCCTCTCGAGGACGGGGTCGCCCCAGAGGTAAAAGGATCCAAGATCTTGTAGAAGTTCCACTCAACCAACAACCAGGGTCATCTACCCTCCTTGGATCTTCCACCAAACAAGGGTCATCTACCCTTCAAACCACTGAGTCATCAACTCAGTCTCCAAACAAACAACAAACCCAAACAGGAAAACAGACCAGAGCAGATTATGGATTCCCACTCCATACTTTAGAAGTCTTACTAGACCAAGGTCTAACCCATCTTCCAAAAAAGTCATGGGCTGAACTAGCCTCAGATGAAGATGATATGGACTTCACCAATTCCCCCCTATCCCTCATTGTTGATAGGATAAAAAATCAAGTTTATGAACCCACCAAAGTTCTTAAACCACAAACTAGTCTTCCAAAACAAGAGGTACAAATTAGTGCCCCAAAACAAGAAATCCAAACAACCCATCAACCCCAAACATGCAAAGAACCAACAAAATACCACAAAAAGGGTAATTATGTCCCTGTCATTCAGATGGAACCAGAATTTTGGGATGAAAATCCCAATAGAGTTCCCTCCCGAATCTTTCCCAAAGATTTTCAATTTCAGCCTTTATCCCTAAACAAAACTCAGAGTTTCTACGAATTTATTCTCATAGACACTTACTCCATCTCCATAAAACACCATAAATCCACAACTGATAAGACACTGATAACCCATTCCACATTCCAAATCCTTAAAGTATTAACCCCTTCTCAGTTTGGGACCAATCTTAATAAAATACAAAAATTTTCTCAACCTTTTGATCCCGCAGGTTTTAATTATTGGGATTATGTTCAAGCCTGGACCAATGTGTCCTGGTTCCAGAATCAAACTTTCAGCCACTCATGGTTAATTTATTTTAAAAGAAACATTAATTATGTGTTTCCCCATTGGTTTATCCAGTGGTGGATTTTCTTTGGACCACCAAACGACATCCTTCCCCAACCTGTAAAAGAAGGATATCAACATTTCAAATCTAGAATCAATTTAGAAGACAATCATATCCCAGTCAGTCTCCACTTTTGCTCTAAGCTATCACTAGCATGGATCTTCCAGTGGAAATATATTTATCTCACTAGCATGGGACTTCCCTCGTTACAACGAGAAGCCTATCACAAATGGTGGGCCAACTTCGACTTTGCTCATGCCACCAAAGAAGGAGTTAATCTTTGGCTCAGCAGGAATCCAACCTTCCTCAAAGTAGCTGATCCAGAGACTTGTAAATTTCTTAATCAAAGGGCGAAAATCACAGCAGCTCTTGCCGCCTCAACCTCAAAGAATTCTCTAGAAGAAAATCTTCAAAACATCCTCAAATTATTACAAGCAGACCAATCAGAAACCTCGAAAACAAAGCTCCCATCATCTGATGAGGAAGAAGAAAATGAAGATGATTGCTTTGCTGTCAACCTGGATGATGACTAGAATTTTCATTAAATTATTGTAAAATGCTGTTGAAATAGTTCCGATTTAATTATTGTAAAATACTGTTGTAATAGTTCCGGTTTACTTTCCCAAATAATTGTACACAGTGCAGGTCTTGCAACCGACACTGTTCAAACAGTAGGAGAACAAGTCTATTTAAAGAGCATCTCAGCTCTCAATAGACACACAATTTTAGAGAGAGAGACTTTCAGAGAGAGTTTTGGAGAGATTCCAGCCTTTGAGATCTCGTAAGCTCCTCATTTAGTTTCTGTCTTTCAATCTTTCAATTTTATGCTTATGTCTTTCAATCTTTTAATCATATAATATTTTCATATTCATGTTTTAGTTCTTGTTTACTTTCATTTTCTCCCCTTTCTCCCTCACCAGTTCTTCCTTCACGGGTTATGCCAGAAGGTTCTGGTCCCCCCTTTAATTCTGTCTATTTTTGATTTTTTCCCTTTCTTCCTCACCAGATCTTCCTTCACGGTTATGCCAGAAGGTTCTGGTTCCTTTTAATTATTTATATAGTTTCCAGATCTTCTTCACGGCTACGCTGGAAGGTTCTGGTCCTCTTTAATTAATTTATTATCCATCTGCATCATCATCGCATATAGAATAGTCTTGCTATTCCCTACTTTCCTTTTCCGTTTTTAATCTTCCTCCCCCTCCTGGTTCCGGACCCTCCCTGGTATCAAGGATCTGGTTTTGATACCAGATCCATAAAATATCAATATTATGACCTGGTATCAGAGCCAGATGGGGAAGTAGGAACGTTTGGCTGGGGGTAAGATCTATAATATGGTAACATAATATTAAAGGTCATTTTAACTTTTATGTATATAGAGATGAATAAGATTCATCACTCAACTGGAAGCACGAAAAAGTTTCGTGTTATTCCTGTGCATAGGTAGCAAGAGTAATAAGTCCTAAAGGAGGCAATGAAGCTCAGATGATGCTGCGATTACCAGGAATAACATTGATGAGCATTTTATTTCCCATTATTCCTTGCATTATTTTACTCCTATTATTGATACTTGTTGATTATTTGACATTGTTTAGCTTGATTTAGTGATTTAGAGTTTATTGGACTAATATTCTGAATATTGTTTAATTTGGGATTATTTAGCCTAATTAATTCTATTTCTATTTTCAGGTCATATTTGGCACAAGGGTTTTTTGGACATTTTGGGAATGAAGATTTAATTTTGGAAGAGAAGATATATGATGAAGTGAAGATTGTAATCTATCTTTAGGATTAGTTGAGATTTAGTTATATCTTTTAAGATTTAGATTTTATCTATAGGATATTTTTAGATTTAATTTAGAGATAAGCTTTCCTTAGGATTTGGGCCCATGATTTAGGCCCGTTTTGTGATTTAAAAAGCCAAATTCGTGTAAACCCTAGGAGAGACCTTCCATTCCACGTTTTTTACATTCTCTCTCATAGAGAAGGCTTAGTTTTGCTCTCCAAGCTTGTGGTGGCTGCTAGGGTTTCTCTCTCTTCCCTTTCTACACGTTTTTTTTGGTATTTTTCTTCATGGAAGGCTAAACTCTTAGGTTAAATCCCTTTGGTAATGTATCACATACTCTTGAGGTTTTATTCTTAATGCTATTTCGTTTTTATTCACTGTTTTCATGTTTATTGATATGTTATGGTTCGCTTAGTTCCATTCTATAGAGATAATCCATGTGTATGAATGCTTAATTTATGCAAACTCGTAAAAACTCCATGCTTTGGCTTTTAATGCTTAATTAGAGGTTTGGGTTTTGGGGTGAGAATTAAATTTTCGCTTAGTATTTAATTCTCACGAGTTGGACAGTGAAGAGGGAAGAAATTGATCTTTTGTGACCGATGATAGAGTTGTGAACGCGAGCCAAAGGGGTTTATCCGCTTTTCCTTATCTGTTACTTCGTTTTGATTTAATTCTGTTTTGATTTCAATTATTCAATACAAAACCCCCCCTGTTTTCTATGCATACTATGTGTTCGACCTTTTGCTTGATAAGATATTCCTTGGGAGACGACCTAGGAGTCACTTCCTAGTACTATACTTAAACTGTTTTTATTTGTATCGGGTACGGCCTCGATCAAACATCTAACTGTCGGTGGCTATAGTTGAACTGATGATGGGCAAAAAAAAAAAAAAGAGTTTTTTATGACCTAGAATATTGAGTAGATCATATTATTTATCTTACTTCTGGAAACTCGTTTTTATGAAACCAAATGATGGTGATGATACTATAGGGCGAGGAACAATTACAAAATTTACTCACTATTTCAATATGTTTCGCTCTCTCTCAACCCACCTCTCTTTCAAGTCCTCCCAACCATCTTCTTCGTCTCTCACCGAGAATGAAGAAGACCAAACCTCTTCTAGAAACATTTTCAAAGAAGAAATCAAATTTCAAGATATAAATCAAGATTTTGACAATTGGGAAATTCCCAAAATTCCAACAAAAGACCTCTACAAACCCCAGGGACGATTCTTTCAAAGTTCTGATTACATCATAAGAACTGTTGAAAAGAATATCCCCATCAATCCAATCACCTCTAAAGATGAAGAGTTCCACCTTCTCTCCAATGAAACCTTGAGAAGTCACAAACAAAAATACCGTTACTTGCACATAGGTTGTGTCCAAGTTGCTATCAAGCCACTCATGAGAGAAGGCCTTAATGCTTCTGTACTCTTATGTTTAAGAGATAAGAGGCATAATCAATTTTTAGATTCTCTTCTGGGAACTGTAGAAACCAGCCTCGGACATGGTCCAATCTATTTTAATTGTTACCCCAATCTCACTGTTAGCCTCCAAGACAGAAATATCCTCAAAGTTTTAATCTTGAACCTTCATACCCATGGTCTAGACATGGCATCTGGATCCAACCCTATTGCCCTCATGTATAGAGTACAGTATAAGGTCATGAACTCTTGCAGTTCTATGGTTAGAAGATCTAGTAATCCTGGAGAAACGACTCTATTTCTCACTGATATCTCAAAAGCAAATGTCACTGTCCCAAAAACCATTAGATGGGAAGATATTGTCTTACCCGAAGATTGGCATCTAGACAGAGCTGCACCAGCTCTACCTAAAGAGACCCCTGAAATCCAGGAGATTCGACAATATGAAGATGGTAGAGTAAAATTAACCTTTAACAGAAGAAATTCCTTTAGTGTCGCCAGATCTGAAAGTTCAAGGGCTGGGGATCTCAGATCCCGTGCTACTGAGACAGCCTCTAGGAAATCTTTCTCAACAATATCCCAATCAACTATCCATCTCTATTACCAAGCTTTATTACCAACGTGCAACTGCCCCAAATTTACTTCTTGAGGAATCCGACATCCCCCTCAAAAGCTTTGATGCAAACATATTATAGATATGGAACATTGATGGTCAGAATGAGTATGGTATTATGCAAGTTATGCAATACATGTGCATGGCTGCTACTGCTTACCTAACCACCAGTGATATAGATGAAAAAGGGATCGTAATGGCTTTAACAGCAAGATTCACTGGCCAATTAAAAGGATGGTGGGATTATGGTCTCACTGAAGACGAAAAGCATGCCATTTACAATGCTGTAAAAGTTGATCCCCACCAATCTCCTATAACCAATAAAGGGGAACTAGTCCCCGATGCTGTTAACCAATTGATATTCACCATAGGAGCCAAATTTATTGGAGATCCTTCTATTTGGAGAGATAGATCAGGAGAATTATTGTCAAACCTAAGATGTAAAACATTGTCAGACTTTAGGTGGTACAAGGATACCTTCCTTACACGAGTCTATACCAGAGAAGATTGTGAACATCGCCTCTGGAAAGAAAAATTCTTAGCTGGTCTTCCAAAGTCTTTAGGAGACAGGGTTAGGGATAAAATTAGACATCAAAATGGAGAAATCCCTTATGACAACCTTAGTTACGGACAATTAATTTCCTATGTCCAGAAAGTAGCTTTGAAAATCTGCCAAGATAAAAAACTCCAGAATGATTTAGCCAAAGAGAAAACTCTAACCAATAGAGAACTAGGAACCTTTTGTGAACAATTCGGTCTCCCTTGTTCTAGGAAAAAATCCAATTCCAACACCCACAAAGAGAAAGAAGATAAACATCCCTCTAAGTACAAACACCATAGGAGACCTAAAGCCAAACATAAAAATGAGCCTCATCATAAAAGGACAAATTATCCGCCCAGGCATAAGAAACCCGATCAACCCAAGAACCAAGGAAATACTCCGGTTGTTACAATTGTGGCAAGCCAGGACATATTGCCAGATATTGTAGGCTCAAAACCAAGATTAATTCCCTAAACTTAGAACAGTCTGTTATAGAACAACTTAATAACCTCATGGCTGAAAGCTCTGATGATGATTATAACACCGAATCATCTGAAGATCTTAACCAGATCCAACATGATGATGCTGGAGATGACTCCGACTCCCCAAATTAATGTCATAACCAAAGACCATGAAAACCTATTTTACAAAGCCGTCAATTCCATCCCTAACCAAGAAGAAAGGAAACTCTTCATAGAGAAACTTAGGACTGTCAACACTGATAGCCACAAACAAGAAGTTCATAGCACCAAATTTGATGTTACTGAAGCCTTCAAAAGGCTTGAGAACGAGTGGAAAAAACCCTCTACTATCCAAGACCTCCATACCGAAATAGCCAATCATTAAGGGGCTTATAATTGATAACTAAACGGGGTGTTCCTCGTTCAATCTCAGCTTGTTTATTGACATAAAAAGCTGCACAAGACCAAGGACTCTTACTTTTCCTGATAAGTCCATTCTGTAGAAGATCATTAATCTCCTTTTGACAGATTTGGAGCACTTGATCATTCATTTGGATAGGCCTGGCTTTGGTAGGGATAAGCTTTTCTTTAAAGTCTTTATCATAGGGGAGATCAACAATATGCTTTTTTCGTTCCCAGAAGGCATTAGGGAGATCAGAGCATACAGTATTGTGGATATGATCAAGGAGAGATTGGATTCTTTTCAGAACATGAGAATTGTTGAGCTGGATATTTATCATCATTGGTCTACCAAAGTTTTTTAGATATTATTCCTAAGTGTATTATTTTTATTATCCTATTTAGTGCTTATTCATATATATATATATGCAAATGTTCGCACTTACCTCCAACTTTTGGCAAAGAAATTTTTCTTCTTAAATTCCATACTTTTTAATTATAACAGCCCGATTTTCGTAAACCAAAATAATTGACTTTGTGTGCCAAAAATGAGGCCAATTTTTTTCTTTAAACATTGTGAATGTGTTTTGAAAACATTATTGAAAATTCCTTGGTGTTCTCAACACCCTTTTTGAAAACCGAGTTGTTACTAAAACTGTTCATCCCATACAACATTTGTTTCCATAAAGAGCTTGGTTCAAACTCATCTTAACAGTTTTCAGAAACTTCTCATGAATTAAAAACACACGAAAATATACTCCACAAGTCAAATTGAAACTTGGCCCAATTACATAATGGCTCATGGCATTGGTAATCCTGAACTCAACACTCCTCACTGCCTAAGCTAATTACACTATCCCTAAACTTTCCTATTGAAAGCAAGCGGGTGCAACCCCTTGTCCTTCTTGCGTCCTCTTCTCGCCCTCGAAGACGATGCCGCTTGAGTGGTGGTTTCCTCATTGTTGCGAGACTTTTGTGCCACCCCATTGGCTACAATAGAACTTTCTCTGCTGCTCGCACCGGACTTTCTCCTCATAGCTCTTAAAACCCCGTACGTTGACTTGCCCCAAGTGTGGCTCCAGATTAGCTCCGCTCAGTTGATGCTCTGGATCCAAAATCACGATCTCCATGTAACCGGTCCATGCCCATCCGCTTGGAGTATGTTTCCAACCTCTCCCATGCTTGTTCCACATGGAGATATCCATGCAATACTCCATCTGCCCGTTGAAATACCAGCAGCACCAATATGCCAACGAACAGGAGAGAGTAAGCATTCCGAACGACGAATCGTCGACAGTGTGGGATTACGCTAGGCAAGATAGAAGGACTATACAAACATACCATACAATGTACTGTATGATCCATGAAGAATGTTTTGATAAATGCCAAAAAGTTTTGAACAAGCTTAAATGTGTTGATCAAGTTTCAAGCTCAACAAGCAACAACAAACATCAAGTGATGAAAAGAGAGCCAACTCATGAAGACTTAGTTTGGTAGTTTATGTTTTATGTTTTATCTTTTGCCTCACAAGTCTTTTAGTTTATGAGTTTGGGTAGAGTTATTAGAGGGTAGTGAATCTCTATCATAGTCATGATTATATCATATTTTGAGTATTCACATTGCCTAAAATCAATAGGTGGCTTAAAGGTTTGAAAGAAAAGGTTTAGATTTTGAGAAAACAAGTTTTTAAGTGTTTTTTGAACTGACTACTCGATTAGCCACTTGTTTACTCGAGTAGAATTTTGCAGACTTGCGCAAACACTCGATTAAGGGGCTAATTACTCGATTAGAATTATTCAGCCTTGCGTAAATACTCGAGTAGAAACATAAATACTCGAGTAGTGAACAAGTTTTACACTTGTTACTCGAGTAGTGACTTTGTTACTCGATTAACACGAGCTGTTACTGTTTTTAAATGAGTTTTTCACTTCTCAAAAGCACTTCTAACCATTCCTAACTTTTGGGTATTCTATATAAACCTATTCCTAACCTTTGTGAATCATTATTACAATTACCTATCATTTTCATATCAATTTTACAAAGAATCAAAGCCACTCTATTCTCTCTCACTTTCTCAAGATCAAAGCTTTAACTTTTACATTCTTTGATCAAGAACCTTGAATCTCTCATGTTGATATTTTCATAGCTTTTGAAAGAGATTCATAGGATTGTTATTTTGTTTTTATTTGAGTTGTAATCTTTGCAATAGGCAAGTTATCTACAACAATTGGAAGTCTTGGTTGTGAATCAAGCAAAGTTATATTGGAAGCCTTGGTGTGTTAAAAAGCAATTGGAAGACTTGTAGTGAAGCAAGCAATTGGAAGTCTTGTAGTGAAGCAAGCATTGGAAGTCTTGTTGTGGGGTATCGACAAGCAAGAGAAGAGGTTAGATTAGATATCAATAGGGTTACAAGGCAAGGGTGTGGTATCTCTTGTAGGCTAGCAAGAAGGGAGTCTTGTGAGGCATTTACTTGTAATTTGAGAAACTCTAATTCCTCATAGTGAAGAATCTCTCTTGGTTGAAGAGGGGACTGGAGTAGCTTTCAAGTGGATGAAAGTGAACCAGGATAAATCACTGTGTCGTATCTCTAAACTCTCTACTCTTTACAATTCTTGTTATTAATTGTGTTCTTGGTTGAAAACCTAGAAAAAGTGATTTTTCATAATTGATTGAATTGAATCTTAATTGTGCAAAATTGATTTGGGGAAAATCATTTTTATTACCAGGGTAATCAATAAGAATATAGGTGTTAATTGTTTCCGTTGAATCTCTGGTTATATTTGTTAATTGATTGATTTTTGTATTTGATTGAAAAGTGATTTTTCAATGTACAGAGGCATTAATCGATTAGTTCATGTCATTAATCGATTAAGGCTAAAGAATTTTCAAGAAAATCATTTGTTTTAATCGTTTTGATTTGTTTCTTTCGAAAATCTTTCAAGGTTTCTTTTACACCTATTCAATCCCCCCTTCTAGGTGTTTTCCTAGTGTATCCTAGTTGTTTCATCCACCGAGTGTAGGTTTTCACAATTGGTATCAGAGCTCGGTCGAAAGACACGAGCATAGAGCTTTTTCGTTAAGATCCTTGAGAAACTACAATGGGTTCTACGAATCCTTTTGGTGGTGAAGGTGCTTCAATAAATCGCCCTCCTATGTTTGGTGGAGAGGGTTATGGTTATTGGAAAATTAGGATGAGAATCTTTATAGAAGCTATAGATGTGAACATTTGGGAAGCCATTGAAAATGGTCCTTATATTCCCTCAAAAGATGTAGAAGGTGTTCTTACCCTAATTCCCAAAGATAAGTGGATCGATGATGATAAAAGGAAAATTCAATATGATTTAAAAGCTAAGAATATCATCACCTCCGCTTTATCTTATGATGAGTTCTTTAGAGTCTCCCAATGTCGTGATGCCAAAGAAATGTGGGACACCTTGCAAGTCACACATGAAGGCACTAGTGATGTTAGGCGTGCTAGATTAAATTCTTTGATGCATGAATATGAATTGTTTCGTATGTTGCCTAATGAATCTATATGTTTTATGCAAAAACGTTTTACTCATATTGTTAATCATCTCATTGCTCTTGGTAAAACTTTCGTGAATTGTGAACTTGTTAACAAAGTTTTAAAATGTCTAAGTAGGGAATGGCAACCTAAGGTTACCGCAATTGTTGAATCAAAGGACTTGGACACCATGGACTTAGCAACACTTTTTGGAAAGCTACAAGAACATGAAATGGAGCTTGAATGTTGGCAAATGCATGAAGAGTCGGATAAGTACAAAGAGAGAAAAGGAAATGCTCTTAAAGCTAAAAGTTCATATAAAAAGGAAGAGAGTTTCGATGATGATGATGATGATGATAATGAAGATACCGATTCGGACATTGATGAAGAGGAGATGAAACTTCTACTAAGAAAGTTCAATAAGATTCTAAGGAGAAAAGGAAGGTTGAACAAAGACAAAAGTAAAGAGAAGAATTCCCCACTCTACAAGACAAAGACTTCAAAAGAAGGTATAGTTTGCCATGAATGTGGAAGGCCCAGTCATCTCAAGTACTCATGCTCTAAGTATCTCAAGAAGAAGGAGAAAGAAAAGAAAACTAAAAGGGCATACATAGTTTGGAATAGTGATGATGAAAAAGACAAGAAAAGCACATCGAATAGTTCTTCGGATGATGAAGATGCCGCTTGTCTCAACTTGATAGCTCTAGTAAATGAAGAAGAAAGTTCAAATGATGAATCAAGTGAACAAAGCGACAAAAGCGATGTAAGTCTTACTAAATCCGAAATTTCTTCCAAATATGAAATGTTATATAATGCTTATGAAGAAATGCATGAACAATTTAAGAAACTAGCTTTGAAAAACATTGAAAGGAAGAAGCTCATTTTGAAACTTCAACAAGAGATTTTAGAACTTCAAAAACAAGTTGATGAGATTAATCTTCAAAATGAAACTCTTGATCTTATATATGCTAGTTCTTCTTGTGATTGTGCTAGTAGATTGAATATTGTGGTTGATTGTGAGGATTGCAAGTTGCTTAAAGATGAAAATGCTATTTTGAAAAATAAGCTTGCAAGTTTCACAAATGGTGACATTAGATTGCGCACATTGTTAAATTTTCAAAGAGAAAATTCAAACAAGTTTGGTTTGGGTTATACTAATGCTAAGAGTAAATCTCATAGAAATGTTGTTGATTTTTCAAATGCACCAACATGTTTCTATTGTGGTACTCATGGACATACTTCAAATGTGTGTTATATTAAAGTGCATGGTATACCTAAAGGAGATTTTGTTTGGGTGAAAAAGGGTGAGAGTCCCTACACTAACAAAAATGGATCCAAAACCATTTGGATACCAAAAAGCAAAGCATGATTATTTTTGTAGGTATGATTGAAGAGCAAAAGGACTTTCATTTGTTATTCATTCATTTGCTTCTTCAATTGGTATCAAGGAGAAAATTTTACAAATTGGTAACATTCGATATTATACAATTGGTATTTTCAATTTGATATTGTTGTAGGATTCTCATGTTTTGATGCTAACAATCTCTCTCCAAGCAACAACATTGGCAACAAGCAAGCTACACCACAGGAAGATTAGAATTAGGATTTTTATTAATTCTATTTCAATGTAATCTTTATTTTATGCAATGCATCTCATTGGTGTGGGTAGCTTAGGTGATTTTCAAGAGTATTTAAATAATGTTTGATTAAGAGTGAAGATACTTTAAATCTTGATTAAATAGCTCTATTAAAAGTTTTGTGAAAATCTTTTTAGAAAAACTTTGTTTTTATTCAGATTCTGATCAGTTTACTCGAGTAATGAGTATTGGATCACTCGAGTAATTTATGTCATGACAGGTTAATCGAGTAATGGTTTACACATCACTCGAGTAACTTAATCTGACATGTTTTTAATCGAGTGAAGTTATTTGGTTTACTCGAGTAATTCAATCAGTGTTTGGAAAATTTTAAAAGGACTTAATTTTCTCTTTCTTATATGATACACATTCATTCTTACAATTTTCTACACACTTTCAAAAGCAATTCAAGAGCTATTTTACATCTTTCAAGAGCTATCAAGATTCAACAAAGAAATTTTCATTCTTCACTCTATTTCTCTCATTGTTCAAATATTCTTGAGATCATATTTTTGTTCTTAGTGGTTGTTGAAGATTTGCAATTTATGATTGCATCATTGAAGTTTCAACACAAGTGAAGAATCTCACAAGGAAGACTTTGAGGGTCAAATCAAAGCAAGAAAAGAGGATTGGTTGGAAGCATCTTCAATCAATTAGCAAGGAAATCTAGAATTCTCAAAAGGGGTAGATTAGATCAAAGTGTTTGGTACACACTTTGAGTTGGGTTTTAAGATAGGAGAACTAAGAATCTAGTTGCATCTTAAAACATTGTAAAATCTACATTTGAAGATTTCTAGTGAAGAATCTCTCTTGGTTTAAGAGGGGACTGGAGTAGCTTTCAAGTGGGTGAAAGTGAACCAGGATAAATCCTTGTGTCTCTTTTATTTTCATTCCTTTATTGCATTAATTCATTAACAATTGCATTTTTAGGTTAGAATTGGGGTTTTCTTTATTCTACTCAATTGATCAAAAATTGCATGTTAATATTACTTGAAATTGTTCATATTAATCATTCATAATTTGTTGAATCATCATAGCATTGTTATTCTTGAAGAACTCCATTGAAAACTGAGTTTTAATTGAATTTTACCCAGTTTACTCGAGTAAAGTTCTTCTCACTCGAGTAATCTGCTTTCAGTTTATGAACAATACTCAAGTAGGTTTTCTGTTACTCGAGTGATTTAAAAATAGCTTTCGTATTACTCGAGTGATTTGCTGAATACTCGAGTGAAATTATTTTTGCTTGCGTATTACTCGAGTGAAGACTTGAGTTACTCGAGTAATCTGACTTGAATTTTTAAGAAAATTTATTTTCATAAAACCATTCTCTTAGGTTGACGAAAAATCTGTAATAAGGCTTCAATATTCTATTCACCCCCCCCTCTAGACTATATTGAGCCGCTTGTTGGTTTCCAACAATTGTTGGATATTGCTCATAGTTCTCTCAATTGGTATTATTTCTTATAATGTCATATTGTTTATACTATTGAGAAAATACTATTGGTATCAAATTCTTACAATTGTTTTACAATTAGTATTACAATTGGTATACAATTGTTTCAATTGGTATCATTGAGTGATTATTAGATGATTATCATGCTTTGGTTGTTATATCTTATTAATCTCTCTATTTTGGCTTAGATCTTTTATTTCAATTGGTATATATATTTCTTTTTGATAATTCCAAAGGGGGAGAAATATGATGTTTTGAATAAGGGGAGAAATATTATGTTTTGATCATTTTGGAGAAATGAAATGGTATGTTTGGAGAAAGGTTGTTTTTGTTGTTTTTATGTAGGTTGAGCAACGTTGTTGAAGATAGGAGGAGAATCAAGCTTTCTATCAATTAGATTTCAAATGTCAAAAGCATAAATTGAGGGGGAGCAAGAGTCTCACCAAGTGATCAAATGGTTCAAGCATCAACAACTTCAATGAACTTCATAATTTCAAAACATGTTTGTCATTTTCAAAAAGGGGGAGATTGTAAGATCCATGAAGAATGTTTTGATAAATGCCAAAAAGTTTTGAACAAGCTTAAATGTGTTGATCAAGTTTCAAGCTCAACAAGCAACAACAAACATCAAGTGATGAAGAGAGAGCCAACTCATGAAGACTTAGTTTGGTAGTTTATGTTTTATGTTTTATCTTTTGCCTCACAAGTCTTTTAGTTTATGAGTTTGGGTAGAGTTATTAGAGGGTAGTGAATCTCTATCATAGTCATGATTATATCATATTTTGAGTATTCACTTTGCCTAAAATCAATAGGTGGCTTAAAGGTTTGAAAGAAAAGGTTTAGATTTTGAGAAAATAAGTTTTTAAGTGTTTTTTGAACTGACTACTCGATTAGCCACTTGTTTACTCGAGTAGAATTTTGCAGACTTGCACAAATACTCGATTAAGGGGCTAATTACTCGATTAGAATTATTCAGCCTTGCGTAAATACTCGAGTAGAAACATAAATACTCGAGTAGTGAACAAGTTTTACACTTGTTACTCGAGTAGTGACTTTGTTACTCGATTAACACGAGCTGTTACTGTTTTTAAATGAGTTTTTCACTTCTCAAAAGCACTTCTAACCATTCCTAACTTTTGGGTATTCTATATAAACCTATTCCTAACCTTTGTGAATCATTATTACAATTACCTATCATTTTCATATCAATTTTACAAAGAATCAAAGCCACTCTATTCTCTCTCACTTTCTCAAGATCAAAGCTTTAACTTTTACATTCTTTGATCAAGAACCTTGAATCTCTCATGTTGATATTTTCATAGCTTTTGAAAGAGATTCATAGGATTGTTATTTTGTTTTTATTTGAGTTGTAATCTTTTCAAGAGGCAAGTTATCTACAACAATTGGAAGTCTTGGTTGTGAATCAAGCAAAGTTATATTGGAAGCCTTGGTGTGGCATTTCATCAAGCACTTGGAACCTTGTTGTGTTAACAAGCAATTGGAAGTCTTGTAGTGAAGCAAGCATTGGAAGTCTTGTTGTGGGGTATCGGCAAGCAAGAGAAGAGGTTAGATTAGATATCAATAGGGTTACAAGGCAAGGGTGTGGTATCTCTTGTAGGCTAGCAAGAAGGGAGTCTTGTGAGGCATTTACTTGTAATTTGAGAAACTCTAATTCCTCATAGTGAAGAATCTCTCTTGGTTGAAGAGGGGACTGAGTAGCTTTCAAGTGGATGAAAGTGAACCAGGATAAATCACTATGTCGTATCTCTAAACTCTTTACTCTTTACAATTCTTGTTATTAATTGTGTTCTTGGTTGAAAACCTAGAAAAAGTGATTTTTCATAATTGATTGAATTGAATCTTAATTGTGCAAAATTGATTTGGGGAAAATCATTTTTATTACCAGGGTAATCAATAAGAATATAGGTGTTAATTGTTTCCGCTGAATCTCTAGTTATATTTGTTAATTGATTGATTTTTGTATTTGATTGAAAAGTGATTTTTCAATGCAAAAGACCTTGTTAAAATGCAAAAGAAAATAAGTTTACAAAATCAGCATTGTGGTCTTATAAATCCTACTCAAATCTAGGCCTTAATTTCATGGAAAACAATCTGAAAATAAGTTGATTTCACTATTATAGTTTAGATTGCAGTTACAGAGTTAATACCTTAAGGTAATGAGATAGTTTCAAGAGGAAATTATGCTCATTGGACAATGAAATGTGATTTAGACTTTTGAATGATATAAACAGTGGTTTTGAGGTATAAACATTGTTAAACTGGTTTATGGATTGGGTAGGGAATTCAAGAAAAAGGGTTTTCTGAATTACAATGGTAAACAGTTCAGGTCTGTAATTCTAACCGGTTAGCCTGGAACTGTAACCGGTTAGTACCTGAATCTGAAAAATAAAAAGTTAAGTTTTTGAATATCATTGACTTTGTTTTACCAATCTAAGTTTAAGGGCATGTCTTGAGATAATTCAAAAGAGAATTTTGTGTCAAAGACTATACCTCAAATAAATCGTTCAAAAGAGAAATTGGAATATTTCTAAATCACAGTAATTAATGGAAAGACCAACCTTAGTAATTATGTATGCGATGCATGCATAGAGAAAGATGATGAAATAGGTTGGCAAGGATTGTTTGTGATGTTCGGGGTACACGACCCTGTACTCTAGGAGTACTAAACTGATGCAACCAACTTGATGACACATTCTGGGAATGTGGCCATTGTCTGGGACATGGTTTCTTGCACACGTTCTGGGAACGTGATGCACACTCTGGGAGTGGTGCTTGATTATATTCCAAGTATGGGTTGCGATACGTTCTGAGAATGTATGTTAGTGTTCTGGGAACACGTTGGTATAATAATGAAATTAAAGATAAAACCAACCTTGATGATTGTGCATTCATATAGAATGGAAGTTTGGTTGGTAGGAACGTTTATCATATTCTGGGAATATGAGGAGGGTACTCCGGGAGTACCAAATTATAACCTACTTGATGACACATTATAGATATGTGGCCAGTGTCTGTGACCTGGTTTTTATACGTTCTGGGAACGTATGTAAGTGTTCTGGGAACACATTTGTAACATCCCTAAGTTTAATTTCGGTATAATATGATTTATGCCAAGCATTTAGGAGAATTATCAAGCTTTAAGAGAGGATTTTAAGTAGTAATCAAAGCCTGAATGAGAATGGGGGCATAAGGAAATGGATTGGAGTTAGAAAATCATCAAAATCTGACTTTTCACTGAAGTAATCGATTACTCTGCAAGGCAGTAATCGATTATAAGGCCTCTGGTGGAAACACTTAAGATGTTGCAGGAAATTAATCGATTACAAGGGTAAAGTAATCGATTACTTTGAGTAGTAATCGATTACATTCAGGGGGATAATCGATTACTTAGGCTCTGGTGAATGTACTGAGAAATGTTGCATCACATGGGTAATCGATTATTTGGAGTGAATAATCGATTACTCACTGGAAAAATCAGAAAAAAAATATAACACGTGGGAGCCACCCGTTCGTGACTTAATTGAGAAGCATGCCTTCTCAGCCACACAAACCAATGGGAGGCTAAGATCAATGCATAAAAAAAAAGAAAATAAAGAAGTAAAAACACAACAACAACAACAAAAAGAACCCTCTTCTCCTCTCTCTTCCTCCTTCAACTTCGAACCCATCTTCTTCTTCTTGGGAATCCTACTTTCCATTATCAACCTTCAACCAAGAAGCAAAAAGGGGTTTCCATCAACTTCATCATCAAGGAGCCATGAGTTAGAAGCTTCTCCTCCTCTTTTCTCTCAAGTTCCACGCCTTTCTCTCTCTTCTCTAAGGTTTCTGTTCTCATCAATACTCATCCAAGAACCAGAAGTGATCATCACCCTCATCAATAATCATATTCCTATCAAGCTTCAAGTAAGTACTTAAGTTCAAAGCATCCTTCCTTTTCCTCTTTAACTTAGTCGATCTCTCTCCCTTTCTCATATTCTGGATTTCCAACTCAAATCCATGAAAACCTCACTATTTTATGGATTCTAACAAATAGCCAGATGATAATAGTAACCTTTGTTTTACAACCCTCACAATAGGTTATTCATCAACTTTGGCATAATACCTCTTTTGAGGTGGAAAGCTAAGTGGAGAAAGCTCAAGGTTTCAAGATTTGTAAGCTAGGACAAGTTGGGCAAACACTCTATCTCTTAATATTTTGAGGTAAGGAGTGAGTATTACCTTAATTTAGGGATGAGTTTCTAGTATGTATATAATACTTGCTAAGAGTTAAGTGTTAATAGGGCATAAAATCATAGAGTAGTGAACATTAGTAATGATTATAAAATTGAAATTATGGAATTTAATTAATCATGATGCTGTGTATATGTGAATATTTCTGATTATGTGTATGTTTGAATAAGTGTATATTGTGGAATTTGTTGGAAATAATGCTAAGTTGACTAATGATGTGTTGATGGTCATGTGACTAAATGAATAATGGATTGTGGAAATAAATGAATGGGATTAGTGTTGATAGAGCTCGGAAAATGAATTTACTAAGAGTTAGGAAAAAGTAAAGTGATGGTTAGAGAGGGAATTATGAATGAATAAAGGAATGAAAATTTAATAAAAGCGAAGGTCATAAAGACCCAGCACGACCATTTAGAATTTATGTTGCGAAGGTCACGGTGACCCAGCGCGATGAAATAAACTTAATAATGCGAAGGTATATGTACCCAGCGCGATATGCGAAGGTCATATCACCCAGCGCGATAACAAAACATAATAATGCGAAGGTATATGTACCCAGCGCGATATGCGAAGGTCATATCACCCAGCGGGATAAGAAAACAATAATAATGCGAAGGTATATGTACCCAGCGCGATATGCGAAGGTCATATCACCCAGCGCGATAATAATATATAATTATGCGAAGGTATATGTACCCAGCGCGATATGCGAAGGTCGTATCACCCAGCGCGATAATAAAACATAATTATGCGAAGGTCATATCGACCCAGCGCGATCATTTATACTTAATAATGCGATGGTCACATCGACCCAGCGCGATCATTTATATTTAATAATGCGAGGTCGACACCGAAGTGAGCGCGATAAAAGGTTAAAACAGGGGGAAATAAAGTAGACCTATAGCATGACAAATTAGAGAATAAGAATGAGCTGATTAAAAAGAAAAGATAAAGGTATAGAGATAAAAGAATCGTTGGCATTTGTTGGTACTATTGCTTCCATGTGTGAATGACTATGTGAAATACCTGAACTATATGTGTTTGGCTTGGTCGGTTATTATGTCATATGAGAAACTGCTATTCCTACTTTACTGTGTAGTGCTCACCTCCTTACCATTTTTCAGGTAGTGAGCTGGAGTATACACCAGATTCGGCCGAGCAGGATTACTATCCCTTACAGGGATAGTAGGGGTGTTAGGGGATAGGATATGACACTGGACCTAAGCCTCATATATTTGTGTTGTATATACTTTTTGAGAGAGGCTTAGGATATATCTCTTTAGTTAAAAAGCTTAGGGTCTTTGAACGTATATTTCTAACTTGGTGTTTCGCTGCTACTTTTAACTCTGATATGGAATTTATAATTTTGAGCCTTTGGGCCTCGTTATGATGCAAATATATTCTTGATGTATGCCCTGCTGGCTACTGAATGTTTATTTGATAAATGTTTTCACAGGTGAAATTTTTTTATAAGTCCGAATTTCAAACGAAACTCTGTCCGTTTGACGGTTGATTTCATTAAATAAAAAGGAATTTTTAAGTTCATATTTTTAAATGATGGGGTTTTAAGGGTATTAATCCTAGGTGTTACAACATTGATATGCAACCTACTTGATGACACATTATAGATATGTGGCCAGTGTCCGGGACCTGGTTTTTATGCGTTCTGGGAACGTATGCGTTCTGGGAACGTGGTGCACACTCTGGGAGTGTTGCTTATTATTCCAAGTATGGTTTGCTACACGTTCTGGGAACGTGATGCACACTCTGGGAGTGATGCGTATTATCCAAGTATGGTTCGGCATTACGTTCTGGGAACGAATGTCGGTGTTTCGGGAACACAACGGTGTATTGGATGGACGTCCAAGATGGACTTTTAGAGGCCTCAGTTGTGGAAGGAAATCATGCATCATGCCACCTGCATTGAAAGAATTGTTATGATTAACCGGGTGTGCTCATATGATTATGCATCATGATTTGCTACATGTTAACTTGTGGATGTTAGTTTTATTCTCATTTGATTATGCGAATATGTATAGCTGACCCCCATGCCCTTATTAGGTGTTGATCGTGCATCTAGCTTGCACAAGAATCAGTAAAGGGAGGTGTCCCTTAGGTGCATGCAGAGTATAGAAAGTGTGGGTTGGGAACCCGTTGTGCAGATATCGAGGATCCAACCAGAAGGATGTTTGGACAAAGGACCAGTGACCAGCTCTATAACATTTCTATTTTTAATAGAACTTATATGATACATATTTTGGAAAAAGGTATCATAAGAGGAATTCAGTTTCATAATTATACTTATTTGGTATTAATGGACTTGTTACACTTGATATATTTTGAGGGAACAATATGATGATTTTACTATGTTTCCGCAAACTCTAATTTTGGTAGTCAACCTTTATCATTGATCAAGTGTTTCTGAAATTAAATTTTCAAGGGAAGGGAAAATTCTTATTTTCAGATCTTTTTCCAACGATAACAAGTCCAAGTTTTCATAAACTTCTTACTTTTCTTATAAAGTAAGATGATATACAAGGAGTGTTGCACATTTTATGGTATCAGAGCAATGGTCCTGACTCTTGGTCCTTGGGTGTGTGGTCCAATACGCTGGTCATCGATATCTGCAATGTTTCTTGGGAAGTATGCTTTCATATACTTCCAAACTAGAGCTAAAGTTATGGGAAATGGCTCTAGATAAGTAGTTCATTCTGCTATTAAGAAGTGTTCTATGAAGTCTAAATAGAAGTATGATAGTCGTATGCTTCTCTTTAGATATGTTGAAAACCCAAAACCACAGTGTTGGTTTATTATGTTTTCATAGAACCAGTGATGAGGAAATTTTAAGGAGTTGTAGTTGAGTCCTTGACTCTGAGTAGGAGTGTTTACCCTCACTCGTGTTAAAGTCAATCAACTTTTCAGACCGAGTGTAGGGCAGTGATCTTCTTAAAGATCAACCTTGTTGAGTTTGTTAAACTCTAAAGCTATCCTTTCTTTTGTTCCTTTCGGATAAGGGTAGTGATCAAAGTTGCTCTATGCCTTATCCAATCAGTTATCTCAAAGCAGAGAATCCTACAAATCTTCTTGTAGTGGTTTCCAAGGTATGTCTGAATCATTCTATTAAGGTATTAGACTTTGTCTATCTACCTGTGTCATGATTACATTTGATCTTAAGTACGGTTTGGGAGCCGAGGGATCAAGTGATCATGATTAATGACGATAGAACAACCTTGTATTGGGATTTCCAAGCTTCGAATCTAGAATCCAATGGACCCATGTGGTTGCTTCTGGGTAGCAGTGAAGGAATAAGGGGGATCAAAGAAATCTTGGTTATAAGAAATGATGCCAGGTTTACCTTTGAGTAAAGCGATAGAGGTTGGAATCAAGTCAATTTTTGAAACTGATTCTATCTCTACTACCTTTATAATATGGTACCATCGGGAATAGTTAAATGGGAGACACACGTAGAAAAGTGCTATGGTTGATTGGAGGTTGGATTAACCCCAAATCAAGATTCGGGACAGGGATACACTTAAGACTGCATTTTTTGATCTCGATACGGACGTTATGAGTAGGAAATAATGCCGTTCAGATTGACTAATGCACCTGTTCTTTTATGGATTATAAGAACTGGGCCTTTAGATCATATTTGGATTCGTTTGTGGTTTATCCTGAGAATCCGGAGGAGCATGAGAAACATTTCAGGATTGTGTTGAGAATCCTGCAAGAAGAGTAGTCGTGTGCTAAGCTCACCAAAGATGAGTTTTGGTTGAGCGAAGTTAAGTTCGCAGGGCATGTGATCTTTAAAGTAAGAAGTTCTTAGGGCTGGCTGGGTACTATCGCCGGAGTATTTAAGGATTTTCTAAGATCGCATGGCTCCTGACCAAGTTGACTTGGAAAGATCAACTGATTGTATGAAATGATTGGATGTTGTTTAATTATGGTGGGGTAGTGATGGATTATACCCCAATATAATATGATTAGTCCAAGAGGAATTGTGGAAAAAGGTGAGTATATTATGATTTAAATCGTTTCAGTGATGAATTCAGTTGGAATCAAGGTATTAGATTATGATTAAATCCTATTTTGAGTTGGATTGGATGATGTAAAGAAACTAATTTTGGAATTCTTTGGTTTTATTTCTGAAACTGTACTTCATAAACCGGTTAGAGTTTCTTATAACCGGTTAGAAGCTAAAAAACTTAAACTAAAAATTTAAGTCATTGGTGAAGGAACTTTTGGTATCTATAAACATCTTCATCCAATCCAAACTCAATGTCAATTACCTAAGTAAAATTTAAGGAAAGGATTTAATGTGGTAAAATAACTTAATGCCTTGATTCATATTGAAATTGATTTAAAGAGGATTGAATCATAATATTTATGGACTAATCGAGAATTGAAATTAAGGAGCTACTCCAATCGGGAAAGGTAGAGAATTGAGCTGGACGATGCAAAAGAGACGATAAGCATTAAGATAAGAAGGTTGTGATTCATGAACAAGTTTGGAATTCGAAAGTATGAATGACAATAAGAAGAGGAAGAGTTGAATGTGAGACAAAGGTGATGGATGAAGTTTTTAAAAGATTATGACTTTGAGCTCCATTATCATCCTGGCATAGCAAACGTAGTTGCAGACGATTTGAGCTGATAGGCTATTCTTGTGAGCTCAATGATGGTTAAGGAGGTTATCCCGATCGAGGGATTCAGAGACCTAAGTCGAGTAACCCAAGAGGAACCCTCTAAGTATTAGATTGGGAATGTTGCCAATCACCAACGAATTCCTGAATCGGATTCGTGAATTACCACCAGAAGATGAAGAGAAGAAACAGAAGTTAACTTTTGAGGAAAAAGGAGTTAGATCTCTATGAAGAAACAAAAGAGATTTAATCTTTAGAATCAAAGTCTGTGATTATGGATATTAGAAAATATATTATGGAAGTAAGGGATTTAGGAAGTGTTGTCTAGGACAATCTAGAGGAGAGATCCAAAGGCAAGAACTTCAAGAATAGATTATGTTCGAACCCAAGTTAACTATCAACTATCAAGGAATAAGGAATTTCTCAATGTTCGAAGCATGTGTGAGGACTATGGGAAAGTACATGAACTTCATGCGAGAAAGGTCTGAGTTCAGAATAAGAGAAAGAATGATGAAATACAGGCCCAACTGGAGAAAGAGGAAAAATAAATGGGAGAATATCAACCACGGAAATATCGAGGTTAAGGAATCCTCGATTGGAGAAAAGTGACTAAGGAGGAAATAGGAAAGGGAACATTTGTCCATCTTGAGGTGAAAACTGTGAGGCACATCACTTTGAGTTTAGTTGTGATGTACCTAAGGGAATAGCCAATTCCGATTGTAGGAAGCTGGAGTATTATTCACCGAATTGTCTTGAAGGAAAAGGTGAGAAAGAAATGGACGAATCCAGCACAAGAAGAATTCACCGGCTGAGATGAGAGTTGAGTGTGATCCTAACGTAGACCACCCAAGCCTATCTCTTCCTTTGATCTGAATTAACGTAGTCAAATGTTTTTCGATTACGTTAATCTAATCGTTTGAGAATATCAATATCCTATTGGAAGTTCAACTCCAATCTTTCTATGATCAAAACCCCTATCATAGTTGGATGTGATAATATCTGTGGACACTACAGAAATGGAAAGATCAGTTATGGCTAGAGAGATTAACAACCACCGGGATAAGACAAATCTTTGTCTCCCCAACGGAAATGTCTCTAGAACTTGACTATCTAACTAAGTCTGATAGTGATAATTACCCTATCTTTAAGTTCATCTAACTTAAAGACCTGTCGTATGGTCTTTCTTGCGAAAGATTATATCTGAAAAGGATGATTTTGTTATTAATGGATTGAATATTAGGACTGATCACCCTAATGTTTCAAACTATTAAGAAATGAAGTCATACAAACGTTTCTTTGATCATGCTTGAGAGATCAGAGTGCGCAGCCCAAAAAGTTTTTCCAAAAAGTTTATTGGAAAGTGCTTTAATTGAAGAATATTTATGTGAAGTGTAAAGAGTATTTCTTTTAAAAGAAATTCTTTCACCTAAGAGTTTTATGCAAAGAATTTTGGTTTAAGGTGAAAGGTTTTATTAGAGATGTTTCAAAATAAAAGAACTATATCGAAACTCTTTTAAGTGGGGGAGGACCCTAAAGAACAAATTTTTGGGAGCAAGATGAAGTTTTCTGGTATAAAAATACTTTGGAAAAGTGGAAAATTTCAAAAGATGAATTTCGGGGACGAAATTCCTTTTAAGTGGGGGAGTAGTGTAACACCCCTAATTTTCGTCTCCCAAATAACCAAGAAATTGATTATAACAATTATTTTATAATTGATTTATATTAGTTTTGAAGGTTTTAGTTTTTGTACATTATGTGTTTTTATATAAAAATATGAGATATATTTTTATATGGTTATTTTGTACAAAAATGTGAATATTGTAAATTAGCCCTTGGGTTGGGACCTAATTGCAATATTAAAAAGGTTTTTGAAGAAAGAGTAATTAAATTATTAATTTTTGAATTTTATCAGTATGTAACCGGTTAGAAGGGCTGTGTAACCGGTTACACGATGAACTCAGAAATTGGGATTAGTGCGTTTGATGAGTAATCACCCAATTAATCCAGAAATTGCCACGAAACCAGCCTCAGATCAATGGAGAACACGCGTTGGTATGCATGTTACTCCGATTCGTCTATAAAAGGCTGAATTTCTGAGGATTTGGGGTTGATTTATGCATTTGGTGTTGAAGAGAGGCTGATTAGGGTTTCTGATTCGTGTGGGTAAATTCTTCTTCTTCTCTGAGTGTTGATAAGCGAGTGATACACCATTACAAAGCTTGAATCAAGGGCTTTGTATTGAGATAAAGTTTGTGAGTTGAGAGTTCCTGAGCTAGGAGAAATCGATTCATGAAGTTGGAGATTCAAAACTGTCACAGTTCTGTATTGGGTTTCTGGAACTGACTTTGAGCTTCGATTTTGGTAAGCTCAAGCTTTCTCTTGTTCTAGACTTGGTTTCCTTTCAAAGTTCATGTTGCATGGTTTTGATAATGACCATTTTCCCTAATTTCCATGTCCATTTCATGTTCCAAATTCCTTGATCAATCTACCCTGTCAAAACGGTTCTGGTTTGAGGAGGAGCTTTGGGTGGTTGGTGTTCTACCTCAAATCTCTGCTCAAATCTTGTTCAAGAACGAACCTAAGGTAAGGGGGAAGCTTACTATTTGCTAGAATGAGAATAAATTGTGGTAGAATATAGGATGAGTCACCAAGAGACTCAAAGGGCATAAGTTGAAATGGTTAAATGGCTTGGAGGCCAATTTGAGCTCAATTGATGTTTTGAGCAATGTTATCTGAATGCATGCAAGCTATATTGATGTTGATTTCATGACATACTTGGATATTATGTGAATTGATGCATTAAGTTGTGAAATATGTGCAATTATGTGCAATTTGTGTATCCAAATTGAATGCATGCAAGATAGATATGTTTCTGTGTTTAAACATATTTATTTAAGGTATATGTACTCTGTTAAAGGTTGAAATTTGGTTAGATTTGAGTACTGAAGAGAATGGTTTGTTAAAACTCATGTTTTAGTGTCAGACTGCATAATATTCGTAACCGGTTAGACCCTGTTAAAATGCAAAAGAAAATAAGTTTACAAAATCAGCATTGTGGTCTTATAAATCCTACTCAAATCTAGGCCTTAATTTCATGGAAAACAATCTGAAAATAAGTTGATTTCACTGTTATAGTTCAGATTGCAGTTAAAGAGTTAATACCTTAAGGTAATGAGATAGTTTCAAGAGGAAATTATGCTCATTGGACAATGAAATGTGATTTAGACTTTTGAATTATATAAACAGTGGTTTTGAGGTATAAACATTGTTAAACTGGTTTATGGATTGGGTAGGGAATTCAAGAAAAAGGGTTTTCTGAATTACAATGGTAAACAGTTCAGGTTTGTAATTCTAACCGGTTAGCCTGGAACTGTAACCGGTTAGTACCTGAATCTGAAAAATAAAAAGTTAAGTTTTTGAATACCATTGACATTGTTTTACCAATCTAAGTTTAAGGGCATGTCTTGAGATAATTCAAAAGAGAATTTTGTGTCAAAGACTATACCTCAAATAAATCGTTCAAAAGAGAAATTGGAATATTTCTAAATCACAGTAATTAATGGAAAGGCCAACCTTAGTAATTATGTATGCGATGCATGCATAGAGAAAGCTGATGAAATAGGTTGGCAAGGATTGTTTGTGATGTTCGGGGTTCACGACCCTGTACTCTAGGAGTACTAAACTGATGCAACCAACTTGATGACACATTCTGGGAATGTGGCCATTTTCTGGGACATGGTTTCTTGGACACGTTCTGGGAACGTGATGCACACTCTGGGAGTGGTGCTTGATTATATTCCAAGTATGGGTTGCGATACGTTCTGGGAATGTATGTTAGTGTTCTGGGAACACGTTGGTATAATAATGGAATTAAAGATAAAACCAACCTTGATGATTGTGCATTAATATAGAATGGAAGTTTGGTTGGTAGGAACGTTTATCATATTCTGGGAATATGAGGAGGGTACTCCGGGAGTACCAAATTATAACCTACTTGATGACACATTATAGATATGTGGCCAGTGTCTGGGACCTGGTTTTTATACGTTTTGGGAACGTATGTTAGTGTTCTGGGAACACATTGATATGCAACCTACTTGATGACACATTATAGATATGTGGCCAGTGTCCGGGACCTTGTTTTTATGCGTTCTGGGAACGTATGCGTTCTGGGAACGTGGTGCACACTCTGGGAGTGGTGCTTATTATTCCATGTATGGTTTGCTACACGTTCTGGGAACGTGGTGCACACTCTGGGAGTGATGCGTATTATCCAAGTATGGTTCGGCATTACGTTCTGGGAACGAATGTCGATGTTCCGGGAACACAACGGTGTATTGGATGGACGTCCAAGATGGACTTTTAGAGGCCTCAGTTGTGGAAGGAAATCATGCATCATGCCACCTGCATTGAAAGAATTGTTATGATTAACCGGGTTTGCTCATATGATTATGCATCATGATTTGCTACATGTTAACTTGTGGATGTTAGTTTTATTCTCATTTGATTATGCGAATATGTATAGCTAACCCCCATGCCCTTATTAGGTGTTGATCGTGCATCTAGCTTGCACAAGAATCAGTAAAGGGAGGTGTCCCTTAGGTGCATGCAGAGTATAGAAAGTGTGGGTTGGGAACCCGTTGTGCAGATATCGAGGATCCGACCAGAAGGATGTTTGGACAAAGGACCAGTGACCAGCTCTATAACATTTCTATTTTTAATAGAACTTATATGATACATATTTTGGAAAAAGGTATCATAAGAGGAATTCAGTTTCATAATTATACTTATTTGGTATTAATGGACTTGTTACACTTGATATATTTTGAGGGTACAATATGATGATTTTACTATGTTTCCGCAAACTCTGATTTTGGTAGTCAACCTTTATCATTGATCAAGTGTTTCTGAAATTAAATTTTCAAGGGAAGGGAAAATTATTATTTTCAGATCTTTTTCCAACGATAACAAGTCCAAGTTTTCATAAACTTCTTACTTTTCTTATAAAGTAAGATGATATACAAGGAGTGTTACAGATCTCCTAGCTTCTAAGATCTTGGTTCTTCAAGGAAGACTCTAGGGTTTTAGGCTTGGTTTCTCCTCTTCTCTCTTCTTCCTCCTCACGGCCATTCTCTCCCTTGGTGTGTGTGTGTGTGTGTTGAGAGCTTGATTTTGCTCTCAACTAAGTGTGTTTGGGAAGGTGAAGGAAATAAAGAAGAGAAAGATGGAGTAAAGAATGGAATGGCCAATTCTTCATACTCATTTGGCCATATATAGACAAGGACCAAAGCATTAGACTTTCCCCCTTTTTACCCTTGACTCAATTCGGCCACAAGCTTCTAGAGGGAGGGGTAAATTTGGCTCTTCCAAATTTTGCATGGGTGGAGTTTAACAAAGCCAAGGGGACAATATAGGGAACATTAGGCACTTAGGGGTTACTTAGGCTTTTGACTTGTTGGTGTATCTTTAGGGTTTCCATTCATCTAGTTAGGACTTGGTTAAGATTTAGTTAGAAACTTAATTCTTTTGGTTACTTGGTCCATACTTAAGGAAATTCCTAGGCTTACATACACACATACGTCACTCACACATATAAATACATATACTCACATACACATTCACATGCACATATCAATCATACCTATATTCATGCATACACTCGTTACACATATATCCATGCATCCATCCTCATATTCATTCACTAATTAAATTTTGCACAATCCTAAGCATGCATACATATAAGACCGTATATACATGTTCATGCACACACATAGAAAATAAATCATTCATGCATAAGAATTACAAGGATACCAAAACACCAAGCACATATTTTTAGAAATCAAACACATTTTCCATCGAATAGTTTCTTGTAGAAAAATTTCACCATCTTACTAAAAGAATTTTAAAAACATAACATCATTTCACGAAAATCATTTCTTTAAAACCATTTACCACTTTGAAAACGTGAATTAAGAAATTTATTTAAGAAAATACTCTTTTCAAGACACTTTTCTCAAAAATGAATCTCTTTAAAATTTTAAATTAATACGAGGAATTCGCGGGGTATTACATTCTCCCCAACTTAAAGATTTCTCGTCCCCGAGAAATACGTTGTGGATTGGGCAGCAGGGCACAAAATTTCTCACGTTGATTTCCATAAGAACCCCCTCCTTTCACTTTGTGGTCGTATCCTCTTTTCACTGGTCTAGTTCGTCTTGCCGTGTTCCTGTTTGATGCTTTCAGACGAAGAAATCGCACTCGCACAACCGCTCGCGTGTCGTTTCGGGTCAAGTCCATCAGACTAACCGAAGGAGATGTCGCTCCTTTAGCTAATCGTCGTCACAGAAAGTCCAACCATAGGTACGGACTTAGGGAAAATCAAGCAAACAAAATCCACACATCTTACAAGCACAGGATTTTACCTAAAATCCTTAGATACTCATTATTCTCTATTACTTGGGATTCCTATCAACCCCTAAATAACTACCTTTCCCTTTACTTCTTCCTCTAACTCTAAGGCTTTCATCCATTATATCTCCAATCTTAGGGAATCTTACAACAACTTTGATCCTACTCCTTCAAAATAATTTGATTTTCCTCATTAAATCCATCCTAAGTGTCAATCAAGCCTATCATTTTCTCCGTCTAAATCTCTGGCTAAGGTTTAAAGCAATCCTAATCCTCAAATTTCTCTCATAGGTTCCTCTAATAACTGGTAACATACACCTCTTTTCTTCCTTGTGACTCCCCAACTTTGATCAATCTTATAACTAATTCCACTAGGATCTTATATTCTCGCTTAATTTAAACCATTTATCCTTCCTTAGTTGTTCAAGCCTAAATTATCTGGGCAACCTTGGCATTTCTAATTCCACAATTTGGACTTGAAGAGTCTTAAATAGGATTGGTAAGGCTACAGGTAGATAGGTAAGGCTTGTGAAGAAAAGGTTTAAATTCTATCAATACTAACTGTTTTGTTGAAGCAATTCAACAAACATGAGGTTTTAGAGATAACAAGCTACATTCTTGAGGGTAATAGCTATCCTTGTATAAAGGTATGCTAAGGTTAAAAAGCTTAAGTCTTATGAATACTAATGGAACATCAAAGGGTAGGGGTCTCAGTCTTAGAATCTATTCGTTGTCTACTCTTAGTCTACGTTTCTTCAAACTACAAGATGGACAGGTTCCTTAAACTACAATCTCACATCCGAAGAAATATGAGTTCCTAAACTTATGCTCCTAGTCTTATACTAGCAAATACACAGAGTCACACAAATAAAGCATGTAAGCCCATGCTTAAGGCCACTAAGGATTACCATAAGCTCTGATACCATTCTGTAACAGCCCGATTTTCGTAAACCAAAATAATTGACTTTGTGTGCCAAAAATGAGGCCAATTTTTTTTTTTAAACATTGTGAATGTGTTTTGAAAACATTATTGAAAATTCCTTGGTGTTCTCAACACCCTTTTTGAAAACCGAGTTGTTACTAAAACTGTTCATCCCATACAACATTTGTTTCCATAAAGAGCTTGGTTCAAACTCATCTTAACAGTTTTCATAAACTTCTCATGAATTAAAAACACACGAAAATATACTCCACAAGTCAAATTGAAACTTGGCCCAATTACATAATGGCTCATGGCATTGGTAATCCTGAACTCAACACTCCTCACTGCCTAAGCTAATTACACTATCCCTAAACTTTCCTATTGAAAGCAAGCGGGTGCAACCCCTTGTCCTTCTTGCGTCCTCTTCTCGCCCTCGAAGACGATGCCGCTTGAGTGGTGGTTTCCTCATTGTTGCGAGACTTTTGTGCCACCCCATCGGCTACAATAGAACTTCTCTGCTGCTCGCACCGGACTTTCTCCTCATAGCTCTGATAACCCCGTACGTTGACTTGCCCCAAGTGTGGCTCCAGATTAGCTCCGCTCAGTTGATGCTCTGGATCCGAAATCACGATCTCCGTGTAACCAGTCCATGCCCATCCGCTTGGAGTATGTTTTCAACCTCTCTCATGCTTGTTCCACATGGCGATATCCATGCAATACTCCATCTGCCCGTTGAAATACCAGCAGCACCGATATGCCAACGAACAGGAGAGAGTAAGCATTCCGAACGACGAATCGTCGACGGTGTGGGATTACGCTAGGCAAGATAGAAGGACTATACAAACATACCATACAATGTACAGCATACAAACACACAACAATCATGATATCAATATTATTAGTCTTATTGTTTTTATAATTATCCGGAACTGTTCCTTCTAAATTTAATTTCGCTTCTCTTAATTATTCTTTCTCTCTCAGTTCCTTTTTCCTTATCATTCTCAGAATTTCTTCTTTTTCGATCTCATCAATTCATCTCATTCCTTTACTCTGGGGATCATACGATATCATCGGGGAATTCGTTTTGTTCTCGTCTATCACTCACGTCTACATCTCCTCGGTCATCCACCCCAACCTAGTCGGAAGCAAACAGGAGTACAGGACCTTTACCACGCGGGTACGACAGCTGTCACAACACATAATGGTCCCAGACCAGGAGGATCTCGTCCTCAAATCATATCAATAATATCAAGGCTAACTGTCCACGCAGTGGCAAACACAATGCCCCGTTCCAGTCCCTCTCACTGTTCTCGATTTGCAATCTAGGGGGCGACAGTATGTTTCTAGTGGGCCCGCAGAACTTACCACGACATTAGACCCAGTCCCCACCACGTTAGTGGTCCACATGTGGAGTTCGTTCTGCCTAGAAACACACTCTAGACTTCTTGACGTTTCATCGTCATCGTCCTCCCCTAATGCAATCTCCTCCTAAGTATCCGCAGATACCTATGGTTCCTTCCTCTCCACTACTTCGCACTCTCATACCTCACCGCGTATGTCTTTTAAGTCTTTTATCTTTTTAATTAACCTAAGGTCGGCCCGTCCTTCGTGCAACCCTTCAACGAGTCCCGACCACTAACTTGGCACAATCTTTCTCTCAACATTTCTCACATAGCACAGAGCTGGGATCACATCACAATCTCAAATCTCATTGCTCAAACTTTCTCAACATACTCCATTTCTCACAATCGTCTCATCTCAACATCTTTTCTCAAAACAATCTCTTCACAACTTCCTCAAATGCCATTTCATGAGTTCTCACAAAACCTCATTTCATAAACATTTTCATAAAACTCCCTTTTGTAAATTTTCTCAAAATCTGGTTTCATAACTGCTCAAATTCTCTTTTCAAAGACTTTCTGAAAAAAATCTCTTTTCACAACCTTACACAAAATTTTCCTTTCAAAACTTTTCAAAAGACTTTCTTTCACAAACTCCTTTTTTAAAAATTTCTTTTCAAAAATCTTTTCAAGAAGCTCTTCTCAAAAACCTTTTCAAAAACTGCTTTTCGAAAACCCTTTTTCAAGAACCACTTCTTAAAAACCTTTTTCAAATAATATCTTTGCTGAGCGCTAATGGAGGAGCAAGCTCAACTCAACACTAGTCCCAGACTAAAACCAAAAAAACAAAAGGAGCCCAGTTTCGCTCAAATCACGTCTCATTCTCGTAATCCACATCACTCTCCCCCAAGCTCTGGCTCGAACTCATCATTATCATTCACTATTTCCCCAATTCCAACTCTTCTCTCTTCTCAATCAATCTCTCATCTTTTATCATTATTTCTTTTCTCCTCGCGTCTTTTACTTGACATTCTTACTCATTTCATTTTATTTTCAGGACGTAGCGGACGTCCATCAACATGTTACTCTTTTAACCAACATCAGTAAATATCATCATGCATAAGTAAATAAAAACATACTATCACACACAAACATCACACAACGATAATGTGGTCTTCGTCACCTTCGTATAAGTGGCCACACAACACAAACAATTGCCACTTATACTACTGACTCCGAACCACTTAGTTCCGATCTTTGAGATGATACGGAACGTCCTAATATATCACCTAACTACCACGGTGTCTTAGGAAAGCTTCTCTCTCACCTGAGGTCCAGCGATTAATTGCGTACCGTCTCCTTAGGTCCTTGTGCTGCCGGCTGCCCTAATCCCTTGTCTTTAAGGTTCCTCGTACTAAATAAAATACATTTTTGTTATTAACTTGTATCAGGAAAATCTTTTTCGTAACTTAAACACCTCTCATTCCTCGTCAAAACTTAAAACACGATTGTTTTCTTTCAAACAATTCGGATATTTATAACCCCTTAAGTACTTTCAAAAATCATTTGAGACATCATGAAAAGTTATTTAAACTGTTTAGTTTGGGTGCTGGTCCGTTTTGGACAGCACCTTAAACACGTTTGAAAACACCGAAAAATGCACCGTTTTTGATCTGGGTTTTCTTAAATCAATTATTACTTGAAAACTTTACTTTAAATTACTTGAAAACATTTTTAAAATTAAGAAACAAGTCCAAACAATTCTGGACAGCAAAGAATTATATTAAAAATCACTTGGATAAAACTCTGAAAACATCGTAAAACACTTTGTTTTAAAGGACTCTTTAATTTGAAATTAACACTTTAAAACTCAAATCTTCATCATGAAACAAACTTTGGACAGCCATAAACACAATTTAAAAATCTCAAATAAATCAAATAGAATTTTCTTAAAACCAACTCATTTCAAAGCCATTTACACAGTCAAATGTTTTTCAAACATAAACCAACACACAATCATAACAACACTTAAATAAATGAAGTCATACAAGTAATTGATTAATCATTTAATTTATTTATAATTCGAACAAACACTTAGACATTCACATATTCACAAAGATTTAAATCAAACACGACGATTTAATTCCTTTCAAATCATCACGTGAATTCATTTTCATACAACTAAGCTTCCTAATCTCATTTATCCTACTTGGCCGAATGACATCAAAGAAAACAAGTCAAACATCACGATTTCAAACCACACTCATCAACTTAATTCATTTCAAATACTTAAATTCTAGTTTCTTTTTCATGCAATAAAATTATTTACTCTTCCTTTTACTCTTGACCGAGTGCACCTACTCACACATATATGTTCATTTCAACACAAAACTCTTTCCAACCAATTAGTTCATTTATTTCCTTTATTTTTAAATCAAAAACCGATTAGAAGATAATTGTTTACAACTCAATTTCAAACAATTCATTTAACATAGTTTTACAAAACATACTCATGGTTTTTATGTCACTTCATTGAAAAAAGGATCCCAGTCTATTCTATATGCATAGGCCGAATCTCATCATAACAAGAACAAGGTTTTTGGGTTCATTTTTCTACATGCACCACACAAGGTTCTTAATCCAAAATGAATTAATATGCATGTGTCCCCTTTTTATGGAAACAAAACATGATTTCCTAATCCCAAGCTTAACCGAATGCACATCATCATAGATCAAGGTTTTATTTTCAAATCTTTCACATGCATACACATAGAACATGGATCAAGTTAAAAATCATTTTCAAAAGTTTATCTCCCTTGGTTCTTTGTAAAACCGTGAGGATTATTAAGAAATATAAAATCTTTTTATTCAAAAACTACATACATGGATCTAAATCTTATAGATCAAGTCATGGAGTCAATTATAATGGCACAAATCAAAAATCAAAAATCATTTTGAGTAGAAAAAGATCAAAACCATGACATACAAACATAAAGATCAAGGCTTTTAAAGGTACAAACTAAAGATAAAAGTCTTATCAAGATCAAGATCAAAATCAAAACATTTAAACCACTCAAGTCAACTTTTACTAACATAAAACAAACATGCAAGAACCCAAATTAAAATAAAAAGCATCATGACTCATAGATCTAGTCAAGGCCGAATCATTTGGCTCTTGATCTAGGGTTTTATAAGTCCATTTATTCTTAAAAATTCAAGATCAAAGGTTAATTAACAAATGCATGGATTCAAATCATCATGATCATCAACAAATCAACATGCAACACCAATATATCTTCAAATCACGGTTTAAGAAAGTAATTTCAACATACAAAAAGATTTACTTTAAGCTTTATAAAAATCTCATCAAACCTTTAAATTTAGAAGATTTGGTTTGAAAGTTTTAGGATCCCTTGTGAGAAGCTTTAAATGAGTTATGAAATTCGTTGATTAGACGTTTACGAGTTCCTTTAAGCTTTGAGAAATTAACATGCAAAGAGATACACTTTAAATTTTACAAAAATCTCAAAGCTTTTTAGATCTTTAGGATTTATGTTGAAAAACATTAAGATCTTCCATGAAGACCTTAAACGGGTTATGAGATCCGGTAGTTAGACCTTTACAAGCTTCTTCAAGCTTTAAAAGTTCATGATCCAATATAAAATAAGACATGCAAAGGAAGAAAAGAAAGGAAAATTACAAATCAAAAGAAAATCAAGATTATTACAACTTCTCCTTGCTTATTCGAAATACCCACCAAAACTAGGTTGATCTTGTAACACCCCTAATTTTCGTCTCCCAAATAACCAAGAAATTGATTATAACAATTATTTTATAATTGATTTATATTAGTTTTTGCAAGCATCACTCATGAAGATTAGAATTAGATTAAGTTTATTTTATTTCTAATCAATGTAATATTTTATTTTGCATATCATGAGAGTGGATGATAGCTTTAGGAATCTCAATTAGATTTATAATAATGTTTGATTAATAGTGAAGAAAGATTAATCTTGATAAAATAGCTCTAAATAACGTATTTGTCAAAGTATATTTGAAAAGCTTTATTTTTAATCACTTTTTACAGTGGTTAATCGATTAGCAAGTAAGGCTTAATCGATTAACTCAAATAACTGTACAACACTGATTGTGTTAATAAAGGTTAATCGATTAGTGTGTTACATGTTAATCGATTAGCATGAATTAACACAGGTTAATCGATTAGTGTGTTTACCTTAATCGATTAATTGTTGTTGTTTCTGAAAAATAATATTTTGTTTAAAAAGACTTCATTTCTACTTTGACAAGGTTACACACTCTTTCATAATTTTCATATAGAGAAACATACTTTCAGATTTTCAAGAGCTATTACTACTTTTCCTTTGTGATATCAAGATTCAACAACTTTCAATTTTCTTCACTCATGATCTTTCAATATTCTAAGTTCTATTGAGATTCAAGTTTTCTAGTTTTCTAGTTTTTAGTTTTGTGTTGAAGCAATTAACAACAAGAAGGTTGTCACATTCAATCTTTCAACAAAGAAGTGAAGAATTCACAATTCAAGACTTTGAAGAATCTCAAAGCGATTGGAAAAGGAATTTGGTTGGAGAGCATCCTTCAACAAATTCAAGAGGACAAGATACGGATTCAATTGGGTAGATTATCAAAGAGATTGGTACTCTCTTTGAAAGGGTTAAGATAGGATAACTAGTGAGAGTTGCATCTTAACATTGTATTCTAACAATTGAAGTATCTAGTAGAAACTCTTTATCTTTTGATAAAGGGGACTGGAGTAGCTCTCAGTGGTAGGGAGTGAACCAGGATAAAATCTTGTCTTCCTTGCTTTTATTTCTTCTAGTTTTCATTAACCAAGAACAATTGAATTAGGTTTAATTTTGGGTTTTTCAATTCCTTGTTAATTAACCTAAATTGGCTTGGTAAATTTACTTGATATTGTTCAATCTTTCATTCATCATTTGTTGGTGCATCAAGGCATTGCAATCTCCATTGAATTTTGATTAAAACTGAAATTGCATCAGATACTGTTCAGATTAATCGATTAAGTCGATTGTTAATCGATTAATTTTTAAGTTGCTTTCGGCATTAATCGAGTAACGTCTTAGTTAATCGATTAGTTTGAAAGTAAGCTTCGGCATTAATCGATTAATACTGAAATTAATCGATTAACCAGTACATTTTTGTAAGAAAATTTATTTTCTCAAATCCATTCTCTTTGGTGATCAAAATATTTGTATTAAGGCTTCAAAATTCTATTTACCCCCCTCTAGACTATTTTGAGCCACTTGTTGTTTTCCAACATGTCCAAGTCCTTAGCTTCCATGATGGTAGTGACTTTTGGCTGCCATTCTCTGCTAAGACATCCAAGCACTTTGTTAGTTATCTCGGCATTTTGAAAAGTTTTACCGAGAGAATTAAGATGGTTTATGATATGAGTAAACCGTTTCTGCAAATCATTTATATTTTCATTTGGCAGCATTCGGAATAACTCATATTCATGCATCAGAGTATTTAATCTAGCTCGCCTGACTTCACTTGTCCCTTCATGAGTAAGTTGAAGAATGTCCCACATTTCTTTTGCAGATTTGCAACTTGACACTCTAAAAATTCATCATAGGACAAAGCTGAGGTGATGATATTTTTGGCTTTTAAATCGAAGGCTACTTTCCTTTTATTATCATCATCCCAGCTTTCCCATGGGATTTCTACAACTTCTTCATTAATTTTTCTTTTAGGGACAAATGGCCCGTTTTCAATAGATTTCCAAATTTCCATATCTATAGCTTCAATGAAAATTTTCATTCGAGCTTTCCAATAAGCATAACCCTCACCATTGAATAGTGGTGGTCTGTTTATGGAAGATCCTTCACCTCCGAAGGGATTGTTAGTAGCCATTTGGTTTCCTCAAGGATCTTTTCGAAAAAGTTTTTACACTCGATCTTTCGACCGAGCTCTGATACCACTTGTTGGAAACCAACAAGAGGCCTAACAATCGAGTAGAGGGGGGGTGAATAGGAGATTGAAAGTGATATGGCAATTTTTCGATTTCTTGAAAATAGTTTGAATTGTTGTTCCCGGTTTTAAATAAAATTCAAGTTCTATCCGAGCATACACGGTTAATTGATTAACCAAATAGATAAACAGAAAGGTTAATTGATTAACCGAGCTGCCGAGCAAACAATGTTAATTTATTAACCAGATGAATAAGTTGGTTAATCGGTTAACATAGATGCTTCAAGGCTAAGCTTTCCGAACAACACTCAAAAACCGAGCTATCACAGAGTAAATTAAAAGCTTGATGCTTAAGCCAGCGGATAACCAGTCAAGCAAGCCGAGCAATAAGAAAGCAGTAAAGAAATAAAACTTAACACCACAGATTTATCCTGGTTCACTCTCACCCTGAGAGCTAGTCCAGTCCCCTCTAAAAACCTTTTAGAGAGCTTTCACTAAAAATCGATTTTCTGGGTTACAAAAGGATTTACAAGAGACTACCCCTCTAAACCTATCCAGTCAAGCGAGTATACCAAACTCGTGACAAACTACCCACGACAAATCGATGACAAAAGAACCTCTTTGGAACCTTTTCAACACAGAAAAGCTTTCTCGATCAGAGACCAGCTTTTCACTCCAGCAAATACAACGAACAAGATTTATGAATGAGGATGGCTCCAATTCGAAACACTCCTCGAATGAGTATGAAAGTATGAAGTTCAAGAGTGAGTTGATTTTGAGAAGGGTAATCACAGAAAAGAATTTTGTTGAACTTAGAGTTTAGATTTGAAAGATTAAGTTCTCTAAGTTCTTGTGAAAATTTAAAAGCACTTTTTCTTTTTCTGTGAGTTTTTGATTCTGCTCTGTTTTTCCAAAGAAAATGTAAATGGGTTGCAACAAAAAATTGTTCAGTGAAGTCTACTATGTAATCGTTGAAAACACCCCTATTTATAATCTCTTTTGATTTCCAGAAAATAGAGAGAGAAAGAGCCGTACGGAAAAAGGCATTTCTCTGTTTTTCCAGAAATGAGAAAAAGACGGTTGTACGGAAAAGCCATGGGGTTTTCAACGGCTACAATTTGACAGCAGAGCAGTGATGTTGACCCTTCACCAACCTTTGATTTTAACTCATTTTGAATTTCAAACTTGTTACAGTGTTGCAGTTAAAACTTAAAACTTCTACCCAGACTCAACGGTAATAAAAAGTACGGAACAGCTGAGCAGAGTCTGAAGGTTGAAGAAGATGTTTTGTTGAAGAGTGAACAGAGACAGTCGAGCTTGAGCTTCGTTCGAGCCTGGTCTGAGATTTGTGTTGCCGAGCCTTGAGCTTTCCTCGGCAACCAGACTTGAAACTTGAAGTAACAGATCCAAGCTTTGTTCTTTGCTCAGGGTACGTGTTCAATCCGAGCTAATTTGATCTTTCTTATGTTGTGGCTTAGTTCAATATTCAGAGCCTTATGAGCGTGTTCCGAGCTGATCAATATCTGAGCATACTGTCTTGAAGTGAAGAGCTGAGCTTTCAAACTTGGATGAACATTCACCGTGATCAAGAGCCAAGCTCAATCCGAGCTGAAACTTCAAAACCAGATATCCGAGCTTCTGCCTTTGGCGGAATGCATGCGCAGAACTAAGTCTGACGCTTTTGACATTGACCCCACGCCAAGCTCTAATTTACTTGACATTATCAACATCATTGATTCTGCCGAGCGTATATATTTGACATCATCAAAATCTCTTTGATTCTACAAGGACTTTTGCCTAACTTGTTGAAGCGGTTCGGATTCAATCGAAAGGTTCTCATAATACGTTATACGCGGAATAGTTTAGCATTAAAGCAAGAGAACGAAAATTAGAAGTGGAGTCATGAGAATTAAAATAACTTCTTGCCCGATTCTAATTTAAACGAGTGATATAATTCGCATCGCTTAAATTAGAATCCACGAAGAACAATAATAACTTTTATATCAGATTAGTAGTTGACTCCACTACTAATTTAATTCCGATAACTTTAATACTAAACGAAAGATAAGTATGGAGTCCTATCGATTGAAATTAAACCCAAGTGACAATAGTTGGATTTTTGAATGATAAGAGATTTTACTCAATCAACACCAAGGGTTTAAATTCAATCGGGAGGTCTTTACACGAGTTTTGGATTAGATCTATAATAGTATTTGTGTGTATCTATATACGTATGTATGTGTTGTTCCACATGTATATGTGTATATATAACACACTTGATGGTACTATTATAAATACTAGGTGTTGTGCTAAATGATCGTGGTGCATTGCATATGTTTGTTATTTCATATGTCTTGTGTTCATGCATGCTTGTGCTTAATGCTACTAAATTATTTGCTTATTTGTATATTTAGATGGTCACCCTATAGTATTAATATTTCTGGGTTATTACCATATACGGTTGTTGCATTTGTGTGTAGGTATTTTTACAACCCAAATTATTAAACATTTTTGCAACATGATTCCAAACCATTTCTAAAACTAATTGTGTTGCAATTTCCGTTCGATTTCAAAAGGCTTCCCGATATAAAAGGGAACTCCTATTTTCGGACTCAAAATTATTTTTGTATATTTGAAACAGTATATCTACATATGTGCATATACCAAAAAGTTTATGTTATGGTTGAGATGGATTTAAACTTTCGAAAATGCTACCAAACGATAATCTGGGACTAAGAACTTTTCAATTACCATCCCCATATTTAAAAGTCCCAAAATCCATTTTAATCACAACAACGACTAAAAGTATTATTTTCAGGATTTGCTTTCAAAATAAAAACTTGACTATGTTGGTGTATGTACATATCAATATATGTACATGTATACATTTCATGTTTAACTTGGATGGTTTCAAATTTTGAAAGCGTTTTCAAATGACTTTCAAATTATGAGCTTTTGTGTTTTGTCCTAGGATTAGGAATCCTAGATAGTCCTTAGCGAGTAGCTAGGATTACGAGTCTAGTTAGTAGCTATGAAATCTTAGGATAGATAGGACTATTATTCATGCATATTTGTGGTTGTCTGATTGACCTATGTGCTTGATATTTGTGAGTGAATAGTATTACGATTATTTGTTTGCGTATGTGAATGTTCAAAATAAACTTCAAAAGGGTGAACCGAACCACAAACATTCCAAATGGATTATGAGGTTACACGACAAATTTTTAAGAAAGTAATAAAGGATGAAAGGATTTCTAAGTAATCGATCAGTGAATTAGCTCAATTGCTTTAACCAAGTCACTCGTCGATTAAATAGGAATTTTCTATATACAAACCCAAGTCAATTTGGAATGAAATTCAATTTTCAAACTTGGAGAAAAAGGGAATGCAATTGTTCTAAATTTTGAAAACTTACTAAACTTTTGTTTAAAGTAACAGCATATCCCTTTTCTTTAAGTCTGACGAATTGGAACAAGATTACACTTCCTCATCTAGACTCTTGTGAAACTAGATGGAGGTAGCTCTTTATGGAGACGTGCACGAATCAAAATTTCATTAAATTTTCAAGTAAAACTCAGTGTTCCCCTCATTAAGGGAGGAACCCGATTTCAAGGGATTTTGTTTTATAAATGCAAAACCGTTTGTCTACAAAGCATCTCTAGTATGGAATCTTTTTACTAAATTCTAAATCTCCATGTCTAGTGTGTGGTATGGCGTTTGTACTGGAACTAAATGTTATTGGGAGTTGTTGTTGTTGTGTATGCTTTAACTTTGAATGACTTTTACATGATCTATGTTTATTTGAATGATGAATGTGGTTGTTAAGGGCGTAGGAATAAGATAAGTGTTAGATTTTGGAGCTAGACTATGATAAACCCTTGAGGGTAATAGTGTTTAGAGCGTATTAGTACCCTTTCCAACCATCGATGTAGAATTCCGAAGGAAAACTCAGCTGATCTTAGGAAACTCGATAGGATCTTCGCTTTGAGGCGGACTAAATTAAATCATAGTCGGTACTCCTCAATGAGTACAAGAGCTTAGAGGCGTACTCATGCGGAATGGTTTGCCAATTCTAAGTGGGGGAGTAGGACCGAAGTGAAGTAGGCCTCATAACCTAGAAACCTTTCTCCGGGATGGTTCTCCAATTAAGGATGTCGAACGGAATTTCGGGGACAAAATTCCAATAAGTCGGGGAGAATTGTAACATCCCGAATTTTAATTCCCAAAATAATTAGAATAATGATAGGGTTAGGAGAATGATAATCATGCTAAACAAGAAATTAGGTGATGGATTGGGATCCCGGAGAGTGCCATGAAGGAGTTAGGAAGCATTGGCATCGGAAAAGAGGTTGGAAGATGAACAAGAGAGCGTTGGAAGAGATGTTTTCGGTGTTATAAACACCCTATATTAGGAAATTCAAAATAAAAGATTTACATCCCTAAACACAAATTCCACCGTTGGATATCAAGGTTACTATGTAAGGAAGCTTGCTTTCAAATTTGAGGAAGATCCAACGGGTAACGAAGAAGTTATGACCTTTCAAAGTCTGGATACTGCAAAACTATGCAGCTTAATCGATTAAACTGTAGCTTAATCGATTAAGGTCAGATAGTGTGCAAAACCTTAATCGGTTCTTAATCGATTCTTAATCGATTAAATCGTGCTGCTGATGAAAAAAATAAAAGAGAAACGCATGTGTTTTCCTCTCAAAATTCGAAGCTCTCTTCTTCTCTCTTCCCCAATCCTTCTCCCATGTCAAAGTAACACCAAATCAAACCAAATTAACTCCCCATAATCATTCCCCATCAACTCCCCATGATTTTCTACCAACAAAAACCCCAATTTCATTCTCTATCCCTCAAATCCCCAATTCCCAATTCAAAACCCTAACTCTCTCAATCTTCCTCATTGGGTTGGATAATCATCAAGAGAGCTAGGAATTGGTTGTAGCTAGGGGTTTAAGAGTTTGTTCCAAGAGCTCGGTGGAGTGCTCTCACTCTCTCTCTCTCCTTCTCCTCTTCTATTCAAAAGGTAAGGGGAGTCACTTTTCCGCACTTTGAGTTAGGGATAGTTAGGGTTTATAATAGGATTTAAGTTTAATGGTTAGGTTGGGTTATGGGAGATGGATTAAGAGGTAATTAGAATCCAAGAAGGGTAATGGTAGTACATTGGTTAATGTTATTATTTTGGAAATTAATGTTTAATCTTTTTGTATATTAAATAAGTAGGAAGTGAAGAACCCTAGGGAGATGATTTATTTTAAGCACTCTGAGACATATCTGAGTATGTCGACTGATTTGTGGATATATGTGAATTTTAAAGGTTGTATGTGTTACATTGATTTGATGATGGATAGTGGGTGATGTGAATGGCTAATTAAAATAATAGGAAGGATAAAGAGAGCATGAAAAAGGAAATGTAATGGAATTAATAATAATGGAAGAAAGTAGTGATTATGATAGGTAAATTGGAGAGGACTAAGGTTATGAGTTGGACTATATGATAATAGAGGAAAATGGTTATAAGCGCTAATGTTAAGGGTGAACTATAAATATTCTGTGATTGGAATGGTTTATATTTATGCATATTGTGATTATTATTGAAATTGTGTTGATGGTTATAATAAATGGACTGGAAATTGAATGTGAGACTACATGTGAAGGTTTATGATTATTTGTACATATTTGTGGTCATGGATTGAAGTTGATTATGACTTATATGAATGGACTGGATTGTTGATTATTTGTAATGGACTGTTGTTTAACTGAAAATGGTAAAGGTAACTTAAGTGGAAACTGATCAGTGGGGCCCGGAACACTAGGTACCCGGCTAGGTGTTCCAATTACCTGTTAGGGCCAATTACCTGCCAGGCCAATTACTCATCAGGCCAAACCGCCCTGTAGGCACCGGGTGACCCACAGGATCAGTTTTCCACACCAATAATTCGATTAAATAAATGGAATGGTAAAAGTACATAGTCCGACAGGTTATGGTCTGGATGAGTGTAAAGACCTGGGCAGGTGTTCCAAGTCCCTAGACAGGTGTACCAATTACCTAGCAGGTATCCAAATCCTAGTGGTGTACGGTAAAAAGGGAAGTGTTTGCAGATCACTGTTTGTGGTTGCATACTCTGTGTGTAGATCTCTGTTTGGGGTTACGCACGATGGTAAGGTGTAGATCTCTGTTTGAGGTTACACCCAATGGAAAGTGTAGATCTCTGATTGAGGTTACACATAATGGAAAACGAATAAAGGAAATGAAAATGGAATTGATAAGGGAATTAAAGGGGATAAATAATGATCATGGTAATGGAAAGGATTTAGGAAAGGAAAAAGGGATAATGGAAACGGATATGGATATGTTAAGTATTAATGGGAATGGAATGAATTGGTTGATCCCTGACTTGATTTGATTGTTATTCTTGAGTTTATATTATGAGCTTTATATTATCCTCTAATTCACTGTGTTGTGAAAAGGTCTCACCCTTATGTGGTTAACATTTTAGGTGATTGCTAAGGAGCTTGTGGATCAAAGTGCGCAGCGAGAGACCGGGAAAGAAGGAAACTTTATTTTTGGGTGCTACTATATTGTAAATGGATGCCCAAAGTTATTGTAAACTTAATTTGTGAAAAGTAATTTTTAAGTACAACATTTTTTATTATAGATTTTTACTTAATATTTTATAAATAAAAAGAAGGGTGTTACAACAACTACCACTTAGCCTTTTGACATTGCTTCTCGACATCATCCAATAACTTCTGTTAATTTGCCGTCAGTTTTTGTCTTCGACAGCTTTGTTGGAAGTTCCGAAGGCCTTCCCTTCTCCAAATAGTAATTTTCATGACGATTCCCATGTGATGTCTTCAGAATTTTATTCTTTTCAGCCTCCTCTATGGCTTGGAAAAAGGATCTTCTGGCATACTTAGTAATCTCAACGCCAGCCTTCTAGAGTAAGCTTGCAAACATGAGGTAGGGGGTCACCCATGTTAAATCTTCTACTACTTGTTGACCTAGGATAGATTGAGACTTTGGTTACACCTCCGCCAAACCTCAACGATATGAGAACCAGTAATTACCAACATGCTTCAGGCTCACCCTTAGGCTCTGTTGTAGTATTCTGACACTTTCATATGTTCTTCGTTCGAATTTACAGTTTCATCTATTCAAAACAATATTTTCGGATGTCAACAAAATAGCAGAAGGTTGCTTGAGAAAAACCTTGTTGGAACCGTTTTCCTCGAGTAGGGCTCATTATCTCCCATACTTTTCTTCCTTAACTCTGGATTTTGGTATTTGCTCCATTGGAATTTTATCACCTCTTTCCAAAACTCATACTTGTATTTGGTTCGACAGCTATTAGAAACCATGATGGCCTCAATTTTGTGTAAATTTGCAATGGACTTGACTCCTTTTTATGGGCAAGCTGCTGCGTCGTTTGGTATGCACCATCATTAATAAACCTTTGTTTTGCCCAATGAGGTGATTGTACCATTAAAGCCATAAGTTGGTTTTCTGACTCCCTCGAGACTTTCAACCATCATTACTGCGTATCTTTGTCAAAACTTGGCGATTCGACACTGACATAATTATGACTATTCACTTGCCCAAAACTTCAGCTTCAATGTCACATCCAAGTCAAATTTATTAGTTTTCCGTCGAAATTTATTTCGAAACCAACAAATGCCCCCCAAATTTTTGCCTTTCAACGCACTCTGGAGAAGGGCATAATTTTACTTGGCCTTTCCATTTATTTGTTTAGAATCGTCACTTTGGTTCACTTTTAAATGGATGATTGAACCGCCAAGGCCCATTAAGCACGCACGTTCACGTTTCGCGATTCCTAGGGTAGTGGGAAACATTACACTTCTTCAAAAACACGCAACTGCTCGTTTCACCACCTTTAAAAACCCTTTTCGCTCTTCTTAATTGAACTTCAACTTTCTCTTGTGAACATTTTCCTTTGCAACCTTTTGTTCTTGTGCTTTGAGCATTATGGCTATTGAGAGAATTCGAGACCCTTCTTTTAATTCCTCATATGTATCTGCAGTTAATGAAAGGCCTATTAAGATTAGAGTCAGCCCCTTGTTCCAAACAATGAACTTGGTAATTCTTCTCTGGCACTCCTAGGGCATCTACTGACTAGGGATGAAATTACCTCTTCCCCCGTGAATGAAATTCTTCCTTTAAAGAGACTTGATAGTGTAACACCCCTAATTTCATTTCCCGAATAATAGTTTGTTTTGTAAATTATATATAATTATTTATTAATATAAAGTAAAGTTTAATGTTGATTGTTGGGTGTATGGTTTATTATCTCAAATTTATGAAAAAATAATTTGAGGTTGTTATTTTATGTAAAAATGTTAGTTTTGCAGTTAAATCCTTGGGGAGAACCTAAATGCAATATTAGAAAGGTTGTTGGAGGGAAAAACCAATTAAAATAGGAATTTTTCAAATTTGTAGTCGTGGTAATCGATTACCACGCTACAATAATTGATTACCATAATGCAAAACAACCATTGTTGAGTGTGTTTAATGAGTAATCCACAACTAAACCCAGAAATTTGCCACGAATTCAATCCTAGACACGTCCCTGGACTCGTGTCAACAGGCATGAAAGTTCAATTACTCTATAAATAGCTAGACTTAGAAATTTCTGCTCCATTTGTTCATCTGAAGCTTTGAAAAACCGAATTAGGGTTTTTGATTTCTTTCCTTCGATTCTCCTTCAATATTGAGAGTTGATCTGAGAGTTATACACCGTGTAAAGCTCACATCACAAGCTTTACAAAGATACTAAGCTTGCAATATGAGAGTGAGTGTGTGTGAAGTTGTGGACCTGCAAAGTTGAGGTCAGAAACTGTCAAGTTCAGTTTCCACATTCATGGACCTTACTTTGGAGCTTGATTGTGGTAAACTCCTACACTCATTAGTTAGATCTAGTGTGTATGTGCATGTGGAGATTGTGAGATCTATTATGCAAGTGCATGGTTTTGATAATGACAAATGTTTTGATCAAGCTCAAGTCATGGAGAAGCTCACCAAAGACCAAGAAACAACAATGATGAAGAGAGAGCAAGCTCATTAAGATTCAATATGTGTATTGAGTTGTAATATCTTTATTTTGAGTCTTAGAGTTTGATGAGTTTGGGTAGAGTTTATTAGAGGGTAGTGAATCTCTATCAAGTGCATGATCATATTATGATTTCAGTATTTCACTTAACCTAAATCAATAGGTGGTTTAAAGGTTTGAAAGAAAAGGTTTAGTTTTGAGAAAACAAGTTTTTAATCAACTTTTACAGGTTATAATCGATTATGAACAGTAAATAATCGATTATCATGAATTAGATCAGGTAATAATCGATTATGTTCTAGAAATAATCGATTATCAAGTTTAGCAAAGGCATAATCGATTATGAACAGTGCTTAATAGATTATGACCTGCTGAATAGCTTTTTAAAATCGTTTTTCACTTCTCAAAATCAGTTTTTAAGTTTCCTAACTTTTGGGTATTCTATATAAACCTTTTCCTAATCATTTGTGAACAACTAACTTCATTTTCATATCATTTTAGAAAGATAATAGCCACACTATTCTCTCTCAACATTCTCTCTCATTTTCTAAAAGATCAAAGTTCTCACTTTCATATTCTTTGATCAAGAATCTTTGAATCTCTTGTGTTGATATTTTCATAGTTCTTGAAAGAGATTCATAGGATTGTTTGTGTTTTTTATTGGGTTGTAATCATTGCAAGAAGGCAAGCTATCTACAACAAAGTGGAAGTCTTGGTGGTTGTTCATCAAGCAAATTGTCTTGGAAGTCTTGTTGTGTTAACAAGCAAATTGGAAGTCTTGTGTAACATCCTACTTTTTATGCTTTTAGAAATTACTTTAATTAATATTTATTTACGAAAATGTTCGGGGTTTATAAAAATTTTGACAGAGTTTCCTTTGATGAATCGGACTTTTCCCCGAATAAAACTAAACCTGTCAGTCCAGAACAGTTTTCAATCCAATACAAATATAAATTTCAGTTCAAAATAAATAATGCTATGTCATACTTTAAAACTTAACAAAAATAAAGGATATACGTATAAATCTACAATTTCACAAAAATGCTTAAACAAAATCAAATCATTAATTACAATTACATTTACAAAAAAAATCTATTTATTACAATATAAACCTATGAATGGTTGCCCTACAAATGGGACCGTGAGGTCACCCTAAACAATATACTCTCCAACAAGAGTATAACTTTCTCGGCCTTGATATTCTGTGCCTGTCTCCTTGGTGTACCTAATATGTCCACTGTAAGGGTGAGTACTTTGAAATCTAGATCAAAGAAAACGTTTAAAAACAGTAATAAATCATAAATAGGTATATTCAAACACAAACATAGGCAATTAAGCAATTCACAATTCAATTAACAAGTACAACATCATAACATTATCCAGTTTAGTTATATTGCGTATATAACTTTAATATAATGCATCAATGCGATATCACATGGTTATGCTCTACTAACGTCGCACTTAGGTGATTTAATCCTCAAATCCGATATTAAACAATTCTTTTCATTTTAGTAATTTTAACACTTAATCGAATTCAATGAATTAAAACACCTATAACAATGCATTCACACTTCCCTTTTCACTTTAACACTTTTCACTTTAACTTTTTACACTTTTACAATTTGGGTACATTGTGCTTCACATTCTCCCCGAAGGAGGGTTCCTCACACAATGTACCTTTAACACGTTTCCCTTTTCAATAACAATATACATCCTCACATACACCCTCCACTCTGGGGAAAAACCGACCAGGAGTAAGCATTTCTCAACCGAAGTACTTCACCCCTATAGGGTTCGTCATACCGCACTTCACCCCTCTAGGGTTCGTCATGCTTGCTTGCACAGTGCTTCACCCCTCTAGGGTTCGTCCGACAATTTGGATTGATTGGCCCAAATTGGCTTTAGCAGAAATCACCCTCGACTGGCCAAAACGAGCCAAAGTATCAGAATTATCATGGTTTGGGTAGAACCAACCCCCAACACGGGAAGCAAACCCGTGTCCTTTGCAGGATCAAAGTTCTCCATGATAATTCCAGTAATATACTCTTGCCCTCATCAATCGTAAAACGACGTGTGTTTTTCCCCTACTCCTAATGTCCACCTTTACACCATGCATGATCCAATGTCTCAAGTGTTTCTCAATTGATTTTAAGACCCTATATGTTCTTTAGAAAATGTCATTTAATTGGTTTAAACTCAACTGAGAAATACTTGGTCCTATTTGATGCATAACTATATGAATGTCACTTTACAATTCATAACCATACACTTCACATTTTAATAATAATAATAATCATAAAACAATATCAATTTCCAGGCAATCAGTATAAACATACATAATTAACATGTCAATAAAACTTAGTGTTTTCTAACTAAACACTACCCGTCTACCCATCAACCTAACCAATCAATCAATACACTTATTTATAACTTTATTAATATAATTAAACCCATTCTCTAATACTAAACCCAAAGTACACCCCTTACCTATTGAAGAGAAGGGGAGAAGGATGGGAATTTGAGGGAGCACCAACACCAACTCTAATCCAAGCTTCCTAAGTGATTCCCCTCTTGATTCCTATGGCTCCTCAAGCTCCTTGGACCAATTTGAGACCCCACTTGATCAATTGCACACTTTGGGGTTTAGGGTTCAATTTGGGGGTTTTGTGAGAAAGAGAGGGAATTGAGAATTGAGAGAGGGAAAGACATGAGGGAGTGTTAGGTAGATGATTTGGGGTGTTTAATTTGATTTTATATGGTGGAAACTTGAAGAAATCAAAAGCCCTAAATGAGAGGAGAAGAGGGAGTTCGAGTGAGGAGAGAGGAAATTTTGAAAAAAATGAATTCAATCAACGTGTTCTTTGGCTGATATAGCAGTGGTTAATCGATTAACCACTTTGGTTAATCGATTAACCCTTGACAATTACAAAGGATTAATCGATTAGTCTTGACCTTAATCGATTAGTGCCTGAATGTGGCTAAAAATCTAATCGATTAAGACACCCATTAATCGAGTAGTGGCTGAATGTTGCCTAAAATTTAATCGATTAATGCTTCAGTTAATCGATTAACTCAATGAAAATTGCCTTTCCTTCATACTTCTAAGAGTCATAACTTTTTCGTTAACTGTCGGATCTTGCTCAAATTTGAAAGCAAGCTTCCTAATACGTCCAACTTCATATCCAACGGTGAAATTTGGGTTTAAAGCTATAAACCTTCTATTTCTAACTTTCTAAAGTCCTATGCTCTTAATCCTTAAATAACCTTTCTAAATCACTCTTAACCTAACATATTCCTTTCTCTACACTCCAAACCTATTCTAACCTATTTCTATCTCATATAACCCCACTCTTAGCTAAATACTACACTCTAAACACTTAAGCTCATACTAATTCTAATACCAATTATCGTTTCTAAACGAAATTGACACTTAAGAATATTACGACACTCATCGAAATCCTACTCACTAATTCACCTAGCCACTTAGTAAATTTGGGGATGTTACATCTTGTTGTGAGGAATCAAGAAGCAAGTGGAAGCCTTGTTGTGGGGTTATCAAAAAGCAAGGGAAGAAGGTTAGATTATAAGTTCAATAGGATTGCAAGACAAGAGTGAGGTATCTCTTGGAGGCTATCAAGAAGGGAGTCTTGAGAGACATTTGCTTGTAATTTGAGAATTCTAATTCCTTAGTGAAATCTCTCTTTGTTGAAGAGGGGACTAGATGTAGCTCACGGTGGTTGTGAGTGAACCAGGATAAAATCACTGTGCAGTATCTCTATTCCCTTTACTCTTTAGTTTTTGTCATTTCATATTGTTCTTGTTTCAAAACCTAGAAAAGTATGATTTTCCATAATTGATTGAATTAGGTTTTAATTGTGCAAATTGATTTGGGGAAAACCATTTTCATAACCTAGGTAATCATTAACAATATTGGTGTTAATCAATTCCGCTTTATCTCTGATCTTTTGTGTTAATTGGATGATTTTCGTATTTGATTGAAAAAGTGATTTTCTGATTTCTGCAGTAAATAATCGATTATCTGTCATCATAATCGATTATCTGAAAAGTTGCTATCAGATGATAATCGATTATCCAACATTATAATCGATTATGAGTTTCATAAATTGAGAAAATTGTTTGTTTTAATTGTGTCGATTTGTTTTATTCGAAAATCTTTCAAGGTTTCTTTAACACCTAATCAACCCCCCTTCTAGGTGTTCTCCTAGTGCACTCTAGTTATTTCACCCACCGATTGTAGTTACTTACATCATTTGGTCTCAAACTTCTTCTAATCCCTAGTGCAAGTTGCATAGAACGTTCTCTAATCATTTTACCCAATTTCTATGGCCGTTTCATGTGCTTAAAATTCTGGTCTTGGTACGCTGCTGAAACTACTCTGGTTCAGTGTGGAGCTTTTGGTTCTTGTTGTTCTAATCAAAAAGTCAGAGGAGAAACTCATCATACACGACCTAGAGGTAATGAAGAAGCTATACATTCACTAGAATAAGGATAATGTAGAGTTAATTGTATAATGAGTCACCATGAGAGTTGAGACTCAAAGGGCTTAGATTGAATTAGGATTTTGGCTTAGAGGCCTCATTGAACTTAAACCTCAATTGGAGCAAGTTCTAAGTGTTGCATGTGAACTGTAAGAAGGCTGAAATCATGAATTGCATGAGTATATTTGATTATGATATGTTGAGTTGTTGATTTTGCATTTTTATGCATAATTGATTATTGATTTGTGTTCTTTGTGAATTGAACCAATTACAGTGTTGAGACATGTCCATTTTATGTCAATTAAGTTTTGTTGATCATTGGTTTAAGTTAAAATTGGTTAAAATTGAAAATGGTATGTTAAAACTCAATTTTTAGTGTATCTGTTGTCATAGTAATCGATTACCACGATGTGATAATCGATTACCAACCTGTATTTGATGCAAGGTTATGAAATACACGTGGTAATCGATTACCAGACCCTGATAATCGATTACCAGAGTGAAAAATGAATTAAATAACCATTTTTAATTTTAATACTTTTGATTTAAAACTTAACAAAGTGTTGGACATAGATAACACTGAAATTAGGATTAAAATGATAATTATTTATTATTTCCTTGTGAGAATATTTTGAACTTGATTACTTTATGATTTATGTTGGATAACATCAAATAAATTAAAGATCAATTGATTAAGTTGAATCTTGGTGCATCCATACATGGTGAATGGTTGATAGTTTCGTTTTTCATGTTCGAGGAACATGAGGAGGATACTCTGGGAGTACAAAATGACTGCATCTTCTTGATGACAAATTATGTGTGAAAATGTAGCCAGTATTGTGGAATACCGTTGATGTGATTATTATGTCTTCGTGACGTGACGTTCACCTGAGGAGTGACGTTATGTATCACTTGCCGAGCAAAGTTCGCTATACGTTATGAGAACGTATGTTTGTGCTCTGGGAGTACACTGATGTTATGGATGGACGTCCGTGAGAATACTAGTTTGGAGAATCTCAGGAATTCGAGAGAGAGAGAGAAAGCATGCATCATGCCACTATAATTGAAGAAGATAATTATAATTGAAAATGGCTTGATCATATGTACTTTCATGCTACTTGTCAATTTATTCAATTGTGAATGTTTAATTTCCAATAATTCTTATTTGATTATGTGAATTGTATTGCTTACTCCTGTGCCCTTTTTAGGTGATGACTCGCTATCTAGCTTGCATCGAGTTACGCCCACTCTCTAGTGGAGTGTGGTACTATGAGGACCACGGAGCCACTTATGAGGGGGAGGTAGAGTTGACACTCTATCACCCTAACCCTCTGGCTCATGTCCGTCCTCGTAGGTTCCGCATCCCTATCATCTATACCCTGCATGTGCCCCCTTTTTACACATATCATGGACCACCCCCGACCCGACCTACTCGACGTTTTCATAGTTTTCTCTTTAGATCAGCTACCCGATCCCATCCATCTGCTTCCCGAGTTATCCGAGAGGAGACTCCTGTTCCTGGTCCGACGAGTCTGATTCATGGGACTCCATCTACTGACCCAGTACCCAATGGTAGGGTATCGACTCAGTCGGATGAGGTCGAGGAGGATCCGGAGGAGGCAGAGAGCGAGGGTGAGCCAGTCGAGCACTCCACTGGTAGTCATTGGGGAGTTGGGGATCCACCATGCGATGCATGATTTAGATGATTGGGGTGAGGGACAGTGGAGCAGCTGCAAGAGACCAGGAGGAGGATCACAACTTGTTGGAGGATCATCAGACCATCTCTGAGATTTCTATTTTGATTTGTATTATATTGTATATATTTTGAGAGATTTCAGAGTTTGGTCTTACTTTTATATTTATTATGGACTTGTACTTTGACTACTACGCTGGACTTTACTAATGATGATAATGTACTCTCGATCTACTCTCCATGTTTTAAATATACATATATATATATATATATCAGGTTTATGTTTACAAAAGATCAAGGGTACTATTTTAATTATTTTCCGCTTACTCTGATATTTGAAAAACAAATTTTGCGAAAGGATACTTTAAAATCTAAAACACGTTTTGAGATAATGTTATCTTTGTTATATAAATTACCGAAAGCAATCTATAAGAAATAGTTATCTCAAGCACGATTTTAGTATTGCTTGCATAAAGTTCTAAAGGTCAGAGACCTAACTAAATCTTTCTAATAATGAAAAGTTAGTTACTGATTTTGTACCTAAAGAATCTTAGTTTTGTACTTTTTATGTGAAAAATTTTCTAGTCTTAATTTGTACGTACCTCAAGTCCATATATAATCTAAATTAAATCTTCTTCTTATATATCTTATAAGAAAGCGTTACAGATAGCACCAACCCCATATTCTAATTAAACCCAATTTACAATTGCCATTTTGAAAAGATTCTAAGAAAGTTTCTAATAGGGTTTTTAGGAATGTGACTGATGTGAAGTGTAACATCCTGGATTTTGATCCCAAGGATAATTATAATAACAATGGGATTGAAAGAATGATAATTATGCTAAAGAAGAGTTAAGGTGATGGATTAGGATCACTTTTAGTGCTATGAAGTAGTTAGATAGCCTTGGCGTAGAATAAGAGGCTGAAAGAGTAGAAAACGAGTGTTAGAAATGGCATTTTCCGTGTTATAAACACGGTATATTAGGAAATTAAAAATAAATGATTGACAACTCTAAACGTAAATTCCACCATTGGATGTGAAGGTTAGTATGTAGGGAAGCTTTCTTTCAAATTTGAGCAAGATCTGACGGATAAGGAAGAAGTTGTGGCATTTTGAAGTGCAAAGAAAAGTAAATAAATAAAAGTTTGCCAGACTAATCGATTAGCCCGTGTCTAGGAAGAAAAAAATAAAGGGCGTGGAGCTCAAGTAAAGCTCCATTCTTCTTCCCTATTATAAGAACTCAAACTTCCAAGAGAAGCTAAGTTTCCATAGCCAAAAATCAAGGTTTTCCATCATCGTCAAGCTTCACCATCATCACCACCCCCAACATCTCCACCATATCCACCATAGCTTTCAAGATTTCTCTCACTAACACATAAACGATGGCTCTAGTTTCTCTCTCATGCCCGAAGAAGCTTCTCAAGTGCAAGTGAAAGCTCTTCCACCATCAACCTCCCATTTAGACACTATACCTACTCATTATTTGGTAGCTCTCATCTAGTTGCAAGCAAAGCTAAGGAGGTTCCAATTCTAGAGCTCTAAAGCAAGAGGAAACACTAAGGGTCTTGAGGTTTTCTCTCTCTATCTTCGGTTGAGGTAAGGAGGGGATATTACCTTTACTTAGGGAATAGGTTCTAGATTGTATATAGTGGTAGCTAAGGGTAGGTGAAAAAGTAGAATAATGAACCTTAGGGTAGTTGATACTAATAAAAGTTGGAATAATTAAATAAAGGAAATAAACTCATTTTATGCTTAGGAAAATATATGTTTAAAATAGAGGGTGATTATGAAAATATATGGACATATGCTTGTTGTTTATGAATTGGTTATGTATGTTGCATGTTATGAATGTTGAGAATGGGATTAATTGACCCTCCATAAAGGGGTGTGTATATATATCAATTGACCCTCCATAAAGGGGCGTGTAAATATATATTAATGGACCCGCCATAAAGGTGTGTGTATATGTATCAATGGACCCTCCATAAAGGAGCGTGTGTGTGTGTGTGTGTATATATATATATATATATCAATGGACCCTCCATAAAGGAGTGTGTATATGTATCAATGGACCCTCCATAAAGGAGCGTGTATATATATCAATGGACCTTCCATAAAGGAATGTGTAAATATATATTATTGGACCCGCCATAAAGGTGTGTGTATATGTATCAATGGACCCTCCATAAAGGAGTGTGTATATATATCAATGGACCCGCCATAATGGTAAGCGAATATAGATTAATGGACTCGCCATGATGGTGTGTGAATTTATAATAACCCGTAAGGTGTGGAAAAGATAATAATGGACCAAACCCTAATGGTGCAAGTTAATGGATAAAAGGAAAATAATAGTAGGCTACAAATGAAAAGAAAGAAAGAAGAAAACAATTAATGGAAATGAAAGAAAAGTAAAAATAATTTATAATAAAAAGGAAACATACCCCAGGCGATCTATGCGACCCTGTGGACAATTAATAAAAAGGAAACATAGCCCAGGCGGTCCTTGCAACCCTGTGGATCATTAATAAAATGAAACATAACCCAGGCGATCCTTGTGAACTTGTGGATAATTAAATATAACCCAGGCGGTCCATGTGACCCTGTGGATAACTAATAAAACGAAACATGGCACAAGCGGTCCGTGCGACCCTTTGGACAATTAATAAAATGAATCATAGCCCAGGCGGTCCAAGCGACCCTGTGGATAAGTAATAGGATGGGAATAATGAAAAGCAATGTATGGATAAAATGAAATAAAAGGAGAATTAAATAATGAAAACCTGAATAGGAAAGTAAATAGAAAGGAAAAAAAATTAAGAAGATACAATAGAGTTTGATTGCGAATGAATTTGTGCTCGACTTAGTTTATTGCTATGTCTTTTTAGAAGTTATTTCCTAAGTTCTGTGTAATGCTACTCTTCTTGCCTTTTTTTATACATGTACAGAGGCGGAGCTTGCACTAGTATTGGCTGAGCAGGAGTACACTCCACCCCGTGGAGTGTAAGTAGTTAGGATTGTGACCATATCTTGGTCCGGAGCTGTAGACTAAAAACTTTATGTAAATATATTATCTTTTGGAAAATTAAACAATTCTAAGGATTTGTAAATATTTTGAAATTATATTATCTGGCTGTTTTGTTTGATGAAAATGTTTTAATACAGGTTTATTAGGAAAACTATAATTTTGGAAAGTCCATAAAATAAAGTAAACTCCGTCCAATTTTACGGAGAATTTTCATAAGTAATTAAGTTTAAAAAATAAATTTTCAAGTAATTAATTGTAATTCGTAATAAGTTTGGGTAATAATTTTGAGGGTGTTACATGAAAAAACTGGGTAAATGGTGTGATCGTTTGAAGGAGAAGAAGAAAGAGCATTGGAAGGAGGTTGGTATATATGACTTGATTCGTATCATCACCATGAATAAGATAAGAATAGACACCGAAATGATAGGGGCAACATCCTATTTTTGGTGTCGAAGTACCAACCCTTTTCATTTTAGATATGGTATGATGACTCTCACACTATTTGATGTTGCCGCTTTGACTGGGTTTCGTCCTGATGGTGAAGTTCTTACTGTTGAGAGCAAAGCCAAGGATCATTATGAAATTGGTCCTACCCCTTACACCTTCAATGCTTTTATCAACCCAAGACTTGAGAAGTATCAGAACAATGCAGAAGTAAGTGATGTTGAACACGTGGAGTTTTTAACTTTTTGGTTAAGTTACTTTGTGTTCTGCGTCAAGGCCCGTCAAGTAAGCAAATCCTTGGTGACTTTAGCAAACATACTTCATAAGGGTCGAAAGGTTGCTTTAAGCCATCTGTTGCTAGCCAAACTTGATGCCATGATGGGATCTATTTGTGATTATGTTCGAAAACAAGCCACCCTGATTAGCAACGTTGGTGGCTCTAACTTGCTCCTCCAATTATGGATGAATGTTGTTCTTATTTCCAAACTGCGACTGACACGCCAACTTTCAAGGAGAGAGAAATGGTCTTATGGCAACATTTTATCCAGTTATGTGGCTTCTCCTCTAACGAACTCCCCTTCTCTCTTTAGGTGGTTCTTTTCCATCTTCAATTCCATTTCCTTATCTTCTACGGACATTATTTTTCTCCTTTCGTTGGTCGAAGCTATGGCCAACCTTGGTTTATCAACCTATCATCCGATTCAAATCATCTTGATAAAGAAAGCTTCTCTATTTGGAGTCATTTCCTAAGCCAAAGAGTTCTTTTTGCTAGTCTCCCGGGATCATCTTATCTTGAGGAGAAAGACTTTTTTTACCTTTATCTCCCAAATATGGTGTCAAGGCAATTTGAACTTTGTCAAGGACTACCAGCCCCATGCTTCAAGACGCCTCTTCACCATGTGATTCATGGTAATATGACATACTATATATCTAGGTGAATGGCCAGCCTGCCTTGAGCACTTCATGGGTGTCAATGACTATCTTCTGTTGAGATTCCGATTTGTCATATTTACTCCTTGCTTCCTTCCAATCGAACATTTTGTTTCTTGGTGGCAAAGGTATCGCTTCAGCATCTTCCCAAGCCCCAAGGAGTGCATGCAACGTTTAACTGCTGCAATTCCTTCGACTATGGCCGAAAAATATAGGAAGACTAAGGGTATGTCAATCTCTTTCCTTTAACATTAACACTCCTCCTATAATCTTCTCATTTTTTACCATGTTTTGACAGCCGAAAACAAACGTAAGATTACTAAAGGGCCCTCTGAAAAGGCCAAAAAAACAAATATTAATCCTTCACACAATGAGAAAGTTAGCTCGTCAAAGCCAAAATCGACAACGCCCCCTAAGCCAAGGAGCAAGAAAGACGACGACGCTCATAGGGAAACTATATCATGCACGGATTCTGAAGAAACACAAGATGCCCATATGGTAAGTCGCACTTCAAATGATGTAATTGTGATTTCTTCTCAGTTTCTAACGTTTACTGTTTGTAGCTTGCTGATTTGGGTCTAATATATGATGTTTTTGGGCTTAATTTCACTTCCTTTTGCTATGGTTTTGGCTTGTTTCTCTTGTAAATATACGTATTTTGTATTAGTTTTAGGAATTTTTAGTTTTATAGAATCCTTTGAACGTTTTGATCCGTTTTGGGTATGTTTTAGGTGTTTTGGAGCTTTATTTGGAGAAAATATTTTTGGAGTTGAGAAGAGCATAAGAAGACCTTGAAAATGGCACAAAAACGGAGAAAAACGAAGTCGAAAATTACTTGGCACGCCCAGGCGCGTGGAGGCCGCGCCCAGGCGCGCGTGCATCGCTGAAGAGAAGGCATCAGATATAGCACGCCTGGGCATGCTGAACAAAACGCCCAAGCGCGCAAGGCACGTGGAAGCCCAATTGGGCCAATTTCTGAGTGTTTTGGAGGGTTTCTATTAGGATTTGTATTTTATCTATATACTTATGTTTTTAGGATTAGGTGAGGCAGTCATTAATAGTGAATAACAGTGAGTTAGCAGCCATAAGAGCCATTAGTATTCAATAGATAGTTTTAGAAAGGAGATTTACACACTTTTGGGAGCATTCGAATGAGGGATCCGGAGAAGATTGAAGATCTGAAGCATATATCTGTGGTAATTTAGGAATGAATATCATAGTTATTTGTTTTCTTCTTCTCTTTCATTATGTGTAACTAAACCTTTTGTGTTAGGAACATGGTGGATTTGTATTTGTAATTTATTTTTATGAATTAATGTTTTTCAGATTTAAATCATGTGTTTAATTGTGATTTTATTGTTATGCATGGAAGTAGCTAATCCATGTTTTGGATTTTCTAAATCTGAATTGGAAAATTAGGATTTGAAATAGGCCATGCAATTAAACAGCATAATTATTCAATTAGTAGGAATACTATTGAATTCTTATGTATTTTTCATAAATTCGCTGTTCTTAGTCAAGGTTATTCAATGGTTTAAATTTGTAAGGAATTAGGACTTAATAAGTTGAATAATAAATAGTAATTTCATAAGAGGAATCTAGGAATTACTATTTTCTGAATTTGTTCATGATTTAAATGAAAAATATTGATTTATAATAAATAAGTGAACATACAATGAAACTGAGTTCCTAACAAAAGTCTTCCATTTAATTTCTCTTTTATTTTTTTTTTATTTTTTAGTATTTTTACTCTTCTTTTTAATTTATTTATTTAATTCTGAATTTTATCTTTTAATAGATTTTATTCTAGATTTTACCTTAGGTAGAGATAGATTGAACAATTCTGCGTCCCTGTGGGTACGATCTGGTCTTAACCGACTATATTACTTTGCGATCTAGTATACTTGCTAGAGAGTGAACAAGTTTTTCGCGCCGTTGTCGGGGACTTGAATTAGTTTAATTTGATTTGGCACTAAGAAGTAATTTGGAGTGAAATCTATTTTTAGGACTTAATTGAAATGTATAATAATGATTTGTGAAGAGTTAAATTTTTTTTATTTTGTTTTGGCTTCACATCCTCTTACTTATGATGCAAACACCCCTATTAGTGAGATTGAAAAAATTTATAAGAAATCTTTCATAGAAAAGATAGTACAAGAGTTGTCCGTTAAGGAAGACTTAAGTACTAATCTCTCTGAAAATTTTGAAGAAGAAAAAGAAATTAAAGTGCATCATGAGATAGAAGAGGTGAAACAAAACAGAACAAATGGGGATAGAATAATAGTAGAAAAATTTGATTCATCCTTGCGTGCTGAAGTTTCTGAATTTAAAAATTGTGTTAAATCCCTTGCATGTATGGATGATTCAAAATTTTTCAATTATGTTCAACCCTTGAGTTTGCATGATTTTTTCCAGAACATCAACATAAGTCATTGTTGTACAAAGGGATGAATAAAGATCCTAAAAATTTTGTTTCCCTTGTTCATGAAATTAACACCTTCATGAATAGGGAAAAAGATAAATTTGATGAGATGATGCATGCTGTAAGGAATGTACCTTTTGACCCTGGTGGGATTGAATTTATTTCTAAAATTTCCTTACTTCAGCCATGCTCATTCCCATGGGACATGGGAGTAACTTGTTATTCCTATATCACATGAGAGTTGAGAAATAGAATTTGGGATCCTGGTGGATTCTTTGTAATTATGTAGAAGTGTAGGTTTTATTTTTTTAGTTAGTTAATCAGCGAATAAGGAGTTGAAACTTCCTATAAGTAACTACTAATGAAGTGCTTTATAGCACTATTTTTTAGTTGTTCATGTGACACAGGTAAATAAGTTTGGAGAATTTTCTTCATGTTGCATTAATAGAAAAAGCTGTGCTACAAAGGTAAGTTTCTTAATTCCTTATAAGAGTTGATTTTAGTTTAGGAAATTAGTTTTTAGTATAGGTAATTTTAATTTAATTATTTTTAATTTTTTTTATTCTGCAAAAAATAAAAGAAAAGAAAAGACACTGTACAGATGCCACACGCCTGGGCGCAGGAGCCTGCACGCCTGGGCGCGCGGCAGGCGTGAATCAGCACGCCTGAGGGATACTTCTCCCCATTCTCACTCAATTCCTTCAATTCTCTTCTTCCCCTTTCAAACCCTAAACCCCCAAATTTCAAAATTTCACTAGAAACTTCCTCAAATCCACAAATTCTTCCAACATAACTCAACAATTCTTCTTCCTTTTTCATTATTCTTCCATATTCTTCAAGATTTTCCAAGTTTTTCACTCATTCCCTACTCTTTCTTCAATTCGGTTTTGCTTCTCTCAAGGGCAAGGGACAGGAATTTTTCCATCAATTTGGGTAAGAATCACTCTTCTATACTCCCTGGTACTTTTGTAGTTGATTTTGGAGTTAGGAGTTAGTGATTTTGAGTTTGGTTTTTGAGTTCTAGAGAGTTGCCCACCAAGTGCTCGATCAATTGTCTCTAGTTATTTTTGAGCTGTTAGGATGCCTAGAGGGAAAAGACCAGTTGTAGGGAGCACTAGTAGTGACTTGGGGAAGACCTTCGAGCATTCGAGGGTCTCCGATTACTATGATGGGAAGATGGTGAAGAGAGGTATAACCCCGGAGATGAGCATACTTTATGAGAGCGAGGGGCCAGTAGGGAGGAGATTTGTTGGGGTCAGTAGCATTGAGGAGGTGAAGGAGACCCTGTTGATTAACAGGTGGATGGATTGGATTAGGGAGCCTGATGAGGTGTTTAGCAAGTACCTGGTGTGGGAATTCTATGCTAACGCCTAGTGGATGTAACATCCCCAAATTTATTAAGTGGTTAGGTGCCTTGGTTAGTAGAATTTTCATAAGTGTTATAGTGTCCTTAAGTGTCAATTTCGGTTAGAAGCGTTAATTAGTGTTGGTATTAGTATGTGTTTAGGGTTAGTATTTAGCTAAGTGTAAAGAGATATGGGTTAAGAAGAGATTCGTATGTGTTTAGGATGTGGGTTTTAGCTTAGAGTATGCTAGAATGAGTGGTGAGGGCTTAGAACTCTTAGAAGTATGAAAGAAAGGCAATTTTCAGTGAGTTAATCGATTAACTGAAGCATTAATCGATTAGATTTTATGCAACATTCAGCCACTACTCGATTAGTGAGTGGCTTAATCGATTAAGTTTTTAGCCACATTCAGGCACTAATCGATTAAGGGCAAGGATAATCGATTAACCATGTGCAACTGTCAAGTGTTAATCGATTAACCAAAGTGGTTAATCGATTAACCACTGATATATCAGACTCTAAAAACGTTGTTGAACTCATTTTCACTTGGTCTTTTTCTCTCCTCTCCACGAAGTCCCTTTCTTCTCTTCTCCTAGGGCTTTTGATTTCTCAAGCCTCCACCCAAGAATCATCAAATTAAACACCCGAAATCATCTTCTCATCACTCCCTAAACTATTTCCCTCTCTCAATTCTCAATTTCCTCTCTTTCTCACAATACCCCCCAAATTAACCCTAAGCCCCAAATTGTGCAATTGATCAAGTGGAGTCTCAAATCCATCCTAGGAGCTTGAGGAGCCATAGGAATCAAGAGAGGAAGAACTTAGGAGTTTGGATTAGAGTTAGTATTGGTGCTCCCTCAATTTCTCATCTTCTCCTCTTCTCTTCAAGAGGTAAGGGGTGTACTTTGGGTTTAGCATTAGAGAATGGGTTTAATTATAGTAATAGAGTTATAAATAGGTGTAATTATCGATTGATTAGGTTGATGGTTAGAAGGGTAGAGTGTAGCTAGAAAACCCTAAGTTCTGTTGATATGTTATTGTGTATGTTTATATTGATTATCTGGAAATTGATATTGTTTTTTATGATTACAAATTGTAAATGACATTCATATAGTTATGCACTAAATAAGGCTAAGTCTTTATCAATTGAGTTTGAACCAAACAAATGATATTTTCGAAAGGACAAAAAAGGCTTTAAATTCAATTGAGAAATACTTAGAATATTGGATCATGCATGGAGTAAAGGTGGACGTTAGGAGTAAGGGAAAAACACATGTCGTTTTACGATTGATGAGGGCAAAAGTAAATTACTGGAATTATTATGGAGAACTTTGATCCTGCAAAGGATACGGGTTTGCTTCCCGTATTAGGGATTGGTTCTACGCAAACCATAGTAATTCCATTACTTTGGCTCGTTTTGGCCAGTCGAGGGTGATTTCTGCTAAAGCCAATTTGGGAGAATCAATCCAAATTGTATGACGAACCCTAGAGGGGTGAAGTACTGTGCAAGCAAGCATGACGAACCCTAGAGGGGTGAAGTGCGGTATGACGAACCCTAAAGGGGTGAAGTACTTAGGTTGAGAAATGCTTACTCTCGGTCAGTTTTTCCCCAGAGTGGAGGGTGTATGTGAGGATGTATATTGTTATTGGAAAAAGGGAAAATTGTTAAGGTACATTGTGTGAGGAACACTCCTTCGGGGAGAATGTGAAGCACAATGTACCCAATTGTTAAAAGTGTTAAATAGTATATTCTTATTGTTAAAGTGTGAAAGTGAAAGGGAAAGTGTGAATGCATAGTTATAGATGTTTTAATTCATTGAATCCGATCAAAGTGTTAAAGTACTAAAATGAAATGAAATGTTTAATAGCGGATTCGAGTATTAAATCATCTAAGTGCAACGTTAGCAGAGCATAACCATGTGATTGTGCATTATAGTATCATATTATAGTATTGTACTCTCAATAGGCATAACTTATAAATTGGATAATGCTATGATGTTTTACTTGTCAATTGAATTGTGAATTGTATAATTGTTATTGTTTGTGTATGAATATGCCTCTTTATGATTTATTATTGTTTTTAAACGTTTGCTTTGATCTAGATTTCAAAGTACTCACCCTTACAGTGGTCATATTAGGTACACCAAGGAGACAGGCACATATGAAAGTCAAGGCCGAGACTGGTATACTCATAGTAGAGAGTATATTGGTACAAGTGACCTAATGGTCGCTATGTGCGAGCAACCATTCTTAGATTCTTTAATGTAGAATCCATTTTGTAAAGAATTGTAATTGTAAATCTTCATGACTGTCAAGGACTATGGCAGTCGGAGGAGGACGGCTAGCACTTGTCTTGCTACGTTTGGGAGGCTTCCTTGGGGCATTTCCGATAACGGCTGCGAGAGCAGCAAGATCTTGAGGACTCGCCATTTTTTCTGCATAAAAACAATACAAAAACATTAATAATTCCAAAAGTTGTGAAAGTAAGTAAAAAATACACGACAGGTATCCTATCGAATACCGAACGCAAGGAATCCGGTTCCGCATCCACTATCTTCCTGGTATTGATGTACCCGAAACGTTCATACCAGGCAAAGAAAAATGTTATGGTTGACCGTTCAACGTCAGTAAGAACGTTATTGGGGGTAAGGAAAGAACGGGCTGGAATCTCTGAGTTTTTATCAGACCAAAAGAGTGGGAAATATGGATTTCCTCCATGGTCAAAGAAGAAAGACCAAGAATGTGGGGCTCCTACTATCTTGAAGTATTCATTTTTGAATCCTTTCCATGTCTCCGAGTATGTTTCAAAAACTTTCTAGTTAAGACGAGACTTCAATGTAACCCAAGACCATTTCCCCTTGACTTTACTTGAAGAAAAAGGTCCAAAGAAGGTGAAAAACACTGGGAGAGTACAAGTTAAATTGAAATGGTTGCAGAAAAGTTGAAAAGCCCTCAGATAACACCAGCCATTAGGATGGAGTTGTGCTGGAGCAAGTTCTAAGTGGCTAAGAATCCTACACTCAAAGTCAGTAAAAGGGATTCGAACTCCACAGGTCTCAAAGAGAACCACGTACATGAAGTAGAAATTTTCGAGAGGGTTTCTTACAGAGCATATTCGGTTTTGAGAAGAGGGAGCCTCTAAGGCATAAAAGTTTGGAGTAAGACCTGGAGCCGCAAGTTCAGCATTGTTATGGTATTCCTGTAATAATTGGACATCTACAAATATGGAGGGTCTTCCTAAGGCATCAAGGTCTACACTTTCATAGCAGTAATGTCAATGGGGAGGATGAATTCCTCAGGGTTTGTTTCAGACCTCTTTTTCCCCATGATAGATTCCTGAGAGGAAGAGTGGAAAGAAAATTTAGAAGGAATGCTGGAGACTTCACTAAACATGTCCCTAATGATCCATTTCTTCACTAGTTCGTCTAAAGCTTCCTTTTCGTGTTCAAAAAAGAAGAGTTTTGAAGGCCACTAGGTTGGCTAGCAGAATTACCAAGGTTAGCAGAAAAGGGCTTAGACGAATTGGAAGAAGAAGAGCATGGGAGTTTCTTGGAAGGAAGTGAGTCCATGATAAAAGAAAAAGTAAAGGATAAGAAGATATGTACCTGAGAATGTAGGAAGGAAGAGGGAGAGAATGAATGAATTCGTATGCAGCAGAGAAGAAATGGAGAAGTGAGTTTTATCACTAAAGGCTACTCTCTATTTATAAAGGGGTTCGGTTTTCAAAGGAGATAGATGGAAGGGTGCTTACATTAGGTAAATGACCACTCAGAAGTCATGTAAGTTGGGGAGTGGTAAGTCATGATGCTTGAAAGGAAAAGTCATGACAGTTGGTAAGTGAAAAGTCATCATAGTTGCAGTAAAGAATCACCCCCTTTCATCTTCCCAAGGAAACTGCAGATCAATTATTACATCTCTTCAGAAGTCTAACTTGGAAAGCCAAATCCGAATTCGTGGCTGGCTTGAGTACAGTACAGGTAAAAGCTCAGTTTCCAACGAATCTCTGAGGGCAAGTGGATTGCTAGGGAGCAGAGACAAGACATAAAGGTGGCCATAAAGAGTTCTGACTTATGTCAGGTTAAAGCTAGGCCTATGAACAAGAGTCTATGCCTTGAAAACTTAATCCTGGGGGGCTGTGAAGTCTTGGAAAGATACTAAATTCAAATTTTTGAATTCGAATTTAGATATGCATGTTCAGGGTCCCGATATTAGGATGCTGAAATCACCATCTCGGGAAATGGAACATTGCACAGTTATGGGAAAGTAGGAATTCGGAATCCTTGGAGACTGGGCCCTTGAGACTTCGGGATTGGGGAGCAACTGATGAAGTTTCAGTCAAAACCGGCATCTTAAAGTCGGCAATCCGGTATGATCAATGCAGCTGATAAAGCCACTTGAAATTCATGGCTCATATTCATAAACCATGACTTGGGGGGCTACTGTTATGGACCACGTAAACGGAACTGGTATGCCGGATTCAGATACCGATATGAGGCCACAAGAAGCCCAACAAGGCTGGATTCGGATACCGGTTTGAGGCCGTAAGAGGCCCAATGAAGCCGGATTCACATACTGGTATGAGATCCTATGAGGCCATAAGAGCCCCAATAAAGCCAGATTCGCATACCGGTTTGAGGTCCTATGAGGCCCAATAAGGCCGGATTTGGATACCGGCATGAAATCCTAAGAGAATATAGGAGGTCGGATTCAGATACCGGTATGTAGCCGTTAATATCTCGTGAAGCTTGATTCGGATATCGGTATCCGGTATGGCTGTTGAGCACTAAACATCACACTGCATACCGTTAAACCGGTAGGAGTTCAGGCACATGTATTAGGAAATCCGAGGAATTCTGTTATCCTCACAGACATTGGATTCCACCTAACTTAATACCCACCATTACGCTTAGACCGTTTAGAGGGAATCTCACCCGCTACATGAAAGCGGTAATCAACACAATTTATGCTGGTATGCGTATATAATACCTGGTAAGACAAGCAGGTATGATCTATCTCATCTCACACAAACACACACACCACTCCAAGTAGAAAGACATGAGCGTGGGTATCCCGGTATTAAAGGTGCTCACTTCACGTCTGACATCAAAAGTATGATTGCCGAACTCTTAGCCGGATTGTCTAAGACTAGTAACCCTACGACAGAGCAAGCCCCTTCAATCAACTAAAAGAATTGCTTTCAAAAGCGGAAGTAGATCCGATAATTATGCCGCCTTCTCCAGCTGCGAAGGAAGTTAATTGGTCATACTTTCATCAGCCTTTTGAATTGTTGAAAATTCCAAAATCAATTCCAATTCCATTGTTTTGGCATGATATCTCGAATTCAAAAAAAAAGAATAGATTATATTCTATATTATTTATTGGAGGAATAATCATAAAAAGTTTCAAGTATCACATTGTAAATTTATAAAATTTGATGAAAGCTAATAAATACCAACAAATAAAATATAATTTTAAAAATTTTATGATAAACCCAAAACAATATATCATCAAAATGTAAAATTGTATCATCATCAAAACTTAAATAATGTCATCATGGAAAAATAAAATATAAACTCAACATTTTGGCCCATCGTAAAAAGTAAACGATAAAAATAATAAAATATTTAGGATTATTTTATTGAGAAATTATAATTTATTCAATCAAGTGAATAATTTTTCTAAAAGAATTATATACTCTTACCATTCTTACATAAGATTATGTCCAACATGTAACATCCCTAATTTATTTCCAAGCATAATTAGTGTGGTAATAGGCTTAGAGTAAAGAGGATTGGGTAGGTTAAGTCTAAATTAGGAATTTAGAAGGGTTATTTGAGAATTTAGAGCTTAGGACTTTAGAAAATTTTAAGTAGAAGGTCCATAGCTCCAAACCAAATTCCCGCCGTTGGATGTGAAGTTAAGGGTCTCAGGAAGCTTGCCTCAAAATTTGAGCAAGATCCAACGGTTAGTGAAAAAGATTTAGCGATTTAAAGTTTGAATCACTGGTGCACGCCAAGGCGCGCAACCATTGCGCCCAGGCACGCCAGTGTAAAAAATTAAGTGGTGCTCCAGGGAGTTCTGCGCTCAAGCGTGTCCTCCCGTGCGCCCAGACGCGTCCTGTGCGCACCAGTTCAGAAAATGGCACGCCAGTTTTTCCCCCTAGCCCTGCACCAGTTGCACGCACCCCGCACCAGAGGCCTAGCTGGTGCGTAACCCGCGCTCAGGCGCGCGAACCCGCACCCAAGCGCGCGAGGTCTATTGATACATTATCAGCCATTAGATCGGGACTTGGGGACCAAGTCAAGCGTTTCCAGCCGTCCGATCTGCTCCCTCTTGGCAAGAACACAGATTAAAGAAAAAGCTTAAACTCCACCAACACATCATCTTCTCCTTCATTCTTTCATCATCTCCTCATCTCCTCTCAATCCCCTAGAACCAAAATCCACCACCAACCTCATAGCTTTCTCACCTTCATGATATTCCTTCCATCACCAAGAACCAAGCACCCAATATCATTATCATTATCCCCATCAAAAATCAAGCAAGAAATTGACCCACAAAACCCTCATCCTCTTCTCCAAAAATTCGTGAGTCTCTCTCTCCCTCTCAATCTCCATGGTTTTGCAAATTTAGCAACTAGGGAGAGTGATACACCTAAATCTCACCCTCAAGGACAAGGAGTAGGAGATTAAAGTTAGGAAATCCAAGGGACATAGTGGTTATAGGAGTAAGGAGCAAAGGTTAAGGATTAAGTGCTAGGATTTGTGGATCATCATCATTTCCCATTTGGAAGGTAAGAGGGGTTGTATTACCTTTATTTGGGACATAGATTCTAAGGATGTTATAGTGATAGCTAGGTGTAGATAATAAATTTTTGGAGAATTGATTTGGGTCCAATATATAGTGATTTGAATATGATTTAGACTCCCTTTTACTATATGTTTAGCTTGTTTCTCAAGTATTTTGTAGGAATTTTTGTTAGTTCTTAGAAATAGTTCTTAGTTTTGAACCCTTTGAACGTTTTGATCCTTTTTGGGTATGTTTTAAGTACTTTTGGAGCTTAAATGCAAAATATATTGATGGACTTGGATAGAGGATGAAAAGAGCTTCGAAACGGTCCAAAAACGGAGTAAAACGGAGTCCGGAGCAGCCCGTGCGCGCCCCAGACGTGAGGACGGATGCGCCCCAGGCGCACTCACCGCGGTAAAGTGACGCTGCTCGGTATTTTGGCCATAACGTGAGCTACGCTTATCCAAATAAGGCGATCTTGGTATCATTTTAAAGCTAAGAAATAATGTCTACAACTTTGCCAGAAATAGCCTTGCTCAAAGTCATTCATATTCAGGGTCAAAATCAGGGCCGAAGTTGAGTGTCAGACATGAGAAAGCCCAATTGGGCCACTTCCGGATCAGTTTTGCTCCAATTCAATTAGGATTAGTTTTATCTTTTAAATATGCATATTTAGAACTAGGTCAGCAGCCATTAGCAGAGATTAGAGAGAGAGAGAGAGAGAGAGAGATTACATAGTTTAGAGAGAGGTTTAGAAGAGGAGAAGATCCAAGGATTGAGAGATCAAGGCTTCTCCATGGTAATCATGTATTATCCTTCTATTTCTTCTCTTGTTCTTCATTATTTAACATGTAACTAAAACCCTTTGTTAGGAATTGGTGGATTTGTATGGATTAGTTTATATAGTTATTGAATTAATGTTTTTCCGTTTCTAAATCATGTGTTTGATTGTGATTTAATTGTTATGCATGAATCTGACCAATTTATGTTTCGGATTTCTAATCCCCAAATTGAGAGGTTTAGGGTTTAGATAGACCTTTCCAATCAAACAATATAATTAATCCAGGGGTAGAGATACAATTGGGTAATTATATAACTTTTATGAAATCCATTGTTCTTAACTATTATTCAATGAATTAATCACTTGAGAGATTGGGGGTTATGAATTGAATAAGAAATGGTAACTAAACATGAGAGATCTTATAGTTACTAATTTAGGGATTTGTTCATGATTTAGGGGAAGACAATAATTTATAATTAGATAAACGAAACATACATTGAAACCACGTTCCTAACAACCTTTCTCTACCTGCTCACAACTTCTTTTAATTTTCAGCATTTAGTTAGTTTTAGTTTTTAATCTCACATCTATTTTAATCAAAGCTGAATTTTAATTATAGGATTTACTTTTAGTTGCATTAAGGTAAAAGTAGATTGAACATTCTCACAAACTCCCTGTGGGACGATATTTGGTCTTCCTGAGACTATATTACACGTTGACCCAGTACACTTGCTGGTACATCAACAAGTTTTTGGCGCCGTTGCCGGGGAACTTAGAATTGTTCAATTTATTTTTGGTACTTAGTGTAATTTTTAGTGAGTTCTATATTTTTTTTTAGTTTTTAGTTTTATTTTTTTATTTATTTTTTTTAGTAGTTTCTTGTCTCAACAGGTGCTGCGTAATCTTTTTGTTATTTTTGTGCTCGCAGGTATTTTATCTATTTGAGTGCAACAAAAGAGAAGTAGCACAAGAGAAGATAACACTTAGAAGATGGCTGAAGGGGGAGGATCCGACGGGTCCATTCTGTGACACCCTTCTCCCAGTCCAAGTAATTATTACAATAGTTAAGTATTACTTGGTAAATATATGGACTTGTGATTATATAAGAAAATGTAGAAATAAAATTTTCTTTTCTTAGGCGGGTGCACAAATCCAAACATGGAATTCTTGGAGAAGAAATTCTATATCATTTTAAACAATTGTGTAGAATTCGGCATTCTCTAAAACCTTTTCACAAGCTGGATAGCATCCGTATTTGAAATCGTATTTATATGATAGAAAGTAAGCGATGCCATCTTTTTTTTTCGTTTTATAAAACTGTTACCATTTAATTCTTTTGTAGCCGAATTCTTTAAATAGGTTAAATCAGAGTAAGCGGAAATAGTGGAACTATGCATACTTATAATATAAACATAATTCCCATATAGATATGTAAATAAGTCATGAAGTACATAGTCCCATAGTCATAACTCCAAGATCCATAATACAAGTCCATAACAGATCTATGCCCCAAAATAAAACCATAACCCTAGACCTCTCGAGAGCATATCTATAACATATATACATATCAAAATATGAACTCTAGAGGTGGTCACATAGATCTGGCAGCATCAGTAGTAGTAGTGATGGTAGTAGCAGTCTCCAGGTAGCAAAAGAAAACATCATCATCAACAGCAGCAGCAGCAGCAGAATCTCCTCCACGGCATCCCCACATCGGATCCCCTGATCCTCATCATACACCTTATACACATACCTAGGGATCATCATCCCTCCACTGACTCCCGGTGGAATGAACGACAGGCTCGCCCCCGCTCTCATCCTCCACGGGATCTTCCTCGATCTCATCCGATGGAGAGTGTACCCTACCACTGGGTACGGGGTCAGGAGATGGTGTGACCCTGACTGGGCTCCTCGGATCAGAAGGGGGAGTATCCTCGCGGACGACTTTCGAGGAAAAAGGGTGTGAGCGGGTAGGTCTGAAACGAAAACTGTGATAAGAGCGAGCTGGCCGTGTGGGAGGTGGTCCATGATATGTGTAAAACGGGGGTACGTGCATAGTGTATATGATGGGAATCCTAAATCTACGAGGACGAAATCGAATCAACGGGTTCGGGTGGTAGAAGGTAACCTCTACCTCTCCCTCGAACACCGCGCGATGGTCCTTATAGATCCATGTGCCACTAGGAAGTGGCCGGATCTCGATGCAAGCGATGTAGCGAGACATCACCTACAAGGGCATAGGGGTAAGCAATTCTATACACATAATCAACAGAGTATAAATATGTGAACAATGTGAATGTAAAGTTATGCAACCATAAACAGCCATCACATTTAGCATTTAGCAATTATTGTATGCAAGTAGGATGCTCACACTTATTCCATTTAACAATATAATTTTTAGATGAGTAGCATGATGAATGAATCTAGCTCTCAAGCCTAACTCCATCATTCTAAGACATTCTTTGACGTCCATCCTTTACTACCCAGCACTCAACCGTGCGTTGTACTCCTAGGTGTACAACATTCGTACATTCACCAAGAATGTACACGACAAGCTTGGAATCCGTGCCACCCGAGCACATCCTGTCATTCAAATGGACCGTCATCCAAACAGTATAACCATATCGGCATCCACTAAGCTGACCACGTCGTCAACCATAACGTGTCATCAAGCAAGCGTCATTTGGCACTCCCAGAGGCCCTCCACATGTTACCAAAACATGATAAACGACCTACCATCCAGACTTCAAAATGAATGCATCATTTTTCGCTTAAAGGGATTGATTGATGTTTTTCTTGTTAATAATACCCGACGTGCCACCCAAGCAGCGTCTCGTCATTCAAATGAAAACTTATCATATCATCAATCAGGTTCCTTTAAGTCTTAGATCACTTAGATTATTGTCATTTAAGTATGAATCAATGATTCAGAATTAAAAATGATATTTTAATTATTCTGGGTGAACTACTCGAGTGTTCTTCAGAATACTCGAGTGTTCTACACTTATTTCCAGATTACTCGAGTGTTCTTCAGAATACTCGAGTGTTCATGTCTTTCTGGGGATTTGGGTTTCAGATTCATAAAAATACTCGAGTGGTGCATGAGTACTCGAGTGTTCTTCATCAATCCCAGAACACTCGAGTGACTCCTGCATTACTCGAGTGGTTTACCTTAAGAGATCCCCATGAATCAGCTTTTACTCGAGTCCTGGGCCCGATACTCGAGTGTTTTAACACAAAATACACTGGTTTATCATAATTTTACTCGAGTAACAAGCCAAGTACTCGAGTCTTTTCTAATAGAACAGACTGGAAACTTGGTTTTAACATACCATTTTCAATTCTAATCATTTTTAGTCCAATCGAATGATCAAAAGAGTTCATATATCATATATTAAACAAGTTACAACACTCAGTTCATATCAAATTACAGATTTGACAGAGAATCAATTGTTAATGCATAAAACATTCCATTTCACAACTTAACACCTCAAATTGAAAAATACTCAACAAAATTGTGAAATGAGACTCAATACAGCTTGCATGCAGCATATAAAACTTGCTCCAAACAACCATAGAGCATGAGTTGGTCTCCAAACCAAAGCTCCTATTCAATCTAAGCCCTTAAAGCCTCTCGGTGGCTCTCTAATGAAAATAATGGAATTTAAACTCTATCTAGTGCATAAAACAACTTCCCCTTACCTCTCAGACTTGTACCAACAGGAGATTCCAAAGAAAAAGCTCTCCAACACCAAAAACAACTTTGAGCACCACATGCAAGACAGTTTTGAGTGCAGCACCAAGATCGAATTGGTTGACATATGAAACAGAGATAGAAATTGGGGAAATTAGAATTTCTAAATTCTATGCAACACCTACAAGCTATAGAAACCGAATTGGGACTAAAAGGATTCGTGAGCTTACCAAAAATCGAATTAAAAGAGAGCTCCAGGAAGAGGTTTGACAGCAACAAGCTCCAACTTTCGAGCTCCAAATCTTTCACCACACTCACTCTCATCTCACGATTTTGATCTCTATACAAAGCTCGAGATGTGAGCTTTGTATTGGTGTATAGTTTGTGATTTGAATCAGAACACAGAGGAAGAATCGAAGGAAGCAAATCAAGAACCCTAACTTCAACAACAAACTCGAAATTGACCAAATGCTTCACGAATTCGGTGTTGCTTAGCTTTTATAGACTTCAATTGAGTCCATGCACGTCGACGTTGAAGTGTTGAGGAACACGATTTCGTGTTAACACACGAGAATCGTTGGTGGTGACTCACCAAACGCACTAACTCGTGCAACTCTGTCCAGAATACTCGAGTATTCCAGAAAATACTCGAGTATTTTGCCCAGTTTTTGAAAAATAATAATTTTATTTACTTTCCCTCCAAAACCTTTCCTATAATTGCTTCTAGGTCCCAACCCAGGGACTAATATGCAAAATATTTATTTCATGCATAATTATATTTTATTAAATAAATTCACCCACATTGCTAACTACATAAACACAGATTTTAATCGAAGATTAAGAATGGAAATAATTAATTATAATAAACTTTATAATTAACATTTCATTAATCAGGGATTAAAATTTTGGGGTGTTACACATTCCGCCTCCTCCTTCCCGTATGACGTTAGGCGATTATGCAACCGTGAGCATGGACATGTTTGCCTCAAATATGGTCCATCCACCAATCTCAACAATCGCCACTACAAGAAAAACCCTCTATTGCAACGACTTTTTGCAACGACATAAAAATGTCGTTGCGTAAAATAGATGTTTCGCAACGACTTATAATGTCGTTGCGTAAGGCCTGTGTTACGCAACGACATACATACGTCGTTGCGTAAGACTGGTCTTATGCAACGACATTTTTAAGTTGTTGCCAAACATCTATTTTACGCAACGACATTTTTATGTCGTTGCAAAACATGTATTTTAGGCAACGAACTGTCGTTGCCAATAACATTAAATAATTTTATTTTTTTAAAAAAATTATAGAAAAAATGTTTATTACTCCACTGTATTCTCCACCACTGCACGTGAAAACAGAAAAGAAGGTTCACAAACCCTAACCCAGGATCTCCTCCACTCTCTCTTCCTCACAACCACAGAGTGAGATAGAGCCAAATTAGGGCCGGCTTCAACAACTCTCTCCCTCCCTACCTGCCGCATGCCGCAGATGCTCCCTCCGATCCGGAGCTCATGGCCAGGGTTCACCACACCACTCCTTCACCGAATCCCCCTCCTCCTCCTCCTCCTCCCTCCTCCTCCGCCTTCTTCTTCGTCATCGTCGTCTTCTCACATTCTCGCACATGGCATCGATCCCACTAAGATCCAGCTTCCCTGCGCTAAGTGTAAGGCTATCCTCAACGTTCCTCATGGCCTCGCTCGTTTCACGTGTCCTCAATGCGGGATTGAACTCTCTGTCGATGTCTCAAAGGTCAAGCAGTTCTTCCCTCCCGAAGAAGTCAACGAGGTTCAGTTTCTTTTGCTCTCTCTCTCTCTATCGTGTGGTCCTCTTCTCTGTTCTCCTCTTCTCTGTCTTCCACCACTCTATGTCTTTAATTTGTTTCTTGTTTCTTGTTTCTTTGTTTCTTGGTTTCGAACTCTAATAACCCCATACCGAACTGAACTGGAATAGAACTGGAGAAGGACCGATATCTATATGTTTTCTTTTGTTTTTATCTTTTTTTTGTTTGGGTAAAAGAGGAAAGGGTGTGGAAGAGAGTGGTAGCAGAAGAATTTCAATGGAAAGGAAGCTTAGCATCATTCCTTCATGGTAAGTGGTAATTAGAAGCTTCTATTGCTTTGTTTGCTCATCAGTTTCCATTCCTAATCAACTTAGTGTTTTGTTCCCTTTGGAAGAGTTGGAGGAGAAGGAGTCTAAGGCTGAGAAAAGAACAACAACAACAACTCCACTTGTTAAAGTTGCTGCTAAACCAAGGAGAGGTATAATCATCATTCCTTCATTCTTTCTTTCTTATTTTGTGTTGAATTTAATTTTTGTGATTGATTGTGTTTGTGTGTGAATTTATTGTTTTCTATTGCTTAGTTTTTTAGTATGAATTGAAGTGATGATTGAGGAGGGGTATGTGGTTAGTTGACTACCCTTAATCTTTTAGATAGATTAGGCAATTCTATGGGAGAGTAGTTTCTTGCAGATTGAATGGTGGGAGGATACAATGTGGCACCAGCAAAAATTGAGAATTGAGGAACACTCGGTTATTGCAATTTGTTAATGTTGTTTGTTTGATGAGGTTTGTGGGGTTAGATTTGAGCTAGTTAGTTTTATGCAATGCGTTAAAAATCGAACGGGAAATTGAACTAATTAAGGTCTCTGGGTCCTGGTTAAATTGGATTAACTGGTTAAATTTGTGGAAGAATCAGATAATGTTCAATTTAGAGACATAGTAGTAGTTGGTTCAACTGATTCAATTACTGGTTTGCTTAGGTTCTGAAAACATTTTTTAACTAATTTTTCTGATATTTGAATTGCTAACATACACATTCTCTGGTTCTCATTCTCAAATCATAAATTGCTTTAGGTGGGCAAATGCTAAAGCGTTGCCCGGTGCTAATCGCCTAATCAAACATCTCCGGAAAAATGGAGTGCCAATGGCTCTTGCTTCAAACTCCTGTCATGATTACATAGAAGCAAAAATTTCTCATCATAAAGGTTGTTTTCTGTTGGATAGCTAGTAATTTGTTTATTATTGCCTTTTTATTTTTTCGTCTTTCTGTTTCAAGGAGAATAGTGAGTAAGCTGTCTGTTATTACTTGTGAATTGATCACTTGTTAAGTTGAACTATGTGTTTCTTAAGCAACTTCTGCCCAAGATGCCTGTATAGTTTTTTTCTTTCTCTTTTGCTAAAGATTTGACAATGAATTAAATTATTAGCCCAACGCCTTTAATGGCTTTGGTGTTAAAATTTGTTGTTGAAATCTGTGTTTCAAGCAACTCACCAGTTTGCCTTGTCACTAAATCATTTTCACTCAATTAAGTACTTGATTCTGAATGTAACAATTTTCATTGGCAATGCTATCCAATTTTCCAAGTACTTTCTTTAATAAAAGGAGCAAAACTTCTGCTATTGGTTTTATTTTTGGGGTTCAAATCAATTTGAATTTTCTTGATGTGTTTAAATATGTGTAATGTATCATATAGTCATGTTTTCAAATCATGATTCACTATAAAACTTAATTTGGAATAATTAATTTTTTATGATAGGCTTCCAAATTTTGACTATGCAGTTATGTTTATCTTTCTATGAGGTGAAAAACAAACAGGCATCTTGGTTTAGCAACAAGTTTGAACACTTGTATTGGGAGCAGTGGTATATTAATCTGAATGTGGTCCTGTAACACCCAAAGTTTTTATATAAAATATCACTTAATAAGTTTAACAATTAAATTGAAGAACTTAAAAAAAAAAATTCTTTTCATAAATCAAGTTTACATATGAAATTGGGTATTTCCATTACAATATGAGTAGCGCAACATATAATTTCCTTCTTTCCAAATCTTCTGCTGCGACACTCTGATCCTCAAGCTCCTTGACGTTCACCTAAAATGATAACCACTAAGGGTGAGACCTTTTCACAACACATTGAATTATAAGATAATAAAGAGTACATGATAAAAATTCAAGCATCATAGTCAAACCAAGTCATGAGCTAACAAAATGCTTCACATTTTTATATTAACAGTTTTCAACACATATCTATAATCATTTTCATTTTCTTTATTTTATCTTGGTCTCACATTGCCGTAGCTTAAGTGAGCACCAAGGTGCATACTTATATTTTACACTTGGCCTCACATTGTCGTAGCTTAAGTGAGCACCAAGGTGCATACTTATTTTCTACACTTGGCCTCACATTGTCGTAGCTTAAGTGAGCACCAAGCCCTTAGCCTCACATTACCGTAACTTAAGTGAACACCAAGGTGCATACTTATATTTTACACTTGGCCTCACATTGCCGTAGCTTAAGTGAGCACCAAGCCCTTAGCCTCGCATTATCGTAGCTTAAGTGAGCACCAAGCCCTTAGCCTCACATTGCCGTAGCTTAAGTGAGCATCAAGCCCTTAGCCTCACATTGCCATAGCTTAAGTGAGCACCAAGGTGCATACTTATATTTTACACTTGGCCTCACATTGTCGTAGCTTAAGTGAGCACCAAGCCCCACTTATATTTTGTCCTTAGATTTACAATATACTTATATCATCATAGATCTCTAGTCTTTTAGTTTAAACACTTCATTACAAAGCACACAAATCAATTAGTCATTCATAACAAGTAACAATTTATTTAAAAACACATAACCCATACACAACTAATCACAAGCATAAGATAAGGGTTCATACTTTTTCCCAACCAATACTCATAATATTCAAAAGCACTAAAAATCAATTCCATGTATTTCAAGTAAACATCATCAACCTTCAATATACAATTATAATACTCTTCTTGTTCAAGCATTCAAATTTTATCCATTAATGATTTCACCACCTCATAACCAACATTATTAAATATTTTATATTAAATACTTAGACATCAATATACTCATTTAACGCACATAGGGAACATAGCAATTTTCAACAGACAACAGACATCACAAATAAATCGACATACTCAGGCATGTCTCAGAGTGCTGTAAAATAAGTTAACTCCCTAGGGTTCTTCACTTCCTACTTTACAACATATATAAGGGATTTTTTAGCAAATTATGTCAATTAAGTTAAATAACTCAATTAAAACAAAAATACATTCAATCTCCCTAAACCAACTTTAAACAGGTGCTATTTTGCTATCTACAACCCGATTTAACTACTTCCCTAACTCAAGGTGTGGAAAAGAGACTTCCCTTACTTGGAAATCCTAGCAATAACGACAGAGCCATGTTTAACATCCGCCACTTGCTCCAGGGTCAAGATCAAAAACAACGTGTTCGATCTAAATAGGGACATATGTAAAAAACTAATTATAACATTAAAAATATATCTAAAATAAACTCATTTTTATCAAAATAATAAATATATATCATTATACAATAAAAATATATAACTTTTCTCCAAAACATCTCTTTATTTGAAAATATAGGGATAATAAAAATATTGACGGATCGTCGAATAAATTAGGTAGATAGATAGAGGAAGTTGAGGATATTAATTACCTAAGAAGGATTTGAGATTGAACGGTTGGATCTTGAGTTATTGGATCGGGTTGACGAGAAAAACCAAAGAATTTCTCTCTATGTGAGTCGCGCCTCTCATTCCCTCGCTGTGTTTCTTTCTTTTTCATTTTATTTCTTCCTCTGGCGGTGGGCGGTGGGCGGTGGGTAGTACTTAACGTAGTGGGGCTGGGTATTATATTATATACTATAGATAGTAGGTTATGGTGGGTACAGGGTAGAGATAGGGAAATAAATATATATTTTAATAACTTGTTTTCATTTGGGTGTTAATGTGTACAGGTATTTTGGATTATAACCAAAAGTTGGATGATATTAAAAATAATATACGTTTAGGTAAAACAATATTGTATTTTGAATTACTCAAAACTGATTAGAAAATAATAAAGTTACCGGTCCCTCCGGATAGCCATTGCGTAAGAAAAATTATCGAAATTCAAAAGTAAATATATTTTCTTAATCTTGATATTAACCTTGATAATATATAATACTTTAAATTTTGAAGTATAAGATTATTATATATAACTTAATCCGGTAATATATTAAAGCAGTCCAGAAGCTAAAAATAAAACAGTCTCCGAACACTATAAAAATTTACAGGGACGCTCAATATATTAAGTTAAATATATTTTTCTGAAGAACTATTTATAAAAATGCCTCTAAGACTTGCCACTTGAGCTCCCTGTCAAAATGTTAATTAAACTAAATAAAAGTACTACTTTATTTTTTTGGAAGACGTATGGTAACAAATTTATACTTATTTTGACTAGAAAATATATTTCAATTAAAATGATAAAATCAAATTTTATTACGACACTCAAATATTGAAAACATCATATTAAATCATTTAATTATTTTGCTAGAGATATTATAAATAACGAGATGTTACAATTCTCCCCCACTTATTGGAATTTCGTCCCCGAAATTCCGTTCAAAACCCTTAAATGGAGAACCATCCCGGACAAGGGTTTTCTACTACAATACTCACTTCCTTTGGTTTTACTGCCCCACTTGGAAAACGGCATATCATTCTGCGTTAGTACGCCACTAAGCTCTTTTTGCACTCAATGAAGAGTACGAATTTATGGTTTGATTTGGTTAGTCTCGACGCGAAGACTCTAACAGGTTCTCTAAGGTTTACTCTCCTTACGACTAACATTTCAAGAGTCTCACTAATAGGACTCCCAAAATTCGGGTTTTGCTTCCCAAGGAAATCGGAAATGGTTTCTAAGATTAAGTGGGTTTCCTCCGGAATTTTATATCAGAGGTTTGGAAAGGGTATTATTAGGCCCTAAACACTAATACCCTCAAGGGTTTGATTATAGCCTAACCCCAAAACATACAACCTATCCCCTACTCCTAAATCCTAGTCAAGCACATTCATCAATTAGGCAGTTATAAATCACATACGCATCATACACAATTCCAACATATGCAACAATAATTAACAACATCATATACTTCAAATACAAGCATTACTCAATCCCTACCTCTTCCTAACTTAGTCCTTATCTATCTAGCCTAACTTAGGGTAAATCTTCATCTATCCACACAATCTTAACAATCATCACATATATGAAAATCGGTTTAACAAAAGGGTTCGGGGAATAGGATTACTGAGGGTAATAAAAATACATTTTCATCACTTCATTTTCTTGATGTTTTGAAATTTTCCAAGTAGTGTCCCTACACATACAAGAGTATCATGATAAATTTTCAGGTCACTCAGAGTTCATTAGGTTCAGTTTTAACCCTACGACCATTTTGCCAAAGAATTGTAATTGTCGGGGCTAAACCTAAATCAGATTTGTTTGAAAATTAGTAATTAAACTCTGGATGGCCTCAAAACTTTAAGGGACATCACTTGTACTTAGCCAAAGGTTGATTAAAAATATTGAATCGATCGGAGCACGTTAGATTAAATTTGTTCAAAAACACTAATTTGCTCCAATTGGCTTGAGATTTTACATGGAACAATCATTCAACCTTAGGGGCTTGTATATAAAAATGTTTAAGTCAATCAAGTATCCCCAGCCCAAAACTCAGTTTTCCACTTTATGTAATAAAAACCCCATTTCCCAACAAACACCTAATCACAATCACATACACACGACAAAATCTTTGGTTTAACAATCTCTACGTATGAGGATTAAAATTTAATAAATAAGATCTCATACAATAAAAGCATTTAGAAACGCATTTGTGTATTTCACCATAAAAGACTACCTTCATCTAATTTCGTAAGAACCTAGATGAAGGAGTGCAAACTTGTACAAAATTTATCAGACTTAGAGAAAAAGGAATATGGTTTTAACTTAGAAAATTCAGTTTAATTCATCTTCAAAAATTGGAACAATTACATTTCCTTTTACTCCAAGTTTGAAAATTGAATATCATTCCGAATCACGAGATGTCGCTTATAGAGAGTTCCTATTTAATCGATAGGTGACTTGTTTAAAAACAAATGAGTTCCCTGTTCAATCACTTAGGAATTTCTTGCTTTCTTTATTACTTTCTTAAAAATTTGTCATGCGACTCCACGATTCGTTTGGAATGATTGTGATTCGGTGCAGCACTTTGAAATTCATTTTGGACGCTTATATTACCAAACAGACAGTCATAAGAATATTCACTCACAATCATCAAAGAGGATTCAGGTTCACATATAGCATCAAGCACATACATCAATCAAACATACACCACTATGCACAAATATCAAACACACATATGCAACAACAATGATCAACCATCAACATGTATACATATATACACATATACTAATAACAACCTAGGCGAAATTCGGGTCGAGAACCTCTCAATTGAATTTAAAACCCCTTTTTCGATTAAATACACCTCTTTTCATTTATAAAAATTTTATTGTTACACTTGGAGTTCAAGTCCAATCGATAGGAGCTCCATACATATCTTTCGTTTAGTATTAAAGTCATCGGAATCGAATTAGCTGTGGAGTCAGCTACAAGTTTAATACAAATGAGTTTGTTGTTTTTCATGGATCCTAATCTAGTCAATGTGAAGTAAATCACTCGGTTAGATTAGTATCGAGTCAATAAATTATTTTGATTTTCATGATTTCACTTCTACTTTCTTTCCGTCTACTTTAACGCTAAACTATTCCTTGTGAAAACATATATCCGAGGACCTTTTGATTGAATCCGAACCGCTTCCCCAACTTGGACAAAAAGTTACTTTTATGATTGCAATTTCAATTAATATAGTTCAGCGGTTCAAATCCGATCGATCAGTACTCGTTTTCTTGTTTCCCGATTGGTATCACAGTTACTTGAATTGAGATTAGCTATGGGATTCGACCATTAATTTAATTTAGACATTGTTTTTGGTTTTCTCAGATACTAGTCTAATCGACATGAATTTGATCATTCGATTGAAATAGTATTCAAGATCATAATTTTTTTATTCCAGCGGTTCCATTTCTAATCCCTGTTCAATTACTTAGACACCAATTTACTCAACAATCATACATTAAAATCATATACAATGTACATAGAAAAGCAACCAAACATAAAAGGACTAACACAAAAGTTTCATACTTAGAAAATTAGTTACTAATTCACGATGGTGCATAAGCTTCTAGATTTCGACGACGTCACCTCCCGATAAATGCAACATCGGATTGGCCAGTTTCGACACTACATTCCATCAGTGGTAATAGCCCTTGCCATCCAGCTAAAGTTTATGTACTTCGTTTTGATTAGCAAGATTTCCTTTGTAAGAAACTTCAAGTTTTGATTAACTCAAAACTTAAAATTTTCATCCTTAGACAAAATTTAAATTACACCCTTTTTAAGTTTCCTGTTTGCAAATGGGTAAACACTTACAATATGTGATTCCTTGAATCCCTAAGGGATCCGCTTAGGTTCCAAAGAATTCACTTTCATTTCCACTTTTATATACAATTTCCTTAATTTTGACAATTATTAGCATTCCCATTTGCTAACATAAACTCATTCCACTAATACAAGACACATCATTTAATCACAGATTAGCATTTAGTACCAAACATACTTATCAACCACTTAACATTAAAAAAAAATTTCCAATTAAAAGGGTCTCACCTCTGGAAAAGAAGCTTGAGATGAGAGTGTTCGCAGCGAGTTTGGGACAACTTTCCCTCAGGCGGAAAGGAAGGAACTGCTCTGATACCATAAATGTAACACCCAATGTTTTTATATAAAATATCACTTAATAAGTTTAACAATTAAATTGAAGAACTTGAAAAAAAAATCTTCTCATAAATCAAGTTTACATATGAAATTGGGTATTTCTATTACAATATGAGTAGCACAACATATAATTTCCTTCTTTCCAAATTTTCCGCTGCGACACTCTGATCCTCAAGCTCCTTGATGTTCACCTAAAATGATAACCACTAAGGGTGAGACCTTTTCACAACACATTGAATTATAAGATAATAAAGAGTACATAATAAAAATTCAAGCATCATAGTCAAACCAAGTCATGAGCTAACAAAATGCTTCACATTTTTATATTAACAGTTTTCAACAAATATCTATAATCATTTTAATTTCCTTTATTTATCTTGGTCTCACATTGTCGTAGCTTAAGTGAGTACCAAGGTGCATACTTATATTTTACACTTGGCCTCACATTGCCGTAGCTTAAGTGAGCACCAAGCCCTTAGCCTCACATTGCCGTAGCTTAAGTGAGCACCAAGGTGCATACTTATATTCTACACTTGGCCTCACATTGCCGTAGCTTAAGTGAGCACCAAGCCCTTAGCCTCACATTGTCGTAGCTTAAGTGAGCACCAAGGTGCATACTTATATTTTACACTTGGCATCACATTGTCGTAGCTTAAGTGAGCACCAAGCCCTTAGCCTCGCATTGCCGTAGCTTAAGTGAGCACCAAGCCCTTAGCCTCGCATTGTCGTAGCTTAAGTGAGCACCAAGGTGCATACTTATATTTTACACTTGGCCTCACATTGTCGTAGCTTAAGTGAGCACCAAGCCCTTAGCCTCACATTGTCGTAGCTTAAGTGAGTACCAAGGTGCATACTTATATTTTACACTTGGCCTCACATTGTCGCAGCTTAAGTGAGCACCAAGCCGCATACTTATATTTTGTCCTTAGATTTACAATATACTTTTATCATCATAGATCTCTAGTCTTTTAGTTTAAACACTTCATTACAAAGCACACAAATCAATTAGTCATTCATAACAAGTAACAATTTATTTAAAAACACATAACCCATACACAACTTAGTGTTGGCAATTAGGGCCAATGCCCGCGGGCCCCGCCTGCCCGCCCCCAATTTTTTGCGGGCAGGGCGAAGGATTTGGACAAAATCAAAAAAATATGCCCGCCCGCGCCCTCCCTAATTTTTTGCGGGCTAGTGCGGGCGGGCCTCTATTAAATTAAAAAAATTTCTTTTTTGCTGCAAAATACAAGAAAATAGTCTAATTAGGGCGGGCGGGCATGCGGGCGGGCCGCCCGCATTTTTTTTACATTATATAGTAAAAAACCAAAGGAAAAAGAGAAAAAGTAAATAAATAATAACAAAACGGGCGGCCCGCGGGCCCGCCCTGCCCGCACTTAGGGCGGGCAGGGCTTGATTTTTTGGCCCTAAAAATTAATTAGGGCGGGCACCCGCCCGCAATTTTTGCGGGCTAAATGCGGGCGCGGGCCAAGCTTGCCCGCCCGCCCTAATTGCCAATGTTATACACAACTAATCACAAGCATAAGATAAGGGTTCACACTTTTTCCCAACCAATACTCATAATATTCAAAAGCACTAAAAATCAATTCCATGCATTTCCAGTAAACATCATCAACCTTCAATATACAATTATAATACTCTTCTTGTTCAAGCATTCAAATTTTATCCATTAATGATTTCACCACCTCATAACCAACATTATTAAATATTTCATATTAAATACTTAGACATCAATATATGGTATGTGCATCAATGGCTGCTTGCTTATATTATATCTGGACAAAGAGGAATAGAAGAGTTTTCATGGGGAAATTTAGAACTCCAATCCAGGCGTTTGGTCTTATGAAGAAGGATTTGGCTACTAGATTTTATGTTTTTTATAATTCTTTGAGTAATTATTGCAATAATGTAATAGCCCATAGGATTATGGCTGAAATTTAATTTTCTTGGCATTTTCTTTTCTTTCAACCCTACATAGTGAAGAAACCGCAATTGGTGGTTGAAACAACTAAGGAACCCTAGGAACACACCTAGAAGGGGGGGTTGAATAGGTGTAAAAGAAACCTTGAAAGATTTTCGAACGAAACAAATCGAAACAATCAAAACAAATGATTTTTGCAAATTCTACAGCACTTAATCGATTAAACTGAAATTTAATCGATTAACCTGCAATTTAAACGATTAAACCTGAAAGTTCAAAAGTCCTTAATCGATTAAACGAACACTTAATCGATTAAAACTATCAGAAACTGAAAAATCACTTTTCAATCGAATACGAAAATCAATCAATTCACACGTATAACCAGAGATTCAGCGGAAACAATTAACACCTATATTCTTATTGATTTCCTAGTTATGAAAATGATTTTCCCTTTATCAATTTGAACAATAAAGATTCAATTCAATCAATTATGAAAATCACTCATTTCTAGGTTTTCAACCAAGAACACAATCAATGACTTGAATGTAAAGAGTTAAGGGTTTAGAAATACGACACAGTGATTTATCCTGGTTCACCTTCATCCGCTTGAAAGCTACATCCAGTCCCCTCTTCAACCAAGAGAGATTCTTCACTATGAGAAATTAGAGTTCTCAAATTACAAGTAAATGCCTCACAAGACTCCCTTCTTGCTAGCCTACAAGAGATACCACACCCTTGCCTTGTAATCCTATTGATCTTCTCTCTAATCTAACCTCTACCCCTTGTTGATAATCGACACAACAAGTCTTCAATTGCTTGATGATAATCCACACACCAAGGCTTCACTTTGCTTGATTCGCAACCAAGACTTTCTTCTTCTCCAATGAGATTTGCTTGATGATAATCCACACACCAAGGCTTCTTGTTTGTTGTAGTTGGCTTGCCTTCTTGCAAAGATTACAACACAATAGAAAACACAATGACACTCCTATGAATCTCATTCAATAGCTATGACAATTCACAATAAGAGATTCAAAGGTTCTTGATCAAAGAATATGAAAATATGAAAGCTTTGATCTTTGAAATTGAGAGAGAATAGAATGGCTTGATTCTTGTAAAATTGATTATGAAATTGTTCTTATTAATCACAAAGATTAGGAAAAGGTTTATATAGAATACCCAAAAGTTATAGCACTTGAAAACTGATTTTGAGAAGTAAAAACCGTATTTTAAAAAACCAGTTCAGCAGTGTTTAATCTATTAAATCTTCACTTAATCGAGTACTAATCGATTAAATATGTTCTTAATCGATTAAACATGTCTGATACTTGTTTAAAACTTGTTTTCTCAAAAACAAACCTTTCCTTTCAAACCTTTAAGCCACCTATTGATTCTAGGTTAAGTGAAAACTCAAATTATGATTTAATCATGACTATGATAGAGATTCACTACCCTCTATTAACTCTACCCAAATAAAAGACCTAAGAAGCTTGAGAGGCAAAAGATAAAACAATTACAATTACACTCAAACTAAGTCTTCATGAGCTTGCTTTCTCTCTTCTTCATTTGATGTTTGTTGTTGCTTGTTGAACTTGAAACTTGATCAACATCTTTGTAGCTTGTTCAAAACACTTTGTCATTATCAAAACATTCATCATGGAACTTACAATCTCCCCCTTTTTGAAAATGACAAACCATGTTTTGAATTTGATTGAAGTTGTTGATGCTTTAACAATTTGATCACTTGGTGAGAAACTTGCTCCCCCTCAATCAATGCATTTGATATTTGAAATCCAATTGATAGAAGCTTGATTCTCCCCCTATCTTCAACAACTTAGCTCAACCTACATAAAAACAACAAAACAACCTTTCTCCCAGAAACATATCATTTCTCCAATTTTTCAAAAAATACTATTTCTCCCAAAATATCGTTTCTTCAAAACATACTATTTCTCCCCCTTTGGCATTATCAAAAAGTAATATATATACCAATTGAAATATAAAATACTAAGCCAAAATAGAAGAAATAAAGAAATGATCATGATTTCTCTATAACAAACATTTCTTCACAACATTTATACCAATTGAGATATAACAAGTACTATACTTTGAAATGTGATACCAATTGGCAAGAAAATATAACAATGAATTATGAACCAATTGAGATATCATCAATGTAAAGAAATAAGATATATTTTGATATTTCTTCAATAACAACAAAAGCATGATAATCATCTAATCATCAAAATTAGTATCAATTGAACTAAAAAAAATTGATAAGATACCAATTGAGAAGATACTATAATCATCAATATTCAACAATATCATTTGTACCAAATTTGTAGGACTTCTTTTGAGATGCAAATGTAATACCAATTGAAGATGCAAATGTATGAATAACACTTGTAAGCCCTTTGCTCTTCAATCATACCTACAAAACAATCATGCTTCGCTTTTTGGTATCCAAATGGTTTTGGATCCATTTTTGTTAGTGTAGGGACTTTCACCCTTTTTCACCCAAACAAAATCTCCTTTAGGTATACCATGCACTTTAATATAACACACATTTGAAGTATGTCCATGAGTACCACAATAGAAACATGTTGGTGCATTTGAGAAATCAACTTTAGAAAGATCAACAACATTTCTATGAGAATTACTCTTAGCATTAGTATAACCCAAACCAAACTTGTTTGAATTTTCTCTTTGAAAATTTAACAATGTGCACAATCTAATATCACAAGTGGTGAAACTTGCAAGCTTATTTTTCAAAATAGCATTTTCATCTTTGAGCAACTTGCAATTCTCACAATCAACCACAATATTCACTCTACTAGCACAATCACAAGAAGAACTAGCATATATAAGATCAAGAGTTTCATTTTCAAGATTAAGCTCATCAACTTGTTTTTGAAGTTCTAAAATCTCTTTTTGATGTTTCAAAATGAGCTTCTTTCTTTCAATGTTTTTTAAAGCTAGTTTTTCAAGTTGTTCATGCATTTCTTCATAAGCATTATATAACAATTCATATTTAGAAGAAATTTCGGATTTAGTATGACTTACATCGCTTTCCTCGCTTTGATAACTTGATTCATCATTTGAACTTTGTTCTTCATCTACTAGAGTTATCAAGTTGAGACAAGCGGCTTCTACATTATCCGATGAACTACTCGATGTGCTTTTCTTGTTATCTTCATCACTATCCCAAACTATGTATGCTCTTTTAGATTTAGAATTTTTCTTGTCTTTCTCCTTCTTCTTGAGATACTTAGAGCACGAATACTTGAGATGTCCAGGCTTTCCACATTCATGGCAAACTACACCTTCTTTTGATGTCTTGGTCTTGTAGTGTGGAGAATCCTTTTCTTTACCTTTGTCTTTGTTCAACCTTCCTTTTCTCCTTAGAAATTTGTCAAACTTCCTTAGCAAAAGTTTCATTTCTTTTTCATCAACATCCGAATCGGAATCTTCACTATCATCATCATCGGAACTCTCTTTCTTTTTATATTATCTATTGACTTTTAGAGCAAGTCCCTTTCTTTCTTTGTTCTTATCCGACTCTTCATTGATACTTAAACGTCCAAGCTCCATTTCATGTTCTTGAAGCTTTCCAAAGAGTGTTGCTAGATCCATAGCATCCAAGTTTTTAGATTTAACAATAGCCGTCACTTTTGGTTGCCAATTTCTGTCTAAACATCTCAACACTTTGTTAGAAAGTTCACCTTGTAAGAAAGTCTTACCAAGAGCAAGTAAATGGTTAATAATATGAGTAAAACGCTTTTGCATATCATTAATAGATTCATTTGGAAGCATTTGAAACAATTCATAATCACGCATTAAAGCATTCAATCTAGCTCTCCTAACCTCACTAGTTCCTTCATGAGTCACTTGCAAAGTGTCCCACATTTCCTTAGCACTAGAACATTGAGAAACTCTAAAGAACTCGTCATAGGATAAAGCGGAGGTAATGATATTCTTTGCTTTATAATCATATTGAACTTTCTTTCTATCATCATCCTTCCACTTATCCTCGGGGATCAATTGTTCTACACCTTCAACTAAACTAGAGGAGATATGAGCGCCTTTTTCAACTACTTTCCAAATTTCACTATCTATGGCTTGGATATAGATTTTCATTCTAACTTTCCAATAAGCATAGCCTTCTCCGGCAAACAATGGAGGACGATTTATTGAATAACCTTCACCACCAAATGGATTCGTAGAACCCATTGCGATTTTCTTAAAGGATCTTTACGAAAAAGCTCTTATGCTCGTGTCTTTCGACCGAGCTCTGATACCAATTGAAGAAACCGCAATTGGTGGTTGAAACAACTAAGGAACCCTAGGAACACACCTAGAAGGGGGGGTTGAATAGCTGTAAAAGAAACCTTGAAAGATTTTCGAACGAAACAAATCGAAACAATCAAAACAAATGATTTTTGCAAATTCTACAGCACATAATCGATTAAACTGAAATTTAATCGATTAACCTGCAATTTAATCGATTAAACCTGAAAGTTCAAAAGTCCTTAATCGATTAAACGAACACTTAATCGATTAAAACTATCAGAAACTGAAAAATCACTTTTCAATCAAATACGAAAATCAATCAATTCACACGTATAACCAGAGATTCAGCGGAAACAATTAACACCTATATTCTTATTGATTTCCTAGTTATGAAAATGATTTTCCCTTTATCAATTTGAACAATAAAGATTCAATTCAATTAATTATGAAAATCACTCTTTTCTAGGTTTTCAACCAAGAACACAATCAATGACTTGAATGTAAAGAGTTAAGGGTTTAGAAATACGACACAGTGATTTATCCTGGTTCACTTTCATCCGCTTGAAAGCTACATCCAGTCCCCTCTTCAACCAAGAGAGATTCTTCACTATGAGGAATTAGAGTTCTCAAATTACAAGTAAATGCCTCACAAGACTCCCTTCTTGCTAGCCTACAAGAGATACCACACCCTTGCCTTGTAATCCTATTGATCTTCTCTCTAATCTAACCTCTACCCCTTGTTGATAATCGACACAACAAGTCTTCAATTGCTTGATGATAATCCACACACCAAGGCTTCACTTTGCTTGATTCACAACCAAGACTTTCTTCTTCTCCAATGAGATTTGCTTGATGATAATCCACACACCAAGGCTTCTTGTTTGTTGTAGTTGGCTTGCCTTCTTGCAAAGATTACAACACAATAGAAAACACAATGACACTCCTATGAATCTCATTCAATAGCTATGACAATTCACAATAAGAGATTCAAAGGTTCTTGATCAAAGAATATGAAAATATGAAAGCTTTGATCTTTGAAATTGAGAGAGAATAGAATGGCTTGATTCTTGTAAAATTGATTATGAAATTGTTCTTATTAATCACAAAGATTAGGAAAAGGTTTATATAGAATACCCAAAAGTTATAGCACTTGAAAACTGATTTTGAGAAGTAAAAATCGTATTTTAAAAAACCAGTTCAGCAGTGTTTAATCGATTAAATCTTCACTTAATCGAGTACTAATCGATTAAATATGTTCTTAATCGATTAAACATGTCTGATACTTGTTTAAAACTTGTTTTCTCAAAAACAAACCTTTCCTTTCAAACCTTTAAGCCACCTATTGATTCTAGGTTAAGTGAAAACTCAAATTATGATTTAATCATGACTATGATAGAGATTCACTACCCTCTATTAACTCTACCCAAATAAAAGACCTAAGAAGCTTGAGAGGCAAAAGATAAAACAATTACAATTACACTCAAACTAAGTGTTCATGAGCTTGCTTTCTCTCTTCTTCATTTGATGTTTGTTGTTGCTTGTTGAACTTGAAACTTGATCAACATCTTTGTAGCTTGTTCAAAACACTTCGTCATTATCAAAACATTCATCATGGAACTTACACATAGTAGGTGGGAAAGGAAGGTAAATGCTTTTTAGGACTTGATGTATTTTTTTGTGCGGTTTGGTTTAATGAAAATTTTTCGTTTACCAAAAAAATAATATACTCATTTAATGCACATAGGGAACATAGCAATTTTCAACAGACAACAGACATCACAAATAAATCGACATACTTAGGTATGTCTCAGAGTGCTGTAAAATAAGTCAACTCCCTAGGGTTCTTCACTTTCTACTTTACAACATATATAAGGGATTTTTTAGCAAATTATGTCAATTAAGTTAAATAACTCAATTAAAACAAAAATACATTCAATCTCCCTAAACCAACTTTAAATAGGTGCTATTTTGCTACCTACAACCCGATTTAACTACTTGACCCAAGTCCTATTATATACCCCAACTATCCCTAACTCAAGGTGTGGAAAAGAGACTCCCATTACCTGGAAATCCTAGCAATAACGACAAAGCCATGTTTAACATCCGCCACTTGCTCCAGGGTCAAGGTCAAAAACAACGTGTTGGATCTAAATAGGGACATATGTAAAAAACTAATTATAACATTAAAAATATATATAAAATAAACTCATTTTTATCAAAATAATAAATATATATCATTATACAACAAAAATATATAACTTTTCTCCAAAACAGCAGTCCAGAACCTAAAAATAAAACAGCCTCCGAATACTATAAAAATTTACAGGGACGCTCAAAATATTAAGTTAAATATATTTTTCTGAAGAACTATTTATAAAAATGCCTCTAAGGCTTGCCACTTGAGCTCCCTGTCAAAATGTTAATTAAACTAAATAAAAGTACTACTTTATTTTTTTGGAAGACGTATGGTAACAAATTTATATTTATTTTGACTAGAAAATATATTTCAATTAAAATGATAAAATCAAATTTTATTACGACACTCAAATATTGAAAACATCATATTAAATCATTTAATTATTTTGCTAGAGATGTTATAAATAACGGGATGTTACAGGTCCAGCACCCGAAGGCATATTCTAGCAAGTCTCATCATTGCAAAGTTGTTGATACGGGAGGTTCAGTCACTTGCTCTTCTTCGTCAAACTAAATTTCTTTTATGTTTCACTCATATCATGTGGTCAATTCCTTTTAAACTTACACTTTTGTGTGTGTGCCTATTTTGCTATTTTTCAAAGTTTATGTTGCTTACAAAGGTTTGACCCTTCCTTGTGTTTTGTTTGGAAAAGCACCCTTATTTTTGGTTGTGTGTAGGAGTGAAGTTTGCATTCTAGTTTTACATCAATATGAATCCTTTTTGATACATTTATCTTTATTGGCAGTTTCTTTTAGTTGACCTACGATGTTATGGCGATTCTGCATCAATCAAGAAGAGAGGTCCTCATGCTGTTCAATCCGCTGCTCTGGATGTTTTGAAACTGGTCCGCGTTCTTTATCATGTATCATCATCATATTTATATAGAGATCATGTTGTAGAATGGGGAAGGGGTCTATAACTCCTAATTTTATATTTGTATTTGAATCTGAGTTCTACAAGATGGAATATCCACTGCTTGGCCATTTGGGTTCCACTTGGCAACTCCTGCGCCATCCTGACCCCTCTTTTGTCTTTCATGATTTATGATCTCCATATAGTTTGGGTGAACTCCCCAATTACTTTCTTCGATTACTTATCGGCTTTACTGGTTTAGTTGCCTTGATTTTTAGTTGCAATAGGTTGTACTTTTTTAGGGGTATGAGTGTTTTCTTTTAAGGAAAGAGTGAAAAATGTTCTGTCTTTAAGAATTATTCTACTAATCATACAAAATCTCGGAAGCCGTAGTTAAAGCTTCTTTCCATTGTTATATTTATTCTGCAAATGAGGTTCATTCCTCACGCTGAACCAAAATTTATTTTACCTGTTTCAGGGAAATCTGACAAAAGAATGCATATAGGGGATGTGCATTGTCTTGATGTCAAAACATAATGCTACTTTTGCATAAACACTGATATATTCCGCTAATTTCAGTACTTCCATTAAGTTCCTTGATTGATTAAATAGTGATCTCAGATGTTGTTACTCCATAATCTACTAAATTCACTAATCTTGATTTTCAATGGCTTTCAAATTAGAGAGACACTTCAGCTGCAATTAGATGCTCAAAGACGTCTTCATGAACAGCTAGAGGTATATCAATGCTATTATTTTCTCTTATGACTTTCCATTCTTGCTAGTACATTTTCATGTTCTCTAAATTTTCAGCAAAATGATGCTAAGATTTTTCACAAAACAAATAAATAAATAAATAAACAATCTAGTGGTATAGTCTAAGTTGTTCAGACTTCAAACTCCAACTAAGCTTCTATATCAACATATAACTTTTAGTAGTAGCAAACTAAGACATGGTTGAGAAATCAAACGGATAAGTTTTTATTGAAAATTGGCCTTTTTGATTTCTTATAAATTAAAAATACAAGCTTTCTAAGTGTCCTTAGGACACTAATTACTATGAATGCCCTTCTAAAAATACTCTCTCCTAACTTCAACATTCATTTAATTTACTTTCTTGGTCTAGATTCAGAGAAATTACAGTTGCGAATTGAGGAGCAAGGGAGGCAGCTGAAAATGTTGTTTGACCAACGGCAGAAGACAAGCAACCTCATGAATACTCAGAATACAGCCAGTAATGATACATCAATTAGTCATAAAAATGTAGACATTTAAATTTCTCAAGGGTCTTGATTCCAAGACCCCTCCAAGCCTGATAGCTCTCTGTATGAGTAGTGACTATAATTACAATTTTCCAAAAACTTTCTCCTTATAAAAAACAGATAAACCACACCACAAGTTTTTGTTTTGTGCAAAAATTAAAAAAAAAGGCATTATTTGTTGCAAGTTCAAAGTCAGTGAGTACATAATCTATCATGCTTGCATATTCTATTATCCTGTTCTTAATAGTGTTTGAATGTTAGTCTAGTGGCAATGAAATTGGTCAAAGATTAAAAGATTTATTATATGCCTTTTGGGTTTTAAATTGAGGTTCACAACTGTAATTGCAAGTGTCTATGCAACAGCATCACGATTGCTACTGAATTTTTCTTGCAATTTCTCACAATTGTGATAAACAAAGCAATCTCTATTTAAGAAGTAGAGATCAAATGCAGCTATTTAAGTTATTTTTCAGATAGGATTAAATGTAAGAGAAAACGCATATTATGTGGTTCTCATTAAATTCAATTAAGGATCTATTCCTTGGTCCCTATTATCTGAGGTGGAGACTATTCACTCTTTTTATCCAAGAGGATGCTGTCATTCTTGGTGTAACACCCCGATTTGGAAAACTCGAAAACAACACTTTAAGCTACTAATTAATTCTTTCATGAAAACAGGAATTTTTTTTTTAAAACAAGAATAAAAGTCATCGGTCAAGTTTCCCAAAACAAGGTATTACTTTTAAAACCTCTATCTCAAAAACGTTCACTGAAGTTTCTAAAAATAGTTTGATATTGGAAACTTACTTTCAATATAGAAGAAAAACATCTTAGTCGTTTAGAAAACATAATTGATATGCTTAGAATAGTTTATCTGTCTGATTAAGACAATCTTTCGAAAAAAACAGTTCAGAAACAAGTCTTAGAAGTTCTTTCAAAAGTGGTCACCATAGATCAGCGGTGCCATTCTTACATAAACATTTGCTTTACCAAAACATTTCAAAAGAAAAGGGGTACACTTGATATACATATCATGCAAGGGTCCTTTGGGAACCTATTTATAACTACTAAGCAGCGTCCCCTTCTCGATCCGCAACGTAAGTCTTCAAAAGCAATTTCCGTCGTCCAGCAGTAGCCCTCTCGTCAGCGCATCACGATCAGTAAGTCCTTCTTCCAGGAGAAGCCACACCAGCTCCGCCGTCTTCTAGAACCAGAGGTTCGCCATCACATACACACAAGAAGTTGAAAGAGTAAGTTATCCGAATGGAATTACTCCCTCGACTTCTTGGGTTTACACTAGCGACGTACACCAGAACATAACAAACAAAACAACAAACAATACAACAGATAATTGTGCAAGATGCATGAGAATGCAATGCAATTGGCTCATTATCTAATGCTTGTCTTTCTCTTAGGGGAATCTTTTAATCAGCTCATCTCGCAAAGTCGAATCTCTTTAACAGCTTATCTCGCAAAGTCGAATCTCTTTAACAGCTTATCTCGCAAAGTCGAAGTCTCTTTGTCCACGTATCTCAAGTCCATAACATCGGAAATTCAGGTTATATGGTCTTGGGTTCAGGTCTACATCTCCTCGGGATCCATCCACCTAGTCAGAAGCAATCAGAAGTACAGGATCTCTAACCACACCGGCTCAGGGAGACGACACCAAAATATAATATAAAATGCCCCGGGAAAAAGTGTCATGACAAGGGTGTCCACCTCCTCCGTGTTCAAGTATCCCTCTTCTGATCCTGATTTAGTCAAGGGGGTGTCAGTCATCCGTCTAGTGATCATGCAGTACTTCAGCTACGACACCGGACTACCTACCCAACCTCGGATGGTCAACCCAGGTCACTGTAGCTTTTCCCCGCCTAGACAGACTCCTCTTAGGCTTCTTGACGAGTCACCGTCATTGCCCTCCCCTATCCTAATCATCAAGTGTTTACCACGTAGGTAACCACCGTATCTTCCTCTCCACTACTTCGGGTAAGGATTTTAAGTCGTGGGGTTATACTCGTTTATCCTAATGTCGACCCATCCTAAGTCATCTCCGTCATATAGCTTCAACCATATGCGGATTACTTTTGTGGGACTCGACCACTATGTTTGATGGGCTCCGACCCATCCTGAATCATTTACGGCATACGGCTCCGACCATATGCAGAATAACAGCAACTATTCTGAAGGGCTCCGACCCGCTCAGAATCATTCACGGCATATAGCTCCGACTATATGCAGGATATCAACAATCCTCAACAGATAGGCTCTGACCTATCTTAACTCATTCTCAACATATGGCTACGACCATATGGAAGTGATCTCAACATATGGCTACGACCATATGGAAACATTCTCAACATATGGCTACGACCATATGGAAACATTCTCAACATATGGCTACGACCATACGGAAACATTCTCAACGCATGGCTACGACCATACGGAAACATTCTCAACGCATGGCTACGACCATACGGAAACATTCTCAACGCATGGCTACGACCATACGGAAACATTCTTGTAGAATTCAGCAACCATTGCATCCGTATTCAAAAGCATCGTCGTCGTCGTCATATCGTCAACTCGAACCACGTACTCGGCACATCAGCATCATCTGGTTCCATCGCATGTTCCATTCCTCAGAGTTTTGCTCTATTCGTTGGGGAATTTCTTATAGTTTTCTATGTCTTTTCTATTCTTATCTTATATCGTGGGATGATGCATTATTCTCATGCAATGACAATATAAACAATATATCTCAACATAAACAAATATATCAAACAATCAATAGCATTTGATGGTATAGGTCTGAGTCTTCGTATACCACGATACAAACAAGGCACACAATTTATCGGGTATACTACTAGCTACAATAGACCTTTACTCTGACTTTGAGAGAGTACGGAGTGTCCTAGCATACTCACTAGACACCAAAGCGTCTTAGGATAACTTCTCTCTCAACTGGGTTCGTAGTTACTAATTCTATGAGTTCCGAACGATCAGCTTCCTTCCTAGTCTGCCCGACTCCAACTTCTTTCAAGTCCCAAAAGATAGACATATGAGTATCGAACTTTATTTAGATATTACTCTTGAAATTATTCTCAAAGCAACTTAAGAAAAATCCAAACTTTCGTCTTTATTTAAAATCAAAACATCAATTCTTTTACTCAAACTTGTCCAAAATCAAACACTAACTTTTATACTTTAAAATCATGAGAAAACAATCAAATAAATCAATTTAATTTAAAAGTTTCTTTGCTGGTCCCTCTTGGACAGCATTGAGTTCAATTCCAAAAACACCGAAAAATCGCACTTTTCAAACCAACTTTGTCTTAGCTCAAATACCCATGAGAACTAAACTTTAAAACACTTTGAAAACACTTTTAAAACAAGAAACACAACTTAGAAAATTCTGGACAGCATCATGTCCTAAGTTTTAAATTCATTTTTCGTTGTTTAAAACCAATTTAAACACATAGATAAATCAAGCATCTTGAAATCAATCAAATAAACACTTAAATCAACACTTTCTCAAGTTCAAACACTTAGAACCGAATGTGGACAGCATGCTACTCAAACAAATTAAATCATTTAAACACTCTCATGCATTCTAAGAATCATTGCTATCTTATTTAAGGACCTTAAACAAACATCTATTTGTTTCAACCATTCCATAATCACAAGCCATCAAGTTAAACATAAACATGCTCACATACTTGTTCATGTATAAATCTCATAACAAGTTCACATAATTCATCAAGTAAGTAAAAACATAATCCTAGCATGCATTTCCTACATGAAACTGTGAGCATCACACAAGTCTCTAAACAATTTAGATTTCTCATTTAACACATAAAATCAACTCAAAGTTCATGGAGATCATGTATTCATTATCTAAACTCAATAAAATCGTAATCCTTTTCTACTAAGCATACAAACCGTGGCTCATCACACAAAAATCACAACATCACATAAATTTTTATTCATTTAAGGCATCACTAAACTTCAAGATCATGACATGCAAGAAATCAAACAAATAAAATCAAACTTTCAATCACATCATCATCAAAACCGTGACTTGTCCATGGTTTTCTTAAAAAGAGTTTTCTTAAAGATTCAAACTTTTAAATCACTCTTAGAAACTCAAGATAATCACATGCACATAACAAAATCCAACATCAAAACCTCTAACCTAAAGATCAAGCACAAACCGTGGCCACCATAAAGAGAATCACCTAGAAAACTCAATCATTTTCAAAGATCTTAGCATCAAAACTCAAACATCAAGTACATCATAGGTCAAGCATAAATCTTGACATGCATGTAAACGAAAACACTAGATCTAACATAAAAGCAAACATGCATCAACACTTCTTCAAACAAAATCAAAGTCTTAGAAGAAAAGTGTGAAAACGAAGAGAAACAAAGAGAAAGGTTTAAAACTTTTAAGATCATGAAACAAAATTCTTACTTAATCAAAAACTTTCAAGAATCAAGTCCAATTCTTTGATTTCCCTTCCTATTCCTCACGGTTTACCCACTCTTCTTCCCAGTCCATGGTTTTCTCCTTTTCTTCTTCACTATCTTGGCTTGATTTCACTTAGATTGTGAAGAGTTTGGATTGGTTCTTCCTCTCTGACAATTCGGCCACTCTCTTTCTTTCTCTCTCACCAAGAGCTTGATGTAGCTCTTTGGTGTTGTGTTTAGTTTGGAAATGAAATGAAGGAGATGAAGGGAAGTGTGTTGATCATTCTCTCTTGGCTTCACTCCTCACGGTTTTGAGGGTGTTGGTTGGTGTGTGTTGTTGTTGTTGTTGAGAGAAAGGATGAAGATGGAAGAATGAAGAATGAAGAAATGAAAATAAACTCACTCTCTCTCTCACACGGTTTTGGCCCTTCTTTTATTTCTCTCTACTTTTTCTTATTTGCCATCAAGGGCTTGCATGGGGGGTTTGCTTGCAATTTCTTGGCTTTGGTTTCTTCCCCATGGCTCCTTCCTCTTTCCTTCCTATTGTCTTCACTTTTTCCTCCTTATGTCATGCTTTGGTCATCTTGGTGATGTCATTAGTTTGACTTTGGAGCATGCCACTTGGTGACCAAGCAAAACAACTTGGTGGCCAAGCTATACACTTAGGTATTCGGCCATAGGTGATTAGGGTAGGTTAGGTTAGCTTAATTAGGTTTAGGGCACTAATTAGGGTCTAATCATGATTAGGGTAGGATTAGGAAAATTAATTTAGGTTTAGTCCACTAATCCTTAGAGATTAGGGTTTAATCAAGGATTAAGATACTAATCAAAAACATAATCATAGGTTTAAGGAAAATTAATTCTAGGTTAGCTCACTAACCATAAGGGTTTAGGGTTTTAGAGAGTGATTAAGCACTTAATCAAGGATTAAGAGCTCGATTAGGGTTTAATCAGAGATTAGAACACTAATTAGGGTTTCTAGAGACGATTCGAAATCAAGGTGATTTGGACTTTGATTTCTTAGAGTGAAAACGATTTTTTTTTCATCTTAAAATCAAATGCATGAAATTAGGAAAACAAAATCTTAATTAAAACCTTAAGCTATCAAACACAAAATCACAACACAAGTAAATCAAATTTCAAAGCATCAAAAATCTATCATGAAATCTAACTCAGCTCTTTTAAATTAATTCTTAATTCAGTTAGGTTAAAACAATTTTCTTGATTAGGGACTTGTAGAAGTGAGTCAAAAGGCAGATGTTACATCCTCCCCAACTTAGAAATTTCTCGTCCTCGAGAAATCACGTACCTGTTTCAAACAAATGGGGGTACGAATCCCTCATGCTACTCTCACGCTCCCAAGTAGCATTTTCACCATTCACAGAATCCCATATAACCTTAACCAGAGGAATTTCCTTTCCTCGAAGAGTCTTTACACTCCGACCGTCTATCCTTAAGGGCAAAGTCTCGTACGTAAGATTTTCCTTGAGTTGTACAGAGTCGGGTTCAATGATGTGAGAAGAATCACCAATGTACTTTCTAAGTTGCGACACATGAAAGACATTGTGTAGGTTGGAAAACATTGGGGGTAAGGCAATTTCATAAGCTACTGGTCCTACTCGTTTCAAAATTTGGTAAGGTTCTATGAATTTTGGGGTAAGTTTTCGGGTTTTAAGCACTCTGCCAATCCCAGTAGTTGGTACCACTCGCATGAATACATGGTCACCTTCATTAAACTCGATAGGAGTCATTCTTTGATCATAGTAACTTTTCTACCGACTTTGCGCACTTCTCATCTTTTCCTGAATCATTTTAATCTTTTCTGTTGTTTGTTGAACCATTTCTGGACCTAGAATGAGATTTTCCCCAGTTTCAAACCAATATAACGGCGTTCTGCACTTCCTTCCATACAAAGCTTCATAAGGAGCCATCCCTATGCTCGAGTGATAGCTATTGTTGTACGTGAATTCAATCAGTGGTAGAAGAGTATCCCATTCTCCTGTTTGTTCCAGAACACAAGCTCTAAGAAGATCCTCTAGTGATTGAATGGTCCTTTCTGATTGTCCGTCCGTCTGAGGATGATAAGCTGAACACAACTGAAGTCTTGTCCCGAGTGCAGCATGTAGACTATTCCAGAACTTCGAAACAAATCTCGGATCTCTGTCTGAGATGATGCTCGTTGGCACTCCATGAAGTCTCACTATCTCGTTGACATATATGGTTGCCAGTCTCTCCAATGGGTACTTCACATTGACAGGTAGGAAATGAGCGCTCTTGGTTAATCGATCAACAATTACCCAAATAGCGTCAAATCCTCTTCGGGTCTTAGGCAAAGCAGTTACAAAATCCATGGAAATACTGTCCCATTTCCAACTTGGAATTTCCAATGGTTGTAACACTCCGTCGGGTTTCTTGTGTTCAATCTTAGCTTTTTGACACACCAAACACTTCGACACATACTCCGCTACATCTATTTTCATACCAGGCCACCAAAACATCCTCTTCAAGTCTTGGTACATTTTAGTTGCTCCGGGATGGATACTCAGCTTACTCTTATGAGCTTCTTCTAACATCATCTCCCTTATTCCTTTGTCTTGTGGCACACAGACCCGATCCTTGTATCTTAATACTCCATCAGTTCCTACTTGAAACTCAGCCTCTTTCTTTCCCATAACCAACTGCTTCTTTGCTTGTAACTCTGGGTCGTTCGATTGACCTTCCTTGACTTGTTCCATAAACTCGCTCGATACGACCAACATTCCCAAAATCATACTTCTCGGATTCATCCTGACTTCCAAATTCATATCTCTGAATTTCTCGATCAACTCCATCTCTCTTACCATCATTGCAGACACATGAAGAGATTTCCTACTCAAAGCGTCTGCTACCACGTTCGCTTTCCTCGGGTGGTACTGTAGCTCGAAGTCGTAGTCCTTCAAAAACTCCACCCATCGTCTTTGCCTCATGTTTAACTCCTTTTGATCAAAGAGGTACTTAAGACTCTTGTGATCACTAAAAACCTCAATCCTCATGACGTAGAGGTAATGTCGCCATATCTTTAAAGCAAAAATCACTGCAGCTAACTCCAAGTCGTGAGTTGGGTAATTTTGCTCGTGAACCTTCAGTTGTCTAGAGGCGTAAGCCACAACCTTTCGCTCTTGCATCAGGACGCAACCTAAACCTTGCTTCGACGCATCGTAGTAAACACTAAAACTCTTCTCCGGGTCAGGCAAAACAAGCACTGAGGCTGTAGTTAGTCTCTTCTTTAACTCCCGAAAACTCTCCTCACACTTCGTTGTCCACACAAACGGTTGTCCCTTCCTAGTTAACTTCGTCATTGGTAAGGATAATCTTGAAAATCCTTCAATAAAACGTCTATAATATCCTGCCAAACCAAGAAAACATCGAATCTCCGTCACCGTCGTTGGCACTTTCCAATCCAATACCGCCTTTACTTTGGCCGGATCCACTGCTATTCCTTCCTTCGAGATCACATGACCCAAGAAATTCACTTCTTCCAACCAAAATTCGCACTTCGAGAGTTTCGCATACAACTGCTTCTCCTTCAAAATCTGCAGAACTATCCTCAAATGTTCCTCATGTTCCTCCTTGTCCTTGGAATAAATGAGGATATCGTCTATGAATACTACCACGAACGAATATAAATAGGGTTGAAATATTCTGTTCATGTAGTCCATAAACACCGCAGGAGCATTAGCCACTCCGAAAGGCATGACTAAGTACTCGAAATGTCCATATCGGGTCCTAAAAGCAGTCTTCGGAATATCATCTTTCTTCACTCGAATCTGGTGATAGCCCGATCGAAGATCGATCTTTGAAAACACCGCAGCTCCTCTCAACTGATCCATCAGGTCATCTATCCGTGGCAGAGGGTACTTGTTTTTGATCGTCACCTTATTCAGCTGGCGATAGTCGACACACAACCTCATACTGCCATCCTTCTTCTTAACTAGCAAAACTGGAGCTCCCCAAGGTGACACACTAGGCCTGATGAGTTGCTTTTCCGCTAACTCCTCGATTTGCTTTTTCAGTTCAGCTAACTCCACTGGCGCCATTCGGTAAGGTGCTCTAGAGATTGGTCCAGTTCCCGGTATCACATTGATTGAAAATTCGACCTCTCGAACAGGTGGTAATCCAGGAATATCGTCAAGAAATACTTCTGGGAAGTCTCGAACTACGGGCATTTCTTGAACATGATTGTCCACATCGACGTCCAAAGAAGTTGAGATCATGTATACATGGGCTCCCTCTTCCAGAGAAGCCATGATTTGATTGGCAGTTAAGTGCGTTGGTAAGGATTCGTCAAGGTTTTCAAAAGATAGGGTCTTAGTGAAACAATTCAACTGAACATGGTTAGCGGATAACCAGTCCATTCCTAAGATAACATCAATTTGGGATAAGGGTAATGTTATCAGGTCAGTGGGAAAAGTTCTATCATTTATCACTATAGGGCACTTAGGGCAAAATGTTGAAACTGTGACTGGGTCACTTGTAGGGGTAAACACGATCAGATCATATGGTAGAGAAGCTACCATTAAGTGCAATCTACTCACAACATCATCAGATATAAAAGAGTGTGTGGCACCCGAATCATACAACACATTTAAGGAATTCTCACGTATAAGACATGTACCTTGGATAAGACCATCATGGTTTGAAGCCTCTACACCACTCATCGTGAAAACTCTTCCATTATCCTGAGGCTTAGCAGCAGTCGAAACGTTCCTCTCTTGCCTTGGCTTAGTGCACTGGTTTGCATAGTGGCCGGTCTGTTGGCAGTTAAAGCAGACCAGCTTGGAGCGACATTGACTGAAGTGGTGCCGGCGACACTGAGTAAAGAAGGGAGGTGATGTTTCAGAGTTCCTATCAGTATTATTGGGACGATTCCTACCTCCATTGTTGCTCCAAGTGTTGGCGTTCCTACTACCCCGGTTGCCATTGTTGCGATTGTTATTCCTTCGGAACCATGATCCTCTATACTGATTATCCCTTCTTCCTCCAGATCGATCGTAGGGTCCTCGCCCATGCTGGGTTCCTTGCCTCACATTCTGGTAATTGGGGGTGTTCCTCATTGGTCCATGGGAACTTGAGGGTACAGCAGTCTTATTTCCCATGTTCTTCGCCTTGAGTCCATCCTCATAGATTCTGCATCTGCTCACTAAGAGCGGGAAGCTATCGATCCCCATGTGTATAAAAGCCATCTTAATCTCAGTCTTGAGTCCATCTAGGAATTTCACGCACTTCGACTGGTCGTTTACGGGTTGATTCTAGTGCGGCACGTACTTCACTAGCTCCTTAAACTTCGCAGCATACTCGCCGACCGACATATTCCCTTGAGTCAGGTGCATGAACTCGATCTCCTTCTTCAACTTCATATCGATAGGAAAATACTTCTCCAAGAACCTTTGCTTAAAAGAGTCCCAAGTAATAGCCTCTTGCTGAACCTCCATAACTTGCCTAGTATTCTCCCACCAGTCAGATGACTCCTTGGTTAGCATGTAGACCGCGTAGGTCACCTTCTGAGCATCGGTGCATTGCATAGCGGTGAAGATCTTTTCCAACTCCCTAATCCACTCATTAGCATTTTCCGAGGCATATCCACCGGCGAATTCCTTAGGATTCCTCTTACAAAACTCATCTAAATCCCTATACTCCTGAGGTCCTAAGTTTTGGTTTTGATTGTTCTGTTGTGCCTGCTGGTGCATCACGTTGAGATTCTCACTCATACCCAGAACAGCAGCACTCAGGTCGTGTAGCATGTACTCGGTGTTCCGAGCTGCTTCAGGAGCATGCCTACCTCTTCCTCTTCCATACATCATAAGCTATATTCATTAACGCACTAATAGTTTAATACACCTACTAACACATCTAATCACACAACCTAGCATATCTAGAGATCACACAACAGAGAACATGTAAGGCCATGTTCAGGCCACATGGACAACCATTGCTCTGATACCACCAAGTGTAACACCCCGATTTGGAAAACTCGAAAACAACACTTTAAGCTACTAATTAATTCTTTCATGAAAACAGGGATTTTTTTTTGAAAAAAAGAATAAAAGTCATCGGTCAAGTTTCCCAAAACAAGGTATTACTTTTAAAACCTCTATCTCAAAAACGTTCACTGAAGTTTCTAAAAACAGTTTGATATTGGAAACTTACTTTCAATATAGAAGAAAAACATCTTAGTCGTTTAGAAAACATAATTGATATGCTTAGAATAGTTTATTTGTCTGATTAAGACAGTCTTTCGGAAAAAACAGTTCAGAAACAAGTCTTAGAAGTTCTTTCAAAAGTGGTCACCATAGATCAGCGGTGCCATTCTTACATAAACATTTGCTTTACCAAAACATTTAAAAAGAAAAGGGGTACACTTGATATACATATCATGCAAGGGTCCATTGGGAACCTATTTATAACTACTAAGCAGCGTCCCCTTCTCGATCCGCAACGTAAGTCTTCAAAAGCAATTTCCATCGTCCAGCAGTAGCCCTCTCGTCAGCGCATCACGATCAGTAAGTCCTTCTTCCAGGAGAAGCCACACCAGCTCCGCCGTCTCCTAGAACCAGAGGTTCGCCATCACATACACACAAGAAGTTGAGAGAGTAAGTTATCCGAATGGAATTACTCCCATCGACTTCTTGGGTTTACACTAGCGACGTACACCAGAACATAACAAACAATACAACAAACAATACAACAGATAATTGTGCAAGATACATGAGAATGCAATGCAATTGGCGCATTATCTAACGCTTGTCTTTCTCTTAGGGGAATCTTTTAATCAGCTCATCTCGCAAAGTCGAATCTCTTTAACAGCTTATCTCGCAAAGTCGAATCTCTTTAACAGCTTATCTCGAAAAGTCGAAGTCTCTTTGTCCACGTATCTCAAGTCCATAACATCGGAAATTCAGGTTATATAGTCTTGGGTTCAAGTCTACATCTCCTCGGGATCCATCCACCTAGTCAGAAGCCATCAGAAGTACAAGATCTCTAACCACACCGGCTCAGGAAGACGACACCAAAATATAATATAAAATGCCCCGGGAAAAAGTGTCATGACAAGGGTGTCCACCTCCTCCGTGTTCAAGTATCCCTCTTCTGATCCTGATTTAGTCAAGGGGGTGTCAGTCATCCGTCTAGTGATCATGTAGTACTTCAGCTACGACACCGGACTACCTACCCAACCTCGAATGGTCAACCCAGGTCACTGTAGCTTTTCCCCGCCTAGACAGACTCCTCTTAGGCTTCTTGACGAGTCACCGTCATTTCCCTCCCCTATCCTAATCATCAAGTGTTTACCACGCAGGTAACCACCGTATCTTCCTCTCCACTACTTCGGGTAAGGATTTTAAGTCGTTAGGTTACACTCGTTTATCCTAATGTCGACCCATCCTAAGTCATCTCCGTCATATAGCTTCAACCATATGCGGATTACTTTTGTGGGACTCGACCACTATGTTTGACGGGCTCCGACCCATCCTGAATCATTTACGGCATACGGCTCCGACCATATGCAGAATAACAACAACTATTCTGAAGGGCTCCGACCCGCTCAGAATCATTCACGGCATATAGCTCCGACTATATGCAGGATATCAACAATCCTCAACAGATAGGCTCTGACCTATCTTAACTCATTCTCAACATATGGCTACGACCATATGGAAGTGATCTCAACATATGGCTACGACCATATGGAAACATTCTCAACATATGGCTACGACCATATGGAAACATTCTCAACATATGGCTACGACCATATGGAAACATTCTCAACATATGGCTACGACCATACGGAAACATTCTCAACGCATGGCTACGACCATACGGAAACATTCTTGTAGAATTCAGCAACCATTGCGTCCGTATTCAAAAGCATCGTCGTCGTCGTCATATCGTCAACTCGATCCACGTACTCGGCGCATCAGCATCATCCGGTTCCATCGCGTGTTCCATTCCTCAGAGTTTTGCTCTATTCGTTGGGGAATTTCTTATAGTTTTCTATGTCTTTTCTATTCGTATCTTATATCGCGGGATGATGCATTATTCTCATGCAATGACAATATAAACAATATATCTCAACATAAACAAATATATCAAACAATCAATAGCATGTGATGGTATAGGTCTGAGTCTTCGTATACCACGATACAAACAAGGCCACAATTTATCGGGTATACTACTAGCTACAATAGACCTTTACTCCGACTTTGAGAGAGTACGGAGTGTCCTAGCATACTCACTAGACACCAAAGCGTCTTAGGATAACTTCTCTCTCACCTGGGTTCGTAGTTACTAATTCTATGAGTTCCGAACGATCAGCTTCCTTCCTAGTCTGCCCGACTCCAACTTCTTTAAAGTCCCAAAAGATAGACATATGAGTATCGAACTTTATTTAGATATTACTCTTGAAATTATTCTCAAAGCAACTTAAGAAAAATCCAAACTTTCGCCTTTATTTAAAATCAAAACATCAATTCTTTTACTCAAACTTGTCCAAAATCAAACACTAACTTTTATACTTTAAAATCATGAGAAAACAATCAAATAAATCAATTTAATTTAAAAGTTTCTTTGCTGGTCCCTCTTGGACAGCATTGAGTTCAATTCCAAAAACACCGAAAAATCGCACTTTTCAAACCAACTTTGTCTTAGCTCAAATACCCATGAGAACTAAACTTTAAAAACTTTTTGAAAACACTTTTAAAACAAGAAACACAACTTAGAAAATTCTGGACAGCATCATGTCCTAAGTTTTAAATTCATTTTTCGTTGTTTAAAACCAATTTAAACACATAGATAAATCAAGCATCTTGAAATCAATCAAATAAACACTTAAATCAACACTTTCTCAAGTTCAAACACTTAGAACCGAATGTGGACAGCATGCTACTCAAACAAATTAAATCATTTAAACACTCTCATGCATTCTAAGAAACATTGCTATCTTATTTAAGGACCTTAAACAAACATCTATTTGTTTCAACCATTCCATAATCACAAGCCATCAAGTTAAACATAAACATGCTCACATACTTGTTCATGTATAAATCTCATAACAAGTTCACATAATTCATCAAGTAAGTAAAAACATAATCCTAGCATGCATTTCCTACATGAAACTGTGAGCATCACACAAGTCTCTAAACAATTTAGATTTCTCATTTAACACATAAAATCAACTCAAAGTTCATGGAGATCATGTATTCATTATCTAAACTCAATAAAATCTTAATCCTTTTCTACTAAGCATACAAACCGTGGCTCATCACACAAAAATCACAACATCACATAAATTTTTATTCATTTAAGGCATCACTAAACTTCAAGATCATGACATGCAAGAAATCAAACAAAGAAAATCAAACTTTCAATCACATCATCATCAAAACCGTGACTTGTCCATGGTTTTCTTAAAAAGAGTTTTCTTAAAGATTCAAACTTTCAAATCACTCTTAGAAACTCAAGATAATCACATGCACATAACAAAATCCAACATCAAAACCTCTAACCTAAAGATCAAGCACAAACCGTGGCCACCATAAAGAGAATCACCTAGAAAACTCAATCATTTTCAAAGATCTTAGCATCAAAACTCAAACAACAAGTATATCATAGGTCAAGCATAAATCTTGACATGCATGCAAACGAAAACACTAGATCTAACATAAAAGCAAACATGCATCAACACTTCTTCAAACAAAATCAAAGTCTTAGAAGAAAAGTGTGAAAACGAAGAGAATCAAAGAGAAAGGTTTAAAACTTTTAAGATCATGAAACAAAAGTCTTACTTAATCAAAAGTTTTCAAGAATCAAGTCCAATTCTTTGATTTCCCTTCCTATTCCTCACGGTTTACCCACTCTTCTTCCCAGTCCATGGTTTTCTCCTTTTCTTCTTCACTATCTTGGCTTGATTTCACTTAGATTGTGAAGAGTTTGGGTTGGTTCTTCCTCTCTTACAATTCGGCCACTCTCTTTCTTTCTCTCTCACCAAGAGCTTGATGTAGCTCTTTGGTGTTGTGTTTAGTTTGGAAAAGAAATGAAGGAGATGAAGGGAAGTGTGTTGATCATTCTCTCTTGGCTTCATTCCTCACGGTTTTGAGGGTGTTGGTTGGTGTGTGTTGTTGTTGTTGAGAGAAAGGATGAAGATGGAAGAATGAAGAATGAAGAAATGAAAATAAACTCACTCTCTCTCTCACACGGTTTTGGCCCTTCTTTTATTTCTCTCTACTTTTTCTTATTTGCCATCAAGGGCTTGCATGATGGGTTTGCTTGCAATTTCTTGGCTTTGGTTTCTTCCCCACGACTCCTTCCTCTTTCCTTCCTATTGTCTTCACTTTTTCCTCCTTATGTCATGCTTTGGTCATCTTGGTGATGTCATTAGTTTGAATTTGGAGCATGCCACTTGGTGACCAAGCAAAACAACTTGGTGGCCAAGCTATACACTTAGGTATTCGGCCATAGGTGATTAGGGTAGGTTAGGTTAGCTTAATTAGGTTTAGGGCACTAATTAGGGTCTAATCGTGATTAGGGTAGGATTAGGAAAATTAATTTAGGTTTAGTCCACTAATTCTTAGAGATTAGGGTTTAATCAAGGATTAAGATACTAATCAAAAACTTAATCATAGGTTTAATGAAAATTAATTCTAGGTTAGCTCACTAACCATAAGGGTTTAGGGTTCTAGAGAGTGATTAAGCACTTAATCAAGGATTAAGAGCTCGATTAGGGTTTAATCAGAGATTAGAACACTAATTAGGGTTTCTAGAGACGATTCGAAATCAAGGTGATTTGGACTTTGATTTCTTAGAGTGAAAACGATTTTTTTTTCATCTTAAAATCAAATGCATGAAATTAGGAAAACAAAATCTTAATTAAAACCTTAAGCTATAAAACACAAAATCACAACACAAGTAAATCAAATTTCAAAGCATCAAAAATCTATCATGAAATCTAACTCTTTTAAATTAATTCTTAATTCAGTTAGGTTAAAACAATTTTCTTGATTAGGGACTTGTAGAAGTGAGTCAAAAGGCAGATGTTACACTTGGATCTCAGGTATAATCACTATTCATTTATTTATGTATTCTTCATTTACAGATAAATTTCTGGAATACATGATCACTCTCATATTGTGGCATTAGGATAATCCTGTTTTATTTATTTGAGAAGTGACAGAAGATAAAAGATTGAATTAGTTATATAAGTACGAAATATTTAATGTTGTTTTGTCTAATACATTGGAAATTTTAGATTAAAAGGATTAAATGCTAAACTTCCTTGCTTGAATCTTTTTAATCTGGTTTCCTAATCTCATATTACCAAGGTCTCAAAATGATATATGTTGATTGTTACTTACGTGATGATATTGGTAGGATGAATCAGAATGGCCTCAACTTCCTGTTCTACCATCTTATGGAATAGGGAGAGATCACCCAACAACTTATGAAAGGACCAGCAGTCTCATTTTTGGAACTAACCTCATCGATGTTGTAATTACAGGTAACTGATTAGACTAATTAATAGGCCACTATTAGTGGTTGCTTACTTCATTTTCAAGTGGCTCTAATACAATATTTATTTGGCTAATCTGAAATTGATCAAAAGGTGACAATGGAACAATTGCTGATATCGACAGAAGCTTTTGATATTGAACAATTATACTACGGGTCATGGATAAGTTGAAACATGTCCAAGAAGTGGAAATTTCCAAAGTATGACTTCAATGGCTACAAGAATGACGATGTGTTTCCAGCAAGAAGAGTATCGAGAACTATTGAATATTAATTGTTGATTTTTGCTCTTCAAGTGTTAGGATTCATGATGTTTGAGCTTGAAAAGAATTAATACATTTAATGTCAATGTCACAACTTTGTATATTTTTAGTTTTTGTTTTGATCAAGTGATGTCAGAGATTGTGACACTATCTTTTTATTAATAAAAAATGAAAGTTGACAAATTGATGTCAAGTATGAAATAATAAATAATATTGTTCATTATATTAACAATCTGATAATTAATTTTTTTTAAAGAATAACATCAATTGCAACGACAAAATTGTCGTTGCCATAGAGATAAGTTTACTGCAACGACAATTGTCATTACCTAAATGGGAAGCCATGTCAGCAATACGGTATCATTTGCAACGACAAATGTCGTTGCCAATGATAATAAGCCATTAGCAACGACAAATGTCATTACCTAAAAGGTAAGCCACGTCACCCTGTGTTTGTATTTTTTGCAACGACAAAGCATCTATAACAACAAATGTCGTTGCAAAATAGGTGTGAATCGCAACAAAGATTTGTCATTGTGATAGTTATATTGTCGTTGCAATACTTTTTCGCTACGCCCTGACCCGCAACGACTGATGTCGTTGCGAAACATCTTTTTTGCAACGACTTTTGATTTTTAGCAACGACTTTTGTCGTTGCAATTGGCCAAGTTTCTTGTAGTGCGCCTTCAAAATTGATCCCAATTACATACAACTCATCAAACAGGATCAATTTGAGGGTGCAGCACATCAAGACCCACGGGAGCATATCGCCAACTTCTTGAGCCTCCTCGACTTATTCAAAATCGAGGGTGCTTCGGATGAGGCCATTCGGATGAGACTATTTCCCTTCTCACTAAGGGGCGAGGCAAGGACATGGTTGCACAATCAGGCACCTGAGAGTCTTTCCAGTTGGAAAGTGCTTGTCTCTAAATTCATGGACAAGTTCCTTCCTGCTGGAGAGCAAGCAAAGCTGAGGCAGGATGTATACTCTTTCATGTAAGAAGAAGAAGAGCCGTTGCATGAGGCCTGGGAAGGCTACAACTAGCTGTTGAGGAAAAACCCATACCGTATGCCAAAACACCAGGAGATTACTCTATTTTATAATGGGCTCAATGGGCATGACCAGAGCACGATTGATGCAGCAGCTGGTGGAGCATTGAGGAAGAAAACTGTTGAAGAGGCCAGAGAAATCATCACCAATTTGGTATTCAGCAGTAGTCAGTCTGTCAGAGAGAAAAACATTCAGAATAATAAAGGTTCAGACTCTCCTTTAATCCAGGCCCTCATCCAGCAAAACAAGGAGATGCAACAACAGCTAAAAGCATTGGTGAAGCAAGTTGCATCCCAGGCTCTGAAATGTGATTTTTGTGGAGGAAGTCACCGGAATAGTGACTGTGCTTATCAAATCAGAAAGGGACCAACCACCATTGAGGAGCAAGTAAATCAACTTAATGCAACATGGTATCAGCCGGCACCCAATCCACCTCAACCACAAAAGAAGGATTGGGAGAAGGCGATTGAAGCATTAACTCTCAATACCCATTCCTTCATAGCTGAGTCTCGGGCGAATTTCAATAATCAGCAAGCTAGCATCAAGAACTTGGAGATGCGGGTAGATCAAATAGCAAATCAAATATCAGAGATAGTAACCCACACCAAGGAAAGATGCATGGTAGTCACCCTTCGAAGTGGCAAGTCATATGAGGAGCCACTGAAAAAGGGTGATGCAACTGAGAGGGAGTATGAAAAGAGGGAAGAGTTCAAGCCATCAGCTGAGCAAGAGGAGCCTGAAGCACCGAAAGCGCAGGGTCCACCTGCGGATCTCAATCAAGGCACACCCAAACCAGCACCACTACCTTTGAGGGTACCTTTTCCTCGGAGGTTGAAGAAGGATGAAGACCAGAAGCAGTTTTCCAAGTTCCTGGAGATGCTACGGAAGCTGCACATCAACATCCCGTTTGCTGAGGCACTTGCACAAATGCCTCAGTACGCGAGATTCATGAAGGAGTTGCTAACAAAGAAGAAGCGGATGCTCTTGACTGAGGAGACATTCCCAATAGCAGAGAAGTGCAGCAACATCATCAAGCGAAACCTTCCACCAAAGATAAAGGACCCAGGTAGCTTTAACATTTTAGTTAGCATAGGCAAGGAGTATTCAGGTAAGGCTCTCTATGACTTAGGAGCTAGTGTTAATGTTATGCCCTTGTCGGTGTTTGAAAAATTGAAAATAGAAAAGATTGAGCCTACCTTGGCGACACTTGAATTAGTTGATAAATCCATCCTCCGCCCTTATGGAGTGGTGGAAGACCTTCTGGTAAAGGTGAATGATTTTATCCTGCCCCTTGACTTTATGGTACTTGATATAGAAGAGGATAAGAACATTCCTCTAATTTTTGGAAGGCCATTCTTGGCCACAGCAGGGGCAGTGATTGATGTGCCTAGGGGATAAGTGATTCTCCGAGTGAATGGTGAGCAATCCACTATAAATTTTTTTCCAAAACCACCAGTCACCGCGGAGACCTTTGCTCCTCTTAAATTTATTCAGCACTCTAATGGAGGGAGTGTTGGAAAAAGGTGGAGTGACCACGCAAAAGTGTTTCCATTGAAAGGTTCATGGCAACCACCTTGACCTCTAAAAAGAGGTGACCCGTCAGGCTCGTGACGTTAAACAAGCGCTTGTTGGGAGGCAACCCAATGTTAGGTAATTCCCTCTTAGGATAATTTAGTTGTGGGTAGTTTAAAAAAAATAGAGGTACAGACCTCGTGCGCCCCAAGCGCATGCGGTCGCGCGCCTCAGGCGCGTCGGGATATGAAAGACCATGTTTGGGGGAATTTCACTCCTACTTGATTCTCCTTAGTTTCCAACTTCCCATTCTAGCCCTTGTACCTCAACAAAATTATTGTCCAGCTTTCTTAGGTAGTTTTAATTTTTATTTTGTAGTGTAGGCTAGATTAGTTTGCTTGAGGACAAGCCAACATCTAAGTTTGGGGGAGTATATACAAAATAAAAATTTTTCAGATCTGAATTTTTCTCTCATATTTTTGGTATTGGTTTGTGTCCCTAGCAAGAGTAGGTAATTTTTCTAACCTTAGGACTTTTTCTCTGATGATGCATGTATATACTTAGTTTAAGATTAGACTCATTGACTTTTGACTCTATTTGATTGAGCTGTAAATATGGTTGTGAACTGGTTATTTTGACAAATGCTTTCAGAACCGTTGATTAGTGAACTGACTTTAGCCTGTGAGCTTTTGAGCCTATTGATGGGGTATGTGATTATTGATTTATTCTAATTTTGAAACCCCTATTCTTTCATGAGTGTGTTCACTTTGGTATTGTGCTCTAGAACTTGACCTGTGACCATTTCAAGATTGATTTTTGTTTGCATGCATGAAGATTATTAAGGCACTTAGGATGTGTTTTTGAGGCCTTCAGATGTTTTGCATTGATACCTTTTCCCTTAGTTGCCCACTTTGAGCCTAATGATATTATATGATTTTTCTTTGGTACCCTGCATTGATTGCATTATTCTTTGTGAGTACCTTAGGAATTTTGGATGAGCAATTAAGTGGAATGTGATACAAAAGAAAAGAAAAAAAAAAGTAAAGTGTTATGTGCCTACTTCTCTTCCAAAAAAAAGAAAATTGAAAAAGAATGAAAATTATGAAAAGGAAGAGAGTAGAGGAATTGAAAAGTGAAAAGTGAAGAAGAATAAAAGTTGTGATTGAGTTGAGTTCCATTGTGATATACTTAGTGCTCATTCATGATTCTGGGGGAATTTTGCTTTGCATTTAGCCCTTAGTTTTATCCCTTCTTTCTTATATCTCACCTAACACTTTAGCCTGGCCCCATTACAACCAAAAATAAGACCTTTTGATATGTGCATACTTTCAATAATTTCAGTGGCGATTTTGGTCTATGGTCAAGCATATGGTAACACTTTGTCATTGATGAACTTGTGTGCTTAAATGAAATATTACCCTTATACACTTTTGAGAGAAACATTTGAGAGGTTGAGAGTGTTCACTAGTCCTGAGTTCTGATTGGGTTTGTTACTCTAACTAGTTTGTGATTGTGTAAATAGTTTGTGATAATATGTGTTGGAGTCATGAGTCGAAGTCTTAGATGAGGTGTATATATGTTGATTTAGGGAGTTTGTCTTTTGTTTAGAATTTTATTTTACTTTTGCCTGGGACATGCAAAATGCTAAGTTTGGGGGAGTGATTTCCAATATATAGTGATTTGAATATGATTTAGACTCCCTTTTACTATATGTTTAGCTTGTTTCTCAAGTATTTTGTAGGAATTTTTGTTAGTTCTTAGAAATAGTTCTTAGTTTTGAACCCTTTGAACGTTTTGATCCTTTTTGGGTATGTTTCAGGTACTTTTGGAGCTTAAATGCAAAATATATTGATGGACTTGGATAGAGGATGAAAAGAGCTTCGAAACGGTCCAAAAACGGAGTAAAACGGAGTCTGGAGCAGCCCGTGCGCGCCCCAAGCGTGAGGACGGATGCGACCCAGGCGCGCTCGCCGTGGTAAAGTGACTCTGCTCGGTATTTTAGCCATAACGTGAGCTACGCTTATCCAAAGAAGGCGATCTTGGTATCATTTTAAAACTAAGGAAAAGATCTACAACTTTGCCAGAAATATCCTTGCTCAAATTCGTCCATCTTCAGGGTCAAAATCAGGGCCGAAGTTGAGTGTCAGACATGAGAAAGCCCAATTGGGCCACTTCCGGATCAGTTTTGCTCCAATTCAATTAGGATTAGTTTTATCTTTTAAATATGCATATTTAGAACTAGGTCAGCAGCCATTAGCAGAGATTAGAGAGAGAGGGAGATTACATAGTTTAGAGAGAGGTTTAGAAGAGGAGAAGATCCAAGGATTGAGAGATCAAGGCTTCTCCATGGTAATCATGTATTATCCTTCTATTTCTTCTCTTGTTCTTCATTATTTAACATGTAACTAAAACCCTTTGTTAGGAATTGGTGGATTTGTATGGATTAGTTTATATAGTTATTGAATTAATGTTTTTCCGTTTCTAAATCATGTGTTTGATTGTGATTTAATTGTTATGCATGAATCTGGCCAATTTCTGTTTTGGATTTCTAATCCCCAAATTGAGAGGTTTAGGGTTTAGATAGGCCTTTCCAATCAAACAATATAATTAATCCAGGGGTAGAGATACAATTGGGTCATTATATAACTTTTATGAAATCCATTGTTCTTAACTATTATTCAATGAATTAATCACTTGAGAGATTGGGGGTTATGAATTGAATAAGAAACGGTAACTAAACATGAGAGATCTGATAGTTACTAATTTAGGGATTTGTTCATGATTTAGGGGAAGACAATAATTTATAATTAGATAAACGAAACATACATTGAAACCACGTTCCTAACAATCCTTCTCTACATGCTCACAACTTCTTTTAATTTTCAGCATTTAGTTAGTTTTAGTTTTTAATCTCAAATCTATTTTAATCAAAGTTGAATTTTAATTATAGGATTTACTTTTAGTTGCATTAAGGTAAAAGTAGATTGAACATTCTCACAAACTCCCTGTGGGACGATATCTGGTCTTCCTGAGACTATATTACACGTTGACCCAGTACACTTGCTGGCACATCAACAAGAATAAACTATAGGATAGTTGATTTTATATTAATTGGAGTGTTTGAATAAGCTCTTTTTTATATGTTATTAAAGTAGGAAGTGAAGAATCCTAGGGAGCTGACTTCTATTATAGCACTCTAAGGCATACCTGAGTATGTCGACTGAAATGTCTGATATTTGTGAGAATTGATTATGCAAACTAAATGCTAAACGTGCAAGTTGTGATTATATGCTAATTGGGTATATATGTGATTAAATGTCAAAGGTGCATATTTGTGATTAGTTGAATTATTAGTTGGTTATTTAAGGATGAGAGTGTTTACTGGCAATGTATTACTATAGATTATGGGTGCTAGATATATCTGTTGTTATTTGGAAATAGGTGATATATATATATTGGTTGTTGGAATTCTGGTTGTGATAACACTACAACATTTTTTAGTTTAGGCAACACTGAAAGTTTCAACGATTGCAAAACCGTTATTTATAAAGGGAATAGGCAACGGTTTTTTTCGTTGCCATTGAATATAAAAAAGCAACGGTTTTTACTACTATGCGTTGATAACCGTTTTACATTAATATAAGGTTTATTATAGGCAACAGTATATTAAACGTTGGTAGAAAATGCAACGGTTTTTTTTTTTTAAGGTAAAATGCAACGGTTTTATATGTGTTTCCTAAAATTTCATTGAAAAACCGTTCCTGAAAGCACTGCACTTGGCTAAAAAAATTGATATATCTTAAACTAAAACTAATACCCTAAAACTATTTCCCTTCCACTCCAACCTGCTACCATCACACACCTTCTTCCTTCCATCGAAGCACATAATAGCTTCTTCCACCGAAGCACACACAAAGCACCGAAGCACACACCGTCGCGCCGCATGACCGACTCTCCTCCATCGTCCTCCGCTTCGCCTTCCCTCCAACCTTCGACCTCTACTTCAATTTGGTGAGTAGCTCTTCTTTTCCTTCGATTTCAGTTCGATTAAACCCCAATCCCTAAATCTTTCGAAACCCCCTTCTCTTTAATCTTTCTCTTTGTTTGGTTTTCTTCTCTTTTAATTTTCTTTGTGCTGGTTGCCTACCCGACAATGAACCCAGCAATCGGGTTAGTTAAGGTCGAAGTTTTCCAAATAGGGTTGTTGGTGGCAATGGCGTTGTGTCTGCAGTATAGGTTTTGTTTTCTCTTTTGATTTTTGGTTGTTTGTTGTTGCTGATATTTGAGACAGAGGCGAACACTTCATTAGGTTTAGAAAAGGTAATATGGTTGGAGATGGTCACATTGGCAAGACAAGGTGGAAATCTTGGCCTCTTGAGTAGTGATGGCAATAATGGTCTACAAGGTACTGAAAATTTGAGGGGGGTCAAAGATCTAGAGAAGGAATGTGCAGACATTAGAATTTCATGATAATTCCTCTTCATGTTAATTCTTGCATTTGTATGTTATGTTTGGTGTATTCCTCTTCATGTTAATTCCTCTTCAAATTTGAGTAATGTTAATGTTGATGAATACAGAAATCCCGAAGAGTCTTACAAATTTGAATGAGAATCAACAAAGCATAACAATGGAGCCTAAGGTATGCTTATGCTTTCTTCTGCTTATTGTGAAATTTGTTTTATTGGTCATGCACCTTTGCTTATTCTTTGATTTTTAGCCTTTTTTTTTGTTATCAGGTTTGTTAATGACAATTTGAAATAGGCATATTGAGTTTGCAAGTACCTTATTTGGGATGAGTTTTTTTTCTCTTGCAAGTTTCTAATTTCTAGTTTTTTAAAGCTCAGTCCCAAGCGGCTTATGCTGTTCAAGAAGCTTGTGTAGGGCATCAAAAAAATGAGACCCTCAGATCTGCAACCGATTCTCTGCAATTGCCTCTAACATGTTTGATATAGTGTCCCAATGAATTAGGTACACTAAATTCTAGTTCTTATTTGTTTTTACTTTGGTTTTAATGCTTACTGTTGTTGTGCTTGTGCCTTCACACTTATAAGTCTGAACAATGCAGTATGCCAATCTCCAAATGCAGCATCAGAAGTTAGACATGGATAAACTTACTTATTTGCATATCCTTCTGTGATTGTTCCTATTAATACAACTAATCTATGTTCTTGCTTCTGGTATCTATGAGTATATGTGTTTGAAGTCTCTATGAGTATATGTTTTTATTGAATAATGGCTACTGGGCCAAGCTTTTTCTCATTGCTGTGGTGCACATGTCATACAGGGCTGATATTTGGTCTTTTGGAATTACGGCACTTGAGTTGGCTCATGGCTGTGCACCATTTTCTTGATTTATAGGTTCTTCTAATTACCATACAGAATGCTCCTCCTAGACTTGATTATGACCTTGATAAAAAGTTCTCAAAAGTATCAATGAACAAACTATTATATTTTTAACATGTTTTTATAGAAAACTATTGTATTATATCTAAATGTTAGAATCTTGTATATTGAACAAATATCTAGAATACTCTTCCTTGACTTTATATGATTGGAGTTTTAGTATATCACTTGGCTCTAGAATACTCTTCCTTGACTCTTGTATGTGTTTTTGTAATAACAGGATGTAAAAGTGATCCAACTCATTATCTTTTATTTTCAGATGTTTTAGGGTCTTTTGCTTTTCTTCTTTAAAACTGAAGGTGGGTCAAGTAAGTGTGGGGGGATTATGCACTTGAACTGCTATTATCTTTGTAAAAGTGTCATATGCAAGTGACAAAAGAAAAGTGAATGAGGTATTCAATTTCATGATAATTCCTCTTCATGTTAATTCTTGCATTTGTATGTTATGTTTGGTGTATTCCTCTTCATGTTAATTCCTCTTCAAATTTGAGTAATGTTAATGTTGATGAATACAGAAATCCCGAAGAGTCTTACAGTAATGTTAATGTTAATGTTCTTGCATTTGTACGTGCCTTAGTGGTGGTGATGGAGGCACTTAGTAATGATGCTGATCCAAGTGGAGTTGGAGGGCTCATAATGGAGGAGGTATTCCTTTTATATTCTTTTTAAGATGTCTCTCAAGAAGCAAATTAACTTGTCTGATTTGACATGATTACATTTTATGCAGTTCAGTTTTATGTTGTCTGAAATTGTTACCAATTTCTGTTTTCATTTACTATATTTCATTCTTTTTGGTACATTAGTTGGCATCTAATTTGGGAGTCAGGAAATCTGTTGAGTGTCTTTTGTCATCTGGCTCTCTTTTCATTCTATTAGTACTTGCAAACTTCTTATAAAAATTATTTTAACAAACTGATTGCAAATGCCTGTTGTCATCTGGCTCACTTTCCATTCTATTCGTAGTTTCATACTCCTTATTTCAAACTTTGTATAATACTTGCTTTAACCAATTGATTGCGAATAACCCTGTCATCTTTTTCTCTTTTGTGTTTCCTTAGTTGAGAAAAATAAAAAATTCAAGTGCGGCATTATCTGCAGAGCTGACACCATACAATATTGTTCCTTTGGAAGCACCATCATTAACCAATCCTATCAGAATTTTCCCAGAAGTAAGCCGAAACCTACAGAAGACTTGTTTCTGTCATATTTTTTTCGCTGACCTGCATTTTATCCATTTCTTTATTTTTAGTATATAAAAGTTTATTAAGTTAGACTTTGGTACACTGATTAATGATCAGTTGAATGATTTCTGAAGTATAATCTTTGAATTCATTTGTTTCACTTGGAGGTTTTATAGCTTCTATGGTTTGATTCTAATATCAGGTTAAAGGGGCTATATCTGCTATTAGATATACTGAACAGTTCCCGAGACTTCCTGCCAACTTTAGGCTTTTGAGAGAGATGGTTGACATGATAACAATTTTTTGTTTGGAGTTCTAGTTCTCGGCCCCTATTTTTTAGTCCTCAACTCCTTTTTTTTATGAGGTTCAGTCGGAATGTTTTTCGATACCCGAGTTAGAAAATATATTTTTTCGATTACTCTCATATTAAAAAAATCATTTTTACTCGGGGTGTCGAAAAGCATTCCGACTGAACCCCATTAAAAAAAGAGTTGGGTACTAAAAAACATAGGCCGAGGACCAGTTCTTTTTTGTTTTTTCTCACATGGCTTGTTGTGCTGGAGAGACTGTGGTATTGTGTTCATGGGCCTCATTGTATCAGCATTGCTCCTCACCACGTGGTATGTTACGTAATACGCAAATGCAAGCATGATAATGTCACTTTTCAGCCTAAAGCCATATGATTGCATTATCTGTTGTTCTGGCAAAATGTTATATCAATACTACGTAGAAATTGAGTATAAGTGTGTATTAGATCTGAATGTAATGTGTATAAATAACCTATCTAAAATAAGTGGTCTTATCTCTATATATCCATTAGAAAACAACTTTGTGTAATCATAACATTTATATATCAATTGAGGTTAGCACAATTGGTATGAGACTGCATTATTTAAACAACTAGTTGAGAGTTCGATCTTCAATTTTTGCGAATGTAAATAATTTTAGTTGAAAATGTCACTCTGGAAAAAACTAAACCGTACTCGAAGAATTAATCATTGTACTCGAATTGATAGATACTTAAGAAAAAACATCATAACATTTATATTTAAAAAAATGACAGTTTTTAAACTTTTTATGTTAAAGAAAATGATTAAAAAATGGATTATTTTTATTTAAGATTTATCAAATATGCACTTAGTAGACATCTCCTGCCCTAAACAACTCGAGGTTTCCAAAATCTAATTGTTGTGATAAGCTGTATCCTTATACAAAGAGATGTTGAGTTCTGATTCTGTTTTTTGCTGCCACTTTTTTTTCCAGAACAAACGTGGTGGAAAAGTGAAGTTGCAATCTATAGTGATGCCGCTTTGTGAGTTTGATCATGATGATAAGGGAGATGCCCTGCATGGTTAGTGTCTCTGGCTTCTGATATTTGACTATTTTGAGGTTAATTATGTCTTCTATTATTGGTAACAATGTTTGTTCCTTTACCTGCATTTATCAAAAGATAGCAAGGAAACTTCATGCTTCTAAACACTGTTCTTTAAATTGATTCTCTCCTAGGTGGAAGCCATTAAGAAAATTTTCGAGTATGTTGCTCAGCTTAGAAGAATTGCTCTTCTACATAAATGATTTTTTTTTATTGTATGTGCGCCATGCAAACACGGTATGTCATGAAGTACAGGCACTGTGATGGCAAGTTCGTACTCAAGGTCACTGACAACCGAGAGGTATTGGTTCATTTTCTTAAGATTATTTTTAAAGATTATATTTGTTATATTTTCTTTGTAGAATGACATTTTCTTATTATAGACTTAATTTTAGAACTGCTATCGCAAGTTTGAGAGTGAAAGGATGGAGAGATATGATATCATATTTTGGTTTGTCCTTGAAGAATGTTTTTCTTCTAAGAAATATTGTGGTTTGTGATTCTTCAAATCCAATGTAGCTATTTCAGATTTTGGAATTCCCTATATAAAGCTAATGAAAATGGTGGTCAAAAGATACTTTTGTTATATATTGTGTATGGATAATGATGTCATTTGGAATCAAGGTTTGTTCTTTGTTTCTGTACGATATCCTGACTTTCTAGCTACTTGTGATTAGAGTCATTAGACTGTGAGTTGTGTATTTTCCCCTGTTTTGCAGATGCCACTTCCTGCTCTGAAAGAGTGTTATCAGAGCGGCAGCGCTTAATTTGCCAAGGAAAAGTTTTAAAGGATGATCAAATCGCAATACAAGAATGTATATATGGATTATTTAGCTGATTTTTTTTCTTTTTTTTTTTGGATATTTAGCAAAAAATTATGTTGTTAATTAGCAAGTACTTAATTTGGTCTTGTACTTTTTAGAATTTTTTTTGGTAACTTTGTACTCTTTAGATTATAGAATAATATAATCTTATGTTATTTTGGTATGTATGATGATTATAATTTAATTTTATTATATATATATATATATATATATATATATATACTATTACATTTAATTTTATTAAAAGTGTTGCATATAGATTGAAAGTAAAATAAGTGTTGCCTATGTGAAGTTGGTAATAGTTATATATCTGTTGCCTAAACATAAGGCAACGGTTTCGTCCTTGTTGCATATGCTATAGATTAATAAAACCGTTGTTGTTTATAATCCAAAAGGCAACGGTTTTTGCCTATGTGAAGTTGGCAATAGTTATGTATCTGTTGCTAAAACATAAGGCAACGGTTTTATCAGTGTTGCATATGAGATAGATTAATAAAACCGTTGCTGTTTATAAGCCAAAGGACAACGGTTTTCTTAATAAAACCATTGCATATTATGAAAGAAAAAACCGTTGCTGTTTATAAGTTAAAGGGCAACGGTTTTACAAAATTGTTGCCAAATGCAAAAAAACCGTTGCTATTGACAATAGGCAACACTCACCTAGAGAACAGTTAAAAAACCGTTGCCTAAACTTTCAGCAACGGTTTTTGTACTTTAAGCAACGGTTTTGTGTCGTTGCAGAAAGTTAAAAATGCTGTAGTGTAATGATTATGTGAATTGTAAATGAATGGACTGAAGTTGTAATTAATTAGAAATGTAACTAGAAACTTGAAGTGGAGACTGATCAGTGGGGCCCGAAACACTAGGTACCCGGCTAGGTGCTCCAATTACCTGTTAGGGCCAATTACTTGCCAGACCAATTACACATCAAGCCAAACCGCCCTGTAGGCGCCGGGTGATCCATAAGATCAGTTTCCACGCCAAATAATTGGAATAAATAATGGAATGGTAAAATGTACATAGTCTTACAGGTTATGATCTGGATGGGTGCAAAGTCCTGGGCAGGTGCCAAAAAGTCCCTAGACATGTGCTCCAATTACCTAGCGGGTACTCAAAATCCTAGTGGTGTACGTAAAAAGAATTAGGGAAGAATTGTATGTTATGTATGTAGATCTCTGCTTGAGGTTACATACATTGTTAATAGGGTTGGTATGTAGATCTCTGTTTGAGGTTACATACATTGTTAATAGGGTTGGTAAGTAGATCTCTGACTTGAGGTTGCATGGAATGGAATTTGAATGTGATTGCATAATAATGTGTGTATGGTTGATAAGTTGTTAGTGTGTAAGTAGGGCTTAGTTCATTGCTATGCTTCTTAGAAGCTATTCTCCCAAGCCCTATGTAATGCTACCCTTCTTGCTATATTATTGCAGGTACAGAAGCGGAGCTTACTCAAGTCATGGCCGAGTAAGAGTACATTCCACACCGTGGATTGTAGTTAGTAGTTGGGCGACCATGTATTGGTCGGGGGTCTTATTTTGGGTTTTGCAATGTATATATTTATATTTTCCTTATTTTGTGAAAGCTAAATGATCATGCGAACCGGAGTATGTTTTGGAAATGTTGTAAAGAATGAACTGAATCATGTTATGGACCCTGCTGGTCTACTGTTGATTATATAAATGTTTTTGTTTAGGTTTGCAAGAAAAGTACATTTTTGGAACGTCCGTAAAACAAAGGAAACTCCGTGCAGTTGTTCAGAGATTTTTATAACTGATTCAAGTTTAAAAAAAAAAATTTCAAGTCACTATTTTAATAGTTAAGAGTAACTATGGTTAATAAGTTAAGGTGTTACACAACAAAGAAGGTTGTTATTTTTGTTAGAAATAGTCTGTTAGAAATGTAAATATTTAATATATTTTTTTTAGAATTTAATTTGTATATATTGACAATATAAAGTTTTTTACATAGTTGATACATCTTTCACCGTTCATTTGTATTATTATTATTTAGATGATTTTTCTAACCTATGCATCAAATGCATAGAATAAACAAGTTTTAAAAAGTAAGAATTCGTGGGAAAATGATATGTTTAATGAAACAAAAAATAATTGTTTAGGTTTTAGCACATGTTTGCTACTATTGCTTATTTATCCTATGCACTTGGTGCATAGGTCAAAAAGATCCATGTTTAGAAGTGAATAACCGTAAACCTACAAATGGTGAATGATGTGTTGACCATGTAAAAGAAATCTTTACATTGTCAACCTATATTTTTCTTTTTTTTTAAAAAAAATTCATCCTTATATTTATTATTGAAATTTTAAAAAATGTCGATTAGATAAGAATATTTGAGGAAAACAATGATTAAATGCCTTTAAAAATTGGAATGAAATCCTATACTCCCTCCGATTTGAAATATAAGAAAAAAAATGTTTCTTTTAGTTTAAAATATAAACAAAACTAACTAAGTTTCTTAAACTTTGTTTCATTTTAATGTTACTTTCCTAAAACATCCTTAGAAAATTATTATCTTATTTAATTTTTGTTTATCCCTAATGCTACTTTCCTAAAATACCTATATTTTTTTATTAATTTAAGAAAATTAAATATAATCAACTAACCTTCTAAATAAGTGGAAAATTAGTTTTTATTTTTAATTCAAACTGGAGAAAGTACCATCTAAAGAAAAAAACTTAAACAAGAAAAGGGGAGTAATAACCGAAATACTCCCACCGCTTTGAAATATAAGATAAAAAAACATATTTTTTAAATTTTGTTTATTTTTTAATGTTATTTTCCTAAAACATCTTTATAAAATTGTTATCTTATATAATTTTTGTTTCATTCATAATACCACTTCCTAAAATACCTCTATATTTTATAAATTTAAAAAAATTAAATATAATTAATTAACCTTGTATGTGAAATTAGTTTTTTTCTTTGTAATTCAAACCCGACATAATCTATACAATTTCACAAATGAAGGGTTTCACTCCCCCCCTCCATCACTGTTTGCTTCTACGTAGGATTTTCTACAATGTTGAAGAGCACGTGGTGTTGTGAGTTATTACCCCCCTTGCTTTGTGTCATAAATCATCTACTCCTTATTTGTCTCTTGTCTACAAGTAGGTCCAGTTGCTGCTCTTTCCGTATTTTTCCTTGTTTGCTATTGCAGTACCAATTTAAAATTACTGTCTTGGCCCTTATTTTTCTTTGCTTTTTCTTCTACCCGGTTGTAACCAGTTTGAGTTTCGAAGGGTGTTTTGTAATTTAGGATTCGTTTCTTGGCTCCTTGTGCAGGTTATTTCTTCTCAGTATGCAGAGGTTCAGACCTTCAGAGGTTCATTTTACTTTTTCCTCCCAAAGCTCGATTCAAATTGCGTTATTCGTTAAAGCTTCCTCTGGTTGAGTTTTTTCCTAATCACCCTTGCCCCTCCAGTTAAAGGTTGAGAGAATAATCCTCCCCAGCTTCAAGACTAACCCTCCAATCCCTTTAAACTCTCTCATTCACCTTCATATTCCCCTTTCCCCGTCGTGAAACGCCATGGCCTCCCCATGTCTGTTCCTACCTCACTCCCAAGTACCGTCGAGGGTGCCGCTCTTCTCTATGCAGGTAGACTCGAGACTAGGCTTAGCTGCTTTAATGGCAGCCACATAACCACCTGGCATGTAATGAATCTTTATTTTTATCCCCTTGCTCTTTTCTCTCTGTATAGCTTGGATCTTGTTCCTGTGCTTTGTTTTATTTTGGTTTTGTCAAAGTTAGCTTCTGCATCTAGATTATGATATTGTTTTGTTCTTAGCTAAAAACAATTAATCAAAGAAAGTAAATAATTATTTTCTGAAAAAATTTGATGAACCCATCTCTTTTATCTAATTAGCACACCAATTGTTTGATGAAAGTACTTTCAATGGTGTCTCTTATTTGTGTTTGGGTTATTGTTTGATTTGTTTGCCCAGGCTATTTGCATCAACTCACCTTTGGAGAATTGAAGACGGGCTTGGTCCGAATTGGATCACGGTTGTCTGAGGCTGAAGTGAAGCAACTCATGGAAGCTGTAAGTAGTTACATACCAATATACCACTACCAAGAGCTTAATTAAATGAGCACATTCTTTTTTCTCGCTAACTTGCTCACTCTCCTTATATAATACTGTATTTTTCAGGCTGATGTTGATGGGAATAGATCAATTGACTATATTGAATTCATCTCAGCTACAATGCATAGGCACAGGCTTGAACGAGATGAACACCTTTACAAAGCTTTCCAGTATTTTGATAAGGATAGCAGCTGGTGAGTACAATAATAGTTTTGTAGTGATAGCTATGATGCAATTTTTTTAATTACCATTTGTTCCTTTCTTTACTTTTTTGTTGACAACTAGGTTATTAACATAAAGTGTAATTTCCTACGGATGTAAGGTAACCACGTAACTCATTTTTTGTTATTTCACATTATGTTCCTATTTTTTTAAAGTGTAATCTTCACGTTCATTGCTTTTACTTTGTTAGAATGTTATATGTTTTATCTCAGTTTTCGTTAGGGTATAGAAATTTGTTATCTTTTCTGTTCCTGATTGTTATCTGTGTTGAGTTCTTCTTCTTCAACTTTTTTAATTTAATCTTTGTTTTGGTGTTTTATGGATTTCTGTTTTTTTTATTCTTCTTAATCTCTCTCACTTGGGGTGTTGGTGTTCTTCTAACGCTCAGATTTCATGTCTATCTGCTCCCATTTTTCAAAATTGGCTTTCAACTTCAATGTCAATAAGTTGCTTTGAGGTACAACCTTAACTATTCCATTACATGTTTTTGTTGTTGTCATCCACCTTCTCATTATCAACTTGATGTGCCTCTTTAGAGTTTTATTGCAGTGTTTATGTATTTTTAGAAGTGAAACACATTATTAGATTCAAAAACATAGTTTCATGAGCATTAGAGAGCAAAATATTTTTTGATTTGTGTATTGGAATTTATGTTAGTTATTTAGTATTAATAAACCTTTGATGTCAAAGGTGTTTTAGACATGGATCTGTGTCTGGTTTACTTTAAAGTTTCATGGCAATCTGCACTGAATCTTCTGTTACATATAAAGTTATTTCTTTTTATAGGGATCATATGATATCATCCTGTTACATATAAAGTATTGGGATTGTGCCAAGGTGGATTATTTTGGATGTTATAGAATGAATCCTAGCTAGGCACTGGGTTGGCTCCTGTTATTTCACTGAGACTTAATACAGGCATGCTCATGCCTGTGCACCTTCTATGGGTGGTGGCTAATGAGCTGATTGTTTTTAAATTACTTATGAGTGTCTTTGATCTTGGGCTTATAATAGGTTTGATTAATCAGTTTGCATTATTTTAAAAACTAAAGCCCTTCCTTATCAAAAGAGAGTCATGCGAGGCGAGGCTTCATATGGGGAAGGCTGAGGAAGGCAGGTGGTATATGGGGAGGGTTCTTCTCAATTCTCAGTACACATTGAATGAGGCAGTGTCAATTGCGACTTCTTCATTAATTGCAAAGGGGACAAAGCGTGGAGAAGGAAATAAAACAAGAAGAAAAGCTGAACGCGGCAGTGAATAAGAATACTTGGATCAAATTTCTTGTTGTTATTTTAATTAGGTTTAAGTCTGACGCGAATAATCTATACAATGTCACAATTGAAGGGTTTCACTTCCCCCCTCTATCACTGTTTGCTTCCACGTAGGATTTCCTCCAACGTTGAAGAGCACGTGGCATTGGGAATTCTTTCTCCCTGCTGTTTTGGGCCTCACGTGCCTGCTGAGTCCCTTGTCCCTGTTTGGCCCTTCAATTGTTGCCTTGTGTGCGTTCACACTATCAATGACGGAAAGGGGCTTCATCAACAGCCTTGTCTCTTTACACCTACTGCTTGCCTTTTTCATTTACTTACTGTGCTTATGCATTCTGAGTTCTGAAGCCCCTTTGTCGTTTCTATGACAATAGCAGAGGTTCAGTGGGTGATCTTTCCGTACCCTTCTTTGTTTTCTTTTGCACTGGTAAGTGTAAATTACTTCTCTGACCCTTTTTTTTTATTTGCTTGAACTTCTTCCTTCTTGTAATCGGTTTGTGTTTCGAAGGCTATGTTGTAATTTAACTTTTAGTTTTTTGCTTGCTGTGCATCTGGTTCCTGACTTCAAAATTTCTTTGTCCTTTTTTATTATTGCAAATGCATAGCTTTGTACCTTTTCTGCTTTTTACCCTTCCTGTTTTTTTGCAGTAATGAGGTAAATTACTGCCTTGGCCCTTTGATTTTATTCGTGATATTTGGTTTTTTCGTGTATATTATGATCTTGGAAAGGTTCGTTGTAATTCTGCGGGACGTTGTCTGGCCCTTGTGCAGATTACTACTTGTCGGTATGCACAATGTTCAGAGTTTCATCTTCGAACTTTCATTTAGTAGTAAGTTTATATATGCCCTTGCTCATTTACCTCGGAACTGCCATGTACCGAGAAAGGGAGAATAACCCTCCTCATATACCACCTGCCTTCTCTGCCTTCCCCACATCTCTTTTATTTATTTCCCTATCGATTTCATCTCCCTCCAGGCTCGAAGGCTTCAAGCTTCACTTTCGTTCTCTCCCTTCACTCTCAACCGCCGACGCCCATTTGTCCAGCCACCATCACCGAGCCACCGCCATGATTCGTCATTCGAAAAGGTAGCCTCTTCACTCCTTAGCTTTGTCCTTGGTAGTGTTATAATATGAACTTGTTTTTTTTTTTGTGTTTGGATTTGGCCTTGGATTGGGACCACATAATCGAATTGAGAACATTCAGTTTTGTCACAGATCGTGGAGACCGGAGGAAGAAGATGCTAAAGGTGTCTTTTGCATTGGCTTATGTTTTGTAAGTTTATGAAGGGGAGTTGTGCATCTTTTGATTTATGTTGTTTTTAATGCTTGTTGGATTTGTTTATGTGTTTGATTAGTATTTGGCTGCTTGGTTTTCCATAAAGTTGGTTTTGAGGATTATGTTCTTGCTCTCAGATTTCATATCCATCTGCTCACAATTTTCAGGAATTGACTTTCAACTTCAATGTCAATAAGTTGCTTGAGGTACAACCTTAACTATTCCTTTCCATGTTTTTGTTGTTGTCATTGACCTTTTCGTTATCAACTTGATGTGCCTTTTTAGAGTTTTATTGTAGTGTTTATTTTCAAATGAATTAGTTGGATATGATCAGGTTCAAGCTTTTGTGTTATTTTTTGCTATGGATCATATATCTACTTTATGTTTGATTCATATATTTTACATTTTTTATAATTCTATTCTCTAAATGATTTAATTCCCTGTCTTTAAAAGTGTTTTTGGATTTCACGTGCGCCTTATGACCTTGAGCTTCTACCTGCTTGTACTATCACAAATGCAAGGTTCTAACTCCCCCCCTTCATCACTGTTCATTTCCAGCGTGCCACTCCTACCCCATGCTAATTAATGTTTCACTCTTCTGACCTGCTCTGGTTCCTGACTTCAAAATTTCTTTGTCATTTCTATGGAAAATGCAGAGCTTCGTACCTTCTGTCCTTTTTAGCCTTCCTGTTTTTGCAGTTCTGAGGTAAATTACTGCCTTGGCCCTTTGATTTGTTCGTGATATTTAGTTTTTTCATGTATATTATGATCTTGGAAAGCTTTGTTGTAATTTTGCTTAACGTTGTCTGCCCTTTGTGAAGATTACTACTTGTCGTTATGCACAGTGTTCAGAGTTTCATCTTGGAACTTTCATTTAGCAAGTTTATATATGCCCTTGCTTATTTCTTTCTGCATCAAGATGAAACTGCTATTCCCTTATTTCTAGGATAAAAAATCATAGCAATTGGGTGGTGCGGTGGTGTTGGCCTCGGGAAATAGTGGCCACTGCTATCACCGCCATCATCATCGTTGACCGCTGCCGTTTGGGATTTCGGTTTCAATAAGTACCTCTTCGACTCTCACTTTCTTCATCTTCATATTTCTCTTTGTTTCAATATTGATCTTTCAAATCTCACTCTCTGTTTCAAAAGTATTGGAAGAGAGCGGCTGTTTGAAGGGGAGAAGAGAATATGTCATGATGTCTTTCATATGCAAATTATTTTATTTAGGGTATTAGTCACATGCAGGATGAAAATACTAATGCATAGAGTGGCAGCTTGGTAAATTTTTTTTCTTACATTAACTTACTTATTTGTTTAAAAACAGGAAAGTGCACTTAATCATGTTAAGACTGCTGGGCTGTTTGGTGATGGCTTTGGTGCTACGCCAGAAATGTGCAAAAAAGAACCTGATATGATGTAACAGTGGCCATCCCCAAGAGTTCACCTGCTCTTACTATGCTGAGACTATTAAAGGGGCAACCTTCAGTGGTAAGCCAATTAGAATTGTGATTTTCAACAATTATATCTAAAGTTTCCCTCCAATATTTCTGTGGCAATATTATGTACTATAGTGTCATTCAATGTGTTGTTATGACTTTTTTCTTCTTTTTTTTTAAATTTTACAATATATCACATGGTTCTTGCGTTTTTCCTGGTTTTGAGATTCTTTTCTCTATGAACAAATTACGAGGTGATTTGATTCACTTTCTCTTGCTGAAACAGTATATAGGCCAATCCTTTTGCTCTTAGTATGTTCATTGTGTTTAAACATTCTCGGACTAAAGTAATTCATAGAGAGTATGCAATTGCAGAAATTAAACCTATGAGATTCAAAAAAGAAGTCAGATGGACAAAAGGAGTGTGTTCTCTGCTCTGTGTGTGCACTTGTGCATATTATTCTGTATATGTTATTTTATCTTATAGTGAGACTGGTATTATACAAAGGTATTTCTCTAACTGCATTTGGCAAATGGTTGCCATGAAAAAGCAGGTCAAGGTAAGGAGGCTATTGCATTATCCTATAAAAATTATTTTTTCAAAGGATAGTATTGAATCTTTTCCCACTGCACAGTTTTTGGATGGAGGGCATCCTTACCACCATTGTGGAATTATTGGAATATATGATCATCCGTTTTTACTTGCATTTTACCTAGGAGAATTTGGATTTGGCTTTCTGTTCTTGGTTTCTATGGTTAAGCCACAATTTTTCTTGGGACTTTGAAGGTATTGTTGTTTGAGGAAAATTACAAGAAATATGGCTTGCGGATTGCTGCATATGTTTGTAAAGTGCTAGCACTTTTAAAGCATGTTTTATGTTTAGCTACGTGGTGCCTGAATGGTTTTACATGGCTTCCTTGTGTCGTTTAGCTTTCTGAATAGATATCTTATTTTTTTGCTTTGCTTTGATTTGGTTAGCTTCATTAAGATGATTCTATATCTTTTTTCTCAAATATTACATTTTCTTTATAGAATGTCTTGTGTGATTGATAATTTACTCAATTTTTACCACCGCAGGTGCATGTTCATATCAAGCGGCATTTGATGAAGGAATTGCCTGTGCAAGTAATGCACCTTCCCTCCATCTGTTTGCTGTTTGCCATTGCTTTCTATTATTTTATTGTTTCTGTCTACTGTTCGTCATTGTTGTTATTTTTGTTATGCATCACATCCTGGCTGCTGGTGTATGTTCAAGAAGTGGCACTAATAGATTAGTGTTTTCCATAGTCAGATTGGTTAACAAAGTCTGGTACATCATTATCAGTTCCTGCTGCAGTGGAAAAAGAAATTGAGATGAACTGAGGGGTTGGAAGTAAGGATCGAATTTTGCAGCTCATGCATTAGTCACCAATTTAATATGGTAAAAAATCTTATTCTAATATTGAGGGTCTTGCTGATGCTGCAACTATTATTATGTTAATTGCATGTTAGCATTATTACTGGAATTTGTTTCTTTTAATCCAGTGCAGGGGTACCAATCACCAAGTAATTGCTCATCATGGTCACATAGCAAAAATACCTTTATTTGTTGAGAACTTTGGATGTTTAGCCGTTAAGTTTTGGGGATTTTTTTTCCTTTATTTTTTGAGTTTTGAGTGTGATGAATTGCTACATCCATGTTTTCTCATTCATCTCCATAATCGTGGTTGTTTGATTTGTAATAATCCATATGTTTGGTGCTAATAATTTTGCTTTGCTGATGTTTATTGGTCAAACAGGTGCAATTATGAAGCTGTAGTGGCTGAGGTTGATCGGATTCTCAGGCCTGAGGGAACCCTTATTGTTCGGGACACTGTTGAGGCCATTAGTGCCCTTGAGGGCCTGGTGAAGTCTATGCATTGGGAGGTTTGCATGTCTTCTTCTAAAGATAATGAGGGTCTTTTCTCCGTCCAGAAGTCCATGTGGCGTCCTAAAGAGTTGGAGACAGTCGAGTATGCTATGGTTGGTTAAATCATGATAGATAGTTGGCTAAGTTTTGGGTTTGGGGTTCTCCAAATTCTTGTGTAACTGATCTTCCACAATTATTTATGTATCGTGTTAGTTAGTCATTGTTCTATTCGTCTTTTTTCTACTTATAGTTAATTACTTAATTTTGACCTCCTCAATTTTGAGTAACGCAGTTCTATAATGAAGGAAATATGATCTCATGTTTGCAAATGTAGAGGCCGCTGGTTTAGAAACCTAATGGACTAATGCCTAATAGTGTTGAGATTCTGGAATATTGCAGTGAGATGCTCACTTGAAGTTGGTGCTACTCATTGGAATAGAATATTTGTACCCAAAGTCCTTAACAGCATATCATTTGATTTCAAATGTAGTAAGCTAAATAGTGTAAGGCTTATGAAGGAGAGGAATGTGTCTTGTCCTCTAAGCCTTGTGCTAAATATATCTCTAACAAGGCTACCATAAATTATGGATATTCATAATCATGCGTGTGACATGCCAGGGTAGTTGAATATATTAAAAGATAAATTGATTCATTGTCAATTGATCCATACATCTTAAAGTGAGAATTATATTATCCAAAAAAAAAAGTGAGAACTATTACAGGAGCTAATGTCAAGGAAGGCACCGTCCTGAAGTAATGATTAATGGGATTGCCATTATTATATTTTTCTTTATTTATTTAGTATATAGAATGGTACCTTTGATTTAGATAAAATAATTTTTTTTTTTACATATTTTATCATATCTTTTTAAAATTTTAACTAAAAAAATTAGTTTCATACAATTCCGCACATTGTGCGGGTACTGCACTAGTAATACACAATTGGGTTTAGTGAAAAGTCCAAATTTTAAAAGTCAAACAGTCACATCATTCTTTGAGCGGGCCCGAATGATTACGTGGCGAAAACTGGTTCGTTGCCCGACGTGTTAAATTGCAAACTGTTTTGTTAAGAAACGTCATTTGTAATGACAAAGATAACCTCAATGCAGTGAACTTCGAGACAGAACAGATCGGGGAGAAAACTGTCAAACAAGAAAATAATAACTCCCGCATGGTCGAAACCGTTAGGAGGGAAACATAAAAAGTGTTGTCCCTGTCCGTCCCCCGAAAACAAGAACAATAATGGAATGAGTGAAAACTGAGAACTGACAAGTGTTTAAAGAGAGTTTTCAAAGAGTGAGTGAGTGAGGTGTTGTATCGACAATGATCAAATGGACGAAGCAATTGAATGCAGCTTTCGGTTTTTCGTTTCTTTGGCTGATTTGCTTGATTTACTTTACCCAGGTTTCATTTCTTCATTTTCAATTTTTACTTTGTAATTCTGGGTGGGAATTTCTTAGCAAATCACCAATTTGGTTCCCGAAAGAAAGGGCAAACTAGTCCCCATCCTTGAGTCGTAAAAATGACGATTAATTAGTATTACTCCCTTCTTTCAAATGTAGTGTTAGATAGAGTTTTTTACCATGTTTTATACGTGATCTTTTACAAAACTCAATGTTATTTTTTTCAATACACCCTTATTTATTACATCTCTTTTTCACTTTCAAAATATATATATATATATATATATATATATATATATATATAAAACATTAAATATATATAATTAGATATATATATTCAACATGACTAGATAGAGACATTATAATTGAAATACACCCAATTTCTTAAAACAGACGGAGTACTACAAAGAACTAAATTAACAAGCATTTTGAACACAATGAATACTATTTTAAGGTGACAGGGACAAAATTGCCTGATACCCTATATTTCATAGACCAAATTAATGATTTACTCCATTTTTATAATCATAGTTGATGCGTTACCCTTTTGAGTTCCTGTGTTTTTTCTTTTCGTTTTTTTTAAAAAAAAAAAAAATCCTTTAACTTAATTAAATGTTGATTATGTATATGCAGGGTTTTAGGTCTTTTGTCTGGACAGCAATTTCCTATCAGCTTAAAGATAATATTAAGTTGTCTCCCTCGGCTTCCCAATTTGTGTTTTCAATAGCATTTTTCCCATGGAGCATTAAACCATTATACGGGTATGAAGCATTGAATGTTTTATTTATTTATTTTTAGGGTTATGATAACCGGTGCCCTAAAAACATTGGTTAAGAAATAGTACTACGAAAGAGGAATGTTTTTAGGGTTTTCTTATAAGAGGCTAAAAGTGGATGCATTTCATTGAAAAGATAAATACAAAGTGTTTTTATTCTACCAATACAACATTTCCCAATAAAATGCATCCACTTTTGAAAACCCATGTTTTTATTGGAAAAAAATAAGTCTAATGTTTCTCGACATAATAAAGGCAACATTTTCCAAAGTAAAATAACCATTTTTAGTTCCTTAGAGCATCCATTAGCATTTTCTTTATTTTTTTATCATTGAGTAATCTCAGCTGAAAACACTTAAACACCCAGGGAGTTTTTACATGCACGCCAAACTGATATGCCAATATCTTAAAGCAGATTTGAAAATTATAAACTCGAATAATTTCATTTTGATTCTTTTCTGTGCTTGTGTTTCATAGTTTTAAAGTCTTTTAGAGCCTTAGTGACAATGGTTCTGTCATCTGTTTTTAGCTTTCTTTTATATCTACCAAGAAGACTTGACATAGTTAGAATGATAGAAATAAATTATCTTTTGATTTTGACTAAGAAGATAAGGAAAGGACAGGGAAAAATATGAGTTTAAATTAACATGCATGCATATGTACCAGTAGCTATTCCTCATCAGCTGTAAAAGTTGTTTTTCATTGACATCAAAACATGCAGAAATGGTTTTTAAAATGATACACATATTCTCATCAAACGAGAAAAGAAAAGGGGAAAAAATGCATAAGAGAATGCAAGATATTAAGGCAACTTTGAACGAGTGAGTGACTTTTTTTATTCAACATTAAAAGTTGCCGCATAAACAGAAATTGCACTGATGTTTTTCAACTTCTCTCCAACTTTCTAAACTGTTTGTTGGCAATTGAAAGCTGCAGCTTAGTTTTTATAGTTTTTTGGGTAAATGTATATATTTTTGTTTACTAAATAAATCGATATTACTTTCTTGCAATCTGACTTGGTTACTGATGCACAGAATACTTTCTGATTGTATCCCAATTAAAGGAAGAAAGCGGATTCCCTACTTAGTTATTGCAACTGTGCTCTCCCTTGTGCCATGGTTTATTTTAGGCTTGAATTCAACCTTGAGGGATTCAACATGGCATCTGATGGTATTCTTGACTGTGCAAAACTTGGGCTCAGCCATGGCAGATGTTGTTGTTGATGCAATGATAGCTGAGGCAGTAAGATATGACAGGTGTGTTTGCATCTTGAGTTCTTTATTTTCATTTTCTGCAAGCGAATTCTGCATGCTGAATAGTAGTATGCCTGCATATTAATATTGTCAATAAATGGAAAAAATTATGGGAGCATTTATTAAAATAATATCACTATAATAGTCAAGAAAAAAAAAGCATAGACAAAAATTTATATAGAATATTGTAATTGTAGTTGCACTTGTTTTTTTAAGCCTATTTGCATATTTTTTTTATCTTAAGAACAATAGTGAAAGGTGAAATCAAATAATTTTGATTTATGAGGGAAGCGCTCAAGTGGCTGGGTAGATACTCCTCCCAGTTTGTCAAGACTCGCCAGGTCCAATGTGGCCGGGTGGGTCCCAGGTTCTGGGTATCAAAAAAATAAATAATGGGTGTCCAATGGTATGCATGTTACTTGTTTACCATAAAGGAGAAGGAAAGTAAGCTTCAGATATGATGGGGACTTGAGTTGATGAGTGGTAAGAGTCCTAAAATTTCAGATACGTAAATTCTTGTTTATTACGTTTTACATTTAATGAGACTCCTTTACTAATTCTATGCTATCTTGTTCAAGTCTTCACATAGATGGCTTCCTAAGATATTTTTTTTTTGTTTTAACTTGATATTATTATTTTACTATTTAGTATCCCATCCTTCGCACTTGATGATTTAATTCAATTGAGTTTGTCTGGCTGTAATATACAGACTTCAAATCAATCAAATATAATGGATTATTGAAGGGTAGTTCCAGCATTGGAATTTGTTAATTTTTCAACTTTGTAATAACCTTTTAACTTAGCCCTATTTCAGTTATTAGATCCACAGATAAGGTTTAACCTGGAGGGAATTTCCCTTATTAAATCTTCTATGATTGATGTCTTTCTTGGCATTGTGGCAGATGACTATACCTTGTATCTTTTGTAACCATTGGTGTGGACCATGTGCTTACTTCATGAAATCTTTGCGGAATGCGCTTTTTACACTCTCTGATTAAGTACTTGCGTTTCTTGGTCAGGGCGAAATTTGCCGGAGACCTCCAGTCAATATCTTGGTCCGCGATGGCTTTGGGAGGAATATGCGGGAGTTTGTTAGGAGGATATGCATTATCCAATTTACGGATAGATACTATTTTTCTTGTATTTTCTGTGCTACCATGCATACAGTTATTATCATGCTATTTTGTGGAAGAGAACTCTGTACCTAGCAAAGATTTTCCAGAGGAACCTGTTGTAAGAGATTTACATACAAATGGTAGTACCCTAGATGGCAATATTCCTTTAACCAAAAAGTCCCACAGCAGTACAACAAGAAGAAAGAAGGGAAAAAAGAATGCAAAAAGTAGATCAGTAAATACCAGCAAACCAATGATTCTTCGGAAAGGAGACTCCTTGGCAATAAAGTGGTTCCATTCTTTAAAAGAAGCAATTTATGACTTGTGCCGAGCGTTTAGACAGCCAATGATTTTAAGGTAAAAGAATTAATCTTTAAAGATTATCTACTTTTTAGATATTTTCAACTTTAGTTGTATATGTTTAAGATTATGGATGATTCATAGTCAAGAGTGCATTTCCTCTATATGTATCGGTAGAGTAAATCTGCATCCTGAAGCCTCTCCTTGTTCCTTAAAGCTGGTTTTGCTTCTAATTTCTAAACCGTAAACACATCCTCTCTGGTTCCTGCAAGTCATGGATCCACAGACATTAAAACATAATATGTACAATCTGCTAGGAAAACTTCAGCAAGTTAAAAAGATAATATCCATCTTTGTTCACATGATGCTCCTTAAATGTTTGAATGAAACCACTGATTTTGAAAAAAATAAATGTGATCCTTCCAAGTAAGATAGCTTACACTGGAAGATGTTACCATCAAAATAAATGTATGCAATGTTTCAGAACTAATAATAATAAGTGATATTCCAGAACTCTTCGCAGTTGACCATATCATGAGATATTTAAGCTTTCTTTTCCTCCTCCTACTGTCCTTCCTCTGTGTGCTCTTTTTTGAGTTTATGGCCTGGCAGAGTGAAGCTAATTCATTTTATGGAAGTGCTATAAAATGTTTACTAATAATCTTTGTTTTCTATTGGGGATGGCAGGCCTATGTCTTGGTTTTTCCTTGCCCACATTACTGTTCCCAATCTTTCAACAGTCATCTTCTACTATCAAACAGAAGTTCTGAAGCTGGAAGCATCTTTTCTAGGGACTGTGCAAGTTGTTGGCTGGTTAGGACTTATGCTGGGAATCTTCATTTATAATCGCTACATGAAGTATATGACTCTACGAAGAATTCTCATGTAAGCAATTAGGGGTTGTTCATCGTTGATGGTTTATCATTAAATTTTGTATATTTAATTTGCTTATATGTTCCGATCTTGATTACAGGTGTGCCCATATTGGTTTGGCCTTCTTTAGTCTTATGCAGGTCGTTGTCGTGTCTAGGAAAAATATTGCCTTTGGAATATCAGACAGGGTTATGGTGCTCTTTTTTTCGGCTCTTACTGATGGAATCAATCAATTCAAGTATGTCATTGCTTCTCTTTTTACATTTTGTTCTTTACTAAGTAATTTTGGCTAAATATGTCCATGGTATTATAGGCGAAAACATTTCCAAGAAAAGACAGAAAAATAAGCATGTGAACATGCTTGGTTATCAGATTTCCACTCCATCCTCATCTCAACTTAGAGATGAAAACGTTTGGTATGTCTTGCATACCGTTGCTATTCTAACAAAAAAAATTATAGATCACACAGGAAGATTAATGCATTCGGCAATTTGCCTATTCAACCAAAACCAGCTTTATAGAACAAAATCAATAAACTACACCCAAATACTCTCACTCTCAAATTTCTCTACCTTCTATATACTGCACCGTCCGGTGACCAGCCTCAATCTACGTACCATACACATTTCAAATTGAGAATGATAGCCCAGTGCCGTCCTCCGTGCATACCATGACTCTATTGTCACTAACTTTTTCTCCTCCCGATTATTTCATATTTAATTTTTTAATTTTGTAAAAAAATGCAGGTTCATGCCTTTCCTGACCTTATCTGGGCAACTATGTCCTCCAGGAATTGAAGGGACTTTATTTGCCCTTTTCATGTCAATAAACAATTTGGGAACAACAGTGGGGTCTTTTGTCGGTGCTGGATTGGCTTCTATATTGAACATTGATTCAGGATCATTTGATAATCTTCTATTGGGCATTATAATTCATGCATTGTGCAATTTCATTCCAATAGCTTTTCTGTTTCTAATACCAAAGGAAGCTACAGGTTCATCAGCATAAATTTATGACTCAGTTGCAAATTGGGATTGGCTTAATTGGTGTCTTTTTTCTAGGTATATAGCAGTTGATATTTTATACTCCTGCTTTGGAAACAGGATTAGAGGAAGTGAGGAACATAATATTCTTGTTTACACAGTTTTGAGTATAGCATTAATTACACTGGATAGTAATCAAACATGATGGTTATACACTTGTATAGTGGGTAAAAATTTATCCGTGGTTTATTAAATGAATCAATCAAATTTAACTTTCGTCATGTCAAGTTTTTATGCCCTAATGCAAGATCCATGGCTATGCTTCTACTTCAATTTGGTTCTCATGTGCTTGTAATTCCTTCATAAACGATTCTAATATAACATGAATGCTCTTTCGGTAGCTTTTCTCTTGGCGTATGAAGTTGCAATCGATTCTGTTTTCTTGTTTTTCAGACCAACTACATTTTTGTGAGCTGGGTTATGGTAAGGCAAACAAAATTGGCAGGATTTACATGCTCAACACTTCAGTTGCAAGTAATTTGGCTACTATAGAAATGCCATTAGTTGCTGATATTTTGGATATAGATAAGCTACAAAAAGCAGTAGAAGATATGCCTCTTGAATGGAAAAAGGTGTGGAAAGAAACAAATATGCCCAGCACTACAATAATTATATCTCAGATCATCCTTGCATTATGTTTTTGCTTAGACATTAGAGAAACTTGAATCCAGAGAGCACGTAATGAGAAAACAAAATAAAGCGTTTCTTGGTCATGTTGTTCTTGCACAAGGCATCAGTGAAATCATTTTTTTGAGAGCATATTGGGTCCCAAATTGAAGAGGCGTCATCCACTTGTCGTTGGTGTCCTTATTGCTACTCTTCATGGGTGTTGTGGGAATGAGTTGACCTACATGTTAGGCGCTTTTTGGGTTTGTATGAAGGACCAAGCATTTCACCCTCTCCACCAAACAACTGATCTTTCACCTGGTGTCCATCATTGTTAATGTATGATTGATACAATTGGTCAAGTAGTGGTGCCGCCCAAGGCTTGTGAATGGATAGCTAAAATTGCAACTAATTCTTTTATCTCGCTTGGTGGTTGATTTTATTGCCGGCTGTGAAAGATTAGTATCAAACGTTATGATGGCTACGTGGGGAGGTGGACAAAGCAGGTTGAAAAGAACCCTGTATTGATACCTGGGGATAGTCGTGAATCCATTTGATTGCCAGAGATGTTACAAATGATACGAAAGCAGCGCTTAGCAAGCTTTTAAGGGTGAGATACATGAATGAACTGACACATCAGAATGCGAAGAAGATCCTGAGCAGGCCCGGTCCTAACATTTTATGGGTCCAGAGCGATTAAAAATTTGAGGCCTCTACGTTTATAAAAACTTAAAAGTAAGTGAAACTATAACAACAAAATTTGAGTAACATTTTTTCTAAGATAGGGACTTTTCCAAATTATTATTTTCTCTATTTCAAAAGTATTGTATTTCTAAGATAGGGCCACTAATCCAAATTATGATTAAATGATGAAAGAATTTGGGATATTTAGACTACAATACTCTTATATAATGATTATTTTAGAAAAGAGAAAGAGATTAGAGGTTAAAAAGAAGTTATGATAAATAAGGTTATAATTGAGAAAAACGGTATTAATTATGTATGATTTGTAAAAGAACAATACGCATGAAATAAATAAATATATATATATATATATATATAAACAATACATATGAAATGAATGAAATTTTATAATTTTAATTAATTAATAATGAATGAAATATGAATGAAATATTAATAATGTTAATTAATTAATACTCCCTCCGTCCCACAAGGATGGTAAAAAATGACTAAATTTTTTGTCTTAAACTATAGTTAAAATAATTAATGAAAAGTTTAGAAATTGTAAACTTTGAATTGTGATTGATTGATTCATGCAAAATGTATTAAATTAGTTGTTTGTTAATTGGTTGATGTGTTAAGACAAACCATTAAATGCATGTCTCCTTAGTTTTTTGACTTTTGAATTTCTTAACCATCCTTGTGGGACGAAGGGAGTAATTAACAAAAGTTTAAACATGATGTTTGATTTGTTTGAAAGTACTTCATCTTTTTTTTTTACAAGGTATACTTAATTGAATTACATATAAGAAAAATAATTAGTTTTATGAATTTTAGGAGAATATATTTTAACATTATAATTTTACCCTCTCAGTTTTTCTTGGAAAATTCACATTCATTAATGAAAAAAAACATAGATAGGCAAAACATTCAAAAAGAGAAAAAAAACAATAAATAATGCACCAGAAATATAAAATGATTTATAATTAAGACCAAGAAAATCTTCTAAAATATGACCTATGATAAAAACTGGAAAAGTACTTTATAAAGCATTAATTAATGAAAATTTGAACCGGAGGATCAATTCAAGAGTCTTAGACTCCAATGCGTGGGTACTCCAAAAAATCTGCCGTATGCGTACCTGGTACGTAGCGGGTACGGGTACGTTGTGGGTACGGTTGGGTACATACCCAAACAAAATTAAAAAAAAAAATGGGTATGTTATTGGGTACATTGGGTACTTCCATGGGTACGGTACCCCCATATTTGGGTACGGCTGACCATGTTTCAAGTTTTTTTTTTTCTAAATTTTGAACCGCATTTTAAGTTTTAAACCCCCCAAAAGGCCAAAACACGCGTTTCATTTTAAGTTCTTTTCTTTTCTTTTTTTAAAATTGTTCTTTGAAGCTTTATTTGAATGGATAATGCAAGTGTATCTTGTGCTATTTTGTGCTATTTTTTATTTGTTAATGATTGTTAATTGTTAGAAAGTGCAAACATTAGAGGTTGTGTGGTCATTGGTATAAGAAATTATAAATTCCTATAAATTTTAATTTTTAACTTACTAATTTTATTTTTTTTAATCTTTTTAAAATTTAAATATAATTATATTAATTAAATAAATTATTATATATATATATATAAACGTACCCGTACCCTAATTTTTTAAAAAATGTCGTACCCGTACCCATACTCATGCAACACAAGTCTTAGATGATTAAATATTGTAAAATGAAACAAACGCAACAGGAAAGAATCGAACTGTTGCCAGGCGAGAAAAATTATTGGGAGATGTTATTTACACTTGGTCCATTGCTATTTGCACCTAGCTTTTAAAAAATTTTGCACTGACTTGTCAAGATTACCCTTTATGTTACTATTCACACCCATATATTTATTAGTCATCCCAATCTTATTCTTTACACCCATAATCCTAATATTCCCATATATTACTACTCACACCCACTCAAAAACCTTGCTCACCCAAAACCTTCCCACCCAAAAACTTGATAAAAAAAACCAGCATGTCAGATGGCAAGTTCTCTGTGGAAGGTTCTTCCAACAGCAAGATCTAGAACAGATAATTCATTGGCTAAAATGCAGTTTTGGTCCCTTAAGTTTTCCAAATGTGCAGATTTAGTTTTGATTCTGATTTTTATTTAATTTTTATTTATTTAATATTTAATTAATAATTGGGTAATTAAAATGTCACGTGGCAACATATGGTTGGTGGATGTTGTCACATAAGATAAAGCAATTTTGTTTTTTAACGAAAGGATGACGGAGGGACTAAATCTGCACAGAAAATTAACATGAGGAACTGTTTTAGCTCAAAAAATAATTGAGGAACTAAATCTGCACATTTGGAAACCTTAAGGGACCAAATCTGCATTTTAGCCTAATTCATTTGAATTAATTTAATCCTTCACAGCACTTGTATATAATATTGTACATTATATTACAGTTCTCAATCAGTGAATAATTTGCACTAGGGCCGCATCACCAGGAGCATATTAACTATTAAATCAGTCTAATAATCTATGCTCCGCTAGTGGTCAGATCCGATTTTGCTGTAGTTAGTTAAAGTAACCAGCATTCAAAAACTTAAAAGTTATTGTCGACTCAGTTAGATAAACATCAATGAGGTTCTCAAAACTACAATGAATTTTCTGCAGTTTTATCTCAATATCAAAGGAGTATTAATTAAGAAAAAAAAACAATCTAAACTCTGCAATTGGTCAGATCTAAGGATTTTTTGGTAAAAATAAATCAGCATTTTGAAAATTATTGTCGCTTCAATTAAATAAATAGTAAATAGTATAAAATTTGCTATTAGTCAAAATGTAAGAACAAAATGATGAAGAAGAGGAGAAGTTGTAAAACAGTGATGAACACTGACGAAGGAGAGGCCTTTAGGCCGAGAAATTTGAGAGGTTTGACTAAAGTGGGTGTGAGAAGGGAAAATGAGGATTTATGTGTAATGCGTGTAAGTAAAGATGAAAAGAATAGTTAGTTTTTTTAAAAAAAGGGTAAAATTGGTAGATAAGTACAAAATGTTTTAAAGATTGTGTGGGAGTAGTAATGTAGAGGGTGTTAATAAAATCTCCCAAAATTACATATCCACAACCACTTTAGCTGTATGAGGTGAATGTAACTATTTTTGGTTTTTATTATATATAAATACACCAAATTAAATTTTTTTATGGGCCCAGGGCAGACGCCCCTATTGCCTTATCTCTAGGTCGGGTCTAATCCCGAGACTGTGTAGGAATGAGACTACACAGTACAGGAAGGTTTAAATGAATTGATTGGACTACCCCTATTAACAAGATGCATCTTCTTTTCGGTAGCCCATCACTTAAGAACTCCATAGTTAAGCGTGCTTGGCTTGGAGAAATTATGGGATGGGTGACCTCGATCGTGGGAAGTTTCTCGGGAAGCATTTGAGTGAGGACAAAACATGCTGAAAAGACCCATGTTGGTATGTGGGGATAGTCATCAATCCATTTTCCTGTCATGAATGTTACAGTAAGCTGCAAGGACTGAGGTCAACAGGGTTATTTTTTTACATGGAATAATAATCAGGAATGAAGGAGAGTGTTCTCTAGAATTGATAGAGCAGAGGTGAATGGGGACTGGATCCTTGAACTTCCATATTCTAAGGTTAGATTTACTCTGATCATTCCTCTCTGTTGATTAGATTGTATGTTAATTGGAAAGTGAAGCAGAAACCTTTAAAGTTTTTTAATATGTGGGTCAAGGACCCTGAATTTAAGGATATTGTTTAAAGAAGTTGGGCAAGTCAGAGTGAAGGATGTATGATGTTTCAGTTGTGTCAGAGAATGAAGAGCATGAGGTATGGATTGAAAGGCCTAAATAGGAGAAAATATTCAGATATAGAAGGTAGAGCTATTCAAGCAAGAGAAAGGCTGTAGGAAATACAAATTAGATTGAATCAGGATCCACTCAATGAAGAACTGCAGATGAATGAGAAAGCAGCATTGATTCAATGTATAGAATTGGAGAGAGCTATGCATAGCTTTTTACAACAGAAAGCTAAAGCTCTTTGGATTAAAGAGGGGATACAAACAACACTTATTTTCATGCTTTATTTAAGTCCAGACAGATGAAGGTTAGGATTATTATTGTTACTGAATCGAATGGAGAAATTATAGAAGACTAAGAAGGTGTGGAGAAGTACTTTATTGAATTATTTCATGGGGCTAATTGGATAGGAAGCACAACACAGAAAACAGATTGATGAAGTTGTGTTTGATCAAGGTATTAAGCTTTATGTGATACAACAATTAATGTTAATTAAGCCATTTATTATGCTGGATGTGAAGTATGCAATGATGAGTATGGATGATGCAAGAAGTTTAGGGCCAGATGGTTATAGAAGTGGATTCTTCAGAAATTGTGACACCCTTCCGGATTACCCAAATATAATATGGTAATTAAGCTTTTATATTGGATAATATATGGACTTGTGAGGATTAAGAAAATATGGAAATAAAATTTTCTTTTAAAAGCGGGTGCACAAATCAACACTTGGAATTCTTGGAGAATAAACCCTAAGGTATTACCAAAACAGTTATATTGAATTCGGCGATTTCTGAAACCTTTTCGAAAGCTGGGTAGCATTCATCTTTTGGAACCGTATTTTATATTATAGAAAATAACTGAAGCTACCCTTGCTTTATTTGATAAAACTGATACCATCGAATAGTTTTCACCGCCGAGCCCTCAAATAGATTAAATCAGAGTAAGCGGAATTATCGGACTATGCAATTACTAGTAAGATGAACATAGGTATATATATATATATATATAATAAGAGTCATAAGTACATAGCCCCATATCAAAGCTTCCAAGATCCCAAAATACAAGTCCATAAACAGATCTACATAATAACATGACCAAATCCCTAGAGAACCCCAAAAGTATATCTACAACATATATACATAATCAAAATAAAACTCTAAGGGTGGTCACGTAGATCCGGCAGCATCAGATGTAGTAGTAGTGATAACAGCAGTCTCCAAGAAACATAAGTAGTAAGGTAGTAGCATCATCATCAACACAGCAGCAGCAAGATCTCCTCCACAGCCTCCACACATCGGATCCCCTGATCCTCATCACATACCCTATGCACAAACCTAGGGATCATCGTCCCTCCAATCACTCCCAGTAGAATGCACGACAGGCTCGCTCCCACTCTCGTCCTCCACCGGGTCCTCCTCGATCTCATCCGAGGGAGAGTGTACCCTACCACTGGGTACCGGGTCAGGTGATGGTGAAACCCTGACTGGGCTCCTCGGATCAGAAGGGGGAGTCTCCTCGCGGACGACTCTAGAGGTAAAAGGGTGAGAGCGGGTAGATCGAAAACGGAAACTGTGATAGGAGCGAGCTGGTCGCGTTGGAGGTGGTCCATGGTAAGTGTAAAACGGGGGTACATGCATAGTGTATATGATGGGAATCCAAAATCTACGAGGACAGAATCGGATCAACGGGTTCGGGTGGTAGAAGGTAACCTCTACCTCTCCCTCGAACACCGCGCGATGGTCCTCATAGATCCATGTGCCATTAGGAAGTGGCCGGATCTCGATGCAAGCAATGTAACGAGACATCACCTACAAGGGCATAGGGGTAAGCAATTCTATACACATAATCAACAGAGAATAAATTGTGCAATATGAGTATGTAAATATGTATCAGTTAACAACAATCACATATAACACTTAGCAGTTAATTAATGCACTTAGGATGCTCACACTTATTTCATTTATCACAATTGATTTAAATGAGTGGCATGATGCATGACTTTAGCTCTCAAGCCTATCTCCATCATACTATGTCACTCTCTGACGTCCATCCCTGACAACCCAGCACTCAACAGTGCGTTGTATTCCTAGGTATACAACAATTCGTACATTCACCTAGAATGTACACGTCAAGCTTGGTATTCATGCCACCCGAGCATATCCCGTCATCCAAACGGACTGTCATCCAAATGGTATAACCATATCGGCATCCACTAAGCCGACCACGTCAATGACGTGTCATCAAGCAAGCGTATTGGCACTCCCAGAGGCCCTCCACATGTTTACCAAAAACATGATATACGTCCTACCATCCCAACTTCAAAATGAATGCATTACTTTAATTAAAGGGAATTGATTGATGTTTTATCATTTTATTAATACATTACGTGCCTCCCGAGCAACGTATCGTTATTCAAATGAAAATATCATAACGTCAATCAATTTCCTTTAAGTGCAGGATCACTTGGTTTATCGTCCTTTAAGTGTTACAAAATGACTTAGAATTGAAATGGTATTTTTAAGTATCTGACTAAAAATACTCGAGTGTTTTCCATAATACTCGAGTAGTTTATCATTTTCCAGATTTTACTCGAGTAGTTCATGATTATACTCGAGTCGTTCATGTCTGTTTAGAGATTCAAGTTTTCAGATCTTCAAAAATATACTCGAGTAATTCATGAGATACTTGAGTAGTCCATTACCCAGAATACTCGAGTAGTTCACATATTACTCGAGTTGTTCATTAATTTTTACTCTTGTTGCCTCTGAAATACTCGAGTGCTTAGCCTGGTTCTCAAGTTGGTGCGCCAATTTTCACACTGGTGCATCACGAAATACTCGAGTGTTAAGCCATATACTCGAGTGTTTGCAGACAGAACAGACTGAAACTTGGTTTTTACATACCATTTCAATTTCTAAACATTTTTAACCCAAACCAGTGATCACAATAGCTCATATACCATATATTGAACATGTTTCCACACTCATTTCATATCAAATAACCAATTTGACAGAGAATCAATAAATCATGCATAAAAACACATTTTAACAACTCAATACTTCAATTTACACAATAAGCACAATACTCATGAAACAAAGTTCATTTAAGCTTGCATGCATGATATAGAACTTGCTCAACACAGTTTTAGAGAAAAGCTTGGTCTCCAAACCAAAGACCCTATTCAATCTAAGCCCTTAGAGCCTCTTGGTGGCTCTCTAACACAAATCATGGAATTTAATCTCTATCTAGTGAATATAATTACTTCCCCTTACCTCTCAGACGTGAATCAAACAAGAAATCCCCAAAGAAAAGCTCCACAACTCTCAGACCAACTTCAAGCACCACATGCAGAGCATTTTGAGTGCAACACCAAAGTGGAATTGGTTCACACATGAAACAGAGAATAAAATTGGGGAAATTAGGTTTTCTAGACTCTATGCAACATAATCTAACTAAGGAAATCGAATTTGAGACTCAGGGATTCATGAGCTTACCAGAAATCAAGATCAAAGTAAGCTCCAGACACAAACTTGACCAAGAACAGCTTCACTTCAACTCCTTGAATCCTCCAACACACTCACTCAATCCTCACGATTTTGGTGTTTATACAAAAATCGTGATGTGAGCTTTGTATTCGTGTATCACTCGAATCCTAACACTCAGAATTTAAGGAGAATCGAAGAGGACAAATCCGAAACCCTAACTTTCATCAACAACCTAAACTTAACCAAAAAGCTTCACGAATCTGTTGTTGTTGAGCTTAAATAGAGCAAGGAAGCTATCATGCAAGGCGACACGAAAGCCTTGAGGTGTTGGGGAAGGAGTATTCGTGGCGGGAAGAGGGAATCGTTCATGGTGACTCATCAAATGCACTAACTCGTGCAGTTTGACCCAGAATACTCGAGTTTTTCAGAAAATACTCGAGTATTTTTCCCAATTTTTGAAAAATAATTATTTTATTTTATTTCCCTCCAAAACCTTTCCTATAATTGCTTCTAGGTCCCAACCCAGGGACTAATATGCAAAATACTCATTTTAGGCATTTATTATATTTATTAAATAATTTCACACTCATATACCAACTATATGAACACATATTTTAATCAAGGATTAATATGGAGATAATTAATTATAATTAAATTATAATTAACATTTCATTAATCGGGGATTAAAATTTTGAGGTGTTACAGAAATGCTTGGGATATAATTGGTAATGATGTGAATATTGATGTCCTGAAATTTTTTAATACTGGTAAGATGTTGAGATAGATCAATAATACTTTAATTGCATTGGTTCCAAAATTTGAAGGAGCATGTGATGCTAAAGATTTTCGTCCAATTGCTTGTTGTAATGTATTGTATAAGTGTATTTCAAAAATGATTGGAGAGAGATTGAAAGTGGTTCTACCTAAATTAATAGATATTAATCAAGGGGCACTCATTACTGGGAGATCAATTCTGCACAGTGTTTTGATATCTCAGGATTTGATAAGAATCTATAGAAGAAAGAATGCATCACCTAGGTGTTTAACGAAGATAGATCTTAGGAAAGCATATGACACAGTGGACTGGAACTGTGTTAAAGAGGTATTGACTGGTTACATTTTCCTCATAAGTTCATAGGATGGATTATGCCATGTCTTGCCTCTACTTCTTACTCTTTATCTATAAATGGCAGGAATGTTGGATACTTTGTAGGAAAAAGGGGATTGAGGCAAGGAGATCCAATGTCTCCAATGTTGTTTGTGTTAGTAATGGAAATTCTGACAAGGTATATGAAGATAACCTCAGTTGATGCAGAGTTTAGATTTCATATTGTAACACCCCAATTTGGAATTTAGAATTTTAGTAAAAATTCGTGCCATTTTTTTTAAAACATTAATAACAAAACATTTTCGACTTATAGTTTATTCCAAAGTATTTCATTATCAGTAATCACTATTTAGACTTAATGAAACTTGATTCAGAAACTAACCATGATACAATTCTTTTTCAAACTGAGATATTACTAACATACTTCAAGAAATCATTTTCTTAAAGCCAGATTTATTCGACGGTTAATTTGCGGAAAACATTTTATTACGTTATTAAACTTGATACATAACAAAAAGGAAACTTCTTTCATTCACTTAAAAATGATCATTCATTACAAATGGGGTTACATCGGGATAGAGTAATCATGTCCTACCCTATCCTAAGATGTAATACAAAAGAAACTACACTATCAACAAAAAGGGCATTTCACTTGAGATATCCTCCTTCGTGATCCTCCCGATTCCACAGCTCCCACACTCCGAATACTTCTAACAAATGTTCGATGTTGAAAGATCCGTCACGACTCCGCTTGCCATCATCCGCAGACATCTAAACACACGCACCCAAGACAACAAGACAGGAAGAGGGAGAGAAAGTAAGCATTTTCGAATTAATAAACGAAGATGGCATGAGCTTACTCTTAGGGGAGACATTAAGATCAAACACACATTATCAGCCAAGTAGTTATCGAACAGAACTCATGTAACATCCTCATAATCATTAACACAATAACCTGATGTCATAACATTATATCACATCACAACTTTGTTATTCAAGGTTTTTCAATAAACTTATCAAATTTTCTTTACTCTTTCTCATACTCATAACGTAACCGTCAATGATTTAGAGAGAGAAAATCATTCAGGTAAAATTGAGGAAAACCGCAATTGGTGGTTGAAACAACTAAGGAACACTAGGAGAACACCTAGAAGGGGGGTTGAATAGGTGTTTAACAAACCTTGAAAGATTTTCGAAAGAAACAAATCGAAACAATCAAAACAAATGATTTTTTACAAAAATTTCAGCTCTTAATCGATTATCCTGTATCTTAATCGATTAAGACTAGAAAGTTTACAAATGGTTAATCGATTAAGCACTGATTAAAACTGAAAAATCACTTTTCAATCGAATACGAAAATCAATCAATTAACACGTATGATAAGAGATTCAGCGGAAATGATTAACACCAATATTCTTATTGATTACCTAGGTTATGAAAATGATTTTCCCAAATCAATTTGCACAATTAAGATTCAATTCAATCACTTATGAAAAATCAATCTTTTCTAGGCTTTCAATCAAGAACATATGAAACGACAAGAATGTAAAGAGTTAAGGGTATAGAGATACTGCACAGTGATTTATCCTGGTTCACTCTCATCCACTTGAGAGCTACATCCAGCCCCCTCTTCAACCAAGAGAGATTCTTCACTATGAGGAATTAGAGTTCTCAAATTACAAGTAAATGCCTCTCAAGACTCCCTTCTTGATAGCCTCCAAGAGATACACCACACTGTTGTCTTGCAATCCTATTGACCCTCTAATCTAACCTCTTCCCTTGCTTGTTGATAACCCACAACAAGTCTTCCACGTTGCTCGTTGATACCTCACAACAAGACTTCACTTTGCTTGATGAACTACCAAGACTTCTTCTTCAATTTGATTGACTTGCTTGATGATAATCGACACACCAAGACTTCTTCTTTTGTTGTAGATAGCTTGCCTCTTGCAAAGATTATAACTCAAATGAAAACAATAACAATCCTATGAATCTCTTTCAATAGCTATGAAAATATCAACATAAGAGACTCAAAGATTTTTGATCAAAGAATGTAAAAGTGAAAGCTTTGATCTATGAAATTGAGAGAGAATAGTGTGGCTTGATCTTTGTAAAATGAATATGAAAGTGATATTGGTTTGTTCTAATCATTCACAAAGGTTAGGAAAAAGTTTATATAGAATACCCAAAAGTTAGGAAACTTAAAAACTAATTTTGAGAAGTTAGAAACGTATTTTAAAAACCAGTTTTACAGGTCTTAATCGATTAACACATTGCTTAATCGATTAAGTACTGTAACAATGTGTATGTTAATCAATTAACCTGACTCTTAATCGATTAACCACTGTTCAAATCAATTAAAAACTTGTTTTCTCAAAACTAAACCTTTCCTTTCAAACCTTTAAGCCACCTATTGATTTTAGGTCAAGTGAAAACTCAAATTATGATATAATCATGACCTTGATAGAGATTCAATACCCTCTAAATACTCTACCCAAACTCATCAAAATAAAAGACTCAAACTAAAGATATTACAATTATATGAAACTTGAATCTTCATGAGCTTGCTCTCTCTTCATCATTTGTTGAGTGTTGTTTGCTTGTTGAGCTTGAACTTGATCAACACATTTGTAGCTTGTTCAAAACCTTTTGTCATTATCTAAACCTTCTCACTGGATCTAACAATCTCCCCCTTTTGGAAAATGACAAACCCGTTTTGAAGTTGTTGATGCTTGAACCATTTGATCACTTGGTGAGACTCTTGCTCCCCCTCAATAAATGCTTTTGACATTTGAATGCTTTTGACATTTGAAATCCAATTGATAGAAGCTTGATTCTCCCCCTATCTTCAACAACTTTGCTCAACCTATATAAAAACAACAAAACAACCCTTTCTCCCCCTTTTGGCATTATCAAAAAGTAATATATACCAATTTGAAATATGAAAATTCTAAGCCAAAATATAGAAATCAACATTCATTTTCTTCACAACATCGATACCAAATAATCAATGATACCTAATTGAGTAACTTAAATGAAACATTTCTTCAAAGTATAGTTCTTTAATTTACTTTGAAATGTGATACCAATTGGAAAGAAATATGACAATAAAATATGATACCAATTGAGACTAAAAGTCAGCATATCACTTAACAAAGTAAGATATCAATTGAACTTTGTAGAAATAATACCAATTGTAAATATCCAACAATATCAATTTTACCAACTTGTAGGACTTTCTCTTGAAACTTGAAGAAGCAAATGAAAGAATAACACTTGTAAGTCCTTTGCTCTTCAATCATACCTACAAAACAATCATGCTTTCCCTTTTGGTATCCAAATGGTTTTGGATCCATTTTTGTTAGTTAAGGGATTTTCACCCTTCTTAACCCAAACAAAATCTCCTTTAGGTATACCATGCACTTTAATATAACACACATTTGAAGTATGTCCATGAGTACCACAATAGAAACATGTTGGTGCATTTGAGAAATCAACTTTAGAAAAATCAACAACATTTCTATGAGACTTACTCTTAGCATTAGTATAACCCAAACCAAACTTGTTTGAATTTCCTTTTTGAAAATTTAACAATGTGTGCAATCTAATATCACCACTTGTGAAACTTGCAAGCTTATTTTTCAAATTAGCATTTTCATCTTTAAGCAACTTGCAACTCTCACAATCAACCACAATATTCAATCTACTAGCACAATCACAAGAAGAACTAGCATATATAAGATCAAGAGTTTCATTTTCAAGATTAAGCTCATCAACTTGTTTTTGAAGTTCTAAAATCTCTTGTTGATGTTTCAAAATGAGCTTCTTTCTTTCAATGTTTTTCAAAGCTAGTTTCTCAAATTGTTCATGCATTTCTTCATAAGCATTATATAACAATTCATATTTAGAAGAAATTTCGGATTTAGTATGACTTACATCGCTTTCCTCGCTTTGTTCACTTGATTCATCATTTGAACTTTGTTCTTCATCTACTAGAGTTATCAAGTTGAGAGTAGCGACTTCATCATCATCCGAAGAACTACTTGATGTTCTTTTCTTCTCTTCTTCGTCATCCCAAACGATGTATGCCCTTTTATGTTTTGAATTTTTCTTTTCTTTCTCCTTCTTCTTGAGATACTTAGAGCATGAGTACTTGAGATGAGCGGGTTTTCCGCATTCATGTCAAATTAGTCCTTCTTTTGATGTCTTGATCTTGTAGTGTGGGGAATTCTTCTCTTTACCTTTGTCTTTGTTCAACCTTCCTTTTCTCCTCAGAAACTTGTTAAACTTTTTTAGTAAAAGTTTCATCTCTTTTTCATCAACATCCGAATCAGAATCTTCACTATCATCATCATCGGAACTCTCTTTCTTTTTATATGAACTATTGGTTTTAAGAGCAATTCCTTTTCTTCCTTTGTTATTATCCGACTCTTCATGCATATTCAAACGCCCAAGCTCCATTTCATGTTCTTGAAGCTTTCCGAAAAGTGTTGCGAGATCCATAGCATCCAAATTTTTAGATTCTATAATAGCCGTTACTTTTGGTTGCCAATTCCTATCCAAACATCTCAACACTTTGTTAGTAAGTTCACCTTGTAGAAAATTCTTACCAAGAGCAAGTAAATGATTAATATTGTGAGTAAAACGTTTTTGCATATCATTAATAGATTCATTTGGAAGCATTTGAAACAATTCATACTCACGCATCAAAACATTCAACCTAGCTCGTCTAACCTCACTAGTTCCTTCATGAGTCACTTGAAGAGTGTCCCACATTTCCTTAGCACTAGCACATTGAGAAACTCTAAAGAATTCATCATAAGATAAAGCGGAGGTGATGATATTTTTTGCTTCAAAATCATATTGAACTTTCTTTTTATCATCATCATTCCACCTATCTTCGGGGGTTAATTGTGCTACACCTTCAACTAAACTAGAGGGAATATGATGACCTTTTTCAATCGCTTTCCAAATTTCACTATCTATTGCTTGGATAAAAATTTTCATTCTTACTTTCCAATAAGCGTATCCCTCACCGTTAAATAGTGGGGGACGACTTATCGAAGCACCTTCACCACCAAAGGGATTCGTAGAACCCATTGCAGTTTCTTAAAGGATCTTTACGAAAAAGCTCTTATGCTCGTGTCTTTCGACCGAGCTCTGATACCAATTGAGGAAAACCGCAATTGGTGGTTTAAACAACTAAGGAACACTAGGAGAACACCTAGAAGGGGGGGTTGAATAGTTGTTTAACAAACCTTGAAAGATTTTCGAAAGAAACAAATCGAAACAATCAAAACAAATGATTTTTTACAAAAATTTAAGCTCTTAATCGCTTATCCTGTATCTTAATCGATTAAGACCAGAAAGTTTACAAATGGTTAATCGATTAAAGCCTCACTTAATCGATTAAGCACTGATTAAAACTGAAAAATCACTTTTCAATCGAATACGAAAATCAATCAATTAAAACGTATGATCAGAGATTCAGCGGAAATGATTAACACCAATATTCTTATTGATTACCTAGGTTATGAAAATGATTTTCCCAAATCAATTTGCACAATTAAGATTCAATTCAATCCTTGTGAAAAATCAATCTTTTCTAGGTTTTCAATCAAGAACATATGAAACGACAAGAATGTAAAGAGTTAAGGGTATAGAGATACTGCACAGTGACTTATCCTGGTTCACTCTCATCCACTTGAGAGCTACATCCAGTCCCCTCTTCAACCAAGAGAGATTCTTCACTATGAGGAATTAGAGTTATCAAATTACAAGTAAATGCCTCTCAAGACTCCCTTCTTGATAGCCTCAAAGAGATACACCACACTCTTGTCTTGCAATCCTATTGACCCTCTAATCTAACCTCTTCCCTTGCTTGTTGATAACCCACAACAAGTCTTCCACGTTGCTCGTTGATACCTCACAAAAAGATTTCACTTTGCTTGATGAACTACCAAGACTTCTTCTTCAATTTGATTGACTTGCTTCATGATAATCGACACACCAAGACTTCTTCTTTTGTTGTAGATAGCTTGCCTCTTGAAAAGATTACAACTCAAATGAAAACAATAACAATCCTATGAATCTCTTTCAATAGCTATGAAAATATCAACATAAGAGACTCAAAGATTTTTGATCAAAGAATGTAAAAGTGAAAGCTTTGATCTATGAAATTGAGAGAGAATAGTGTGGCTTGATCTTTGTAAAATTAATATGAAAGTGATATTGGTTTGTTCTAATCATTCACAAAGGTTAGGAAAAAGTTTATACAGAATACCCAAAAGTTAGGAAACTTAAAAACTAATTTTGAGAAGTTAAAAACGTATTTTAAAAACCAGTTTTACAGGTCTTAATCGATTAACACATTGCTTAATCGATTAAGTACTGTAACAATGTGTATGTTAATCGATTAACCTGACTCTTAATCGATTAACCACTGTTCAAATCAATTAAAAACTTGTTTTCTCAAAACTAAACCTTTCCTTTCAAACCTTTAAGCCACCTATTGATTTTAGGTTAAGTGAAAAATCAAATTATGATATAATCATGACCTTGATAGAGATTCAATACCCTCTAAATACTCTACCCAAACTCTTCAAAATAAAAGACTCAAACTAAATATATTACAATTATATGAAACTTGAATCTTCATGAGCTTGCTCTCTCTTCATCATTTGTTGAGTGTTGTTTGCTTGTTGAGCTTGAACTTGATCAACACATTTGTAGCTTGTTCAAAACCTTTTTTCATTATTAAAACCTTCTCACTGGATCTAACAAAAATGTAACATCCTACCTTTTTAATTCATTTATTATATTTTAATTCAAGAAAATTTCAGAAAAATTTGATGGAGTTCGCTTTAAAATATGGACTTTTCCCTTATTTAAAAATTTGTACCTGTCAGATCCAGAATAAAATAAAACATATACATTCATAGTAAAAACTTGATTTGCACATTAGCCTTATGGAATATCACAATTTTCCAAATTCCATACACCAATAAAAGAGGACATTTAAATGTCCATCAGGGTATGTGATATCCCTTCTTGAAATTATACATTTATGAGCCCTTATCCAATCAAATTAATAAAGAGAACAATTATACAAAATAGTGAAATAATAATATCAAAACTATTTGGTTGAAATTTCTATGAATCAAGTCGTAGAATTAGAGTTTCTCTCCACATGTAGGAGGAAACTCGTCCTCAGCAAGAGCTCTCAAAGTCCTCTACCAAAAAGGTGTACCTAAAATAGACAACACAGAGGGTGAGATATTCATTCAAAAATCAAAGGAAACATGTAAAAATAATAATAAGACATAATAATATATATGCGACATAATTAACCATATTAAAAACACATATAAAGTAATGCAATGCAAGACACTTCCCCATAATTCCATATATCCTTTTTCCTTTCATTTCCATTTTTTTCCATTTTTCCATTTCTTTCATAGTAGTAATTACCACTTTCCATTTCCTTTTTTCCTCACATCGCCCTCCACACTTTAGGAAAGATCAACTAAGAGTAAATGTCCCTCAACCGGTGCTTGCACAGTACTTCACGAATCGTTCTTCGTACAATTTCGGGTGGTTTTCCCAAAATTGGCTATAGCAGGGACCATCCTCGACTAGTCAGGAAGTATCTAAGTGACTGATAAAACTATTATAGTGTGCACATGACCAATCCCCGACTATCCGATACTTCACGAAACGTACTTCGTACCGTTGATCCTTTGGAAGATCAAAGTCCTCTATAATAGTTTTCCGCGATTATTTCAATAACACAATCTAGTCACTATAATACTCTCGTCCGTCAATTCTATGAGCCTTCACAAAACGTTCTTCAATTCATAAAATCTCCACGCCATCTTTCCTAATTCCTAACGTGCACCTTACTTTATAATTTACGTGTTTCTAGTTCATTTTAATTGATTTGATAATCAAGCCTTTAGATAATTATACCAATTTGGATGGGTTTCCTAACTTAAGGTAATTGAACATAACAATAAGATAATTAACATTCAAGCATGATAATGACAATAATAGTAATAGTAACGTTTATTCATCCAAATTATTAAACATTTCAAGCACAAAATCACTATTCAATCATCATCATCATCATCATCATCAACTAACATAAAATCCTAAGTTTAAGAACTAACTAATTCACAATCAATACACCAACAAGCATACATATTATTATATCAATATCATTATCATTATAATTACACCCTTCCCCTAATTTAAGAGAATATCTCCCCTCTTACCTCTTGTAGAGAGAGAGAAGGGAAATTGTATGGAGTTCCTCTCCAAGACTTTATCAACCCTCCTTGGCTCCTTTGTTCTCATTTTCTAGCACTCTTTAGTCTCCTAATCTTATTCTATGCCAAGGATTAATCAATTTATATGTTAGGGTTTTATGGGTTGATGGAGGTAAGAGATGAGAGGGTGTGGTTTAGGGAGTTTTAGAGAGGGAAAGTGTAAGATTAGTGATGGGAATGGAACATAGAGCCAAGATTTTCTTAGTTTTGTGTTGATTGGAACTTGAGACTTCTTAGGTATGAAGGAGAAGAGGAGTTCGTGGGTTTTGAAAGAGAAAGAATGAGCAAAATTGAGCAACTTTTGTGTTTTTAAGCTGTCTGAATTCCCTAGAATACTCGAGTATTTTACACAATACTCGCGTATTACTCGAGTATTCTACCCAATACTCGAGTATTTCATTAAAATTTCGACATATCTGATTGTTTCTGACAGAATACTCGAGTATTTCTTGCAATACTCGAGTATTGCCTGAGAGCTGTATTAGTCTAAATTTTTCTTTATTTCTTCGTATTTCAAAACGCCATATTTCATTCGTTAACCATTGGATCTTGCTCAAATTAGAAAGCAAGCTTCCCTACATACTTTTCTACACATCCAACTGTGGAATTTGTGATTAAAGTCGTAAATATTTTATTTCAAATTTTCTAATATAGGGTGTTTCTAACACCGAAAACATCGTTTTTAACACTCTTTTGTTCATCTTTCACTCTCCTATTCAATGCCAATGCTTCCTAATTTCTTTATGGCACTCAAAGGAATCCTAATCCATCACATTAAATCCTCTTTAGCATAATTATCACAATTATCTCTGAAATAAAATTCAGGATGTTACATAAAAGGGATAAGTCAGCAAACACGATTCATCTCCTCCTCAATCATCCAACCACAACCTAAGTCGGGAAGCAGATGGGACGCACAGGAACCTTAACCACGTTGACATCGATGTCGAAGGGCATGTACCAAAATATACAGCAACCAAATTAAATCATTCCATCAATACAATTTCACAAAATACAACGACATCTAGCCCCGTTCAGGTTCCCTCTCACCATCTATGATTTGATCAAGGGGGCGACAGTACTTTCTCTAGTTGTACGTGTAGTCCTTGCTACGACCATGCCCCACAACCAGAAGACAGAGTCACTGTAGTCTTGTCCCACCTAGAGAAGCACTCAAGGCTTCTTGACATTCACCGTCCTTGTCTTCCCTTATCACAATCACCACTTGAAGGTACACCGGCCTCCGAGTATCTGATATCTTTCCTCTTCACTACTTCTCTCTCAACGCGATATTAGAAAAAGGGATTCCTAAAGCTTTTAAAGATTTTATTATCTCATTAATGTTACTCCTAAATTTGTAGACCCATTCTAAGCCTAGCTTCTAACAGGTCTCGACCTCTAAGGGAAAAACACGACACAAACACCTCCCTATATACAGTGGTCCACATTGCTCGCAACCACGACACATCATTCACATGCCCAGCTACTAGTATTGGCAAAATGGGCCTTGGCCCGCGGGTGTAACATCCCCAAATTTGCTAAGTGGCTAGGTGTATTAGTGAGTAGGATCCCGGTAAGTGTCGTAGTATTATTAAGTGTCGATTCCGTTTAGAAACGATAATGGGCATTAGAATTAGTGTGTGCTTAAGTGTTTAGAGTGTAGCATTAAGCTAAGAATCGATTTGTATGAAGTAGAAATAAGTTAGAATAGGTTTAGAGTGAAGAGAAAGGAATGTGTTAGGTTAAGATTGTGATTTAGAAAGGTTATTTAAGGATTAAGAGCATAGGACTTTAGGAAATTAAGAATAAAAGATCCATATCTCTAAACCCAAATTCCACCGTTGGATGTTAAGATAAGTGTGTTAGGAAGCTTGCCTCAAAATTTGAGCAAGATCCGACGGTTAACGAAAAAGTTATGGCACTTCGAAGTACAAGGGTTTAAGTGGGCTGAACTGGTTACTCGAGTAACACTGGAGTTAATCGAGTAATGGTCGTAGGGTGCACTTAAGTTACTCGATTAACCACTTGAGTTAATCGAGTAAGGCCGAATGATTCTCACGAATTAATCGAGTAAGCATGCGACTAATCGAGTAAGGCCGAAGGCTGTTCTAAGCCAAATTTACATGGGTTACTCGATTAACCCAAGTGGTTAATCGAGTAACGCTGTCAGATCAGCGTAAAAACACGAGTTTTGGGGTGCTGAACTCATTTCTCTCTTCCTCTTCTTCGAGTTCTTCTTCTCTTCTCCTCCCCAATCCTTCTCAATCACCAAACTAACATCAAATAACTCTAATCCATCAACCTATAATCATTTCCCATCAACCAAAACACCAATTTCTCTCTCTCACACTCAAATCCCCAAATTCCCCTCTCTAAACCCTAACTTTTCTAATTCATTAAGTTGAGCCTCCAAATCATTCAATTGGTCTTAGGAGTTGCTAGAGGGGCAAGGATTTGGAGTCATGGAGAATGGATTGGAGCTTGATGTGGAGCTCCAACAAAAACCCCTATTCTCCTTCTCTCTCCTCAAGGTAAGGGGTGTACTTTGGTCTAGTATTAGAGGAAGGGTTTATTAATAGTAATAGAGTTATAATTGGGTATATTATTGATTGGTTAGGTTGATGGGTAGGAGGGTAGAGTATAGTTAGAAACTCTAAGTGTTAGGGATATGTTATTTATGATATATGTTATATTAATTGATTTTTATAAATTGTTAAGTAGGAAGTGAAGAACCCTAGGAAGATGATTTAAATTACAGTCCCTGAGACATACCTGAGTATGTCGACTGATTGTTGATTGATATTGTTTTTATTAATATTAGTAAAGTGTATATAAGTAAATGGTAAATGACATTCATATAGTTATGCATTAAATAGGGCCAAGTATTTCTCAATTGAATTTAAACCAATTAAATGACATTTTCTAAAGAACAAAGAGAGCCTTAAATTCAATTGAGAAATACTTGAGATATTGGATCATGCATGGTGTAAAGGTGGACGTTAGGATTAGGGGAAAAACACACGTCGCTTCGCGATTGATGAGGACAAGAGTAAATGTTAGGAATTATTATGGAGAACTTTGATCCTGCAAAGGATACGGGTTTGCTTCCCGTATTGGGGGTTGGTTCTATGCAAACCATAATAATTCTATTTACTTTGGTTTCTTTGGGCCAGTCGAGGGTGATTTCTGCTAAAGCCCGATTTGGACAAATCAACCCAAATCGCATGAGGAACCTTCCTAAGTGGAGGTGAAGTGTTGTGCAAGCGGGTGAGCGAGGGACCTTCCTAAGTGGAGGTGAAGTACCCAACTAGAGGTTGAGAAATGCTTACTCCTGGTCGGTTTTTCCCCAGAGTGGAGGGAGGGTTGTGAGGTGGTTGTGTTATTATTGATATGGAAAAGGGAAAGTGTATAGGTACATTGTGTGAGGAACCCTCCTGCGGGGAGAATGTGAAGCACAATGTACCCAATCGTTAAAAGTGTAAAAGTGTTAAAAGTAAAGTGAAAAGTGTGCAAGTGAAAGGGAAAGTGTGAATGCATTATGAAGGTGTTTTAATTCGTCGAATCCAATACAAAAGTGTAAAAGTGTTTGAAAGGAAATAAAGTGTTCAATGTTGGATTCGATAATTAATTCACCTAAGTGTGACGATAGCAAGGCATAACCATGTGATTGTGCATTGTAGCATTATATAAAAGTATTATACCCTTATATGTAGAGGTCATAAACGGAATAGTGTTATTGTGCCTTACTTGCTAATTGAATGGTGAATCGTATAATTGTTATTGTTTGTGTTTGAATATACCTCTTTATGATTTATTACTGTTTTTAAGCATTTTCTTTGATCTAGATTTCAAAGTACTCACCCTTACAGTGGACACATTAGGTACACCAAGGAGACAGGCACGAAAGGATCAAGGCCGAGAACGGTATACTCATAGTAGAGAGTATATTGGTATAAGTGACCCAAGAGTCACGAGGTTGAGCAACCATTCATAGGTTATATTGTAACAAGTAGAGTTTGTAAATATAATTGTAATTTAATGATTTTATATGGTTTAAGCGTTTTTTATATCGAACAGTTATATGTACATGTTTATTTTGAATTGAAAGTTTTATTTTACTCGATTTGCAAACTGTTCTGGACTGACAGGTTTAACTGAATTTCGGGAAAGTCCAACTTTTAAAGGGAACTCTGTCAAAAATTTTATAAACCCCGAATATATTCACAAATAAATATTAAATTAAGTATTTTCTTAAAGTTTAAAAATGTAGGATGTTAAAGTTGGTATCAAAGCAATGGTTGCAATCCTCGGCCCGGAGTATGGATTTTCCTACTCCCAATGAGTTACTCCACATGAGAGTAACTAATAGGTAGTTGAATAAGTAGTGCACTCTAGTGTTTCTTGCATGCATGCATCGTAAACAGGAATGCGTATAGTTTAGTAGGGTGAGTCATAGTTTAGTATTCGCAGGAGTATATCTTCAATTTAAAGTGGGCTAACCAAATTTTTCAAAGTATAACTTTGTTGTATTTAGAAATGGACAGAGAGTAGAGACTAAGGGAAAGGAAAACTCCCAACGGGACAGAGCATGAAATTGCTACCCCAACGGGAAGGATTGACTCTTAGTTTTGAATCAATTGTGTCTATTTTAAATATGACAAGGAATTGAGATTTCGCTTTAAGACGAAATTTCAAACCTCCTTTCGAATCGAAGACGAGTCATTCTTTATTTGATTGGAACTCAAGTAGCACGAAAACAATTTTGTCTCCAATGCAATATAGAATCGAGATGGATCCCTCGCATTTTGTATTCATTGACAGATGAAATCGTTAAGTCCTTGAACCCAACCAAATAATTGTTGGATTTATTTTCTAAGTTTAAGAATAGGGTCGGTACTAGAAATTGTGTAGTTTACCTTCCGAGCATTCTTCATCAGAGTGCGCAGCGGAAGTGATTAGGAGTTAATCTTTTGTAATTGCCTTTAATTGTGATTACTAAGTGCCATCTTAGTAAGACCTAATTGCCTTCAACAATTCCACATTATATTTTGGTGATAAATGTACTCTAATTTTTAAGGTATGAAAATGTTTTTGCAACAGAATTTTCCAAGACTTTATTTTCGAAAAGTATTAATACTATAATTTGAAATGAATGTCAAGTACAATAATGTTTTGGTATTTTTCAAAAGTATGTAATTGATTCAAACTCTGATAATCGATTGAATGTCGTAAAACTGATTTTTAAGAAAATTTTATTTACAATGAGAATTCCTAACTAATTGGATGATAGTGTAATTTACTCTTAAGTTACACCAATAATCAATTGATAGGAATTCAATGAAAGCGACATAAATCAATTCGAACTTACAAACTAAAATAAAAGGAAAGGCATTCACTAGAATTTAAAGAGAGTGAATGACATTGAAACTTTTTAATCATAAATCCGTTCCTTTTATTTGAGTTTGGTGACTATAGAGGGTTCTTATTTTCTTTGTCAAAGGAATCCTCAAGCTTTAGAATCAATTTCAAATGGGTGTAAAATGATTTTGAAAACTTATATGAATAATTTGAACTATAGTGCTTGACATGTCTTTTCCTAAACAATAATTTGTTTAAGTTTTAAATGAAAAGAATTTACAAAGGTATAAAATGTTTTCTTCATTTGAAAGAAAACACAAATTCTCGAAAACTCTTTTATCACCAAGTACCAAACCTTTTACACCGAAATTGGTACTTTACTATTTCTCTTGTAATGTGGAAGTGGAAAATGTAAATCGAAGGTAGTGAGGTAAGTTAAAGGTAATGTAGTTACCCTAGAACCAAAGTCTAGTCTAGAGCCAAACTAGACTAATGGATGTTGATCCTTCTTCCTTCAAGTTCACATAGAACTCCAAGGAAATTTGCTGTATTTAATGAACAAACTGTATTTCGGAAGTGCAAACCATTTTCAAAACTATTATTAACTCTTCCGTAGAATGCAGTTTGCGAATGTTAAAGTCCCGGTCTTAGCATCCATTATAAGAGTCGTAGCACCAAAGCCTAGTTAGCAACAAGAGAGTTTTATCTAGGGCTTAAGGTTAAGTTGTAATTATTGATCTTCGAGCTTAAGGAACCAATTAGGACACCTTAACCCTTAGGAAAAATAGTAAGTGTAGTGCTAGTCGAAGTCTTGCATAGTAGGAAATTTCTTTTAGATCGAGTATAGAACCTCAATAGCTTTCCTTCATAGACTGAATGATAGAAGCTGGGTTCGATCTTAGGGAGTCCTAGAGTTTTGGGACATAGTTGTGTAGGCATATAGATGTGCATATAGGAGGCGGTTTTCAAATGTTTTCGAGCACCGGAATTGTATATATATGAGTATTTAATATTTTCAAACCTATTAGGACTGTATGTTAAGTCCAAATGTTTTCATGAACCTTTTCTTATGATTTTGGGTAATTCCCAACTTTCAAATTCCTTCAAACACTATATATATGCTATTTTAAATCAATTGTCAACTAAGATTTTCTACCACTATTGAAAGTGAATTTTTAAAAGAGTACTATATTAGTCTTTATTAACTAATTATCAAAACAAATTTTCAAAGTTAAATTGCCTTGTGTTTCCTCACACGGTAATTTAAAATTTCTATCTTTCTCTAGTATATATATATTTTTCCAAGTAATCTTTTTAGAGAAAACCTTACAAGTGACAACTTGTAATGGAAAACAACTACTTATCTTCTATACCTATGATTAAAATGTGTTTCTCCATCACATGTCTTAAACATATTTCCAATTTTACTATGGATACATATATATAGTATTCAACTATTTAAGTTTCTCAATAAATGTTTACATTTGATTTGGACGGTTGATGCATTTAATTATTCCTTTTCAAAACCTTATTTCCATCCGTACATCCATCAAAATTACCTGTGATCCTAAGGGAGTCTTGCTAATTGCAAACTTTTCAACCCCTTTTCTCCTCCTCAATGCAAAACACCTTTTGGTGTGTATGAATTGTTTTACTTGATCTTGTGTTGAATTGATGTTTTGCTTTTCTTTTAAGAAATGTTCTCTTTAATAAGGTTTAATTTAAATTTAAATGATGTTTCTTTTACTAAATTATAGTTGATTTTTAAAAATGAAAATCTTTATGTATCATAATACTTGAGGCTTTGCTTTGTATTGGATTTTCCCTCTAATTTATGTTTGAATTATAATTTTGTGACATTGGTTTTCTTAAATGATGAATGCTTTGTGTTTTGATTTTCTTTATCTGTGTTGTGTGGTAGGTGTTCTATTTGTGTATAGGACTGTCCCTCTCTTTGTGGTTGTGTGTATCAGTAGTGGAATAGATTCCAAGAGTAAAAATCCAATGGATTAGTAGGACTTCTTGTCGAAGTCTCATTAGCAACCAAGTAACCCTAGTGAAGAAACCCAACAGGAGTCGTATCCTAAGTGGGGGAGTGAATTCCCCAAAGTTATGTCTATCCTGAACTAGGTTAAGACCTTTCCTTCGATCGAGCAGATAGCTCCATATCTTCCTATTCCTTTGAAGTGAGCCGAATTTCAGGGACGAAATTCATAAAAGTGGGGGAGAATTGTAACATCCCCAATTTGCTAAGTGGCTAGGTGTATTAGTGAGTAGGATCCCGGTAAGTGTCGTAGTATTATTAAGTGTCGATTCCGTTTAGAAACGATAATGGGCATTAGAATTAGTGTGTGCTTAAGTGTTTAGAGTGTAGCATTTAGCTAAGAATTGATTTGTATGAAGTAGAAATAAGTTAGAATAGGTTTAGAGTGAAGAGAAAGGAATGTGTTAGGTTAAGATTGTGATTTAGAAAGGTTATTTAAGGATTAAGAGCATAGGACTTTAGGAAATTAAGAATAAAATATCCATAGCTCTAAACCCAAATTCCACCGTTGGATGTTAAGATAAGTGTGTTAGGAAGCTTGCCTCAAAATTTGAGCAAGATCCGACGGTTAACGAAAAAGTTATGGCACTTCGAAGTACAAGGGTTTAAGTGGGCTGAACTGGTTACTCGAGTAACACTGGAGTTAATCGAGTAATGGTCGTAGGGTGCACTTAAGTTACTCGATTAACCACTTGAGTTAATCGAGTAAGGCCGAATGATGCTCATGAATTAATCGAGTAAGCATGCGACTAATCGAGTAAGGCCGAAGGCTGTTCTAAGCCAAATTTACATGGGTTACTCGATTAACCCAAGTGGTTAATCGAGTAACGCTGTCAGATCAGCGTAAAAACACGAGTTTTGGGGTGCTGAACTCATTTCTGTCTTCCTCTTCTTCGAGTTCTTCTTCTCTTCTCCTCCCCAATCCTTCTCAATCACCAAACTAACATCAAATAACTCTAATCCATCAACCTATAATCATTTCCCATCAACCAAAACACCAATTTCTTTCTCTCACACTCAAATCCCCAAATTCCCCTCTCTAAACCCTAACTTTTCTAATTCATTAAGTTGAGCCTCCAAATCATTCAATTGGTCTTAGGAGTTGCTAGAGGGGCAAGGATTTGGAGTCATGGAGCATGGATTGGAGCTTGATGTGGAGCTCCAACAAAAACCCCTATTCTCCTTCTCTCTCCTCAAGGTAAGGGGTGTACTTTGGTCTAGTATTAGAGGAAGGGTTTATTAATAGTAATAGAGTTATAATTGGGTATATTATTGATTGGTTAGGTTGATGGGTAGGAGGGTAGAGTATAGTTAGAAACTCTAAGTGTTAGGGATATGTTATTTATGTATATATGTTATATTAATTGATTTTTATAAATTGTTAAGTAAGAAGTGAAGAACCCTAGGAAGATGATCTAAATTACAGTCCCTGAGACATACCTGAGTATGTCGACTGATTGTTGATTGATATTGTTTTTATTAATATTAGTAAAGTGTATATAAGTAAATGGTAAATGACATTCATATAGTTATGCATTAAATAGGGCCAAGTATTTCTCAATTGAATTTAAACCAATTAAATGACATTTTCTAAAGAACAAAGAGGGCGTTAAATTCAATTGAGAAATACTTGAGATATTGGATCATGCATGGTGTAAAGGTGGACGTTAGGAGTAGGGGAAAAACACACGTCGCTTCGCGATTGATGAGGACAAGAGTAAATGTTAGGAATTATTATGGAGAACTTTGATCCTGCAAAGGATACGAGTTTGCTTCCCGTATTGGGGGTTGGTTCTATGCAAACCATAATAATTCTATTTACTTTGGTTTCTTTGGGCTAGTCGAGGGTGATTTCTGCTAAAGCCCGATTTGGACAAATCAACCCAAATCGCATGAGGAACCTTCCTAAGTGGAGGTGAAGTGTTGTGCAAGCGGGTGAGCGAGGGACCTTCCTAAGTGGAGGTGAAGCACCCAACTAGAGGTTGAGAAATGCTTACTCCTGGTCGGTTTTTCCCCAGAGTGGAGGGAGGGTTGTGAGGTGGTTGTGTTATTATTGATATGGAAAAGGGAAAGTGTATAGGTACATTGTGTGAGGAACCCTCCTGCGGGGAGAATGTGAAGCACAATGTACCCAATCGTTAAAAGTGTAAAAGTGTTAAAAGTAAAGTGAAAAGTGTGCAAGTGAAAGGGAAAGTGTGAATGCATTATGAAGGTGTTTTAATTCGTCGAATCCAATACAAAAGTGTAAAAGTGTTTGAAAGGAAATAAAGTGTTCAATGTTGGATTCGATAATTAATTCACCTAAGTGTGACGATAGCAAGGCATAACCATGTGATTCTGCATTGTAGCATTATATAAAAGTATTATACCCTTATATGTAGAGGTCATAAACGGAATAGTGTTATTGTGCCTTACTTGCTAATTGAATGGTGAATCGTATAATTGTTATTGTTTGTGTTTGAATATACCTCTTTATGATTTATTACTGTTTTTAAGCGTTTTCTTTGATCTACATTTCAAAGTACTCACCCTTACAGTGGACATATTAGGTACACCAAGGAGACAGGCACGAAAGGATCAAGGCCGAGAACGGTATACTCATAGTAGAGAGTATATTGGTATAAGTGACCCAAGAGTCACGAGGTTGAGCAACCATTCATAGGTTATATTGTAACAAGTAGAGTTCGTAAATATAATTGTAATTTAATGATTTTATTTGGTTTAAGCGTTTTTTATATCGAACAGTTATATGTACATGTTTATTTTGAATTGAAAGTTTTATTTTACTCGATTTGCAAACTGTTCTGGACTGACAGGTTTAACTGAATTTCGGGAAAGTCCAACTTTTAAAGGGAACTCTGTCAAAATTTTTATAAACCCCGAATATATTCACAAATAAATATTAAATTAAGTATTTTATTAAAGTATAAAAATGTAGGATGTTACAGCGGGCCCCGCCCGCTCGCCCGCAATTTTTTGCGGGCAGGCCACAAGTTTTTGTAAAAATAATTAAATTATGCCCGCCCGCCCGCCACGTTATTTTTCGTGGGCAGGCCGCGGGCCGCCCGCGGGCTTGAACATTAAAAATAAAAAAAGAAAATCACCTTAATATATACTAAAATAAATAAAAAAATATTAATTAATTATTTTTTTTAAACGCGGGCCGCCCGCGCCCGCAGTAGGGCTGGCAGGGCCTGAAAATTAGGCCCTAAATAATGCCCGCCCGCATTTTTTGAGGGCCGAGTGTGGGCGCGGGCCATGCCTGCCTGCCCGCCCGTTTTGCCAATACTGCCAGCTACTTCCAAATCAAGTACGTCTAAAAGACAGTGTGATTCAGGAATATACATCACAAGTCATTCGTGCTCCGCGCACCTTCACTGTACACTACGCGATTCGAGATACTCAAATTATAACCGTATTGCCTTAACCAAGGACTTATACCCACCAGGGGTCCACAAAATAATCAATAACTTAACTCATAAAGTCTTAACACAATCTTAACGATTTCAGAATACTTTTCTTTTCCAACAGATAATCAATTATAACATGATAACATCAGCACAATAGTAACCTCATCAGGCAATTAAAATTATACTATTATTCAAAGCAGTACAATAAATATGTCATGTTATACAATACTGATTAAAAAATTAACATCAGACATACAAGTAAAAGTTATTGTCTCAGCGTAGATCGGCTAAACAAACACAAACAATTGCCGTTACGCATTTCGACAAATAACCACGGAGTTTCGATCTTTGAGATGATCGAGAACATCCTAATGCTACCCCAAAGGGCCTTTGTGTATTAGGAAAACTTCTCTCTCACCTTAGGTAAATTCCAAGTTGCTTTGTCCCAACCTCTGCGTCTACAGCTCCAGCAACTAGCTCACCTCTAGGGCCTCTTATCCTCGAACGACGAACGACATACAACTAATATCTAATGAGTAATTTACACTATTCATATGCTTATGCAGAGACTAAACTCTAAGTACAAAAGTACTTTAAAAAAGAAATTCTTTTTAAGACACTTCAACTTAAAGCAAATTTCTTTTAATATCAAGAATCCTTTTTACAAAATATAAATTTAAAACTCATTCCAATACTTAAAAACTATTAAAATACATTTTTATTTTCACAAAAACCATACTGCATTCCTTATATAACAACTACCACGTCCAATAAAATACTTCAGTAGATGCAATCGTTTAAAAAAAAATCAAAACAACAGGCAGATACTTAAATAGAATTACTAAAACATAATCAAACACTTAAACAAACATCCTTAATCAATTCATTTCCATTCATGACTAAAGTAGACTTCCTAAACCTTACGGTACCTTAAAATTAAAGATAGTTCAAACAGCATCATAACCATACATGAATAAATCTAATCCCTATAGTTACACATAGACAATTTAGAGAACAGGGACACCGAAGTCCTTCAAATACTTAATCATTTATTTGATCCCAAAATGAAATAGACCTACAGCATCACCTCTTCCTTACGCAACACAAATAATGTATAGATTTTGTTACGTACCATCATTAAAATAATAGAAGATAATTCGGCCTAACCAAAAATAATTAACCATATAATTTAATGTCAGTATACAAACCATTTCACACTTTATACTATTAAACAAATATACTACTTATGTCTTTTCAGCACTTTCGATCATCACAAAATTCAAAAGGAAATATCACTGTTCTTAGACTTTTTAATCATCTATAGAACCCTTTTGATCTTTTTGTTTCATTTGATCTCATAAAAATAAAATAACCTCATCATACATAGCAACATTTATCAAAATTAAAACATTAAATCAAGACTCATAAAATCAGATCAATTCACTATTTTATTAAGCTTGAACAACACATATAATCTAAGTAAAAATCATGTTACACTAAAAATAATTCATTCAACATACATACAAATTCATCATTACTTAAAATACCTAGTTTAAATTTAACATAAAAATTTTTAAAGCTTGATGCAACCTAAACTACAATTTGGACAACAACTATAACTCAAACTCAAAATCAAACTATTTTGGATTATGTACTTAATTCAATTAAAACTTTTAAAAGGTAACTTAAATTCACAACGTAACTTAAACAAATAATAACGTAACTTGATAAATAAATATAAGACTTGGTTACCCCTAACCAAATGCTTATATAACACCTACCAAGCTACCAAACACCTAAATCACTTTAAAAGAATCATTTCCAAATAATACTACCATCTCTGTAGCTTAAGCAACCAAAACAAGTCACTTTAAAAAGACTTCTACTATTTAAAACTTTCATTTAAACATGTACACCATACCATACACACACACATGCATTCATCAAATAAAACTAATTTAATTCAATCACAAAATCTGGACGACATCATACTACCAACTTAAAAATCACTTTTCTCCTAAATTATACATTAAAAAATTATGCCACATTTTCCTATATATACTCTACAAGTCCTACTATCTAAATAACATTTAAATATCATATAATCATATCGAAATCTTTTCTGGACAGCAAAACAAAACATAGTTGCATCACTTCAATTTCACCGGAAAATTCATCTTTTTCATTTTCATACAAAAAGATACACCCACCAAAGTCTAAAAATAAATTTAAACTTAATAAAATAATATTTTTCCTTTATGAATCCATTATGGACAACAACTAAATCAATTTCTAAAAAGTCATTTTATTTCATAAAAACACATACTTTTATGCTATACTTTATAATGTACACATATATACAATTAATCATCACAAACACATAAAAAATTATATTTTTGGGACCCACGGTCCAAATTAAAAATATTTTCCAGAATTAAAATTTATTTTCCAGAATTAATTTATTTTATGAAAACACTTAATTTAATATTTGTTTCATGCATACACATCAAATAAATACAATATACTTGTAACACCAGTCTTTAATTTCTTTAGTTATAGATTTAAAGTTAGTATTTTACTTTGGTTAAAAAAATTTATTTAGTAAAAAAAATTTTAGAAAAATTTTGACAGAGTCTACTTTGTTTTTCTGACTTTTCCAAATTTTTATTTAAGTACCTGTCAGAACCAGATAATACATATAGTCGTTATAAAGTATTACACGTCAAAAGAGTCTTGTATCCACCACCATATATCATATCTTAGGGGTGGAACTATTTACAAACTTCAAAAAATAAGGTTTTGTTCCTTCACTTTACATTAATCAAATCAAAAGTCTTATGTAATATTTTTATATTAAGAAGGCCAAAAAGATCAATGTATAGCATCGAGCATGGTTGCATTGTATGGTGGCATCGCCACATCATTAAGTCTGTGCCCTTGGTGATGGGGCAGGACTCTCCTCAGCTGGGGCAATAGAAAACACGTCTCCAATGGTCAACATAAGGGAGTGAGTGGTTTAACATAAATTAAAATAAAGAATTAAGAATAATAACACAGAAAACCAAAGAAGTGTTATTAATATTAGTTTCTTTGTTCGAATCATTATGGTGCAATGTTAATATACTTTAGTATTATGCTCATAAGGTCAATAATGAAATGATGCATGAGAACTCTGTTCTAAAATTTTGGAAATGATGCATGCTCGATGCTCTCAATCCACAATCGAATCCAATGAGTTCATAATAATAAAAATTTCACTTCTTCACAAATTCTTTTTCATTTCCAATTCATTGGATCCAATTAAGGATTATACAATAAAATCTCCATTTCACTCTCTTCCAATTCTTTCACTTATTTTTCCATCACCACTTTTCTTTGCTTCATCATTCCATTACTCAACATTCCACTCAATCATCTCACTTCACCCTCCGCTCCAGGGAAAGACCAACCGGGAGTAAGTGTCCCTCTACCGGTGCTTGCACGGTACTGACCATCTATCTCGGTCCGGTACAACTTGGGTTGAAGGCCCAAGTTGGCTATAGTAGGGAACCACCCTCAACCGGTCATGATGTGACTTTGTGACCGATAGAATTATTGTGGTTAATGCAGAACCAATCTCCCGACACGAGTGGCCAGTCCGTGCCCTCCTAGGAGATCAAAGTTCCACCCACAACTATTCCCGTGGTTGTTTCATTAGCACAACCTAGTCACATATCACTCACGTGCCTCCGCGTATGTCTTTCCCAACTTCCTCACCGTCCACCTTATACTCCATGTATGATGCATGATTTTCATTGCTTTCCAATTGAATTCACATTTCAGAAAATATAATATTTAAAAAGTACTTCGTAATTGAACGTGATTTCAATTGGAAAGGTACTTATTTAAATGAATATGTATATACTTGGATCAGTTGTGAACAAGAAATGCTTGTGATAAAGCCAAGCTGGTACACTAGTGACAAAATTAGATTGATTGCAGGCTAATCTGCTAATGAGACAGTTAATATTTTAGATCATATTAGGCATGTCATGACTCTCAACAGAGTATTAATGGCAACCAAAGTCTTAATTTTTATATATATAAAGTTATATAAAATGAGTTTTTCTTTTTGAACCCCAGCTTTTGCTCGTTGGCCCCCGTTTCTTTTTTTATGGACAAAGTTGCCCTTAATTTACCGACTTAAACTAGGCGGAAGTGACTTCCTGACTTTAACAAAGCGGGAACAAATAAAAAAATTTTCCGACTTCCTAAAGGCGGAATGATTCCGCTTTCATTGAGTTGGAAGAAAAATATAAATTTCCGCCTATAAAGAGGCGGAAGATGTTAACAGAATTGTTGTAATTATAGCAGAGGTGGAAGCTGTGTAGTGTGTAGTAACTAACAATGTTTCTAATGCCATGGGACAAGACACGTTGCCTTTCACTAATGCCAAAAGACACGTTGCCTTCAAAAACTAATGCCATGGGACAAGAAAATGGACTAAGGTACTCTTCTAGAAGAGGCTTACAAATACATCAAGTTCTTACAAGCTCAACTCACTGTTCATCAAACCATGCCCTCTTCTTCTTCTTATGACACGTCAACTTCTTCTTCAAACCATGCCCTTGAGAGAGAAATATTGTTAGTTACTACACACCACAGTTGTGTAGTGTGTTGTTACCTAAAGACCACGGCGTCTTAAGGGGAGCTTCTCTCTCACCTCGATGGCGAAACATCCGAAATCGTTCCAAGATTTCCCAATCGCTAGCCTCGTCTCGTTTCCTTCGCGTCTGTCACCTGAACTAGAACATTTTTCCCCGTGCGTTAGAACATTTTCGATAAATTCTTAATTTCGTTTTGAAAACATTTTGAAACAATTTCCTTTTTCGAAAACACATTGCCAACATTCAAAGATTTCAAATCCTAATTAAATAAAAAGGTTTTCAAGAAAACTTTGAAACAATTTCTAAAATAATCTCTTTATTAAAACCCAATCCATCTCTCTTAGTTTAAAACACTTTGGTTAAAGAAAATCATTATCATTAATCATTAAAAGAAATTCCAAGAAACCTCATAAAAATTGATTCATTAAATTTCTAAACTTCATAATATCATATAAAAATTCCAAATCAATTTAAGTTGTTTAAACCATACTTTTTCAAGTAAAACAATTTTTTTTAATTCTTTTGAAATCCAAACATAGGTTTTTGACAAATAAGACTCACAAACTATATTCCAAACAATTCCAATTCAACACATTTAATTAGCACAAAAATAGCACATACCAGTTTCAAAGCATTCACAAACACACATAATGCAAGAATCACATTTTCAATCATTCAAAACCATCAATTAAATTTTAATCTTAATAAATTAACTTAATTACACTTAAGAAAATAATTTAAATTAGGCCTTGTGACTAATTCATCAAGGACCGAATAATTTCTAATCACAATTAAATTTAAAAACTTGGAACCATTGAATTATCAACACAAAATCAATTTATTTTATTTCTAAAATCAAAAAGATAAAAGTAAACACACACATCACTTTCATTCAACATATAGCATAATGCACCTAGGATCATAGCCATAATCACAAGTCATTTCATGAAGAAAATTACTCAACCACATGAACATATGCTAGCCGAATTATATAGGTATAATATTGCAAGAATTTAATGCACAAATAAAGACATATAATCATGAAATCACTTCCTTTATTTTGGCTAAAAACCGAGAGCATACAAGAAAATTAACAATTTCAATTCATTTTTATTAACAAAACCAAGCAATAATTTAAACCACAAATCAATCCGAAGATTCACATATGTTTCTTTTTTTAAAAAAAAAATTGATTATTTCATGCATGTGCTTTAAAGCTTCTTATATAAAAATAGTTTCATCATGCATGCACCCTAAATGAGGAACAAACCTAGCTTTCTACTTCTCCCTAGGATGGCCAAAAGTCAACACTCACCAAAGCAAGGTTTTCATTCATTTTCAACATACAAGGATCATAAAAATCAAATCAAATCATGTAGGTCTTTAAGACAAATTTTTTTTTTCAAAGCAACACACTTCATTACTTATTCACATCACACACACAAAGTAAACTCATGATCATCACTTTTCTCAAAACAAAAATAAAGATTTAATTTTTAACTTTACGAAAATAACATGCATGGGTTTGAAATCATTAGATCTAGTCTTAAGACACACATTCATTAATCTTTCACAAAATAAAAAGCATGAATTTCATTTTTAATCAAGCACGGCCGAATGATCTTTACCAAAATAAAACATGCACAAATCAAATACTAGATCAAAACATGTTTTCACTCAAAAATCATTTAAAACTTGTTTCTTTAATTCTTTTCTTGAAAACCGAATCATACATAAAAGAAAACACAATCTTTTCTCTTGAAAAATAACATGCAAATCAAGGATCTAAACATTTTTCATTCATCACACAAGGAAATTACATGCATACATTTAGATCAACTAAGATCATCACCAAATTAACATGCAAGACCAAAAACTTAAACCTTTCTTTTTACAAATTAAGTTTAGATCATATTTTTATTCATCAAATAGTCATGGAAATATGTCATTAGCCACGATTTAGCAAAAGATTCAACATGCAAAGTCCAAGAATTTCACTTTATAAATAAACAAGCTTAGATCATAGATTTTCTTGTCAAATAATCACAAACACACACTTAAATCACGGTTTAAAGAAAGAGAATTAAACATGCAAGAAAGATTTATTTTAGCTTTCACAAAATTCTTAGTTTTTCTTTAGATCTTCAAGATTTAGTTAGAAAAATATTAGATCTAACAAGAAAAGCCTTAACCGAACATCAAACATAAGCTTAACTTATTACAAATTATTTTTAGTCCTTAAAAGTCCTTGATCAAGCAAGATCAACACATAACAACAACATGCAAGAAGAAAATAATAAAGATCCACAAAATAAAAAGGAAAGATCTTAAACTATTACAATCTTCTTTAGGTTCTTCGAATCACCCACCAAGACAAAGGTTGATCTTCTAACTCCTAGCACTTAGATTTTCAAGGATGAGGGGTTGATCAAGCTCCTAATATTCTCCTTCTTCTTCCTATGTCTCGGCCACTCTCTCTCTCTCCCTTTCTCTTTTTTTTTATTTTCTTTCTCTAAGAGTTTTAAGGAGTCTCTTAGAGTGTGTTTGGAGTGGTAGTGAAGAAATGAGAATGGGTGGAATGAAAATGAACTAAGGCCTCTTGTATTTATAAGCAAACCTAAGATTTCCCTTTTTGGCCTTCCCAAAATTCGGTCCATGCACAACTAAGGGGGTAGTTTGGTCCTCACAAAAATTTGCATGGGTGATGTTTATCAAACTTAAGGGGACAAGGTGGAATAGGCTAGGGTTGTAGGGGTCACTTTAGACTTAAAGACTAGTTGGCTCTTAGTTAGGGTTTTGGTTACTTAGTTTGGTTATGGCTTAACTCACTCACCAAGCTTCTAGAAAATTATGATCCGAGCTTATACACACACACACATACACGTATATACATAAACCGTGGCATACACATACACACATATACATACATGTTTTGCATTTTTTATTTTCTAATCATATTTACTTAAAATCATCAATTCACATAATAATTCAATTAATTCTAAAGAAATTATATGCACACAATAATTTTCATGCATCACTCATTACACACATTACACCAAGCACACACACATCACATAAAATTCATGCCATGATAAAATTTTCATTTTTTTTACAAACATATTTCCTCAAAATTCGTACTTTCATAACTCTGAAAATAAATTTTTATAAATCAACCCAGATAATTCCAAAAATCACATTTTCTACGTTTCAAGACGATCGTTTTGATATAAAGATAGTAAAAATCCGGGTTACGGTTAAAAAGTTACGAATTTTCAAAGTTTACAAACCCAAAAACTTCATTTCAAGTAAAAAAAAATCACCTTTTAATAAAATCATCACTTAGTAAATCAGTCTAAACTTAACAAAATCATTCACTTCTTGTCTTATAAGAATATTTTGTTTATAAAAATTCAGGAAAATCAATACTTTATTTCTTTCGCTCGCAAAATACTTGTCCAAAAATCTTTTATAAAATAGAACTTCAAGGTTTATTTTAACAATATTCGTTCACGCACGTACGGGAAAAATGCGGGGTGTTACATTCTCCCCAAATTGAAGATTTCTCGTCCTCGAGAAATGCGGCGTAGAATCTCTCTGATCGACGAACGCGTAGCTCCTTGAAGAAATCCTCTTCCCTTTTTAACTGTAGTTATCGTCGCATCTTCGAACTTGCACCGTCTATTCTTCGTTCTCAAGAGAAATTCAAACGGATCACTTGCAAAAGTAATCTCTCGGGGTACTTTCAATAACAAATAGGATGGAATGAAAACAACACAGTTTCACTAACAACAAAGGACTGAGGGGTTCAAAGGCATCAAAACAGTATTTAGAAACAACAGGGTTACGTTTATCTGGGTTAAGACATTATCGCACTTAGGGTTAAATTCTTATCATCCTTTCAAGCCTAAACGATCTACTCCTCAAAATTCACATCTCCTACTACTCATATCTCTCTACACCACGCTCATCATCACAAACTTAACCTCTAAATACTCCTATCCTTTACCACCTTCGGGTCGATCTTACAAAATTTCCCATCACATAGCTTCAACCTATCCTCTTATTGCCTTACTTCTCACCAAATGATTGTCGTCTTCAGACTCCTATGATCACTATTACATCTTCCCTTTAATCTAACAGCCACTAATCCTCAAGAAACATGTACTATCTCACTTCCTATCTCAAGCACTCAATCATATATCTTAAACAATTCTAAACCTTTTTACACTTTCCACAATTTTCCTCATATTCTAAACCATCAAAATTCCTTAACTCAAAGACCTAGTATCCATTACCACATCAGATCCTAGCCTTTTACCTAACCTCGGGTCAACACTTAACGATTCTATCCACAAATTCCACCATCTTATCGGTTCAATTTTTACCATATCTTCACTTATTCACCGCTATCCACCCATTTACCAACTCAAATCAAGACACTTATGACTCTAATTTCTATATATCACCTTAATCTCCTCCTCACCTTATCACCACCTAAACCATTATTTTGACCAATCCGACATCGAAGCTCTTAGTCCTAACCACTTTTCATAACTCGCCACTCCTCCAAGACTCAAAAGGATACTCCTATTTTCTCCAAGACTCATACTTCCCTTAATCCATACTTACTAATCCTTATTCTCCTTGGTCCTTACAACACTTGCCTAACATCACTTCACAACTAACTCTCTATTCTAGAACCATCTACTTGACTGGGGTAGGGTGTCAGGGTTCAAAATTCTCACCAGGACTCTGGGAAAGATAAATGTCTGGTTCAAGATCAAAAGGAAAAACTGCAGGTTCGTCAACAATCAAGGCTTTGTCAAGAACATGGTCTAAGATTCTCAGAAAATACTTTTTCAAACGACATGCCAAAGCAATTTGGCACGCATAGGGTTTACACAAGAAAAGCTCCGACAAGAAAAGAAGGGTTCTAGTCACAAGACAAGTCTCATAGGTTAAGGGTCATCACAAAGGGGTTCACATCAAAGATGAGCTCAACGAAAGGAGATTGGAATCACGCATCAGAATCCCATGACGACACTAATCTCTGCTCCTCGTTCCCGCTGTAGACGAAAACTGACGTTTTCCAGGAAAACATCTGCGCACTCTTAGCGTTCCTATTCTTATCTATTGTTATCTTACGTCTAACGCACACACAAAGACACACAGCAGAGTATGTAAGTCCATGCATAAGGTTACTTAGTTCAACCATTTGAAACACCCCTAATTTTCGTCTCTCGAATAATGAGAAAAATAATAATAAGGTTTGATACTAAATTCTTTCAAGTTTATACTTTAATTCTATCCCGTGTTGATATACAGAATATAGGTAAAGATTATTTTTGGTAAGTGAATAACCCAAAAACATGGGTATTACATTTTGGTTCCTGAGCCAGGACCTAAATGTAATATTAAAAGGGTTTATGGGAAAAGAATTATTAATTTAATAATTTTCTAAAATTTACCAGTAGGTAACCGGTTAGAAAAGCTTTGTAACCGGTTACACGATGAACGCAGGAAAACCCAGATAGTGGATCTTGATGAGTAATCAACCAATTTCACCACGAATTGCCACGAAACCCACTCGATTTCCAGTGAGAGATACGTGTCGAGCTGCATGCTCATCAATTTCTCTATAAATATAGGATTTGAGAGTCAAATTGAGGGTTCTTTGATGAAGTGTTGGTGTTGAAGCTGAATTAGGGTTTCTATGTTACACTGTCAAATTCTCTTTGATATTTGAGAATCAAACCAAATAAAATACACCATATTGAAGCTGAGTCTTCCAGCTTTGTATGGAGGTATGGAGAGTGAATTGAGAGTGAGTATTGAATAAGTTGTTAGCCTTGGAAGATTGAGGAATCAGTTTGTCTAGAACCAGAAACCAGTCCGTGAGGCTCTCTTTAGGGCATGATCTTGGTAAGTACATGCACTCTTTAAGCCTCAAATTTGTTTCCCAAGCTAGTGTATGTTACCTAGTTTGAGTTCTGATGTATTTCTACAATTTCTTTGGCCCATTGATATGTCAAATCTTCTGGCCTTTGAACCTTGTTGATGGAAATCGTGGCTGGAACAGAACATAAGAATTGTGAGGAAATTGTGGATTTTCTTCAAGTTCCAGTGTTGATCTTCATCAAACTCAACCTTGAGGTAAGGGAGAAGCTTTCTTTTGCTAGAATGATAATAGATTTCATGAAATATTAGTTTGAGTCACCATGAGACTCACAAAGGGTATAGTGTATAGGGAATAAAGGCTTGGAGGCCACTAGACCATTTGTTTCTGTTTGCAACAGATTTATTAATTACATACCAGTGATATGGAAGCATTAATTGGAGATTACATGTATTGACATGAGGTATGTGTTAACAAGTGATGTTAATTGTGATTAAAATTAGTTATCTGCAATGTTGATGCTCTAAATGACATTTATGCAAGATTTAATGTATTTCTGTGGCTGAGCATAAATTACTCAAGGTATATGGGTGTATATGATCATTGAAATGAGTTAGAATTGAGTATGGAAAGGAAGTGTTTGTAAAATCCTATTTTCAGTGCACATACTGTCTAATCTAACCGGTTAGACGATATTCGTAACCGGTTAGATGCTGTGTAATTTTAAAGGGAAAAAAAATAAGCTTTTGGAAAGTTGACAATGTGCTCCTATGCCTACTCAAAATCTAAACTCTGATTTCAATGAAGATAAATCTGGAAGCAGGTGATTCATTACTGCTGTCTTAGGTTGTGGATTGAGAAACCAATACCTTGAGGTTTTGGCATAACTTAAGAGTTATGCTATGCTTCATTGCTAATAAATTGTGAATTTAGGCCTGTGAATGATGAGCACAAGATGTTTGAGGTATAAAGTAATGTGGAAACCTATTTATGAACTGAGTAGAAAGTTCAAGAAGAGGTACTTCTTGGATTTCAAAAGGTAAAACAGTTTCAGATATGTAACTCTAACCGGTTAGCCTGAGGTTGTAACCGGTTAGTATCTGAAATTGAAAGTTGAAAGATAAGTCTTTTAATGAAGGAGTGAGTACCTTTAGTCAAGTCTACTCAATTCAAGTTAACTGGCATGAATAAAGTTGTTTTGGGTATATCGTATCATGTCAAAGTTTATACCTCAAACCCATCATTCCAAGGAAAGTACGAGGCGAACCTAAATCACAATGATTAAATCAAATATAAAAACCAACGTTTGCTATGGTGCATTCATTCATAGAGATATGGAGAATAGGTTGGCAAGGAATAATTCTCATATTCTGGGAATATGAGAAGGGTACTCCGGGAGTACCGAAATTGTAACCTACTTGATTACACATTATAGATATGTGGCCAGTGTTCGGGACCTGGTTTTATGCGTTCTAGGAACGTAGGCTTTCTGGGAACGTGATGCACACTCTGGGAGTTGTTTTTGTTTTCCAAGTATGGTTGGCCATTCGTTCTGGGAACGTTTGGTGGTGTTCTGGGAACACCGGGATATCATTTGCCAGATATCAAACATTGTTGGAGGCCTCGGTTGTGGATGGAAGCATGCATCATGCCACTTGCATTACAAGATTGAGAATATTAAAAAGAGGCGTGTTCATATGTATTTGCATTCTGTTTGATACTTGAATAATTGTGATTGTTAATACTACTTTTCTTATGTCTATCTCATTTGATTATGCAAATAGATATGCTTACTCCCGTGCCCTTGTAGGTTAGGGATCAACATTGTATCATCCTCTCTACTGAGTAAGGGTAGAAGACCCATAGGGAGTATTTGAGAACAGAGGACAAAGGGATTATCAGTCTCGTGCACAACAGTCGGAAATCAAATGGAACAGATGGTGGAACCAAGATCCCGGATCAGCTCTAGGACATTGCTATGATAGTTCCTAGGTTATATTTTAAAAATTGGTGATCAAAGATGACATTTTAAGTTCTTTTGCACAATCATCTTATTTTAATCACACAAAGATATCAGTCGAAACCCCTTTTCAATGATCAATATATTACTACGAGCTGATCTCGATATTTTACCACCAACTCTGAATTTATTATGTACCCTATGTTCTAGAAACCTCTACTTTTCTGTAAAATTATTGGGATAATCCCCAAATCTATTTTGAACTCAGATTTAGCTTGGAATATATATATAGCCGAGTTTTCATGGAATGAAATATTAGTATTGAAATTTTTAGAGCGACAATTGAAACTCGTATTAAAATATATTCAATTATTCTACCTTATGAAGTTTATGAAAGAGCGTTACAATTTTGTGGTATCAGAGCAAATGATCCTGATTCTTGGTTCCTGAGGTATGATTCCATGCACTAAATTTCCGATGGTTGTGTTACTTTCTGGAAAACCTGTTCTCACCAGTTCATTTTCTGGGTCCAAGATGTTATTGGAGGGTTTTCGGTAGATAGTTTAGAGTGTGTAGGAAATAGTTTAAGATGGCTTTAGTAAAATTTTGATAGGAAGTAGTGTTCTTTGCAAACCTGTTGCCATAGTGAGATTCGAGTATTGGTTCATTAAGATTAAAAACGAGTCAGTGATGCAGCTATTTTAGGAATGGCGAATAGGGAAGTGAATTAGGATGAAGCACTTATTCACTATGGTGGGAAGGATAAACCATTCTTAGACCAGATGTGGTATAGTCAGCTGTTAGTATACAACCTTATTACAATTGATAAATCTCAAAGGTTACTCATTCCTTGTTTCGGAAGGGTAACAATTGTAATTCAAATATTCCATACCTTACCCCTTCCGTCATCTTTCCTTTGAAATTCTTACCTATTTCTATGTCTATACCTCTAATAAGCGTTTGTATTGTTTTGATGAAACAGTAAAATAAGGATTTCGAATCTATCCAAACTTCTCTTACTTTATTGTCCTGCTGCATGACCTAAACGGTTAGCTGATACTGTAACCGGTTACCGTATGCAGACATGGACAATCATAAGGCAGAACCAGCTTTGAGTGGTTTTAGCATTCCGAACACTATATGTCTTACCCTCAAAACTGTTGTACAAGGTGTAGAGGGCATCATAGGTGTGCCATGCTATGATTTTCATCAAACCCCTAATCCGTTGTCCATTTTACAAGTTAAATCAAAGTAACAAGAATTAAAGGCAATGTTGGAATGATGGTACAACTGTTATGCAGACCACGTGTACCAAGGAGATAAATATAAATACGCAATATGATCAGGAACAACATAGAAAGAAACAGTGTGACAGACAAGGATAATTCATCACAAGCACCTAAAGGTTCATATATAACAACGCAAATAAAACATTAGGTAGTAGGCGGAAGTCATAAGTGGCAAAATACATCGAATAAACAAACTAAGCCCAAAACACATAGGGGTAAATACCACTAGGAGTGTAATGAGACCCCAAAATTTCCCCAAGATTACACGATTATAATATAAAGGCTACATAGTCGAGATCCTAAAACAAAAAGAAAAGATTCAGAGTCACTAGTCTTCATGAGGAGGAGATGTAGGAGGTGGAGTAGGGGGACCCTGGAAACTTCCGAAGGTGCGCAGCAGGAAGTGCATGTTCTCCATATTAATGCCCAGAGAATCCAAACGCACATTCAGATTTGAAAATTGTTCATCCACCCTGTCCATACGTCCTTCGACCCTAGCAAAACCAGCATCCATCCTGGCGTTTAGCCTCTCTTCCATAGAAGCATAAACGTTAGCCTCGCCCGCATGACCTGAAGCTCCACCAACATCAAAAGTGGAATAAGGCTGAGTAAAGTGCCTCGGAATTTCACCACCACCCGTAGCTGGAGCCCCATCCCCCATAGTTGCATCCTCGGGCTCAACCCCTGTCCCTTCTTCTTCTTGCCTTTGCCGCTCTTTTTCCGCAGCCGCTGCAGCATCTGCGGCTTTGATGTCAGCATTCCATTTCCAAATACCGTCCGCATCATGCTGATAAATTCCCATCGAGTGAAGGACTCTACTATTGATGCAAGTTAAGCCTTCGCTCGGCTCAAACTCCTCATCCTCCGAAATAGGAATTCCCTTGTATTCAATGAGATGGCTCACGAAGAAAGGATAAGGCAGGCAGCCGCTTGTCGAGTCAGCCGCCTGTGCCATGTAGGCGCACACCACTCGTACCCAATTCACTTGAATTTGGTTCTTGATCGCGAACATATACCGAAGATCCGCTGCCATAGCCTGAGTGTGATTGGAAGAGGTCCTAGGGGTCAGCAAGTACGTCAAGACATAGAGAATTAACCTATTCTCCACAGTCATGTTTCCCACAGATTTACGAGGACCGGTCAAGTACAAATCCGGGCTCCGTAAACTATCCTTGTAAACATCCTCAAGGTTGCAGACGTTAAGCCTATTATCGTCCGGATCACCGGGATAAGTTCCCGCTGATTGGAGTCCACCCACAATCAGAAAATCAGTAGGGGTAACATCAAGAATCACCCCATTCACCTTGGATTGATGACCCCCTTCATACTCCCTAAAATTGGCATAGAACTCCCTAATCAACCTTGGGTAAATGGAACCCTTCAGCTCCAGAAAAGTTACCAAACCTTGATACTCATACAATCTCTGAAATTGAAAGTTGTTATTAGCACACCACCTGAAGTTCATCCATCTCTTGAGCCCACAACCCCTATCACAAAAACTCTCGAACCTCTCCGCACACTTGTCGTCACTGTAGTACTCAATTCTTGGTCTTCTAGGAGGTCGGGTGGCAGTAGACTTGACTCTAGCATGACGAGGAGGATTAGAGGACATGATTTCTGAATGTTAGGGTTTTGAGAGGGATGAGAAAACAAAATGGGAGAGGAACCCTAGGGGAGAGTGAAAATGTGAGAAGGGATTATGAGCAATGGTGATGATTTGCAGAGTAAGAATGGTTGGGGATCAGTAGCTGGGAGGTTTAAGTCTTGGAGAGGGAGAGGAAAGGAGGAAATCGCATTTTAGGAGGGAGAAAATAAGGAAAATCGTATTTCAAAACTGCTGTAACTGGTCTGATACAGTTCTCTAATCGGTTAGATTTATCGTGTAACCGGTTACATACTGTAATTTGAACCAGTTATAAATGAAAATTTGTGAATTGTTGGAAGCTCTTCACTAAATATGAAATCCCTCAACGGTATATTAAATTTCCATGACAAATAATGTTTCAAAGGAATGAAATGAGTGTTTAAGAGATTCCGTATGGGGTCCCACTTGATGCAATTCTAAGAAATCAAGAGGGACAATTGAACTTCTAATGCAAGAAATTCATGATAGTCGGATTGACTAAAAGATAGAAGAGAGGAAGAAATTGACAACCGGTGGAATAGACAAGCGAAGCTATTATGTTACGAAAGATCGTGAAGTAGATTTTAAATTAGACCATCTTAGTCATCTAGTCTTTTGATCTGAACCAATATAGCCAAATGTTTCCGAATGAAGTTAACCTCTTAAAATATCAAGATTCTGTAGAAGGTCCGATCCTAATTTTTGTAATTCAAACCTTTATCACAGTTGGATGTGATAACTATCTGCGAACACTTCAGCCATGGGAGGATTAGTTAAGGCTAGAGAGATTAACAACCACCGGGTTAGGACAAAATTTTGTCGCCCCAACGGAAATGTCTCTAGACGTTGACTATCCACCTAAAGCCTAATAGTGATCGCTAACTCATCTTTGGGTTCATCTAACTTAAAGACATGTCGTATGATCCTTCTTACGAAAGATCATATCTAAAAAGTATGATTCATTACTGATGGTCTGAATATTCGGACTGATCACCCTGATATTTCAAATTATTGAGTAATGAAGTCATACAAATATCTTCTCATTTATACTCAAGAAACCCGTGTGTGCAATCCAACAAGTTCTCCTGGAAAGTTAATTGAGAGAGGTTTCAACAAGGAAAAGTGTTGTGGACCGTATTCTTCGTATGGCGTATTCCCTTAAAGGGAATTGTTTATGTTAAAGTTTGAATGACGAATCCTGATTGCTTAAGTTTGAAGATATCTCAGAATACTAATATCATATCCTAATCTCTTAAGTGGGGGGAGAACCCAAAAATATACTTCTGTAATAAAAGTCAAGCAAATTTCGGGGACGAAATTCCTTTTAAGTGGGGGAGTAGTGTAACACCCCAAATTTTCGTCTCTCGAATAATGAGAAAAATAATAATAAGGTTTGATACTAAATTCTTTCAAGTTTATACTTTAATTCTATCCCGTGTTGATATATAGAATATAGGTAAAGATAATTTTTGGTAAGTGAATAACCCAAAAACATGGGTATTACATTTTGGTCCCTGAGCCAGGACCTAAATGTAATATTAAAAGGGTTTATGGGAAAAGAATTATTAATTTAATAATTTTCTAAAATTTACCAGTAGGTAACCGATTAGAAAAGCTTTGTAACCGATTACACGATGAACTCAGGAAAACCCAGATAGTGGATCTTGTTGAGTAATCAACCAATTTCACCACGAATTGCCACGAAACACACTCGATTTCCAGTGAGAGATACGTGTCGAGCTGCATGCTCATCAATTTCTCTATAAATATAGGATTTGAGAGTCAAATTGAGGGTTCTTTGATGAAGTGTTGGTGTTGAAGCTGAATTAGGGTTTCTATGTTACACTGTCAAATTCTCTCTGATCTTTGAGAATCAAACCAAATAAAATACACCATATTGAAGCTGAGTCTTCCAGCTTTGTATGGAGGTATGGAGAGTGAATTGAGAGTGAGTATTGAAGAAGTTGTTAGCCTTGGAAGATTGAGGAATCAGTCTGTCTAGAACCAGAAACCAGTCCGTGAGGCTCTCTTTAGGGCATGATCTTGGTAAGTACATGCACTCTTTAAGCCTCAAATTTGTTTCCCAAGCTAGTGTATGTTACCTAGTTTGAGTTCTGATGTTTTTCCCCAATTTCTTTGGCCCATTGATATGTCAAATCTTCTGGCCTTTGAACCTTGTTGATGGAAATCGTGGCTGGAACAGAACATAAGAATTGTGAGGAAATTGTGGATTTTCTTCAAGTTCTAGTGTTGATCTTCATCAAACTCAACCTTGAGGTAAGGGAGAAGCTTTCTTTTGCTAGAATGATAATAGATTTCATGAAATATTAGTTTGAGTCACCATGAGACTCACAAAGGGCATAGTGTATAGGGAATAAAGGCTTGGAGGCCACTAGACCATTTGTTTCTGTTTGCAACAGATTTATTAATTACATACCAGTGATATGGAAGCATTAATTGGAGATTACATGTATTGACATGAGGTATGTGTTAACAAGTGATGTTAATTGTGATTAAAATTAGTTATCTGCAATGTTGATGCTCTAAATGACATTTATGCAAGATTTAATGTGTTTCTGTGGTTGAGCATAAATTACTCAAGGTATATGGGTGTATATGATCATTGAAATGAGTTAGAATTGAGTATGGAAAGGAAGTGTTTGTAAAATCCTATTTTTAGTGCACATACTGTCTAATCTAACCGGTTAGACGATATTCGTAACCGGTTAGATGCTGTGTAATTTTAAAGGAAAAAAAATAAAATAAGCTTTTGGAAAGTTGACAATGTGCTCCTATCCCTACTAAAAATCTAAACTCTGATTTCAATGAAGATCAATCTGGAAGCAGGTGATTCATTACTGTTGTCTTAGGTTGTGGATTGAGAAACCAGTACCTTGAGGTTTTGGCATAACTTAAGAGTTAAGCTATGCTTCATTGCTAATAAATTGTGAATTTAGGTCTGTGAATGATGAGCACAAGATGTTTGAGGTATAAAGTAATGTGGAAACCTGTTTATGAACTGAGTAGAAAGTTCAAGAAGAGGGACTTCTTGGATTTCAAAAGGTAAAACAGTTTCAGATATGTAACTCTAACCGGTTAGCCTGAGGTTGTAACCGGTTAGTATTTGAAATTGAAAGTTGAAAGATAAGTCTTTTAATGAAGGAGTGAGTACCTTTAGTCAAGTCTAGTCAATTCAAGTTAACTAGCATGATTAAAGTTGTTTTGGGTATATCGTATCATGTCAAAGTTTATACCTCAAACCCATTATTCCAAGGAAAGTACGAGGCGAACCTAAATCACAATGATTAAATCAAAGATAAAAACCAACGTTTGCTGTGGTGCATTCATTCATAGAGATATGGAGAATAGGTTGGCAAGGAATAATTCTCATATTCTGGGAATATGAGAAGGGTACTCCGGGAGTACCGAAATTGTAACCTACTTGATGACACATTATAGATATGTGGCCAGTGTCTGGGCCCTGGTTTTATGCGTTCTGGGAACGTAGGTGTTCTGGGAACGTGATGCACACTCTGGGAGTTGTGTTTGTTTTTCAAGTATGGTTGGCCATTCGTTCTGGGAACGTTTGGTGGTGTTCTGGGAACACCGGGATATCATTTGCCAGATATCAAACATTGTTGGAGGCCTCGGTTGTGGATGGAAGCATGCATCATGCCACTTGCATTACAAGATTGAGAATATTAAAAAGAGGCGTGTTCATATGTATTTGCATTCTGTTTGATACTTGAATAATTGTGATTGTTAATACTACTTTTCTTATGTCTATCTCATTTGATTATGCAAATAGATATGCTTACTCCCGTGCCCTTGTAGGTTAGGGATCAACATTTTATCATCCTCTCTACTGAGTAAGGGTAGAAGACCCATAGGGAGTATTTGAGAACAGAGGAAAAAGGGATTATCAGTCTCGTGCACAACAGTCGGAAATCAAATGGAACAGATGGTGGAACCAAGATCCCGGATCAGCTCTAGGACATTTCTATGATAGTTCCTAGGTTATATTTTAAAAATTGGTGATCAAAGATGACATTTTAAGTTCTTTTGCACAATCATCTTATTTTAATCACACAAAGATATCAGTCGAAACCCCTTTTCAATGATCAATATATTACTACGAGCTGATCTCGATATTTTACCACCAACTCTGAATTTATTATGTACCCTATGTTCTAGAAACCTCTACTTTTCTGTAAAATTATTGGGATAATCCCCAAATCTATTTTGAACTCAGATTTAGCTTGGAATATATATATAGCCGAGTTTTCATGGAATGAAATATTAGTATTGAAATTTTTAGAGCGACAATTGAAACTCGTATTAAAATATATTCAATTATTCTACCTTATGAAGTTTATGAAAGAGCGTTACACCATTGCTCTGATACCACAACTGTAACACCCCGATTCGGCAACTTGAAAACTTTCGTTACTTACATTCAATATAGTGAAAATTTGGGCCTTTTTTTTTAAACAAGTGTAACAAAGACATGAGAACATTTAAACTTTCAAAACATAATTACATTTAAAAACTCATGTTCTCATGTTACGTAAAAATCTTTCAAGTTCCAAACCGAGATGTCACAAGACACCGCACCTTGAAACTCGTTTTCAAAACATCGTTTAAATCATAGCCCGTTTACTTGTTTCAAAACATCCATACTTAATAAAACTTTAGCCGGGGTACAGTATGATAGAGCTAAGGTAACTAAGCACTAACAATGGAATACCATGCTCCGAGGGGATTTACCTAGCATTTAGTCAAGCACACTAAGACTCGTCGTCTAACTCCGGGTCTTGGAAAATCAAGCTCTCCACTTGCAAGTAGAGTCATCCTCGTCCACTGCCTCAGAAACTTCTTCCACAGGGTTGTCTTGCATGTGATGGAGATTCTCCTATCTCCCGAATGAGTTGGAACCTCACTATACTACCCATCTATTGTTCGTACAAAATTTTCCAAGAGAAAGCAGAAGTACAGGAGAACAGGAGAGAGTAAGCTACCCAAAACAGCTATGTCGACTATGTGGAATTACAATAGGCAAATATTAAGACAAACAATAAACAAACAAACAATGACACAACATAATAATCATCACAAAATAAACTCAATCTCTTATGATAGCATTCTTAAAATTTTTCTTATCATCTTCCACAACTCTTATCCATTCTTTCTTCCATCATACTTTCCCAAACTCATCACGCATTCCAAGAATCCTTTCTTATGCTTGTCTTATAAATTTATTCAATGCTTGATATCATTAGGTGTACTTTTCTTTGAAACATCTTAGCCTTTTAAGTTTTATCGTTCCGGTTCGCTTAATGATGTGGGGAATCATCATTGAGGAAGTCACACACGTCTACATCTCCTCGGTCATCCACCCAACCTAGTCGGAAGCAAACAGGAGTACAGGACCTTTACCACGCGGGCACGACAGCTGTCTCACAATCAATTGGCCCCAGGCCAGGAGGACTACAGCCTCAAATCAATTCAATTCATATCATTTCATTCATATCATATAATCAAGGCACACTGTCTCAAACTCACAGTGGCAATCTCAAATGCCCCGTTTCAGTCCCTCTCACTGTTCTTGATTTGCAATCTAGGGGGTGACAGTACAATTCTAGTCTGTAGTGCAGAACTTACCACGACATTGGATCCAGTCCCTACCACGTTAGTGCGCCACATGTGGAGTTTGTTCCGCCTAGAAATATACTCTAGATTTCTTGACGTTTCACCGTCATTGTCCTCCCCTAATGCAATCTCCTCCTGAGTATCCGCAGATACCCATGGTTCCTTCCTCTCTACTACTTCGATACGACACTCATACCTCACCGCGTTTGTAAATGTCTTTTAAAGTCTTTTAAAGTTTTAGCGTTTTAACGTTTTAATTAGCGGCTGAATCCTAACAGTCGGTTCATCCTTGGTGCATCCCTTCAATGAAACCCGACTACTAATCGCAATCTATTCCCCAAAGAATCTAAGCGGCATCTTGCCTCAAATCGCTTTCTCATGCATCTTAACAGCATTGTTCTCATCAGCTCATACTCAGCAGCATCCTCAGCATCTTTCTCCTCATCATGGCTCAGCGGCATCATCGTCAGCATCCTGCTCCTCAACTGTTACTTGGTAGCACCATCAGCATCGTTCTCCTCGATTATTGCTCCGCAGCATCATCAGCATCACTCTCCTCAGTTGTTCCTCAGCAGCATCATCAACAGCATCATCATCACCACGCTTCCGCTCGCCTTATCGGGTATTTCTTGTTACCATCTCGAGCATTATCTTTCCATCTCAATTCTTTCTCAGTTTCAACTATTAATTCTCTTTCACAGTTCATTATTATCATTCACATACTAAGGAAATCAAGTAACTCATGCATAGTTAATAAAACAGAACATCATACCAATCAGCAAAAACGTACCAATTATAGATAACAATTCAATCTCAGCGATTCGTATGGATAGCCCAAGAAACAGCAAACAAACAAACAACGGCTATCCTACTATATTGCCTAACGAGATTGGGGTCCAATCTTTGAGATGATTGGACGCCTTAATATGTTACCTAAAGACCACGACGTCTTAAGGGGAGCTTCTCTCTCACCTCGATGGCGAAACATCCGAAATCGTTCCAAGATTTCCCAATCGCTAGCCTCGCCTCGTTTCCTTCGCGTCTGTCACCCGAACTAGAACATTTTTCCCCGTGCGTTAGAACGTTTTCGATAAATTCTTAATTTCGTTTTGAAAACATTTTGAAACAATTTCCTTTTTCGAAAACACATTGCCAACATTCAAAGATTTCAAATCCTAATTAAATAAAAAGGTTTGCAAGAAAACTTTGAAACAATTTCTAAAATAATCTCTTTATTAAAACCCAATCCATCTCTCTTAGTTTAAAACACTTTGGTTAAAGAAAATCATTATCATTAATCATTAAAAGAAATTCCAAGAAACCTCATAAAAATTGATTCATTAAATTTCTAAACTTCATAATATCATATAAAAATTCCAAATCAATTTAAGTTGTTTAAACCATACTTTTTCAAGTAAAACAATTTTTTTAATTCTTTTGAAATCCAAACATAGGTTCTTCACAAATAAGACTCACAAACTATATTCCAAACAATTCCAATTCAACACATTTAATTAGCACAAAAATAGCACATACCAGTTTCAAAGCATTCACAAACACACATAATGCAAGAATCACATTTTCAATCATTCAAAACTATCAATTAAATTTTAATCTTAATAAATTAACTTAATTACACTTAAGAAAATAATTTAAATTAGGCCCTGTGACTAATTCATCAAGGACCGAATAATTTCTAATCACAATTAAATTTAAAAACTTGGAACCATTGAATTATCAACACAAAATCAATTTATTTTATTTCTAAAATCAAAAAGATAAAAGTAAACACACACATCACTTTCATTCAACATATAGCATAATGCACCTAGGATCATAGCCATAATCACAAGTCATTTCATGAAGAAAATTACTCAACCACATGAACATGTGCTAGCCGAATTATATAGGTATAATATTGCAAGGATTTAATGCACAAATAAAGACATATAATCATGAAATCACTTCCTTTATTTTGGCTAAAAACCGAGAGCATACAAGAAAATTAACAATTTCAATTCACTTTTATTAACAAAACCAAGCAACAATTTAAACCACAAATCAATCCAAAGATTCACATATGTTTCTTTTTTTTAAAAAAAAAAAACTTGATTATTTCATGCATGTGCTTTAAAGCTTCTTATATAAAAATAGTTTCATCATGCATGCACCCTAAATGAGGAACAAACCTAGCTTTCTACTTCTCCCTAGGATGGCCGAAAGTCAACACTCACCAAAGCAAGGTTTTCATTCATTTTCAACATACAAGGATCATAAAAATCAAATCAAATCATGTAGGTCTTTAAGACAAAAATTTTTTCTTTCAAAGCAACACACTTTATTACTTATTCACATCACACACACAAAGTAAACTCATGATCATCACTTTTCTCAAAACAAAAATAAAGATTTAATTTTTAACTTTATGAAAATAACATGCATGGGTTTGAAATCATTAGATCTAGTCTTAAGACACACATTCATTAATCTTTCACAAAATAAAAAGCATGAATTCCATTTTTAATCAAGCACGACCGAATGATCTTTACCAAAATAAAACATGCACAAATCAAACACTAGATCAAAACATGTTTTCACTCAAAAATCATTTAAAACTTGTTTCTTTAATTCTTTTCTTGAAAACCGAATCATACATAAAAGAAAACACAATCTTTTCTCTTGAAAAATAACATGCAAATCAAGGATCTAAACATTTTTCATTCATCACACAAGGAAATTACATGCATACATTTAGATCAACTAAGATCATCACCAAATTAACATGCAAGACCAAAAACTTAAACCTTTCTTTTTACAAATTAAGTTTAGATCATATTTTTATTCATCAAATAGTCATGGAAATATGTCATTAGCCACGATTTAGCAAAAGAATCAACATGCAAAGTCCAAGAATTTCACTTTATAAATAAACAAGCTTAGATCATAGATTTTCTTGTCAAATAATCACAAACACACACTTAAATCACGGTTTAAAGCAAGAGAATTAAACATGCAAGAAAGATTTATTTTAGCTTTCACAAAATTCTTAGTTTTTCTTTAGATCTTCAAGATTTAGTTAGAAAAATATTAGATCTAACAAGAAAAGCCTTAACCGAACATCAAACATAAGCTTAACTTATTACAAATTATTTTTACTCCTTAAAAGTCCTTGATCAAGCAAGATCAACACATAACAACAACATGCAAGAAGAAAAGAATAAAGATCCACAAAATAAAAAGGAAAGATGTTAAACTATTACAATCTTCTTTAGGTTCTTCGAATCACCCACCAAGACAAAGGTTGATCTTCTAACTCCTAGCACTTAGATTTTCAAGGATGAGGGGTTGATCAAGCTCCTAATCTTCTCCTTCTTCTTCCTATGTCTCGGCCACTCTCTCTCTATCCCTCTCTCTTTTTTTTTTCTTTTCTTTCTCTAAGAGTTTTAAGGAGTCTCTTAGAGTGTGTTTGGAGTGGTAGTGAAGAAATGAGAATGGGTGGAATGAAAATGAACTAAGGCCTCTTGTATTTATAAGCAAACCTAAGATTTCCCTTTTTGGCCTTCCCAAAATTCGGTCCATGCACAACTAAGGGGGTAGTTTGGTCCTCACAAAAATTTGCATAGGTGATGTTTATCAAACTTAAGGGGACAAGGTGGAATAGGCTAGGTTTTAGGGGTCACTTTAGGCTTAAAGACTAGTTGGCTCTTAGTTAGGGTTTTGGTTACTTAGTTTGGTTATGGCTTAACTCACTCACCAAGCTTCTAGAAAATTATGATCCTAGCTTATACATACACACACATACACGTATATACATAAACCGTGGCATACACATACACACATATACATACATGTTTTGCATTTTTTATTTTCTAATCATATTTACTTAAAATCATCAATTCACATAATAATTCAATTAATTCTAAAGAAATTATATGCACACAATAATTTTCATGCATCACTCATTACACACATTACACCAAGCACACACACATCACATAAAATTCATGCCATGATAAAATTTTCATTTTTTTTACAAACATATTTCCTCGAAATCCGTACTTTCATAACTCTGAAAATAAATTTTTATAAATCAACCCAGATAATTCCAAAAATCACATTTTCTACGTTTCAAGACGATCGTTTTGATATAAAGATCGTAAAAATCCGGGTTACGGTTAAAAAGTTACGAATTTTCAAAATTTACAAACCCAAAAACTTCATTTGAAGTAAAAAAAAAAATCACCTTTTAATAAAATCATCACTTAGTAAATCAGTCTAAACTTAACAAAATCATTCACTTCTTGTCTTATAAGAATATTTTGTTTATAAAAATTCAGGAAAATCAATACTTTATTTCTTTCGCTCGCAAAATACTTGTCCAAAAATCTTTTATAAAATAAAACTTCAAGATTTATTTTAACAATATTCGTTCACGCACGTACGGGAAAAATGCGGGGTGTTACATGCAACATCTATATACCTCAGCATATCATAAGACAACGACATCCGTAATGTCTTGCATTAGCCAAAATGACAATATCATTCATTTACAATGATTTTAACAGTTTCAACTTTCATGCTCTACCAACACAAATATATACCGAACAACAACACTATATATCCACATATATTAAATATTATTATAAGTAAAATAAGGCCGCCATATATTCATTAGATTTCCTTGTAAAAGGATAGTTTAACCAACACAATCACTACCACCAGATGATGAACAAGAAAGGCATATCAAATACAGTAAGTTGGAACGTCGGCAGGTCGATAAACAAAGGTTCTGACAGTGTGTGAATATCCAGAAGGGTGATTGTAACTAAATTTCACCCCCGAGCTGCCCTCACCCAGATGAGTGCAGCGTTCATGAAAACTACTGATAGGTCGAGCAAGACACGCATCCCAGCGATCGCTCTCAGGCATTGTCTCTGCCACTGTGTATACTCCCTTAGAATCTGTGAAAGCCTGATAATTTAGAACTTCCCCGGACTTGGCGATGCAAAGAACTGCTACCTCGGCACCTGCATCAAAGCACTAAAAATTACATTTTCTTTTTTACATTTTTCAAAAATGAATATTAGTCTGACCGGTGATTGTATATCCCCTCCGCCCCTCCTTACATAGTATAAATGAAATATCTTTTGCTGCGAACACAATTTTTCCTCACAATTATTTTGCACCACAAAATTCCAAGTAAATCAAAACCTCCCAAAACCAAATCAAAACCTGGCAAAACCCTCAATTTTGAAATCCTGGAATATAAGACATGCCATGTAGCATGTCAAGCTAGGTATTTTTTTAAACGTCTTGCTAACAAGTTGTTAAGATTAGGGTATAAAAATGATTCAAAAATGTAACAATTTGTGCATGATATGAGATAAAAACTAGTATGAAGTATAATTTTAAGAGTTTGCTTAACCTTAAAAAATGGTAAAAAGATATTGGGAATACAAGTCCATTATCTCCCTAAACATTAAGTATTTTATTTTTCAATGCAAAACTACTATACCTAGGCTTCTAACCTCAGCCCTTAAGAAGAACATGGGAGTATCATCCGTTAGATCTACTCTAACCTAAGCTTCTAACCTCAGCCCTCAAGAAGAACATCCAGAACCAATGTAAAAATTAATTTTATAAATCTCGATTGGACCTATCAAAGTGCCTCTCTCCTTTGCATGATCATACATATAACAAGGAAAAACATGTGAGAAGATCTATTCCTGTCAAGAATAGTTAAAACTGTAAACTACTTTAATGCTTATCTGTTGCTTGGATGTGAACCACAGTATTTAGGGAGTAAAAAGGGATGTTGCAAAATTATTTTGAGCTGCATTTTAAATTCTACTATACCGTATTGTAATGCAAGCCGTCCCTGACTAAAAGATAAGGTTGAAGATAAAGCGAATTTGATTACTGATGCTAATCAGTCAGGCAGTCAGTCACTTTTCAATCAAAGGATGATTGTGTCAATCATTAATATCTAAGCTTCAATGGATTTGTCAGGAAGGTGCTATGTTACATCACTCAATTCAGCAAAGCAACCAGCTTTAATCAGGCTATGAAATACTTCTAAGAGGAAAGCAAAGAAAAAGAACCAAATTAAATACTGCACAGGATGATCTTAAGGCGAGGCTCTAATTCATCTACTTACAAGTCCAATCTATAAAACCATAGGAACCACCTATGATAGGTGACCTATCTGTCAATTGGCAGATTGATGGTTCCTATCATTTGGTGCGGTAAACATGAATACTATGGATTTGAACTGAACACTTTTATAAACTTGCTGCCCCAGAGACCAAATTCTCCTACTACACACACAACACAGCAATGGCTTGCTGTCCCAGAGACTAAGCCTCCTACAAAGATTGTTCTCTGTCCTAAACTCTCCAAATAACAACATACATGACTGCCTACCATTTCACAACACATTATATAATTAAAAAAAATGCTTAACCGCTTAACCTATTAATAATTGACTACATCAGATTTTCCCCCAAATAACTAATATTACCAATTCCTAATAACTGTTTAAACTATATAAATAACCAAATCTGTCAATTGACTGATAGGTGGTTCCTATCAGAATAGCCATTGGTATTATTGATTAGTAGGAGACAATGGCATGACAAAAACGGAGAAGAAGCAAGCACTAGAGCAAACACCATGAGATATGGAAGATTTACACGAGGGGGTGACAAGACAATGGTCTGATGAGCGATGTGAGAACAGATCAGTATAGAGAAGGCAACAGTTAACTAGGCGCAAGGAACAGATTCAGATGGGGAGTTTGTCGGCCAGAAACAACTTTGAAAGATGACTGACAACGGTTGGCAACTAAGGACGAAAATGGAAAAAGACTGCCAGAGGGATGGCAAGACAGCAAGAGAGAAAGGGTGGCTTGTAAGGTCACTAGCAATGCTATTGGAAAACATCAATGACAGCGGCTGAGACTGTTGGAGATGGAGGCCGGGAGGATGACATGGCAAAGGGAAATGACGAATCGGAGTTCTAAAATAATATTTCGGCAACAGAATAGTGACAGCACAGGTCACGAAGGCTGGAACCGCTCTGATACCATGTCATGATTTGCTTATGTTAAATGTATACCACACAACGGTATTTCTAATAAGGGAAAGGCGTACAAGAATAGTATAAAATAATTACAATGATTGCAAATCAAATAAAAAATTAATGCGTATCAATTTCTGAATTGCACATGTGCTAAATGGGCTATTTCTAACACTACAGATATTGTCACTTCCCAAGAACAAGCATGTTCACTACTTTATATCTGAGAAATCCACAAGCATAGATCACCCAACACGAGACATAAAATAGTTTTTTCCGACTAAATCAGACATCTTAACAATAATTAAGAGACATTTGATTTTCACTTATAATTACATAAATGCAACCTGATTCTCACTTTGTTTTCTGTTACCCATTTTCAAACATGAAATGGTGAAAACAAGAAAAATTGATTTCACCATTCCCTTCACGAAAGTGTTAAAACAGTTGTGCATTCTTATAAAGAGTAAACAGTCTAATTCGCCCCTGAAAAATACTCTAGGCGCCAACTTGGTCCCATAAAAATTGTTTCCACCAACTAAATCCCTCAAAGATTAAAAGGCCGCAGCGATTGACCTCTCGATCAACTCCGTCACCCAGGATGTTAACGGATGCCTACATGGCACGTTAAGTAGTGCGCTGGCACCTTGGTGGAAACAATCTTTGGGAGACTATGTTGGTAGCCAGAGTATGTTTCAGGGACAAATTAGATTGTTTACTTCTTAAAAACATCTGCAAATCAATTGCTCAGGCCATCCAATGCCATGCCATAAGACATTTGTAGATTAGTTCAGTAGAAAAAACATTCAGCATAAGTTATCATCATTATTTCCTAATAGCTTCTAGTAACAAATTATGAAAACATGTTCCTTGTCACATTAAGTGTTACTGCAGTCGTCACAGTCACTAATGACTACAGCAATCCAATCAAGTAAGAAATTGGCCCAAGAAATGCTAAACGATTTAAAAAATGTTGAAAAAAATCTCATTGTACAAATAACAGGGTTTGCAGGGTTCTTCGATGGCCTATGAGAGGTTGACACGTGTCCAATCGTTAGTCATATCAGCACCATTACATACCATTTTAACTGATGGAGAGACCAAATTGAACATAAATTGAAGATTAACTGATGGAGAGACCAAATTGAACATAAATTGAAGATTAACTGATGGAGAGACCAAATTGAACATAAATTGAAGATTGAGGGACTAAATTGGCCAAATCAAATCAAATTGAACAAAAGAAAAAAAAATGCAAGTAAGCTTAAAAACAAAAACCCACTTCCATAACTCATTCGAAACAACACAAAGTTAGAAAATCATAGCCAATCAAAGAAGGAAAGAGATAGAACCTTCAAGAACATGGTCCTCAGGTCCAACAGAAGAATCACCACAAACGTCACAAACAACTCTTCCATGGATTTCACCGGTCCACGCAGTTGCACCATCAAAAGCAAAGAAAAACAATAGAATCAGAGGCATCACCATCTTCTGCATATTCGCTTCCATGTCCGAGAAAAAGGTAAAAGATTTCTCTCCCGGTGTTGGGTTTACGGAGTTCTAGTTTCGTTTAGATGGGTGGGTGCTCACATCACTTTGCATATTGATTTTTCCACCGACACTACCCCAAGTCAGCGTCATTATCATCATCATTTTATTTTTTAATTATTATTATTATTAGCGTATCAATCGTGCATGTTGATCCCATTTTTAGTGTTGTGATTTTGTTGTGAAGAGTTGTATGTTGTAAAAAGATATATTTATATCTTTATATTTCTATCATCATGTTGTAGAATTGAATTTTTTAACTGTTTGTATTATTAGTTATCATGATTCATAATATTAATTCACCTAATTTCAATGATATTATTCATGAGTTGTTATTTTTTTAATCACATTTTCATTTTCTTCTATTATAAATTATTGTTATTATAGATCAAATATAACTACCAAATAAATCATTAAATTCTTTTCGAGCTCATCTCAATGAACAGCAAATCTTTCAAAAATCTATCTCACCACCACTAAACAAGAACAAAAACACTTTTAGACTAAAAAAAAGGCTTAAATATCAAAATAAACCCTATAAAATGTTGAACATTTTGAAATTAGTCTTTACAAAAAAAAAAAATTGACGTTTGGTTCCTACTTTTACGTTTCATATTGGTTTTGGTCCCTGATACAAATATGGATGGAAAACGTTACTTTCACATTTCATTTTAGTCCCTACTTTTACATTCAGTTTTGATTTTTGTCCTTATTTTTACATTCAATTTTGATTTTGATCCCTACTTTAACCTTATCTATTAGTTTATGTCATCATTTTCCCTCCATATTTGATATCAAGGACCAAAACAAAATGTAAAAGTAGTGACCAAAACCATAAAATTTTTGTAGAAACTAATTTCAAAGATATCAACATTTATAAGAACATTTTCATATTTAAGAAAAAAAAAAGCATAAACAAAAGTGTGTACATGTTCCCACAAACCATCACATGAATTATGTCGAGGAACTACCAATTTGATGTGTACTCATAAGTATGTTTAACATTTCTCAAAAATATAAAATAATACATACAATTTAAAATAACTTTTAAAGATTACAATGGAGTTAAAAATTACCGACCAATGTCAAAAGTTTTAATAAACTAAGCATATAAGGGGTTCCATATGTGAAGTGTATACAAAGAATCACCACACCTACAATCCAAGGTGTAACATCCCAACTTAATTAAAATGTAATATTATTATCATATTACATAAGAGGTTCGAATTACAATGTTATCAATGATTGGATCGAGTTCTTTTCTTTATGACCTTCACCGTCATGAAACTCTGGTTCTTTGCTTGTTACAACTTAACTTGAAATGTTAAACCACAAGGGAGTGAACATCTTTTCGTAATAGAATAGAAATTAAGAACTGAAAATAAGTAAATGAGACTTATAAAAATTTAAATTATCAACTTATTAAACTATTAGGTTCAAACATATACATTTCTCAAAAGAATTATATAACTCATAGGTTTATTGCTTTTGTTATATTTATTTTGTAACTACCTTAATATTATTTCCTTTAGCATCATAACGGTAGTTATTATTAGTTTAACTTTCAATTATCATTTTCTTACTGTAATTCAATTTCAAGATATTTCCTTTAAGTTCATAATAACCTTTGTATCTTTCATTAGCAATTATATTATATTATCACCAACTGTGTAATCTATTGATAAATCATCATGCAAGTCATAATTCTAGAACTTATTCCAGTAAAAACACCTGTCTTTCATTATTTAGTTATGAAGTCATCATTCTATATGTATTCTAATTAGCACAATAACATTTCATTCTCATTTGGGCATTTCATCGAATATCATGGCTACATTAATTTCTAATTAGTTAAATTATAAGTTCTTAATAATAATCAAGCACATGAGTATTTAATCCACCTACACAGGTAGGTGGTAGAGCAGAATCAACTATCCTAGGGTTTGATTTATAGATATTAATCATTTACTAATTCCAAAACCTAATCTCTATTCTAAAAGAAAAGAGTTCATGTAACACCTTAGATTTATTACCCTTAATACCCCATTAATCAAACTACGAAATTAAAATATCCTTTTAATTTATTAAAAATCAACCGTCAAACGGACGGAGTTTCCTTTGTTTTTCGGTCAATTCCAAAATTCAACCTGTTGAAAACATTATCAAGTATACAATCAATAGCCAGCAGGGCTTCATTTCATATATATATATATATATATATATATATATATATCATATCAAGGCTCAATGGGCTCCAAAATACAGCAACATGGTCAGTAATCCAGAGTAACAGCGGAAATACTAAGTTTGAATATCATGATTCAAAACACATAACTTTATCAAAAGAAAATCATCCTAAGCCTCTCTCCAAAAAGTATAAACAAACTCATATACATCAAAAGAATATAGAAGGCTTAGGTCCAATGATATGCATTAACACATAATAACCCTACTCTCCCTGTGAGGGAGAGTAATCCTGCTCGGCCAAATCTGGTGCATGCTCCAACTCAGTACCTGAAAAATGGTAAGGAGGTGAGCATTACACAATAAAATAGGGAAAACAGTTTCTACTATGCTATAATGAACTATCAAGCCAAACACATTTATCCATGTATGTCACACAATCAAACAATCACGCCCATTCAATTCCGTTACATTCACATTGATAACAACTCATTCCCTTCATCATTCTACAACTCTTTTACTTCATGTCTTTTCCATTTAATTCACATTTATGCCTTTTTCATCTAGTCTCTCGACTTCATAGTTTCTTTTCTCCTTTCATATCCTTTGAGTTTTTCATAAATTTTGGGGATTATTCATGTGGATCCATCATTGTGTACAGTCCCACAACCTGGACAACGTCTTATAGCTGCGCACCATATGCGTCTTACGCGATCTATGCGTGCAGTCCCACGACCCGGACAACGTCTTACAAGATCTGGATCACACTAGTCTATGCGTACAGTCCCACAACCCGGACAACGTCTTACAAGACATCAAATCAAACCAATCTATGCGTACAGTCCCACAACCCGGACAACGTCTTACAAGACCTCAAATCAAACCAGTCGATGCGTACAGTCCCACAATCCGGACATCATCTTACACGACCACAAATCAAACCAGCCGATGCGTACAGTCCCACAACCCGGACAACGTCTTACACGACCTAGATCACACCAGTCTATGCGTACAGTCCCACAACCCGGACAACGTCTTACAAGACATGGCTCATCCACTTAATTTGCCCTTAATCTTTTGAAACATAATCACAATATTTTCATTTTGCATCCAATCTCATAAAACCAATATTTTCATTATCCTATTATAACTCTAGATTTCAACATAAACATGCAAGAATAACAAACCATTCATTCAAATATCATTCATCATAAACATGATCAAAATAACACATCCCTATATTTTTCTAACATATTCACTATCCTAGGGTTTAACTTAACCTAACATATAACTCTTAGCACCCACTATATACATAATACAAACTACCCCCTAGAATATGGTAACACACACCCCCTTACCGCAAACACTTAGAGATAAGGAGATTGTCACTTGCTCTAAGCTTGAGAGTTTGCCACCAAAAAGTTATGATCCAAGGAAGAGGGAGGAACCTAACACAAGAGTTATAAGAAGAAAAGTGGTTATTGTTGCCTTGATCCTTGATAAAGTTCATGAAACAAATAGATTTCCATAGTTTAAGGCTTGAAATCCTCCATGAGAGTAAGAGAGAGAGAAATTCGAGTTTTATGGAGAGAAAGAGAAAGGGTTCTTGATTTAAAACACTTACTTGGAGTTAAGAAGGGAAAAGGTTGATGATGGAAATGATGAGAGCCTCTTGATCTTGGTTGGTAGAAGAAGAAAGAATGGAACCCTAGGGGAGGAGGTGGAAGAAGACGAAGTGGAGAAGAAGAAGGATGAGTTTATGATGATGTTGTTTGTGTTGTGTTGTGTTGTGTTGTGTTTCTTTTCTTTTCTTTTCAACATAGCCTAAGTGATTTGTGTGGCTGTGGTTGCTCCCTTCTTTACTAAGCCACGGATAAGGTGGTCCCCACACCTTATTTTTTTTCCAGATTTTAGCAAGGGTAATCGATTACTTGCCCACAGTAATCGATTACTCCTTTGATGCAACATTTCTTAGTACATTCAGCAGATGACAAGTAATCGATTACTGCACTGAAAAGTAATCAATTACTTCACAGAAACTCAAGGTAATCGTTTACTTCAAATGAGGTAATCGATTAAAAATGCTGCAACATTTAAGTGTTTTCACTAGAGGCCTTGTAATCGATTACTGCCCTACAGGGTAATCGATTACTTCACTGAAAAGTCTTATTTGATGGTTTTCTAACCCCAGTTCATTTCCTTAGGCTCCTAAACTCTTTCAAGCTTGATTTACTACTCATAACCTCTCTCTAAACTTGACAATTCACATAATCACTTGCATAATTCACAATTATATTCAAATTTAAATTGAGGATGTTACAGTTCCTCCCTTACCTCAAGGGAGAAGAAAACCCAACTCCAAAGCACTTGATTATATGTGTTAGTTTCTAAAACCCTTCTCTTTTGGTCTAGTAGATGGAAACCCTCAAGAACATGGAAACCCTTCTCTTTTGTTGATGCTAACCTATGGTGTTGGGGTTGGATTTGGATGTGTCTTGGCTTGTTGGTGCATGAAAACAAGCTTTTGTGCATGTAAATTGGTGTTGATGCGGTTTGGTGCAGCTGGCCAAGAGCCGGTGCGTCTAGTCTCTCCGATTTCTGGTGCTGGTGCTAATTTATAGCATCGCGCGCCGGATGCGCTTGGGCGCGCCATCTGGTCCCACCGTCTCTAGAACATTCTGGTGCATACGGGAGATTTCTGGTGTTGGGGAATTTGCGCGCCTGGGCGCGCATGACTTGCGCCTGGGCGCGCATGACTTGCGCCTAGGCTCACCAGGTCCACGCCTGGGCGCACCAAACCTGGCGCGCTAGCGGCTGTGGCAACATTAAATCAAACATTTCTAATATCAAAAATGCATTTTCAACCATAAAATTATATTTTCCTAAGTTGGACACACGACCACCAAAACGCTAAGACAATCACTTCACTAACCAAAACTCCGAACTTAACTGAATTACTCATTCTTCTTTATACGACTTAGGTCAACTTGAAAACTCCTTGATCAACCACTATCAACCTTCGAGAAGTGATCGAGTGATCAGATAACATTCAAAACTTCTGAAACATCACTTGTCTCATAGCCCTTACTTTACTTCTGATCGGAATAAAGTTCTATACTACTAATGTTTGTTCCCATCTCCAATACTCATCCTATGTTTGGCATTCCCTAATTAAACACTCGACTAAACTCAGGATACAGAAGACAAGCCCTAATCTTTGCGATTTACAAACGACTCGAATACTTTATAGATCTTTGTTGAAGGCTTACAACACAACTTAAAACAACTTGTACAATGATTTCCCATAGTTAATTATATATGTAACACCCCGTATTTTTACCGTACGTGCGAGAACGAAATTTGTTAAAATAAACCCTGAAATTCTGTTTTATAAAACATTTTTGGAAAAGTATTTTACGTGAATAAGAAATAAAGTATTGATTTTCATGGACTTTTATAAACAAATTCTTTTCATAAATATAAAGTGAATGATTTTTGAGTTTTGAAAGGATTTTGATTCATAAGAAATAAATTGTGATTTCCTTAAAAAGTGATTTTTATTTGAAATGAAGTTTTTGAGTTGTTATCTTTGAAAATTTGTATCTTTTTAACCGTAACTCGGATTTTTATGATCTTTATATCAAAACGATCGTCTTGAAAAGTAGATTTTAAAAATGTAAATTTCAGATTTTTCTGGGTGGTTTTACAAAAATTTATTTCCAGATATAGGAAATACGAATTTTAGAATTGGTGTTTTAAATAAAACAAATGTATTGATTTGGCTTGAAAATTTTATGAGATATGTGTTTGATTTAATGTGTGTGCGACATGAGAATTGTTGTGTGAATGTGAATTGTGAATTAATTGCATTATGGTGTGAATTGATGATTTTGAGTAAATGTAATTAGGAAATAAAAATGCTAAACATGTATGTATGTGGGTGAGTGTGCTACGGTTGGTATCTATATGTGTGTGTATTATATGTGTGTATGTATATACGTGTATGTGTGTATGTATAAGCTAGGAATATAAAATTCTAGAAGCTTGTAGGATAGGAAACTAAGTAACCAAACTAAACTAGTAACCAAACTAAAATAGAAAACCCTAACTAAGAGCTAACTAATACTTAAGCCTAAGTGACCCCTAAAATCCTAGGCTATCCTACCTTGTCCCCCTTGCATTTGCTAACCTCCACCGATGCATCTTTTTGTGAGGACAAATCTACCCCTCCCAAGTGCACATGACCGAATTATTTTCCAAGGACAAAGAAGGAAATCTTGACTTGCCTATATATCCAAGAAGCCTTAGTTCCTTTTCACCCCATTCCAATTCATTTCTTCCACCAACACTAAACACACTCTAAGAGACTCATCCAACTCTTAGAGAGAAAAAGAAAAGAAATAGAGAGAAAGAGAGGAATGGTGGCCGTGAGGATGAAGGAAGGAGGAAGAGGAGACCCAAGCTTAAACCAAGTCTCATCTTTGTAGATCAAGAGCATTAGGAGCTAGAGATCAACCTTTTTCATGGTAGGAACCGAAGATCAAAGAAGAAAATTGTAATAGTCTAGATTTTCCTTTTTGTTGTAGATCTCTTTTAATTTCTTTCTTGCATGTTCATTTTTGTGATTTGAGAGATGAACTTATGTGTTGATCCTCTTTGATCTTGGACTTTAAGGACTTAAATAATTTGTAATATGTTAAGCTTTGTGTTTGTTGTTTCGGTTGGGATTTCTTTTGATGGATCTAATGCTTTTCTAACTAAACTCTTAAAAATCTAAAGTATGGTTAAAGATTTTGTGAAGTTTAACATAAATCCTTCTTGCATGTCTATTTTTCTTTCTCTAAACCGTGACTCATATGTGTTTATGTGGTGATTTGACAAATAAATCTATGATAAATTATAAAGTGAAATTCTTTGGTCTTGCATGTTAGATCTTTTTGTTAAAATCATGATCTATGTGTGTTTTCATGGTTCTTTGATGAATGAAAGTATGATCTAGGCTTGATTTGTAAACCTTTGGTTTTGCATGTTAAATCGTGATGCTCTTAATATATGCATGTGATTATTTTGGTTGATAAATAAATAAGTTAAAGCCTTTAATCTTGCATGTTGTTTTTCAAGAAAGATTATGTTTTCTTTTGTGGGTGTGATTCGGTTTTTAAGAAAATATTAAAGAAACCAAGTTTTCAAATGATTTCAAGCATAAAAATGTTTTGATCTAAGTGTTTGATTATGTTTATGTTTATTTTTTTGAAGGCCATTCGGCCATGATTAATAAATAGTAGGATCTATGCTTTTGTTTTGTGAAAAAGTTGATGCATGTGTGTGTTAGGACTAGATCTAATGATTTTAAACACATACATGTTACTTTCATGAAGATAAAATTAAATCTTTATTTTTGGTTTGAAAAAGAATTATGAACTTGAATTTATTTGTGTATGTGATGTGAATAAGTAATGAAGTGTGTTGCTTTGAGAAACTTGTCTTAAAAACCTACATGAGTTGTTTTGACTTTTATGATTCTTGTATGTTGAAAATGCATGAAAACCATGTTCTTTTTACATGATGACATTCGGCCATCCTAGATTAGGTAGGGAGCTAGGCTTGTTCCTCATATAGGTAGCATGCATGATAAGGTTAATTGACTTTAAGGTTTAAAAAGTACATGCATGATGTAAATGAATTTAAAAGAAATATGTGTGAATCTTTGAGTGGTTTATGGCTTAAATTATTGTGTTATGTTAAGAAATGAAATTAAAATTGTTAATTTTCTTCTAAGAGTGCTCACGGTTTTAATCATAAAAGAAAGAAAATGATTTCATGATTGTATGTTTGTATTTGTGCATTAAATCTTTGCAAAATTGTATGTGTATAATTCGGTCCATATATGTTTAAATGGTGGGAAAATTATTTTCATAAAATGACCAAGATGATAGCTATATTCCTAGGTGCATGATGATATGTGAAAGTGATGTGTGTGTCTTCTTTGATTCTTTTGGTTTTTGAATAAGTTGATTTAATTTTGTGAAAAGGAATTTTGTAGTGTTAATTCAATGATTTTTAGTTTTAAAAATTTATTTGTGATGGGGAAACTATTAACTATAGTGATTCGGTTTTTATTAAATTAAGTTTAAATTATTTTCTTAAGCGTAATTAAATTAATTTAGTAAGATTAAAATTTAATTACTAGTTTTGAATAATTGAGAATGTGATTCTTGCATTATGTGTGTTTGTGTATGCTTTGAAACTTGTATGTGCTGTTTTTGTGTTAATTGAATGTATTGATTGGAAATTGTTTTGAATACTATTTGTGAACTGTATTTGTGAAAAATCTATGTTTGAATTTCAAAGAAATTGTTTTGTTTTAAAAAGTATGATTTAAACAACTTAAGTTGATTTGAAAATTTTATAAGACATTCTTTAATCAGTATTTTATAATGTTGTGAATTTTAGAAATTTAATGAATCAATTGTATGTGATTTTGGAACCTTATTTTCTTGAAATTCCGTATTCTATTTTAAAGTTTAAGAACACTGATTTTTATAACTAGAATGTTTCTTTAAACTAAGAAGAATGAATTTGTTTTAATAAGAAGGTTATTCTAATTGTTTCAAAGTTTTCTTGAAAACCTTTTTATTAGAAATCTGATTTGGATTTAAAATCTTTTTGGTTATTGGCGATGTGTTTCAAGAAAGAAATTGAAAAGTGTTTTCAAACTGGAAATTAAGAATTTATCGAAACGTTCTAACGCACGGAAAAAATGTTCTAGCTCGGGTGTCGGACGCGAAGGAAACGAGGCAAGGTCAGTGACGGGGAAATCTTGGAAGCTTTCGAATGTTTCGTCATCGAGGTGAGTGAGAGTGCTGTGGTCCCGTAACGTGGTTGTTCACAATCCAAACAAGCGGATTGTGAAAGTACTGCGAATTAGGTGATATAGATACTTGTGCTAGATGTTTACCTATTTTGTTTACGTGCTATATGTTTATCTGTTGAGTTGAATGTGATGCATGAATATTTTGGTATGCATTAAATCTCTCTATGTTTATACTGTTAAGTATATTGCGTGTTGATTGGAAAACATTTGAGTGTGTCGGAATCATGAACGATAATAATTGTGAAAGTAATGAGATAAGATTAAAGAGAAATGATTGAGAAAGAGATAAAACACGATGTGAAAGAAAATGTAAAAGAGGTAAATAATGAACGAAAGAAATTAATAATTGAGTTTGAGAAAGAACGGAGATGAAGAGATGATGCTTGAGATAGTGACAAGAAATACCCGATGGGGCGAGCGGAAGCGTGGTGATGATGATGCTGCTGATGGTGCTGCTAAGGAACAACTGAGGAGAGTGATGCTGATGATGTTGCGGAGCAACAATTGAGGAGAACGATGACTGATGGTACTACCAAGTGAAAGCTGAAGGGCAAGATGCTGATGATGATGTTGCTGATCAATGAGGATGAGAAAGATGCTGAGCATGAGCTTATGAGATTAATGATAATGAGATGAAAGAGATATGAGGCGTGAGGCCATTGAGATTTAGGGGGAACGAATTGCGATTAGTGGTCGGGTTTCATTGAAGGGATGCACCAAGGATGAACCGACTAGTAGGATTAAGCCGCTAATTAAAACGTTAAAACATTAAAAGACTTTAAAAGACATTTACAAACGCGGTGAGGTATGAGTGTTGTATCGAAGTAGTGGAGAGGAAGATACTATGGGTATCTGCGGATACTCAGGTGGAGATTGCATGAGGGGAGGACAATGACGATGAATCGTCAAGAAGTCTAGAGTATATTTCTAGGCAGAACGGACTCCACATGTGGCGTACTAACGTGGTAGGGACTGGGTCCAATGCCGTGGTAAGTTCTGCACTGTAGACTAGAATTATACTGTCGCCCCCTTGAATGCAAGTCTAGAACAGTGAGAGGGACTGGAACGGGGCATTTGTGATTGCCGCTAAGAGCGTGCCTGATTATATGATATGAATGAATGAATTGAATTGAATTGATTTGAGGCTGTAGTCCTCCTGGTCTGGGACCATTTGATTGTGAGACAGCTGTCGTGCCCGCGTGGTAAAGGTCCTGTACTCCTGTTTGCTTCCGACTAGGTTGGGTGGATGACCGAGGAGATGTAGACGTGTGTGACTTCCTGAATGATAATGTTCCCCCCATCATTGAGTGAACCGGAACGCTAAAACTTAAAAGACAAAATAATCAAAAGAAAAGGACAGTGAAGATATAAAGCATCGATTAAGATTTATAAGACAGGTATATAAGAAAGGATTCTTGGAACGCACGATGAGTTTGGAGATCATGATTGAAGAAAAGAACGAAAAAGATTTGTGGAAATAAAGATTGATTTGGTTATAAGTAATGACATTGGTGTGTTTAGAACAATATAATATGTTTTGTTTATGAGTAGAAATATTGATGTGTTGGAAACATTATTATATGCTTTGTTCTTATATGCTACGTGTATAACATGTTATATATCTATCTGATGATGATGATGTGATATCTATGTTATGCTGTTTTATTTATATTGTCCTGTTATGTTATTTGTTTATCTTTATATCGAACCTACCCTGAGACCGCATGGTCAACCTGTTAGTGTTCGGAACACTGACTCTCTCCTACCATGTTGTCGTATCGGCAATTGCTGATATCCCAACTGGTAGATGGCGTAGCATGTAGTGATTCACCTGTACTCCTGAAAGGAGGAGCGTAGAAGTTGTCCCTGGAGATGGTATCCGGAGGAGATCCCTGAGGCAGCAGACGAGGACGACTCGACTTGCTATTGGAGGGTTGCATCAACCAAGATCCGGAGTTAGACGACAAGTCTTAGGGAGTATGACTAGAGGATAGGTAATCCCCCTCAGAGCATTGTACTCCATTGTATGTTCTTAGTTACCTTAACTCTATCATACTGTACCCCGACAAAAGTTTTATTCCATACTAATGATTTTGGAAACACGTAAATGGGCTATGTTTTAAATGATGTTTTGTGAACGGGTTTCAAAGTGCGGTGTCTTGTGACATCTCGGTTTGGAACTTGAAAGGTTTTACGCAACATGAGAACATGAGTTTTAAATGTAACCATGTTTTGAAAATCTACATGTTCTCATCTCGTGTAACACTTGTTTATTAAAAAAAAATAAAATTTTGGCCCTAATTTTCACTACTTTGAGTTTAAGTAACGGAAGTTTTCAAGTTGCCGAATCGGGGTGTTACAATTATGGTATCATAGCAATGGTTAATCTAAGTAACCTTATACATGGACTTACATACTCTGCTGAGTGTCTCTGTGTGCGCGTTAGTATTAAGATAGAGATAGATGAGGATAGAAGTGCTAGGAGTATGCCGACGCTTTCTTGAAGAGTGTCAGTTTTCGTCCACCGTGGAACGAGAAGTAGAGATCGGTACGTCATGAATGCGATGTGAGACTCAAATCTTCTTTCGTTGAACCTTTCATTAATATGAACCCCTTTTTGTCTGTGAAAACCTGTAAGTTATTTGTGATCTTGTCTGTGACTAGAACTCTCTTCTATTGTTGCAGCTTTTCTTGTATAAACCTTATGTGATGCCAAATTGCTTTGGCATGACGTTTGAAAAGCCTTTTTTGAAAATCTTAGCCCATGATTTTTGACAAAGCCTTAAATGTTCATGAACCCGAAGCTTTCTTTTTTGGATTTTGACAAGACATTCATTCTTTCCTAAACTCTTGTTTGAAATGTTAAACCCCGACATCCTGTACCAGTCCAATAGATATCCCTAAGATATGAAGTGAGTTGTGAAGTGTGGTTAGGTAAGAGTTGTAAGGATCAAGGAGAATGAGGATTAGTTAGTATGAAGTAAGGGGAGTATGAGTCTTGGAGGAAATAGGAGTCGTCGAAGTAATAAGGTGATGGTGTTAGAATTATTGATAGGATTGGCAGCCGACACCCAAGAGGGGGGGGGGGGGGTGAATTGGGTGTTTATGAAAACATTGGAAAATATTCGCTTTAAAACGTTTTCAACAAATTTAAAGAGATTTGCAGCGGAAAACAATTATAACGGTGAAAACGATTGCGCAAAAGCGAATAATATTAATACTAATAGAAAAACTAATATGCGCGGATACGAATTAAATAATAACAACGAAAACGAATGATACCACGCTAATTAATTTAAATTTGCTAAAAATAGATTATTACGAAAATAGATGTTATGATGCACAACAAATAAATATAACAACAGAATATAAAAGAGATAGGGATAGAAGAGATTGCACCGGAGATTTTATCCTGGTTCGGCAAACCCGGCCTACCCCAGTCCCCAAGCGACCCGCTTGAGATTTCACTATACCAAAGACGCCTCGCGTCCCCAAGTACAACCAGAGCGCCCCGCAAGCTACTAGGAACCTCCTTTCGCCAGGGACCTCAACAACAACCAGATAGCCTAACTACTAGGTGCCCCACCGTTCGTCTAGCACTACCCAATACAGAAAGGGTTCCTCACCCTATAACCACGAACGCAGCACGTCCGCACTAGGAGATTCACATCCTAGTCCCTAAGGGTTACACACCCCTTTACAACACAGGTTAAGGTATGAGTGATCGGGTACAAGACCTATAGTGCACTCTCAATAGTGCTGATACAACAATAAAGGCCACTCTAACAATTATGTGTTCTAAGCAACACAGATACAACAATATAGCACTAGGATAATGAAGTCAAATGAAAAACATTACAAGGCCAACACAATGTTTTGTTTTCTTAAAAAAAATATCTGAACGTGAAGAACAGAGAATAGGAGAAGAAGAGAAAAGAACGTGATTATCAGGAGATGTAGAAGTGTAGGAGTGTTACTGATTTTGAAATACAAATAAATAGAGTTTGTTTTGAAATCAAAATCAAATCAAAAAATAAAATAGAAGATTTAAGAATTAAAACCAAAGATTTAAAATTTGAATTTTGAATTTGAAAATAGAATCAGAATAAAATCAAAAACGATTTTGGAAATAAAATAATTTAAGTTTTAAAATCAAAACCAAATAAAAAAGATTTAGAAAATAAAACAAAGATTTGATTCTTAAAACGAAAAAGGAAATAATTCAAATTTAAAATCATTTTCGAATTTTATAAAATAAATCAGAATCTTTTATATAAAAACAAATCAGGAAATAATCAAAATGATTCTGACACGTTTTTCAATAAAAGTTGAGGTAATCGATTACTTGAGGGAGGTAATCGATTATCCCTTTAAAAATAGAAACTTTGAAATTCATTTTAAAAACCAGTAATCGATTATCACATGCATGTAATCGATTACTTCACTTCTGTTTAATGTATGATGCAACTCATATAATCGATTACCACTATTCTAATAATCGATTACAGAGCCTCTGATTTTTATATGATGCAACATCATGTAATCGATTACTACAAGACAAGTAATCAATTACTTTGTCTCAGGAAAATATATGATGCAACAATTTTAATCGATTCCTTGAGCCAGGTAATCTATTACTCTCATAAGAAAGTAATTGATTAACAAGATTCATTTAATCGATTACAACCTCTCTGATTTTTCTATGATGCAACAAAGTTAATCGATTAACTTAGGCAAGTAATCGATTACTCTCTCTTGCATACATAAAAATATTCAGAGTTTTGTAACATCAAGTATTTTCACCAAAACTAAGATAGAAAAACTGATTTTCACAAAACTTCTTTTTCTTCTCCTTAATTATGAAAAATATATTTAGAAAAAACTTATATTGGCCTTTTAACATAATATAAACCTTGACTTCATTACCTTACATGATGTCCTAAGGGAAAGGTTTAACATCTTCATTTGCTTGAGCCTTCAACTTCATTTGCTTGATTCTTCAACTTGAAGCTTGACTTGAAGGATGAAGATCTTGTGATTGCACTTGATATGAACTTGAGAATCTTGAGTTTGTTATCATCAAAACCATATAGAATATTTGCACTTGAAGTCCTTGGGAAAGCTTGACTTCCAACACTCCCCCTTTTTGATGATGACAAACCTGTATTCTGAATGATCTGCATCACAAGTGTTATACAAGCAAATGTATATATAATAAACACATCCTTATCCCTAGAACACAAATAATACAACAAGGGTACTCTCCCCCAGCATAAATGCATTAGATAGCTTCGCATCTTTGCATCATTCAGGAATTCTTCTCCCCCTTTTGTCAACAGCAAAAAGTGGGTTTAGAATTCTTCACTTGTTGTTATGCTTGAATTTCTCTTCTCCCCCTTTTGTTATCCATTAGATATGCTATGAAGCTCATAATTCTTCTCCCCATGAGTAAGCTTGACTTCTCACTTTTCTTTCCATGGGAGTTATCACATGATCCCTTTTGTTTTGTCGACGGCATTTGGTTCTCTTCCCCTTTTGTCTTCATTAAGCCCATGTCTTTTGTAAAATATCTCTCCCCTTTTGATCAAATAAACCAAATGCTAAACTCCCCCTGAAACACTGGGTAGAAGCATTAATAATAACAAGGAGATTTGTTACATACTTTTACTCCCCCTATTTTGACATCAGCATAAGGAGTTATGGGAAACAAAAAAAAATTTTTGTCCCAATACATGGTTAAAAAGCGCATGATGTCAAGATAGAGTGAAGTAGCAATCATGTTTTCATGCAAATTTGAAAAAGTTTTTCTCCCCCTTTCTAAAAGAATGATTCAACCAAGCACGTTATAAAGGGAGATCTAATGCATCATTAAAAACATGTGTATGCTCACTATATAAAACATCATCAAAATTTTATGAGCCTATATGCCATGACAAAAAAAAATATTTAATGCAATTAAGCACAAAATGTCATGTAGCACATATCATAAGTAGAAGTATCATAAAATGATTAAAATAAATAAAGGATTAGTGATACTTATTGTGATGATTGAGGATTTTGGAGTTCCTTTTGTTGATAATTTCATCATGTAGCATTTTGAAGGATGTCTCCTCTTGTTCAATGTGTCACACTACTTCCATTCCAAGTGATCATTTTGATGTCGCCGTATCACCTTCAAGTACTTGAGTATTTCTAAGTCCTATCTTCAATTGACAACATTGATCATAGCATTCTAGAGAGTATTGCAAGGTTGATACTTGAAGTAATACCTGCAAGACTAATTAGCACGTGTATCTCTTGGTATCCAAGTTAATTGGATCCTTAGGAATTAGTAACACATGAATATGGTGTATGCTGAAAAAAATAATTTATCCTTCAAAAAAGATTTTGTACCAACATATTGAAGAAGGAATAAATATAATTTCAGCACCATGATAAGCATGTGTATCACAAAGATAAGTAACATAAAATAGTTAATAAAAAAATAAGAGTGGTGATACTTATCGTTTGTGACACTTTCTCAAGATATAATGTTTGTGCACTTGTGGAGTTCTTCCCTAAGGAGTTTCGCCATTCTTTATTTTTGAGGGAAGTCTTCACCTTTTTAACATGTTCCCCTTCTTTAGTATTTTTCCTCAAGCATCATGATGAAAGAGATATTTAATTCCTTCTTTGGAATTCTTTCATTTAATTTCAATGAGTATATCTTCAAATGAGCTTGAGGCATTACCTGTAAAAGTACTTAGGAACAATTCTTTTGGTATCCAAGGACTTGGATCCTCTATGATTAGTTACATCTCTTCACTAATATCAGAGATATTGTGAAGGTAAAATATGAATAAACAATTTAAACATATGCACAAATCATAAAAAGAAATAACACCATGCTTATGTTATAAGTCCATGTTGTACCAAACATGACCTTACAAATACAAGCATGTCCTCATATATCAATGCAATATCATTACAGATAAAGTGTAATCATGTGATAGAAGATAACAACAAAATTTTAACCTCACATGATGTAACTCATTATATGTGTAGTGGACCGGACCTATAAGCCGACCACATGTCCTCAATGCCGACCAACGACTCAACGGATAAGCTTAAAACTCCCTAATACATGATAATGATGGATGACTCACCCTTCTTATCCTCTAAGAGCCACGTCAACCCTATTGGGCCCAACAGACCCATAAGGTATCACAACACACCTAACAGGTAATCGCCTATAAGAACCACCATGCTATAGGGGCTAAGGTATTCTCTCATCCCTACTCTCAAGAACTACGTGTGGCTTGATCCCCTTATCACTGGGGTACATAGGACCGGGGTCACCCTCGTCAGCTGCAACAACCCAAAACACACATCGTGGTGTCTCCCTAACACCGGGACATCACATTGGCGCCGTCTATTGGAATCGTTAAACTCCGATTCCCATCCACAATAAAAAAAAATAAATAAAAAATAAAAGACCCCAACGTGTTGTTGCTGCGAAGAAGAGAGGCCATTCACGGATGTTCCTACAGATACCGTCGCCGATGAAGAAGAGGAAGCAACGCTGGTGAGGAAGCCACTGTTGTTCTCTCTCGCGCTCTCTTAGCACCAAGTGTTCAGAGGTCAATCATTGGAGTCGGAACGGAGTCAAGTCAGAGACAACTCCCTCGGATATGTTGTTCACCAAGTTTCGGGCGCATTTAGATACAGTGGTGATATTCCGGTTCTGGGTGGTCCACCATTGGAGCCGGAATTGGAACGGATCTTTGTGGCTGGTCTATCAAGGGCACACAGTCTCACCACCGTTTCTGATCCACCATGGGAGCAACAGCGAAGCCACCACTTGCGGCTCCATGGCGATTTCATGGCTGATCTTCTCCGGTGCGAAAATCAGAGGCAATGTTCGATCTACCCCGAATCCGCCATCATCGCTCTCATGTCTCCATGGATGAAGGTAATCAGAGGTTTCAAGGTTGCGTTTTCATGGATGAGCCCCTCGGGGTTTCCTCAAACCCCTGCGCGATCCGCTTTTCTTTCCCTCCCTTCGCGAGTTCTCTTCACGACTCCCGAACCATAGAAGGGGTCCATGAACCACCAAGGAAGGAACCGCACCGACGTACTCCTCTGATTCCAGCAGGGACCACCGCCGCCGCATCGACCACTCCCACCGTCACCAAACTCACCCCGGTCCTTCTTGCTCCCAGTTCTCGCCGTTCCCGGCGACACCCTCATCACCATCGCTTGGGTCTGTGCTTGCCGCTACTACTGTATCTTGGGTTCGTACTTGCCGCCGCCGCCATACCCACTTGCAAGCAGCAGCATCAACGCTTCACACCTACTGCTGTTGCATTAGGGTTCCAAACCCTGACGGGCCAACAGGCCCAATTCTTAAAAAAAAAAAATCTGGCTAAAAAAAAAGGGCCTCATCAGGCCAACAAAAAAAAAGTGGACAGCAACAACAACTCGTTCCTAAAAGCAGGGAAGTAACATTTTTACTCATATTATGCAATTGCAAATATCACTTATTAGTGCATGATTAATTTGATTACATGTCATTTATTAATTGCCAATAATTATTATTTAATGGTTATAAATTGTCAACCTTGAACGACAATAACTAATTAATTATTATTTTTGTGCGAGGTACACGTACGATGGCCCGAGCGACTGAATAACCCATTCCGAGATCCCCATTAATGGACAAATAATTTTCTGAGTATCGCGAATACAATAATGTTACTTTATTTGGAACCTAGTGATGATGGCGAGGACCCCCGCGCCGATTTCTCCTCTTGAAGCTCGTGCTCCGAGCAAAGAGCGAGGACCCCCGCGCCGAGGTCCCCTCTTGAAGCTCGTGTTCCAAGCATAGATAAGAAAACAGAGGTCGGCCCTTAACGCTCAACAAAGTCCATTTTGAGAGGATTGACAAAAGACTTCAATCCAACATTCTTCAATCAAACGTTTCTCAATTTGGCATTCCTCACTACACTGAATCAGGGAAGGAATTCTCATTCCCATATTATTTTCATATTTACTTGGCATTTTACGTGATTACTTTGCACACATGCTGATATTAATTTACCTGATGCACTACTTTTGACATGTGCTTCTAATGCTTAATTCCTAATAGTTTCATTACATATCACTCATTGTTTGATATTCTCTGATTATGATTTTTTGTATACATGCCGATACGTGACGTATTGTTAGCCAAATTTCCTTGCTGCTGCTGAATGTCCTTAAATGTCTGGCTTTCATGTCTTGATAGGATAATCATTTTTGATGTACATTGCCTTTCGAATAACATTAGGCAGTTTCCGGCAGTTGTGCATTGTCATTTTTCATGGAGTAATGCTTTCATTTACTTTGTTGCCATCAAATGCTCTGACATAATTGCGTATGTTGTCAATTGTTTCGGATGATATATGTGAAATCATGCATCTTTTCGTGGGCAATCCTGTCTGGTTGCACGATATTTAATTATTGTCATTATTGTATTTGTTACATGTGATCCTTTTTAATCATGCTACTTTATACTCACTAGCCAATAATTTTCATTGTTGCTAATCAATTGTCATATATTGTTAAATTAACAACGATCACTGATTATTATCCATAAACATGTAATGTAAGGTTCAAGAAAGGATGGTCGGACCTATCGAAAAGGAAGGCCGAGCAGCTAGGATTCTCTCTAGAGTTGACAGGACCATCATGACCCCATGATAGTGAATAATCTAAAAGTCAAAACGGTTATCGTAAAAACATCTCGTGGCACAGATTACTGTCATCGTCACTCCAAGATAATTACAAAGGCTTTGTGGCCATGACCCACACAAGCATGTGCTCCTGTAACAACCCGTCACAAGGTTAGCCTAGAACGGGCACTACACACCCCCGACGGTTAAACTGTTACGAGTCATGCTGTCGGGGCCTTCGCCCACACTGAGCTCTCGATCAACAAAACGACATGTGAAGCCACAAGTTACGGTCAATTAAGGGCATTACCACAACCAATCCAGGGAAGTTAATTTCTTTTCCTTAAATCATTGTAATGGTATTGATTATGTACAGCATTGCATGCCAATGATACTGTTAATTATTATTCTTATTAACATTATTTGTTTTAATACCACTAATTGCTCCGACATATTTTTGGTATACGTGTCGTGTGATATTTTTAGAATCGCACTATTTACATACCGATATTTTATTCTATAAACTTGCCAATAATTCTCATTATTGCAATTTAATTATTATACATTGTCAGTTCAAACGACGATTACTAATTAATTAATTTTGTGTACATATACGAGGTACAAATATGGGTAAACAGTCCATTTCAAGGTTTTCATCAAGGGGCAAACAACTTCTGAGTGTTGGGAGCACCTCAACATGTTCGAAATCAGTTGACGGTGGAGAGGATACTAGATACTAGCCTTCTCCCTTCGGATTCATTACACGATTGTCACCACTTCTCTACCGGTTTCCTACTAGATCCCTACACCCGCAGTAGAATATCAGGCTATGATATCAACTGACCAATGACGTCCTCGAATTGATCGATCCCTTCTACCACGACACCCTTGCCTCTCATGGTCACTAAAAGCCAAAAGACGATCCCCGTCAACATCTCTTCTCGAGATCCCAGCATTGCTCACAAGGGCGCTATACAATGGTTCGCCCATAACGGCATACAGGGTGTTTGGTAGGAAGAAGAAGAAGAATACCAAGCAAGCACACGTTCTAGCAATAGAAGAAGAAAGGTCTCTATGCCAAAATGACGCCGAGCATATCAACGTTCATGCCAAAAAGGATGCCGAACGTATCAAAATTCAAAAATAGTCCCATAAAGACAAACAGGGAAAGATCTTTCTCGTTATCTCATTTACGTCATTTACATTGCATGGTTTAAGCCTCACATTCATTATTATTGAATTACTTGCTGCACAACACTATGTTACCTTAGATAAATAATCATAATTAACAGTGAAACAACTCATACTTTGCTAATTAATGTCATTACATATCATTTACTACTTGATATTCTAATACTTGTTTTCATGAATCATGTAAAGGTACAAACTTGATGGTCGGAACTACCGAGCGCGACAGCCCGAGCACGATGGTCAAAGATGAATCGAGTGTTTCACACATAACCCAAGTTGGGATCCCTACTACCCGAGAACATGCACAAGCCGATTACGGGTCTCTCATGCTTCTCGGACATTTTCTCTGGTATGCGCACCATCGCGACCCTACCTGGTAGTAGAACGGTCCGCGATGCCTCCCCTCAGAGCTCTAATGAAATCATGTCGGCTCCGACCGAACACACAATGAAGACCCCGCCCTCACAACTTGCAAACATTCAACCCCGTCACAATGCACTCCTTCACAGGTCTAAATCCGCAAGCCTTTCACACAGGTTTGGATGAATTTGATCTAATTGGTAGAGCATTCTCGGAGGGGGAATCCGATTAAGTTGGGGAAGTACACTCGGATTAGGCAATTCTGCTACACATTCATTCTCTCAATCACCAATCATTCTGATGTTTCCTCGGATAATACTCCTGTTATCGGGTTAAAGGTTTTGAAAAGAAAAAGACGAAGGCATGTCCGACAACTCAGAGAACAGTCGATTCAAATGCAAGGATATAACACTCCTCTCCCTTGATCAGGGAATTAATCTTTCTTTATCCTAAATTTAATTCATCGCTCTTTATTACGTTTATGTTTTATATCTTAATTACACATATTGGCTTTTATGAGATGGTTGTAATTATTGGCCATGAGTGGTACACATGGTCGCTTTATTCATGCTACGAGTATCATACTACCTACATAGTCTCTGAATATGACTCATTGTTTATGAAGTGAATGCATCAGTCGTCTCATTTCTAATTTAATATTCTAATTCCTATCTCTGTATATGTGATGAAAGGTACAACTATGAAGATACAAGCGACTCAGGATGTCTAAAAATGTCCGACCGATATTGCTCCAAGCCAACCAGTTAAGGATTGAACCAACGAGCACCGAGCTAGGGACACGAGTGGATTGAGACTTACGGGATCACGACCGAGCATAGGATCCTCATCCCTATTTAAACCAGATACGATCCCAACAGTCCAACCTCCTCTCCTATATTCCCATACAGCTTGAGGACACATGGGATAATGGCACTCTCGGAGTTCCGGACGAAGGATCGAAAGAATCCTGCCATCATTCTCACAAAGCAGTTATCGCACAACGCTTCCACATGCATTCTCTAAGTATTACACTTGTATCCGTCCTGAGCAGATGGATGCCCGATAGGCTCTCGATAGTTCAAAAGTTGAGATAATGACAATCAACATACCGAGCTACGTTGCGATCAGCAATTCTGAAATACAAAACTAGACCTAGAAGCTTAGAACCAAGTCATGCCGAAATGATTCTCAACACTGTCGAGCATGTCCCACGAGTCCATGTTGTCATCACACCGTGATCTCATTATTATCCATAATCACAACTACAAAGGTCGAGCAAATCATCGGGAAGTAACTGACTGGTGGTGACCCCTTTTGTCAGCTTCCAATCGCCAACGATATCCTCAAATCAATCGGTGTCATACAAACTTAGTCATTCTTGGCGTCTAATCTTACAGCACGTCACTTTGGGCGTCTAATATTACATCATCTTCAACATGATTTCAGCAAAATCTCACGATGACATCACTGTCTCCTCTGTTGAACATGCTTACTGTAACTATTTCCATTTATTACTGGTCATGGCCTCAAAGTCATCACTCGGATTCTTGTTCCAAGTAACACAACTGAAGCCTCTAGCATCCTCGCACCTTCTGCCACGACATCAGGGTCACAGGTTGGTCTCGCTTCGCTTTACACTCCTTCCCAGTAACCAATTGACCGCAACGAGTCGATACTCAGCTGATCGTACATGCGGCCTCCTCTACCTCGGACCGACCTTTTAGAGGCTACACCGAGCATCTTGTCTTAACTGTCTCACACCGAGTCGGTGCCTCCATGGATCCGAGCGTCGAGGTCCACTTTCTGATTTGGATCCATCAGATCCGAGGAACCACACGATGAAGACCCTCTCTCACAAATCACAAATGTTCAAACTCGTCATAGTGTACTTCCACACAGATCTGAATCCAGAAATTTCCTAAACAAGCTTGAATCCGATCTAATCGGGCCAGCGCATGCAGATCGTCACATTTGCTCGCTCATCCTTCCCAATGACTCACAATAAATCATTGCTCGATCGACATCCTTCCTAGAAAGTGAAACATCATGTTGACCCTTCTTCCTATGCCATCACAAAATTAGTTCGGCACTCAACTCCTCTCATTGGGAAAGCACGGACCACCATGGTTTATGGTGGCCTCGATCTTTAGGTCGAACCGCTCATAGGATCATTTCTGAGCACCATGAAAGAAAAAGAAGGTACAAGTATGATCACACAAGCTGCTCAAATAACTCCAAAAGCAAGCCACTTCGAGATTCTCGCAACGGACAGCATGTTCTGCAAGCACAACAAACACTTTTTTCGTTCCTCCTTCCTAGAATTATTTTCGCGATGGCGAGGAACCTCACATCGGTCATCTCCTCTCGGTTTCATTAGTCGGCATCCGTACGAGCTTGACTGATTTCGTCCATCTCCCCTCGGATTCATAAGGCGCCGACCTAAACACTTTGTTACGTATCACAGGACTTCTGAACTCGGCAAAAGCCTCTTCAAGCTTTATTGGGTTCAAATTTGTTATGCAAGGGAGTAGAGGTCTACTCCAGCTTCGTTATTTGAATAATCTATCACCTTGCCTTCGACGACCTCATAACATGGATCTACCCCAATTATTCCGATTTCAGAGGGGTTCAGCAGTTATAGTTGATTAACAACATTGATGAAAGAATCAGCGCTACTTGTTTTCTATCCACAAGGAATTTTCTCAGACTGTTTTCTCAGCTTTGTTGAAGATGATCTCATTTTTCGCCCTCTCGGCTTAATTTCTCAGCTTCAACATCGGCTTATTTCTCTAGCTCGACAACATTGTTCTCCAACATTGAGCGCATCTCATCCAGCTAGGGTCTGAGGACTCCCTCTCGAGTAGCCACACTCTGCCACATCGTCCGCTGCTCGGGGTAGCAACGTACTCTAAATCCTTGGAGTCATCTGGGAAGAACTGTAATGAGCAAGTTTCTATGCGTGCCATACACTGACGATCATGGTCGCCGACCAGTACCTTTGGAGATCTCTCGTCATCTGCTAACGTACTAACCCTTTCCTCTCGGCTCGCCACCGAGTCGAACTTGGGTGTTTATACATGTCCTTCCAATAGGGACTTATAAACCAATAATCACAAGTACTTTTAGAGATGCCCGGCTAAAAAACTTAAACAGTTTTAACAAGCCGAGGACCGAGGATCCCACCTTGGCCAAAGGTAGGAGATCCGAAATCTCGATAACAGTTTATAATGAAGATAAAACTCGGCTAAGGTGCTCATTCCGACAGCATGAACCCGTAAAGCTTACGATCCAATTGGTGATGAGATTCTTGACACACCTCAATACAACGGGGTGTAAGAGTCTCCTATAGGTTTGTTCTTTCAGTGTCATTATTTGAGCACAAAGAATGCTATCAACCATTTGCGATACTCTTCCAGGAAAAGGGTCTTGGATTCAAACATTCTTTTATGTCACCTCCAACCCTCGGAAATCGGACGTCTGATCTGCCCAACACAGAAAAGACCTAAACTCGGCGCAGAGTCTATATGACACTTCCCGAGCTGGGGGGCTTATGTAGTGGACCGGACCTATAAGCCGACCACATGTCCTCAATGCCGACCAACGACTCAACGGATAAGCTTAAAACTCCCTAATACATGATAATGATGGATGACTCACCCTTCTTATCCTCTAAGAGCCACGTCAACCCTATTGGGCCCAACAGGCCCATAAGGTATCACAACACACCTAACAGGTAATCCCCTATAAGAACCACCATGCTATAGGGGCTAAGGTATGTCTCTCATCCCGACTCTCAAGAACTACGTGTGGCTTGATCCCCTTATCACTGGGGGTACGTAGGACCGGGGTCACCCTCGTCAGCTGCAACAACCCAAAACACACATCGTGGTGTCTCCCTAACACCGGGACATCACAATATGTAACAGGTATCTAGGACTATGCCAAAAATAATCATGTGCTAAAAAGAATTTTCAAAAAAGATGTAAAGCACACATGATTTAATTCAACTAAGGTGTGATCATGATAATTAAAAATATATATTTTTTTTTAAAAAAAATTTAGCACCCATGATCCACCTTAGTATGAATAAAAATTAGAATAGTCCAAGTATACCTTTGTATAGTCATTGACATAAGAGGAATAATAGATTGATACCTTAGGTTTGTTGACCAATGAAGTTCTTGCCTTTACCCATTGCTTCACCTTTTGAGTTTTGAGCATATCAGATCTTCCATTTTTCTCATGTGAAGCTTTGGTGTTGGTAGGCATCTTTCTCCTTTGATCGATCCATTTGGTTTTTGTCCTCTTAGGTGCCACCCTTGATAATTTCTCCTTTATTCTTCCACGTGGTTCATTCCATTGCTTCTTACTTGAGGTGCTTGACCTTATGATTTCACCTTTTTGCACGTTAGAAGCCTTGGTTTTGAACATCTTTCTCTTTTGACCATATTGTTTGTTTTTGGACCATTTACCCATAACTTTCATAGACTTCCCCTTTCCTTGTCCAATTGGTTCTTCCTTTGGTTTAATTTCCTGCACATTCACAACACTAGAAGAACCTTTTGGTACCCATTTCATCTTGGGTCCTTTGGGGTTAGTCTTGGGTTCCTTGGGTAACTTTAGAACCCATTGCAAACTATTTCTCATGTTATAATTTTTCCGATAAAAGCATAAATGAGAAATATGTCCTAAACAACCACAATAATTGCAAATAATGGGTTTGGATGATGGTTTGACTTTTTCAAAATTATTTTTATGAAACTTGGAATTTTTGGCTTCACATTGAAAAATATTATTGTCATCGACTTTACTTGATTTTTGGATATCCACATTATTTTCATTTTCATCAAGTAAAGAATTTGAACAACTAGATTTTTCAATGTTACTAAATTCAAAGAGTGCATCCTCAACTTGTTTTTCAATATCATAAAGCAATAATTTTCAAAAATAGTTGAGGAGCTATTTTCTAAAAATATCTCTTTATCAAAAATATCTCCATTTTTCAAAAAATCAATTTCATTTTCAATTTGAGATAATTTTTGTAAAGAGTCCAAGTTTCTATTTTCTAAAGATAACAAATCATCACTCAAATCATTATATGCAAATTGTAGAGATTTAGAACAAGGACTAATTGAAATTACCTCATGGTCCTCATGAGCCAAGTAGTCAGATGTTTTAATTTCATCTGCCATTGATTCCGCATCCGAGTCACTTGATTCCTCTAGTGAGTCCATAAAGGTTTCAAAAATCCTCTGTAAGTCATCACAGACGCTTGTTGAGTTACTCCCCACGCTTTCACTTTCATCATCAGAATCTTCGTCTAGGGAATTGGTCCTTTCACATTCTATAGCAACTTCTTGTTGTTCCTTCTCCTCTTTCCTGTGGACACTTACACTTTCAACAAGATCATTAGTAGCATAGTGTAGATGTAGAGTGTCCCAAATATCCTTATAATTTTCACAATTCTCAATAATAGCAAATGCATCATGGTTCAAAGCATTTTTCAAAACATGCATAGCTTGAAAATTCAAGGAAGAAGATTTTTCATCAAAACCATTAAGAACAACATGAAATAAACGAAGGCTAATAGATTGTAAAAATATTTTCATTCTCGTACTCCAATAATGAAAATTATTTCCATCAAAAAATGGTGCTTCATCGAATGAAAATCCCTCCATATAAAAAAAATTAAAATATCCCAATGCTGCCAATCTACAAGGATCTTTAACTCAGGCTGTTAGGCCTTTAACAGAGCACGAAGCTCTGATACCAATTGTTAGAATTATTGATAGGATTGACAGCCGACACCCAAGAGGGGGGGTGAATTGGGTGTTTATGAAAACATTGGAAAATATTCGCTTTAAAACGTTTTCAACAAATTTAAAGAGATTTGCAGCAGAAAACAATTATAACGGTGAAAACGATTGCGCAAAAGCGAATAATATTAATACTAATAGAAAAACTAATATGCGCGGATACGAATTAAATAAGAACAACGAAAACGAATGATACCGCGCTAATTAATTTAAATTCGCTTAAAATAGATTATTACGAAAATAGATGTTATGATGCCCAACAAATAAATATAACAACAGAATATAAAAGAGATAGGGATAGAAGAGATTGCACCGGAGATTTTATCCTGATTCGGCAAACCCGGCCTACCCCAGTCCCCAAGCGACCCGCTTGAGATTTCACTATACCAAAGACGCCTCGCATCCCCAAGTACAACCAGAGCGCCCCGCAAGCTACTAGGAACCTCCTTTCGCCAGGGACCTCAACAACAACCAGATAGCCTAACTACTAGGTGCCCCACCGTTCGTCTAGCACTACCCAATACAGAAAGGGTTCCTCACCCTATAACCACGAACGCAGCACGTCCGCACTAGGAGATTCACATCCTAGTCACTAAGGGGTACACACCCCTTTACAACACAGGTTAAGGTATGAGTGATCGGGTACAAGACCTATAGTGCACTCTCAATAGTGCTGATACAACAATAAAGGCCACTCTAACAATTATGTGTTCTAAGCAACACAGATACAACAATATAGCACTAGGATAATGAAGTCAAATGAAAAACGTTACAAGGCCAACACAAGGTTTTGTTTTCTTAAAAAAAATATCTGAACGTGAAGAACAGAGAATAGGAGAAGAAGAGAAAAGAACGTGATTATCAGGAGATGTAGAAGTGTAGGAGTGTTACTGATTTTGAAATACAAATAAATAGAGTTTGTTTTGAAATCAAAATCAAATCAAAAAATAAAATAGAAGATTTAAGAATTAAAACCAACGATTTAAAATTTGAATTTTGAATTTGAAAATAGAATCAGAATAAAATCAAAAACGATTTTGGAAATAAAATAATTTAAGTTTTAAAATCAAAACCAAATAAAAAAGATTTAGAAAATAAAACAAAGATTTGATTCTTAAAACGAAAAAGGAAATAATTCAAATTTAAAATCATTTTCGAATTTTATAAAATAAATCAGAATCTTTTATATAAAAACAAATCAGGAAATAATCAAAATGATTCTGACACGTTTTTCAATAAAAGTTGAGGTAATCGATTACTTGAGGGAGGTAATCGATTATCCCTTTAAAAATAGAAACTTTGAAATTCATTTTAAAAACCAGTAATCGATTATCGTATGCATGTAATCGATTACTTCACTTCTGTTTAATGTATGATGCAACTCATATAATCGATTACCACTATTCTAATAATCGATTATAGAGCCTCTGATTTTTATATGATGCAACATCATGTAATCGATTACTACAAGACAAGTAATCGATTACTTTGTCTCAGGAAAATATATGATGCAACAATTTTAATCGATTACTTGAGCCAGGTAATCGATTACTCTCATAAGAAAGTAATTGATTAACAAGATTCATTTAATCGATTACAACCTCTCTGATTTTTCTATGATGCAACAAAGTTAATCGATTAACTTAGGCAAGTAATCGATTACTCTCTCTTGCATACATAAAAATATTTAGAGTTTTGTAACATCAAGTATTTTCACCAAAACTAAGATAGAAAAACTGATTTTCACAAAACTTCTTTTTCTTCTCCTTAATTATGAAAAATATATTTAGAAAAAACTTATATTGGCCTTTTAACATAATATAAACTTTGACTTCATTACCTTACATGATGTCCTAAGAGAAAGGTTTAACATCTTCATTTGCTTGAGCCTTCAACTTCATTTGCTTGATTCTTCAACTTGAAGCTTGACTTGAAGGATGAAGATCTTGTGATTGCACTTGATATGAACTTGAGAATCTTGAGTTTGTTATCATCAAAACCATATAGAATATTTGCACTTGAAGTCCTTGGGAAAGCTTGACTTCCAACAGATGGAATTTGTAGTTAGAGTCTTTAAGTGTTGGTTCGAGGTTAGGTAAAGAGCTAGGATTTGATGTGGTCATGGATAATAGGTCTTTGAGTTGAGGAATTTTGATGGTTTAGGATATGAGTAAAATCCTGGAAAATGGAAAAAGGTTTAGAGTGTCTAAGTTGTATGATCAAGTGTTTAAGATAGGAAGTTAGATAGTACGTGTTTCTTGAGGATTAGTGGTTGTTAGGGCAAAAGGTGGATAAAATAGTGGCTATAGGAGTCTGATAAGGATCATTATTTGGTGAAAAGTAAGGCAATAAGAGGATAGATTGAAGCTACGTGATGGGGAATCTTGTAAGAGTGACCAAAAAGGGGTGAAGGATAGGAGTATTTGGAGGTTAAGTCTATAATGATAAATGTGGTGTATAGAGGTAAGAGTCATGTAAGTTGGGGAGTAATGGGAAATGTGAGGTTTTCGAGGAGTAGATTGTTTAGGCTTGAATTGATTAGAAGAGTCTAATCCCGAGTGTGCTAGTGTCTTGACCCCAAATGACCATAACCTTGTTACCTTTGGACACTGTTTTGATGCCTTTTGAACCCCAGTTCTTTGTTGTCAGTGAAACCGTATTGTTTCTACCCCACCATAATTGTTATTAAAAATCCTTTGAGAGATTACTTTTGCAAGTTATCCGTTCGATTTATTCGAAAAGACGACGAGTAGATAGTTCATATTCGAAGACATGATAGTTACCGCAATTAGAGAGCAAAGAATTATTTCGAGGAGCTACGCGTCCACCGATCAGACAGACTCTGCACTACATTTCTCGAGGACGAGAAATCTTCAAGTTGGGGAGAATGTAACACCCTGCATTTTTCCCGTACGTGCGAGAACGAAATTTGTTAAAATAAACCCTGAAATTCTGTTTTATAAAAGATTTTTGGAAAAGTATTTTACGTGAATAAGAAATAAAGTATTGATTTTCATGGACTTTTATAAACAAATTCTTTTCATAAATATAAAGTGAGTGATTTTTGAGTTTTGAAAGGATTTTGATTCATAAGAAATAAATTGTGATTTCCTTAAAAAGTGATTTTATTTGAAATGAAGTTTTTGAGTTGTTATCTTTGAAAATTTGTATCTTTTTAACCGTAACTCGGATTTTTATGATCTTATATCAAAACAATCGTCTTGAAACGTAGATTATAAAAATGTAAATTTCAGATTTTTATGGGTGGTTTTACAAAAATTTATTTCCAGATATAGGAAATAGGAATTTTAGAATTGGTGTTTTAAATAAAACAAATGTATTGATTTGGCTTGAAAATTTTATGAGATATGTGTTTGATTTAATGTGTGTGCTACATGAGAATTTTTGTGTGAATGTGAATTGTGAATTAATTGCATTATGGTGTGAATTGATGATTTTGAGTAAATGTAATTAGGAAATAAAAATGCTAAACATGTATGTATGTGTGTGAGTGTGCTACGGTTGGTATCTATATGTGTGTGTATTATATGTGTGTATGTATATACGTGTATGTGTGTATGTATAAGCTAGGAATATAAAATTCTAGAAGCTTGTAGGATAGGAAACTAAGTAACCAAACTAAACTAGTAACCAAACTAAAATAGAAAACCCTAACTAAGAGCTAACTAATACTTAAGCCTAAGTGACCCCTAAAATCCTAGGCTATCCTACCTTGTCCCCCTTGCATTTGCTAACCTCCATCGATGCATCTTTTTGTGAGGACAAATCTACCCCTCCCAAGTGCACATGACCGAATTATTTTCCAAGGACAAAGAAGGAAATCTTGACTTGCCTATATATCCAAGAAGCCTTAGTTCCTTTTCACCCCATTCCAATTCATTTCTTCCACCAACACTAAACACACTCTAAGAGACTCATCCAACTCTTAGAGAAAAAAAGAAAAGAAATAGAGAGAAAGAGAGGAATGGTGGCCGTGAGGATGAAGGAAGGAGGAAGAGGAGACCCAAGCTTAAACCAAGTCTCATCTTTGTAGATCAAGAGCATTAGGAGCTAGAGACCAACCTTTTTCATGGTAGGAACCGAAGATCAAAGAAGAAAATTGTAATAGTCTAGATTTTCCTTTTTGTTGTAGATCTCTTTTATTTTCTTTCTTGCATGTTCAGTTTTGTGATTTGAGAGATGAACTTATGTGTTGATCCTCTTTGATCTTGGACTTTAAGGACTTAAATAATTTGTAATATGTTAAGCTTTGTGTTTGTTGTTTCGGTTGGGATTTCTTTTGATGGATCTAATGCTTTTCTAACTAAACTCTTAAAGATCTAAAGTATGGTTAAAGATTTTGTGAAGTTTAACATAAATCCTTCTTGCATGTCTATTTTTCTTTCTCTAAACCGTGACTCATATGTGTTTATGTGGTGATTTGACAAATAAATCTATGATAAATTATAAAGTGAAATTCTTTGGTCTTGCATGTTAGATCTTTTTGTTAAAATCATGATCTATGTGTGTTTTCATGGTTCTTTGATGAATGAAAGTATGATCTAGGCTTGATTTGTAAACCTTTGGTTTTGCATGTTAAATCGTGATGCTCTTAATATATGCATGTGATTATTTTGGTTGATAAATAAATAAGTTAAAGCCTTTAATCTTGCATGTTGTTTTTCAAGAAAGATTATGTTTTCTTTTGTGGGTGTGATTCGGTTTTTAAGAAAAAATTAAAGAAACCAAGTTTTCAAATGATTTCAAGCATAAAAATGTTTTGATCTAAGTGTTTGATTATGTTCATGTTTATTTTTTTTGAAGGCCATTCGGCCATGATTAATAAATAGTAGGATCTATGCTTTTGTTTTGTGAAAAAGTTGATGCATGTGTGTGTTAGGACTAGATCTAATGATTTTAAACACATACATGTTACTTTCATGAAGATAAAATTAAATCTTTATTTTTGGTTTGAAAAAGAATTATGAACTTGAATTTATTTGTGTATGTGATGTGAATAAGTAATGAAGTGTGTTGCTTTGAGAAACTTGTCTTAAAAACCTACATGAGTTGCTTTGACTTTTATGATTCTTGTATGTTGAAAATGCATGAAAACCATGTTCTTTTTACATGATGACATTCGGCCATCCTAGATTAGGTAGGGAGCTAGGCTTGTTCCTCATATAGGTAGCATGCATGATAAGGTTAATTGACTTTAAGGTTTAAAAAGTACATGCATGATGTAAATGAATTTAAAAGAAATATGTGTGAATCTTTGAGTGGTTTATGGCTTAAATTATTGTGTTATGTTAAGAAATGAAATTAAAATTGTTAATTTTCTTCTAAGAGTGCTCACGGTTTTAATCATAAAAGAAAGAAAATGATTTCATGATTGTATGTTTTTATTTGTGCATTAAATCTTTGCAAAATTGTATGTGTATAATTCGGTCCATATATGTTTAAATGGTAGGAAAATTATTTTCATAAAATGACCATGATGATAGCTATATTCCTAGGTGCATGATGATATGTGAAAGTGATGTGTGTGTCTTCTTTGATTCTTTTGGTTTTTGAATAAGTTGATTTAATTTTGTGAAAAGGAATTTTGTAGTGTTAATTCAATGATCTTTAGTTTTAAAAATTTATTTGTGATGGGGAAACTATTAACTATAGTGATTCGGTTTTTATTAAATCAAGTTTAAATTATTTTCTTAAGCGTAATTAAATTAATTTATTAATATTAAAATTTAATTACAAGTTTTGAATAATTGAGAATGTGATTCTTGCATTATGTGTGTTTGTGTATGCTTTGAAACTTGTATGTGCTGTTTTTGTGTTAATTGAATGTATTGATTGGAAATTGTTTTGAATACTGTTTGTGAACTGTATTTGTGAAAAATCTATGTTTGAATTTCAAAGAAATTGTTTTGTTTTAAAAAGTATGATATAAACAACTTAAGTTGATTTGAAAATTTTATAAGACATTCTTTAATCAGTATTTTATAATGTTGTGAATTTTAGAAATTTAATGAATCAATTGTATGTGATTTTGGAACCTTATTTTCTTGAAATTCCTTATCTTGTTTTAATGTTTAAGAACACTGATTTTTATAACTAGAATGTTTCTTTAAACTAAGAAGAATGAATTTGTTTTAATAAGAAGGTTATTCTAATTGTTTCAAAGTTTTCTTGAAAACCTTTTTATTAGAAATCTGATTTGGATTTAAAATCTTTTTGGTTATTGGCGATGTGTTTCAAGAAAGAAATTAAAAAGTGTTTTCAAAACGGAAATTAAGAATTTATCGAAACGTTCTAACGCACGGGAAAAATGTTCTAGCTCCAGTGTCGGACGCGAAGGAAACGAGACAAGGTCAGTGACGGGGAAATCTTGGAAGCTTTCGAATGTTTCGTCATCGAGGTGAGTGAGAGTGCTGTGGTCCCGTAACGTGGTTGTTGTTCACAATCCAAACAAGCGGATTGTGAAAGTACTGCGAATTAGGTGATATAGATACTTGTGCTAGATGTTTACCTATTTTGTTTACGTGCTATATGTTTATCTGTTGAGTTGAATGTGATGCATGAATATTTTGGTATGCATTAAATCTCTCAATGTTTATACTGTTAAGTATATTGCGTGTTGATTGGAAAACGTTTGAGTGTGTCGGAATCATGAACGATAATAATTGTGAAAGTAATGAGATAAGATTAAAGAGAAATGATTGAGAAAGAGATAAAACACGATGTGAAAGAAAATGTAAAAGAGGTAAATAATGAACGAAAGAAATTAATAATTGAGTTTGAGAAAGAACGGAGATGAAGAGATGATGCTTGAGTTAGTGACAAGAAATACCCGATGAGGCGAGCGGAAGCGTGGTGATGATGATGCTGCTGATGGTGCTGCTAAGGAACAACTGAGGAGAGTGATGCTGATGATGTTGCGGAGCAACAATTGAGGAGAACGATGACTGATGGTACTACCAAGTGAAAGCTGAAGGGCAAGATGCTGATGATGATGTTGCTGATCAATGAGGATGAGAAAGATGTTGAGCATGAGCTTATGAGATTAATGATAATGAGATGAAAGAGATATGAGGCGTGAGGCCATTGAGATTTAGGGGGAACTGATTGCGATTAGTGGTCGGGTTTCATTGAAGGGATGCACCAAGGATGAACCGACTAGTAGGATTAAGCCGCTAATTAAAACGTTAAAACATTAAAAGACTTTAAAAGACATTTACAAACGCGGTGAGGTATGAGTGTCGTATCGAAGTAGTGGAGAGGAAGATACTATGGGTATCTGCGGATACTCAGGTGGAGATTGCATGAGGGGAGGACAATGACGGTGAATCGTCAAGAAGTCTAGAGTATATTTCTAGGCAGAACGGACTCCACATGTGGCATACTAACGTGGTAGGGACTGGGTCCAATGCCGTGGTAAATTCTGCACTGTAGACTAGAATTATACTGTCGCCCCTTGAATGCAAGTCTAGAACAGTGAGAGGGACTGGAACGGGGCATTTGTGATTGCCGCTGAGAGCGTGCCTGATTATATGATATGAATGAATGATATGAATTGAATTGATTTGAGGCTGTAGTCCTCCTGGTCCGGGACCATTTGATTGTGAGACAGCTGTCGTGCCCGCGTGGTAAAGGTCCTGTACTCCTGTTTGCTTCCGACTAGGTTGGGTGGATGACCGAGGAGATGTAGACGTGTGTGACTTCCTCAATGATGATGTTCCCCCCATCATTGAGTGAACTGGAAAGCTAAAACTTAAAAGACAAAATAATCAAAAGAAAAGGACACTGAAGATATCAAGCATCGATTAAGATTTATAAGACGGGTATATAAGAAAGGATTCTTGGAACGCGCGATGAGTTTGGAGATCATGATTGAAGAAAAGAACGAAAAATATTTGTGGAAATAAAGATTGATTTGGTTATGAGTAATGACATTGGTGTGTTTAGAACAATATAATATGTTTTGTTTATGAGTAGAAATATTGATGTGTTGGAAACATTATTATATGCTTTGTTCTTATATGCTACGTGTCTAACATGTTATATATCTATCTGATGATGATGATGTGATATCTATGTTATGTTGTTTTATTTATATTGTCCTGTTATGTTATTTGTTTATCTTTATATCGAACCTACCCTGAGACCGCATGGTCAACCCGTTAGTGTTCGGAACACTGACTCTCTCCTACCATGTTGTCGTATCGGAAATTGCTGATATCGCAACTGGTAGATGGCGTAGCATGTAGCGATTCACCTGTACTCCTGAAAGGAGGAGCGTAGAAGTTGTCCCTGGAGATGGTATCCGGAGGAGATCCCTGAGGCAGCAGACGAGGACGACTCGACTTGCTATTGGAGGGCTGCATCAACCAAGATCCGGAGTTAGACGACAAGTCTTAGGGAGTATGACTAGAGGATAGGTAATCCCCCTCAGAGCATTGTACTCCATTGTAAGTTCTTAGTTACCTTAACTCTATCATACTGTACCCCGGCAAATGTTTTATTCCATACTAATGATTTTGGAAACACATAAATGGGCTATGTTTTAAATGATGTTTTGTGAACGGGTTTCAAAGTGCAGTGTCTTGTGACATCGTTTTACGCAACATGAGAACATGAGTTTTAAATGTAACCATGTTTTGAAAATCTACATGTTCTCATCTCGTGTAACACTTGTTTATTAAAAAAAAAATAAAATTTTGGCCCTAATTTTCACTACTTTGAGTTTAAGTAACGGAAGTTTTCAAGTTGCCGAATCGGGTTGTTACAATATACATAATTATAGTTAGGAAAATTGGGTCGTTACACAAGGTATGTAGAAAAAAGAGTGAACTACCACTCATGTGGCATTAGAAACCTGTGTTATAAGGGGTTTTCATTTCAGATTTGTGTAAAGATTAGGATTTTCCAATCTTGTGCTCTGTTTCTTTGGTTTTGGTATACTTTTTTCTTACTTTTACTTTTGTTGGGGAGTATTTCTAATCCTCTCTTTGTATCTCTCATCATTCTTAATGAATTTTCTCTTTCTTTTTCAAAAACAAATTGTTTTAAGAAATTATTATAAAATGGCAAATAAAATCATTCTACTTGAAATCATTCAATGGTCTAAACAAGAACAACGCACTTGAGATAGATTACTTAAAATAATATTAGATGCTAATCAGACAAAAGAAAGGTTGAGACCTAATTTTAAACCAGATAGATTAGGAAGTTGAAGAGATTGGGTGAGTTTTGCGGTTGTCTTGTAATAAAATGCAAGTGCTATGTTATTGTATTTAGTTTTTGTTTTTATTATGTGACAAAGGCTTCAACCACAACACACATATATATATATAGATACACATATCAAAGTTGACAAAAATAGGGTGTTAACTATAGGAATAGCTACGTAAAGCTAATCTAACATCCTCATTCAATGCTTCTATACAAAAATAGGTTCCTTCTTATCAAAACAAACTAACAACAAAAATCTAACATACAAATATTAGCTTTATTACTCCCCCTCAAGTTGGAGAGTGAGCGTTATAAACTCCCAACTTGCCCAAGAATTCATGAAAATGTCTAGAACTGTTCACTCTCTAGCAAGTATACTAGATCGCAAAGTAGTATAGTCTAGGAAGACCAAATATCATTCCCACAAGGATTGTAAATTGTGTTCAATAATTTCTACCTTATTTATAATTATTAGTGAAATCTGAAAAATATATTTAAATTGAGAATGCAATTTGATTTATAACAACTAAAAACTGATTTAAAAATAAAACTAAATCTGAATTAAATGAAGTGAAATTAAGATGGGAAAAGCGTTAGGAATCTGATTTCATTGCAGGACCTAATTTACTAATTATGAATCTCTATTTTCCTAATTTATTCAACAACATTCCAGCAGTAACAATTACCAAATTTCTCTAATAATTGTGTTTCCTATTCAATTGGAACCCCTTAATTCCTTAGGAAATTACCAACCAATTAGTCATTAATTAAGATTGTAACACCCCAAATTTTCATCCCCTGATGTAATGAAAATTTTGATTATGAAAGGTTATTTCATAATTATTTTCCTTAATCATAATTTTAGATTAATTATGTGTTGGTATGTGTGCCGGTGTTAGGTGGAAAAGTATTTTGATAAAATATAATATGTAAAAATAATGTTTTTACATATTAGTCCCTGAATTAGGACCTAGAAGCAATATTAGGAAGGTTTTGGAGGGAAGGGCATTAAAATAAATATATTTGAAAAATTGGCCAAAACACTCGAGTATTCCAGGAAACACTCGAGTATTTTGGACAGCGATGAACTCGTTAGTGCGTTTGATGAGTCAACACACGATGAATCTCTTTCGTTGACACGAAGCCCACTCAATCGAGCCTCCTGGAAGTCGTGTCAATCTGCATGAAAGCCTGGTTCATGTATAAGAGATCGATGGTGGACGAAGATCAACCATTTTGGTTGATTTGCTCTGAAACTCCAAGTTAGGGTTTCTGATTTCGTGCCTTGCATACTCGATCGTTGCTGAGAGTTAGGTTAAGTGTCATACACCATTGTGAAGCTCACGTTTCGAGCTTTACAAAGATATAAGATTCGTGAGTTGAGGTGCTGTGTGGAAGGAGAGTCGAGGATCGAAAGGAGAGGGATTTTTGCTGCCAAACCATGTTCCTGAGGTCTGGAGCTTACTTGGAGCTAGGATTTTGGTAAGTTTATGAGCTCTCTGAACCTCAAAGTCGTTCCTACCTCTAGTCTGTGTTGTAGAGAATAATTCCTAATCTCTTTCCCTAATTTTTACAACGATTTTGCATGTCAAATCCTCTGGTTTTGGTACTCTGTTCAAATATGGCTGCATGCAAAGGATTTTTGGAGATTAGCATTTCCAGCCAATTTCTCTGCAATCTTTGTGTCGATTCACGGCCTAGAGGTAAGGGTGAAGCTATTAATTCACTAGAATAAGTTTAAATCATGTGAATTTAGGTTGAGAGTTGTAACACCCTATTTGATTTTTACCCTTAAGCTGAAAATTAGGACATAAAATTTTCTTTCTTAACATAGTTATGATAAGGGTCAAAATAGTAATTCTTTCCATTAATGTTGAATTGTCAGAGTTTTAGCGGAAGACTTCATTCACGCACGAGAAGGATAAGCAAAACAAGTTGTTTACATTAGTCAATTATACAAAATACATAATCAGTGTTTTCGCTCGGCCAACTGGCCGAGGCCTAACTTAATTCTCCGACTCTAATGACTTACTCTCCCTGTGAGGGAGAGTGAACCTGCTCGGCCAAGGGCTGCGTCTGCTCGGGCTCAGTACCTGAAAAATGGTAAGGAGGTGAGCATTACACAGAACTTAAGTAAGCAGTTTCTAATATGACATACCGAACTACCAAGCCAAACACAAATAGTCAATTAGCATATATAACAGATAATCAGACAGAACATATTACATGCATACATCCTTAGTTTGCTCGGTCCGTATCATTATCCAGTATATCCATTACCTACCAATTTTTACCACTCTTATCCGATTAATTTCCCTTGTACTCTTTTCTCAACTCCTACCCTTGACTTGCTCGGTCGATACTTTCCTTTCTCGATATTCCCTTTTTCTCTCTCGGTCTCATTACTCATTATTCATCTTTTACATAGTTTACAATCTTTTACTCTTTTCGGATGCATACACCCAGTGCATGTCTTACACCATTTAGGGTCGGATTCCAGAGTGTCCATAACTGCGAGTACCCAGTACCCGTCTTACAGCTGGGCCTCTCGGCCTCTTACGCGATCAATGCACGCACCCAGTACGCGCCTGCTATGACCAGGAGCACATCCCACCGATTCCGTGCTCGGAACCTTGTGTGAGTCAGAACTGCGAGCACCCAGTACCCAGTACACAACCATTTCTCTTTAATTACTCTTTTATCCTTTTAACCATTTTCTTACTCGGCCTCTCGGCTCAATCCCTTAGTTATTCCCGTTTCATTGGTTTCCCACATTATTTGATCATTTAACCTATCTTTTCTTCCCTCAATCTCTAGTCACCTGTCTCATACCCCCTCTCAGCCTCTCTGGCTCGGCCACAGACAGTATTTAAGTGCGAAGTATAAACAATGAATGTCACAACTCATAAAAGTTTGTACATCAATAATAGTATAGATAAAACACTTAGCCAATACACAAGGTAATTAAAAACATTTAGCAGAAAAACAATGTTCCCTCTTACCTCAAAATACGTATTTCTAGTTCCTTCATTATTTTTTATCTCCCTTTTATCTTTTCTCCCTAATATTATCCTATGTCTCTTCCCTAATCTAACACCCACTCTTAGCATCCTTTATGAACACACTAGCAACCCAAACTCAAGTAGAGGTAACACTCACTCCTTACCTCAATCCGTGAGAGAAATAAGTTTGAGAGCTTGAGTTTGGCTTCTTGATATTTGACCTCGTGAGTTTAGAACCCCTTGAATCCTTTTCTGTTTGTTGCACACCCCAAACACCGAATGCTCCAGAAACGTTTGTTGAGGTGAAGAGATGAAGGAGAGCAGCCTCTAATTCGTGAGTATTTGATGGTGAAGAAAGGAGGGATTTTCGTGAGTGAGAAGAGAGTGTAGGTTGAACTGTGAGTGCTGGAACTTCAGAGAAAAAGGGGAAAACGAAAGAGAAAGAGAGTGGAAAATGTCATTGTGTTGTTTGAGGGTTTGCTTTTATTATTAATGTGGGAATTATTTGTGTGGCTCTCATTGGAGGCTTCTTGGAGAAGCTTAGAATATGTGGACAGGATTTATTGGCTTCTAAAGGAAGCCATAAACAGTGACTTGACAAGGACATAAAGTGGTTGATAGAGATAGCCGTACGGATGGTACGAAAATCAAGGAACTGGCAACTCATCGTGAGCTGTCATGGAGAAACATGAGGACTTCGGCTTGACACGGAGAAGCAGTAGCGGTCTGAGTCTCCTCTTGGTCAATACTGTGAGGTTTCGTTGTGGTCGGCTAATCCGAGTTGACACCAGATCTCGCGTTCGTTTTCATTTAGCTCTGCAGGGATCGGTCCGAGGTCTGTCATTTACCTATCTGGTCGGCTCGTGCTTCCTGTTATCCTCACGACCCTTATACTACTTCTATGACTCAATTTTATTCTTAAATAAACTTGTACTTAAATCTACTATATTAAATATTAAATTTCGGGATGTTACATTCCTCTCCCACTTACAGGAATTTCGTCCTCGAAATTCAGTCGGCATTGAACAGCTGCGGATACGACAGCTTCATCTTCTCTTCGAGTTCCCAAGTAGCTTCTTCCACATTATTCCGATTCCAGATAACCTTGACCAAGGAGATTTCCTTCCCTCTGAGCTGTCTGACCTATTTATCCTCAATTCTGATTGGAAGAACCTCGAAGGTCAGATTGTCTCTTAGTGGTAACTCATCCACTGCTATCACATGCGAGGGGTCATGAATGTACTTTCTAAGCTGTGAGACGTGGAACACGTTATGGAGTTTAGTCAGATGTGGAGGTAAAGCAATTCGGTAGGCTACTGGTCCGACTTTCTCCTATATCTGATACGGTCCGACAAACCGCGGGGTCAGTTTTCTTGATTTGATAGCCCGGCCAATTCCCGTTATAGGGGACACCCGTAGGAATACATGATCTCCTGTATTGAAGTCCAAGGGCTTTCTTCTTTTGTCGGCATAGCTCTTCTGTCGGTCTTGTGTTGCTTTCATCTTTCCTTGTATCATTCGGATCTTCTCGGTTGTTTCATGCACAATGTCGGGACCAATTAACAAGTTTTCTCCTATCTGGAACCAGCACAATGGCATTCGGCATTTCTGACCATACAACGCTTCGAAAGGAGCCATTCCGATGCTTGAATGGAAGCTGTTGTTGTAAGTAAATTCGGCCAAAGGCAAAAGTGCCTCCCAACTTTCCGACTGCTCCAGAACACATGTCCTCAACAAGTCCTCAAGGATCTGAATGGTGCGCTCGGATTGTCCGTCGGTCTGGGGATGATAAGCTGTGCTAAACCTCAACTCTGTACCCATGGCTTGCTGCAGACTCTGCCAAAATCGGGATAAGAAGCGAGGATCACGGTCAGACACTATGCTGCTCGGTACACCGTGGAGTCTAACGATATCCTTTACGTACAGTTGTGTCAACTTCTCCAGGCTATACTTCATGCTGATCGGCAGAAAATGGGCACCCTTTGTCAGTCGGTCCACCACGACCCAGATGGCCTCATGACCTGACCTTGTTCTTGGTAAACCCGACACAAAATCCATCGAAATGCTGTCCCACTTCCATTGCGGAATCTCGAAAGATCTGAGTAATCCTCCCGGTTTTTGGTGCTCGATCTTGGCTTTCTGGCATGTTAAACACCGAGACACATAATCTGCCACGTCGGTTTTCAACTTTGGCCACCAGAACAACTTCTTCAGATCCTGGTACATTTTTGTGGCTCCCGGGTGAAGACTCATCTTCGTTTTATGAACCTCTTCCATTATATCGCGTCGTACTTCAAAGTCCATGGGGATGCAGACTCGGTCCCAAAACCGTATAAGACCGTCGGATCCTTTAGTGAAGTCGGGTTCATCCTTGTCTCCTGCTCTTTCCAGTAATTTCTGGAGTTCTAGGTCGGAGGCCTGTCTTTCCTTAATAAAACCCACAAAATCGTTTGTTACTTGCAGCATTTCCAGTACGACACTGTTTTCCTTCTTCTGTACGCCGAGGTTAAGATCACTAAACTCCTGCATCAACTGCATCTCTCGGACCATCATATTGCTCAAATGAAGGCTCTTTCTGCTCTGTGCGTCAGCCACCACGTTGGCCTTTCCGGGATGATAGTGCAAGCTGAAGTCGTAGTCTTTTAGGAATTCCACCCATCTACGCTGCCTCATATTTAATTCCTTCTGGTCGAACAGATAGCCGAGACTCTTATGGTCGCTGAACACTTCAAATTTCGTGCCATAGAGGTAGTGTCTCCAAATCTTAAGAGCAAACACCACAACTGCCAATTCGAGATCATGGGTGGGGTAATTCTGTTCGTGTTGTCGAAGTTGTCTAGGGGCATAAGCCACCACCTTTCCCTGTTGCATCAGTACACAGCCGAGACCCTGCTTCGAGGCATCACAAAATACGTCAAATGCTTTAGTCGGATCTGGCAAGATCAGTACTGGTGAACTCGTCAATCTTTTCTTCAGCTCTTGGAAGCTCTGTTCGCACTCTTCGGACCAATGGTAGGGCGCATCCTTTCTGGTTAACGAGGTCAATGGTAGAGCCAGTTTAGAGAACCCTTCAATGAACCTCCTATAGTATCCCGCAAGACCAAGAAAACTCCTGATCTCAGTGACCGATTTGGGTCTCTCCCACTTGAGTAACGCTTCCACCTTAGAGGGATCAACCGCAACACCGCGCTCGGATATTACATGACCAAGGAAGTGGACCTCCTTGAGCCAGAAGCTGCATTTAGAAAGCTTGGTGTAGAGTTCTTTGTCCTTCAAAATCTGCAATACCATCCTCAAATGCTTCTCATGTTCACTCGGACTTCTGGAGTAGATGAGGATATCGTCGATGAAGACTATCACAAACGAGTCTAAATAGGGTAGGAAGATCCTATTCATGTAGTCCATAAATATGGCAGGGACGTTGGTAAGTCCGAAGGGCATAACCACATACTCAAAATGCCCATATCTTGTCCTAAAAGCTGTCTTCGGAATATCTCCTTCCCGGATACGGATCTGGTGATATCCTGATCGGAGATCTATCTTCGAAAACACCGACGCTCCCTTAAGCTGATCTAGTAAGTCATCAATCCGAGGAAGAGGATACTTATTCTTCACGGTTACTGCGTTGAGCTTTCTATAATCAGTGCACATTCTGAGGCTACCATCTTTCTTTTTAACGAATAGGATTGGAGCTCCCCAAGGTGACACGCTCAGTCTGATTAGCTTTTTGGCCAAGAGTTCCTCCAATTTCTTCTTAAGCTCTTCTAACTCGGGAGGTGCCATTCGGTATGGGGCAATTGAAATTGGGCTTGTTCCCGGAATGAGGTTTATACTGAACTCTACTTCTCTTCTTGGTGGTAAGCCGGGCATTTCGTCCGAGAAAACCTCTGGGAACTCTCCGACTATAGGAATTTGGTCTATGGTCGGTCCCTCTGTTGCCTCTAACACGGCAACAGAAGAGTCACTAAAAATCACGGTCTTCTTTTGACAATCGAGCAGAACATGGTGTTGAGACATCCAGTCCATGCCGAGGATAATATCTAGTTTGGTTAGGGGAAAGCAAATTAAATTGACCTTAAACTCTCGGCCTAATACCTGGATAGGACACTCTAAGCACATTTGGGAAGTGATTACAGAAGAATTGGTAGGGGTAGAAATGGATAATTTGTAAGGCATTTCTACTGGGGGTAATTTTAGCTTGTTCATACAATCAAGGGAAATAAAAGAATGTGTGGCTCCACAATCAAATAACACAGCACAGGGAATGCTATTTATTTGACAAGTACCTCGGATCAGCTCGTCGGCGTCAGTCACTTCTTCGCCATCCATCGTGTAAACTTTACCTCTCTGCATCGGTCGGTTAGCACCAGTCTGCTGCGCCTTTATCACATTGACCTCTTCTTTCACAATATTCTCGGTACACCGAGCTGCAAAATGACCAGGCTTGCCACAGCAAAAACAGGATCCTCTTGCTCTGCTCGGATCCAGACTCCAGCATTTTCCCTTGTGATGTTTTCCACAGTGTTGACATATCGGATAGGGGCCAGGGACAACCACCATCTGACCACCACTCCTTGGAACTATCGGTACCCTAGAGCTCGGATTCAAATAGGGGGCAGATCTATGAACGACTCCTTTCCCCCTTATAGGACCCACTGCTCTCTGTGCCGACCTGTTTCGCTTTCCATCGGCCTTCCTTTTGAGCCCCTTCTCGTATGTGCTCGCCATATTCACCAACTGCGAGAGGTTGGCCACATTCTGATACTCAAATGCGAGTTGGATATCATCACGGAGACCAGACTCAAACTTGATGCACTTGGTACGTTCATCAGCATCTTGGTAACTCCCCGAGTAACGGATCAAATCTTCGAACTGAGCGGCGTATTCCCCGACACTTAAATTCCTTTGCTACAGTTTGAGAAAAGCAAGCTCCTTCTCCCTCCTAACGTCCTCGGGAAAATACTTGCCGAGAAATCGCGTTCGAAACAATTCCCAAGTGATGGCTTGATTAGCCGCTTTCAGTCCTCGACTCTATTGCTCCCACTAGTGCTCGGCTTCGCCAGCCAGCACAAATTCAGCTAACCTCACCCTGTACTCATAGGACGGTTGCAGAGATCGAAAAATCTTTTCAACATCTTGGAGCCATCTCTAAGCTCCGTCCGGATTGTAACCCCCTTCGAACTGAGGCGGTTCGTTCTTCCTTAATCGGCTCATCCAGTCAATCTCGACCGGAGCTGGAGGTGGGGGTTGAAGGGCTGCAGCTGCAGCTGCTGCGGCTGCGGCTATGTTTTGAGCAAGATTCTCAGACTGATTCTGCTGAGCTTGCGCTTGGTTCTGCTGCAGTTGAACTAGAGTTTCCAACACGGTAGCAATTCGATCATTATCAGCCCTTCTCCCAGCCATATTGCTTGGTCATGGAGAGAAAGCCAATCAACCATCGAATAACTAAATAAATATATATACACATCTATAAGCTCTATTGACTATCTTAGACACTAGACTTTACTTATTTGTTACTCCCTTGGTGAGTAACCACTGGAGTCCCTTGCAACTCCAATAGGCCGAGCAGAAACTGCTCTGATACCAAAAATTGTAACACCCTATTTGATTTTTACCCTTAAGCTGAAAATTAGGACATAAAATTTTCTTTCTTAACACAGTTATGATAAGGGTCAAAATAGTAATTCTTTTCATTAATGTTGAATTGTCAGAGTTTTAGCGGAAGACTTCATTCACGCACGAGTAGGATAAGCAAAACAACTTGTTTACATTAGTCAATTATACAAAATACATAATCAGTGTTTTCGCTCGGCCAACTGGCCGAGGCCTAACTTAATTCTCCGACTCTAATGACTTACTCTCCCTGTGAGGGAGAGTGAACCTGCTCGGCCAGGGGCTGCGTCTGCTCGGGCTCAGTACCTGAAAAATGGTAAGGAGGTGAGCATTACACAGAACTTAAGTAAGCAGTTTCTAATATGACATACCGAACTACCAAGCCAAACACAAATAGTCAATTAGCATATATAACAGATAATCAGACAGAACATATTACATGCATACATCCTTAGTTTGCTCGGTCCGTATCATTATCCAGTATATCCATTACCTACCAATTTTTACCACTCTTATCCGATTAATTTCCCTTGTACTCTTTTCTCAACTCCTACCCTTGACTTTCTCGGTCGATACTTTCCTTTCTCGGTATTCCCTTTTTTTCTCTCGGTCTCATTACTCATTATTCATCTTTTACATAGTTTACAATCTTTTACTCTTTTTGGATGCATACACCCAGTGCATGTCTTACACCATTTAGGGTCGGATTCCGAAGTGTCCATAACTGCGAGCCCCAGTACCCATCTTACAGCTGCACATACCCAGTATGCATCTGACACAATCAATGCACGCACCCAGTACGCGTCTTCTATGACCAGGAGAACTACCGCCGATTCTTCTATGGAGTTAAGGAGTGTCCATAACTGCGAGTACCCAGTACCCGTCTTACAGCTGGGCCTCTCGGCCTCTTACGCGATCAATGCACGCACCCAGTACGCGCCTGCTATGACCAGGAGCACATCCCACCGATTTCGTGCTCGGAACCTTGTCTGAGTCAGAACTGCGAGCACCCAGTACCCGTCTTACAGCTGCACATACCCAGTATGTGTCTGACGCGATCAATGCACGCACCCAGTACGCGTCTTCTATGACCCGGTCACACAACCATTTCTCTTTAATTACTCTTATATCCTTTTAACCATTTTCTTACTCGGCCTCTCGACTCAATCCCTTAGTTATTCCCGTTTCATTGGTTTCCCACATTATTTGATCCTTTAACCTATCTTTTCTTCCCTCAATCTCTAGTCACTTGTCTCATACCCCCTCTCAGCCTCTCTGGCTCGGCCATAGACAGTATTTAAGTGCGAAGTATAAACAATGAATGTCACAACTCATAAAATTTTGTACATCAATAATAGTATAGATAAAACACTTAGCCAGTACACAAGGTAATTAAAAACATTTAGCAGAAAAACAATGTTCCCTCTTACCTCAAAATACGTATTTCTAGTTCCTTCATTAGTTTTTATCTCCCTTTTATCTTTTCTCCCTAATATTATCGTATGTCTCTTCCCTAATCTAACACCCACTCTTAGCACCCTTTATGAACACACTAGCAACCCAAACTCAAGTAGAGGTAACACTCACTCCTTACCTCAATCCGTGAGAGAAATAAGTTTGAGAGCTTGAGTGTGGCTTCTTGATATTTGACCTCGTGAGCTTAGAACCCGTTGAACCCTTTTCTCCTTGTTGCACACCCCAAACACCGAATGCTCTAGAAACGTTTTTTGAGGTGAAGAGATGAAGGAGAGCAGCCTCTAATTCGTGAGTATTTGATGGTGAAGAAAGGAGGGATTTTCGTGAGTGAGAAGAGAGTGTAGGTTGAACTGTGAGTGCTGGAACTTCAGAGAAAAAGGGGAAAACAAAGAGAAAGAGAGTGGAAAATGTTGTTGTGTTGTTTGAGGGTTTTCTTTTATTCTTAATGTGGGAATTATTTGTGTGGCTCTCATTGGAGGCTTCTTGGAGAAGCTTAGAATATGTGGACAGGATTTATTGGCTTCTAAAGGAAGCCATAAACAGTGACTTGACAAGGGCATAAAGTGGTTGATAGAGATAGCCGTATGGATGGTACGAAAATCAAGGAACTGGCAACTCATCGTGAGCTTTCGTGGAGAAACATGAGGACTTCGGCTTGACACGAAGAAGCAGTAGCGGTCCTGTGACACCCTTCCGGATTACCCAAATATAAACTAGTATTTATGCTTTATATTGGATAATATATGGACTTGTGAGCTTTGAAAATATGGTAAATGAAATTTTCTTTAAAGTGGGTGCACAATTCATCAAATGGAACTCTTGGAGAATAAATTCTAAAATCCTTTAAAACACTTGTATCAAGTTCGGCGATTTCTAAAACCTTTTCTCAAACAGGATAACATTCGTTCTTTAAAAATTTCTTTACATTTTACAATCAATTGAAGCTACCCATACTTTGTTCAATAAAACTGATATCGTCAATTAACACTTATGGCCGAGCTCATTTATAAGATAAATCAGAGTAAGCGGAAATTACTGGACTATGCTACTGATATGATATAAACATAGATTTTCATATATACGAAAGAGTCATACATACATAGTCCATGAGAGAAGTCACCAAGTTCCAAAAATATAACAAGTCCATGTAAACAGATCTACATCACTATGCTACTATAACCCTAGAGTAAAACATATGTAAAATATATACATAATCAAAATACAACCCCAGGGATAGTCACGTAGATCCATCAGCATCAGATGCAGTAGTAGCAGCAGTAGTAGTCTCCCAAAAACATAGGTAGTAAGGTAGTAGCATCATCATCACAGCAGCAGCAGCACATCTCCTCCACAGCACAGATCCAAGGGTCCACGTCATACACCATATGCACGTACCTAGGGATCATCGTCCCTCCAGTCACTCCCAGTAGAATGCACGACAGGCTCGCTCCCACTCTCGTCCTCCACCGGATCCTCCTCGATCTCATCCGAGGGAGAGTGTACCCTACCACTGGGTACCGGGTCAGGTGATGGTGAAACCCTGACGGGGCTCCTCGGATAAGAAGGGGGAGTCTCCTCGCGGACAACTCTCGACATAAAAGGGTGAGAGCGGGTAGGTCGAAAATGAAAGCTGTGGTAAGAGCGAGCTGGTCGCATGGGAGGTGGTCCATGATAAGTATAAAACGGGGGTACATGCATAGTGTATATGATGGGAATCCTAAACCTACGAGGACGGAATCGCATCAGCGGGTTAGGGTGGTAGAATGTGAACTCTACCTCCCCCTCATACACCGCGCGATGGTCCTCATAGATCCATACGCCACTAGGAAGTGGCCGGATCTCGATGCAAGCAATGTAACGAGACATCACCTACAAGGGCATAGGGGTAAGCAATTCTACTCACATAATCAATAGAGAATAAATCATGCAACATATGAAAGATAATAATGCATCAATTAATAACAATCACAATTAGCATCTAGCAAGTATCAGATGCACATAGGATGCTCACACTTAATTCAGGTATATCAATTGCATTAAGTGAATGACATGATGCATGACTTTAACTCTCAACTTATCTCCACATTTTCTAAGTCACTCTCTGACGTCCATCCTTGACAACCCAGCACTCCACAGTGCGTTGTATTCCTAGGTATACAACAATTCGTACATTCACCTAGAATGTACACGACAAGCTTGGAATCCATGCCACCCGAGCATAGTTATAACGTGCCACCCGAGCATCGTCCCGTCATCCAAACGGTCCGTCATCCAAACGGTATAACCATATCGGCATCCACTAAGCCGACCACGTCAACAACGTGTCATCAAGCAAGCGTATTGGCACTCCCAGAGGCCCTCCACATGTTTACCAAAAACATGATATACGTCCTACCATCCAAACTCCAGAATGAATGCATTTTAGACTTAGGGGAAATTGATTAATACATTACTTGCCACCTAGGCTTAATTTTCAAAATGGATCGTCACCGAACGATCTAATTGTATTTATCAATTTCTCTAAGTCTTTGATCCCTTGAATTATCCTTATTAATTCCTTAATTAATTAAGTTAGAATTGAAAATGATGTTTCCAGATTCTGGGCATTTTACTCGAGTAAAGTTCAGAATACTCGAGTGTTCTGGAGATTTTCCAGATTACTCGAGTGTTCTTAAGCTTACTCGAGTGTTCATGTCTTTCTGAGGATTTGGGTTTGAATTTCAACAATTTACTCGAGTAGTTCATGAGTTACTCGAGTGTTCTTGGACTTTTCCAGAATACTCGAGTGACTTTGAATGTCTCGAGTGTTTGACGTATAAAAATTCTCAGTTCATGCCCGATACTCGAGTATCAGACAAAATACTCGAGTGTTCTTATGAAATTTGCTTTATTTTGAACACGATTTACTCGAGTACTTTGCCATTTACTCGAGTGTTTCGCAGCTGACAGTATTGAAAACTGGTTTTAACATGCCATTTTCATTTCTACTCAATTTAAGTCCATCTCAGGGATCCACAGAGTTAACATATCATTAATCAAACATGTTACAACACTTATTTCAATTCAAAACACAGAATTGACAGAGAAATCATTGATTATGCATAAAAAGGCATTTTAACAACTCAATACCTCAAATCACACAATAAGCATAATATTCATGAAACAAAGCTCATTTAAGTTCACATGCATGATAACAAACTTGCTCAATACGGATTTAGAGCATGGATTGGTCTCCAAACCAAAGTTCCTATAGAATCTAAGCCCTTAGAGCCTCTTGGTGGCTCTCTAACACATTTAATGGATTTCAAACTCTATCTAGTGAATATAACTACTTCCCCTTACCTCTCAAACTTGAATCAACAGAAAGACTCCAAAGAAAAGCTCTCCAAACCCAGAAATCCACTTGAGCTTCACATGCATGACAGTTTTGAGTGCACCACCAAAACCGAATTGGTTCACCCATGAAACAGAGATAAGAATTGAGGAAAGTTAGGTTTCTAGACTCTATACCACATCAACTAACTAAAGGAATCGAGTTTGAGACTCAAGAACTCAAGAGCTTACCAAAATCGATGATCTCAGTGAGCTCCAGAAACTGAACTTGACAGAAAAACTCCAACTTCCAAGCTTCGATTCCAACAGCACACTCACTCTCAGCTCTCAATTTCGGTGTCTATACAAAGCTCGTGATGTGAGCTTTGTATTCGTGTATGATTTGTGATTCAATTTGAACTCAGAGAAGAGAATCGATTCAGTGAAGTTATGAACCCTAACTTCATCAACCAGAAGAATGATCAACAAAATTCTTCACCAAGGTTCGTTGATGAGCTTAAATAGGAGATGAGGACACACATGCTGCTCGACACGACGCCATTGACGTGCTGGGAAAGACGATTTCGTGTCAACACACGAGAATCGTTGGCTGTGACTCACCAAACGCACTAACTCGTGCAGTTTGACCCAGAATACTCGAGTGTTTCTGATAATACTCGAGTATTTTACCCAGATTTTGAAAAATAATTATTTTATTTACCTTCCCTCCAAAACCTTTCCTATAATTGCTTCTAGGTCCCAACCCAGGGACTAATATGCAAAATATACATTTTAGGCATTTAAATTATTTATTAAATAATTCCTCACATGCAAGCTAATTATATACACACATATTTTAATCAAGGATTAATTCGAAAACTATTAATTATAATTAAATTATAATTAACATTTCATTAATCGGGGATTAAAATTTTGGGGTGTTACACTACTCCCCCACTTACAAGGAATTTCGTCCCCGAAATTCAACTCATACAAACAAGTCAGAATAATCCTAACGCATCTTATTCTCTAACTCCCAAGAGGATTCTATTACATCTCCACAAACCCAGACAACTTTGACCAGATGAATATCCTTCCCTCTCAGTTGCTTGATTCTCCGATCTTCGATGTGAACTGGCACAGCTTTGAAGGTTAGGTTCTTATGAACTCCTAAGTCATCCGGTTGGATTCTAAGGACAATGGTGGGATCATGGACATATTTCTTCAACTGAGATACATGGAACACATTGTGGAGGTTAGCTAATGATGGAGGCAGGGCTAACTGATAAGCTACTGGGCCGATTCTTTTTAGAATTTGATAGGGACCAATAAACTTAGGTGATAATTTCTGGGTTTTCAAGGCTCTACTAACACCTTTGGTTGGTACAACCTAATGAACACATGGTCTCCTTCGACAAACTCTAAAGGTTTCCTTCTCTTATCAGCATAGCTTTTCTGCCTACTCTGTGCCGTCTTCATCTTTGCTTGAATCATCTTGATCTGCTCCGTGGTCTCTTGCACAAAATCTGGTCCAACCAGAGAATTCTCCCCCACTTGAAACCAGCATAACGGCGTCTGACATTTCCTTCCATACAGAGCTTCAAATGGTGCCATTCCAATACTCGTGTGATAACTATTGTTGTAAGTAAATTCCACGAGTGGCAACATTTTCTCCCAACTCCCTTGTTCTTCCAGTGCACAAGCTCGCAGAATGTCTTCCAATGACTGAATAGTTCTTTCCGTTTGACCATCAGTCTGAGGGTGGTATGCAGAGCTTAACTTCAATCTTGAACCCAAGGCTCTGTGTAGATATTTCCAGAACTTTGACGTGAACCTTGGATCGCGATCAGACACAATACTTGATGGTATCCCATGAAGACGAACAACTTCCTTGATATACAACTGAGTGAGCTTTTCCAATGAGTAGCGCATATTCACGGGAATGAAATGCGCTGACTTGGTCAACCGATCCACGATCACCCAGATTGCATCATGACCAGTAGACGTCCTTGGCAATCCCGACACGAAATCCATCGAGATGCTATCCCACTTCCATACGGGAACTTCTAAAGAAAGCAACTCTCCTCCTGGCCTTTGGTGTTCTACCTTCGCCTTTTGACACACCAAACAGCACGCCACATACTCAGCTACATCCTTCTTTAACCCCGGCCACCAAAATAATTTCTTTAAGTCCTGGTACATTTTAGTAGCTCCCGGATGAATGCTCATCTTACTCTTATGCGCTTCATCCAAAATCATCCTTCTTACTTCCAAATTATCCGGAATACAAATCCTCATTCTAAAACGCAAGATTCCATCCTTCCCTTCTTGGAATTCTAACTCCATACCTTCTTGCATCAACCTCTTCTTCTCCATAAGTTTCTCATCCTCGTGTTGCAATTCTCGAATCCTTTGCAGGAATTCGTTAGCAACCTGTAGCATCCCCAACTTGATACTCGTCGGCTCCACTTGCATCGTCAAACTTAAATCCCGAAACTCCTCTATCAGTGCAGCTTCTCTAACCATCATTGCACTGATATGCATTGCCTTTCTACTCAATGCATCCGCTACAACGTTTGCCTTCCCAGGATGATAATGGAGCTCAAACTCATAATCCTTCAAAAACTCCATCCATCTGCGTTGCCTCATATTCAACTCCTTTTGATCAAAGAGGTACTTTAAACTCTTATGGTCACTAAACACCCGGAACGTAGTGCCATAGAGATAGTGCCTCCAAATCTTTAAGGCAAACACCACAGCTGCTAGCTCCAGGTCATGGGTTGGATAGTTCATCTCATGAACCTTTAACTGTCTCGAGGTATAAGCGACAACTTGCCCATCTTGCATCAAGACACACCCAAGACCTTGTTTCGACGCGTCACAATACACATCGAAACTCTTCTGTGTATCGGGCAACACTAATACGGGAGACGATGTCAACCTTTCCTTCAACTCCCGAAAACTCTTTTCACACTTTTCGTCCCACAGAAATGGTTGATCTTTCCGAGTCAACTTAGTCAGAGGCAGTGCGACCTTCGAGAAACCCTCGATAAACCTTCTATAATACCCAGCCAATCCGAGAAAACTTCTAACCTCCGTGACCGACTTCGGTTGCTCCCATTGCAAAACCGAATCTACCTTCGTCGAATCAACCGCAATCCCTTTATCTGAAATCACATGCCCTAAAAACTTAACCTCCTTTAGCCAGAACTCACACTTCGTAAGTTTGGCATACAGCTGCTTCTCCTTCAAGATGCTTAACACTACCCTCAAATGTTCAGCATGCTCTTCGGGGCTCTTAGAGTAGATCAGAATATCGTCAATGAACACAACCACGAATGAATCTAGATGAGGTCTAAAGATTCGATTCATGTAGTCCATAAAGATAGCTGGTGCATTAGTCAATCTGAACGGCATTACGACATACTCATAATGTCCGTATCGAGATCGGAATGCAGTCTTAGAGATATCTTCCTCTCTAACCCTGATCTGATGGTACCCCGACCTCAAATCAATCTTGGAAAATACTAATGCCCCACGTACTTGATCCATAAGGTCATCTATCCGTGGCAACGGATACTTGTTCTTGATGGTGACCTTATTCAGCTGCCGATAGTCTATACACATCCTCATGCTACCATCCTTTTTCTTGACGAATAGGACAGGAGCACCCCAAGGTGAGACGCTTGGTCGGATCATCTGTTTCTGTAGCAACTCCTCAATCTGCTTCTTCATCTCTGCCATTTCCGGTGGTGCCATTCTATAAGGAGCGATAGAAATGGGACCAGCTCCGGGAATTAGGTCGATACCAAATTCAATCTCTCTTCTTGGTGACAGACCAGGAATCTCATCAGCAAACACTTCTGGAAACTCTCGAACAACAGGAATCTCTTCCAACTTCGGACCACTCTCCTCCACCTCTGAGTTGAATAGACACATGTAGCCCAATGGTTTTGGGTCTCTATAGGCTACTAGTTTCCTATCACAATCAATGATCACTTGGTTCCGACTTAACCAGTCCATCCCCAAGATCACATCTAATTGTGTCAAGGGTAAGCAGATCAAGTCTACTTTAGAGGTTTGTCCCAACACTTCTATACAACAGTTAAGACATGCTCTAGAAACAACTACTGGAGCATTGGTAGGGGTTTCTATTTTAAAAACATAAGGCATTTCAGACACAATCAAACCTAAACGGTTTACACATTCATATGAAACAAATGAATGCGTTGCACCAGAGTCAAACAAAACATAACAAGGCTGACCATTAAGCAAGTATTTACCTTGCACCAGATCAGAGGATCGATTCGCTTCCACACCACTAAGGGTGAAGACTCTTCCTTGAGTCACCGGTCTATCAGCAGTTCCTCTTGAATTGGCCTTGGCTGGTTCCTTGCAATCTCTTGCAAAATGCCCCAGCTTTCCACAATTGAAGCAACCACTTGTCCCCCAGCATACCCTACCATAGTGATTGCGCTTGCACTTGTCGCAAAATGGAGCTTCATTCCGATAGTTCCTTCCCTCAGAATCACCAGCTTTACCCTTGCCTTTCCCTCTGCGATCATATGGACCTTTGCCTCTATTGTTAAAACCCTTTCGTCTCTGTGGTCCATATCCTTGATTGTCCTTCTTCTCTGGCACTTGCATCTCCTCAGCCTGGATATCATCTTCGTACATCCTACACATATCCACCAATGCAGGGAAACTTTGAATCCGCTGATAGCTAAAAAATTGACTTCAGCTTTGGCTTCAGCCCACCTTCAAACTTGATGCACTTGCTCCTCTCGTCTGGATTGTTCTGGTAGTATGGAGAGTACTTCATCAGCTCTTCAAACTTTGCCGCGTACTCGCCCACACTCATGTTCCCTTGCTTCAACTGCAGAAACTCCACCTCCTTCTTCCTTCTCAGATCCTCAGGAAAATACTTCTGGAGAAACTTCTCCATAAATACTCCCCAACTTATCTCCCTTCCTTCATATTGCAAAAGCTGCATGGTGTGATTCCACCAATTCTCAGCCTCATCTTCCAGCATATAGGTTGCATATGCCACCTTCTGAACATCAGAACACTCCAAAGTCCTCAAAATCTTGTCCATAGTATGAATCCACTTGTTGGCCTCTTCCGGTTTAAATCCTCCTTCAAACTTTGGCGGATTGCAACTCCTAAAATCAGCCAGAGTCTTTGCCTCAGTGTTTCCCATATTACACTGATGAGGCGGATTAGTTGGTTGAGATGGTTGCTGAGACTGCCTTTGCATAGCTTCCAACACCGTGGTGATTCGCTCTAACATCGCGTTGGTGTGATTTTGGTTTCTAGTTGCCATACTAGACCTGCGCTATGGGCTTATGGTCACATATGTTGAACTAAAGAAACTTCCATTACACCACCTATACTAAGGCTCTATCCTAAGCTTATGAAATCTACAAGCAATTGTGTCTTGTACTCAAAAGAGACAAGATACAAACCAATCAGGGGTATTCAAACCTCAACAAGCGATATAATAACATTCAAATAATGTAATGCTTTTGAGATACCTGCTTGATGTTGATGGCTACCTTTCTGGAACCACTTCTACTACTACAGGATCTGACTTTTGCTCTGATACCACTGAGTGTGACACCCTTCCGGATTACCCAAATATAAACTAGTATTTATGCTTTATATTGGATAATATATGGACTTGTGAGCTTTGAAAATATGGTAAATGAAATTTTCTTTAAAGCGGGTGCACAATTCATCAAATGGAACTCTTGGAGAATAAATTCTAAAATCCTTTAAAACACTTGTATCAAGTTCGGCGATTTCTAAAACCTTTTCTCAAACAGGATAACATTCGTTCTTTAAAAATTTCTTTACATTTTACAATCAATTGAAGCTACCCATACTTTGTTCAATAAAACTGATATCGTCAATTAACACTTATGGCCGAGCTCATTTATAAGATAAATCAGAGTAAGCGGAAATTACTGGACTATGCTACTGATATGATATAAACATAGATTTTCATATATACGAAAGAGTCATACATACATAGTCCATGAGAGAAGTCACCAAGTTCCAAAAATATAACAAGTCCATGTAAACAGATCTACATCACTATGCTACTATAACCCTAGAGTAAAACATATGTACAATATATACATAATCAAAATAAAACCCCAGGGATAGTCACGTAGATCCATCAACATCAGATGCAGTAGTAGCAGCAGTAGTAGTCTCCCAAAAACATAGGTAGTAAGGTAGTAGCATCATCATCACAGCAGCAGCAGCACATCTCCTCCACAGCACAGATCCAAGGGTCCACGTCATACACCATATGCACGTACCTAGGGATCATCGTCCCTCCAGTCACTCCCAGTAGAATGCACGACAGGCTCGCTCCCACTCTCGTCCTCCACCGGATCCTCCTCGATATCATCCGAGGGAGAGTGTACCCTACCACTGGGTACCGGGTCAGGTGATGGTGAAACCCTGACGGGGCTCCTCGGATAAGAAGGGGGAGTCTCCTCGCGGACAACTCTCGACATAAAAGGGTGAGAGCGGGTAGGTCGAAAATGAAAGCTGTGGTAAGAGCGAGCTGGTCGCATGGGAGGTGGTCCATGATAAGTATAAAACGGGGGTACATGCATAGTGTATATGATGGGAATCCTAAACCTACGAGGACGGAATCGCATCAGCGGGTTAGGGTGGTAGAATGTGAACTCTACCTCCCCCTCATACACCGCGCGATGGTCCTCATAGATCCATACGCCACTAGGAAGTGGCCGGATCTCGATGCAAGCAATGTAACGAGACATCACCTACAAGGGCATAGGGGTAAGCAATTCTACTCACATAATCAATAGAGAATAAATCATGCAACATATGAAAGATAATAATGCATCAATTAATAACAATCACAATTAGCATCTAGCAAGTATCAGATGCACATAGGATGCTCACACTTAATTCAGGTATATCAATTGCATTAAGTGAATGACATGATGCATGACTTTAACTCTCAACTTATCTCCACATTTTCTAAGTCACTCTCTGACGTCCATCCTTGACAACCCAGCACTCCACAGTGCGTTGTATTCCTAGGTATACAACAATTCGTACATTCACCTAGAATGTACACGACAAGCTTGGAATCCATGCCACCCGAGCATAGTTATAACGTGCCACCCGAGCATCGTCCCGTCATCCAAACGGTCCGTCATCCAAACGGTATAACCATATCGGCATCCACTAAGCCGACCACGTCAACAACGTGTCATCAAGCAAGCGTATTGGCACTCCCAGAGGCCCTCCACATGTTTACCAAAAACATGATATACGTCCTACCATCCAAACTCCAGAATGAATGCATTTTAGACTTAGGGGAAATTGATTAATACATTACTTGTCACCTAGGCTTAATTTTCAAAATGGATCGTCACCGAACGATCTAATTGTATTTATCAATTTCTCTAAGTCTTTGATCCCTTGAATTATCCTTATTAATTCCTTAATTAATTAAGTTAGAATTGAAAATGATGTTTCCAGATTCTGGGCATTTTACTCGAGTAAAGTTCAGAATACTCGAGTGTTCTGGAGATTTTCCAGATTACTCGAGTGTTCTTAAGCTTACTCGAGTGTTCATGTCTTTCTGAGGATTTGGGTTTGAATTTCAACAATTTACTCGAGTAGTTCATGAGTTACTCGAGTGTTCTTGGACTTTTCCAGAATACTCGAGTGACTTTGAATGTCTCGAGTGTTTGACGTATAAAAATTCTCAGTTCATGCCCGATACTCGAGTATCAGACAAAATACTCGAGTGTTCTTATGAAATTTGCTTTATTTTGAACACGATTTACTCGAGTACTTTGCCATTTACTCGAGTGTTTCGCAGCTGACAGTATTGAAAACTGGTTTTAACATGCCATTTTCATTTCTACTCAATTTAAGTCCATCTCAGGGATCCACAGAGTTAACATATCATTAATCAAACATGTTACAACACTTATTTCAATTCAAAACACAGAATTGACAGAGAAATCATTGATTATGCATAAAAAGGCATTTTAACAACTCAATACCTCAAATCACACAATAAGCATAATATTCATGAAACAAAGCTCATTTAAGTTCACATGCATCATAACAAACTTGCTCAATACGGATTTAGAGCATGGATTGGTCTCCAAACCAAAGTTCCTATAGAATCTAAGCCCTTAGAGCCTCTTGGTGGCTCTCTAACACATTTAATGGATTTCAAACTCTATCTAGTGAATATAACTACTTCCCCTTACCTCTCAAACTTGAATCAACAGAAAGACTCCAAAGAAAAGCTCTCCAAACCCAGAAATCCACTTGAGCTTCACATGCATGACAGTTTTGAGTGCACCACCAAAACCGAATTGGTTCACCCATGAAACAGAGATAAGAATTGAGGAAAGTTAGGTTTCTAGACTCTATACCACATCAACTAACTAAAGGAATCGAGTTTGAGACTCAAGAACTCAAGAGCTTACCAAAATCGATGATCTCAGTGAGCTCCAGAAACTGAACTTGACAGAAAAACTCCAACTTCCAAGCTTCGATTCCAACAGCACACTCACTCTCAGCTCTCAATTTCGGTGTCTATACAAAGCTCGTGATGTGAGCTTTGTATTCGTGTATGATTTGTGATTCAATTTGAACTCAGAGAAGAGAATCGATTCAGTGAAGTTATGAACCCTAACTTCATCAACCAGAAGAATGATCAACAAAATTCTTCACCAAGGTTCGTTGATGAGCTTAAATAGGAGATGAGGACACACATGCTGCTCGACACGACGCCATTGACGTGCTGGGAAAGACGATTTCGTGTCAACACACGAGAATCGTTGGCTGTGACTCACCAAACGCACTAACTCGTGCAGTTTGACCCAGAATACTCGAGTGTTTCTGATAATACTCGAGTATTTTACCCAGATTTTGAAAAATAATTATTTTATTTACCTTCCCTCCAAAACCTTTCCTATAATTGCTTCTAGGTCCCAACCCAGGGACTAATAAGCAAAATATACATTTTAGGCATTTAAATTATTTATTAAATAATTCCTCACATGCAAGCTAATTATATACACACATATTTTAATCAAGGATTAATTCGAAAACTATTAATTATAATTAAATTATAATTAACATTTCATTAATCGGGGATTAAAATTTTGGGGTGTTACAGGTCCGAGTCTCCTCTCGTTCAATACTGCGAGGTTTCGTTGTGGTCGGCTAATCCGAGTTGACACCAGATCTCGCGTTCGTTTTCATTTAGCTTGGCAGGGATGGGTCCGAGGTCTGTCATTTACCTATGTGGTCGGCTCGTGCTTCATGTTATCCTCACGACCCTTATACTACTTCTATGACTCAATTTTATTCTTAAATAAACTTGTACTTAAATCTACTATATTAAATATTAAATTTCGGGGTGTTACAAGAGTCAACAAGAGACTCTATGGGCATAGTTGAAATAGGTTTAAGGCTTGGAGGCCTCTTTGGGTTCAAATGTTGTTTTAGACAAGTTTTTTATGATACATGCAAGCTTTACCAAAGTTGTTTTCCTGTTAAATGTGCCTAGAATTGGATTTGGTATGTTGAGTTGTTGGAAAAGTGGATTTTATGCATAATTGATGCCATTGTTGGATTCAGTGTAATATGTTGTTAATTTTGTATTGGAACATGTTTAATATATATAATGTGAGCTCTGTTGATCATTGGTTTTAACTGGAATTGAATAGAATTGGAAATGGTATGTTAAAATGCAGTTTACACTGTTATCTGTCTAAAAACACTCGAGTATTGGGGGTCAATACTCGAGTATTTCGACCAAACTTGAAAAACGAATTTCTGGAAAATAAAGAACACTCGAGTACTCATGAAGAACACTCGAGTATTTTGGTAAAATCTGAGGAACACTCGAGTATCCATGAAGAACACTCGAGTATTTTGGTAAAACCTGAAAAATGAATTTCTGGAAAATGAAGAACACTCGAGTATTCCTGAATCACTCGAGTACTTTTGTGAAAGTATGATTCACTCGAGTCCAGGGAAATTCCACTCGAGTCTTTTGTCCAGGAACAGAAAAGTATTTTTTTAAACATACCTAAGTTATTTCCAATTGAAACAAGTATGCTTATGGGGAAAATATCATGTTCCAATAAAAAGAATGGGATGATTAAGAACAACTTTAAAATACACTGATGAAATATTATTGGTTGCACATAATAAGATTTATGGTTAATCTTAATGGATAATTTATGTGCATTCATACATGGAAAAAGGAAGTGGATAATTAATTCGGTGGTAACTGGCTCGATGACACATTTTGGTAATGTGGGCAGCATTGTGGGATGTTGTTACGTCTTGGTGACGTTGTGTGCACACTGTCCGAGCAGTTTCACAATACATGGTGGACATGTATACGAATTGATGGATTGAACGTTCAATAAATAATGGAAATGGGAAGCATGCATCATGACTCATAAATGATGGGATTGTTTATCAATGAACCATGCTTGCTCATCTATTTATGCACATGACTACTTGGTACTTGTGGATGTTACTTGCGTTATTTATACTTATTCGATTATGTGAATTATATTGCTTACCCCTTATACCCATTGTAGGTGATGGCTCGCTATCTAGCTTGCATCGAGTTGCGCCCACTCCCTAGTGGAGTGTGGTACTACGAGGACCATAGAACCACTTATGAGGGGGAGGTAGAGGTGACTCTCTATCACCCTAACCCTCTGGCTCGTGTCCGTCCTCGTAGGTTTCGCATCCCTATTATCTATACCTTGCATGTACCCCCGTTTTATGCTAACATGGACCACCCCCGACTCGACCAGCTCGTCGATTTCATTCCTTTCGTTTTAGAGCTACTACTAGATCTCACCCCTCTGCTTCCCGAGTGATCCGTGAGGAGACTCCTGTACCTAGTCCGATGAGTCCGGTTCATGGGACTCCTTCAGCTGACCCAGTGCCCAGTGGTAGGGCACCCACTCAGTCAGACGAGGTAGAGGAGGATCCTGAGGAGGCTGAGAGTGAGGGCGAGCCAGTCAAGCACTCCACTGGGAGTCATTGGGGAGTTGGGGATCCACTGGGCGATGCATAGTATAGATGGTCAGGATGTGGGACATGTGGAGCAGCTGCTGGAGATTCTGGAGACTTATGCTATAAAGGGGGATCATCAGACCACTACTGGAATTTCATATTTTGCTCTATATATATATTGTATATATTTTGAGAGATCTCAGTGAGGCGGTCTTTTCTTTTAGTATTTTATCATGGACTTGTATTTTATGAACTTCTGCTGCCTCGACTTTGACCTTGGTGTATTTTGGTACCTTCATGTTGCTTTCATGATATAGATATGTATATTATATATATATATATATAATCTAGTTTGTGGATTATCAAATCAAGGTCATTATCTTATTCAAATTCCGCTTACTTTGATAATTTTGCTATGTTACTCAAAGGATTAGATTTTAATGCTGAGCTTCGGAAGTTTTTCATAATTGTAAAGGAAAACCCAACCTATGCTACCACAAAGTTTTAGATTTATAATATGTATGGTAACCAAATATTTTCATAACTTCTCCAAACTCTCATTTAAACACAAGTCCATATACATATAATTGTACCTTTATTTAACTATAAAGATCTTTTCGCATTATAAAGAAGAGTGTGACAAAGATCTCTGGAATTAAATAGTTATATAATCCCCAAAAGTATCCCTACAAATTGGATGATTATAATGCTTGATTGCAAGGTCTATTCTAATCCTAATTTTTCAATTGAAGAACTAGAAAACCAGAACAAAACATAAAGTGGCCAATTCTATGAATTGTAATTAAAACTCAATCAAACAATTGAATAAAAAGGAAAACATCAATTCATAATTTCATAAACTATTCATGATCCATGCAAATCCATCAAATTCCTAACAAAGGGTTTTAGTTGCACATATTCAAAATTGAAAAACAAGGAGTAGAAGAAGAACCCATGATCATAGACAATATGAATTTCTTCAACCTTCAACCGGATTCCTCCTTTGTTGATCTCCAATGTTGTTCTTAATGCAATTTCTCTCTCTAAATTCGTGTGTAATCTCCCTCTCTAAACTAAAACCTAATTAATAACCTAAAAACTAAGCAATCCCCTCAAAATCTGATCAGAAACCAGCCCAATTGGGCTTTCTCGTAGCATGCGCGCCTGGGCGTGCAGGGTCACACGCCTGGGCGTGCCATATCTGACAGTCCACAATCAGCGATGCACGCGCGCCTGGGCGCTGTGATGCATTTTCCGACTCCGTTTCTCTTTGTTCTTGTGTCATTTTCAAGGTCTTCTTATGTTCTTTCCAGCTCCAATATTATTTTATCCAATTTAGCTCCAAAAACACCTGAAACAATATACCCAAAGCGGATCAAAATGTTCAAGGGAATAACAATTTCCTAAACTAATTAAAAACTAAAGAAAATCTACCTAAAATACCTAAGAAACAAACCAAAACCAAGCAAAAGGGAGTCAAATTAAGCTCTAAAACATCATATGTTAGACCCAAATCACTCCCCCAAACTTAGCATTTTGCATGTCCCAGGCAAAAGTAAAATAAAAATTCTAAAACAAAAGATTACCATCAAAATCAAAATGAATACACCTAATCTAAGACTTCGACTCATCAATACAGCCATATATTTACACAAGCTATTCAAATATCGAAACCTGGTTAAAGAAACAAACCCAATCAGAACTCAGAACTAGTGAACACTCTCAACCTCTCGGTGTATATCGCTCATGTGTATCAAGGGTATTAATAATTCACTCAAGTTCATACAATAGTCAAATGTTACCATAAGCTTGACCATAGACCCAAATCTCCACTGAAATTATTGAAAACATGCACAAATCAAAAGGTCTTTATTTTGGTTGTAATGAGGCCATGGCTAAAAGTGTCAGATGGGATAAAAGAAGGAAGGGATGAAACTAAGGGTTAAAATGCAAAAACAAATTTCCCTTAAAAATTATGAATGAGCGATGAATACTATGAGGAGTCACACTCAAATCACAACTATTTCAAACTTCTTCTCTTTCAATTTTACTCTACTACTTCTTCCGAACAAATTTTTTTCTCTTATCATTCATCAATTTTCACTTTTTTTTCTTCTTTTTCTTTTTCTTTTATTTTGGAAGAAGAGTAACTCAATCAACACTTTCACAATTTTCATACTTTTGAAATGTCCCTCTCTCAATTGCTCATTCAAAATTCCTAAGGTACTCATAAAAATAACAATCAATACAGGGTACCAAAGAAAAATCATATTTATATCAGGCTCAAAATGGGCAACTAAGGGAAAACAAATCCAACAAAAATCTCTGAAGGCTACAAAAACACCACATTAAATGCCTTAATCATTTTCATGCATGTAATCAATTATCAATCTCAAAATGGTCACCAGTCAAGTTCTAGAACACAAAACTAAAGAGAATACACTCATGAAAGAAATAGGGGTCTCAAATCAAAATATTTCAAATTATTCTACATACCCCATCAAATAGGCTCAAAATCTCACTAAGCTAAAGTCAGTTCACTAATCTCAAGTTCTGAAAAACTTTGTCAAAATGACCAGATTTCAAAAATATTTACAGCTCAACAAATAAATAACATGAATCAATGAGTCTAATCCTAAACTAAGTATATACACCTAACATCAGAAAAATAATCCTAAGTCTAGAATAATTACAAAACCTCTACCTAAGACACAAACCAACACCAAAAATGGGAGAAAAAATTCAGATATTAAAACCCCCCAAACTTAGTGGTTGGCTTGTCCTTAAGCAAACTAAACTAAACATACCAAACTACAAAATAAAAAAATTTCATGTTTTTGTTGCACAGGTACAGGAACTGGTCTGATAGGGAAAAGGTAACAAAATAGATCAATGAAAAATTAAAATTCCCCCAACTTTAGGCTCTTCTCGCCCAGTGCACGCCCAGGCGCGCCAGACCTGTACACTGGTGCTTTTTTTTTAAATAAAAAATAAAAATGCAGAAAATAAAATTACTTACACTAACTAATGTCCTAAAAACCACCTAAACTAAGGGACAATCACCTAGACATTGGGTTTCCTCCCAACTAGCGCTTGTTTAACGTCACGAGCCTGACGGGTCACCTCCTTTCGGAGGCTAAAGGGAGACAGAGAGAGACTGTGGTTTTGCATCTATCCACCGCTCCTTCCAGATATATTTTCAGTCTTTGGCCATTAACTTTGAAAGTTCGACCATCCTTGGGATCTTTCACCTCTACCGCCCCATAGGGAAACACCTGTTCAACAACAAAGGGACCAGACCACATAGACTTAAGCTTTCCAGGGAAAAGCCGCAGCCTAGAGTTATACAACAAAACCAGCTTACCTTTTTCAAAATTCTTAGGGATTATTTTCTTATCATGGTAGTACTTAATTTTTTCTTTTAAAGCTTTAGACCAAATGTATGCTTGTTCCCTAAACTCATCTAATTCAGTCATTTGTAAAATTCTTTTCTCACCAGCTTGTTGCATATCCATGTTAAGAAATCTGGTTGCCCAGTAAGCCTTATGAACTAGCTCAACAGGCAAATGACAATTCTTCCCATACACCACTTGATAGGGTGACATACCCAAAGGGCTCTTAAAAGATGTTCTGTATGCCCATAGAGCATCATCTAGTTTCCTAGACCAATCCTTTCGTGAGCTATTTACAATTTTCTCTAAAATCCTCTTAAGCTCTCGATTGGAAACCTCTACTTGGCCACAAGTTTGAGGGTGATAAGGTGTAGATATTTTATGATGCACCTCATACTTGGCTAATACTTTCTCTAACACTCTATTGCAAAAATGGGTGCCATTATCACTAATAAGCACCCTGGGCACTCCAAATCTATTAAAAATGTTCTTCTTAACAAAGTTAACAACCACTGCAGCATCATTGGTGGGGCTTGCAATCGCCTCCACCCATTTGGACACATAGTCCACTGTAACTAAGATGTACCTATTACCAAATGAGGGTGAGAATGGACCCACAAAATCTATCCCCCAAACATCAAAAATTTCCACTTCCAAAATACTTTGGAGAGGCATCTCATCTCTTCGGGAGATATTACCTGTTCTCTGGCATCTATCACACTGCATTACAAAATTCCTAGCATCTTTAATTATGGTTGGCCAATAGTAGCCACATTGCAAAATTTTAGACGCTGTTTTATCAAAACTATAATGTGCAGCATAGTGTGAAGCATGACAGTGCCATAGAATATCAGAGATTTCCTCATCAGGAACACACCTCCTAACAACTCCATCTATCTCTCTTCTAAACAGGAAAGGCTCATCCCAAACATAGAACTTGACATCATGTAAAATTTTTTCTTTTGTTGCCATGTCAAGTCTTTTGGGATTAACTTAGCTGCATGGAAGTTAGCTATATCCGCAAACCATGGTTGCGCAACAGATACAGCTAAAAGTTTCTCATCAGGGAACTCATCCTTAATGGGCACCTCTACATTCCCATCATTACCCTCTAAAGGAAGTCTAGACAAATGATCTGCAATAACATTCTGAACCCCCTTTTTATCCCTGATCTCTATATCGAACTCTTGTAGAAACAAGGTCCACCTTATCAGTCTTGGCTTAGCATCTTGCTTAGCCAAAAGGTGCCTTAAAGCTGCATGGTCAGTATATACTATAACTTTCGACCCTATCAAATAGGAACGAAATTTATCCATAGCAAATATCACAACTAACAACTCTTTTTCTGTAGTCGTATAATTAATTTGAGCATCATTTAGCACACATCTAGCATAATAAATTACATGAAAGACTTTCTCTTTTCTCTGTCCTAGCATTGCACCTATGGCAAAATCACTTGCATCACACATAAGTTCAAAAGGTTTATTCCAGTCAAGTGGAATTACCACAGGAGCAGATACTAGTCTCTTTCTCAAATCATGGAAAGCTTTCATGCAATCATTATCAAAATTAAACTCCACATCTTTCTCCAACAAATTACAAAGAGGTTTGGCTATTTTAGAAAAATCTTTTATGAACCTCTGGTAAAAACTGGCATGTCCAAGAAAACTCCTAACCCCTTTGACATTTGTAGGAGGAGGTAGATTCTCAATTACATCAATTTTAGCTCTATCTAACTCAATACCCCTTCCTTAACCATAAATTGACATTTCTCCCAGTTAAGTACAAGGTTAGTTTCCTGACACCTTCTCATTACCTGTTCTAGATTATTTAGACATGATTCAAATGAGGATCCAAAGTCTGAGAAGTCATCCATAAATACCTCAATGAACTTTTCAACCATATCGGAGAAAATAGATAGCATACACCTTTGAAAAGTGTGACGACCCAACTTTTATTCCAAAGTTAAAATATTCGTATTCAAAAAATACAACCATTTTTTTTCTTTGAAACTAAAAGCCAAGTCATCATCCATTATCAAATCTTGCGGAATCATATAAACACCGAGTCATGAAGACAAGTGACGTAACATCATATTTCATTCATACTAAAAAGGGAGTACATCCCATTTTCTTCATTTAAACAAATACATAATTACTTAACTTAACACTCTAGGCCAATACATTATCTTACATATATTACAACAAAATTCATAATAACCTAGAGCATATGGTTCATGACTCAAAATATAACATAACATAGATAAGAGAAAACCTGATGGGTTATATCAGTCACATTCCACCCCACAACTTAACTTAGTCGTCAGTTCCCCACTGACTTCCAGTCGAGTTGTCCATAAAGTCATCCACCATCTGATTCGCATTATCCACCGGATCCTCATCCTCGATTGGATCCTCCTCTTCCTCTTCCTCCTCTTCTTGTGCCGAATCGTCAGGCACGTATATCGGAGTTCGGGATCGAACTCGAGGAGAAGGACTAGGACAAGCAGGAACCTCTAGGATGATTCTTTCTGAGGAGAGTGTTGGACTCGGTGGGATAGTGCGTCTCGGAAAACGTCTTGGTGGTGGTGGAGGGGTTCCATTTCTCATAACAAAATTTGGCGGAATGTGCATGATGTAAACCATTGGAATTCTCGATCTAAGCGGACGCATACGGGAATATGGATTAGGATGGCGGAAGATAACTTCCACATCCCCCTCATATGTAGCCCTATGGTCCTCAAAATTCCACTCCCCATTAGGGAGCGGCCTCATCTCCACGCAGAACATGTTTCTCTCCATCACCTACACAAGGGACTGGGAGTGAGTCATAGCTAAAAGTAATAACAAATGAGTATAACAGTGGCTAGAAATAACAAACACATGTTATCATATAGCAATAATAAATGCATATGTATATGCTCAAACTGTCTTTTATAATATCTCGATTAGTGTCGTGATGCATGCCTACTCCTCATTCATGCTACACGGTTTGGCATCCGAGTATCTCAGGCTCGGGATATTCTCAATCCTATGGTTCATAAAACCGGAGCGATTCATATTCAAGCATCACGATCGATGGGAACTCGGTCTTCCTAGCATCCTTGTGCCAGGGATATTCTGATTTAACCTTACCGAAGTTCCGAATCTAGATCAGAGCAACTCCTTCTCCATGCATGATAATGTCACACAACTTTTCGTCTTCTTTCTTTCTTTTAAATCACATCCTTGAACATCATGCCTCCAATATAGAGACCCAAAGTTCATAATCCTTCTTAATCACAATTTCATCTTTTCTTTTAGCATTAACTGGTGCTAGTGCTTACTGAAAATTCCATCAGCGGCCCAGCCACTTTGTGATGGTTTTATACAATAGGAGTTAATCGTTTTATTATTAATTATTGCAACGACCCCATTTAGGACTCCCAAAATATCAACCAAGTGGGTAAAGACTTCCACTGGGACGTGGGAAAATAATCAACCAAATGGGTGTACGCACTTCCATTGGGACATCCTGTCCGAATATGTCAACCACTGAATAAAATTCCAGTAGGACTCATCCAGGGTAAAATCAACCAATGGGAATCAAGTAAACTTATACATTTGTCCATTGGGACTCCTGTCCGAACATATCAACCACTGGATGAAATTCCAGTAGGACTCTTTCAGGATAATAATCGACCAATGGGTAAACGTATAAGAATTAGGTATTTAATATTCTAAAAAAATAAGTGTTTTCTTTAGTTTTGGTCAAAATACTCGAGTATATTATAAAATACTCGAGTGTTCTTCATTTTTTTCCAGAATACTTGAAGTCTTTGAAGAAAGACTCGAGTTGTTCTTCATTTTCCCAGAATACTCGACTGTTTCTCAAAAACTCGAGTGTTTTTACTGCAACAGCACCAGTTTCTGCATTTTAAGCACCAATTCGAATTCCATTCATTGTTTTTCCGTTCTTATACAAAACAGAGGCATAAACACATATAAGAAACAAGTTAGAACAGATAAACAAGTACATAATAACATAAATCAACATCAAATCACAGAATCAACATAAACTTGGAAAATAACCATTTCAAGATATGAAATTCATTTCCACTTGGTTTTAACTTCGAAAATCAATCCAGTGAGCATTATTAGGTCCATTTAAACTTGTTTGACTTAGAAAACCTTGGGTTTATGACCTCCATGTCATATTCCCAATTTCAACTTCATCCCTTGATGAACCTTGTGAGGTTCCTACATCTCTAGCTTGAGATTACTCATTCTAGCAATTAGATAACTCCTCCCTTACCTTAGAGAAGCTAAACAACAGATTAAACAACCAGAAACTTGGCTGGATCAAAAATCCAAATTCTGGACTTGTGAAAAAGGGGTTGAACAGGCTGACTTTGGCCACAGATTTCACCACGGATTTGGCATGAAAAAGAAGGAAACAAGTTAGTTCAAAAAACTAGGATATACTAACTCCAATCAGGAACAAGTTTGACACAAAAAGGTTTTATGAAATTACCAAACGAATTCAATGAAGATGAATACTTGATGCTGAAAACTACTCTATTTTTACAGCTTTGAACCTCAAACTTTGATGAGCTAGAACTCGAACTACAGGGGCTTATTTGATGTGATTCTTGATTCTAATTCAAAGATGGAACTAGAACCTTGAGTTGTGTTTTGGTTTCGAAGGATTTGATTGAGAAACGAAGGAGAAATCAGAGATCAAAGTATGCTCTAGAAAACTGAGAGTCAAAAACTAAAATTCGGGTTTTGGGTGATTAGAGGTGTTGAATGCTTCAACCAAGCACCAATTTATAGCTTAAGAATACTTCAGGTCGAAGTAAAGTCCAGCTCTATGCTTGTCATTTCAAGAAACCGCGTTTTGGTGCGAAAATTAAATGAAAACCGACTTATAGACTTTCAGGTCTGCACGAAATACTCGAGTTTTTTCCCAAATACTCGAGTTTTTATTTAAAAATTCAAATTTCCAAACAGCTACTTAAAATACTCGAGTTTTGCCTAAAATACTCGAGTGTTTTTGCTAAAATAGGAAAAATTGACTATTTTAATGATACTAATATTGATAAAATACTTTTATTTCATATATTTAAAATATAGGATCTTACAAAAAGTCGCAGGTGCATTACATAAGCCAAAAGGCATTCTCCGATATGCGAAAACTCCAAAGGGACAAGTAAAAGCAGTTTTTTCTTGGTCTCTAGGATCCACAGGAATCTGGTTATAGCCGGAATAACCATCTAAAAAACAATAATATTCATGCCCGGCTAACCTTTCTAACATCTGGTCCATAAATGGCAATGGAAAGTGGTCCTTACGGGTGACACTATTAAGTCTCCTATAATCTATGCACACTCTCCACCCAGAAACAGTATGAGTTGGTATTAATTCATTATTTTCATTTTTAATCACGGTGACACCACCCTTCTTAGGGACCACTTGCACTGGGCTGACCCAAGTACTGTTTGAGACGGGGTAAATAATCCTAGCATCCAACAGTTTTACTATTTCTTTCCTAACAACCTCTTGCAGTGTGGGGTTTAATCTCCGCTGTGGTTGTATTACAGGCTTAAAGTTCTCCTCCAAAAGAATCTTGTGCATACAAAAGGAGGGACTAATTCCCTTCAGATCTGATACATTCGATCCTATGGCAGACTTATAATGCCTTAAAACTCTTAAAAGTTTTTCAGTTTCTGTTTCAGTTAAAGCACTATTTATGATAATTGGAAAGTATTCAGTTTCATCAAGGAACACATACCTTAGGCCCGGCGGTAGTACTTTCAACTCAGGTTTGGGTCTGGCCTCCTTTTCCTCCAGCCTCAAATCTTCTGGCTTCCTATCATTTTTGACCTCTGCAGCTCCATCCAGCAAGGATTTGATCTGATGAGACTTAGTTCCTTGCTCTCCCTCAGTCACCAAAGCTGCCTCCACAACATCATCATCATAACACATCTTCTCTAAGACTGAGTCTACAATAGACTCAATCACATCCAGCCTCAGACACTGATCATCTCCCATGGAATGCTTCATGGACTCATAGACATTGAATGTGACCTTCTCATCATGAACCCGGAGCATGAGTTCACCATTTTGCACATCAATCAAAGCTCTGTCGGTCGCTAGAAAAGGTCTTCCCAGGAGTAATGGAATATCCTGGTCTTCATCCGTGTCCAGTATCACGAAATCTGCTGGGAAAATGAACTTGTCCACCTTGACAAGCACATCTTCCACTTTCCCATATGGCCTCTTGAAAGAGCGGTCCGCAAGCTGAAGAGAAATCATTGTAGGCTAGATCTCTCCAATGCCCAGTCTCTTGAAAATGGAAAGTGGCATCAAGTTGATGCTAGCTCCCAAATCACATAATGCCTTACCAATATCCATCCCACCAATGTTGCATGGAATGGTGAAGCTGCCCGGATCTTTTAGCTTTTGGGGGAGTTTCTTCTGAAGGATGGCACTACACTCCTCAGTCAGCAACACTGTCTCATTGTCTCTCAGCTTCCTTTTGTTAGTGAGCAATTCCTTCATGAACTTGGCGTATGTAGGCATCTGTTCAAGAGCTTCAGCAAACAGAATGTTTATCTGAAGTTTCTTGAATACTTCCATGAATCTCGCAAATCGCCTCTGATTCTCCTCCTTCTTCAACCTCTGAGGATATGGAACTCGTGAGAGATCTGGTTGATTCTGTGGCTTCTCTGGAAGAGTATCTGGAATCTTTTCTGTAGGCTCAGGCTGTTGCACAACTGGGGTCTCTTCCTATGAATTCTGAACTTGCTGCTGATTCTTACCAACTACGCTATCATCACTCTTCTTCTGTGGCTCATCATAAGCTTTGCCACTTCGAAGAGTAATGGCTTGGCAATTAGTGCTTGTGTCAGGAAAGTGGCCCGGATGCAACTGTGACAAACTCTTAGTGATTTTCTCTACTCTCTTCTCCAAGTTGCGAATACTTTCTCCTTGAGAGTTGAAATTAGCTCGAACTTCTTCCACAAACAAATCTGTAGTCTGTGCCATATTCTCTAGTGCCAATTCCCAAGATCGTTTCAATGGTTGAGGACTTTGTGGCGGACTTGGTAAAGGACTGCGTGAATTCTCAGAACATGAATGATATGTCTCAGTTGTTGTCACTGAAAGTGCAGTATCACCCCTGAAGAGCTTAGGAGTAGGTTGCACCATCTGAACTTGACCCATTTGCTTGGTTAACACAGCTATCTGTTGCTGCATTTCATGATTCTGCTCAATGATGGTCTGGAATTGTGAAGAGTCCAAATCATCTGACTAGGTCATTGTCTCTGGGGCCTCCTGATTAGTGTTGCTTGCCGTTGCTGCTAGAACCACTCTGGCTTCTTCAACAGTTTTCTTGGTGAGAGCTACACCAGCTGCTACATCCACTATCTCTTTGTCTGACTTCCTCGACCCATCATAAAAAACTCTGATTTGCAACCACTCTGGCATCCAATGAGTCGGGCACTTCTTCAGTAACTTGTTGAATCTTCCCCAAGCCTTGCCTAGAGTCTCCTCATCTTGTTGCACAAACGAAGTAATGTTCTTACGCAGCTTAGCTTGTGTGGCTGGTGGGATATAATTGTCCAAAAATTTGCGGGCAAGTATATCCCACGAAGTCAAACTTCCCGGTGGCTGGTCTTGAAGCCAGCGCTTCGCCTTATCTTTCAGAGATAAAGGGAATAACCTCATGCGGATAGCTTCTTCAGAGGCGCCTTCAATTTTGAAGAAACCCAACATGCTGAGGAAGTGTGAGATATGCTCCGTTGGATCCTCTTGCGGATTACCACTGAATTGATCTTGCTTGATTAAATGAATGTAGCCCGGATCAATTTTGAATTGCGGTGCGGTGATTGCTGGATACACAACGCTAGTTGCACAGGCATCCAGGTTGATAGTTGCATAATCCGCAAGAGTTTTCTGTTTGTAATCCCCTTCTTCAGCCATCCTCTTGGCCAGTCTCTTTCTCTTCTGTGCTTGCTTCCTCCTCTTCTTCGCGCTCAACAGGGGGTTAGATTCACTACCTACAGACGAGCAGCTCATAACAAGAGTTAGTAGCACCTGATAAGATAAAACTACTAAAGCAAATTCCACTAAATAACTAATAATAAGTACAAAAAATTATTGAAAACGAATTTCAATCCCCGGCAACGGCGCCAAAAACTTGTTCACTCTCTAGCAAGTATACTAGATCACAAAGTAGTATAGTCTAGGAAGACCAAATATCGTTCCCACAAGGATTGTAAATTGTGTTCAATAATTTCTACCTTATTTGTAATTATTAGTGAAATCTGAAAAATATATTTAAATTGAGAATGCAATTTGATTTATAACAACTAAAAACTTATTTAAAAATAAAACTAAATCTGAATTAAATGAAGTGAAATTAAGATGGGAAAAGCGTTAGGAATCTGATTTCATTGCAGGTTCTAATTTACTAATTATGAATCTCTACTTTCCTAATTTATTCAACAACATTCCAGCATTAACAATTACCAAATTCCTCTAATAATTGTGTTTCCTATTCAATTGGAACCCCTTAACTCCTTAGGAAATTACCAACCAATTAGTCATTAATTAAGATCTCTGGAATTATAATGCTTACAAATTGGATGAATATAATGCTTGATTGCAAGGTCTATTCTAATCCTAATTTTTCAATTGAAGAACTAGAAAACCAGAACAAAACATAAAGTGGCCAATTCTATGAATTGTAATTAAAACTCAATCAAACAATTGAATAAAAAGGAAAACATCAATTCATAATTTCATAAACTATTCATGATCCATGCAAATCCATCAAATTCCTAACAAAGGGTTTTGGTTACACATATTCAAAACTGAAAAACAATGAATAGAAGAAAAACCCATAATCATAGACAATCTGAATTTCTTCAACCTTCAACCGAATTCCTCCTTTGTTGATCTCCAATGCTCTTCTTAATGCAATTTCTCTCTCTAAATTCATGTGTAATCTCCCTCTCTAAACTAAAACCTAATTAATAACCTAAAAACTAAGCAATCCCCTCATAATCTGATCAGAAACCAGCCCAATTGGGCTTTCTCATAGCATGCGCGCCTGGGCGTGCAGGGTCACACGCCTCGGCGCACCATATCTGACAGTCCACAATCAGCGATGCACGCGCGCCTAGGCGCACGTTTCCTGCGCCTGGGCGTGTGATGCATTTCCCGACTCTGTTTCTCTCCGTTCTTGTGTCATTTTCAACGTCTTCTTATGCTCTTTCCAGCTCCAATATTATTTTATCAATTTAGCTCCAAAAACACCTGAAACATACCCAAAACGTTCAAGGGAATAACAATTTCCTAAACTAATTAAAAACTAAACAAAATCTACCTTAAATACCTAAGAAACAAACCAAACCAAGCAAAAGGGAGTCGACCCAAATCAAGAACCCAACGCCTTAGTAAGTATATCGGTTGGCTATTGTTTGGTTGAAATATAAGAAGTATCAATGGTACCAGAACGTAAATGTTGTCAGACATAATGACTATCACTTCAATGTGTTTTTTTCTTTCGTGAAAAACTGGATTAGCTACTATATAGAGAGCTACTTGATTATCACAAAAGAGGGGTGTCGGAGTATAACATGGAACTTGTAAAGAAGATAGAAGGATGTGCAACCAAGAAATTTCACCAGTCTCATGGGTCATGGCACGATATTTAGCTTCACTAGAAGAGTGTGACACTACCTTTTGTTTCTTGGTCTTTCAAGATATCGGTGCTGAACCAAGAGTCATGAGGTACCCTAAATAGAGAGCATCTCGTGATGGGGCAAGTTGCCCATCTGAGTCACAATAACCTACTAACCTTAAATCGTTGTTCTTGGGAAGCCAAATACCCTGTCTAGGTGAAGATTTCAAGTAGCGTAAAATGTAACAGCCTGATTTTCGTAATTCAAAATAACCAACTTTTAGCCAAGTAGGTTGCAAAAATGAGGCCAAATTTTTTTTTTTTGTAAAACATTGTTCAGGTGTTCGAAAACATTATTGAAAAGTTGTTGATGTTCTTCAACACTCTCTTTCGAAAACCGAGTTGTTACTAAAACCAAAACTTATTCGTTTGGATTTCCAAAAACATTTAGTACGAAAAACAGTTTGGTTCCAACTTAAGTAGTTCCTTTCGTAACGTCGAAAGCACTTGAAACCTTTCTCACAAAGTGGTATGAAAAGTAGGGCATGCTTCAGAATAAGTTAGGTTACATCAATAGTTCATCGCTTAGGTAATCCCTGACTCAAAATACTTACAACAACCTAAACTAATAATCCTACTCTTAAACCTTTCTATTGAAAACAATCGGGTGACGTCCCTCTTTCTTCTGGCGTCCTCTCGTCGCTCTCGAAGATGATGCCGCCCGCGTAGTTGTTCCCTCATTGTTATTGGACTCAATCATCACTCCATCTGATGTAGTGAAGTTCTTCTGCTTCTCATACCGTGCCTTCTCCTTGTAGCTACTGAATCCTCGTACGGTGACTTGCCCCAAGTGCGGCTCCAAGTTGGCTCCACTCAGTTGATGTTCCAGATCCGGGATTATGATCTCCGTATAGCCGTTCCATGCCCAACCGCATGGGGTGTGCTTCCAGCCCCTTCCATACTTATTCCACATGGTGACTTCCATGCAATACTCCATCTGCCCGTTGAGATACCAGCAACACCGATATGCCAACGAACAGGAGAGAGTAAGCGATCCGAACGACGCATCGTCGACGGTGTGGAATTACGATAGGCAAGATAGAAGGACCATACAAACATACCATACAACATACAACCACACAACAATCAAGCATGATTTCAATATCAATATTATTAGTCTTGTTGTCTTTATTATTATCCTTCAATTTCTCTCTAAATTTAATTTCCCTTCTCTTAATTATTCTTTCTTTCTCTCTTCTTTTTCCCTTTTCATACTCAGAATTTCTTCTTTTCCAATCTTATCAATTCATAGCATTCCTTTACTTTGGGAATCATCAGATATCGTCGGGAAATTCATTTCATCCTCGGCTATCACTCACGTCTACATCTTCTCGGTCATCCACCCAACCTAGTTGGAAGCAAACATGAGTACAGGACCTTTACCGTGCGGGCACGACAGCTGTCTCACAACAATTGGTCCCGGACCAGGAGGACTACAGCCTCAAATCATATCATATCAATTCAATTCATATAATCAAGGCACACTGTCTCAACTCACAGTGGCAAACAAGATGCCCCACTCCAGTCCCTCTCACTGTTCTAGATTTGCAATCTAGGGGGCGACAGTATATTTCTAGTGGGCCCGCAGAACTTACCACGACATTGGATCCAGTTCCTACCACGTTCGTATGCCACCTGTGGAGTTCGTTCTGCCTAGAAACATACACTAGACTTCTTGACGTTTCACCGTCATCGTCCTCCCCTAATGCAATCTCCTCCTATGTATCCGCAGATACTTATGGTTCCTTCCTCTCCACTACTTCGCACTCTCATACCTTACCGCGTGTGTCTTTTAATGTCTTTTATCTTTTTAATTAACCTAAGGTCGGCCCATCCTTCGTGCATCCCTTCAATGAGTCTCGACCACTAACTTGGCACAATCTTTCTCTCATCATTCTCACATAGTATAGAGCTGGGGATCGCATCAACAAACTTGCATCTCCTTTCTCAATCTTTCTTTCAAGATCTTATTTCAGAATCTTTCTCAAAACGATCTTTCAAAAATATCATTTCACAAGACTTTTCGAAAATATCTTTTCGCAAAACTTTTTCAAAATATCCTTTCACAGTATTTTCTCAAAATGCCATTTCAAAAACTTTCACAAAGTCTCTTCTCACAAACGTTCACAAAATATTATTTTCATAAACTTTTTCTAAAAATGTCATTTCACAAAATTTTCCCAAAAATATTATTTAAAAAAGACTTTCTCAAAATATCATTTCAAAAACTTCCTTAAAAGTCTCTTTTCACAAAGTTTCTAAAAATCTCCTTTTAAGAAAACTTTTTACAAATTTTGTTTCAAAACTTTTCTGAAAACATTTTGTTTACAACTCTCCACAAAAACGTCTTTTCAAAAACCTTTTTCAAAAATCATCTTTCGCTGAGCGCTAGTGGAGGAGCAAGCTCAACTCAACACTAGTGTCAGTCTAAAACCGAAAACAAAGGAGCCCAGCTCCGCTCAAATCACATCGTTCACCCACAATCAACATCACTCTCCCCAGCTCTGGCTCGTTCTCAACATTATCATTCGTTCTTTCCCTAATCTCAATTCTTTATCTCTTTTCTAATCAATCTTTTATTCCTTATCATTACTTCTTTCTCATTGTGTCTTTACTTCCAATTCCATTATTTCACGACTCATTCATTTCATTGTCATTTCCTTGTTCAGGACGTAACAGACATCCCTCAGCACATTACTCATATTAAATTGACCGTATTCAATATAAGCATGCATAATTAAATAGATAAATATAAACATGCTATCCACACACAATCAGCACACAGTAACAATGTGGTCTTTGTCACCTTCGTATAAGTGGCCAGACAACACAAACAATTGCCACTATACTACTGACTCCGAACCACTTAGTTCCAATCTTTGAGATGATACGAAACGTCCTAATATATCACCTAACTACCACAGTGTCTTAGGAAAGCTTCTCTCTCACCTAAGGTCCAGCTATTAAATGCGTACCGTCTCCTTGGATCCTTGTTGCTGCCTGCTTCCCCAATCCTTCGCCTTTAAAATTCCTCGTACTAAATAAAATACACTTACATTATTAATTTGTATTAAGAAAATCTTTTCTTAGTTCGTGACACTTTCCGTTCCTAATCGAAAAACTTAAAACACTATTGTTTTATCAAAACAATCCCCGTATTTTCTAGCACTTTAAATGTTTCAAAACCATTTGGGAACATCATGTAAAGTTATTTAAACTATTTAGTTTGGTTGCTGGTCCGTCTTGGACAGCACCTTAATTACATTTGAAAACACCGAAAAATTTGCCGTTTTCAGTCCGGCTTTTTCTTAAATCAAATATTACTTGAAAACTTTACTTTAAATCTCATGAAAACATTTTCAAAGTTAAGAAACAATTCTAAATAACCCGAGACAGCGAAGGATTACTTTACAAAAATCATTTTAATCAAAACCCGAATTCAATTAATTTCAAAACCAATCGTTCAACTTAGTTACAAATTAAACATTCAGTTTCAAACAAACACTTTCACAAATAAACATTTGAAATCAACCAAAGAAACTTAATATATATCATGATGCTATTTCATTTTCAAATAATTTCTTCAGCTTAAAATTAACACTTTATTAATCAATTAGAAGCATATAATCAACTTAGTTAGCATCCAAGTGATCATACTACTCACAAATTCATTTTCACAGAACAAAACACTTAATCATGCATATGTTCACAACCAAATTGAATCAAGATTTAAACCAATCATATTTATATTTATTTTCTTACTTTAAACAACTTAAATCCTTTTTAAGAATCATTATATAAATTTATTCTCATGTAACTAAATTTCTTAGGCTCATCTACACTACATGGCCGAATAGAATTAAGGAAAAACAAGTTAAGAATTACAAATCTAAACACACACAAATCAACTTGGTTTATTTTGAGCATTTAGATTCTATTTTCTTTTTCATGCAACAAAATTATTTACTCTTACCCGAATGCACATACCCACACATATATCCAATTAAACACAAAACTTTACTCTCAAATCAATTAGTTCATTTATTTCCTTTATTTGTAATCCAAAAACCGAATAAAAATAAAACATTCACAACACCATTTCAAACAATTTGCCTTAACAATGTTGCACAAAACTCACTTATTATTTTCATGTCACTTCAAGGAAAAAGAATCCTAGTCTATTCTATATGCATAGGCCGAATCTTATTATGGCAAAAACAAGGTTTTAGGTTCACTTTTTCAACATGCAAAACACAAAATTCTTAAATCAAAAAGAAATTATCATTCATGTGTCCTTTTTCATGGAGACAAGGCATGATTTCCTAGCTCTAGGCTTAGGCCGAATGCACATCATTATAGACCAAGATTTTATTTTCAAATCTTTCACATGCATGCACATAGAACATGAATCAAGGCAAAAATCACTTTTCAAGAACTTATTTCTTTTGGTTCTTTTACAAAACCGTGATGATCATTAAGAAAATAAAATCTTTATATTCAAAAACCACATGCATGTTCCTAGATCTTGTAGATCAAGTCATGAAATCAATCATAATGGCACAAATCAAAGATCAAAATCATTTTAAGCAAGGAAAGGTCAAAACCGTGGCATAAAATGAAGAGAGGTTAAATCCTTTGGTTCAAAAACAACATGCATGGCTTTACAATAAAATTTTTTAAAGATTAAAGTAAGGATCAAGACATTTTTCAAAGATCAAAGTGAAAATCAAAACTTCATCAACATCAAATCAAACCAAAACATTTCCACAACTCAAATCAACTTGTAAGGGCACAAAACTAACATGCAATGATTTAGATTAAATTAAAAAGCATCAAGGCCTACACTTTTTGGTATGGCCGAATTGATGAACTCTTGATTTGGTGTTTTATAAGTTTATTTATTCTCAAAAATTCAAGATCAAAACACACTCAACACATGCATGAACTCAAAACATCAAAACCATCATCCACTCATCATGTAACGTAAAAGATCTCAACCAATTTTAGATCTCACATTTATTTATCAAATAAACCCTTAATCACACCATGTTTCACGGTTTTAAGAAAGAGAATTTAGCATGCAAAGAGATTTACTTTAAGCTTTACAAAAATCTCAACAAAACTTTAGATCTTTAGGATTTAATTTGAAAAACTTTAAGATCTTCCATGGAGACCTTAAACGAGTTATGAAGTCCGGTAGTTAGACGTTTACAAGTTTCTTCAAGCTTTAAATTTTCATAATCAAGTGCAAACACACTTGTACTTATCATTTAAACTTAGAAAATTAACATGCAAAGAAAAGATAAGAAGAAAATTCACAAAACTAAAAAGAAAACCTAACTATTACAATTTCTTCATGATCCTTCAAAATACCCACCAAGATCAAGGTCTTCTAACTTCTAATGTCTTGGATCTTCAAGGAAACTCTAGGTTTTGGCTTGGAATCCTCTCCTTCTTCCTCTTTTCCTCACGGCCACTCTCTTTTCTTTGTGTGTGTGTTGAGAGCTTGATTTTGCTCTCAACAAATGTGGTTGAAAAGAAATGAGAAACAAAAGAAATGAAGGGTGGAAACGTGGGGATGAAGTAGCCAACACTTCACCCACTTGGCTATATATAGGCAAAGGCAAGGGCATAAGACTTTCCCTCTTTTGCCCTTGATCAATTCGGCCTTAGGTGTAAATGGGAGGGGCAATTTTGGTTCTTCAAGATTTTGCATGGGTGGAGATTAGCATTTCTAAGGGGACAATGAGGAGTAGATTAAGGAACTAGGTCCCTTAGGTTTTGTTACCTTTTTAACTATTAGTTAAGATTTGGTTACTAACTTGGTTTGGCTATGGTTCTAGTTTAGTTCATGGCTTCGTGTCCAAGAATAAAAATTCTAAACTTATCCATACATACATACACATATGTATTACACATATATGCACACATACATACCTTATCATATTTTTCTACTAATTAAGTTGTCATTTATCCTAAGCATACACACACATAATCATGCACCTATCATCATATTCTTTCACTAATTAAATTTTCACCTAGTCCTAAGCACACATACATACAAGACCGTGCATACATAGACATACACACATATGCATACATTCAGGCATTGTATTTTTATTTCTTAATCATTTTTACTCTAAAACATATAATTTCCAAATTTACCTAATAATTCAAACATTTTCAAGAAATCACATTGACACCCTCCTATATCAAACATGTATCAACCAACACATAAATACAGAAAACAAATCACTTTCTCATAAAATAACTCTTGTTTGAAATTCTCCATTTCTTTAAAGCATGAAAATTTTAAACATAGATTTATTTCTCAAAACTCAACTTTAAAACCCATAACTTTATTTCATGAAAATCATTTCTTTAAAATCACTCAACACCTTAAAACGTGAATTAGGAAAATCATTTAAGAAAGTACTCTTTCAAAACACTTTTCCCAAAATAAATCTCTTTAGTATTTTAAATTAATACGAGGAATTTGCGGGGTGTTACATAAAACACGCATTGCAGCATCCCAGTGTGCTTGCTTTGGTTTTTGCATGAATTGACTTAGAATATAGATCAAATAAGTGATTTCAAGCCTAGTGATAGTGATATTAATTAGACGCCCTATGAGTCGTTGGTACTGAGATGGATTAGCGAATGGCTCATTAACGATAACAAATAAATTATGGTTATGCTCCATAGGAAAACTACATGGCTTGCAATTCAACATCCCACATTCGCCAAGTGTGTCAAGAGTATACTTGCGCTGACAAAGAAACAAATCTTTGGAACTTCGAGCTAGTTCAATACCAAGAAAGTATTTAAGTGCCCCTAGATCCTTCATGTGAAAACATTTGCGAAGGTAATCTTTGAAACTGTTACATGCATGCGTATAGCATTGGCAATTAGGTCCAATGGGACGGGCTCATAATCTCCCACATTTTAAACCAGCGGGCATGGGCGGCCGTTTTGATTTTAGGGCAGGAAATCCATGCCCTGCCTGCCCACGTTTTTTGTGGGCGGGCATGCGGGCCGCCCATTTTTTTCCAAATTAAAAAAAAAAACATTAAAAGTTGAAAAATATTCTCCTACTAACATAGTAAAATATTAAACACTACATAATAAAACCATAAGATGACAGAAGTAGAAGAATGCAAAAAATCACAAGCTTAATTTCTTATGCACATGCCCACCATCTGGAGTCGCAAATGTTGTAAAGCTGACATTGCAATTCAAAAGCCCTATATATGACATTGCAATTCAAACGCCCTATATATATATATCACTGTTCATCATTGTCGTCTTACTCTCTCTCAGCCCAAATCTAAACAAAAGAAAAAAGGCAAATAAAATATCCACGTTAGACTAAGAACAGGACAAACAAAAGATTTTTAACTGGCCCGCGGGCGGCCCTAAATAGCCCGTAAATTTAACGGGTGGGCATGCCCAGCCCTAATTGAAAAATGGGCTAAAAACTAGGCCATGCCCGCATTTTTTTTGCGAGCGGGCCTAGGCCCTAATTACCAATATAGATCTCAACATAGATGAGGACAGCTAGGAAAATGTTCTCGGATGAGTATGTGAAGAGACTATTGTAACATCCCAATCTTTAAATTGCAAGTTATTATATTAAATTGAGATGAATTTATGAGAATGATAAGAATAAGAGCTAGGATTTAGCATAGAAATCATAGCCAAATGGGTAGAGGAATTAAGGAAAATGTGTTAGAGTTAGAAACTATGAAAAGAATGGAAAAGGGCAGAGTAATCAATTACTGGAGGTAAGCTAATCGATTACGAGCTCTCAGCCTAAAAGGCACTAAAATGTTGCATTGAAGGGTAATCGATTACTTTTGGGCAAGTAATCGATTACTGAGCCTCTGCTGAAAATAATAAAAATGTTGCATCAAGTTGTAATCGATTACTTTTTGGTCAAGTAATTGATTACAAGGCCTCAGGTTGGAACCCATAAAATGTTGCACTGAAGCAGTAATCGAATACCTGGCTAGGGTTATCGATTACCATCAGGGTCTGAACAAAAAAAAAGAAAAAAAGAGGTATACGCGAGGCACCTTCCAACCACACAAATGGAATCTTATTTTAAGGGCTTTAAGTTCTAGCCACATAATCTTTTCCCCAAACAAAAATAAACATTCACTCTCACTCCCATTCACTCCCATTCTTTCATCATCAACTCACCCTCTTCTTTTCTCTCCTCCCCTACGAGTTCCACCCTTCTTCCATCAAGGTCCAAGTTGAGTACTTCTTCCCTTGCAAGTTCATCAAGTCATTAGCAAACTTAATAGGTAAAACTTATTTCTCCTTTCTCTCTCTATACACTCCATACGAGTTCTCTCTCTCGTTTTCTCTCATAAAAATCGAACCCCACTCTATTGGGTTTTCACACTCTCATGTTCTTCCTTTGTTTCATGGTTTAAGGGAGATCAAGCTCTCTATTTCCTCCACTCACTTCTCTTGGGAGCTCTTTGTGAGGCACAAAAGGATTTATGGCTAAGGCTAGCTTTTGGTTAAGGTTCTTCCCACTCTCTCCTTGATTAAGGTAAGGGGGTGTGTGTTACCTTGTTTTAGGGACTAGTTTCTAGCTAGAGCATAGTGATTTGCTAAGGTTATGTGTTTAGTGTTAGGATAGGAACTAGGGATAGTGAACATTGAAAATACTATGAGTATGACAAGAATGACCCTAAATGTTAATGTTTGTATATTTGCAAAAAATGTGGATAATTGTTGTTAGTCATAAATATTTGAATGATTAATTGTAATATATGTAAGAATGTAGACATTTGTTATTTGATGTTAATTGCTAATTGAATTACATGTATAATGGTAGCTATGTTTGATTTGATATGCTAGGACTATACTAATTGAATTGAGTGTATGGCTAATTGAAACGAGCAATAAAATGAATTAAAGAAAATAGACTGTTGAATTGATTATTGGGGACATTGGGACACTAGGTGTTCCTACTAGTTGTACACATGCCCCATTAGGGCCAAACGCCCCATCAGGCTAAAACGCCCCATTTGGTGAAAATGCCCCGTTAGGAGTCAATGTAGCCAATTGATCAATTCAACGAAAACTAAAAGAATGGAAAATGTGAAAAAGACTAAAGCATGTAAAGTGAATATGCCAAAAAAATGTGATAGAAATGAGTATAAGATTATATGTATTAGTCCTAACGGGTGAGGCCTAATGGGTGAAAGTCTTGATGGGTGTAAAAGTCCCTAATGGGTGTACAAATGCCCTAGCAGGAGCAACCAATTCCTAGTGGTACAAATATATGGAAATGAGTAAAAGAATGTTGCAAAGACTAATGGATGAATGAATGGTATGATACCAAAGAAAAAGAAATTATAATGTTGACATTGTATGAGTATGCCACAGAATGATTGAATGAACTTATATTTGCTAAATGGCTAAGTGTGTGTGACTTGGTGGGTTATTATGTCTAATTAGAAACTGCTTCCTACTTCACGTGTAATGCTCACCCTCTTACTATTTTTACAGGTACTGAGATTGAGCTTGCACAACCACGGCCGAGCAGGTGCACTCTCCCTTACAGGGAGAGTAGTTTATGGGAGATTAGGGGTTTTTGTTGTAGTCCTGGGCTATATTAGGGATTTGTACATGTTGTTTATGTTTTGTATATGAAATGCAAAGTATATTTTTTGGATTACCCAGGACCGCTTCCTTTAGGAAGGAAGTACATTATTTTGGGAAAACTTTCATAGTTCCACTACTTGTCCGTTTGCTGCTGTAACATCCCCATTTTTAATTCCAAACATAATAAGAGTAATAAAAAGAAAAATAGCACTAACTAATTGATTATTGATATGGCTAAGTAATTAGTTCAATTAAAATGTTAAAAATAATTATACTATTTGAAAAGCATACTTTCTATACTTTAATATATTTTGACATTTTAAATGTTGAACTTGTTTTAAGGATTTTAAGATTTTTAACTTTATAATTTCGTATAAGTACTTACTAAATGCTTACATTTTATTATTAGTATTTTTTGAGATTTACAATAAACAAATAAAGAAAAGTGGTATTAGTGTTTTAAATCATACTAACATAAGTAATAATAATAAATAAAAATAAAAACAATAATAATAATAATAATAATAAATAAAGAGAAAAACAATAATAATAATAATAATAATAATAATAAAAATAAAAATAAAAAGAAAAAAAAAATAAAAAGAGGAAGGGGTTCGAACAACCCCCTCCCCATCTTCTTCAACAGCCAGCCCTAATTGGGGCAACCACCAACTCCCTCCGTCCTTGCTTTGTCTCGGCCGCAACAACCACCGGCGGAACCACCAACGCAGCATCCTTCTCTCGTCCGTCTCTCTCTCTCTCCGCCGCGTGCCCACGCACGCGTTCTCCTTCTCCTCCGTCGTGAGTCCGCGACTGGCTGCACCATGGAGATCGTGCTCGTCTTCTCCCTCAGTCCTTCTGCCGCTCGCAGTTTCCTCACGGGCTGGGCGCGAATCGCGACCCACCGAGCGCTGCCGCACCATCACTTCGAGGGACGAAGTTCGTGACCCAGATCGAGCCACCAGCCATACGAGCCGCCACTGCTGCTGGGTTTTTGCTTGCTGCTGCCGCCATTGTTTGATGATGCAGCCATGGAGTCACGCTGCCAGTCAAGGGAGTGACTCGCCTATCCCTCCCTTGTTCTTCGCTCGCGCCGCCGTCGCCGGAATCGACATTCGGTGTGGGTCTTTGCTGATTGCGAACCGAACCGACGCCGTTATCGCCGTACCGTGACTGTTCTCTTCACCGACGTTGACCGCCACGGACCTGTTCATCACCCCGGGTCATTGAGGCTTCACGGATCACCGCTCATTCTCGTCGGCAAGCCCCGAAGTTGAGGTTATTTCTTTATTTTCGTCAATCGAGGTAAGGGGTTTTTTACCTTGCTTTAGGAGGTATTTTCTAATTAGTATATAATACTTGCTAAGAATATGTGAGTGTGCTTATAACTGATCATTCGGTAATTAATTTAAATTAAATATAAAGTAAGAAAGTAAATGAAATGAACTATAAATTGATGCTGGTAATTGACTATGCAGGCTAAGTGTTATATGTTATCATGTATGTTTATTTGAAGAACAGGAACTCTGGCTGTTAATTGTGAATGACTATAAATGATTATTGTTGATTATTGTTCTGTATGTCTGGCTGAATTGTGATGTTTGTGTGCTAAATGTATATCACATAACGAATTCAAATAATTGAATAATAAATAAAAGAAAGTAAGTATGTATGAGATGTAAACTAGAATGTGAACTAAGGAATAGAAAGAGTTAAAACGTCATGGCATAAACTTAGGGAATTGAGAAAATAAAGTGTGAAAATTGTTGTGTATGTTTGTATGGTAAATGTGTGTTGAATGACGAATGAAATAACAAGTTAATAATGAAAGTCAAGAGAGAAAAGGATAATTATAAAGAAAATTAAAGAAGTGAAACGATAATAAATGAAAAGAATAACTAAATAAAATAAACAGAATGAGAATGAAAATAGTAAAAGGATACTTGTCACAGGTTAGGTCGGGAGGACCTGGTCGTAAGACCCTGTGGCCAATTGATAAAAGAATTAATAAAAGAATGGGCCAACGCAGGTTAGATCGTGGGATCTGGTCGTAAGACCCTGTGGCCAACGCAGGTTAGATAGTATGATCTGGTCGTGAGACCCTATGGCGCAGGTTAGGTCGAAAGATCTGGTCGTGAGACCCTGTGACATAGGTTAGGTCATATGAATCTGGTTGTTAGACCCTGTGGATAGATGATAAAGGAAATATTTTGGTGCAGGTTAGGTCAGTGGGCCTGGTCGTAAGACCCTGTAGCCAAAATAATAAAAAGAAAGAAGTAAAGAAAGATTAAAAAGAAAGAAAGAGAAGTAAACGAGAAAAATATAAAAGGAAGAAATAATGAATGAATGCAATAATAAAAGACAATATAATGTATAATATAATGTGAGAAGAAAAGAGAATCAACATTACATGAATAAGATAAAAGAGCGCAAGATATGGGTTTAAGAGTGGCTAAGGGAACTATTGTTTGTGTGTGATGCATGCTTGGTTTGATGATTGAAAATATGTGTTACGTGCTAAGTGTGTTTGACTTAGTAGGTCATTATGTTTAGTTAGGAACTACTTTCTACTTCATGTGTAAAGCTCACCCTTACAACCATTTTTCAGGTTTTGAGTTTGGAGCTTACACAGTTTCTGGCCGAGCAGGTTGAACCTCCACTACGTGGAGAATCTGTTTATCATTTAAGAGTGGACTGTAGTTTTGATATGTTAAAAACTACTATTTTGTAATTTAAAAATATGTATTAGTTGTACGCCCTATTTGAGATATTCAGGGCATTAGGATCTGTTTCTGGATAACATTTAAACGTTTTAGGTTTTATAGTTTGCTGGACTGAACAGGTTAAGCAGGTACAAAATTGGAAAATTTGGGAAAGTCCGTAAAACAGAGGAAACTCTGTCCGTTTTTCTGGAAAAATATTCTTAAGTATTTTATTTTAAAAAGAAATTTTCAAGTACTATTTTTATAAAATCCTAATTTAATTAAATAATCGTGAGGGTGTTACAGCTGCTATCTCTGAAGTAATTATGTGATGATGTAGATGGTTATTATACTATGGATATTTTGGCCCTGTTGGCTTTAAAATGAAATGAATATAAATATGATTTGCACAGGTTACAGGAAATCTAAATTTTGGTTTACTCAATGTACAAAGGAGACTCTGTCCGATTTTTTGATAGAGATTTTAGAAATAATATGGTTTTAAAATGAAATTTTGAAGTTACTATTTTGTAATATGGGGTATTTAAGGGTAATTATTTATAGGGTGTTACAACTATGATCTGTATCACTCTGACGAAGACCATATCGTGTCAAGATCTTAGATAATTTGTCAAACCAATTCTTTGAAGCTTGTCTGAGGCCATATAATGATTTTTTCAAGCGGCACATGTGGTTTGGGGATGTGACAACATACCTAGGGGGCAATGCCATATATACCTCCTCTTATAAATCTCCATGAAGAAAAGCATTGCTTACATCCATTTGATGTAATTGCCATCCCCTTGCCATAGTTACAGATAACAAACATTGAACTGTTATCATCTTTGCGACCGGGGAGAAGGTCTCTGTGAAGTCCTCTCCTTCAAACTGCTTATATCCCTTTGTCATCAAGCGCACTTTGTATTTTTCCACTTCACCATTTGCCTTGTATTTTACCTTGTAAACCCATTTGCATCCTACTAATTTCTTGCCTGGCGGTAACGATTCAATAGTCCAGGTGTTATTTTCTTCAAGAGCTTGGATTTCTTTCTCCATTGATGCACATCATTGTGGACTTAAAACAACATGTGAATAGGTTTTAGGCTCATCATGGGACATGATGGCAGCAAGTAATGCTTTGTGAAAGGATAAGAAAACTATCATAATTGATATAATGAGATATGAGATATATGGACTTACCCGAAGAGGTTGATTGGTCCTGAGACATGCACAAGGTTTTATGTGAGGAAACATAGCAGTGATAGTCTTTAAGGTACTTAGGGGGATGCCTAGAGTGCATGTGCCGAGTCAATACATTAAGGACAAACTTGAAATGAGAATTTGGCTTGGAGGCCAAATTGAGCTCTAATTCAAATATGAGCAAACTTTAATAACTCGATATAAACTATTGGAAGCCTAAACATAGATTAATTCACTGTAAAATTGAATTTGATATGTTAAAGGTTATTTATATGCTTTTTAAGCATAATTAAGTAGGAAAGAACCCTTCCTAGAAGGTGGCAAAGCTTGTGCTTATGACCTTTTCTTATTGTTTCTGAATTTTGCTCGTGGTATTGAATTATTTCTTTTACTGAAAAAAAAGTAGGAAAGAACCTGCATTTCCATGATCTTGACTCACCATATTATTTTTGTTTATATTCTCCTTTATTTTTATTGGAGATTGTTGGTTCAAATCAATGCAAGGCTTCAAATTAGGAATCAAACAATCAAAACTAACAATTGTAATAGTTTTATGTTTCTTCTTGGGTTACTTTATTGATAAGATATCCTAGAAAAGTACAACCATCTGGTTTGCTACTAGCATATTGATATTGGCGCTTATATTAGAGTGGATTGTTTTTTATTGATATGAGCTGCTATCTATTTGTCTACATATTAAAGAAATATACTCGAGTGATTGGATTTTTACCAAATAATACTACTACATTATTTCCTTATTAATGATTGCTTCATTTTTTGAGATGTGTCATTGGTACCAAAAAGAAGGCTCGAAAGCTTGATGGTTTGTTTTAATTGTAGTGATAATTTCTCAAAGTTCTTTTGTGTCGATAGTCTTTTGTTGCTTTGTTAGGCAGGTGTATGGAATTTGCTTCTTGCTTGGTTAGAATAGGTTACCATTATGAGGAGGAACATAGCACAAACTCAAGATTACCAATATGTTTTTGTCTTTTCTTGCTTCCTTATAACATATTATCACTATGGAATTTGTTGTTGATGTGTTGTTCATGCCTAATGCTAAGTTGTGCTACTGCCGTAACGGAGGACATGAGATACACAAACAAGACAAGAAGTATTGGAAGAAGTGAAGAGATAACTATGGTTAGGAGTGCCTCACTTCTAAGTGGGTTTTCTTAAGTACAATCTGCAAACCATTTCTGTTATGTTTGTTGGTCATCTTCGTACACTCCCTCTCTGGCATTGTAGTCAAAAGAGCGCCTCAACTCGTTGAAGCCGACTATTCAACGTGTTGCCTCCAAGAAGTCGCGTCGGCGCGGCCGGAAATGCGGAGAGGAGGTGGCGCAGCCCGGAGCATTGTTCTGATGCGTTCAAGCGTATGAACGAAGAAGAAGGACTTTTCCGAGTTTAGACCCGGTTTAGGTCCCTCATGGGAAGACTAATGTGATGCCAAATTGATCTTTGGGAGGTTTAAGAGATTCCACAAATCTTTCAGGGACCTAACTGATTCCAAAATGATCTTTCGGGGGTTTAAGAGATTTCACTAATCTTTCAAGGACCTAACTGATTCCACAGGTATCTTTCGGGGACCTATAACTCATTTTTTTTACTTTTTCACCTTTACCCGCCCAGTAAAAAACCTAATTTTTCCCCTTACATATTTTTATCTTTCACTCTCTCTCACACACTCCCACCCATCATAGTAACGATTCTTCTCAAGTCTCCTTCCTTAAAGTCTTCTTCTTCTTCTCACTGTAACTTCTTCTTCTCCTTTACATGCTCTGTTTTTTTAATTACTTTCTCAACTCCTTTCTTACATAAAATCCTAAAACCTTCTACGTATTACCCTTTCTTCTCACTGTAACTTCGACCAAACCAGCCCCTCCTAAGACCTGCTCGTTTTTTTGTATGCGTGTATTTTTTTATTATGTAATTTTGCATTTTGGTTAAAGCTACGCTTCATGTTACGCTTCACCGCTTCTACAATCCTACCCCCCTTCATGTGCCAAGCTTAAATCTACGCTTTAACTACCTTGCTCTCTAGAACTTCCATGGCCACTTCCTTTGGAACAGTCACACGCTTCATCCTTTTGGTACTTTGTTTCAAATTATACTTTATATATATATATATATTATATATATCAAACATTAGTTCCACCTCATGTAGCTGACCATAGTTTAATATTGTATGCCATGTTTAATAATTAATGTAGTAAGTAATTTACAATAGTGTATAAAAAGTTATTAAAGAATTTGTGCTTCTGTGTTTCAAGTATTTTATTTCTTTACCTTGGTGTTTTGATCTTAATATGTAACTGAAAAATTCCAAAATTTGTCTCATTATGTCTATCTGTGCAAAATCTATCTCATTATATTTCTACTAAATGATCTATATATTTCAATGTGCTTACCTTAACAAAACTTCATTTCTCTAATCTCATTTTTTCTCTAACACCAGATTTATTCTTTAGATGCTTTATAATGATTCATGCTTTAGTTCCATTGTAATCTTTGGAATTCATGGCTTCATTATCTGATAACAACCTTGGTGAATAACATGCACTTATAGGATTGGTGAAGAAATACTAATAAGGATAGCTTGGTATGGAGTAGTAGATAATAGAAATCTGTATTCATTTGTGTCTACCATTAAGTTCAGTTATGTGCTTTAGTCCATTGGATTTTTGACTTGCAACTCTATCCATGTTCTCTTTCCCCATTTTCTTACTCTCTATTTTATCTCCATCCAAACTACGACTAAGCTTTTCCAATTATAATTTACAGAGGTTGCACTTTTTTTTAATATGAAAGTAATATGTACACGGCATATCGATCATCCTCCCTTAGAAATATTGATGATGTTATAGAAATCATTGTAAAGCCCGCAACGAAACATATCGTGGAATAGGGAATATTTCATTGGATTCCTCTGCTCTTAATATTATCTAATTTGATTGATTTGGTTAATTCTTTGGCTATCTTTGGATTAAAAGTGGGATTTTGCATTAAGAGTGGGATTCACAATACATTAGCACTAAATGGGTAACATAAGAAAAAACTTACCATGGATTTGCAGTTCAATATTTACTGCTTTATTATATTGCTATTTCTCAAGCATAAAATGAATTTCGTTCTATTTATGATGGTTTGGTAACCTTGGCCGTCTCTCTTGCAACTATATATTATCTCAGCTTCCGGTCTCACTTTCACACAAGTAATTATATTGGACTCTTTCTCTCTCTCTCTATTTGTCTTACTTTGAGTGGTGTGATTATAGTGTTAAGGGACTCTCATTTTAAAAGAGAAAAAAACTAAACTCTCACACAGATATTGATTAATAGTTATTACTTTCTTCATGTTTTGTCTCTTCTTTTTCTATCTACTTTTCTACCTTATAATTATATACAGTTCTTTTCACTTGACGGAGCATTCTATTTATTTATTGCTTTTTTCATCTCCTATTATGTAGAGAAGTTGAAGGGTTTGGTATGAATGAGGATTTTGAGTCCCTCAATCAATACCTGCTAGATTGGGATAGGTATACTCATTTGATGGATTTTAGGATTTTAATGATATTTTATTAGCAGAAAATTTCCTGAGCGCATTTTATTTCAATAGATACCTTAAAAGCAGTGAGTAAAGAACTAAAACACTGTAATAGTTGAAAACGACTTTCTCTTTGTTGAAAGTTGATAACTTAAAAGCAGAAAATTTCCTAGAGGCTTCATCCATCCTGTTTAAAAAATAAGATCACCTTTATCAACATCTATGTATACAATGTTTAAAAGAAAGTGAAAGATTAAGAACAAGGAAGTTGATATTAAAACTTTTGCATAGTTTTAAAAGGCATAACATTGTGTTTTAACTATTACAAGTTTCTCTATAGTTTTATTATCATCTCAGCTTCAACCTTTTTTAAGAACATGTCACATTCTAGCCTCACAATAAAAGCTTTCAAAGAATTTGCTCTCTTTCAAACAATGTATGTTGCTAAAGACATGACTTAGACATATTTATGAAATTAAAGTTCCAAATTAGTGGTCTCTTTTTTCATGTTTTTGTTCGGAAGGTGATTAAGTTGTTGCATCACATGTACATGGCATATTTTTATCACATTTTGCAGAATCATTTATCACAAGGGTATGATTGTGGGATGACTTTATATTATTTTTTACTCTTAATTTAGATATGGTTTGGTTAAATTCTCACTTTCTTACTTGAGTGATTCTAAATTTACAACTATGCTTATGTATTTTGTTAATGCCCTTCTTTTGTCACAAACTCATGTGATTATGTCTATGATTGCAAGAGACATTACAAATTGCTATTATAGATGATCACATTGTGTTTATGATGATGTCTTGAGGTAGCACTTAGGCTAGATATTGTTTAGTGGCGATTGTTTTTGTCATCTTCGGTTATGATGCTACGAATTTAATGTGCTGATTTGCTTCTGTTATGTGTGGTTTTAATTTTGATTTGGACTAATGCTTCTATAGGCTAAGCAGAGAGCACATGCTATTAACATTTGTGATGCATTGTTTGATTTGAGTTTTAATAGATTTTTTAAGTCTGGAGAATTAAAAATATGTCCTCTCAATGTGATAGGAAGTGATATGGATTAGACTGCTTGGAGTGCTCTATTCATAATAACAAGAGTTGATTGTTTTGTTTCATTTCAAACAAAGGTGGCTTATTGTAATGAGGACAATTTCTACGTATTTATAAATGGATGAGCAATTTCACATCATGTTGTTGGAGTTTAAAAATAGTCATTTACTCTTTTTATGTTATTAGAATATTGAATGAGAGGTATTTTTGCAATGATAAAGAAAATGGAAGTTTCTATTTCTCATGATAAATTACTAATATGTAGTGTAATACCAGTCGGCGTGATATAAGTAAAATTAAAATAGGAGGTTTGAAGAGTATGCATAACAGTTTAACTGGATGATAATGATTAATTTTTTATGGTTGATAAGGATTATTATGATTCATATAGTTTTGGTTTTACTAATCTGCATTTTTCTATTTCTCACTTTAGTCAATGTGATACAAGTCATAGCATATATATAAAGTTCAACTGGCTAATAAGGATTATTATGATTCATATAGTTTTGGTTTTACTAATATGCATTTTTCTCTCTTAAGTCTTGGATGACACAAGATTGTATCATGTTATATTGGGATTAGAAGCTGTACCGGACAAGGGTGTGCATATCGATTATTATGGTAAGCTGTACTGGACAGTGCTTAGAAGTTGTACTGAACAAGTATGGTGCATACATGTTTTTCTTTTTCATATTTTGCACCATGAGCTTGATTGACAACATGTCGTTTGGTTAGTTGTTAATAATTTTTTCTAATTCTATGCTATTTTATTGTTGTTGCTTTATTTAGTTTTTTTATTAATGATGGTCACAGTGCTACATTCTTCATGTTATAAATACCTTTCAATTACTTCTCTTATTTTATTTCACATCAAAGATCTTGCTTATTGAAAAATGCTAATGTCAGTCACACTTACTAATGCATTACAGAGTTGGAGGGTTTTGTTGACTTTGAAGTATGAAGCAAACGCTTTCAAGATACAATGAATGCATCAATTCTTCGGATGCAACATTAGCAGAACATGGAAAAGGGGTTTTCTATTCTACTCCTTTGTCGAATTTCATAGTTTTGGATTTACTGCATATTTTGAACAAAATGTTTAGTATAATGCTCTAACTATTGCTGTAACACCCACTGGAATTATTCCCAAGTTTATAATTAATTATTTATGAAAAATATTATGTGAAAATTATTTTGGAATGTGCACTACAAGAAAAATGCAAAATAGCGAGGGATTTTAGCGAGGGCACCTTTTCGTCGCTAATTAGTGAGGGACATGCGAGGGTTTAGCAAGCAAAAGTGAATTCCCTCGCAAAGTGATGAAAGTATGAGAATGTGAAAATAATAATCATTTTACGATTGAATTTGCGACAGATTTGCGACAAATTAGCGAGGGATTTTTTTAAGCAATTTTGGCGAGGGACATTTTCCTCGCAAATCCGTCGCTTGGTATGCTTTTTTAATGCAATAAAGTTTGCGAGGGCATGTTTCCCTCGCAAACCCGTCGCCACGAATTCCTTTAAACATCCAAATTGTTGGCGAGGGAATAGTTTCCTCGTAAAGTCGTCGCTACAAATACTTTTTTAAAACAATAAAGTTTGCGAGGACATGTTTCTCTCGCAAATCCGTGGCCACAAATTCCTTCATGTTATCAAATCGTTTGCGAGGGAATATTTTCCTCGCAATTCTGTCGCTAGGTATGCATTTTAATGCAATAAAGTTTGCGAGGGCATGTTTCCCTCGTCAATCCGTTGCCCCAAATTCCTTTAAGTAGCCAAATTGTTGGCGAGGGAATAGTTTCCTCGCAAATCCATCACTTCAAATACATTTTTAAAACAATAAAGTTTGAGAAGGCATGTTTGTCTCGCAAATCCGTCGCCACAAATTTGTTTACGCTATCAAATCATTTGCGAGGGAATATTTTCCTCGCAAATCTGTTGTTAGGTATACATTTTAATGCAATAAAGTTTGTGAGGGCATCTTTCCCTCACCAATCTGTCGCCACAAATTCCTTTATGTAGCCAAATTGTTGGCGAGGGAATAGTTTCCTCGCAAAGCCGTCGCTACGTATGCATTTTTAAAGCAATAAAGTTTGCGAGAGCATATTTCTCTCGTAAATCCATCGGCACAAATTCCTTTATGTAGTCAAATTGTCAGCGAGGGAACTATTCCCTCACAAAGTCGTCACCACGTATGCATTTTTAAAATAATAAAGTTTGTGAAGGCACGTTTCTCTCGCAAATCCGTCTCCATAAATTCCTATATGTTGTCAAATTGTTGGCGAGGGAATAGTTTCCTCGCAAATCGATCGCTAGGTATGCATTTTTAAAACAATAAAATTTGCGAGGGCATGTTTTTCTCGCAAATCCGTTGCCTCAAATTCCTTTAAACATCCAAATTGTTGGCGAGGGAATAGTTTCCTTGTAAAATCGTCGCTACAAATACTTTTTTAAAACAATAAAGTTTGCGAGGACATGTTTCTCTCGCAAATCCGTGGCCACAAATTCCTTCATGTTATCAAATCGTTTGCGAGGGAATATTTTCCTCGCAATTCTGTCGCTAGGTATGCATTTTAATGCAATAAAGTTTGTGAGGGCATGTTTTGTAACACCCCGCTAATTCCTCGTATTGAATTAAAATACTAAAGAGATTTATTTTTGAGGAAAGTGTTTTTGAAAGAATATTTTCTTAAATGAATTTCCTAATTCACGTTTTCAAGGTAATAAGTGACTTTAGAGAAATGACTTCCTGAAATAATGTCAAAAGTTTAGAAATTGAGTTTTTGGAAAAGTCCATGTGTTTGATATTTTTATAAAAGCATTTGTGATTTTTATACATGAGTCATGTTATGATGAAAAGAATTATTTTCTAGGTATATGTGGGTGTGTGTACACAGTTTTGGTATGTATGTATATGCTTAGGACTAAATGAAAATTTAATTAGTAAAAGAATAGGATGATATGTGCATGAGTATGTGGGTTAGTATGATATGTGTGTGTATGTATGTTATATGTGCATGGATGCCTATGAATATGCTTAGGAGTAAATGGAAATTTAGTTAGTAGAAAAATATGATAATGCATGTATATGTGTTTGTGTATGTGATACGTGTATGTATGAATATGCATGCCATGATTTCATAAATAAGAAGCTTAGAGACTAAGATTGGAACCATGAGGAAACTAAGTGGGTAAGAAACTCTAACTAGAAGCCAAGGAGTAACTAAACCAAAAGAGACCTAGTTCCTTAAATTCCTCCACCATGTCCCCCTAAGTTTGATAACATCCACCCATGCAAATTTTTGAAGAGCCAAAATTGCCCTCCCTTGAACACACCTTGGCCGAGTTTTCAAAGGGCAAAAGGGGAAGTCCATGGATTGCTTATATAAACCTTTGGCCTTAGTTCATTTTCACACACTTCATTTCCTTTCTTTCATTTCCCTTCCTTTCCATTTCGTTTCTTAAACACATTCTAAGAGGCTAATCAAACCTCTTAGAGAGAGAAGGAGGCCGTGGGTACGAAGGAGGGAGAAGGAGGAAATCAAGCCAAGAACCTGGAGTTTTCTTTGAAGATCCAAGACCTTAGGAGCTAGAAGACCTTGATCTTGGTGGGTATTTTGAAGGAGCAAGAAGAAAATTGTAATAGTTTGGTTTCCATTCTAGTTTTGTGAACTTCTCTTCTTTTCTTTTCATGCATGTTAATTTTCCAAGTTTAAATGATGAAGTATAAGTGTATGTGTGCTTAATCATGGATTTCTAAAGCTAAAAGGAATCCGTAAACTTCTAACCAACGGACTTTATAACTCGTTTAAGGTTTTTCATGAAAGATCTTAAAGTTTTTTTTTCTAACAAAATCCTAAAGGTCTAAAGATTTGTTGAGATTTTTGTAAAACTTTAAGTAAACCTCTTTGTTTGATGATTTGATGTTGATCTTGGTGCTATGTGTGCATGCATGTGTTATTTATACTTTGATCTTAAATTTTTAAGAATAAATGAACTCATAAAACACTAGATCCTACACTAGGTAATTCGGCCATGAGTAGAAAATTAGGTCTTGATGCTTTTTAAATTGATCTAAGTCATTGCATGTTAACTTTATGCCTTTACAAGTTGATTTGAGTGGTTGAAATGATTTGGTTTTGATTTGATGTTGATGAAGCTTTGATTTTTACTTTGATCTTTGAAAATGTCTTGATCCTTGCTTTAATCTTCAAAAAGTGTTGTTATAAAGCCGTGCATGTTGTTTTGAACCAAAAAGACTAAATTTTCTTCAACATTCATCACGGTTTTGACTTCTTCATACTCAAAATGATTTTTATCTTTAATTTGTGCTATCATATTTGATTTCATGACTTGATCTACAAGATCTAGGTACATGCATGTGGTTTTTGAATATAAAGATTTTATTTTCTTAATGATCATCACGGTTTTGTAAAAGAACCAAAAGAGATGAGTTTTTGAAAAGTGATTTTGTCTTGATTCATGTTCTATGTGCATGCATGTGAAAGATTTGAAAATAAAACCTTGATCTATGATGATGTGCATTCGGTCTAAGTCTAGGGTTAGGAAATCATGTTTTATCTCCATGAAAAAGGACACATGCATGTTACTTTCTTTTGATTTAAGGACCTTGTGTTTTTACATGTGGAAAAAGTGAACCAAAAACCTTGTTTTTGCCATAATAAGATTCAGCCTATGCATGTAGAATAGACTAGGATTCTTTTTCAATGGAGTGATATGAAAATAATGAGTATGTTTTGTGAAATGTTGTTGGATTAAACCGTTTGAAATTGTATGGTGAATATTTATTTTCTAATCGGTTTTTTGATTTAAAAATAAAGGACATAAATGAATTAAATGATTTTGGAAAAGTATTGTGTTTAAGTGAATATAGGTGTGAGTATGTGTATTCGGTTGAGAGGGAAAGGAAGAGTAAATAATTTCGTTGCATGAAAAAGAAAATAGAATTTAAAAGTTTAAAATAAATCAAGTTGATTTATGTGATTTGAATTTGTGATGTTTGGCTTGATTTCTTTAATGTCATTCGGCCATGTAGTATAAATAAGTCTAGGAAATTTAGTTGCATTAAAATAAACTCGTATAATGATTTTTATAAAGAATTGAGTTGTCGTGCTTGGTTTATATCCATGTGAAATGTGAATGTCTAAATGTTTTGTTTGAATTATAGTTAAATTAAATGATTAAGGAATTATTTGAACGACTCAATTCATTTAAGTGTTATTGTGGTTGTGTGTTAATTTGTGTTTGAAAAACATTTGAGTGTGTAAGTGGTTTTGAAATAAAAAAATGTTTTTACGATGTTTTCGGGGTTTTATTAAAAATGATTTTTTTTTTTAAAATGATTCCTTGCTGACCTGAACCGTTTGGACTTGTTTCTTAATCTTGAAAATGAGTACAAGTGATTTAAAAGTAAAGTTTTCAAGTAATAATTAATTTAAGAAAAAGCCGGATTGAAAACGGTGAATTTTTCAGTGTTTTCGAACAATGTTTAATGTACTGTCCAAGACGGACCAGCAACTAAAACAAATGATTCAAATTACTTTACAAAATGTTTTCAAAATGGTTTTTGAAAGTACTTAAGGTATGAGAAAATATTAGATCTGTTTGAAAGAAAACAATTATATTTTAAGTCTTCTGTCGAGGAACGAGAAGTGTCCAAGTTACAGAAAAGATTTTCTTAATATAAGTTAATAACATAAGTGTATTTTATTTAGTACGAGGAATTTGAAAGACGAGGGATTGGGGCAGCCGGCAGCAAAAGGATCAGAGGAGACGGTACGCATTTAATCGCTGGACCTCAGGTGAGAGAGAAGCTTTCCTAAGACATCGTGGTAGTTAGGTGATATATTAGGACGTTCCGTATCATCTCAAAGATCGGAACTAAGTGGTTCGGAGTAAGTAGTATAAGTGGCAATTGTTTGTGTTGTGTGGCCACTTATACGAAGGTGACAAAGGCCACATTGCTATTGTGTGATGAGCGTGTGATTGATAGTATGCTTTTATGTCTTTATTTCATTATGCCTGATAATATTTATTGCTGTTAATTAATATGAGTAAACGGCTGATGGAAGTCTGTTACGTCCTGAAAATGAGATAAATAAATTGATGGAAAGAATGACATAATGATTAAGGAATAATGATGAAAGATATAAGATGGAATAGAAAGAGATGAAGAGTTGAGATTAGGGGAAAGAGCTGATGATAATGATAATGACACGAATGAGCCTGAGCTGGGAAGAGTACTGTCGTTGAGGAGACGAGATGTGATTTGAGCGGAGCTTGGCTCCTTTGTTTTGTTTTTGTTTTTGAATGAGACTAGTGTTAAGTTGAGCTTGCTCCTCCATTAGCGCTCATCAAAAATGTGATTTTCGAAAAAGATTTGTGAAAAGTAACTTTTGCAAAGAGTTGTAAAAAGGAAATTTTGGAAAAGGGTTTTTGAAAAGAAATTTTTTTTAAAAGGTTTTTGAAAAGAGATTTTGAGAAGTTGATGAAAATTGATTTTTGAGAAAACTTACGAGAAACGATCCTTTCGAAAAAGTTTTATGAAAGGATTTAATTTTGAGAAAAGTTTTGTGAACCAATCTTTTGATAAAGTTTTTGGAAATGATATTTTTAAGAAAGTCTTCTGAAATAATATTTTTGAGAAAGTTTGAGAAATAAGGTTTTTAGAAACGTCGTGAAATTAAAATTTTAAAGAAGGATGGTAAAAAACGAAGATTTGAGAAATGAAAAAGGGAAGAAAGTTTGAGAAATGAGATGTGAATCCCTTGATGTAACCCCAGCTCTGAGCTTTGTGAGAAATGATGAGAGAAAGAAAGTGCAAAGTTAGTGGTCGGGACTCATTGAAGGGATGCACGAAGGATGGGCCGACCTTAGGATAATAAAAAAAAATATAAAAGACTTTAAAAGACATACGCGGTGAGGTATGAGTGTGCGAAGTAGTGGAGAGGAAGGAACCATGGGTATCTGCGGATACTCAGGAGGAGATTGCATTAGGGGAGGACGATGACGGTGAAACGTCAAGAAGTCTAGAGTATGTTTCTAGGCAGAACGAACTCCACATGTGGCATACGAACGTGGTAGGGACTGGGTCCAATGTCGTGGTAAGTTCTGCGGGCCCACTAGAAACATACTGTCGCCCCCTAGATTGCAAATATTGAACAGTGAGAGGGACTGGAACGGGGCATTTGAGATTGCCTCTGTGAGTTTGAGACAGTGTGCCTTGATATTATATGAATTGAAATGAATTGATTGATTTGAGGCTGTAGTCCTCCTGGCATGGGGCCAATTGATTGTGAGACAGCTGTCGTGCCCACGTGGTAAAGGTCCTGTACTCCTGTTTGCTTCCGACTAGGTTGGGTGGATGACCGAGGAGATGTAGACGTGAGTGATAGCCGAGAATGAAGTGAATATCCCGATGATATCTTGTAATTCCCCGAATCCAGGAAGGATGTGAATTGATAAGACTGAATGAGAAAGAAATTATGATTGTGAGAAGTGAAATTAAATTTGGAAAGATAATGAAGTATGATAATAAGGATGGTAATGATGAAAGATAATAATGTTGATAAGATACTTGATTTTTGTGTATTTGTATGTTGTAGTGTATGTTTGTATGGTCCTATTATCTTGCCTACCGTAATCCCACACCGTCGACGATGCGTCGTTCGGATCGCTTACTCTCTCCTGTTCGTTGGCATATCGGTGCCGCTGGTATCTCAACGGGCAGATGGAGTATGGTATGGAGATTACCATGTGGAATAAGTATGGAAGAGGTTGGAAGCATACCCCATGCGGTTGGGCTTGGACAGGCTACACGGAGATTGTGATCCCAGATCCGGAACATCAATTGAGCGGAGCAAATTTGGAGCCGCACTTGGAACAAGTCACCGTACGAGGATTCAGTAGCTACGAGGAGAAGGCACGTTATGAGAAGCAAAGGAGCCTTACGACACTAGAAGTAGTGGTGACGGAACCCAATGCCAATAAGGGAACCACCATACGGAAGACCCCAACCTCAGAAGCGAAGGAAGGGCGCGAGAAGTAGAAGGATGTAACACTCCTTGTATATCATCTTACTTTATAAGAAAAGTAAGAAGTTTATGAAAACATGGAATTGTTATCGTTGGAAAAAGGTCTGAAAATAATAATTTTCCCTTCCCTTGAAAATTCTTTTTCACAAACACTTGATTAGTAATGAGGTTGACTAACAAAATCAGAGTTTGCGGAAACATAGTAAAATCATCATATTGTACCCCCAAAATATATCAAGTGTAACAAGTCCATTAATACCAAATAAGTATAATTATGAAACTGAATTCCTCTTATGATATTTTTTCCAAAATATGTATCATATAAGTTCTATTAAAAATAGAAATGTCATAGAGCTGGTCACTGGTCCTTTGTCCAAACATCCTTCTGGTCGGATCCTCGATATCTGCACAACGGGTTCCCAATCCACACTTTCTATACTCTGCATGCACCTAAGGGACATCTCCCTTTACTGATTCTTGTGCAAGCTAGATGCACGATCAACACCTAATATGGGCATGGGGGTTAGCTACACATATTCGCATAATCAAATGAGAATAAAACTAACATCCACAAGTTAACATGTAGCAAATCATGATGCATAATCATATGAGCACACCCGGTAAATCATAACAATTCTTTCAATGCAGGTGGCATGATGCATGATTTCCTTCCACAACTGAGGCCTCTAAAAGTCCATCTTGGACGTCCATCCAATACACCCTTGTGTTCCCGGAACACCGACATTCGTTTCCAGAACGTAATGCCGAACCATACTTGGATAATACGCATCACTCCCAAAGTGTGCACCACGTTCCCAAAACGTGTAGCAAACCATACTTGGGATAATAAGCACCACTCCCAGAGTGTGCACCACGTTCCATAAACCAGTTTAACAATGTTTAACAATGTTTATACCTCAAAACCCTTTTTCTTAAATTCCCTACCCAATCCATAAACCAGTTTAACAATGTTTATACCTCAAAACCACGATTACTGTAACCGGTTTTCTGAATTACAATGGTAAACAGTTCAGGTCTGTAATTCTAACCGGTTAGCCTGGAACTGTAACCGGTTAGTACCTGAATCTGAAAAATAAAAAGTTAAGTTTTTGAATACCATTGACTTTGTTTTACTCAATCTATGTTTAAGGGCATGTTTTGGGATAATTCAAAGGAAAATTTTGTGTCAAAGACTATACCTCAAAGAAATCATTCAAAAGAGAAATTGGAATATTTCTAAATTGGCAAGGATAGTTTGTGATGTTCGGGTACTTGACCCCGTACTCTAGGAGTACTAAACTAATGCAACCAACTTGATGACACATTCTGGGAATGTGGCCATTGTCTGGGACATGGTTTCTTGGACACGTTCTGGGAACGTGGTGCACACTCCGGGAGTGGTGCTTGATTATATTCCAAGTATGGTTTGCGATACGTTCTGGGAACGTATGTTAGTGTTCTGGGAACACATTGGTATAATAATGGAATTAAAGATAAAACAAACCTTGATGATTGTGCATTCATATAGAATGGAAGTTTGGTTGGTAGGAACGTTTATCATATTCTGGGAATATGAGGAGGGTACTCCGGGAGTACCAAATTATAACCTACTTGATGACACATTATAGATATGTGGCCAGTGTCTAGGACCTGGTTTTATAGGTTCTGGGAACGTATGTTAGTGTTCTGGGAACACATTGATATGCAACCTACTTGATGACACATTATAGATATGTGGCCAGTGTCCGGGACCTGGTTTTTATGCATTCTAGGAACGTATGCGTTCTGGGAACGTGGTGCACACTCTGGGAGTGGTGCTTATTATTCCAAGTATGGTTTGCTACATGTTCTGGGAACGTGGTGCACACTCTGGGAGTGATGCGTATTATCCAAGTATGGTTCGGCATTACGTTCTGGGAACGAATGTCGGTGTTCCGGGAACACAAGGGTGTATTGGATGGACGTCCAAGATGGACTTTTAGAGGCCTCAGTTGTGGAAGGAAATCATGCATCATGCCACCTGCATTGAAAGAATTGTTATGATTAACCGGGTGTGCTCATAGGATTATGCATCATGATTTGCTACATGTTAACTTGTGGATGTTAGTTTTATTCTCATTTGATTATGCGAATATGTATAGCTAACCCCCATGCCCTTATTAGGTGTTGATCGTGCATCTAGCTTGCACAAGAATCAGTAAAGGGAGATGTCCCCTAGATGCATGCAGAGTATAGAAAGTGTGGGTTGGTAACCCGTTGTGCAGATATCGAGGATCCGACCAGAAGGATGTTTGGACAAAGGACCAATGACCAGCTCTATAACCTTTCTATTTTAATAGAATTTATTAGATACATATTTTAGAAAAAGGTATCATAAGAGGAATTCAGTTTCATAATTACACCTATTTGGTATTAATGGACTTTTTACACTTGATATATTTTGGGGGTATAACATGATGATTTTACTATGTTTCCGCAAACTCTGATTTTGTTAGTCAACCTCATTACTAATCAAGTGTTTGTGAAAAGGAATTTTCAAGGGAAGGGAAAATTATTATTTTCAGATCTTTTTCCAACGATAACAAGTCCAAGTTTTCATAAACTTCTTACTTTTCTTATAGAGTAAGATGATATACAAGGTGTGTTACAGATAAAGCTTTGATTTTTACTTTGATCTTTGAAAATGTCTTGATCCTTGCTTTAATCTTCAAAAAGTGTTGTTATAAAGCCGTGCATGTTGTTTTGAACCAAAAAGACTAAATTGTCTTCAACATTCATCACGGTTTTGACTTCTTCTTACTCAAAATGATTTTTATCTTTAATTTGTGCTATCATATTTGATTTCATGACTTGATCTACAAGATCTAGGTACATGCATGTGGTTTTTGAATATAAAGATTTTATTTTCTTAATGATCATCACGGTTTTGTAAAAGAACCAAAAGAGATGAGTTTTTGAAAAGTGATTTTGTCTTGATTCATGTTCTATGTGCATGCATGTGAACGATTTGAAAATAAAACCTTGATCTATGATGATGTGCATTCGGTCTAAGTCTAGGGTTAGGAAATCATGTTTTATCTCCATGAAAAAGGACACATGCATGTTACTTTCTTTTGATTTAAGGACCTTGTGTTTTTACATGTGGAAAAAGTGAACCAAAAACCTTGTTTTTGCCATAATAATATTCGGCCTATGCATGTAGAATAGACTAGGATTCTTTTTCAATGGAGTGATATGAAAATAATGAGTATGTTTTGTGAAATGTTGTTGGATTAAACCGTTTGAAATTGTATGGTGAATATTTATTTTCTAATCGGTTTTTTGATTTAAAAATAAAGGACATAAATGAATTAAATGGTTTTGGAAAAGTATTGTGTTTAAGTGAATATAGGTGTGAGTATGTGTATTCGGTTGAGAGGGAAAGGAAGAGATAATAATTCGTTGCATGAAAAAGAAAATAGAATTTAAAAGTTTAAAATAAATCAAGTTGATTTATGTGATTTGAATTTGTGATGTTTGGCTTGCTTTCTTTAATGTCATTCGGCCATGTAGTATAAATAAGTCTAGGAAATTTAGTTGCATTAAAATAAACTCGTATAGCGATTTTTAAAAAGAATTGAGTTGTCGTGCTTGGTTTATATCCTTGTGGAAATGTGAATGTCTAAATGTTTTGTTTGAATTATAGTTAAATTAAATGATTAAGGAATTATTTGAACGACTCAATTCGTTTAAGTGTTATTGTGGTTGTGTGTTAATTTGTGTTTGAAAAACATTTGAGTGTGTAAGTGGTTTTGAAATAAAAAAATGTTTTTACGATGTTTTCGGGGTTTTATTAAAAATGATTTTTTTTGAAAAATGATTCCTTGATGACCTGAACCGTTTGGACTTGTTTCTTAATCTTGAAAATGAGTACAAGTGATTTAAAAGTAAAGTTTCCAAGTAATAATTAATTTAAGAAAAAGCCGGATTGAAAATGTGACACCCTCGTTTTATATCCCGAAAATAATAAATAATTCCAAAGGATTGAAATACTTGCTATCAAAATAGGACTAGAAAATTTTTTCTTTTCAATCAATACTTGCTTAATCATAAACACTTTTAATCGGAACAAATATTTGAATTCGGCTTAATAATATTTTAATTACGAAAAGACTCTCGAGACAACATTTTTATAATATAACAAAACATTTCCGTAGCATTTGTTAAAAATATTATTGTCTCTTGGATTTACTCGAGTGTATAGGATATGAACTTATTGTCGAATCCTCTTTCGTCAAAATCAGAGTTTGAAAAAGTAATACTTATGGGGCACTGCTGAGGTAAATAGAACATAACATAGATATATATATGTGTCATGACATAAAACCCCATCAGTATCATCAGTAGCAAGTAGTAAGAGTCGAGATAGCAAGTTTTGTGGAATATATATACAAAACAACTGAATAACATAAACCTCACTCTAAGGCCTCTCAAAATATATACAGTATATCACATAATCCCAAAAGTAGAAGTCCCAGAGCAGGTCATCCGTGTCCTCAGCAGCTCCTCAGATCCTCCACAGCTCTATCCCTAGGATCTAGGATCCAAAAACATCCATGCTATGCAGGCTCCTATGAACCAGCAGGTCCACCTCTAGCAGAAACAGTCGGCTCGACATGCACCTCCTCCTCGCTCTCATCCTCCACAGGGTCCTCCTCGACCTCGCCCGACTGTGTAGAGACCCCACCACTGGGTCTAGGATCTGCAGAAGCAGTCCTCTCGAAATCAGTCGGACCAGGAGAAAGAGTCTCCTCGGTGACAACTCTATGGGAGGAAGGATGAGAACGAGTGGCAGCTCTGAAACGGAAACTATGAAATCGACGCACAGGTCGAGCCTGGGGTGGTCCTCTATATGTATAAACGGGTGGAACATGCATAGTATAGACTAAAGGGATCCTAAATCGACGAGGTCGCACTCGCACCAGAGGGTTAGGGTGGTAGAGAGTGATCTCCACCTCCCCCTCAAAAGTGGCACGATGCTCCTCATATGTCCATATGCCACTAGGGATAGGACGTATCTCAATGCAAGCTAGGTATCTGGCCATCACCTAAATAGGGCACAGGGAGTAAGTATACACATATACATAATTGATAAAGACTAAAATTACAAACACAAGTATATCATGGACAGATAATAATGCAAGTACATATGAGCACACCAATTTTCAACATTATATCTCTTATAATGCAAGTGGCATGATGTATGATTTTCTATCCACAACTGAGGCCTCTATCTCTTAATATGTTCCCGGAACACTGACATTCGTTCCCAGAACGTAATGCGAAACCATACTTGGATAATAAGCATCACTCCCGGAGTGTGCACCACGTTCCCAGAACGCATAAAAAAAAACCAGGTCCCGGACACTGGCCACATTCCCAAAATGTGTCATCAAGTAGGTTACAATTTGGTACTCCCGGAGTACCCTCCTCATATTCCCAGAATATGATAAACGTTCCTACCAACCAAACTTCCATTCTATATGGATGCACAATTATCAAGGTTGGTTTTATCTTTACTTTATTTATTGTGATTTAGAAACAATTCCATTTTTCTTTTGAATGATTAATTTGAGGCATAACTTTGGCACCAAAAATTCTTTCTTGATTTATCTCAAAACCTGCCATTAGTCTTAGATTGGGATAACCTAACCAATGGTACTCAAAAACTTAACATTTTATTTTTCAAGTTCAGGTACTAACCGGTTACAGTTTCAGACTAACCGGTTAGAATTACAGACTTGAACTGTATACCATTGAAATTCAGAAAAATCCTTTTTTCTTGAATTCTCTACCCAATCCATAGACAAGTTTTAACCTTGTTTTACACCTCAAAACACTGTGTTTATCATTCAAAAGTCTAAATCACATTATATTCTCAAATGAACATAATTTCCTCTTGAAATTATCTCATTTAATTAAGGTATTAATTCTTACCCTTCAATCTGAACCATGACAGTATAATCATCTCATTTCAGATTGTTTCTAATGAAATTAAAGTATAGATTTGAGCCAAATTTAATAAGACTTCAGGATTGATTTTATAAACTGATTTTCTTTTGAAATTTTACAGTGTCTAACCGGTTACAAATATCGAGTAACCGGTTAGATTATGCAGTCAGTCCACTAAAACAAGAGGTTTGACAAATCATTCTTTTCATTTCTCAAATCTATCCAAATTTCAACATTTATCAGGGTTCATATACCTTAAACAAATATATTTCATCACAGAAACATATTCAACTTGCATGCATTAAGTTTCTTGTATCAAATTGCATAAAAATCCATATAAACACAATTCAACACTACAAAACTTAAAATAAACATTTAGATCCAGATTCCAGTATCAATATCAATTGCATGCATTAACATAAAGTTGCTCAAAACAACATTGAGCTAAAATTTGGCCTCCAAGCCTTTGTGCTTCATACACATAATGCCCTTTTGAGTTTTTGTTGACTCAAATCCTAAATCACTGGATTTTAGTCTAAATCTAGTATAAGGTAAGATTCTCCCATACCTTAGGATAGTGTTTGATGAGTAATGACACAGAGTTTTGAAGAAAATTCCCAGATTCCACCAAAATCCCTATTTCTCCTCTTTACGTGCAACAACAGGTTCCAAAAACCACCAAATTTGACATAGCAATAGGCCAAAGAAATTGGGGAAAACAATTAGAACTCAAACTAGGTAACATGCACTAAGAGATAGAAGTGATTTGAGGTCAAAGGAGTTCTTACACTTACCAAAATTGAGGCTCTAAATCAGCTCCAGAAATTAGCTTTTTGCAGAACGGTTTTAGAACTCCTCTACTTCAACAGCTTCGTTCTCTTAGCTCTCTAATCCTCAGCTCACAAGGTTTATATCTTTGTAAAGCTCTTGATGTGAGCTTCACAACCGTGTATCACTCGTCTCTCAACACTCAAGGAAGAAGGAGAATCTGCTCCCACAAAATAGAAACCCTAAATCAGCCCTTCAACACAAACTCAGATGAAACAACCCCCAATCCTTTAGAAATTTAGCCATTTATAGACAAATTCGTGTTCCATGCACGACGACACGCATATTCCACTGTATTAGAGCTGTACTCGTGGCGATTAAACGAATTAACCAAGTGATTACTCATCAAAATCCACTAACCCGGTTTCTGGGTTCATCGTCTAACCGGTTACAGGGCATTACTAACCGGTTAGGTCAGTACAAAATTTAAAAATTAATATTTTTAAATCTTTCCCTCCAAGAACTTTTCAATATTACATTTAGGTCCTAATCCAGGGACTAAAATGCAATATCCTTATATTTTGCATTTATTTGCCATATAAAAATATTTCAACTAATTTTTATATTTCAGGCTAATTAAATACAAAACATAAACTTGGAAATTCATATAAATTAATAATAAAACTTTTATTATTAATTTCCTTATTATCCGGGAGACGAAAATTAGGGGTGTTACACTACTCCCCCACTTAAAAGGAATTTCGTCCCCGAAATTCTAGTTTACAAAAACAACTCTGGATGCTCTTGACGCATCTTCTCCTCTAATTCCCATGTAGCTTCAGACACGTCAGCATTCTCCCATACAACCTTAACTAAAGGTATTTCCTTTCCCCTGAGCTGCTTAACCTCACGATCTTCTATCCGGACTTGTCTGGTCTCAAAGGTAAGGTTTTCCTTCACAGCTAGGTCTTCAGGTTGAATTTTCAAAATAGCTGATGGGTCATGCACATACTTCTTCAATTGCGAAACGTGAAAGACGTTGTGCAAATTGGATAGAGAGGGTGGTAAAGCTAGTTGATAAGCAACAGGACCAACTCTCTTAAGGATTTGGTAGGGACCTATACACTTAGGCGAAAGCTTTCGGGTTCTCAAGGCTCTACTGATTCCTTTTGTAACATCCTCATTTTATTAGCCTAATAATTATAATTATAAATATCTTATTTACACGCGAAAGATGAATTTCAACTATTTCCTTATATGTATATTATTATCATGTTGAATTTAAATATGTATATGTATAAGTGTTTGCAAACGTTTTCCTAGTATACATATATATTTGTGTAAATATATCTTTGCGTAGATATTAGTATTTGTAACTATATCCTCGTGTATATGTATGTGTGTGTATTTGTATGAGTACATCTATATGTATGTATGTATAGGTATATGCATTTAGGTTAAGCTAGGATATGTGTTTATGTGTATGTATATGTGTGTGCTCGTGTGTATTCTTAGATGTTAGTGTTTGTGTTCGTGTCCCTGCGTGTATGTGTGTATTGATTATGTGATAGCATCGTAGGTTTGGGTAGGGAAGTATCTTAGAGTCTTTGATTATAGTCGAAGAGTGTCGATTTAGATCCTAGATTGGTGTGTTTGTGGTTGTGGTTGATTAAGTAGGTTTATGTAGGCACGGGTGCCAAGGAATTCCAAAGCCCTTGTGAGTGCTTTTAGTGTGTTGATCTCGATAGAGTGAGTGGATAAGGATCCTAGGATAGAGCCTCGAGTTAAAGGGTAGACTTTAAGGTCTATGTGCGGAGAATTCCCTCGAATACATGTTTCGATGGAGTTCCGGAACTTAGTGAATGTGTGAGGCAATCGGGATCGATTCGATCCTATTGATTATGCCTCGAGAGTGGTTGGTTTTAGGGTTGAGTGGTTATAGAACATAGCTTAGATCGATCGAGTTAGATCGAGTGTTTAAGAATAGGCTAAATCTAGATTTCGGAGTGTCAATTCGTTCGTCTTTTCTTGTATGTGAATTGTGTGTTTATTGTTGTGATTTACGATTGTGATGTTTTGTGTGTGTTAGGAGGTGTTTAGAAGGTGTTTAGATAGTGGTATTATGATCGGACAAGTTAGGGTGCATTAGGATCGGCTTAGAACTCTTAGAAGGCTTGAAAGAAAGGAAAAAGTAGTGCATTAATCGATTAATTGGTTTGTTAATCGATTAAATTTTAAGCACCCTTCGGCATTAATCGATTAAGGCATAGCTTAATCGAGTAGATCTTTGGGTACCTTCGGGCTTACTCGATTAACACATGAGTTAATCGATTAGCCCCTTTGTAAATTAAGCGAGTTAATCGATTAACCAAAGTGGTTAATCGATTAACCACTGCAGATCAGACTTAAAAACACAATTTTTAGTGTGTGGCAGCCATTGTTTCTTTTCCCCATTCGAGTTCTTCTTCTCCTCTCTTCCCCAATCCTTCTCAATCACCAAATTAGCACCAAATAACATCAATCCACCACCCCATAATCATTCCTCATCAACTCCCCATGATTTTCTACCAACAAAAAACCCCAATTTCATTCTCAATCCCTCAAATCCCCAATTCCCAAATTCAAAACCCTAACTTCCCAATCTTTCTCTTTTAATTGGGAAATCATCAAGGGAGCTAGAAATTGATATTGGAGCAAGGAACTAGGAGCTTAGGAGTGTGTCCCTAGAGCTTGGTGGAGCTCTCTCTCTCTCTCTCCTTCTCCTCTACTCTTCAACCGGTAAGGGGGGACTCTTTCCTCACTTTGAGTTAGGGATAGTTGGAATTTATAATAGGATTTGGGATTAATAATTAAATTAGAGTGTAGGTAGCAATAAGTAATTGGTTAGAGTTGTTCTTGTATTTTTCTTAACTTTGATATTTTTATAAATGTTTATATTAAGTGACTTTTCGATAAATTGGTAAAGTAGGAAGTGAAGAACCCTAGGGAGACGATTTATGTTACTGCACTCTGAGACATACCTGAGTATGTCGAATGGTTGCTGGATGTCTATTGAATTGCTTGTTGTTGGTTGTAAATTAATTGTTGAATAACTTAAGTGTTAAATGTTTATAATTGTGATTTAATGCTTTAAGTGTTAATTGTGAGACTGAAAGTGGATTGTGGATATATATATATATATATATAGTTTAAGGGAATAAAGGGAATGAAAAGTGAAAATGGTTAAGGGATAAAGTATTGTAAATGAACAGTGATTAAAATGAATAATGGAAGTCTAAAATAATTATGAATAAAAAGGGAAGTGTGTGTGCGATAGGATGTTGTTACCGCTATCTTTGATTTGATTATTATTCTTATGTCCTTATTATGAATTGTATATTGTCCTTTTAATTCACTGTGCTGTGAAAGATCTCACCCTTAGTGGATAACAATTTAGGTACAAGTTCAAGAGGCTTGGAGATCAGAGTGCGCAGCGGAACAAGTCGGAAGAAAGGAAACTGACTTTGTCCATAGGTTCTATATTGTAATTGGGTGCCCCACATTTTGTGCTAACTTAAATTGTAAAATGTAATTTTTTTTAAAGTATCTGTTGTGTCGAACTCTGGTTTATGTATTGTTAAGGAAAATTACTTTTAAAGTTCCTCAATTATTTTTCAAAACTTTTATTTCTGTATATTTTTATATTAAGAAAATCGAGGTGTTACACCTTTCATCGGAACTATCCGAAGAAACACATGGTCGCCTTCCGAAAACTCTAATGGTTTTCTCCTCTTATCAGCATAACTCTTCTGCCAACTCTGAGCCACTTTCATCTTTGCCTGAACCATCTTAATCTTCTCAGATGTCTGCTGTATCATTTCCGATCCAACCATTAAATTCTCCCCCACTTGGAACCAACATAGCGGGGTTTGACACTTTCTTCCACACAACGCCTCAAACGATGTCATCCCAATGCTCGCGTGATAGCTGTTGTTGTATGTGAATTCTGCAAGAAGTAGAACTTGATCCCAACTTCCTTGTTCTTCAAGTGAACAAGCTCGCAACACATCTTCCAAAGATTGAATCGTTCTCTCCGTCTGGCCATTCGTCTATGGATGATACGCAGAACTCAATTTCAATCTTGTTCCCATAGCATCATTCAATACTCGAAGGCACTCCGTGAAGACGAACTACCTCCTTAATATAGATCTGGGTAAGCTTATTCAAAGGATAGCGCATATTTATCGGAACAAAATGCGCCGACTTGGTCAATCTATCCACAATCACCCAGATTGCATCATGATTTGCTGCTGTCCTTGGCAAACCAGACACAAAATCCATTGAGATGCTATCCCATTTCCATTGGGGAATACTCAAAGGTTGCAACTGTCCTCCTGGTTTCTGATGTTCTACCTTAGCTTTTTGGCAAGTCAAGCATGCCGCCACATATTCTGCAACATCCTTTTTCAATCCAGACCACCAAAACATCTTCTTCAGGTCCTGATACATTTTGGTTGACCCAGGATGCATACTCATCCGACTCTTATGTGCTTCATCAAGAATTAGTCTTCTGATCTCCTGATTTCTTGGTATGCAAATCCTTGTCCTGAAACGAAGGATTCCATCCAACCCAATCTTGAAATCAGGTTCCTTCCCTTCTGAACCTAATCTCATCTTTTCAATCAACTCCCCATCAGCTCGCTGCAACTCCCGAATTCTTTCCAAGAACTCATTTGTAATTTGCAACATTCCTAACTTGATACTTGATGGCTCCACTTGTGTCAACAAGCTCAAGTCTCTAAATTCTTCAATCAACGCTGCTTCCTTAACCATCATCGCACTTACATGGATTGCTTTCCGACTCAAAGCATCTGCAACCACATTTGCTTTACCCGGATGATAGTGGAGTTTAAAGTCATAATCTTTCAAAAACTCCATCCATATTCTTTGCCTCATGTTCAACTCTTTTTGATCGAACAGATATTTCAAACTCTTATGGTCACTAAATACATGGAACGTAGTGCCATAGAGATGATGTCTCCATATCTTTAAGGAAAACACGATCGCAGCCAATTCCAAATCGTGTGTCGGGTAATTCACCTCATGATTCTTCAATTGTCGCGATGCATAAGCCACTACTCTTCCTTCTTGCATCAATACATACCCCAGACCTTGCTTAGATGCATCACAGTACACTTCAAATCTTTTGTGAGGATCAGGTAAGATTAACACAGGAGACGATGTTAACCATTCCTTCAACTCTCGGAAACTAACTTCACACCTATCGTCCCACACGAACGGTTGATCTTTCCAAGTCAGCTTAGTCAAAGGCAACGCAATCTTGGAAAATCCTTCTATAAACCGACGATAGTATCCAGCTAATCCCAAGAAACTTCTCACCTCAGTCACAGTCTTGGGCTGTTCCCAGCTTAGCACTGAGCTTACTTTTGCTGGATCCACCGCAATTCCTTCCTTAGAGATTACATGCCCTAGGAACTTCACTTCATTCAACCAAAACTCACATTTCGTAAGTTTGGCATATAATTGCTTCTCCTTCAAGACTTTTAACACTATCCTGAGATGTTCTTCATGCTCTTCCGGACTCTTAGAATAGACCAAAATATCATCAATAAACACCACCACAAATAGATCCAGGTAGGGTCTAAAGATCCGGTTCATATAGTCCATGAAAATAGCAGGTGCATTCGTCAATCCGAACGGCATCACAACATACTCATAATGACCGTATCGAGATCGAAATGTAGTCTTGGGTATATCTTCCTCCTTTATTCTGATCTGATGATAACCCGATCTCAGATCAATCTTGGAAAATACTGCAGCTCCCCTAACTTGATCCATAAGGTCATCAATCCTTGGCAAAGGGTACTTATTCTTAATGGTGACCTTATTCAACTGTCTGTAATCCACACACATTCTCATACTCCCATCCTTCTTCTTTGAAAACAGTAATGGAGCTCCCCAAGGCGAAACGCTTGGCCTGATCATCTGCTTCTGCAGCAATTCCTCTATTTGCTTCTTCATTTCTGCCATTTCTAGTGGTGCCATCCTATAAGGAGCAATAGAGATGGGACCAGCTCCAGGGACGAGGTCAATCCCAAACTCTATCTCTCGCTTCGGAGGTAATCCTGGTATTTCCTCAGCAAATACTTCCGAAAATTCCCTCACCACAGGAATCTCTTCCATCGGCATCGACTCTTCTTCCCCAGAAGCCTAGAACAAACACATATAACCCTCAAGTTCAAGGGTTCTATATTGGATTGTCTTTTCCTCACAATTGATGATCACTTGGTTCTTCATCAACCAATCCATACCCAAGATCACATCCAATTGTAACTTAGGGAGACAGACCAAGTCTACTTTGGAAAGACGACCCAAGATTTCCACATCGCACCCTAAGCAAACCTTAGCGGTAAAAATCGGTATTCCCGTAGGGGTATCTATACTAAGATAACAAGGCAAATCGGAAACAACAAGATTCAGCCTATTCACACATTCAGGAGAAACAAAAGAATGTGTAGCTCCAGAATCAAACATGATTTTGCAAGGTTGATTATTAAGCAGAAAGTTACCTTGCACGAGATTCGGGGTTTGGGTTGCTTCATTACCACTTAGGGTAAACACTCTTCCTTGTACCATAGGCTTGCCAGCAGATCCCTTTGCATCACCTTTTGCGGATTCTTTGCACTCGCGAGCAAAGTGACCTTGATTTCCACATTTGAAACATCCTCCTGTGGACCAGCAGAACTGACCATGATGATAGCGCCTACACTTCTCACAATAAGGAGCATTATCGCGAGACTTGTTCTTGTTATCCATCACAGCTTTACCCTTGCCCTTGTTCTTCTGAGAATATGGACCATTATTCCGATGATCAAACCTCTTCTTCCTCTGTGGTCCATAGTTCTGTCCAACCCCTTTCCCTTGGCTTCCGATCAACTCAGCCTTCTTGTCATCCTCATACATTCTGCACATATCCACAAGTGCAGGGAAACTCTGAATCCTCTGATAACTGAAAATAGATTTCAGCTCTGGTTTCAGCCCACCTTCAAACTTAACACACTTACTCCTTTCATCAGGGTTATTCAAGTAGTAGGGAGAATATTTCATCAGCTCCTCAAATCTGGCAGCATATTCTCCTACACTCATATCCCCCTGCTTCAATTGCATGAATTCTACTTCCTTCTTTCTCCTTAAATCTTCTGGAAAGTATTTATTAAGAAATTTCTCCATAAACACCCCCCAGTTGATTGCTCTCCTTTAAAAATTTAGCAATTGGATAGTGTGATCCCACCAGTTTTCAACTTCCCCATGAAGCATGTAAACTGCATAGGTTACCTTCTGTTCATCAAAACAATCTAAAGTTCGGAAAATCTTGTTGATCTCGTACAACCACTTGTTTGCCTCATCAGGTTTGTATCCGCCTTCAAACCTTGGTGGATTGCACTTCCTAAACTCCGACAGAGTCTTAGCATCATGATTCGCCACATTGTCAGCATGTGGGTTACCAGCTCGCCCTTGAGGTGGCTTCTGTCGTTGCTGCTGTTGCATACCTTCCAGCACTGTCGTGATTCGTTCTAACATTTCGTTCGTAATATTTCTATTTCTGGTTGCCATAGAAAGACCTGCACTATGGGCTTTGGGTCACTAAAAAGGTCTTTAAAACATAATTGCTACTCACTTACTCAAAACATATTCAATTAACATTGAATACCATACTTAGCTGCATCATCGGGGCCATGAGGGACAGGACCAATGCTCTGATACCACCACGGGTGTGACACCCTCGTTTTATATCCCGAAAATAATAAATAATTCCAAAGGATTGAAATACTTTCTATCAAAATAGGACTAGAAAATTTTTTCTTTTCAATCAATACTTGCTTAATCATAAACACTTTTAATTGGAACAAATATTTGAATTCGGCTTAATAATACTTTAATTACGAAAAGACTCTCGAGACAACATTTTTATAATATAACAAAACATTTCCGTAGCATTTGTTAAAAATATTATTGTCTCTTGGATTTACTCGAGTGTATAGGATATGAACTTATTGTGAGGGCATCTTTCCCTCACCAATCTGTCGCCACAAATTCCTTTATGTAGCCAATTTGTTGGCGAGGGAATAGTTTCCTCGCAAAGTCGTCGCTACGTATTCATTTTTAAAGCAATAAAGTTTGCGAGAGCATATTTCTCTCACAAATCCGTCGGCACAAATTCCTTTATGTAGTCATATTGTCGACGAGGGAACTATTCCCTCGCAAAGCCGTCGCCACGTATGCATTTTTAAAATAATAAAGTTTGTGAAGGCACGTGTAACACCCTCACAAATATTTAGTGAATTTAGGGTTTTATAAAAATTGGTACTCGAAAATTTATTTTTAAATTAAAATACTTAAGAATATTTTTCCGGAAAAACGGACAGAGTTTCCTCTGTTTTTCGAGCTTTCCCAAAATTTCCAATTTTGTACCTGCTTAACCTGTTCAGTGCAACAAACTTTTAAAACATAAAACGTTTAAATATTATCCAGAAACAGATCCTAATGCCCCAAATATCTCAAATAGGGGCATACAACTAATACATGTCTTTAAATTACAAAATAGTAGTTTTTAACATTTCTAAAACTGCAATCCACTCATAAATAATAAACAGATACTCCACGTAGTGGAGGTTCAACCTGCTCGGCCAGAAACTGTGCAAGCTCCAAGTTCAAAACCTGAAAAATGATTGTAAGGGTGAGCTTTACACATGAAGTAGAAAGTAGTTCCTAACTAAACATAATGACCTTCTAAGTCAAACACATTTAGCACGTAACACATATTTTCAATCATCAAGCCAAGCATGCATCAAACACAAACAAGAGTTCCCTTAACCACTCTTAAACCCATATCCTTCGCTCTTTTATCTTTTTCATGCACCGTTGATTCTCTTTTCTCTCACTCACACCCTATTATCTTTCAATTTTGCATTCTTTCTTTATTTCTTTCTTTTATATTTTTCTTGTTTTCTTCTCCTTCTTTCTTTTTATTCGTTCTTTACTTTCTTTTTAATAATTTGGCTACAGGGTCTCACGACCAGGCTCACCGACCTAACCTGCACCAGAAAACTCTTTATCATCCATCCACAGGGTCTAACAACCAGATTCATATGACCTAACCTATGTCACAGGGCCTCACGACCAGATCTTTCGACCTAACCTGCGTCATAGGGTCTCACGACCAGATCATACTATCTAACCTGGGTTGGCCACAGGGTCTTACGACCAGATCCCACGATCTAACCTGCGTCGGCCCATTCTTTTATTAATCTTTTATCAATTGGCCACAGGGTCTCACGACCAGGTCCTTCCGACCTAACCTGTGACAGGTATCCTTTTATTATTCTCATCCTCATTCCGTTTATCTTATTTATTTATTCTTTTTATTTATGATCTTTTCTCTTCTTTAATTTCTTTATAATTATCCTTTTATCTCTTGCCTTTTATTATTAATTTGTTATCTCATTCGTTATTCAACACACATTTATCATACAAGCATACACAACAATTTTCACCCTTTATATTTTCAATTCCCTAAGTTTATGCCATGACATTTTTAACTCTTTCTATTCCTTAGTTCTCATTCTAGTTTACATCTCATACATACTTACTTTCTTTTATTTATTATTCAATTATTCAATTCATTATGCGATACACAATTAGCACACAAACATCACAATTCAATCACTTATATGACTCACATATATCTCTTTAAATCAACCAGACATACAAAACAATAATCATTTATAATCATTCACAATTAACAACCAGAGTTCCTGTTCTTCAAATAAACATACATGATAACATATAGCACTTGGCCTGCATATTCAATTCCAAGTATCAATTTATAATTCATTGGCTTTTTTAAGTGGTAGGTCCCTAAACTTAGGGGGTGTTTTAGATTTAGTCCTTAATCTTTTTTTTGTTGGATCTGGTCCCTAAACTTTAACGTCGTTTTGGAACTAGTCCTTCCGTTAACTCAAAGTTAACTCCGTCAGTGTCTTCCAATAAGATGTTGCCACGTGTCCCAACTTACATTTTTTTTTTGACTTTTTTGACTTTAAGGTCCCTAAACTTAGGGGGAGAATTGAATTTAGTCCCTATCCTTTTTTTCGTTGGATCAGGTCCCTAAACTCTGGACCATTTTGGATCAAGTCCTTCTGTTAGTTTTAATCTAACACCGTTACCCTGGGAAAATTTTTATGCCATGTGGACCAATAAATTAATGCCACATGGAATTTTTCTTTTAAAATTGAAAAATTACAAAAAATAAATAAAATTAAAAAAAAGCCAAATATTATCTTATTTGAAGCACAACTAAACCAAATATCATTAACAGACCCACCATGCAACAGAAAATTTTTCAGGCCAGAATGTGAACCACCTTCCCTATCTTCCTCTCGTTCCTCGTCGTGCTCGATCGTCTCGTTAAGGCTTGACGTCATGGTTTCTTCACCTTGTTTAAGGGGTGGCATTGTTTTTCAGAATATAAAGATCTAAACAAAAAAAAAAGAACACACGTAGCGTCAAGTGATAAAAACTGAGTTAGACACCTACCAAACCTTCATCATCAAACTCTAAAGTAATAAAAAAGAGATTTTTCTGTGTCAATCAAAGATACTTGTTGCCTTTCTTCCTCCCTCCAGACTCTGCATATGACGCGCCACTAAGAAGAAGGAGGAGGAAGCGGAGAAGAGGGCGGAAGCTGGAAAACAGAGGACGCTGAGGTTGTTGAGGGTTCGAAGTTGCGAGGCTGCTGCACGGTGAAGGAAGTGCGACTGGTCTACTTCAGTGTCGCATCAGATTTGCAGAGAAGATGACCAAGCGAAGGATGAAGAACGAAGAGGTTCTTCGGGGTCGCCGCCGCAACTAGGTTCTAGGGGCTTTGTCTATAACTAGCGTCGCCGCAAACCATCAAGCGAACTCGTGACTGTGACAGTGATTTTCGCTGTAAACCGAAGCAAGCACAAAACTCAGATCGAGGCGTGACCTTGAGGACGATGGCGAAAGCTTCTCAAATCGTTACCCTGATGGCAGTGGTGAGCGCTCGAGACATCACGACCATGACGATGATGCATCTCGTCGCAGACGCATTGTATTCCAATCGTTATTAAAAAAATCATTTTTTTTTAATTTTATTTATTTTTTGTAATTTTTCAATTTTAATAAAAAAATTCTATGTGGCATTAATTTAATTGGTCCACATGGCATAAAAATTTTCCCAGGGTAACGGTGTTAGATTAAAACTAACAGAAGAACTTAATCCAAAATGATCCAGAGTTTAAGGACCTGATCCAACGAAAAAAAGGAGAGGGACTAAATTCAATTCTTCCCCTAAGTTTAGGGACCTCAAAGTCAAAAAAGCAAACAAAAAAAAGCAAGTTGGGACACGTGGCAACATCTTAGTGGAAGACACTGACGGAGTTAACTTTTGGTTAACGGAAGGACTAGTTCCAAACGGCGTTAAAGTTTAGGGACCAAATCCAACAAAAAAAAAGATTAAGGACTAAATCCAAAACACCCCTTAAGTTTAGGGACCTATCGCTTAAAAAAGCCTAATTCATTTCATTTACTTTCTTACTTTATATTTAATTTAAATTAATTACCCGAATAATCAATCACAAGCATACCCACACATTCTTAGCCAGTATCATATACTAATTAGAAAATAATCTCTAAAGCAAGGTAAAGAACCCCTTACCTCAGGGTTCTATTAGAACCTGATTTACGGCTCGGTGAGGCGATCCCGCTGCAGCTTACGTCGAACTAGTCCAAATCCACCAGCGGCAATTACGGCTTACACAACCGGCGTCGGTCTGACTCCTCGACTATGTTGGTGATGGCGGTTTGGATCGAACCCGCAACCGTGGACGATGACGATAACGGCGTCGGTTCAGTTTGAACCCTCCTTGGTTAAAGACACCGCAAGAACCAAAGGCGGCGTTGGTGGCTTTGGTTCGTACGGACCACGGAAGGAGAGCGGCTGAACAACAGGGGATAGTGGTGGCGGCGTCGTGATTCTTCACGCCTTGAAAGAGAAAAGAAGTCACGAGTTCTGGTTCACTTCAAGTAGTGGCGGCACAAGATCGGTGGCACAATAGGAAGGGTGATTTGCGATTGAAGAAGAAGGGACACACGTGGCGGTGGTTTTTGCAGCTTCACCCACAGCGGCGGCGCACGTTGATGGAGAAGGAGGCGCGAGCTCGGTGGCGCTCCAGGGAGAGAGAGAACAAAACACGAACGGAGAGAGGAGAGCGCTGGAACCAGTGAGTGGAGGCGGTGTCTTCGCGATCTGCAGAGGGAGGGAGTCGCGACCCACAGTGAGAGAGAAGGGCGATCGGGAGAGTGTGAGATGGAGAGAGAGAGAGAGAGAGAGAGACGCACGGTGCTGGCTCGCCGGTTGGGTGGCGCCGGCGGTGAGGTGTTTGGTGGCCGGAACTGGGAGGAAGGAGGGAGATGGTGGTTGCCCAAATTATTAGGGCCGGCTGGGCTGGAGAAGAAAGGAGATGGGGGGGGGGGTTGTTCGAACCCCATCCTCTTTATTTAATTTTTTTTAATCTGTTATTATTATTATTAGTAGTAGTAGTAGTGTAAGTTAGTATTATTTTAAAAGTACTAATAAACATTTTTTTTAACATATATATTGATACACACTTTTATTTATTTATTTATTTTCAATTACAGTAAATACCTTCAATAAAATTTTATTATAAACTAAATACCCATAAGAAGACATAAAGCTAAAACCTTGGAAGTATTAACATAATTTAGTATCGAATATATCAAAATCAAAATAAAGAATAGAAAGCATATTTATTTATTTATTTATATATTTTATTTATTATTAATTTTTTTTAATAGGGTAATTACTTCAAATGAATTTACTTTTTAAAAAAAATATAATTAAATATACTTTCACAATTAACATAATATATTTTTATGAGAATACCCAACACTCGAATAATTTGATTTCAAGAATCAATTATTAAATTTGATAAAATATATGATTATACTAGGGAATAAAATTAGGGATGTTACAACACGTTTCTCTCGCAAATCCGTCTCCATAAATTCCTATATGTTGTCAAATCGTTTGCGAGGGAATAGTTTCCTCGCAAATCGATCGCTAGGTATGCATTTTTAAAACAATAAAGTTTGCGAGGGCATGTTTCTCTCGCAAATTTGTTGCCTCAAATTCCTTTACGCAATCAAATTGTTGGCTAGGGAATAGTTTCCTCCCAAAGACGTCGCTATGTATACATTTTTAAAACAATAAAGTTTGCGAGGGCATGTTTCTCTCGCAAATTCGTCACCACAAATTTCTTTGTGTTGTCAAATCATTTGTGAGGGAATATTTCCCTCGCATATCCATCACTCGGTATGCATTTTTAAAGCAATAAAGTTTCCGAGGGCTTGTTTCACTCGCAAATCCATCGCCACATATTGTAACACCCTATTTATAATTACCCTAAATTACCCATATTAAAATTGTGAACTTAAAATTTTCTTTTTAAAACTCAGTAACTTATAAAAATCTCTGTCAAATCGGACAGAGTTTCCTTTGTTTTATGGACATTCCAAAAATTGGGTTTTTCCTGTGACCTGTGCAAATCAAAAATATTCTTTTATCCAGAGGTCAACAGGGCCAAAATATCAAGTAGCATCTTGTGTATCCTCATCAAAGTTTACATGCATCAGAGTTAGCAGCTACTAAGTAAAAGTAGTGAAGTTGTTTAAGCGTTCCCAAAAATACACTTCCCACCCAAGGGAAGTGGTCCTAGACCAACCCAAAAATATACATTTACAAATTGGCCAAATAACAAAGACACTATCATCGTATGCCCAAAACGATCCTGGACAGGACACAAGCCCTAGCTAATATAACCTACTCTCCCTGTGAGGGAGAGTGCACTTGCTCGGCTGGGGGTTGTGCAAGCTCAATCTCAGTACCTGTAAAAATAGTATGGAGGTGAGCATTACACATGAAGTAGAAAGCAGTTTCTAACTAGACATAATAACCTACCAAGTCAATCACAAATAAACATTTAGCACATACCATTTCATTCAATCATACCATATCATGCTCATGCACATTCAAACATTTACATTTAGCTCACATCGCAATTTAATTGTTCATTAATCATTTCCTTATTCATTCTTTTCTTTCTTTTACATTTCACCATTCATTATTTTCTTTCTTTTACTCTTTTCTCTTATTTTCACCACTAGGAATTGGTTGCACCTTCTAGGGCATTTGTAACACCCATTAGGGACTTTTGCACCCATCAGGACTTTTGGAACCCATTAGGCTTCACCCGTTAGGATAATGCTTATAACTTTATTCCTTCTAATCACATTTCTTAGCATATTCAATTCATTTACTTTGACTCTTTTCACATTTTCCATTCTTTTAATTATCGTTGAATTGATCAATTGGGTACATCGACGCCTAACGGGGCGTTTGGACCTAATGGGGCATTTGGTTTAACAGGGCATTTGGCCCTAATGGGGCGTTTGAAACACCTAGCAGGGGCACCTTGTGTGCCAATGTCCCCAATGATCAATTCAACAGTCCATTCCTTTTAACTTATCTCATTACTCTTTTCTAATTAGCAGTACATTCATTTCAATTAATCATGCACTAATATATCAAACCAACACATAGCAACAACTATACAAGTATTTTCAATTAGTCACTCAAGCATTTACACTATTCCTAATTGCCAACATTACACCACAACAAATATTCAAAATCAAATAACAAATATTCACCACTATTCACAAGCATAAATCAAGGGTTCAGATTTTCCAATTAGCATTCATAATAACATTTAACACCTAGCATACACATTTAATCACAAGTCTCAATTAGGGTCCATTTCATTTATTTTCATAGTCATAATAATGTCATTATTCAATATCCTAGGGTTCCTATCACAAACTAACCAAACATTCTTAGCAAATCACTATATACTAATTAGGAACTAATTCCTAAATCAAGGTAACACCCACTCCTTACCTCAACCAAGTAGAAAATATACTAAACCTCCAAAAACCCTAGCCTTAGCTTTTTGCCCTAGCTCTGAAAGACTCTAACCGAGGGGCTGCCGAACGTGCAGTGAGAGGGAAGATAATGAGCTTGATTCCTTCTAGCTATGAAAATGAAGAAGCATAAGAAAGTGATTCTTTAAGAGGTGGGGTTCGAATTTCCAAGTGAGTGGAAAAGAGAAAGAATCCGTGAGAATTGTGAGGAAAAGCGGAAGAAGCGATTTACCTTATGCTTGAGAGGGAGGAAGTGACGTGATGATGGCCTTGAGGACGAATAGGACTGGAGTTCTCAGAATCTTGGAAGAGTGGTTCACTCTTGTTTTCTTAGGGCTTGCGAAGGGAAAGATGAGAACACATAATATTTGATGTTATGGTGTCTTGGTTTGCTTTTGTTGCACGAGGAAGAGAATGTGTGGTTTACATAGGAAGCTTCTCTGAGAAGCTTAGAAATTGTGTGGCTGACATTGAGTGTTAAGGGTGAAATTTCCGGATTTGTCCCCAGATAAGGTGCTCGTTCGCACCACAAGACCGAGCAGCATACCTGGGTGCGGAACAACCAGTGAAGGCCGACTTTCTAAAGTCTTGTTCTCTACATTCCAACGACGAAGTCATGTGGCTGCTAGGATCTAGGTGCTCGATTCCTTGGTGGCACCCACTCGGAATGAGACAGTTAAGACGATAGGCTGCGACACGCAGAGGCCGAGATTCTTTCTCGTCGATGCGAGATCGGTGTAGCATCTCTAACAAGATGCTAGGCATAATTGGTCGGTTTTGTCTTGGGGTCAATGCAAGGTCGGTGTGGTCTCAGCCAAGGGGTTCACAACAAAACAAGGTCGGTTCACATGAGCTATATTCTAACTGGTCAGTTCTCATGAACTAGGTTCTAACTAGTTGGTTCTCATGAGCTAGGTCCTAACTGGTCGGTTCTCATGTGCTCAGTGAACTGGTCGGTTCAAAGTCCTCTAAACTCGAGTAGACTGATCATTGACGAGGGGTGTGAAGTAAATTGGGGTCGGCCTATGACCCAGACGTCGATTTTTGGTCGGCTAACATGGAATTTGGTCGGACCTTATACTCAAACCCTCTTATTCTTTTCTACGACTTTACTACTTCACATAATGATTGAAATCAACTATCACCCCAACCCATTCTTATGATTTCTACTAGTTCCACTAAGGATTATTATATTTAAACTTGAATTTAAATTTAGGATGTTACACATATACTTTTATGCACTCAAATTGTTTGCGAGGGAATAATTTCCTCGCAAAGACGTCGCTACGTATTCATTGTAAAGGAATAAAGTTTGCTAGGGAATAATTCCTTCACAGATCCGTCACATTATAATGCTTTTGGTGTTAGATAATTAATATTTTAATATTTGTTCTATCTAGGTGTGTGTATATATATATATATTTGCACCCTAAATCATAAGTATCATATCTCGGCCCAAATTAAATCCATACTGTAACACCCCAAATTTTGTCTTCCGAATAAATATGTTAGTAAAATGATTTTATAAATAAATAATAATTTCATGTTTAATTTGGATATATATTCATTATAAGTATTATGTGAAAATATTTTATGATGAGGTTTTTTCCATAAAATATTAAATTTTGCAATTAAGTCCTTGGGAAGGACCTAAAAATAATAATGGAAGGTCTTTCGGGGTTAAAATTAATTAAACAAAGTTTTTAGTGAAAACTGGTCAAAATACTCGAGTATTTTTGAAAGTACTCGAGTATTCTGGTCAGTGTTGCATGAGTTAGTGCGTTTGCTGAGTCACCACTCGGAATACCTCACGAGTTGACACGATTGCAACTCAGCAACACGCCCTTGGACTTGTGTCGTTGTGCATGAGCTTCATGGATGGCTATTTAAGCCATGGTTGATGAATCAACCAACCCTTTTGCTCAAATTCGTGAAGTATTGTGTGTATTAGGGTTTCCAAATTGATTCAATCGATTCCCTCTCTCTGGGTTGATTCGAACCACAAATCATACACCAATACAAAGCTCACATCTCGAGCTTTGTATAGACACCAAGATTGTGAGCTGAGAGTGAGTAGATTGGAAGAATCGAGGCTTAGAAGTTGGGATCTGTTTGCTGTATCAGGTTCCTGGAGCTTACTTTGGAGCTTGATTTTGGTAAGCTCAGGTAACCTCCTCATGTGAATCTTGTTTCTTTAGCTAGTGCGAATTTTAGAGATTATATAGAGACTGATTTCCCCAATTTTTATGGCTGTTTCATGCATCAACCAATTCAATCTTGGTGCTCTGCTGAAACTACTCTGTTTCAGTGTGGATTTTTGGAAATCCAGCTTGGAAGCTAAGTTTGGGGTAAAATCTCTGTTGATTCACATCTAAGAGGTAAGGGGAAGTAATTCTTACACTAGATAGAGTTTAAATTTCATTAATTGTGTTAGAAAGCCACCAAGAGGCTTTAAGGGCTTAGATTGAATAGGATCTTTGGTTTGGAGACCAATCCATGCTCTATGACTGTGATGAGAAAGTTTTAAATCATGCATGCAAGCTTAAATGAACATCATTTTATGAATATTGTGTTTATTTTGTAATTTGAAGTGTTGAATTGCTAAATTGTATATTTCATGCATAATGGATTGATTCTCTGTCAAATTGGTTATTTGATATGAAATGAGTATGGTAACATGTTCAATATATGGTATATGAACTATTGTGATCACTGGTTTGGGTTAAAAGTGTTTAGAAATTGAAATGGTATGTAAAAACCAAGTTTCACTCTGTTCTGTCTGCAAATACTCGAGTATTTGGCTTAACACTCGAGTATTTCGTGGTGCACCAGAGTGAAAATTGGCGCACCAACTTGAGAATCAGATTGGACACTCGAGTAATATATAAACTACTCGAGTATTCTGGGTAATGGAAAACTCGAGTATCTCACGAATTACTCGAGTATATCTATGAAGATCTGAAAACCTAAATTTCTGAAAAGACATGAACGACTCGAGTATAATTATGAACCACTCGAGTAGAATCTGGAAAATGATAAACTACTCGAGTATTTTTGAAAACACTCGAGTATTTTTAGTCAGATACTTAAAAATACCATTTTTAATTCTAAGACATTTTGTAACTCTTAAAGGATAATCAACCAAGTGATCCTGGACTTAAAGGAAATTGATTGACGTTATGATGTTTTCATTTGAATAATGATACGTTGCTCGGGAGGCACGTAATGTATTAATAAAAGGATAAAACATCAATCAAATTCCTTTTAAGTAAAGTTAATGCATTCATACTGGAGTTTGGATGATGGGACGTGGCTCGAGTGGCACGTCATAAAGTTGCTCGGGTGGCACGTTACGTATTATCAATTGAGGAAGTCCAATCAAATTCCTTAAGAGCTGGAGTGCTGGATTGTTTACTCATGTTCGGATGACATGAGTAGGACCTCTGAAATTGCTAAAAATTGCTACTAGCTCAATGACACATTAAGGTGTATAATGTGGGCAGTATGTGGTATACTGTTGATTGGATGTTTCAACGGTGTGTTGCACACAAGTGGTAAGGTTTACGTCCGTAGGCGACGTGACGTTCATCAGACATGGTGACGTTGTTTATCACCTCTGTTGTGTATCACAAGTGGTAAGGTTTACGTCCGTAGGCGACGTGACGTTCATCAGATGTGGTGACGTTTTTTTATCACACCCGTTGTTTGTTGAGAAGGGTGTGGTGCACACAAGTGATAAGGTTTACGTCCTTAGGCGACGTGACGTTCATCAGACATGGTGACGTTGTTTATCACCTCTGTTGTGTATCACAAGTGATAAGGTTTACGTCCGGAGGCGATGTGACATTCATCAGATGTGGTGACGTTTTTTATCACACCCATTGCATGTTGAGAAGTGATAGGTTTACGTCCTTGGGCGACGTGACGTTCACCAGGTAGTGTGACGTTTTTATCACTTCCGAGCTAGTACGCCATACGTTTTGGTAATGTATTCGTGATTTGGAAATGCATTGTGGAATTGGATTGGCGTCCGTGAGGACATTTGATGGAGAATCTCAGAAAGAGAAGAATGTCAGGCAATCATGCCACTTAACCTTATTTGAGCTAAGGTTTGATATTAAGAATGAGTATGATTATCGTATCTGCATTAAGTGTTGCTAAGTGTTAATCATGGCTGTTAACTGATTTGGGGTTATATGTGCATAATCATGATCATTTCTACATTTAAGCTCTATTGATTATGTGTATAGATTTACTTACCCCTATGCCCTTGTAGGTAATGTCGCGTTACATCGCTTGCATCGAGGATTGCCGAGTAGTGTATGAGGGTGAGATAGTGGTTACCTTCGATCACCCTAATCCACTGGTTCGGTCACATCCTCGTAGGTTTAGGATTCCCATCATATACGCTATGCATGTATCCACTTTTTATACTTACCATGGATCATCTCCCACTCGACCAGCTCGCTTGTCTAACAGTTTTCAATTCGAACCTACCTGCTCATACCCTTTTTCTCTTAGAGTCATTCGAGAGGAGACTTCCTCGTCTATTTCAAGGAGTCCTATTAAGGTTACGTTTTCATCAGACCTTGTTCCCAGTGGTAGGGTAATTACTCCTTCAAATAAGATCAAGGAGGTTCCTGTCGAATACGAGAGCGGAAATGAGCTTGTCGTTTAATCTATCGAGAGTCAATGGAGAGGCGATGATCCCTAGGTATGTGCATAAGGTAAATGATGAGGATCAAGGATCCGGTGTGATGGATGCTGTGGAGAAGATTAGCTGCTGATGCTGATGTTGGATGATGGTTGCTGCTACTTCTTGGAGACTTCTACTACTACTGCCGCAACCAGTGCTATGAGACCAGCTTTGGGGAGTTTTATATATTGTGGGAATTTCTTTTGAAAACTCTGGAGCCATGGTCTATTTTGATGTACATATAAATACATAGCCTTATGGACTTGTTCTGGGATTTTGGAGATCCTTACCGCCGGACTATGTATTACGTACCTTTTGATATAAATAAAATCCATGCCTATACTAGAGTCTATACATAGTCCTGATATTTCCGCTTACTCTGATATTGATTTGAAAGAATTCGGCTTTGACATTTTGGAAATGGTATCACTTGGCTAGATGAAAACTGGATGGCAATACTTGAGTTCCTTTATATGAAATAGAGTACATTTATCCTTAAAGAGAATGCTATCCAAGATTTGCGAAATTATCTTTTGAGCAAAGTAAATGCCGAATTCGATTTTAAAAGTAATACGTAAACTATTCTCCAAACATCCTATGTTTTGGTTTGTGCACCCGGCTATTTGGAAATATAAAAGAAAATTTTGAATCCAGTATTTTCTAACATTTTACAAGTCCATATATACTCAAGTAATAGTATTCATTTTGTATTAATCACTTGGGTAATTTTGAGGGTGTCACACTTAGTGGTATCAAAGCAAAAGTCAGATCCTGTAGTAGTGGAAGTAGCTCCAAAAAGACAGTCATCAACATCAAGCAGGTATCCACAGGGCATATTTATTGTTTTGAATATCAGTATCTTGCTCGAATGGAGCAATTGATATAATGTAGAAATTGAATTCATTGTAGAAAGCTATTGTTAGAACCTTAGTATATGTTGTGTGAAGAATGTTTCTCTAGTCCATCATATGTGACCATAAGTTATAGCGCAGGTCTATTATGACGACTAGAAATCAAAATCGCACCGACACGATAATAGAAAGAATCACTGTCGTGTTGGAATCTATGCATCAATGGCAACAACAACAATCTCAACAACCACCTTACCAACATAGTGTTGGTAATTCGGAAGCCAAGAGTTTGGCGGATTTTAGAAGTTGTAACCCACCTAAATTCGAAGGAGGATTTAAGCCTGAGGAGGCTAATAAGTGGATTCGTACTATGGATAAGATCTTTAGAACATTAGACTGCAATGAGACTCGGAAGGTGGCGTATGCAGTTTATATGTTAGAGGACGAGGTTGAGAATTGGTGGAATCACACAGTTCAGCTTCTGCACTATGAAGGAAGGGATATTAATTGGTATGTGTTTACAGAGAGGTTTCTCAATAAATACTTCCCGGAAGACTTAAGAAGGAAGAAGGAAATTGAGTTTCTGCAATTAAAGCAAGGAGACATGAGTGTGGGTGAGTACGCGGCTAAGTTCGAAGAACTGATGAAGTACTCTCCATACTATCAAAACAATCCTGATGAGAGGAGCAAATGCATCAAGTTTGAAGGTGGTTTGAGACCCGAACTGAAATCCGTTTTCAGTTATCAGAAGATTCAAAGTTTTTCTACGTTAGTAGATAAGTGTCGAATGTATGAGGATGATAAGAAGGCTGAAGTATTAGCTGATCAGGCAAAGAGTAGCCAGCAAGATTATGGACCACAGAGAAAGAAAAGATTTGATCCTCGGAATAAGGGTCCATATTGTGATCAGAACCGAGGCAAACGAAGAGCTGAAGTTAAGGATGGAGTTAAGCCTCGCAGTAATGCTCCTTACTGTGAGAAGTGTAAGCATCATCATTATGGAAGGATCTGCTGGGCAATGAGTAATTGTTTCAACTGTGGAAAGCAGGGTCATGTTGCACGTTATTGTAGAGAACTTGTGAAAAGTAACCGCACCCGACCTGCTAGAAAACCAAAGACTCAAGGCAAAGTGTTTACCCTGAATAAAGTGGAAGCTAACCAATCTCCTGATCTCGTGCAAGGTAACCATTTATTTCTAAACCAACTTTGCATGATTGTGTTCGATTCGGGAGTCACCCATTCTTTCGTTCAATATATATATGTGTAAGTAGGTTGAAGTCGAATCTCCCTGACTGTTTTAAAATTTGAGACCCCATGAAACTATCCAAATTTATTTCTAAAAGTTTGTTTAGATTATAGTGTCGAGATATTTGATCGAGGCACTAAGTTAAATTCGGTCTATTATCTTTTCTCCCATTTGAATGTGATTTTGGGAAAAGATTGATCGAATCTTATTGTTAAGTGGACTTTATAAAGTCAAAAATATTCAACCAAGATAACCCGGGAGAAGTAGTCTTCTACATGAAATAAGAAGAACAACAAGAACTTTCAGTCATTGAAGGGAAGAATAGCATTTCCTCCTGTGTTATTCCTACTTGATTCATGCCAAAGTATTAGAGCATACTTTCATGTGTCGAGAACGGGACTTGGAAGGAGGTAGCTTTATGAAAGAAAGGTAGATGTGTGTGCATCAAGGTGATTGAATACACAAAAGGTGATACATTTGGCGCATGATTTGAGCTTTGCAACGATCATGATTATTGTGAGGGCGTGCGGCCTCTCCTCGCGTCATTACGCTTTAAGTGTTAACGACCCTGGAGAATCGAAGTAATTGTTCAGCCGAGAGGAGGAGTTGAACAAGGGACAACGTCAACGGACAGTGTTTTAAAAGCTCGTGACCGGAGACTCTGTCGTCATTACCACAATGCAAATGAGGAAGCGACCACAAGGGGCTGAAAGACAATTCATGTGAGCCTTACGGGGTTTAAGAAAAGTGGATCTGAGAATTCGAGCTTGATGATACAAGTAGACCGACGAGAAGTAAGGAGGGGAGGTTGCAAATCACAATAGAATTCCTAATTCGAATTCGTGAATAGCAACAAAGAACCGAAGAAGTAAGGACCAATAAGAAATTGATTTCGAAAGGGAAGAAACCTAAGTTCCATAGGGGATATTTTAAGGGTAAGAATTTGGATTCCAGACGATTTGGAAGATGAAGATTAGTTATGGGATCAAGCAGAATGGATGAGTAAAGGTTATACCACTTATATGATAAGGGTGAAACTAAGACATAGTGGAACTATGCAAATTTGATATTGGAAGCAAAGGATTGGCATGACACTTGGGAATTACTCAAGGATGAAATTTTTGAAAGATTAGAGAAAGGGGATTAAATGGTTGGAAATAAGGTAGGGCAATATGAATCTCGGGGAAAATGTTGCCAAGTTCAAAGGATTGGAGAAGTATGTTCGTTTCAATTTTGATAAGAGATTCAGACATGCGGAGTCCGGAAAGAATTATGGTTCAACTTCAAAACAGTTGTCAATCATTGAGGAGTAGGGGATTCCTGACATTAGTAAGCATGTATGGAATTGGTATTGATAGTGAGGAAAGCACAAGAAGCTTTTAAGCACGGGAAGCTTATGAGTGAATCAATTGTGGGGATCGGAATTTCATAAGGAGTTAAGGAAACTTCCATCGCATGAAAGTAACTGAAAAGCCGATGGAAAGAAATTATTTGAGAAGGTAAGGTGCATCACCATGGATTGAATAGTGATGAACAGAAAGGAATATTTGATTTCGGTCACAAGAAAATGAAGTCTTATTCATCGGATTGCTTGGAGGGGAATACGAGAAGGGAATGGTCAACCAGCGAATCAAGAATGGGAGAGTTCTTCATCCTGTTAGGATTGTTAGGATGCGTGATTAGGTTCGGAGTTAGGTAGTCTGAGTTATCCCTTTGTCGATTCGAATTAACGTGGTCAAATGCTTTCGACTGTGTTAATTAAATCGTTTTGTAATTGGTATATCTGAACAAGTCTTTAACTTGAATTTCTGTGATCAAAACCCTTATCACAGTTGGATGTGATAAATGTCTTTGGGCACTACAGAAAGAGGAAGATCAGTTAAGACTAGAGAGATTAAGAACCACCGGGATAGGACAAGTATTTGTCTCCCCAACGGAAGTTTCTCTAGGACTTGGCTATCTGACTGAGTCTGATAATGACAATAATGCTCTTTATCTTTAAGTTCATCTAACTCAAAGGTAAATCGTATAGTCTTTCTTGAGAAAGATTATATCTGAGAGGGATGATTCCATTACTTATAGTTTAAATATTAGGACTGATCACCCTAATGTTTACAACTATTAAGAAATGAAGTCATACGAATATTTCCCTACTCGTGCCCGCGTGATCAGAGTGCGCAACGGGACGGGGTTTCTCCTCAAAAAGATTTTTGGAAATGTTTTAATTGAGAAGTATATATATATATATATATATATATATATATATATATTTTAAGGATATTATTCGAAAAAGGTTTAGTCAAAAGATTTCATTTGAAGGAATTACAAGATAATTTTGAGGAAGATTAAGAAAAACCCTTTTTTGTGAAACAAGGATCTGTATATGTTTTGGAATGCAAAAGTTTTAATTGAGAAAAGTTCAATTGAAATATTTTGTGGAACGTTTTGAGTCGGAAAATTTGAAAAAGTATAAGAAAATTCCTTTTAAGTGGGGGAGAGTTCTCCCTAATTTTGTTTTGAAAAAATATAACATCAAAACAATTTGTTATGAAAATGTGGAATTTTAAAAGAATGAATTTCGGGGACGAAATTCCTTTTAAGTGGGGGAGTAGTGTAACACCCCAAATTTCGTCTTCCGAATAAATATGTTAGTAAAATGATTTTATAAATAAATAATAATTTCATGTTTAATTTGGATATATATTCATTATAAGTATTATGTGAAAATATTTTATGATGAGGTTTTTTCCATAAAATATTAAATTTTGCAATTAAGTCCTTGGGAAGGACCTAAAAACAATAATGGAAGGTCTTTCGGGGTTAAAATTAATTAAACAAAGTTTTTAGTGAAAATTGGTCAAAATACTCGAGTATTTTTGAAAATACTCGAGTATTCTGCTCAGTGTTGCACGAGTTAGTGCGTTTGCTGAGTCACCACTCGGAATACCTCACGAGTTGACACGATTGCAACTCAGCAACACGCCCTTGGACTCGTGTCGTTGTGCATGAGCTTCATGGATGGCTATTTAAGCCATGGTTGATGAATCAACCAACCCTTTTGCTCAAATTCGTGAAGTATTGTGTGTATTAGGGTTTCCGAATTGATTCAATCGATTCCCTCTCTCTGGGTTGATTCGAACCACAAATCATACACCAATACAAAGCTCACATCTCGAGCTTTGTATAGACACCAATATTGTGAGCTGAGAGTGAGTAGATTGGAAGAATCGAAGCTTAGAAGTTGGGATCTGTTTGTTATATCAGGTTCCTGGAGCTTACTTTGGAGCTTGATTTTGGTAAGCTCAGGTAACCTCCTCATGTGAATCTTGTTTCTTTAGCTAGTGCGAATTGTAGAGATTATATAGAGACTGATTTCCCCAATTTTTATGGCTGTTTCATGCATCAACCAATTCAATCTTGGTGCTCTGTTGAAACTGCTCTGTTTCAGTGTGGATTTTTGGAAATCCAGCTTGGAAGCTAAGTTTGGGGTAAAATCTCTGTTGATTCACATCTAAGAGGTAAGGGGAAGTAATTCTTACACTAGATAGAGTTTAAATTTCATTAATTGTGTTAGAAAGCCACCAAGAGGCTTTAAGGGCTTAGATTGAATAGGATCTTTGGTTTGGAGACCAATCCATGCTCTATGACTGTGATGAGCAAGTTTTAAATCATGCATGCAAGCTTAAATGAACATCATTTTATGAATATTGTGTTTATTTTGTAATTTGAAGTGTTGAATTGCTAAATTGTATATTTCATGCATAATGGATTGATTCTCTGTCAAATTGGTTATTTGATATGAAATGAGTATGGTAACATGTTCAATATATGGTATATGAACTATTGTGATCACTGGTTTGGGTTAAAAGTGTTTAGAAATTGAAATGGTATGTAAAAACCAAGTTTCACTCTGTTCTGTCTGCAAATACTCGAGTATTTGGCTTAACACTCGAGTATTTCGTGGTGCACCAGAGTGAAAATTGGCGCACCAACTTGAGAATCAGATTGGACACTCGAGTAATATATAAACTACTCGAGTATTCTGGGTAATGGAAAACTCGAGTATCTCACGAATTACTCGAGTATATCTATGAAGATCTGAAAACCTAAATTTCTGAAAAGACATGAACGACTCGAGTATAATTATGAACCACTCGAGTAGAATCTGGAAAATGATAAACTACTCGAGTATTTTTGAAAACACTCGAGTATTTTTAGTCAGATACTTAAAAATACCATTTTTAATTCTAAGACATTTTGTAACTCTTAAAGGATAATCAACTAAGTGATCCTGGACTTAAAGGAAATTGATTGACGTTATGATGTTTTCATTTGAATAATGATACGTTGCTCGGGAGGCACGTAATGTATTAATAAAAGGATAAAACATCAATCAAATTCCTTTTAAGTAAAGTTAATGCATTCATACTAGAGTTTGGATGATGGGACGTGGCTCGAGTGGCACGTCATAACGTTGCTCGGGTGGCACGTTACGTATTATCAATTGAGGAAGTCCAATCAAATTCCTTAAGAGCTGGAGTGCTTGATTGTTTACTCATGTTCGGATGACATGAGTAGGACCTCTGAAATTGCTAAAAATTGCTACTAGCTCAATGACACATTAAGGTGTATAATGTGGGCAGTATGTGGTATACTGTTGATTGGATGTTTCAACGGTGTGTTGCACACAAGTGGTAAGGTTTACGTCCGTAGGCGACGTGACGTTCATCAGACATGGTGATGTTGTTTATCACCTCTCTTGTGTATCACAAGTGGTAAGGTTTACGTCCGTAGGCGACGTGACGTTCATCAGATGTGGTGACGTTTTTTTATCACACCCGTTGTTTGTTGAGAAGGGTGTGGTGCACACAAGTGATAAGGTTTACGTCCTTAGGCGACGTGACGTTCATCAGACATGGTGACGTTGTTTATCACCTCTGTTGTGTATCACAAGTGATAAGGTTTACGTCCGGAGGCGACGTGACGTTCATCAGATGTGGTGACGTTTTTTATCACACCCATTGCATGTTGAGAAGTGATAGGTTTACGTCCTTGGGCGACGTGACGTTCACCAGGTAGTGTGACGTTTTTATCACTTCCGAGCTAGTACGCCATACGTTTTGGTAACGTATTCGTGATTTGGAAATGCATTGTGGAATTGGATTGGCGTCCGTGAGGACATTTGATGGAGAATCTCAGAAAGAGAAGAATGTCAGGCAATCATGCCACTTAACCTTATTTGAGCTAAGGTTTGATATTAAGAATGAGTATGAATATCGTATCTGCATTAAGTGCTGCTAAGTGTTAATCATGGCTGTTAACTGATTTGGGGTTATATGTGCATAATCATGATCATTTCTATATTTAAGCTCTATTGATTATGTGTATAGATTTACTTACAACTATCCCTTGTAGGTAATGTCGCGTTACATCGCTTATCGAGGTCCGCCCACTTCTTAGTGGCATATGGATCTGCGAGGATTGCCGAGTAGTGTATGAGGGCGAGATAGTGGTTACCTTCGATCACCCTAATCCACTGGTTCGGTCATTTATCCTCGTAGGTTTAGGATTCCCATCATATACGCTATGCATGTATCTACTTTTTATACTTACCATGGATCATCTCCCACTCGACCAGCTCGCTTGTCTAACAGTTTTCAATTCGAACCTACCTGCTCATACCCTTTTTCTCTTAGAGTCATTCGATAGGAGACTTCCTCGTCTATTTCAAGGAGTCCTATTAAGGTCACGTTTTCATCAGACCTTGTACCCAGTGGTAGGGTAATTACTCCTTCAAATAAGATCAAGGAGGATCCAGTCGAATACAAGAGCGGAAACGAGCTTGTCGTTTAATCTATCGGGAGTCAATGGAGAGGCGATGATCCCTAGGTATGTGCATAAGGTAAATGATGAGGATCAAGGATCCGGTGTGATGGATGTTGTGGAGAAGATTAGTTGCTGATGCTGATGTTGGATGATGGTTGCTGCTACTTCTTGGAGACTTCTACTACTACTGCCGCAACCAGTGCTATGAGACCAGCTTTGGGGAGTTTTATATATTGTGGGAATTTCTTTTGAAAACTCTGGAGCCATGGTCTATTTTGATGTACATATAAATACATAGCCTTATGGACTTGTTCTGGGATTTTGGAGATCCTTACCGCCGGACTATGTATTACGTACCTTTTGATATAAATAAAATCCATGCCTATACTAGAGTCTATACATAGTCCTGATATTTCCGCTTACTATGATATTGATTTGAAAGAATTCGGCTTTGACATTTTGGAAATGGTATCACTTGGCTAGACGAAAACTGGATGGCAATACTTGAGTTCCTTTATATGAAATAGAGTACATATATCCTCAAAGAGAATGCTATCTAAGATTTGCGAAATTATCTTTTGAGCAAAGTAAATGCCGAATTCGATTTTAAAAGTAATACGTAAACTATTCTCCAAACATCCTATGTTTTGGTTTGTGCACCCGACTATTTGGAAATATAAAAGAAAATTTTGAATCCAGTATTTTCTAACATTTTACAAGTCCATATATACTCAAGTAATAGTATTCATTTTGTATTAATCACTTGGGTAATTTTGAGGGTGTCATACTTAGTGATATCAAAGCAAAAGTCAGATCCTTTAGTAGTGGAAGTAGCTCCAAAAAGACAGTCATCAACATCAAGCAGGTATCCACAGGGCATATTTATTGTTTTGAATATCAGTATCTTGCTCGAATGGAGCAATTGATATAATGTAGAAATTGAATTCATTGTAGAAAGCTATTGTTAGAACCTTAGTATAGGTTGTGTGAAGAATGTTTCTCTAGTCCATCATATGTGACCATAAGTTATAGCGCAGGTCTATTATGACGACTAGAAATCAAAATCGCACCGACGCGATAATAGAAAGAATCACTGTCGTGTTGGAATCTATGCATCAATGGCAACAACAACAATCTCAACAACCACCTTACCAACATAGTGTTGGTAATTCGGAAGCCAAGAGTTTGGCGGATTTTAGAAGTTGTAACCCACCTAAATTCGAAGGAGGATTTAAGCCTAAGAAGGCTAATAAGTGGATTCGTACTATGGATAAGATCTATAGAACATTAGACTGCACTGAGGCTCAGAAGGTGGCGTATGCAGTTTATATGTTAGAGGACGAGGCTGAGAACTGGTGGAATCACACAGTTCAGCTTCTGCACTATGAAGGAAGGGATATTAATTGGGATGTGTTTACAGAGAGGTTTCTCAATAAATACTTCCCGGAAGACTTAAGAAGGAAGAAAGAAATTGAGTTTCTGCAATTAAAGCAAGGAGACATGAGTGTGGGTGAGTACGTGGCTAAGTTCGAAGAACTGATGAAGTACTCTCCATACTATCAAAACAATCCTGATGAGAGGAGCAAATTCATCAAGTTTGAAGGTGGTTTGAGACCCGAACTGAAATCCGTTTTCAGTTATCAGAAGATTCAAAGTTTTTCTACGTTAGTAGATAAGTGTCGAATGTATGAGGATGATAAGAAGACTGAAGTATTAGCTGATCAGGCAAAATGTAGCCAGCAAGATTATGGACCACAGAGAAAGAAAAGATTTGATCCTCGGAATAAGGGTCCATATTGTGATCAGAACCGAGGCAAAGGAAGAGCTGAAGTTAAGGATGGAGTTAAGCCTCGCAGTAATGCTCCTTACTGTGAGAAGTGTAAGCATCATCATTATGGAAGGATCTGTTGGGCAATGAGTAATTTTTTCAACTGTGGAAAGCAGGGTCATGTTGCACGTTATTGCAGAGAACTTGTGAAAAGTAACCGCACCCGACCTGCTAGAAAACCAAAGACTCAAGGCAAAGTGTTTACCCTGAATAAAGTGGAAGCTAACCAATCTCCTGATCTCGTGCAAGGTAACCATTTATTTCTAAACCAACTTTGCATGATTGTGTTCGATTCGGGAGTCACCCATTCTTTCGTTCAATATATATATGTGTAAGTAGGTTGAAGTCGAATCTCCCTGACTGTTTTAAAATTTGAGACCCCATGAAACTATCCAAATTTATTTCTAAAAGTTTGTTTAGATTATAGTGTCGAGATATTTGATCGAGGCACTAAGTTAAATTCGGTCTATTATCTTTTCTCCCATTTGAATGTGATTTTGGGAAAAGATTGATCGAATCTTATTGTTAAGTGGACTTTATAAAGTCAAAAATATTCAACCAAGATAACCCGGGAGAAGTAGTCTTCTACATGAAATAAGAAGAACAACAAGAACTTTCAGTCATTGAAGGGAAGAATAGCATTTCCTCCTGTGTTATTCCTACTTGATTCATGCCAAAGTATTAGAGCATACTTTCATGTGTCGAGAACGGGACTTGGAAGGAGGTAGCTTTATGAAAGAAAGGTAGATGTGCGTGCATCAAGGTGATTGAATACACACAAGGTGATACATTTGGCGCATGATTTGAGCTTTGCAACGATCATGATTATTGTGAGGGCGTGAGGCCTCTCCTCGCGTCATTACGCTTTAAGTGTTAACGACCCTGGAGAATCGAAGTAATTGTTCAGCCGAGAGGAGGAGTTGAACAAGGGACAACGTCAACCGACAGTGTTTTAAAAGCTCGTGACCGGAGACTCTGTCGTCATTACCACAATGCAAATGAGGAAGCGACCACAAGGGGCTGAAAGACAATTCATGTGAGCCTTACGGGGTTTAAGAAAAGTGGATCTGAGAAATTCGAGCTTGATGATACGAGTAGACCAACGAGAAGTAAGGAGGGGAGGTTGCAAATCACAATAGAATTCCTAATTCGAATTCGTGAATAGCAACAAAGAACCGAAGAAGTAAATACCAATAAGAAATTGATTTCGAAAGGGAAGAAACCTAAGTTCCATAGGGGATATTTTAAGGGTAAGAATTTGGATTCCAGACGATTTGGAAGATGAAGATTAGTTATGGGATCAAGCAGAATGGATGAGTAAAGGTTATACCACTTATATGATAAAGGGTGAAACTAAGACATAGTGGAACTATGCAAATTTGATATTGGAAGCAAAGGATTGGCATGACACTTGGGAATTACTCAAGGATGAAATTTTTGAAAGATTAGAGAAAGGGGATTAAATGGTTGGAAATAAGGTAGGGCAATATGAATCTCGGGGAAAATGTTGCCAAGTTCAAAGGATTGGAGAAGTATGTTCGTTTCAATTTTGATAAGAGATTCAGACATGCGGAGTCCGGAAAGAATTATGGTTCAACTTCAAAACAGTTGTCAATCATTGAGGAGTAGGGGATTCCTGACATTAGTAAGCATGTATGGAATTGGTATGGATAGTGAGGAAAGCACAAGAAGCTTTTAAGCACGGGAAGCTTATGAGTGAATCAATTGTGGGGATCGGAATTTCATAAGGAGTTAGGGAAACTTCCATCGCATGAAAGTAACTGAAAAGCCGATGGAAAGAAATTATTTGAGAAGGTAAGGTGCATCACCATGGATTGAATAGTGATGAACGGAAAGGAATATTTGATTTCGGTCACAAGAAAATGAAGTCTTATTCATCGGATTGCTTGGAGGGGAATACGAGAAGGGAATGGTCAACCAGCGAATCAAGAATGGGAGAGTTCTTCATCCTGTTAGGATTGTTAGGATGCGTGATTAGGTTCGGAGTTAGGTAGTCTGAGTTATCCCTTTGTCGATTCGAATTAACGTGGTCAAATGCTTTCGACTGTGTTAATTAAATCGTTTTGTAATTGGTATATCTGAACAAGTCTTTAACTTGAATTTCTGTGATCAAAACCCTTATCACAGTTGGATGTGATAAATGTCTTTGGGCACTACAGAAAGAGGAAGATCAATTAAGACTAGAGAGATTAAGAACCACTGGGATAGGACAAGTATTTGTCTCCCCAACGGAAGTTTCTCTAGGACTTGGCTATCTGACTGAGTCTGATAGTGACAATAATGCTCTTTATCTTTAAGTTCATCTAACTCAAAGGTAAATCGTATAGTCTTTCTTGAGAAAGATTATATCTGAGAGGGATGATTCCATTACTTATAGTTTAAATATTAGGACTGATCACCCTAATGTTTACAACTATTAAGAAATGAAGTCATACGAATATTTCCCTACTCGTGCCCGAGTGATCAGAGTGCGCAACGGGACGGGGTTTCTCCTCAAAAAGATTTTTGGAAATGTTTTAATTGAGAAGTATATATATACATATATATATATTTTAAGGATATTATTCGAAAAAGGTTTAGTCAAAAGATTTCATTTGAAGGAATTACAAGATAATTTTGAGGAAGTTTAAGAAAAACCCTTTTTTGAGAAACAAGGGTGGTTAATCTTATTGTTAAGTTAAACGCTAATCATGTGGAAGTTTACCAATGAAGCTTGTTTCAATGAAGATGGTGCCATTAGCAGAAACAAAGGGAAGTGATGGTTTTTGACTTTAATCTTATTTTCTATACTTTAATGTCAAACTACAAAATTGTTATTTAAGGCTGATATTTATTTTAAGGGTGGTTCCGTTAATTAAAATGTTTTAAGAGAGGGGTTGTTTACCCTAACCGGCCTTAAAAATCTAATTTTCAAAGGCGGTTTCTGTTCAGTATCTCTTTTGTATATTTTATTTTAAAAATGTTAAAATTATATAAAATCTAAAGCATTATTGAAGAGGGTTTTTTTGTTAAACTATCCTCGTTTATTATTTAACTAGTATAGTTGCCCATGTCGTGTGTACGGGTTAAAGAGAATAATTTAAATATGGATTTGTCATACTTCTTTTATTCATTTAAAGAGTTAAAATTGGTAAAAAAAAACTATTGAAAAATGTAGCTTTTGATGTTTTCGAGAGAAAGACTAAATAAGGATTTGTGATGTTTTTTTCCCACTAAGAGAATTTTAACAAAACTCTTATAGTTATTAGTTATATTGGAAATTATCCTTGTCTTATTCCCTATGTTGCACGGGTACTCTATTTTAGGGCTCGTACCCGCACCGAATACATATCAAGTGTGGGTATATGTTGGGTACGTTCGATTACGCATCCAACTATTAAAACAAAATTGTGTTGGGTACATGATTGGGCCAAGTGAGTTCGTAATGGAGTGCGGCCCAACCAATTCTTGGGTCCAAAATGGAATTTCCCAAATTACTCTACTTTTTCCCTAATTTTGTAACACCCTCACATTTAATAAGTTAAGTTAAGGTTTCTTAAAAAGGGTACTTGAAAATTTCAACGAAAATCCGGTAGAGTTTCCTCTGTTTTTCGGACTTTCCAAAATATTTCCTGTTTGTACCTGTTCAGACCGGAGGAATTTTAAAACATAAAACATAATAATATTACAACCAGGTTAATCCTAACGCCCGACTAATACAAGTTTCAGGGCATACACTAATACATATTTTAATTTCCAAAATAACATTTATAATATAATCTATGGTCCGCACATGACAACATTACACTCCACGTGGTGGAGTGTATGTAATGACCCAACTTTCTAACCTTTAATTTACTTATAAATAAAATAGGGAATAATTTTTCAAAAACGATTTTCGAATTTTAACATTTCAACTGCGGAAGCAAATTCTTATATAACATCAGTACGGAACAAAATATATAAGTTTTACAACCCATAATACTTTAGCTAACATGACACAATAGTTCAAACTGAAAATAGACTAAATAGACTCCGAGCTACTTAAGACACTAATAGTAACCCAGAGCATGGTTTGCAAAACTCCATCCTTTTGAAAGGGATTCTCATATCCCATGCCAGCACTACTCTTCCCCTTGGAAGACAGGACCTTCATTACCTACAAGGGCAATAAGGGAGTAAGTCATAGCTAATCACGTTAAATCGAATGATAAAGAACATTGGCTAAAAACAACTAACACAAGTAATAGCAGTTTCACAAATGCATAAGCATATGTCAATCCTTTTTATTTTAAACATTAATCTTGTCTTTAATGGCATGATATATGTCTATCTAGAATCCTTTCCCGGGGCATCACATCTTGGAGGAAAATGGGTCATCGTGAGCTTCCTCCGCTCGACCTTTCGCGACTTACAGGCTTCCTCCGCCCAGCGTAACTAGAATTAACACCTCAACAATCTGGAGCAAAACAAATGCATGAATGCAAACATAATCTATTACCAATCCTTATCTTTTAATTCATCATCATCATTCATCTCATTTCCATTCAGGACATAGTCCATGATTCTCATTTTATTCTTTCATTCCATTTCCTTTAACTTTCCTTTAGCTGGTACTGATGCTTTCAAAAAAAGGGCCATCAGCGGTATATCCACTTCGTGATGGGATTAATTATTTCCGTTTAACAGTTTCAAAAAAAAGTTCATCAGCGGCCTAGCCACTTTGTGATGGTTTTAGAAGTAGTATGTAGTTATTTCATTTATAGTCCATCGGGGCATAGCCTCCTATTGATGGTTATTGCAACGACCCCATTCGGGACTCCCATAGGGAAATATCAACCAAGTGAATAAAAACTTTCACTAGGACATCTATAGGATAAATATCCACCAAATGGGTGTACGCACTTCCGTTGGGACTCTTGTAGGGAAATTATCAACCACTGAATAAAATTCCAGTAGGATACCTCCAGGATAGTTATCAACCAAATAGGATTAAATTATAATTCTCATAGTAATGTTTAGAGTTTAGAAATTATGATATTTAAACGAGTTAAATTCTGAAAATTAAAGAAAATCCGAGTTTTATGAAATTTTCTCAAAATATTCGAGTAGTTCATGAACTACTCGAGTGGTTCATGCAAAAATACTCGAGTCTTTGAAGAAATACTCGAGTCGTTCATCTCTTTCCATAATACTCGAGTCTTTCTTGAAATACTCGAGTCTTTTTACTGCAACAGCACCAGTTTTCTATATTTTAAGCACCATTTCGTGATTCTTACACTTTTACTTCAATTCTGCACAAAACAGAAGTCATTCCACATAAAATAAATATGTTACATATATCAATTAACGTCAAATTAACAGGAAACATAATCAAATCACAGAGTTGCATAAAACATAGAAAATGTCCATTTTAACATATGAATTTCATTTCTACTTGATTTCAAGTTCGTAAATCAATCCACTGAGTATCCTTAGGTCCAATTAAACTTGTTTGAATACAAAAATCGTGAGTCTTTGCCCTCCAAGTCAGATTCCCATTTCAAGTTACATTGCCCATAAACCACAATTGGTTCCTATGGATTTAGCTTATTAATTACCGTTCTAGAAATTAGGTAACTTCTCCCATACCTTAGAGAAGCTAGAGAAATGATTGGTTAAAGAGAAAAGGGTTGGATCAAAGTTTGAGTTTCAACACTCAAGTTCTGCTTTTGAACCGTGATCTTTGGCCACGAATTTGACAGGGAATATGTAACGGAAAAGGAAGAAACGAATTAGATTTAGCAACTAGGGAATACTAACTTTAATTTAGAACAAGTTTGAAACGATTTGGCTCAGTGTACTTACCAAACCAATTCAAAGAAGAGAGGTTGATGATGCTGTTTTGCACTCTGTTTTTCAGCTTTGGAATACCCTACTTTGAAGGCTTGTAACTTGGTCTACAGGAAGTCAATTTGAGTGGTTCTTGGTTCTAATTCGAAAGGGGAATTAGAACTCGAATTGTGTTTGGTTATACTGGATTTGGTTGAGTGAGGAAGGAGAATCGAAGGCTCAAAGAGAGCACCAGAAAATAGAGAATTTTGGACAGAAATTCGGGTTGGAGTGAATTGAATGCGTTTCTAGCTTCCCAGATCACTTACTTATAACTTAAGATTAACCTCCAATGAAGTAAGGTCCAGCTCTGGGCTTAGAACTAGATGAAACGAGCTGTTGGCTCCAATTTGGTTTGAAACCGACTTTTATTTTTTTGTAGAGCTGCACGAACTACTCGAGTATTACCAGAAATACTCGAGTATTTCAACAAAATTTTAAATTTTCCTAATAGCTAGTTACATTACTCGAGTCTTCCCTAAAAGACTCGAGTCTTTTGACTAAAAATCAGAAAAAAATAATATTTTATTCAATAAAAAATATTTAATTTTATTTATCTATTTTATTTATTCATTTATTTTAAAATATTGGTCCTTACATCCTCCCCCACTTAAAAAGGAATTTCGTCCCCGAAATTCGATTCAGAAAAATAAAACTTACTCGAACAGATACAAATATTCTTCCTTCATCTGACTTTCTAATTCCCAAGTGATGTCGCTAACACCACCACGCTCCCACACGACTTTCACTAAAGGAATTTCTTTCCCTCGCAGCTGCTTAATTTTTCTATTTTCTATCCGAATGGGACCGGTTTCGAACGTCAGATTTTATCGCAGGGGTATCTCATCGGGTTCAATGCGAATAATCGAAGCAGGGTCAAGCACGAACTTCCTTAACTGAGACACATGGAACACATTGTGCAGGTTGGATAGGAATGGCGGCAGGGCTATTTGGTATGCAACAGGACCAATATGCCTCAGGATTTGGTATGGACTGATGAACTTGGGTGATAGTTTCTTTGGTTTCATCACACGTCCAACTCCAGTTGTCGGTACCACTCGGAGAAAGACATGCTCTCCTTCTTGAAATTCCAATTTAGTTCTTCTACGATCCGCATAGTTCTTTTGCCTGCTTTGGCCCACCTTCATCTTTTCTTGAATCACTTTAATCCTTTCAGTTGTTTCTTGGACGACATCGGGGCCGATGAGCGTATTCTCCCCCACATGGAACCAACATAGTGGGGTTCTACACTTTCGTCCATACAGCGCTTCGAAAGGTGTCATCCCAATACTTTCATGGAAGCTATTGTTGTATGTGAATTCTACCAAAGGCAGTAATTGACTCCAAGTTTCACTGTACTCCAAAGCACATGCCCTTAACAGATCCTCAAGAGATTGAATTGTCCTTTCATATTGACCGTCGGTTTGGGGATGATAGGCTGAACTCATCCTTAACTTGGTCCCCATAGCTTGGTGTAAACTTTGCCAAAACCGAGAACAAAACCTAGGGTCATGATCAGAGATTATGCTTGATGGAATTCCATGCAATCGTACCACCTCCTTGATATAAAGTTGTGTGAGCTGCTCCAATAATTATGTCATATTGATTGGAATAAAGTGAGCCAATTTTGTCAATCGATCCACTATTACCCACACGGCTTCATATCCTCCTTGCGTCCTTGGAAAACCGGAAACGAAATCCATTGCAATACTATCCCATTTCCATTATGGAATATCCAATGACTGAAGTTCGCCTTCGGGCCTCTTATGTTCTATCTTTGCTTTTTGACAAACAAAGCAAGACGCCACATAAGTTGCCATATCCTGCTTCAGTCCAGACCACCAAAACATTTTTTTCATGTCTTGGTACATCTTTGTAGCTCCAGGATGAATACTCAATTTGCTTTTGTGGGCTTCTTCCAGAATGATTCTCCGTAACTCTGGGTTTGCAGGAATGCACACCCGATCTTTGAACCTCAAGACTCCATCAGGACCAAATTGGAAATCTGGTTCTTTTCCTTCCATACTTAGCCTCACCTTCTCTTGCAATTCCACGTCGTCTCGCTGCATCTCCTTTATCTATTCTAGGAATTCATTGGTTATCTTTAGCATTCCCAACCTGATACTGGATGGTCTCACTTCTATTGCCAGATTTAAATCTCGGAACTTCTCAATCAGCTCCACTTCCTTGATCATCAAAGCACTCATATGAAACGTCTTTCGACTTAAAGCATCCGCTACCACATTGGCTTTTCCAGGATGGTAGTGAAGCTTAAAGTCATAGTCCTTCAAAAACTCCATCCATCTACGCTGTCGCATATTAAATTCCTTTTGATTGAAAATATATCTGAGACTTTTGTGGTCGCTGTATACTTGGAATGTTGACCCATACAGATAGTGTCTCCATATTTTCAATGCAAACACTATGGCTGCTAACTCCATGTCATGGGTTGGATAATTTTCTTCATGGACCTTTAGTTGTCTTGATGCATAAGCTACAACCTTCCCTTCTTGCATCAAAACACATCCCAGTCCTTGTTTCGAAGCGTCGCAGTACACATCGAAACTTTTCTGAGGATCGAGCAGAGTTAACACCGGAGAAGATGTCAATCTGTCCTTTAGCTCTTGAAAGCTTGCTTTTCACTTTTCATTCCAAACAAAAGGTTGTTTTTTTCTTGTTAAACGTGTTAATGGCAAAGCAATCCTTGAAAAGTTCTCAATAAATTTTCGATAGTATCATGCTAGTCCAAGAAAACTTCTTACTTCAGTGACAGTTCTTGGGGCGTCCCACTTGAGTATAGCTTCCACCTTGGCTGGATCTACAACAACTCCTTCTTTTGAAAATACATGGCCAAGAAATTTTGTAACACCCCGATTTGGAAAACTCGAAATAAACGACAATAATTACTAATTAATTCTTTTACGAAAATAGGGTGAAATTTTTTTTTTCACTAGTAGAAAACTCATCAATCAAGTTTCCCAAAACAAGGTATTACTTTTAAATCCTTTCTCTCAAAGACGTTTACCAACTATAGTGAAAAGAATAGGGTTCAAGTGATGAATAGAAAAATCGTCATTGAAAACAGTTCATTGGGTTTCTAAAAATAATTTGATGTTGGTGACTCCGTTAAATAAATATTTTTCCATATAGAAAACATAACTGAATTCATTTAAAAGATTTATCTGTCTGATCACGACAGTCCTTTAGAAAACGGTTTGAAAATATGTCATAAAGGTCTTTTCAAAAGCAGTCACCATAGTTCAGTGGTGCCATTCTTACATAAACATTTACCTTAGCAAAACATTTCAAAAGGAAAGGGGTACACTTGATATACATATCAGCAAGGGTCCATTAGAACCTATCTATAAACTACTAAGCAGTGTCCCCTTCTCGATCCGAAACGTAAGTTCCCGAAAGCAACCTCCGTCGTCCCGCAGTAGCCCTCTCGTCAGCGCATCACGATCAGTATGTGTTCCCTCCAGGAGAAGCAACACCAGCTCCGCCATCTTTTAGAACCAGAGGTTCATCATCACATGTGCACAAGAAGTTGAGAGAGTAAGTTACCCGAATGGGATTACTCCCATCGACTTCTTGGATTTACACTAGCGACGTATACCAGAACATAACAACACAAACAAACAATACAGCAGATAATTATGCAAGATGCATGAGGATGCAATGCAATCATCGCATTATCTAACACTTTATCTCTCACTTAAGGGAATCTCTTAATCAATTCATCTCGCAAAGTCGAAGTCTCTCTGTCCACATATCACGAGTCCATAACATCGGAAATTCAGGCTTTATGGTCTTGGGTTCAGGTCTACATCTCCTCGGAATTCATCCACCTAGTTCGGAAGCAATCAGGAGTACAGGATCTCTAACCACAGCGGCTTTTACTGGATGGCAAAACAAATGAATATATATAATGCCCAGGAAATAAGCACATCCGGCCGTGTTCGAGCATCCCTCTCACTGAACAAGATTGGGTCAAGGGGGTGTCAGTCCTCTGTCTAGTGATCATGTGGTACTTCGTCCACACCACTGAGTGACCAGCTCCGACCGGTTCAGCCAGGGCCATTGTGGTTTTTCCCACCTAGACAGACTTCTCAAGGCTTCTTGACGAATCACCGTCATTGCCGTCCCCTATCTCAATCATCCAGCTGAACACCACAAGGGTAATTCAGGTGTATCTTCCTCTCCACTACTTCGGGTTAGGGTTTTAAGTCGTGAGGTTATACTTGTTTGTCCTAACGTCGACCCATCCTAAGTCATCTCCGTCATATAGCTACGACTATATGCGGAATGCTTCTGTGGGACTCGACTAATACGTCTGACGGGCTCCGACCCATCCTGAATCATTCTCGGCATACGGCTCCGACCATATGCAGGATATCCACAATCTTTCTGACGGGCTCCGACCCATTCAGAATCATTCTCGGCATATAGCTCCGACTATATGCGGGACATCAACAATTATTCTGACGGGCTCCGACCCACTCAGAATCACCTTCGGCATATAGCTACGAATATATGCGGGATATCCATCAATCTTTGATAGATAGGCTCCGACCTATCTTAACTCACTCTCAACATATGGCTACGACCATATGGAAACTATCTCTGTAGAATTCTGCAATCATTGCATCCACGTCCAAAGCATCGTCGTCATCGTCATATCGTCAGCTCGATCCACGTACTCGGGCGCATCAGCATCATCCGGTTCCATAGCGTGTTCCATCCCTTAGAGTTTCGCTCTATTCTTTGGGGGATTTCTTATAGCTTTCTAATGTCTTTTCTATTCTTATCTTATATCGCGGGATGATGCATTATGCTCATGCAATGACAATATAAACAACAATACATCTCAACATAACAAATATATCAATCAATTCATACCATGTGATGGTATAGGTCTGAGTCTTCGTATACCGCGATACAAACAAGGCACACAATTTATCGGGTATACTACTAGCTACAATAGACCTTTACTCCGACTTTGAGAGAGTACGGAGTGTCCTAGCACACTCACTAGACACCAAAGCGTCTTAGGATAACTTCTCTCTCACCTGGGTTTGCAGTTACTGAATCTACAAGTTCCGAACGATCTGCTCCCTTCCTAGCCTGCCCGACTCCAACTTCTTTCAAGTCCCACAAGATAGATACGTGAGGATTAAACTTTATTCAAATATTACTCTTAAAATAATTTCCAAAATAACTAAGGAAAATCCAAACTTTTGTCTTTATGTAAAACCAAAACATCAATTCTTTTGCTCAAACTTGTCCAAAATCAAACACTAACTTTTATACTTTAAAACCATGAGAAAATAATCAAATAAATCAATTTAAATGAAAAGCTTCTTTGCTGGTCTCTCTTGGACAGCAATGAATTCAACTTCGAAAACACCAAAAAATTGCACTTTTCAAACCAATTTTATCTTATGTTAAATACTCATAAAAATTCAACTTTAAAACACTTTGAAAACACTTTTAAATAAGAAATACAACATAGAAAATTTTGGGCAGCATCATATTCCAAGTTTTAAATTCATTTTCCATTGTTCAAAGCCAACTCAAATCCATAAACAAACCAAGCATCTTGAAAACAATCGAATAAACACTTTGATCAACAATCTATCAAGTTCAAACACTTAGAATCCCATGTGGGCAGCATGATACTTCAACAAAATAAACTATTTAAACACCTTCATGCACTCTAAAAATCATTCTTACTTTCCTCAAGAATCTCAAGCAAACATTCATTCATTTCAAACATCATACAATCACAAGTTATCAAGTTGAATATAAACATGTTCATATACGTATTCATACATATAGCTCAATCAAATAAAGAAATCAAACTCTCAAGCACATACAAACCGAATCATGCATCACACAAACACTTAGACAACTTTTCATTTAACTTTCACTTAATCAATTCCATCTTAGCAAAACTTCATCTTATCATACTTGACTATATCAAAACCGTATGCATCATGAGTTGTTTAAAAATTATTTTCTCAAAGGGTAGCTTCACAAATCAATACATAATTTCATGACATCAACATACATACATCTAAGAAAATTTAACTCAAGAGTTAAGGTCCAAACCGTGACCTTAACTAGGTTTTCTCAAAAACATTTCCAAAGATTCAAGACTTCTAAAACCACTCTAAATCCAACAACAACTTCACATAATTCATCAAGCAAGTAGAAACATAATCCTAGCATATTTTCCTACATAAAACCGTGAGCATCACACAAATCTCTAAACAATTTTCATTTCTCATTTAACACTTAAGATCAACTCAAGGTTCATGGAAATCACATATTCATTAACTAAACTTAAGAAAATCTTAATCCTTTTCAACTAAGCATACAAACCGTGACCACCACTTAAAATCACAACATCACACAAATTTCTATATTCATTATTAAATTTCAAGATCATAACATGCAAGAGATCAAACAAAAGAAAATCAAGGTTTCAACCACATCATCATCAAAACCGTGACCAACATAAGAAAAATCATCAAGAAAAGTTCAATCATTTCAAAGATCTTTACATTAAAAATCAAGCATCAAACACATCATAGTACAAGCATAGATCTTGACATGCATGCAATTAAAAACACTAGATCTTTGAAAAATCCTTCATGAAAACTTAAAATCAAGTTCTTTTCAAAAACATTTTAAAGAAATCAAGAAGAAAACTTAAGATCATGAGAACAAACACTTTCTTAGTAAAAACTTCAAGATTAAGCTCAAAGATCAACATGCATGTTAGTAAAAACTCTAGATTTAACATAAAAACAAACATGCATCAACACTTTCAAACCAAAAATCAAGTTTTAGAAGAAGATCATGAAAAACAAAAATGAATCAAAGAAAAGAGGTTAAGGGCTTAAGGATCTACCTAAATCAAGCTTAGAAATCAAACTAGAAAAGCAAAATCCTCCTCCTTCTTCCTCCTTAAGGCTTCGGCCACTCTCTCTCTCTCTTTCTCTTTCTCTCTCTCTCTCTCATTAAGAGCTTAATGTTGCTCTTAGTTGTGAAGTGTTTAGGGCTTGGAATGAATGGAAATGAAGAAGAACCGAATGGAGTCTGTGTGAGTGTTGATGTTTGGTTTGGGATGAGAAGTGAAAGAAAATGAAGAAATGAAAACTACATGAAGTGTGTGTGTTGGTGTTGGTATACTTAGTTTTGTGTGGGCTTGGGTTTGTTTCCTCCTCCCCACGGCTCCTCCTTTTCTTTTTCTATTTCCTTTTCTTTTTTCCTTCCTTTAGGTCATGCTTAGGTCATCTAGGTGATGTCATATGTTTGACTATTAGGCAAGGCAACTTGGTGACCAAGTAAATCAACTTGGTGGCCAAGTAATACACCTAGGTATTCGGCCATGGGAGGTTTAGGGTAGATTAGATTAGCTTAATTAGGTTTAAGGTGCTAATTAGGGTCTAATCGTGATTAGGGTAGGATTAGGAAAATTAATTTAGGTTTAGTCCACTAATCCTTAGAGATTAGGGCTTAATCAAGGATTAAGGTACTAATCAAAAACTTAATCCATACTAGCCTAAGTTTAGGGAAAATCAATTCTAGATTAGCTCACTAACCTTGAGGGTTTAGGGTTTAGGAAAGTGATTAAGCACTTAATCAAGGATTAAGAGCTCGATTAAGGCTTAATCAAAGATTAAGGATGCTTATTAGGGTTTTGTAGAGATAATTCTAGATCAAGATAATTGGACTTTGATTTTTGAAACCTAGGGAAAATAATTTTCCACCTTAAAACCATAAAATCATATGAATCAATTAAGAAGACAAAATCTCAATGAAAACCTCAAGCAATATGATTCATTGAAAACCTTAGAAAATCAAGCACATAAAATCACAACACAAGTAAATTAAATTTCAAAGCATAAAACCCATCATGAAATCAAAACTCTTTTAAATTAATTCTTAAATCAATTAGGTTAAAATAATTTCTTGATTGGGGACTTGCAGAAGAAGTGAGTCAAAAGGCAGATGTTACAAATTTCACTTCTCTCAACCAAAAATCGCACTTGGCCAACTTTGCATAGAGCTTCTTCTCTTTTAAGGTTTCAAGGACCATTTGAAGATGTTTGGCATGCTCTTCTGGGGTTTTCGAGTATATCAGGATGTCATCTATGAATACAACCACAAATGAATCCAGATATGGCCGAAAAACCCGATTCATGTAGTCCATGAACACAGCAGGTGCATTTGTTAGACCAAACGGCATCACCACATACTCGTAGTGACCATAACGGGATCGGAAGGCCATATTGGGAATATCCTCTTCTCTAACTCAAATGTGATGATAACCAGATCATAGATCGATTTTAGAGAACACTTTAGCTCCACGAACTTGATCCATCAGATCATCTATTCGGGGCAACGGGTACTTATTTTTGATAGTTACTGTGTTCAACTGCCGGTAATCAATGCACATGCACATACTTCCATCCTTTTTCTTTACAAATAATATCGGCGCACCCCACGGGGATACACTTGGTCTAATAAACTTCTTCTCCAATAAATCTTCCACATGTTTCTTCAACTCCACCAACTCTGATGGTGCCATACGAAAAGGAGCAATCGATATAGGACCGGTTCCAGGGATAAGGTCAATACTAAACTCTATTTCACGAGGAGGACGTAAACTGGGTACTTCTTCGGGAAAAACATCTGGATATTCGCAAACTATAGGGATACTTTCGATCTTGGGTTCTACTTTGGGTGTTTCTTCTACTGAGACAGAAAACAGGCATAGGTATCCTTCGGGTGGTGCCATAGGAGGCTTGATTTCAGGGAATAGGATGGGTTTGCGGTGACAATCTATAGTTACTTGGTACTTGGTTAACCAATCCATTCCTAAGATTATATCTAACTGGGATAAAGGAAAGCATATGAGGTCGACTAGAGTATTTTTATCTAATATGGTTACCTTACAATCTTTACCGGCTTTAGATGTGGTTACAGGTAAGTTTGTTGGGGTTGACACTGTGAGATTATATGGTGTATCAGTGATTTTCAATTTTAGTCGGTCGACACAGTCATAGGAGATAAAAGAATGAATGGCTCCAGAATCTATAAGGACCCTACATGGTTTACTATTCAAAAGACAATTACCTTGGATCAGGTTCTCAGATGCTCAGCTTCAACTCCCGACATGGTGAATGTTGGAAACCAACAAGCAGGCTAAGCAAATACTAGAGGGGGGGTGAATAGTATTTTGAAGCACTAATACCAAATATTTCGATTGATAATTGAAGAATGGAGTTAAGACTAAATTTTCTGGAATCAGACACAAAAGACTCGAGTCTTTTGTGAAATACTCGAGTTTTTCAGTGATGAACAACTCGAGTCTTTTCTGAAATACTCGAGTTTTTCCTATCAGATAGCAGAAAAACCAGAAACGAAAATTCAGCAATTTAACTCAAATCAATTCAATAATAAACAGGAACTTATCCAACAGAATAGCAAGCAATCTAAATAACTTTTAAACACAAAGATTCCTTGAACTTGCTACCTAATTGTATAAATCCTAATTGATTGAAATGACTTAAGTCTATTGAGCTAGAAAGTAGATTAAAAGCAATAAACCTACACTCAAGCAATTTTATCCTGGTTCACTCCAACAATGAGCTACATCCAGTCCTCCTAATCACTTAGGAGTTTCTACTAATAATCAAATTGTTAGAAATTACAAAGGATTGCTTGAGAATGGCCTCACTCAACCTAACCCTTTCAAGAGTGTACCAAACTCTTGATTTCTACCCCAATTTGATTCTGGTGATTGAAGAACTCTTCACAAAGCTTCCTTGAACTCCCTTCAAGAAACTCCACCGGGCTAGGAACCTCCTAGTCTTGTGCTTGAGAACCTCTCAAGACTTCCAACACCCTAAGCCACTTAGGGTATGCTTGGGAACAATCCAAGACTTTGAATAATCAAGCTTTTTGTATGTGTATTACTAATCTCACAATGGATTAGCACAAATAAGCACAGCTCAATGTAAGAATTGAGGCCTAAAACTCAACTTGGAATAAAATGACAATATGAGTGAGAAGTTGAGCTTTTTGGGAATTAACACTTGAGAAAAGGAAATTATGAAAGCTTGTGATCAATAATGTGTTGTTGTCTTGTTTGTTCTTGCACAAATTCAAAGAGCAATTTTACAATAAGGTTCGGAATACTCTCTTGGGGTTGGATGAGACTCCAATGCCCTCAATTGGGTTTTTGAGTCTTTCCAACGTTCATTTTTGCTTACTGGACAAAAATACTCGAGTCTTTTGGTAAATACTCGAGTCTTTTTGGTCGGTCACGAGTGAATTGGTGCACGAACAAGACTAACGGTCATATTTGCTGACCTGGCACAAATACTCGAGTTTTTATAAAAATACTCGAGTATATACTCGAGTCTTTCTCAAAATACTCGAGTATTTTGATCAGATATGGGAAAAATTATTTTTCAATTTTATTTTTCCTCTCAAGTATTAATTTGTGGTCAATCTCAACTTAATAATCATATAAAAATTTATTCCTAGAAGAGACTAACTATTTCTACCCACTCTCAACCACTCTCAACATAAATTAGAAATTTACAATTAATATTTGATTGAGAATGATTGGGCACTTGTCTTGTTTTCTTGACTTCTTGTTGATGTTGATGTTGCAATATCTTCAAGGCATGATTTGTTAATTATTTTGTCATCATCAAAACATAATCCACATAATTAGGAGCATTGAATTCACAATCTCCCCCTTTTTGGTGATGACAAAATAATTAACACTTGATCCATTTGTTAAGCTTGATCCACTTGAAAATGCAACTCCCCCTCACTATATGATACTTTTCACCTATATAAAAATTCAGCTTGTGCAAGATGTTATGACAATTTAATTTTAGCACCAAGCCTATGGTATTAGAGTATTTAACAATTATCAGAGTATATACCATAATTAGAGAATTTTAGGTGCAACAATATCAAGACAAGTGTATAATATCTCTCCCCCTTTTTGTCATACGCCAAAAAGATGTAACAATTTATAAAAAGATCAAGGGAGGAGAGGTGCATAATCGGAAAACCCCATAACCAACTATGCAAAAAAATAGACTTAATAATAAATATAAAGAGCTCCCCCTGAAGCTTTGCACAAACATCATAATGAAAACCAAATTCATTAACATAAAAACATCATAAAAGGTCCAAATCAAAGGTGCAATAATAAACCCAAAGTCTCAAAACACCAAGTTCTCAAAGTACAGAAAATGCAACAAGATCAACATGATGAAAACATAATGAAAACTAAAATAGAAAATCCATAAGCAGCAGCATCAAAACATGGAAGGAGCTGGATCATCTGGAGGAGGATAAAATTGAGAGAAGGCCGCCATCATCTCATCAAACCGGCGGTGCATCTCCCCTGACTGCTGGTCCAGGCGGGCATTAATCTGGGCCGAGTGCTGATCCAAATGAGAATAAAACATGGCAGACTCTGCACTCATCCTAGTGTCTAGGCTAACAAAATCATCACGCTGGGCGTCCATAGCATGCACAATGGAGTCCATCCTCCCATCTAAAGTGTCCAGCCGTGTGATAACATTGTCTCTCCAGCCCAAGTTATCAAACCCAGATTGAGATCCAGTAAAGTCATCAAAATTAATCTGATCCTCAATAGGGTCCCCTCCTTCAGCCTGCGCAAATGCTGCAGCTTCCTCTTCCATCTGTTGGGCATCCACCCCTTGTCGAGCTGCAACATTCGCAACCCTCTCCATCTCAGCAATATCAGATCGGTACAAGTATTGGCCAGAGGGTTCATGAAATGCCATGTCTTGATGACTCAAGGTGCCTTTGTTGAGGCAGTGCTGGTTCACATGAAGAGTCTTTTTCTCTTCATTGCGTGGGATAGGCACCTTGAAGTAACTCAACAGATAACAAACATGCATGGCATAGGGCAGGGTTTTTGGGTGTTTAGACTTAGCAGCAAGGAGCATTCTATCCAAAATTATGCGACTCCAGTTCAGCTTCTCATTGTTCAGGATGGCACTAAGAAGCCTAAGTTCATTGTTTGTGGGTTTGGCATAATTGGGTGAGGTTTGAGGCACTAATTGATGACAAACAATATAATGCAACACCCTAGATTGGACAGTCATATATGAGGAATGCTTAACTCCTTCGGTCCATACACGACCGGGGCGCAAACAACTTTGAAAAATGTCGTCCGCATCGGCCTTTAGAGAATTGTCCCCGTGACGTGTTGTCCCAAAAGCTACAAAGAGGTCCTTAGTGCTAATTTTAAAACGAACACCCTCAACCATTGTTTCTATGACATTGTCCTTTAGCCTAAGGTTTGCATAGAATGTTCTAACTAACCTAGGATATATAGGTCCATGAAATTCCAGAAATTGAATCAGTTTCTGATATCTAAGGTTAGTAACAAAATGGAAACCCTTACTCTCAAGGAAAGTACTATTGATCCATGTGATTACTCCAAATTCTCTGGTGGCAAAGCCTTCCATCCTTTCCAAGCGTTCATCCTCTTGATAGTAGTCGGAAATTTCCTCCTCGGAAGATGAGTCAGCAATCCTTACTCTCTTTCCTTTGCCAGATGAAGAAGCCACAGATGAAATGATGTAAAAATTGGAGTTTTGGAAATTAGGGTTTTAAAAGGGGGTGACGGATTTGAGGTTGAAAAGAGGTGAAATTTGTTGAAAGAATGGTAGAAAAGTGATTAGAGGATGTAAAACTAGTAAGATTTGGCAAAAATTTGACTAAAAACGGAGTTTTGAGGAGAGAGATATGAGAAAACCGAGAGAGAAGAGAAAGGGGTTCGTGAAACTCGAGTTTGTGGGGGCTGGAGTATATATAAATTCGCCAAAACACTCGAGTATATTCAACAATACTCGAGTTGTTCGTTGAAAAATACTCGAGTTTTTAAGAATATACTCGAGTCGTTCGTGACTCAGCCCAGATTTCCCCAGAAAACTCGAGTAAAAACTAAAAAACTCGAGTTTGGTCCGAAAGTTCAAATTTCAGGAAAACGCAAAATACTCGAGTTTTTGGAAAATACTCGAGTTTGGTCTGAAAGTTCAAAAATTGGGGGTTTCGAAAGACTCGAGTGTTTTGAAAAACATTCGAGTATTTTAATAAAGACTCGAGTGTTTTTAGAAACACTCGAGTATTTTTCACAGACCCTGATTAAAAACTTTTTCAATTTAAAACTGATTTAATTTTGAATTAAAATACTCGAGTGTATTTGGAAAAACTCGAGTATTTTGACAGAACAGAAAGTAAAAACTCAGTTTTAAAAGACCAAACACAAATCAAACACAAATGCTTCATTACCAACTTGGAATACAGTACAGAATCACACACAATTAACATATACAATTTCAAATATCATCAAGGACAATTTACCTAAGAATCAATAACACATTAGAGTAAGACTAATATGGTGATCTTCCAAAAATGACACACAATGCAATTAGCCTATATTAGCTTCATCTAAAATACCAAGTTCTCTCCTAATATGATAAAAGGTGTCCCTTGGTAGAGGTTTTGTAAAAATGTCGGCTAATTGATTTGTGGTACTAACAAATTCAATTGTGCAATCACCCTTTTGTACATGATCTCTTAAAAAATGATGTCTTATTTCAATGTGTTTAGTTCTTGAGTGATACACCGGATTCTTAGTCAAATTGATTGCACTCGTGTTATCGCATCTAATCGGAATATTTTCAAGTTTCAAACCAAAATCCGATAATTGTTGTTTCATCCATAACAGTTGAGCACAACAACTACCGGTTGCTATATATTCCGCTTCGGCGGTAGAAAGAGCGACACAAGCTTGCTTTTTAGAAAACCATGACACCAATGAACTTCCCAAGAAATGGCAAGTACCACTGGTGCTTTTGCGATCAAGCTTGCATCCGGCGAAGTCGGAATCCGAGTAACCAACTAGACTAAGATTGGCATCAGCAGGATACCATAAACCAGTGTTAATTGTTCCTTTTAGATACTTAAATATATGTTTAACTGCGGATAGGTGAGATTCTTTAGGATTAGCTTGAAATCTAGCACACATGCATACACTAAACATAATATCCGGTCTAGATGCAGTGAGATATAGGAGACTACCTATCATACCCCTATACTTACTAACATCAACCGGTGTACCTTGTTCATCCTTGTCTAGGTAGCATGATGTGCTCATTGGAGTGTAGGCTTCCTTGCACTTGTCCAATCCGAATTTCTCAAGGAGCTCTTTGCAATATTTCCCTTGATGCACAAATATCCCCTCCTTGACTTGCTTTATTTGTAAGCCTAGGAAGAACTTGAGTTCTCCCATCATTGACATTTCAAATTCCTTTTTCATCAAATTTGAAAACTTTCTACAAAGAGACACGTTAGTAGCACCGAAAATGATATCATCAACATAGATTTGTACTAACAAAATGTCATCCTTGGTTTTATAAATAAATAATGTATTATCAACCTTCCCTCTTTGAAACTTGTTTTCTAATAGAAAGGAACTCAATCGATCATACCAAGCTCTAGGAGCTTGTTTCAATCCATAGAGTGCCTTTTTCAATTTATAAACATGGTTTGGAAATTCACTGTTTTCAAAACCGGGGGGTTGTTTGACATACACTTCTTCATTTATAAACCCATTCAAGAAAGCACTTTTAACATCCATTTGATATAAAGTGAATTTCATGATTGAAGCATAAGCAAGTAAAATTCGGATTGCTTCAAGACGTGCAACCGGAGCAAAGGTCTCATCATAATCGATACCTTCCTCTTGGTTGTACCCTTGAGCTACTAGTCTAGCTTTGTTTCTTATAATCAACCCGGATTCATCAAGTTTGTTTCTATAAATCCATTTAGTACCAATTATGGTATGATCATCGGGTTTAGGGACTAGATCCCAAACTTCATTTCTTTCAAATTGGTTTAATTCTTCTTGCATAGCAAGAACCCAATGATCATCCTCAATGGCCTTTTTAATAGAATCGGGTTCAATTTGAGAAACAAATGAGACATAGTGGCAAATGTTTTGAATAGACCTACGAGTAAGTACTCCCTTTGACATATCTCCTATGACTTTGTCTATAGGATGAGCCTTGACCGATTTCCAAGTTGGAGGAAGTTCTTCCCTTACTTCTCCTTCATCAACTTTTGAATTCTCTCTCTCTTTTTCTTCTTTTGAAAAGACAATGCCATCTTCACTAACATCACATAAAACACTATCTTCTTTTGAAGACTCATTAAAAACCACATGAATTGATTCCTCAATAGTTAAAGTTCTTTTATTGAAAATTCTATAAGCTTTACTATGAGAAGAATAGCCTAAAAATATGCCTTCATCGGATTTGGAATCAAACATGCCAATGTGTTCTTTTCCATTATTTAAAACAAAAACTTGGCATCCGAAGACATGAAAATGAGATATATTTGGCTTTCTTCCCTTGTAAAGTTCATAGGGGGTTTTATCCAAAGAGGGCCTTATCAAAATACGATTTACAACATAACAAGCCGTATTGACGGCATCGGCCCAAAAATATTGAGGTACTTGAGAATCATTTAACATAGTTCTAGCAAGTTCCTCTAGCACCCTATTTTTCCGCTCTACCACTCCGTTTTGTTCCGGAGTCCTTGGTGCGGAGAATTGATGCTCAATACCATTTTTAGCACAAAATCTATCAAATTTGTGGTTTTCAAATTCTCCACCATGATCGGTACGAATAATAATTACTTTTTGATTTACTTGGTTTTGCAAAAGTTTGACATGATGTTTAAAAGATTTGTAGGTCTCACTCTTAGTAGTTAAGAATAAAGTCCATGTAAACCTAGAGAAGTCATCAACAATTACCAATGCATAATAGTTGCCACCAAAGCTTTTTACTTGTGATGGTCCAAACAAGTCCATATGAAGCATTTCTAATGGCCTTGATGTGGACATCACCATTTTTGATCCAAAGGTGTTTTTAGTTTGTTTACATTTCTTGCAAGGAGAACAAACACCTTCAATAGAAAAATTTAGCTTTGGTAAACCAACTACTAGATCTTTAGATTGTATTTTCTTCAATTGGTTTACATTAATATGAGCGGTCCTACGATGCCATAACCAAGTGTCATTTTCTTTGCTCACTAAACAAGTAGAGACCAAAGAAGTGACTTTGTTCAAATCAACTAAGTAAGTATTATTTGACCTTCTACCAACAAATTTGATTGATTCATCTTTGTCACTTTTAATGAGGCAATGGGTAGAGGTAAAAACTACATGATTACCAACATCACATAATTGGCTTATGCTCAAGAGATTATGTTCTAATCCTTGAACATAGAGCACATTATCAATAATCAAGTTTGAAGAGTTTCCGATTTTACCAATACCAAGGATTTTGCCTTTGTTGTTGTCCCCATAAGTGACATAACCCTTTTCCTTTGGAGTAAGCTCAATGAAGTGTCGCTTATCTCCCGTCATGTGCTTCGAACATCCACTATCTAGATACCACAAGTCCTTTCCCGTTCGAAGGCACACCTACAAGATCAAATCACTTGTTCAATTTGGGTACCCAAACAATGTTGGGTCCCTTAGGGTTAGTGTTGGGACTTTCTCCCTTCTTAATCCACATATAAGTGCCCTTTTTCATTTCAAACTTCTTAATGTGGCACTCAATGTTGATATGTCCAACTTTTCCACAATAAGTACAAGTTGGTCTCTTTGATGAATTTTTCTTAGAAAATGTTCCAACCACCTTGTACGTTTTGTCCTTTTTATGAACATATCCTAAACCGGTTTTGTTGTGATTATGTCTTTGAGAGTTCAACAACCGGTTGAGGTTTCTATCACTATGTGAGATTGTGAGTTTGTTTTTCAACTCTTTCACTTCTTTTTCAAGTTCATCACATCTCTCACATGGAGTGATAATCTCCTCATGATTTGCACACTCACTTTGATGACTAGAATTAATAAGTTCCAAGGATTCATTTTGAAGTTTCAACTCATTTATAGATTTTTGTAATTCATCAATTTCTTGTTGAAACTCCAAAATTTTCTTTCCTTTTTCCTTATTGATTTTAGCAAGCCTTCTAAATTGAATTAACATTTCATTGTAGGCTTCTTGCAAATCATCATAGGAAATGGAGTTTGAAGAGGAACAAGAAGAGCTAGAGGTTACCTCATCATCACTTTCACTCATGCCATGATTAGCTCTTGATGAGGACTCATGATTGTTCTTGGCCATGAGACAAAGGTTTGCATTTTCATCACCGGAGCTACTTGAAGATGATTCATTGCTCTTTTCCGGTGCATCCCAAACAATGTATGCACGCTTCCCTTTGGTCTCTTGGGTCTTCTTGTCATTCTTCTTCAAGAATGTGGCACATTCCATTCTTATGTGACCAACCCCTCCACATTCATGACACTTAACTCCATCATTGGTACTCTTTTCTCTTTGTTTGGAGTCTTTGGTTCTCTTGAAATTGGATGAAGATCCACCTTTCTTCCCTTTGAAAAATTTGTTGAATCTTTTCACAAACATCCCAAATTCTTCTTGATTTGGTTCACCATCGGAATCTCCACTTGTAGAGCATTCTTCAACTTCTTTTGTAGCTTTAGTTGAAGCTTTGAGTGCTATGCCCTTTTTCTTTTTGTCCGATTCCTCATGCATCCCAAGTCTTGTAAGCTCCATCTCATGCTCTTGGAGTTTGCCAAACAAAGTGGCTAAGTCCATGCTATTTATGTCTCTAGATTCCTTGATGGCGGTTACCTTGGGTTGCCAACTCCTATCAAGACATCTTAGAATTTTGTTAGTAGTTTCACCATTGCGAAATACTTTTCCCAAGGAAATCAAATGATTAACAATGTGAGAGAATCGCCTTTGCAAGTCACTAATGGTTTCATTTGGCAACATGTGGAACAATTCATATTCGTGAGTTAGAGAATTCAATCTTGCATCTCTAACCTCACTTGTTCCCTCATGTGTGACTTGCAAAGTATCCCACATTTCTTTTGCCGATTTACATTGGGAAACTCTATAAAATTCATCATGGGATAAAGCCAAAAAGATGATGTTTTTAGCTTTTAAATCAAATGAAACTTTTCTCTTTTCATCATCATTCCAACTACTCCTTGGAATTTCAACAATTTCATCATTTATTTTCTTTTTGGGCATGAAAGGACCATTTTCAATTGCATCCCAAATATCCATATCAATTGCTTCAATAAAAACTTTCATGCGAGTTTTCCAATAAACATATCCTTCACCATTAAATAGTGGAGGACGGTTTATTGAAGCTCCTTCTCCACCAAAGTTATTGCTAGAGCCCATTTAGTTTCCAAAAGGATCTTTTTCGAAAAAGTTGTTACACTCGATCTTTCGACCGAGCTCTGATACCACTTGTTGGAAACCAACAAGCGGGCTAAGCAAATACTAGAGGGGGGGTGAATAGTATTTTGAAGCACTAATACCAAATATTTCGATTGATAATTGAAGAATGGAGTTAAGACTGAATTTTCTGGAATCAGACACAAAAGACTCGAGTCTTTTGTGAAATACTCGAGTTTTTCAGTGATGAACAACTCGAGTCTTTTCTGAAATACTCGAGTTTTTCCTATCAGATAGCAGAAAAACCAGAAACGAAAATTCAGCAATTTAACTCAAATCAATTCAATAATAAACAGGAACTTATCCAACAGAATAGCAAGCAATCTAAATAACTTTTAAACACAAAGATTCCTTGAACTTGCTACCTAATTGTATAAATCCTAATTGATTGAAATGACTTAAGTCTATTGAGCTAGAAAGTAGATTAAAAGCAATAAACCAACACTCAAGCAATTTTATCCTAGTTCACTCCAACAATGAGCTACATCCAGTCCTCCTAATCACTTAGGAGTTTCTACTAATAATCAAATTGTTAGAAATTACAAAGGATTGCTTGAGAATGGCCTCACTCAACCTAACCCTTTCAAGAGTGTACCAAACTCTTGATTTCTACCCCAATTTGATTCCGGTGATTGAAGAACTCTTCACAAAGCTTCCTTGAACTCCCTTCAAGAAACTCCACCGGGCTAGGAACCTCCTAGTCTTGTGCTTGAGAACCTCTCAAGACTTCCAACACCCTAAGCCACTTAGGGTATGCTTGGGAACAATCCAAGACTTTGAATAATCAAGCTTTTTGTATGTGTATTACTAATCTCACAATGGATTAGCACAAATAAGCACAGCTCAATGTAAGAATTGAGGCCTAAAACTCAACTTGGAATAAAATGACAATATGAGTGAGAAGTTGAGCTTTTTTGGAATTAACACTTGAGAAAAGGAAATTATGAAAGCTTGTGATCAATAATGTGTTGTTGTCTTGTTTGTTCTTGCACAAATTCAAAGAGCAATTTTACAATAAGGTTCGGAATACTCTCTTGGGGTTGGATGAGACTCCAATGCCCTCAATTGGGTTTTTGAGTCTTTCCAACGTTCATTTTTGCTGACTGGACAAAAATACTCGAGTCTTTTGGTAAATACTCGAGTCTTTTTGGTCGGTCACGAGTGAATTGGTGCACGAACAAGACTAACGGTCATATTTGCTGACCTGGCACAAATACTCGAGTTTTTATAAAAATACTCGAGTATATACTCGAGTCTTTCTCAAAATACTCGAGTATTTTGATCAGATATGGGAAAAATTATTTTTCAATTTTATTTTTCCTCTCAAGTATTAATTTGTGGTCAATCTCAACTTAATAATCATATAAAAATTTATTCCTAGAAGAGACTAACTATTTCTACCCACTCTCAACCACTCTCAACATAAATTAGAAATTTACAATTAATATTTGATTGAGAATGATTGGGCACTTGTCTTGTTTTCTTGACTTCTTGTTGATGTTGATGTTGCAATATCTTCAAGGCATGATTTGTTAATTATTTTGTCATCATCAAAACATAATCCACATAATTAGGAGCATTGAATTCACAGTGAACACCTTCGCTCATGCCATAGGCCTTTGAACAGCTCCTCCTTGGTTGGCATTTCCCTCGGGGCAGAAACGATTGATATGACCTTTCTTTCCACAAGTAAAACAAGTTGGGGGATTAACAGCCCAACATGTTTTACCTCCATGATGGTTCTGACAGTTGTCACATTTGGGCAGCTGAGCTGGTCCACCTTCACTCTTGTTCCCCTGTCCTTTGTTGTGATATGGACCCTTGTTGCGATTCTTCTGGCTATGGCGTCCATGATTACAGATAGGACCGTAATTCTGCTAGCTGCGTTGCTGCTATTCATACACTGCCTTTGCTTTGAGATCATTTTCGGTGACACGGCAGCGTTGCACCAGAGTTGCAAAGTGTCTGATGCACTGTCCACTTACGAATGGTTTAATATCAGGCCTTAAACCATTCTCGAAGCGAACAACTTGGAATGCTCATCAGGCCGAAGCATGAAATATGGAGAATACTTCATCAGCTCTTCAAATTTAGCAGCATATTCCCCAGCGGTCATGGCTCCTTGCTTCAGCTCCAGGAATTCAATTTCTTTCTTATTTCTCACATCCTCGGGGAAGAACTTCTCATAGAACTTCTCCACAAAGACCTCCCAAGTGATTTGTTTGTTCTCATGCTCCAAGGCTTGCTTTGTATATTTCCACGCTTTGTATATTTCCACCAGTTGTCCGCGGGACCCACGAGGACATAAGCAGCATAAATGACTTTTTGTTCTTCAGAACATGGAATGGTTTGAAATATCTTCTCCAGTTCTTGAATCTAGATTTGCGCCTCCTCAGGGTTAGCTCTACCATAGAATTTTGGAGGATCACACTTCCTAAAGTCGGCTAGCCCTTTGAACTCAGATGGACCGTTGTCGCGTCTATCGGTAAGGTGCTCCAAAATAGCAGTGATACAGTCTAGGGATTCGTCGGTATGGCGAGCGTGCCTTGATGCCATTGTTACTTTGTGCTATTTGTCAAAAATAACAGTTATATTTTAACAAATATATATATATATATATATATATATCACATCCTACTGACTTAATCCTAATCTACCCATAACTCAATCTAGAGTTATCACAGCTTAAAGCATGTGTGGTCATATTCCATAGGCCGAGTTTGAACCATTGCTCTGATACCACTAAGTGTAATGACCCAACTTTCTAACCTTTAATTTACTTATAAATAAAATAGGGAATAATTTTTTGCAAACGATTTTCGAATTTTAACATTTCAACTACGGAAGCAAATTCTTGTATAACATCAGTACAGAACAAAATATATAAGTCTTACAACCCATAATACTTTAGCTAACATGACACAATAGTTCAAACTGAAAATAGACTAAATAGACTCCGAGCTACTTAAGACACTAATAGTAACCTAGAGCATGGTTCACAAAACTCCATCCTTTGGAAAGGGAATCCCATATCCCTTGTCAGCACTACTCTTCCCCTTGGAAGACAGGACCTTCATTACCTACAAGGGAAATAAGGGAGTAAGTCATAGCTAATCACGTTAAATCGAATGATAAAGAACATTGGCTAAAAATAACAAACACAAGTAATAGCAGTTTCACAAATGCATAAACATATGCCAATCCTTTTTATTTTAAACATTAATCTTGTCTTTAATGGCATGATGTATGTCTATCAAGAATCCTTTACCGGGGCATCACAGCTTGGAGGAAAATGGGTTATCGTGAGCTTCCTCCGCTCGACCTTTCGCAACTTACAGGCTTCCTCCGCCCAGCGTAACTAGAATTAACAACTCAACAAGCTGGAGCAAAACAAATGCATGAATGCAAACATAATCTGTTACCAATCCTTATCTTTTAATTCATCATCACCATTCATCTCATTTCCATTCAGGACATAGTCCATGATTCTCATTTTATTCTTTCATTCCATTTCCTTTAACTTTCCTTTAGCTGGTGTTGATGCTTTCAGAAAAAGGGCCATCAGCGGCATAGCCACTTCGTGATGGGATTAATTATTTTCGTTTAACGGTGTCGTGTCTAGGACACGGTGTATCAGATATACCCCTAGCTCAAAGGTATAGAGAGACCCAAGAACTAGTGGATGGACTGAGGTTAGTGTATGATTGTTTAGGTATGCTAGAGGTCTAGTTGGGACAACTAGGGTTTCCCTAATTACAGTGTGTGCAAATGTGCAATTAGGGAGAGAGAGAACGTCCTAGAGCCCCTTGCTGGAGACAGCTATTTATAGGGGTGGCATTGTACCTTGTGGGCCTGTACGGAGGGCCAGCAAGGCAGCTGACGTGTCCCATTTAGGATGTAGGATGAGTCATTCATCCTTATCCTTTAGTGGAGAATCTTATCCCTGTTGGCAAGTTAGGCTCACGCGCCCCTAGCTCGGACTCCTTGGGGGGTAAGCCCCATGTGGTCGGTCCTGAGGTGCCAGGATGGGTCCTAGGACAAGCGCTCGGCCTGGGTAGGCGTGACCTATCAGATTGGATAATCTGGTCGGCCGAGTATGCTAAGGGTAGACCGAGGGTCGGTCTACCACATAAGCCCCCTAGCTTGGTAAGACTTTTTGAGTCTTGAGCCGAGCTGATAATTCTTCGACGGTGTCCTTTAAAGGAACCGAGCGTTAGGGTCGGGGCGAGGTGATGAGTTTAGGATAGCTCAAAGTGCCTCGCTGTCCCTTATACTGACTGAGAGGACGTTTGAATGTCCTTTCATTGACACGTGTTGCTTGTGTCAGGTATCATTATTATGCATGCTGCCCTTTGGGTTTTTGAAATGTTTCCCTCCACTGATTGCGCGACACGTGTCTCTTTGAGTGGCTCAATGTTGGATTTAGGCCTCTGCTGCCAGGCCCGGTAACTCAAAAAACGTGGGGAGGGAAGTTTCTTTTTGAGTTTAACTGCCCTTTAGTCTTCTCTTTTCTCATTTCTTCCAAAACTCTTCCTTCTATCTTCCCTCTCGGTTCCTGCGTTTTCTCTTAAGATCTCAGATTTCCTCCAACCATTCTCAAGCCATTGCAGTCCTGCCCTCTTTGACGGTTATTGCTTCCCCTTCATTGCACCTATCAGTTCGTGCCAGTCTTCTTTCTACAGTTTCAGGTATTTTGACTTGGAACCTCTGGTTTTTGCTTCTATCTTTTTCTTTTTTCGTTTGAACTGTTCATCCCTTAGGTTCTGGGTTCTTGGCTTTCGTTGGGTTTAGAATTTCTTTCTGGGTTTTCTGAATTTCCTGAGTTTTCATCATGGGTGTTAACTGGTCATGGTATGAGGAATTGTCAAAAATTTTGGGTTTAGGCGATATTGAGGATTCTTCCTCTTCTTCATCTTCATCTTCTTCTGATTTGGAAGTGCTAGACTTCCTGCCACCGCCTTTTCGCCATCGCATGGCGGATCCCACGGCGGAGATGCCGTTATCGGTGGAATTTCCCCAGAATTTTGAGGAAAAGGAGAGTAGGAAGTTACAGTATCAAGTAGCGGAGGAGCGGGCCCATGTGGCCCGCTGCCCCTCGAACCGTACTTGGGAAAAATTATGACATGTGAATAATTATTAGAAATTGTGAATATGGGATTAAAAAGGAACTAAAAGGGAATGCAGTGTGATCTGATCCTTGGGCAAGCCGGCACACTAGGTGCCCTGCTAGGTGGTGAATTGCCTGCTAGGGCCAAATTCCTGTCAGGCCAATTGCCCATTAGGTCCTAAATTCCCGTTAGGCGCCGGTGCGCAAAGGGTCAATCTCACTGCATAACCACCTAAATATTAATAATAATAATAATATGTGAACTGGAAATTTATGGGAAATGAATTAATTAAATTAACCAGCATAGTCCTAACGGGTGATGCCTAATGGGTGTCTCAGTCCTGACAGGTTTAAAGTCCCTAGTAGGTGCCGAATTGCCTAGCAGGTGCGTCAATTCCTGGTGGTGTAAGGGTAATTGGAAATTAATGAAAGAGAAATGGTAAACTTAATGGATAACGGAATTAAGCAATGAAATTATGGAATTTGGAATTATTATTATTTAATTATGTGTTACAAGGAAATATATGAAATAAATGTGATAAATGGTTATGAGAAATGAAATGATTTAACAATTTGGAATTATTATTATGTAATTGCGTATTAAAGGGAACCTGAATTAATTAAGACTTATGGAATGATTATAACCGGAATCTGATTGTTGCTTGAAATATGTGCTATTTGATATATTTGGATAATTGTGCTTGGCCTAGTGAATTTATTATGTATATCTGGAAACTGCAATTCTGTTTCATGTGCAATGCTCACTCCCTTAACATTTTTCAGGTTCTGAGATCGAGCTAGCACAGCCCCCGGCCGAGCAGGTGCACTCTCCCTCACAGGGAGAGTAGATTTTATTACTTTAGGACATGGAAATGTCCTGGGCCTATTCATCATGATGATGATGTGATAACTCTTCTGTTTGTAAAAATGTAAATATTCTTTTTGGTGGCCCAGGACAACCCCTTAGTTATTTGGGGTGTTTTGATGGATTTATGGGATGTAAAACTTGTTTATATTCTTCCGCTTATAACTCTGATGACTGACAGATACTTATGGCATTATAATGCCCTGTTTATTCCAAGCCCTGCTGGCTTTTGGAAATGATATATTATATTGATGATTATCAGATGCAGGATTAAATTATTTTTGGGAAAGTCCTAAAAACAAAGGAAACTCCGTCCGTTTGACGGTAGAATTTAATTAATTAAAAAGGAATTTTTTTAAGTACACTAATTTAATATATGGGTATTATGGGTAAATTAACTAAGGTGTTACACCGAGTAACACCTCAAAACGGGTGGTTGCAGAGTCATAGAAAAGGCTCGGCACTTCATTAGGTCTCCTCCATCATAAAAGTTCATAGCACCTTCAAAAGATAAAATGTGTTCCAAGGGGTCGGTTAACCCGTTATACTTCGCCACACTGGTGGGGCCGAGGAATGCGGAGGCTGTCTCATAAGCCATGATTCGCGGAGTGAAGGGGTGGCCAGGGTGAGCGTTGTCGTCGGTCTCATAACTGGCTGCAAGGGCTGGATTTATTGGAGGTGGTGGGGGAAGGGCGATGGGGCCTTGAGGATCCTGGGTTGGTATGGTTACCGGGGTTGTTTCTACTGCCCGTGCAGCAACCGCCTGCATGTGGATCTGCTGGAGCTCTGCTATGGCCCTTCCCTGCTGCTCCAACATTTGGGTTTGTTGTTTGATTATTTCTTCAAGCTGGGTTTCCCTTCGGCCTTGGGAGTGTCCCCTTTCTTCTCCGGAGACACGGGCGTCGATGGAGCGGCCGGAGTCGTGGTTTGGTACACGATTGGGGGGGTTGGGGTTTGTTTGCCTAGAATGAACGGTGTATGGACCACTGTGAGTTCGGGCTGGTACTGAGTGGTGGCTGCGGGATGGGATTTCAAGTCTTACCGAAGGCATGCTTTGGTGGGGAGGATTTCTTCCTTCCAGATCTCTTCCATTGTCAGCATTGCCTTCTTCCAGTCTCTCGCGGTTCCTTCCGGCCTGGTGGTTTGCGCCGCGCGAGCTGTTTGCGGCGTTTCCACATGGGTTTACCATTTTTTGAGTGGGGATAACAGTTTATCAGATTCCCACAGACGGCGCCAATGTCGTGTCTAGGACACGGTGTATCAGATATACCCCTAGCTCAAAGGTATAGAGAGACCCAAGAACTAGCGGATGGACTGAGGTTAGTGTATGATTGTTTAGGTATGCTAGAGGTCCAGTTGGGACAACTAGGGTTTCCCTAATCACAGTGTGTGAAAATGTGCAATTAGGGAGAGAGAGAACGTCCCAGAGCCCCTTGCTGGAGACAGCTATTTATAGGGGTGGCATTGTACCTTGTGGGCCTGTACGGAGGGCCAGCAAGGCAGCTGACGTGTCCCATCTAGGATGTAGGATGAGTCATTCATCCTTATCCTGTAGTGGAGAATCTTATCCCTGTTGGCAAGTTAGGCTCACGCGCCCCTAGCTCGGACTCCTTGGGGGGTCCTACGACAAGCGCTCGGCCTGGGTAGGCGTGACCTATCAGATAGGATAATCTGGTCGGCCGAGTATGCTAAGGGTAGACCGAGGGTCGGTCTACCACAAACGGTTTCAGAAAAAGTCCATCAGCGGCCTAGCCACTTTGTGATGGTTTTAGAAGTAGTATGTAGTTATTTCATTTATAGTCCATCGGGGCATAGCCTCCTATACATGGTTATTGCAACGACCCCATTCGGGACTCCCATAGGGAAATATCAACCAAGTGAATAAAAACTTTCACTGGGACATCTATGGGATGAATATTCACCAAATGGGTGTACGCACTTCCGTTGGGACTCCTGTATGGAAATTATCAACCACTGAATAAAATTCTAGTAGGACACCTCCAGGATAGTTATCAACCAAACGGGATTAAATTATAATTCTCATAGTAATGTTTAAAGTTTAGAAATTATGATATTTAAATGAGTTAAATTCTAAAAATTAATGAAAATCCGAGTTTTATGAAATTTTCTCGAACTACTCGAGTGGTTCATGCAAAAATACTCGAGTCTTTGAAGAAATACTCGAGTCGTTCATCTCTTTCCAGAATACTCGAGTCTTTCTTGAAATATTCGAGTCTTTTTGCTGCAATAGCACCAGTTTTCTGCATTTTAAGCACCATTTCGTGATTCTTACACTTTTACTTCAATTATGCACAAAACATAAGTCATTCCACATAAAATAAACATGTTACATATATCAATTAACGTCAAATTAACAGGAAACATAATCAAATCACAGAATTGCATAAAACATAGAAAATTTCCATTTTAACATATGAATTTCATTTCTACTTGATTTTAAGTTCGTAAATTAATCCAGTGAGTATCCTTAGGTCCAATTAAACTTGTTTGAATACAAAAATCGTGAGTCTCTAGCCTCCAAGTTAGATTCCTATTTCAAGTTACATTGCCTGTAAGTAACTACAATCAATGGGTGAATTAACTAAGGAACCCTAGGAGAACACCTAGAAGGGGGGTGGAATAGGTGTTTAAGAAACCTTGAAAGATTTTCGAAAGAAACGAATCGAAACAATTAAAACGAATGATTTTTACAAAAACTTCAGCCCTTAATCGATTAAGCAAAGTTGTTAATCGATTAACCTTTGAAAAACTTGAGTTAATCGATTAAACTGACCAGTTAATCGATTAATGCCTAACAGCAGATTTTTGCTTAATCGATTAACACCTTCAATTAATCGATTAACCACTATTAAAACTAAAAAATCACTTTTCAATCAAAAATGAAAATCAATCAATTAACACATAAAATCAGAGATTAAGTGGAATTGATTAACACCAATATTCTAATTGATTGCCTAGGTTATGAAAATGATTTTCCCAATTCAATTTGCACAATTAAAAGCTAATTCAATCAATTATGGAAAATCAAACTTTTCTAGGTTTTCAAACAAGAACAATATGAAATGACAAGAATGTAAAGAGTTAAGGGAATAGAGATATTGCACAGTGATTTATCCTGGTTCACTCACAACCACCGTGAGCTACATCCAGTCCCCTCTTCAACCAAGAGAGATTCTTCACTAAAGAAATTAGAATTCTCAAATTACAAGTAATACGCCTCTCAAGACTCCCTTCTTGATAGCCTCCAAGAGATACCTCACTCTTGTCTTGCAATCCTATTGAAATCTAATCTAACCTTCTTCCCTTGTTTGTTGATAACCCCACAACAAGTCTTCCAATTGCTTGTTGACACAACAAGACTTCCAACTTGATTTGCTTGATGAACAACCACCAAGACTTCCTTTGTTGTAGAATGTTTGCCTCCTTGCAATGATTACAACACAATAGAAAACAATAACAATCCTATGAATCTCTTTCAAGAACTATGAAAATATCAACACATGAGATTCAAAGATTCTTGATCAAAGAATGTGAAAATTAAAGCTTTGATCTTTGAAAAAGTGAGAGAGAAAGTTGAGAGAATAGTGTGGCTTTGATCTTTCCAAAATGATATGAAAAATGAAATCGATTTGTTCTAATAATTCACAAAGGTTAGGAAAAGGTTTATATAGAATACCCAAAAGTTAGGAAACTTAAAAACTGATTTTGAGAAGTGAAAAACGTATTTTAAAAACCAGTAAAACAGGTGTTAATCGATTAACCTATAGCCTTAATCGATTAAACACTGTTAAATGTGTGTTAATCGATTAGTCACTCTTCTTAATCGATTAGCCACTATAAAAGTCAATTAAAAACTTGTTTTCTCAAATCTAAACCTTTTCTTTCAAACCTTTAAGCCACCTATTGATTTTAGGTTAAGTGAATACTCAAAATATAATATGATCATGCACTTGATAGAGATTCACTAACCTCTAATAACTCTACCCAAACTCATCAAACTCCAAGACTCAAATTAAAGATATTACAATACAATACACAAATGAATCTAATGAGCTTGCTCTCTCTTCATCATTGTTGATTGTTGTTTGTTTGTTGAGCTTCTTCATGACTTGAGCTTGATCAAAAAATTTGTCATTATCAAAACCTTCTCACTGGATCTAACAATCTCCCCCTTTTTGAAAATGACAAACATGTTTTGAAGTTGTTGATTGTTGAACCATTTGATCACTTGGTGAGACTCTTGCTCCCCCTCAATAAATGCTTTTGACATTTGAAATCCAATTGAGTAAATCTTGATTCTCCCCCTATCTTCAACAACTTTTGCTCCACCTATATAAAAACAACAAAACAACCTTTTCTCTCCCTTTTGGCATTATCAAAAAGTAATATGACAATAAAATCTTAATCCAAAATAAGAGAATTCAATGATCATTTCTTCACAACATTGATACCAATTAATCAATGATACCAATTGTAACTAATTGTAACTATACTTTGAGATGTGATACCAATTGGAAAGAAATATGACAATGAAATATGGTACCAATTGGAACTAAAGAGTCATCATATCACTTGACAAAGCAAGATATCAATTGTAAAGAAATATCACAATAACAACAATAGCATGATGATCATATAATGACCACAATGATACCAATTGAAGAAAATATAGTAATCATGACAACACTTGTGAATTTTCAACACCAATTGTAAATACCAATTGTAAAAGATTAATAGTAAGATTAGAAGATACCAAATGTAAATCCAATTGAAAGTACTTGTTATCTCTTGTGAAGAAATTCACTTGATACCAATGTGAGCCTTGTAGAAATAATACCAATTGTAAAAATTCAATAACACCAATTTGTACCAATTGTAGGACTTTCTTTTTGATACTTGAAGAAGCAAATTAAAGAATAACACTTGTAAGCCCTTTTTCTCTTCAATCATACCTACAAAACAATCATGCTTTGCTTTTTGGTATCCAAATAGTCTTGGATCCATTTTTGTTAGTTAACGGATTTTCACCCTTCTTAACCCAAACAAAATTTCCTTTAGGTATACCATGCATTTTAACATAATACACATTTGAAGTATGTCCATGAGTGCCACAATAGAAACATGTTGGTGCACTTGAAAAATCAATATTAGAAAAATCAACAACATTTCTATGAGACTTACTCTTAGCATTAGTAAAACCCAAACCAAACTTGTTTGAATTTTCTCTTTGAAAATTTAACAATGTGCGCAATTTAATATCACCACTTGTGAAACTTGCAAGCTTATCTTTCAAAATAGCATTTTCATCTTTAAACAACTTTCAATTCTCACAATCAACCACAACATTCAATCTACTAGCACAATCACAAGAAGAACTAGCATATATGAGATCAAGAGTTTCATTTTGAAGATTAAGCTCATCAACTTGTTTTTGAAGTTCTAAAATCTCTTGTTGATGTTTCAAAATGAGCTTTTTCCTTTCAATGTTTTTCAAAGCTAGTTTCTTAAGTTCTTCATGCATTTCTTCATAAGCATTATATAAAATTTCATATTTGGAAGAAATTTCGGATTTAGTATCACTTACATCGTTTTCCTCGCGTTGTTCATTTGATTCATCATTTGAACTTTCTTCTTCATCTACTTGAACTAGCAAGTTAAGAGTTGCGATTTCTTCATCATCCGAAGAACTACTTGATGTGCTTTCCTTTTCTTCTTCATCCCAAACAATGTATGCCTTTTTGTGCTTTGGATGTTTCTTCTCTTTCTCCATCCTTTTGAGATACTTTGAACACGAACACTTGATATGACCGGGTTTTCCGCATTCATGGCAAACTACTCCTTCTTTTGTTGTCTTGGTCTTGTAGTGTGGGGAATTCTTCTCTTTTATTTTGTCTATGTTCAACCTTCCTTTTCTCCTTAGAAGCTTGCTAAACTTTCTTAGTAGAAGTTTCATAGACTCTTCATCAATGTCCGAATCGGAATCTTCACTATCATCGGAACTCTCTTCCTTTTTATATGAGCTTTTGGCTTTAAGAGCAATTCCTTTTCTATCTTTGTTCTTATCCGAATCTTCATGCATATGCAAACGTCCAAGCTCCATTTCATGTTCTTGAAGCTTTCCGAAAAGTGTAGCTAAGTCCATGTTGTCCAAGTCCTTTGATTCAACAATTGCGGTAACCTTAGGTTGTCATTCCCTACTTAGACATCTTAAAACTTTGTTAACAAGTTCACAATTCATGAAAGTTTTTCCAAGAGCAATGAGATGATTAATAATTTGAGTAAAACATTTTTGCATAATACATATAGATTCATTAGGCAACATACGAAACAATTCATATTCATGCATCAAAGAATTTAATCTAGCACGCCTAACTTCACTAGTGCCTTCATGTGTGACTTGCAAGGTGTCCCACATTTCTTTGGCATTACGACATTGGGAGACTCTAAAGAACTCATCATAAGATAGAGCCGAGATGATGATATTCTTAGCTTTTAAATCATATTGAATTTTCTTTTTATCATCATCGGTCCACTTATCTTTGGGGGTTAATTGAGATAAACCTTCTACTTGAGTTGAGGGAATGTGAGGACCATTCTCAATGGCTTCCCAAATATTAATGTCTATGGCTTCTATAAATATTCTCATTCTAAATTTCCAATAAGCATAACCCTCTCCACCAAACATAGGAGGACGACTTATTGAAGCACCTTCACCACCAAAGGGATTCATAGAACCCATTGTAGTTTACTCAAGGATCTTTACGAAAATAGCTCTATGCTCGTGTCTTTCAACCGAGCTCTGATACCAATTGTAAGTAACTACAATCGATGGGTGAATTAACTAAGGAACCATAGGAGAACACCTATTCAACCCCCCTTCTAGGAATAGGTGTTCTCCTAGGGTTCCTTAATTAATTCACCCACCGATTGTAGTTACTTACATTGCCCATAAACCTCAATTGGTTCCTATGGATTTAGCTTATTAATTACCATTCTAGCAATTAGGTAACTTCTCTCATACCTTAGAGAAGCTAGAGAAATGATTGGTTGAAGAGAAAAGGGGTTGGATCAAAGTTTGAGTTTCAACACTCAAGTTCTGCTTTTGAACAGCGAACTTTGGCCACGAATTTGACAGGGAATATGTAACGGAAAAGGAAGAAACAAATTAGCTTTAGAAACTAGGGAATACTAACTTTAATTTGGAACAAGTTTGAAACGATTTGGCTCAGTGTACTTACCAAACCAATTCAAAGAAGAGAGGTTGATGATGCTGTTTTGCACTCTGTTTTTCAGCTTTGGAATACCCTACTTTGAAGGCTTGTAACTTCGTCTATAGGAAGTCAATTTGAGTGGTTCTTGGTTCTAATTTGAAAGGAGAATTAGAACTCGAATTGTGTTTTGGTTATACTGGATTTGGTTGAGTGAGGAAGGAGAATCAAAGGCTCAAAGAGAGCAGAAAACAGAGAATTTTGGACAGAAATTTGGGTTGGAGTGAATTGAATGCGTTTCTAGCTTCCCAGATCACTTACTTATAACTTAAGATTACCCTCCAATGAAGTAAGGTCCAGCTCTGGGCTTAGAACTAGATGAAACGAGCTGTTGGCTCCAATTTGGTTTGAAACCGACTTTTATTTTTTTTGCAGAGCTTCACGAACTACTCGAGTATTACCAGAAATACTCGAGTATTTCAACAAAATTTTAAATTTTCCTAACAACTAGTTACGATACTCAAGTCTTCCCTAAAAGACTCGAGTCTGTTGACTAAAAATCAGAAAAAATTAATATTTTATTTTATTTATCTATTTTATTTATTCATTTATTTTAAAATATTGGTCCTTACATTGTACTCCTGCTCGGCCTGCACTGATGTAAGCTTCGGTTCTGTACCTGTAGGAAAAAAAATAGCAAGAAGGGTAGCATTACACAGAACTTAGAAAGATAAATTCTAAAAAGTATAGCAATAAACTAAGTCTCTAACACTTGACCTAATTCAATCACATTTACTACCCTACTACTATGCACATATTCGATTCTAAACAATTTACACATTTCTTCGTTATTTATTCTCATGTTATTTTTTTTCTCGTTTTTTCTCCTTTTAATTTCTTTTATACTTTTTCTCATCTTTCTCTTTTTACGGTTTTGTAAACCCACCACTGCGCTCCCTCCACGGGGCGTCTTACTGCTGCGTAGGCCCACATGTCGTACGACTTAACCAACCAATGCGCTCATTCTGGGCGTCTTCTATGGCTTGACATCCACAAAAACCCTCAGGCCACAGGGTCTCATGACCAACCTGCGCCAGTTACCTTTTATTCTTTGATTGGTCACAGGGTCTCACAACCAACCTGCGCCATTTATCTTTTACTATTTGGCCACAGGGTCTCACAACCAACCTGCGCCGTTTACTTTTTATTATTTGGCCACGGGGTCTCACAACCAACCTGCGCCATTTATCTTTTTCTATTTGGCCACAGGGTCTCACAACCAACCTGCGCCGTTTACTTTTTATTATTTAGCCACAGGGTCTCACAACCAACCTGCGCCATTTATCTTTTTCTATTTGGCAACAGGGTCTCACAACCATCCTGCGCCGTTTATCTTTTTTCTATTTGGCCACAGGGTCTCACAACCAACCTGCGCCGTTTACTTTTTATTATTTGGCCACAGGGTCTCACAACCAACCTGCGCCATTTATCTTTTTCTATTTGGCCACAAGGTCTATGCTTAAAGGCCTTCCAGAATTGGACATTAGATCGGATACTATCTGTGCAGGATGTCAATATGGAAAGGCACATCAACTTCCATTTGAGGAGTCAAGCTTTAGAGAAAAGCAACCTCTGGAGTTAATTCACTCAGATTTATTCGGACCCGTCAAACAACCGTCTGTAAGTGGATTAAAATATATGGTAACTTTTATTGATGACTTTTCAAGGTATGTTTGGATTTTCTTTGTAAAAGAAAAATCAGATACATTGTCGAAATTTAAAGAATTCAAAGAAAAGGTAGAGAGTGAAGTTAATCAAAGAATACAATATCGCCGCTCAGATAATGGTGGAGAATATAAAAATGATGAATTCGATAAGTATCTTCGAGAGCATAAAATTAAAAGACAATTCACTTGTCCAAATACTCCACAACAAAATGGAGTAGCTGAAAGAAAGAATCGTCATTTAGCATAAATTTGTCGAAGTATGTTACATGCTAAAAGTGTGCCTTCAAGATTTTGGGTCGAGTGTATGAAGACCGCTGCCCATGTAATCAATAGATTGCCTCAAGCAAGATTAGGTTTCGTTTCTCCATTTGAGAAGCTATGGAACCTTAAACCAGTGGTAAGTCACTTTCGAGTTTTTGGAAGTGTTTGTTATGTGTTTGTTCCTGCCCATCTTCGAAGTAAGTTTGATAAAAAGGCAATACGATGCATCTTTGTCGGCTATGACGATCAAAGAAAAGGGTGGAGATGCATGGATCCAACTATTAATCGGATACATGTGTCAAGGAATGTTGTATTTGATGAAGCATCGTCTTGGTGGTCCCCAGAACAAGTGGTACTACCTGATACTAAAGAAATAAAGGATGACCTACTCAAGAAGTTTGATATGATGACAGGTGAATCGTCCTCAGCACCTGGAAATTCTAAAGAATCAACACTACAAATAGGAGATGAATCTCAAGTGGAGAGAATTCCATAGAAGACCGGAGTATATCATCAAAATTCAGAAGATCACTCTAATGAGCCGGAAGAAGAACCTATTCAACCTGAACTTCGAAGGTCAAATAGGGTGCTAAAACCAAATCCAAAATATGCTAACATGGCTTTAGCAGAATTGGACATGGTTAAGGAACCATCTACTTATGATGAAGCATCGAGAAAGCAAGAATGGAAGAAGGCTATGGAAGAAGAAATCCTTGCTCTAAAGCAGAACCAAACATGGGAATTAGTGCCAAAGCCTGAAAATGTTAAACCTATTTCATGCAAATGGGTTTACAAGCTAAAGGTACGCCCTGATGGAACAATTGATAGATATAAAGCTCGATTGGTAGCTCATGGTTTTTCTCAAGAATATGGATTGGACTATGATAAGACTTTTAGTCCAGTTGCAAAAATAACCACTGTTCGTATTTTATTAGCAATTGCAGCTAGTAAATCATGGAATCTATGGCAAATGGATGTCAAAAATGTATTTCTATATGGTGAGCTAGATCGAGAAATATACATGGAGCAACCACAAGGGTTTGAGTTAAAATCTCAACCCACGTATGTTTGCAAGTTAAAGAAAGCTCTATACGGTTTGAAACAAGCTCCAAGGGCTTGGTATGGAAAAATTGTTGAGTTTTTACTTAGCAATGATTTTTCGATGGCACCAGCTGATTCCAGTTTATTTATTAAATTCCAAAATGAGAAATTAGCAATTGTGCTTGTCTATGTTGATGATCTAATCATTACAGGAGATTATACAAAAGAAATTGATCAGATTAGAAGGAATCTTTCTGTTCGTTTTCAGATGAAAGAACTTGGGAAACTCAAACATTTTCTTGGGCTTGAAATGGACCATGTGAGCCAAGGACTATTCTTATGTCAGCATAAATACTCAAGAGATCTCCTAGAGAGATTCGGAATGCTCGATTGCAAGCCGATGACAACTCCAATAGAGGCCAATACCAAGATTCATGCGAACGAGGGCAACAACTTAGAAGATACTGCTATGTACAGGCAAATTGTTGGAAGCTTAATTTATCTGACACTAACACATCCAGATATTTCCTTTGCAGTTGGAGTAGCAAGCCGATTTATGCAAAATCCAAAGAAGTGTCATTTGGATATTGTTCGGCGAATTCTAAGATATATTAAAGGTACACTTGACTATGGTATTTTCTATTCAAGAAATGAAAATGCAAAGTTAATTGGACATTGTGATGCTGACTACGCTGGAGATTATGATACACGTCGATTGACAGCCGGATACATATTTAGTTTGGGTATCGGACCTATTTCGTGGTGCAGTAAAAGACAACCAACAGTATCATTATCAACCACAGAAGCAGAGTATAGAGCAGCAGCCATGGTCGCTCAAGAAAGCTCGTGGCTTTTAGAACTTTTGAAGAATTTGCATCAACCAACGGATTATGATATATCTTTGTATAGTGATAATCAATCGGCTATTTGTTTGGCTGAGAATTCGATATTTCATGCTCGCACTAAACACGCAGAAGTCCAATACCACTTTATACGTGAAAAGGTATTACGAGGAGATATAAAAATGAAGTTTGTCAACACTGATGATCAAATCGCAGATATTTTCACTAAAGGATTAAGTCGTCAAAAGTTCAAAAGACTCACAGCACAAATTGGCATGAAGAGAAGATCTGAGATCAAAGAGAATAATGATTGAGGGGGAGTATTGAATATCAATCATTATTTATTATTAGCAAAACAAAATTTGCCAACTTCTTTTACGTGTTTTCAATGTTGTTGTATGTGTTGTGCTGGTTCAATGTTGTTGTATGTGTTGTGCTGGTTCAAAACAATATGCTTAAGAATAGTAACAACATCTAAGAATAGAGAAAGGAACAAGTATAAATACTCTATGTTGTAATAATGTATTCATTCAATTCAATATCTTTCATAGAATAACAAGAGAGAATAGAAACGTGTGATTTTATTTCTCTTTATAGATTTTACACTGTTAGCCGGTCACAATTATTCTTCCAATTATTCCTAAAAAACTAACTAAATTCCTAAATTTCTCAAAAAACAAAACAAAATCTTAGTAAAGAGGAGTTAATTCATTCTTTAAAACATCATATTTTGTACCCAAATCAAGTATTTTTGGAAAGGCCAGGTTTCATAATACTTATGAGGTTGTTACGCAAACTTAAATCTCTGGTGGCTCCTTCTGCTTCCCAGCGCTTTGAAGCTGAGCAGTTTAAAACAAAATATTTCTCAATTTTCTTACTTCTTTTTCATTTTCTCCATTTGAAATTGTAAATCTAGCTATACGATTGCTCTTTCCCCCACGATTGGTAGATTCTTCTTCAGTATACGTGAAGTGATGGAGTACAAAATAAAGTTCAGAATATTTTAAATATTCATGCTCCGAGTTGTATATTTCACATTGAATTTCTCCTTATCTTGATTTGTAGATCAGGAGCCTCTCTGCATAGCACTACTAATTGTTTACACCCAAACTAAAAGAGATGACTTAGAAGTATAGCTGTCAAAACGGGCCGGTCGGGCCGGGCCGGGTGCGGGCCAAATGATTCTGGGCCAAATAGCTCAGGTGCAAGTTGTGCTCCCTAGCATGCGGCCCAAACCCGCACTTTACCCAGGGTTTTTTGGCCCGGCCCGCGATTGGGTTTTTTGGCCCGGCTCTAGACTGGGCTAATAAGCCCGGGTTCAATTTATGACCACATTTCTGGAACCCAAGCCCGCACTTTTCCCGGGTTTTTTGGCCCGACCCGCATTGGCCCGGTCCATTTTGACACCTCTACTTAGAAGAATAGGTATGTGAAAATTTAGAAAGAAAATCGTTTTGGATGAAAACAGAGGCATTTGCAATATAACCAAGAATACCTTTTATTTTTTTCAACATGGGATTCTCAGAATTTTTTTCGAGAGGTACCTCTCGGAATTTTTCAATTTACCTCTCGAAATTTTAAAAATTCAACAGATGAGGACAAGAGATGCTACTTGGTTTTTATCCCCATCAGCACTATGGTCCACTTATATATTCTATGGTGGTTTGTGATTAAAGGGTACTTTTTGTTTTTCGGAAAATCGGAAAACTTCAGAATTTTTTTTTTATTTTTCGAGAACCCTATGTTGAAAAAAATTAAAGAGTATTTTTGTCATTTCACAGTTAGAAATGGGGTGTGGGGATAATACGTGGGGTGGGAAATCTAAAACTCCTACTATATTGCTTATGGGTCCTAGTTTTTAACCCCTCCCCCCCCCCCCAATTAATTAGTTGACACCCATTTTGTAACGAAATTACCAAACTTATAATAATTCCAAAATATCCCCCTCTTATTCCATCCTTATCTCTCCCCTTCTTTCACTCATTTTCAAATTTCAAAATTCAGATCTTCATCTTCTTCCTTTCTCACTTTCTCTCTCACTTTCTCTCATACTTCTCACTTTCTCTCATTCCTTCCTCAACTTATCACAGATTTGAAGTTAAGGTATGTAACCTCATCATGCTCTTCTTCATGTTCATGTTGTTCTTCATCTTCATGTTCTTCTACTTCTTCATGTTCATGTTGCTGTTTTCTTTTTTTTCGGTTTTTTGCACAATCTTGTAGAAATGTTGTTAGAAATCATGTTGTAGTGTTTAATAGTTATAGGTTTTTGTTGTTTAATGTTTAGGGTATTGTTATTGCAAGTTTGTTTGAGATTAAGAGAGAAAATTGGGTAAAAATCGTGTCTGCTGCTGCGAAGAACACAAATATAGGTTTAGTACGCTTAGGGCTCAGCGAGGGTGTTAAATTTTTGGAAATTTAACACCCTCGCTAGGGTATAGCGAGAGAACAAAATCATGATTTTTGTGCTCTCGCTGCACCCCCAATGAGGGTGTTAAATTCTGTGGGTGCAGCGAGAGAACAAAAATCAAAAACAAAAATCAAAATCATGATTTTTGTGCTCTCGCTGCACCCACAACGAGGGTGTTAAATTTTTGGATTTTTGTGCTCTCGCTATGGGTGGAGCGAGTGTGTTAAATAAATAATTTTTTAATAAAATTTTTTCATACATATATTTAATGTTTTAAAATTATTAATAAATAATTGTATCAACTTCTTTTGCATATTCATTTGTTTTTATGTAAAATGTTCATATGTTTTCTGTTATGGACCGGTATCACGGACAAATAATAACCGGTATCACGGACCAACAAGCATCAATCCGGTATACCGGTAATTCGGCATCAATAGTCAATCAATGCGTAACCGTTGTAACGGTTAGTTATTATTGCCGCTCATCATGGCATTCATGGAGCCGTTACAAGTCGTCACCTTAATGACACTCATCATGGCTCATCATTACGTAGTCTCATACTCCTCCCTATAAATAAGGTAGTGGCCAAGGTATGAAACTAACTGATCTCCCGTTGTTTACACACGGCACACACACTACCCCAAAATATCCCGACTCGGTGACGGAGTTCTTTAACCGAGAACCGGTTATCATCGTCGTACATCAACAAAACTGGCTTGTCGGTACATGTGGGTTAACACCCCACAACATTGGCGACCACAGTGGAGCTGCAAATTAATTCTCACCACCGCATTATCAATTATTCGAAGTCTTTGACAAGGATTGAAGATACAATTACAAAGCATGCAAAACCATTACATTGAAACAAGGACACAAGGACACAAAGAAATACTAAGCACGAGGATGGACAATGTGCACATGATGATTCACAAAGAGGAAAAAAATCATATTCCAGAACAAGCAGTCAAGCACAAATTCAAAAAAAAAAGTGAAAGAAGCGCTGCCACCGTGAAAACATAGAGCAAACCTCTCCTTCCTCGTAGCAGACAAGATCAGGCCGGTGACAGTCTGACAGTGCCACCGGTCACAGCCTTTCATCGCCAGACCAGATCGATGCCTGTGAGCACGAATTTGTTCCGGTTCGGATGTGGGTTCAGAGTCGCGCGTTACCGAGGTCACGCCTTCGCCACTTCGGTGTGCTCACTTTGGTTCGTGCACCACCGTCAACCCTCCATCGTGGACCTATTCCATTCGGATTCCAGATCCAGCGTCGTTCCCCTTTCTATCACAAGCACCGACCTCCATCTTCCTTCTTACTTGCTCGCCGCCGATGAGCAAGAGCCAAGGAAACACCACACCATCGTCTTCACTTGGAAGGGGTGCATACATGACCCGTTTCATTGTTCTTGTTGCATCGTTCTCCATCATTAAAGGAATGAGGATTCTAGAAGAAGAAAGCGGCATAAGATGGGGCACGATGAAAATGGCTCAAGTTTGGTCCATTTCAAAAATATAAAAAAAAGAAAAAAAAAAGAGGTGTGACAAGGAAGATGGGTAAAACTTCATCGATCCAGCATTAACCAAAACGGCCCAACCAGGGAAGAAACAAGGCTGAAAAATTCCAGGGAAGGAATTCAATATATTATACATTACATTATTTATTCAACTACATAATTGCATAGATCAATATATCATTTAACTTGATTTTATACAAGATGTGATCATTTGATTATGTGATAATTATATTTTTGTTAATTAATGTCATTATGTGATAATTTTAACTTAATATTTTAATTGTTATTTTATATTGAAAGTTACAAACATGATGCCTCAAGTTTCTCAGGATCGGACTAGTATAAAAGTGACTCCGAGATTCTCGTCAACGGACTATAAGCTTGTCAAGAGGAGAATAAAAAATATTTCCCATCACAATTATTCTAGCCCATGAGGCTTCCAAAATGTACCACCCCCTAATTCGATTAGCCCTCGATTTAGTAGCGGTTAGAGAGATACATGATTTTTTACGATCACTATCTCGAGAGTACTCTATGCGGACGTAACTCTGATAATTTCTTCAATATTCAATATGCTTCCAAAGATGAGGAACACGTTGCTATATTCCCTTGTCCGGACTCATTTGTTGACGGCGAGGAACCTTGTGTCGAGTTTTCCTATTCGCTTTAGGGTTCAAAATGAAAAGAACTTCATGTTGAATTCCCCTTCCCGGACTCTTGACAAGAATGAGGAACCCTCAATTGGGCTTCCCCCTTAGGTCTTGTATCCGACAAGCAAGGAATCTTCATGTTAGATTTCTTTCTTCGAACTCACTAAACAACTTGAGAAACCTTGCACCGAGTTCCCCTCTTCAATCTCTGGTTCTGGATAAGGAGAATATTGTTTTTTTCCCTTCTTTGAAATCAATTGAAAGATTTGAAGAATTTCTTCGGAGTTAAGGATCCGTTTCATAGTCACAAAAAATTCAACGCTTATACCAGTCTTTCCTATTCATACCTCGACGCTCCTCCTTACGTCACAGCACCGAGCTGGGGGCTATTGTTATGGACCGGTATCACAGACAAATAATAATCGGTATCACGGACCAACAAGCATCAATCCGGTATACCGGCAATTCGGCATCAATAGCCAATCAATGTGTAACCGTTGTAACGGTTAATTATTATTGCCGCTCATCATGGCATTCATGGAGCCGTTACAAGTCGCCACCGTAATGACACTTGTAACATCCCGTTATTTCTAATACCTCTAGCAAAATAATTAAATGATTTAATATGATGTTTTCAAGATTTGAGTGTAATAAAATTTTGATTTCATCATTTTAATTGAAATATGTTTTGTAGTCAAAATAACTATAAGTTTGTTATCATACGTTTTTCAAAAATAAAATAGTACTTTTATTTAGTTTAATTAACATATCGACAGAGAGCTCAGTGGCAAGCCTTAGAGCCATTTTTATAAATAGTTTCTTTAGAAAAATATGTTTAACTTAATATTTTGAGCGTCCCTGTAAATTTTCATAGTGTTTGGAGGCTGTTTTATTTTTAACTTCTGCACTGGTTTAATATATTACACTGGTTTAATATATTACCAGTATAAGTTATATATAATGATCTTATATTTCAAAATTATAAATGTTATATTTTATCAAGTTTAATATCAGGATTGAGAAAATATATTTACTTTTGCATTTCGATAATTTTTCTTACGCAATAGCTATCCGGAGGGACCGGTAACTTTATTATTTTCTAATTAGTTTTGAGTAATTAAAAATACAATATTATTTTACTTAAATGTATTTTATGGTTTGGATCGTCAAACTTTTAGTTATAACCCAAAATATCTACATGCATTGACCCACAAATTTGTGAGTACAAAACACAATATATATAATTTCCTGAGTCTACCCTTGGAACCCGTCCCAAGCCAAACAAAAGAAAAAAAAAGTAAAACGTGTGGCCCAAGGCCACCACGTATCAAACAACAGAAGAGGAGCACCACATCTTAGGTAGGAAGAGAGAAAGCTAAGGATAGAACGGAGGGAGCTTCAGACGCACACAGGAAGAAAAGAAAAAATGGGGAATCCCAATTTTTTTTCCAATAACTCAAGATTCAACCGAACAATCTCAAATCCTTTTTAGGTAAATAACATCTTCAACTCCCTCTACCCGTCCATGTAATTTATTCGACGATCTGTCAATATTTTTATTATCCCTACATTTTCAAATAAAGAGATGTTTTAGGGAAAAGTGATATATTTTTATTGTATAATGATATATATTTATTATTTTGACAAAAATGAATTTATTTGATATATATATATATATATTAATGTTATAATTAGTTTTATCATATGTCCCTGTTTAGATCCAACACGCTATTGACCTTGACCCTGGAGCAAGTCGCGGATGTAAACATGGCTCTGTCGTTATTGCTAGGATTTCCAGGTAAGGGGAGTCTTTTTTCCACACTTTGGGTTAGGGATAGTTAGGGTTTATAATAGTATTTGGGTTTAATAGTTAGACCGGGTTGTGGGTAACAAAATAGCTTTGGTTTAGAGTTGGTTTAGGGGTGATTAGTATATTTATGGTTGATTTTTATATTAATTGAAATGTTTATGATAAATTCCCTTTTTATAACATTAAAGTAGGAAGTGAAGAACCCTAGGGAGTTGACTTATATTAATGTACTCTGAGACATACATGAGTATGTCGACTGATTTGTGGTATCTGTTTTTGTTGAAAAATTGCTAAGTACACTAAGTGCAAAATAGGTATATTTGTGTTAAGTGTTAAATATGTGAATTATCAAAAGACATGATTTATGATAGGCCTTTATGGCGTCGTTTGATCCATGTAGCCGACCCCACCTAGTGGGACAAAGGCTTAGTTGTTGTTGTTGTTGTTGTTAAATATGTGAATTATAGGTAATGCTGGCTTTTAGGTTGTGAAAAATGACTAAAATAATTATAAGGATACTATGTGAATGCTTGAATAATAAGTGTATTATAATGGTTTATTATGAGTGTTGACCGGAAAATATGCAACCATGATTTATGTTGGTGATTAGTTGTGGATATTGTAATTTGGATTTTGATTAATTGTTGTTATGTGATGCTGATAATTAAGGATGTCATAAATGTCCGAAGTTGATATTGGATACAAATGTATAGTTGTTGTGAAAATGATGAACGTGAACATTGGATGTTACTTGCAATTATTTGAGGATTTGATGAATGGTGTGTATGCTGAACTTGACAATTTGTGGATGAGTTTTGATATGAAATAAAAAGGAATGCAGTGTGATTAATCCTTGGAAGCACCGACACACTAGGTGCCCTGCTAGGTGGTGAATTGCCTGCTAGGGCCAATTGCCTGTCAGGATCCCGTTAGGCGTCGATGCGCCAAAGGATCAATTCACTGCATAACCACCTAAAGAGTAAAAATGTGGATTGAAAATAAAAGGAAATATTAATGGAAACTAATAAGCATAGTCCTAACGGGTGATGCCTAATGGGTGTAGAAGTCTTGACAGGTGTAAAGTTCCTAGTAGGTGGTGAATTGCATAGCAAGTGCATAAAATCCTAGTGGTTCAAAAAGAGAAAGAAAAATAAAAAATAAGGAAAAAAAGAACTGTTGGTATGTTGTCCTCTGACCGTGAGGAGATATACAAAATTAATATTGGTGTGTTGGCCTCTGACCGTGAGGTGATATACAGTGTTATGATAGATGGAAGGAAAACGATAATGAGGTATAACTTGAAAATGAATGAGTGTGAAGAATGTTTGGGAATATGTGAATTGTGATGCATTTTGCTAGTTCATGGTTTGGTTTAATTATTATTCTGGAGTTTCTATTATGTACCTTTTACTATCTTATAATCCATTGTGTTGTGAAAAGGTCTCACCCTTAGTGGTTAACATTTTAGGTACATAGTCAAGGAGCTTGAAGATCAGAGTGCGCAGCGGACAAGTTGAAAGAAGGGAATTCCAGTTGAAGCTATGTATATTATGAATGAATTCCCCTAATGTGTATTATAAACTTGTTTTTTAAAAAGAAATTTTCAATTCACTATTTTATTTATTTAAACTTAAGTTTGTAAAACTTTTAAGTATAAATCGGGGTGTTACAACACTCATCATGGCTCATCATTACGTAGTCTCATACTCCTCCCTATAAATAAGGTAGTGGCCAAGGTATGAAACTAACTGATCTCTCGTTGTTTACACACGGCACACACACCACCCCCAAAATATCTCGACTCGGTGACGGAGTTCTTTAACCGAGAACCCGTTATCATCGTCGTACATCAACAAAACCGGCTTGCCGGTACATGTGGGATAATACCCCACAACATTTTCTTTATTTCATTTTTTTTGTATAATGACAAAAATTTTGTTTACTAATTACTAATTTTATTTATTTCTTTGCATTGTATATTTATTAATTTGACATTGTATTTTGAAATTTTAGATGTCGAGGATGAAGAACGCAACCGTCAATGACAACGAGGACAATGAGGGGATGCCCTTGAGGGAGTATATGACAGTGTCGGGTAGACGACGACGAGCGGAGCGACGGATGGAGCAAGGAGAACCTTCCAGTGCCGCTCCTGATCGCCGACGGCCGGAGCGAGGAGAACCTTCCCAGGCCACTCCTGATCGCTCTTCTTCTTCTGATGATGATGATGATGACGATGATGCTGATGAAACACATACCGAGATTGTCATTGATGATCGTCAGGATACTTCTTTGTTGAAGTCATACGACGAGCACCAGGCGAAACAAATATGGCAAGGACGGGTAAGTATTTGTAACGAGACCAAAAATTAATTTAATTTTATCTATTCCTTTAATTAATTGAAATTTATTTTTATTTATTTCTTTAACTAATTTGACATATTTTAAATTTTGCAGGATCGTCTCTTAAATCGATGCCACAACCATGCATTTGATATGCTCTCATTAGATGACGTGCCACAGCAAGTGCGGACAATCGTGGAGGCATCCGACTTGGCTCCACTGATCTCATCATCATACATTATAGTGGATAGGCGGTTGCTGGGAGCATTCGTTGATAGATGGTACGAGGATACTGACACATTTCATCTCCCATGTAGGGAGATGACTATCACCCTGGATGACGTGTAATCTATCCTGCATATCCCGGTGACGGGGGTTTTGATCGGTTGGGATAAACCCAATCAGGCGGAGGTAGTGGATCTGATGATTGCATTGCTTGGCATGGACCATACTGAGGCTACGAAAGAGGCGATGGACATCAAAACTGGTGCTATAAGATTCAGCACGCTGAAGGAAGTGTACACCAGAGCAATTAGGAGTCGGCGATATGATATTGCGGCCATGTGTTATCTCCTTTACTTGGTGGGTAGTACATTGTTCGTAGATAAGACGAACAATTCTATTAGATGTCACCTGCTACGCGCCTTTGACGACCTCACCATAGTTGATCAATACGCATGGGGTGCTAGCGCACTAGCGTATTTATATGACCACTTGTCCTTTGCCAGCAAGGCGGATAAGGTCTCTTTGGCCGGCTACATGTCTTTGTTGCAGCTAAACAAATAAATTCATTATATTTCTTTAAAAAATATTTATCATGTTTATTTTAATTCATTATCTTTATTTAAATTCATCATGTTTATTTAAATTCATTATGTTTCTTTAAAAAATTTAAAATTGACAGGCATGGATACTGGAGCATTTTCCAACCATTAGTCCATGTGCTATACGTAGAGGTGATTATGACGAGACCATGCCAGCTCGAATCTTCAAGTGGAGTCCACAGCAGTCCGTGCCAAACTCTGAATACACATATCAAATGTTTCTGGAGAGGCTCACTGCTGATCAGGTTGTATGGCAGCCATATGACCCCAAGCACCGAGATTCCCGCCCCTTCGAGGAGGCAGCTTTCTATTATGGGTATCTGCGATGTGGCATGATGTGTAGGGTTTATCTTCCTGATAGGGTTTTGTGCCAATTCGGGTACATTCAAAGTATTCCTCATAATCCACCTGTCGGAAGACCCCTCCCCTCTGCCATTAATGAGAGTTTTGCCGAGTGGCACCTCCATCTTTTGGATGACGCTACGAGAGGAGGTTACATCACCTATGATGGTGAATGTGAACCGCAATACTATGACTGGCTGCATAGGGTTTCCCATCCATTTCTCTTACCCACCTCGGTCAGGGTGGATCGTCCTGAAGCTACATTACTTGTAAGTTCATTCATTACTTGTAAATTATATTAATATTAGATACTTATATTAAATTTTGTAATATTAGCTACTTATTGATGTTTTGTTACATTTGTAGGCTCGCGCTCAGCGGAGATTTGCTGAACAAACCCAGTACCTCGAGCTGTTGTTGTCGGAGCTTCAGAATCCTCATCTGGACGTTTTGAGGCGGGTGCATCAGTTGACAGTGACACCTCTCACAGAAGAGATGACTCATGTTGTTCAGATGACTAGGGGTAGCGGAAGGGGAAGGGGTAGTGGAAGGGGAAGGGGTAGGCAACGTCGAGAGTAGGATTTTATCTTATGTTTTATGACTTTGTGTATATGTTGACTTTGTTGATTTTATTTTATTATAACTTTATTTATCTGATTATCCTTTATTTGATTTTATTATAACTTTATTTATTTATTTTATTATAACTTTATTTATTTGATTTTATCATATTATTTTAGACTTAATTGCATAATTGGTCCTTTATCTTATTTACTAGATTCACTTTGGTCCTTTATCTTTTTTTTGCAATTTATTGGTCCTTTATTTTTTTTTTAAGATTCAGTTTGGTCCTTCCGTTAAAATAAAGTTAAATGAGAAGGAATATTCCAAGAATATTCCCCCTTTAGGCTTAATTGCATAATTGGTCCTTTATCTTATTTATTAGATTCACTTTGGTCCTTTATCTTAATATTCCAAGAACATTCCCTCTTCTTCTTCCTTTTCCTCTGCTCTCTCCTTACAGCAGCGGCAGCCACCATGGGCGCCGCCGCCGCCGCCCATGCTACCATCGCCGCCATTTTTAGAAATTAATCGGAGTTGTTGAAGCGTTTTACACGTGTTTTCACACGTTTTCCAGCAGATTCAGAGGAGGAGACCATTGTTGATAACCAAGATTTTAGAAAAGGGACCCTAGAATTCGGATTTTGAGGAAAAAAGAATGAAAAACACGAATTTTTTTGAGGAATAATGAAAATAAAGCTTAAAAACCGTGAAAAATTGAAGAATGTTGAAGAAATTTGAAGAAATTTGATGATTTACGAGGGAAGAGGGTGTGAGCCCATGGTGGCTGCCGCCGCTGTAAGGAGAGAGTAGAGGAAGAGGAAGAAGATGAGGGAATATTCTTGGAATATTAAGATAAAGGACCAAAGCGAATCTAATAAATAAGATAAATGACCAATTATGCAATTAAGCCTAAAGGGGAATATTCTTGGAATATTCTTTCTCATTTAACTTTATTTTAACGGAAGGACCAAACTAAATCTTTTAAAAAAAAATAAAGGACCAGTAAATTGCAAAAAAAAGATAAAGGACCAAAGTGAATCTAATAAATAAGATAAAGGACCAATTATGCAATTAAGCCATTATTTTATTATAACTTTATAATAACTAAAAATCGACAAAATTAATAAAAATTAAAAAGGCATATATAATAATATATTAATTATCAGGAATATCATGTACAACACCGTCCCACCTCGAAGGAGGTATTAAATCTCTAAATAATGCAATGCGATCCAAAAATGTGCTACCCCAAGGAGCCCCATGTTCGTTAAAATGATGTTTTCAAGAAGGATAAATACATGGTAATGGTGACCCTTCCTTCAAGAAAATTTGAACCCAATGATTTGCCTCACTCTTAGGGTCCAACGAACAGTAAATATCGACATTCTCGATTACCCAAAGTTTTGGATGCATTGGAGGTGCTTTAGTGTACGGTAAAAACGTAAAACACACTCTCATATGACGAGCCATCGAAACAAGAGCCACATTGTACCTGTTAACAATGACATGCATAAAGTTAGCATACGATAAAAATGTTAAGCAATCTCTTTGTTGATGATACAATGGAAAGAAGAGCCACATTATACCTGTTGGAAATGACATGCCCCAATGCTGGAAGAATCAACCATTTATCTGAAGGAACACCGCCAATGTTGCTCACATATAGTGATTTGAGCACAACGTCATAATCATCGATCCCAATCAGAGGAAGGTACATCTCCTTGTGTTGCTTCATCTCACGTATAAGATCATTCCGGACAAGCATATATGAATCTTCAGACTAATACTCATACAGGCTAATTGATCGAAAACCACAATTTCCATATGCTCTCACATCAACAATTTGATCGATATATTTTTGCATGCAGAAGGGAAATTGTTGTAAGTATGGAGATATCGCATTATCTTGTTGAGAGCTACTTTTAGAGGATTGTTGAGAGTTTTGTTGGGAAGCTTTTGGAGGATTTTTGAGAGCTTTGTTGTGAAGCTTTTTGTGAAGTCTTTTTTTATTCTTTCCCGGCATATTCTCATCCTGATGGATCACACTTTGTTGATCTCTCATGATCACTCGTACGCCCTTTTGTCTTTTCTTTTTTGTTCGGTGGCAACAATGAGGTAGTTGCTGGATCCACAACCTAAAAAAAAAATATTTCTCAACATTAAAAAAAAATTAAAATCATGTGAAAAAAATTGTTAACATACAAATTTGGTAATAGTATAAATTGTTAACCTGTCGAAATTTGTCCGTCAAAATCTTCTTTCCTTCGTCATTGGTACCGTTAAATACTCGCCAAAACTCGATGATCAAAGGAGTTGGGTCGATGTGTACCTCTTCTTTCTTGCCTGTATTGTTGAATGTGAGAATCTTCCAATGACCATGAATTGCCGTCAAAGGAATAGGTTGACGACTTGTCCTATATCCATCAATCTCGCATGCACATGGTAACCCATGTGTGATTCTCAGCTTGCAATCACAAGTGGCCACACTCATCAAATTTCTCCAGTCTGGTGAAAATAATGCTCAATGCTTCCTTTGACACATGATAATGTAAATTCCGGAATAACGAAATATTCACCCTATGATCCAATCTTGTGAGGCTCTTCTGAAAAGAATCAATAATGAGATTGTGTTGACATGTCAATATCTTATGCATAGCTATTAAACATGTGCAAAAATCCTCGTTGCTGTTTGCCAGCATTCTCTTCAATGTCGAATGAGCACCTTCCACCCTAAAAATGATGAAATTTAAATGTATTATAATATGAAAAGAATCATGCCAAATTAATACAAAATTCCAAATTAAGTAAAATAACTTACCGGTTTGTTGTAGTATTACCAAGATGCATATGCTTACTTGTCCATGCATCAACAAATTTTTCCTTCTGTTCGGATAAGTAAGTCCGATTCACATAATCAAGAAGACCAATCGCCTTCCAACACAATTTTTTAAATCGTGTGAATGAAGCTTCATAGTCATCCTCATCCTTGGAATGGACTACCTTGGCCCAAGCATTCTCAAGTAACGGCACATCAGCAGGATCACGAACATAATTCCTCAAATGTGTTGTCACGTTCTTCTTAATATGATATTGACACAACAAATGCGTCGAAGTTGGAAAAACGGTCTGGATTGCTTTCACCAATGCACCTTCAAAATCAGAGACAATCACCTTGGGCATGGCATCATCATCTTTCAACAATCTCTTCACTTGTTCTAATGCCCATAAGAAGCTTGGATACTGCTCCGCCTCCATGTAAGAAAATGCAACGGTAAATGACTTCTCGGTTGATGTTTGCCCAACCACCTCAAGCAAAGGTCATTTGTATCTGTTAGTCTTGTAGGTGTTGTCTACGATGAGCACAGTATTAAAAGAATTCAAAAGACTAACAGATTTTGGATGAGCCCAAAAAATTTGCTTCACAATATCCATGGTCTTGTCCTTTCTGTACCAGGTGTCATAACCATCCTCCATCAAAGTCTTCAAAAGATGTTGCATCTGTGTTCTTGGACGCTTGACCTCTCTTCTCCATTTATTTCGGATATTGTAAATTTGCATCAATGTAGTGCAAGTATTTGGGTTTTCCTCCTTCAATGTGGCCAATATGTATCTCGGCTTAACTCCATTCTTCGTCATAGTGATGATCTTTTCATACTCTTTAGGCGTAGGTCTTACGGGGAATGAGTGTCCGATGAATGATTCACACTTATTATGGTTATGAGACCCACAAGATACCCTTACCTTCCACCCTCCATGTGACGAATATGGTCTACCATGCACCTTGAACGGACAGTTGCGCTTCTTTGTGCCGGTAACATACTCCAACTTCTCCTTTTTTGGTTTGTATATGTCAAACCTTTCACAACAAAGTGTAATCCTGTGCTTCTGGCCGATTCCTCCTCTATCAGACCTAAGGATCCTTAGAACATGTCCTTGTGAATATGAACCTTCATGAACCCATTGCACCAGAGCTTCACAATCGGGGAAAACCATGCTGGTTTCAAACGCACTAGTAAAATCCGGATATTGGACCTCTTCATCATCCTCCCCCGATACACTATGATTCATATCTGCTTCTTTGTTGTCTTGCATGATTATGCTGGAAATACAAATAGATATTAAGTTAAAATTTTTAAAAAATAAAATATATAAACACCCCACGCTGACCCCCCAGCGAGTGTTATAAAATAGCGAGTGTTATAAAATCAATATTTTATAACACTCGTTGGTGGGTCAGCGAGGGTTATAAAATCGCTGGGGGATCAGCGAGTGTTATAAAATCAAAATTATATAACTCTCGCGGAACCCCAGCGAGTGTTATAAAATCAACGATATTGATTTTATAACACTCGCTGAGGGTTCAGCAGGCTAGCCATTTATTTGGCTCGCTTACCCTCAAGCGAGCCACCCTGCGACAGTGAAAAAAAACGATAACGGTATGTATAACTTAATATTTACCATTTAAAACCTCTAATGCTTCAAATATTAACCTAAAGGAACAAGTTTATGGTGATAGAATTACCTTGATGAATGTATATGGATTGCTTGCAACTGAAGAAGATGAAAGGTTGTTGTTCTTGTTGTGCAGGAAGATGAACAGTTGCACATGAATAAGAACTTCTCACTTGCTTGATGATGAAGACTTGTATTAGAAGAAGAACCTTTGTTGATGAAGAATGGAGGAAGGTTGCTTTGGGTTGATGCGGTGGAGGAGGAAGGTGGGTTTTGGTTGATGAAGAGTGGAAGAGGTGGAGGAGAAAAAGAAGAAGGTTGCTGTAACGTGAAAAAGAAGAAGAGAAGGAAGAAGAAAAAATAGGATTGCGTGTATGGAGGAAGGAGGGCCATTTTTGACATTTTACATTTTAGTAAGGCTAATAGGGTATGCTTTTCTACTAATGGAACTTTTCTACTAATGGAGATTATACCATTTCCAGTGGGTATGCTTTCCTATTAGGCAAGCAGTTAACATTTCCTCTTCATAGATTTGTATGGAATCCTACATCTATTCCTAAACATTCGTTTATTGTCTGGCTGGGGATTCAAAATAAATTGAAAACAAGAGATCGATTGCATGTTCAGATTCAAACATGTCTTTTGTGTAGTTCTGAGGATGAATCGAGGAATCATATCTTCTTTGAGCGTTCTTGGTCTAGAGCTCTTCTGGAGGATGTGTGTCTCTAGATTGGAATCAATAATTGCCCCTACAAATTTTCTAACTGGGTTAGATGGATACAATATGCTTTCAGAGAAAAACAAAGAAGGAAGTGTGTGTATACAGGTTTTGCAGCCATCATTTACTACATCTGGAGTGAACGAAATCGACGATTATTTACTGGCATGGAGAGATCTGTTGCGGCGGTGATGGGTGGTCTGAAGCGTGAGGTTGCAATCAAACTGGCGTGTTCTTTTCCTCAGTTCCGGTCTTGGCATGACAAAGCTTTAGTGGATAGGATATTGGCTGAACTCTAGATTTCCTTATCCTTTTGTTAGATTTTTTGGTTCATTGGTAAACCGATTTTTTAACCCCTTTGGTTCTCTGAACCCTTCCTAGAAGGTGGCACTGGACCAAAGAGTATTTGTATGATTTATTCTTTGCTTGTAGTTTAATAAATTTTTATTTTACCAAAACAAAAAGGCTAATAGGGTCTTTTGGAAAAAAAAGGGGGTCAAAAAAACTAATTCCCATTGCTTATTGAACCAGCAAATTTTTACCTGTGCTTTATTGGGTCTGTATTCATTTAAAGCCCAAAACTGTTTCCACTCTTTCTTCATTCTTAATCGAGGACTCAAAAGGCATATTAAAAGTTTTACATATAGATTAATTAATTTATTAGACAAAACAACTTTGCTCACTAGAACGTAAATAATTAATTTCATTATTATTATTATTATCAATAATAAATAATTTATCGATAATAATATGAATGAATAATTCATAAAAACCTAAAAATATTTAATTTTATTATTATTATCTTATTGCCACTGTTTTTTTTATATAACATCATTAGCTGATTTGGTTTTCATCAATGGAAAATATTTAATTTCATTTCTCTAATATAATTCAGTTACCTTTTTCATAAAACATCATTACAACATTTTTTTTAACTCAGATTAATAATTACAAAATTTTCTGTAACATTTTCATTCAAGAGAAATGTACCAAAACACGTTATTAATATTAAAAATTTCGAAGAAAATGATTCTCAATATATTTAATTTTTCATACATATTTATAATACACATTCATGCTCGTAGCATAAAAATTATGTACTAAATTAAAATGCATAAAATTTCAATAACTTAATATATTATTTGAACTTAATTAGTGTACCAAATTAAGTTATTTGGATTCTCTTTCTCTACTGAACCCTTCCTAGAAGGTGGCAGTGGTTAAGGAGGTTTGTTTGGTTTTTTTGTAATTGCTTCGTGGTAATCAATTATTTTTTTACCAAAAAAAAAAACAAACTTAACCAAATTTAATATCCATGCGTCGCATAAGCAAATTTACTAGTTGTTAATTTTTTATTTTTTTTTTAAAAAACAGAGTTTCCAAGGAGTTGAAATCGAATTGTCTTCATGTTACAAATAATCTTGTGTTGGTATTATTATTTTGTATATAACTTGTGTTTGAATTATTCTTTTGTCCTTTCCATGAATTGAATCTAAGAGTTTCCGTTGTGGCATTTGAACTCAGGCAGGCCATGGTTGGGATGTGAAGACGGGCATCCATCAAAATCCCTACTCCCTCCAGTTCTTATTATAAACCCTTTTCTCTCTCACAAAAAAGGGGCTTATAATAAGAATTGGAGAGAGTATTAGTATCAGGCTTTTTAAATACTCTTTTGTGAAATTTTTTAATCGTGAAAGTTGATGATGTGATACATATCCCATTTGATTTTCACAATTCAGGCGGGTAAGAATCCTGTAAAACCTTGGGATGCTAAATTGGGAAAAGAACTTTTCTCGTTAAGAGCATCTCCAGCGGTCACCTTTATGGTTCGTTCCTACCTCCTACGAACGTTCGTCATCATTCATCACCGCTGGAGAGAAGTGGCGTTCGTTGCTTTTTCGCAACTGTGCTCTATTTGGCAACACGTTCGTGTGTCGAAAGAGTGACTATTTTAATCAGAAAAAATAGAAGGAAGGAGGGAGAAGATATAACGGACACGAAGATGAGAGGGAAACACAACCAACAACCACAACCAAGAAGATGAAAACCAGAAATTCAAGAACCAACAAACAGCAACAACACCAGAAATCCAGAAAATAATATTAATTTACAATTGCATAAATAAGCATATCCAGAAATTGAAAAATAAAAAATTTAGGGTTTAATTTTACCCCAATTCATGATCTTTCTTCAATCAAAAATTAAAGTTGATGGGTGATGAGATTTGTGGTGGTGGTGTTGAAATTTCATCATCGTTCATACCGACGGTGATAAGCGGCGGCAGTGGTGATGACATGAGCGGTGGCAGTGGTTGAAAATGATGGTGTTGATTTGCGTGTTGAATCGGAGATGAGCGGTGAGATGAATGAAGTCGATGATGGTGAAATCGGCAGTGAAATCGATGATGATGAATCGGTGGTGATGTAATCGAATGGGGGCAGAGAAGAAGAAAGCGGGGTGAGAAGGAAGGTGGAGAGGATGACTGAATAAAGCTTGGGAGAATGGCCGAAGAAAGGAGAGAAGAAGAAAGGTGGGAGAGGATGGCCTTCATAAACGTGAGAAGAAGAATGGTGATGGTGAGTGGAATGATCGAGTGTGGCAGAGAGTGAGAAGTGGGTGGTGGACCGGGTTGAAGAAGAAAGACTCCGTGTGTGGGAGGGAGACGAAGCAGAATAAGAGGTGGTGACTTTTGCCATACGCCTAACAAAAGACGTAGTGAAAATTAATACTTAAACCAAGTAGTCTCGTGTGAGACGTATATACTGATAGCTATATTCTAATTTACATCTCGTGTGAGACGTACGATTTTGTATATAATTTTCACACCTACGTCTAAACTTTGACGTAGGTATTAATTTTTTTTAAACCCCCTACGTCTCAACCAAGACGTAAGTATTAATTTTTAGCTCTTCCGTCTCAATTAAGACGTAGCTTTTGTATATAATTTTGCAGTAGATATTAATTTTTTTGAAGCCCCTATGTCTCAACCGAGACGTAAATATTAATTTTTAGCCCTTACGTCTCAACCAAGACGCAGCTTTTGTATATAATTTTAACACCTACGTCTAAGCTTTGAGGTATGTATTAATATTTTTTAAACCCCTACGTCTCAACCAAGATGTAAGTATTCATTTTTAGCCCGTATGACAGAATAAATTATTTTCAAAACGTCGTACCTGGGACATATGGGTTTGTGTAAAAAAAAAACACGCACGTCTCTTCTTGGACGTAAGTGGTTTTAAAAAAAATTCTCAATTGCATGTATAAGTGATATTTTTAAAGTGGGAAAAAAATTACCACTACGTCCTCGCTGGGACGAATGTTGTGTGTAAAAAGTTGCACATATATTCATTAACGTTTGCTTCTAGGGAGAGCAAATTAGACGGAGCATAGAAATTAAAGTAGTATATACACACTGATTAGAGACAATCAACAGATATGGAGTATGCACAAAATTAAATATATTTTGTTCACTCTATTGATATATCCGATGTGAACAATCACATAGAGTCAAGCACACTAAACAAAATATATTCGTTGCATATATTCATTGCTCCACAACGGATAAATTTTATTCAACGTTATAATTTTTTGAATCTATAAATACTAGTTCTATTTTCATCCAATTCACACTACAACTTTTCTTATTCAATTTTATTCTTCAATTTTCATTCTTCAATTTTCAGTGAATTCACATCCCAAATTCTCATTCTTCACTTTTCTTTGTCTACTTTTATACATCAATTTTACTATTGAATTAGCTTTTTCAATGGATCCCAATCAACCTCATTTAGATGCCACTAGGAAAAATTTACAAAACCCAAACTCTCAAAATCTTGAACCTACTTCAAACACACCATATTATCCACACAATATCAATAATCCATATTACTCATATCCTCCACAAAATGCTTCAAACATTCCTTATCATCATTTTTATCCATATCGTCCACAAAATGCTACAAATCAGTTTTCTTCAATGCCCCCACCATATCCATATCCATATCCAACGTTCTCATCACCCCTATTCACTACAAATACCAACGAGAAAGATCCAGAAACACCCGTGGGATCGAGTCACAAGTCTCAACATTTACCGTTTCAAACTAAGGTTGGTTCGGAAGCTATTGATCTCGAAGAGGATGAAGGAGTAGCCCTTTCCACAAAGAAGAAGAATGCTAGAGATAGGTTTGACGTGGAGGAAGATAAACTTCTTGCTCAATCATGGATAAACATCTCAGAAGATTCAGTTGTTGGCAATGACCAAAAGTTGGGGAATTTTTGGTTAAGGGTATCTGCTCAATAAAACAAGTATGGAAGCAAGAAAATGAAGGAAAGAAATGCGGATCAACTAAAATCTCGATACTACAGAATGAAGACTCGTATTTCAAAGTTTGTTGGTTGTTATAAAAGTGCTGTGGATTCAAAGACTAGTAGGAGCAATGACCACGATATCATGGAGAAAGCCAAGGCAATATATTTTCAAGATGAGAAAGTGAGGTTTGGGTTCGAGCATGTCTGGCGAATGGTGAAAGACTCACCAAAATGGTTTGATGGTGATGTCAACGAAGGTTCATCGAAAAGAACAAAAAATTCTGCCTCTGGGGCATACACTTCCTCCTCAAACCCTTCGACACCAACAAGTGAAGAGTACCCTTTTCCTGATCATCCTATTGAAAGACCCATGAGGCAAAAGGCTGCCAAAAGGAAGGGGAAATCAACAAGCAGTGAAATATCAAGGGGAAGGGCCGATGCATTCGATGAATTTAAAGTTGAGTACTTAAGTGTTCAAAACAAAAAGGCTGAGGCTATTTTGAAACAACTCCACCTAGATGAGAAAAAGCTTTAGATTGAGGAGGAAAATATGCGACGGGATGATGAGCAAAAGCAAAGGCAACTAGAGTTAGATGAGAAAAGGCTCCAGTTGGAAGCGGAAAAGACGAGGAGGGATGATGAGCAAAAGAAGATGGACGAGATAGCATTCCTTTTCAAAGATACGTCTGGAATGACTGAATTACAATTGCAAAGTTATGTAATGTTGTGCGATATGATTAAAAAAAATGGGATGAATTAGTATGTAGTTTGTTATTGTTTATTTCAATTATGATGCACTATGTAATATGATGATATATGAAATGTACTTCCATTGTAAGATTATGAAATACATTTGTGTTTTAAAAATAATAATATATTAATAATATTTTAAAAAAGTAGCCGTTGTAAAAAGTAGCTGTTGTAAAAAGTTGTCGTTACAAAGTAGCCGTTAAAAACTAGCCGTTACACAATGAAACCTATAAATATTACTATCATTTAGACACCACACCACACATTCTCATTTCTCTCATAATACCTCTCAAATGGATCCAAACATTCCTCCCGAATTTCAGAAAAGTGTTGTGTGGCAAGCAATAAGTTTTCTATTTGATAGTAGTAGTGATGAAGAAGAGAGCAACTCCACCAGGCGTAGACGTACTCGCAGAAGATCAAACATAGATAGGAATCGTGATGAAGGCCATGTTCGATTGTTCAACGACTACTTCTCTGATAATGCGGTGTACGCGGAAGAGCACTTTCGTCGAAGGTTTCGGATGCATAAGCATGTCTTCCTCAAAATCGTAGATGCGGTTTCTGAGCATGATGAATATTTCTTACAGAGGCCCGACGCAACTTGTAAGCTTGGTCATTTACTGTTGCAGAAATGCACCAGTGCTATTAGAATGTTGGCATATGGAGCAAGTGCTGATAGTCTTGATGAGTATGTAAGAATGGCCGAGAGTACATCGATCGAATGCCTCGACAGGTTTACAAGGGCTGTGATTAATGTATTTGGGTGCACATACTTGAGAAGGCCCAACAATGATGATGTCGAACGCCTATTGAAAATCGGGGAAGATCGTGGATTTCCAGGGATGTTGGGTAGCATCGATTGCATGCATTGGGAGTGGAAGAATTGCCCAGTAGCATGGAAAGAACAATTTTCTCGAGGTGATCATGGAAAGCCAACGGTGATGTTGGAAGCAGTAGCTTCTGTAGATTTATGGATTTGGCACGCCTTTTTTGGGGTTTCGGGATCTAACAATGATATAAATGTGTTGAATCGATCCAATGTCTTCGCCGATGTTCTTAATGGACAATCACCAAAGGTAAATTTCTTAGTCAACGAGACTCCATACAATTTGGGGTATTATCTCGCGGATGACATTTATCCTCCGTGGGCTGCATTTGTGAAAAGCATCTCGTTACCTCAAGGAGCTAAGAGAGAATTATTTAAAAAAAAACAAGAAAGCTTTAGAAAGGATATCGAACGGGCCTTTAGAGTATTACAACAACGATTTCCAATAATACGGTGCCCAGCTCGACAATGGCATTTGGACCAATTGAGACGTATAATATATGCGTGCATCATATTACATAATATGATTGTTGAAGACGAACGAAACCCATATGCTGGAGATTTTGATTATCACGCTCATCTTGTGGGCAGTTCAGAAACACATAATGATCGTGATCCAGATTTTCAGGAGTACTTACGTATTAGAGCTTCTCTTCATGATAGGGATGTCCATAACCAACTCTAAGCCGATTTGATTGAGCATGTATGGAATCACTGTGAAGGTGTGAATGATTAGAGTATGATAAATGTATTTTTAGTACTTTTTATAATATTTATCGTGTTTCTAAAGTAATTTTGTGTAATTTTTTTAAGTTATGTGAAATGTATTTTAAATGTATTATTATAATTACCAATAACTATTACTAATTTGAGTTTATGATATTTCATGCTTTTGTGTTTTTGAATTTGTGGGAAAAAATAGCCGTTGAAAAAATTAGTTTAAAAAAAAATTAGTTGAAAAAAATAGTTTAAAAAAAAATTAGTTGAAAAAAATAAGTTAAAAAAAATTAGCCTTTCAAAAATAAATTATTCAAAATTTAGTTAGTTTTTTTGGCAGAAAAAAAATATGGTTAGTTGATGATAGTTATATTTATTATAAAATATTAGGAGTATGAGGTAGGTAGTGAGACCCATTTATGAACGAAAAGTAGGTTCATGAGTGAAGTGAAAAAGTGATTCATATTCTTAGAGGTTCTTATAGTATAAAAAGATGTGAAGAATTATAAAATAATGTGTGGGATCGATTTAAGAACGGAAAACTGGTTCAATGTGGAGGTGCTTTAATAAACAGACCATACGTGATCATTTATTAATAGTACGGTTCGATTCATTCATTATACGTAAAATATATTCGAATGAATCATATTAATTTAATTGATCTGATATTTGATATCCGTTAAAAATGGAACCGGTTCGAACCGGTATACTGTACCTCCTTTGCACACATTTCAGTAAAACAAAAGAGAAAACCCACATCCATTTTCAGTTATCAACTTTGAAAAACTTCTCCTTTTTTTCCCTGACCCTTCCACACGCAGATCTAGCATTTTCATGAGTTGAGTTAGTTCAGATTTTCCTTTCACACCCATTCAAGCAAAGCAACCTTACTTCTCTCTCACTCTTTCAAACTGCAACCATCTCTTCGCAGCATACTCCGTCCATTCATTCAAACACAACATGAGTTCCCAAACACACAAGCACTCAAAGCCCACAAAACCCCAATCACCACAACAGCAACAGCAGCAGCAGCAACAACAACAACAAACAAGATCTTCTTCCCTGTCATCCCACCTCGCAATGGTGGAACTCAAGCAACGGATCCTAACCTCACTCTCCAAGCTCTCTGACAGGGACACCCACCAGATCGCAGTGGAGGACCTGGAAAAGACCATTCACTCCCTCTCTCCAGACGCCATCCCAATGCTCCTCAACTGCCTCTACGATGCATCCGCCGACCCCAAGCCCGCTGTCAAGAAAGAGTCTCTACGCCTCCTCACGGTAGTCTGTTCGTCCCACGCCGATCCTGCTTCCACCCACCTCACCCGCATCATGGCCCACATCGTCCGCAGGCTCAAGGACTCCGATTCCGGAGTCAGGGACTCCTGCCGCGACGCGGTGGGTGCCCTCGCCTCGCAGTACCTGAGAGGGAACTCTGGTGGTGAAGGGGTTGGTTCGGTGGTGGGGTTGTTTGTGAAGCCGCTGTTCGAGGCGATGGGGGAGCAGAACAAGAGTGTGCAGGCTGGGGCTGCGATCTGCTTGGCTAAGATGGTGGAGTGCTCCGCCGAAGCCCCCGTTTCCACCTTCCAGAAGATGTGCCCTAGGATCTGCAAGTTGCTCAATAACCCTAATTTCTTGCCTAAGGCTGCCATCTTGCCCGTTGTTGCTAGCTTGTCACAGGTTTCCTTGCCTTGTTCTAGTTTGTTTTGTGTACTACATTACATGAAATCACCAATAAATCACCATATTAAGTGCGATATAGTTGGTAAAATGAGATTATGATTATTTTTTTCTCAGATTATAAAATTATAATCTGTTTATGTTTGAGTATCTTAGCTGAAAAATAAATTTAAGTTAATTTGTTTTGTTTGGATAGTGTAAAGAGATTATTTTACTGAGTAAATTACATGAAAAGGTATGATGTGACAAGTGGTTAGTTAATGTGTTGGAGTGATAAAGATAGAATAGGAAAATTACAATGGTCTAAAAAAAGTAATCTTTCAAAAACTAATCTCTAGCTGCTAGGAGGGAACTTATAAATTTTGATTATTTTTTCAAGAATATAAGCTAAAATTGTAATATGTACTGTAAACAAACATAACATATTATGATTATTTTTGAAAAATAAGCCAAAAAAAAAATAATCTTCATCCTATCCAAACATGCTTGATCGAAATCTACCTTTTAAATGTTTGAAGATAGAAGAAAGGGAAAATTCCAAGAACAGTTAAATACTTATAGAATAATAAGTTTGTATCAGCTTATGCCTGCTGACCGTTACATAATATCTATAAAAGTGCTTAAGACAACGATTCCTTAAAGGTAACTGAGAATTGATTGCAGGTTGGAGCAATTTCACCGCAAAGCTTGGAACACTTGCTACCTAGCATTCACGATTGCCTTATAAGCACCGATTGGGCAACACGTAAAGCAGCAGCTGAAGCATTACATTCTTTGGCTTTACATTCGAGCAGTTTGATTACTGACAGAGCGGCATCCACACTGGCCGTGCTAGAGTCGTGCCGTTTTGACAAGGTAGCATTTGCACTGTGGTTTCCTTATCATAAGTTGTGGAATGTGCTTCTGGTTATATTTCTCAGTTACTTAACTTCTCTCTCTTTTCGAAGGTCACGTGGTCTTACCATTTATGAATTACATTCTTTTTGATATAAATGTTCTTTTTGCTAGGGTGGAATAAGTACAATAAGGACACGAGCCTCAAAATAATAACGGATGTAGCCAAATATAACATGTTTTTTCTTTTATATTATTGCTGGCATGCTAGTGTATATTTCATTTTGAAGGCAGAATTCTATTTGCCCATAGAAAGTTGGTACTTGTGCGTCATCTAGCAGATGTCTGTTATTGTAGTATCATATATACTGCTCTTATGTCCTTCAAAATTTCTCCTTGATTGGGAGCTTTGTGTTTATTTGTCCAAGGATAGTAGATTCGTAATCTGTTGAACCTCATTCCGGGCGAAATGATCCATCATCCATCTCTTGACATGTCCAGTTTTTCTTAAATTTTTTTTTGATATCTATAATTTATTAATGGTAATATCTATCATATATTAATATTAATGGTTTACAGATAAAACCTGTGAGAGATAGCATAAATGAGACATTACAATTGTGGAAAAAGATTGCTGGGAAAGGAGATGGGTCTCCTGATGATTCAAAGCCCTTGTCTCCTGGTAGGCATATTTGAATTGTCTGTCATAATATATTCACCAATCACTTTGTCCTAGTTTCGTAATGATGATTTTTTTTTTTTAATTTTTTTTTTATGCTTTAGATGGTGCGAATCCTGAACCTGCTCCTCTGTCAGAAACTAATGACCCTGCTAAAGTAAATCTTGGCGAGAGGAAAACTGGTCCATCAATAAAGGATTCACCAACTGGTTTTTCAAATGTGGATTCCACTGCCAAGGCCAAAGCAGCTGGCATCTCAGAGAAGGCAGTTGTAATATTAAAAAAGAAAGCACCTGTCTTAACTGATAAAGAACTAAACCCAGAATTTTTCCAGAAACTCGAAAGAAGGGGTTCAGATGATTTACCAGTGGAAGTAGTTGTTCCTCGTAGATGTCTCAATTCTTCAAGCTTAAGCAATAAGGAAGAATCCGAGGCAAGTGCTAAAGATTCCAAAGAAAGAATGAATTCTGTTGGAAACATCCCTTATGATGAATTTCATGGATCTTCCAATAATAAATATCTTGTCTTAGATAGAGGTAATGATGGAATTTCCAAACAGCGGAGCGTTGATGATTTTACCCATGACAGATACTCTGAAAAGAGAGTAAATGCAAAAGAACTGAGGACAAAACCATATGATACTGATGATAGGAATACAAATGACCAGAGGGAGGGTTCTGCCAATGTTGCTGGTTTTTCTAAAACTGATGGTCAATCAGAAGTATCCTTCTCCAATAACAAAGGAAACTGGTTGGCTATACAGAGGCAATTACTGCTGCTGGAGAGACAACAGGTTCACCTGATGAACATGCTGCAGGTATGGTTAGTACGGCTTAAAAACTTAGCTTTTGTATTTGTTATTTGCAGTGATAAATGTTTTAACAATTATTCAGGATTTCATGGGTGGATCTCATGATAGCATGGTGACTCTAGAGAACAGAGTACGTGGTCTTGAGAGAATTGTTGAAGACATGGCACGAGATTTATCTTTATCATCAGGTCGTAGAGATAGTAACTTTACAGGGTTTGATGGATCTTCTAATAGGCCTTCTGGCAAGTATAATGGTTTTAATGACTACTCGTGTGCCAAGTATGGAAGAGGTGGTGATGGACGTGTCCCATTTGGTGAAAGATTTGCCCAATCTGATGGAAATGCTATGGGAATGAGAGGAAGATGGCCATCTTGGAGATCTGACTTGTCTGAGGGATGGGATTTTTCTGGGTATGGTGCTTCTAGAAATGGTCAGATTTCCTCAAGGAGGGCTTTTGGTGGTAGTTCTGTTGATGGAAGATCACCAAAATCAGTACATGAGATTGATCAAGGGGGCGGCAGCAGGAGAGCTTGGGATAAAGCAGCAATGCCCATCCGGTTTGGGGAGGGGCCTTCTGCAAGAAGTGTCTGGCAAGCTTCTAAGGATGAAGCTACCTTGGAAGCAATTCGGGTTGCTGGGGAGGACAATGGAACATCTCGAGCAACAAGAGTAGCAATTCCTGAAATGACTGCAGAAGCTATGGCTGATGACAATGGTAGACCAGAGAGGGATGCCGTATGGACTTCTTGGAGTAATGCAATGCATGCCCTTCAAGTGGGTGACATAGATTCAGCCTTTGCAGAAGTATTGTCCACTGCAGATGATCTTTTGCTTGTAAAACTAATGGATAAAACAGGCCCGGTAATTGACCAACTTACTAGTGAGATCGTTTGTGAGATGTTGCATGCCATTGGACAATTCTTACTGGAGCAGAACCTGTATGACATCTGTTTGTCTTGGATTCAACAGGTATGCCATTTCTTCTGTTTATATTTCCTTCCTTTAAGCAGGATCTCTGGTCATGTCAATTTAAGTTACACTTCCCACATCCCAAATAGATATAAATAAGATATTGCCATTTCTCGTGTTACTTATCATAGTCAAGCAGTGTATTTTGGAACTGCTGGGATAGATCTTCATCAAGAAAAATGATTTAACATTATTTTGAAGGATTTTAGTGATTTCTGTGTATAATTATTTAGAAACTAGAGTTTTCCTCGTCTCAAGATTTGGTGTTTGAAGTACTTTTTCTCCTGCGGATTTTAAGTGTTGGCATCTGTTGTTCTTTTTTTACTGATGTTTTTAGTAGGACAGCTACATACTTTGTCCAATAGCATGATCAGATCTAGTGTTCTAAAAACTGGACCAGACCGTCCAGTTCAATTGGTTGGTCCGTGAACAGACAGTGTCTGCTGTTTGGCTAGGGGTCAAAAACCAGAAATTCCATGGAACTGGACAAACCGCTATTGAGCCGGAATAAACTGGCAGACTGTTCAGCTCGGAGAGGGTTGACAATCTCCTACTGTCATTTTTCTAATGTTTTTCAGCTTGTTTATAAGATGTATTTTAAGCCGTATGTTCATTAGAAGTGTTCAGTGTCATTCACTAAACAAATTCTCTATCTAAGATCGTTATATCCCTATATGGTTAAAAAAATCGAGCATCCTTGCATATTGCCCCCAATCCAGCACACAGCAGTCAGGACATCCCCTTCAACCAATAAAAGATTTTGTCTTGTATTCTCATTAGCTCTGTGGCTGTCACTTCAAATGATAAACTAGAAAATGTGTAAGCTTTTTATCAAGAGTCCTCAGATTAGCTATATTTGTCAGATTAGCCCAGCAGTATACACATTGGTCATATAAGTACATATATATAGTAAAGTACCTATATTTGTGATGGAGCTGTAAGAGTTGATTCTAATTAGATCTTAAAAGCTTCGTTTACATTGTGTTTTTTATTTCTAAATATAGAAGATCAAAGTGGTTACCTAGGTAGTCTATCCCAACTAGCGAAGCGGAGCTGCCAACCCCTAAAATGGGTTAGCGGAAAGAAGGGTGGCTGCTATTGAGACATATAAGAAACAGAGAATAAATAATTTATACTACACATATATATGCTAATAAGTGAGAAGCAAATGATTTCCCCATCCTTAACCAACCAAGCATAATTCTACCACTAGGATGATGAGAGTAGTTTATGAAATTATCATAATGATTTCCCAATCTGTCAGTAAAACTTTTAATGTTGCCCTCCTTTATTTTTGTTTCGTTCAAACTGAAGAAACTAATTTTATTTGCTTTACAAAAAGATATAATCTCTTTCTGCTTTGAGGGGCTATTGATGCCCCTAACATTCTAACGTAAGACTCTATCCATTACCAGTGTTAAGCTGGCCGCTTGGACCAGGTATACTAGTCATCATGAATCACCATGTTATGGACTTCCTCTTGTTGGATCTTCTTCCCCTTGTCTTTATTCTGCACCATGTTTCTCCCATTATTATTCTGCTTCAGATTTGGCTTGGGGGCATTATTAGTAAGATTCTTCTTTTTACCAACTACTTGCCACTCACCATCCTTGCTAACTTGTTGCTCTTTTTTCACTGTCTTTGAAGGAATTGGCTTTGGTTGTATGTCCTGTTTCTTTCTGCAATCATTTACCTTATGACCAAAACCTTGACCTTAGCTACATTTCACAGGAAGCCATTCATATTCAAGTTTCTGTTCATTGATGACCCCCTTTTCATTTTCAAACATAATCTTCTCTGGCATATTATTAGTTATCTCCATTTCTATTGGCACTCGTGCATACTGAATCCTTTCTTTATTTCTTGTCATAGCATCAACAAGAATCGGATTGCCAATTGTGCTACTGATTCTTCTCAAGGAATCAACATTCCAACATTGAAGGTCTAGACCTGGCATTTGAACCCATATCGGAACATTCGGGTTTTTCGTAGCATCAAATTTTAACTCCGGATTCCATTCCTTCACAACTACTGTTTTGGAATCGAATCCAGAACAGGATTTTTCGCTTCAATAGACTTGAATCTAGCAAGGAATATTCCATTAGGAATTTGGAGAATCCTATCAATCTACAGGGAACCCCACATTCTTCTCAGATAGCCAGACATTACAGTGTATGGGGTATTTGTTCCTAACACATAGCAAACAACCGAGTGACCAGAGTTGTTTTGGCTATAGCAGCCTTATTCTTTCTCTTAATGCTTCTTTGGTTCAGTCCACCCAGTGATTTAGCTGAGCACTCTTTTTCCCAGTTAATAAGAGGGGAAGATTTGACTCCCCGTAAGAAATCTCTACATAGTCTCATTATTTGATTGGCAATGCTTTGGCCCAATATTAAAGCCTTTGCCTGAAATGTGTGAAAAGCAAGTAATTCCAAATTGATCGGTGCACCCTACTTGCGTAACAAAGATGTCTACTTGAGTAGCATCGAATTCGTGCAGCAACCTTGTCAATTAAGTTTTGGCAATCTGACTTGGTCCATCTAGTTGGGACTTTTCTTTCTTCATTATTACATGGTCCAGATTTTTGTCTCTGTTAACAGATGAGAATCTCTGTTGTTTGAAATTGTAATGCCTATGTTTACTAGAATTTTATCTTTTGACTTCAAGATATTAAGACCAATGTGGTTCAGAAAATTATTGGTTATTACTCATTCCGGAATACATTTCTCGGACTTATAATTCTACATCAAGACCTTGACAAATAATTTGTTCAGCAATTGATGGATACTTTCGTTATATATGATTCTGCTTTTACTTTCCTTTTCTGCTCTCACTATGTTTTCTTCTGATTATTCGAGGCTTAAAATATCGAATTAATGTTCATAATATTCAGTTGGTGGAGATAGTATTGGAAAGTGGCCCCGATACCTTTGGCATTCCTATGGAAGTGAAGAAAGAGCTTTTGCTGAATTTACATGAAGCTTCAACAGATACAGCTGAGGACTGGGAAGGTCTAGCCCCAGATCAACTTTTATTGCAGTTGGCAGCAGCCTGGGAAATTGATTTACAACAGCATGACAAATAGTTCCAATAACAAATATCTCTAGAGAACAGAATATATATATACATACTGCTGTTAAGATTCTGTCATATGGAACTTTTGATTTGGGGTGACAACCTCGATAGTTCTAATTTTCTACTTGGATGGTATTAAGTGTTTCATTTGAAACATGTATATGCTGTTCTGGTGTTGTGCCCACACATAAACTACAAATGGCACAAATCCATGCTCCCATTTTCCTGCAACTTGGTGAACGAGCAATGGTTGGATATATCATTAGAAAGGGGCCGTGTAGCTGTCTGCAAATGCCCATAGGAACATTTTGTTAGACGAATGGACAAATATTTCATGTAATTATTATGCAACTTAATTTGGACTTGCCATTTTCATATGCGTCTGTCCCATTGTTTTAAAAAAAAAAAACCAAACATGTCTATGGAAATGTTATGATTAAGTTTATTTTCAATAATTTTATTATGTTCTTATTATGCCTTTTACCTTTTTATAGTTACTAATTACTGTTCAATATTCCGGATGGAGTATTAAATAAAGGTTAAAAAAAATGAAAAATAGTAATAAATAATATCTTCAAAAAGATAAAATAGAACATTTTTTTTCTTGTAAAAAATGGGATAGATAAATAAGAATTATCACAATTCCTAAATGAGAATCGTGCTGCAAAATTTAAATTCAGTAGTGTGAAATAAGTGAGCTTAGCAATGGTTTTGACGAAAGCAAAAGACAAAGAACAATATAATAAGGAGTTAATTGTTACTTTGGTCCCTGAAATTACATACCGCTTTCACTTCCGTCCCTCAAATTACGAAAATAGCTTTGAGGTCCTTGGATTTGTAAAAACGTGTGCACGTTAGTCCCTCCGTCAACGTCAGTTAACGGAGACATGACATGCACTTTAAATAATTCACTATAGTCCATGTAATCACTTTAAATAATTCACTATAGTCCCTGTAATAATTTTAAGTTATTCATTATAGTCCCTGAAATTATACAATTTATTCACTTTAGTCCCTATATCAGTATAGTTCAAATTCCAGATTAACTCAAACAATCAGTAAAGAATTAACCAAAAAGATTAAGGGGTATGGAATACCTTATGCATATTTGAGATGAAGTTTCATCCTTGCTCTTTTAAGGACAATGTTTAAGTAATTAAAAGTGTAAAGTCAATACTGAAAACTGTGTACCAAAAACAAAACATTGAAAACCTTCAAAATTTACTCTTAATATATTAAATATATAATTTCAGGGACGTAAGTTTTACATTTTTGGTTGCATAAATATTATCTTTGGTGCAATGAAGAGAAAAACTCAAACAGTGTTAATAAAAAAAAAAAACTCAAACAGAACGGCACAATTTGGAAAACATACAAAACGATGTTGTACATAGTAAAACAACACTTTGGTTCATGAAATGACTTTGGATTGTTTGATCCTTCATATTGTAAAGGATGGAACTTCATCTCAAATATGCAGATATGCAGAAGGTATTCCATACCCTTAATCTTTTTGGTTAATTTTTTACTGATTGTTTGAGTTAATATGGAATTTGAACTATACTGATATAGGGACTAAAGTGAATAAATTGTATAGCTTCAGGGACTATTATGAATAAATTGTATTCTGTAGGGACTATAGTGAATTATTTAAAGTGATTACAGGGACTATAGTGAATTATTTAAAGTGCATGTCACTCCGCCGTTAACGGACGTTGACGGAGGTTAACTCCAGGGACTAACGTGCACACGTTTTTACAAATTCAGGGACCTCAAAGCTATTTTCGTAATTTGAGGGACGAAAGTGAAAGCGGTATGTAATTTCAGGGACCAAAGTGACAATTAACTCATAATAAGATTCAATGGTTAAAGCATACATTAATATAGGATGTGTACTTTATCGTTTTATTTACATTTCCTAGGTTTATAAGATGTTCGATTGGGCACGGTCTATGTTAGATAGCGAATCTCAATTAATAAATGATGAATAATTATGATATGATTCATTACAAAACCAAACTTTAAAAATAAATCAAACTTTGAAAATGTTGGATAAGATTTTTATAAATATTTTCATACAAGTTCATGTATCATTATTTGGCTTAAGAATGAGTTTAAAACTCATTGTTTTAAATATATAAGTCAAATTATATTTGATGAGGTTAATTGATTTTTAAATTTAGGGCATGTTAAACGATTATTGTATTTTAAATTTACCAGTGATATTAGATTTTGAAATCGATAACCGGTTATCAATAACTGAAAATCGATTATTAGCTCCAGTTTTGGCCAAGTATGTGTTCTAAAGAAACAAATCTTGACAGTGTGATTTTACAAAACAATTTTCAGACGTATAGTGAAGCAAATCTCCTAATCTTGAAGGGAAGGCCTGGGCGTAGCTTTTGGTGGTTTGATAGTAAACCGGGATAAATCGTCATGTCTAATCTTCTATCCCTTATCTTCTTTACACTTTTGATTGTTTATATCGTTAATGATTTGAAATTGTGTTCAATGTTGTTTGAATTCTAGAATATGCTTTTGAATGTTGTAAAAGTGTCGTAAGAATAAACATAATTGATTAGTTATTTGGTTGGAATTTATTTATAACTAAAAAATGATTTTCTTGAAAGATTTGCTCTCAAGTAATTGGTTCTTGTAACTAGTTAACCAATTAGGTTACCATTTAATTTTGCTCTAGTAACTAATTACCTAATTCTGGTAGCCAATTAAGTAACCAGTTACCCTTTATGTAAGTGCAAAATATACCTTTATTTTTAATTTCCAGTTACCCTTTTTTTTTTGTGTGTCCAAATCTCACTTAACTTATCAACAAAACATTTGTGTATGAAAAAAAAAGTGAGAGTCATTAGGTAGTTAAAAGTTCAATAAATATCATTTTTGTATAGAAAATAGTACAAAAGTGTATATATGGATATGTGATGTATAACGTTTAGGATTTAGTTTGAAAATAATATATATGTTTGAGTTTCATTTTTAGTTTTATGTGATGTGAACTTAATTAATGTGTTTGAAATGTTTTTCCAATAGTTCGTACGTTCAAATAAGTGTTAGGAGGTCTCAGGAATTGTTAGAATGAGTTAAAAGTGCGAAAATCGAGATTTTGAGGAAAACCAAGGCGCTCGGGCCTGGGTCACGTGCGCCCAGGCTGGGCAGCGAGAAATCCCGCCCAGGCGCAAGTTAGGGGCGCCCCGGCGTGCCCACTGATACATAAATTAGATACATTTGATGCAAAATGTAACATCCCCAATTTTAAAAAAAATAAAAAATAAAAATATTTACTTGTGTGGTTAACTTTTTATATATATATAAATAACTATCAATGTGCTTTTTAGTAAAAACATCACTAAAAGGTTGTGTCATATCTCATTCGTTAACCTTTAGATCTTGCTCAAATTTGGAGATAAGCTTTCCAACCCTTTTTTCTTCATTTCCAACAGTGGGATTTGTGTTTGGTGACAAAAAGCTAAGGTAATCGATTAACATATCCAATAATCGATTATCTAGTCTAAAATTTCTAATCTGGGCAAATTTTAAACCCGATAATCGATTAACATATCCTGATAATCAATTATCTTGACGTTTCCTCATGCTGAAGAAAGATTTTGATGACCAAAACACGTAGGGTTTTTTTGTCTTGACACCTCCTGCTTGTCAAACACCTGATATACGAGTTTGGACATTGATTTAAAGCTGGGTGATTGTTGGACTACCGGCAAGTATACCGGATCGATAAGTAATATAGTCAATAAGACCAGATATCGTCCCTCAGGGATTGCAAATTGTTCAATTAATTTTCACTAAAGAGGAGTTAAAAATGAAATCTATAGGTTTCTAACTAATTAATTAAGATTGAATTGAAATAAAAACAGAAACTAAATTAAAAACAGAAATTAAATAGAAGTTGTGAGCAATTTGAGAAAGATGTTAGGAACATGGTTTCATTGTAGGCATTGTTTATTTATCACGAATCTCTGTTTTTCCCTAAATCAAAGAACAAACTCCTAAATTAGCAATTACTAGATTCCTCTTATGCAATTACTGTTTATTATTCAATTTGATAACACTTAATCCCTTAAGTAATTAAACCATTGAATAACCATTAATTAAGAATAGTGGAATTTATAACAAGTTATATAATTAATCAAAAGTATCTCTACGAGTTGAATAATTATATTGTTTGATTGAAAGCCTATTCTAATTCCTAATCTCTCAATTGAAGAATTAGAGATCCAAAACATAGATTAGGTACTTCCATGCATAACAGTGAAAATACAATCAAACACTTGATTTAGAAACGAAAAAACATCAATTCATGAAGTCAATAAACTAATCCATACAAATCCCTCAATTCCTAACACGAGGGTTTTAGTTACACATCATGAAAATAAGAACAAAAGCAATATAAGAATACATGATTACCATGGAAAAGCCTTGGATCTTCCAATCCTTGACCATCTCCTCTTCTAAAACTCTCTAAAATTATGTAATCTCCCTCTCTAAAAGCTGTTACCTAGTTCTAAAACCTATATTTAAAAGCTAAAACGAAATCCTAATTGATAGGAAGCAAAACTGATAAGAAATCAGCCCAATTAGGCTTCTGCGTCGCTCGCACGCCTGGGCAGCCAGGACCACACGCCTAGGCGCACAGGTCTGATTCTGTGCCTGCTGACCAGGGATCGCGCGTCTGGGCGTGGGGATTCCACGCTTGGGCGTGCCAGCCTACTTCCGACTCCGTTTCGCTCCGTTCTTGCGCCATTTTCAAGATCCTTTCATCCTCTTTTCTGCTCCATAATTATTTTCTTCAATTAAGCTCCGAAACTACCTGAAGCATACCCTAAACGGATCAAAACGTTCAAAGGATTCTAAATTACCTAACTTCCTAAAAACTATACAAAAAGTCCTAAATTTACAAGAGAAACAAGCCAAATCCTTAGTAAAAGGGAGTCTAAATCATGCTCAAAACATCATATATTAGACCCAAATCACTCCCCCAAACTTAGTATTTTGCATGTCCCAGGCAAAAGTAAAATAAAAACTCTAGAACACAAGACTACCCTCTAAATCAAAATGTACACACCTAATCTAGGACTTTGACTCACAGACTCAGACACTTATTTTCACAAGCAGTTCATACAATTGAAACCTGGTTAAAATCACAAACTCAACAAGAACTCAGAACTAGTGAACACTCTCAATCTCTCAGTGTATATCTCTCATGTGTATCAAGAGTTAAATATATGTAATTCACTCAAGTTCATGCAATGACAATGTGTTACCATTTGCTTCACATAGACCCAAATCTCCACTGAAATTATTGAATCCATGCACAAATCAAAAGGTCTTAAAATTTGGTTGTAATGGGGCCATGGCTAAAAGTGTTGGGTGAGATAAAAGAAAGAAAGGATAAAACTAAGGGCTAAAATGCAAAAATAGATTTTCTTCTAAATATTATGAATGAGCAATGAATACTAAAGAGGACTCATACTTATTCACAATCAATTTCATACTTCTTTTCTTTTCACTTTTTTTTCCTCTACTCTCTTCCAAATTTCTTTTCTTTTTATTTTTCATTTATTTTTTCATGGAAGAGAAGTGGACTCACAACACTTTATACCATTCATTCAAATTTTCTTTTTCATTCCTCTAAATTGCTTATTCAAAATTCCTAAGGTACTAACAAAGAATTTGCAATCAATGCAGGGTACCAAAGAAAAATCATATAATCATTAGGCTCAAAATGGGCAACTAAAGGAAATATTATCAATTCAAATCAGTTGAAGGTCACAAAAACACATCCTAAGTGCCTTAATCATCTTAATGCATGCAAACAATTATCAATTTCAAAATGGTCACCGGTCAAGTTCTTGAACACAAAGTCAAAGTGAACAACACTCATGAAAGAATTAGGGGTTTCAAATCAAATAATTCAATAATACATACCCCTCAGTGTATGGGCTCAAATAATTCACTAGGCTAAAGTCAGTTCACTAATCACAAATTCTTAAAAAGTTTATCAAAATAACCAGATCTCAACAATATTTACAGCTCAATCAAATCAATATCAAAAATCAGTGAGTCTAATCCTAAACTAAGTATTTACACCTATCATCAGAAAAACAGTCCTAAGTCTAGAATAATTATCTACTCATACCAAAGACACAAACCAACACCAAATATGGGAAAAAAATTCAAATCTGAAAATTTTTTATTTTGTCCACTCCCCCAAACTTAGAGGTTGGCTTGTCCTCAAGCAAACTAATCTAAACTAAAACTACAAAATAAAAATTAAAAACTACCTAGAAAAATAGGACATTATTTTTGCGAAGTACCAGGTCCGGGTGACATATTGGGAACTAATGGGAGCAAAT